>CANTUZ010000006.1:37538706-38967706 GCA_947846985.1 Fratercula arctica
TAACACATGGCAGCCAGCTCCCTTTCCTCCGACCGTCCCAGCCACGCGCCCTGGAGGAGACGGCTGCAGCTGGGAGGGTCACAGAATCACAGAATGGTTTGGGCTGGAAGGGACCTTAAAGATCATCTAGTTCCAACCCCCTGCCATGGGCAGGGACACCTCTCACTAGACCAGGCTGCTCAAAGCCCCATCCAGCCTGGCCTTGAACACTTCCAGGGATGGGGCATTGACAGCCCTGCATCAACCAGGGGGGTGCAGCCACCCCCTGCGAGGTGGCAACTGTGTAAAGAGTCCCTGTAGAAGGTCAGAGCAGGGACAGGTGGGAACTGGTCATTTTTTAGCTTGGAAAGCTTTCCTTTTGGGTCAATCTAACCTAAAGGTATGTTGGGTGGGGGGTGTCCCCCTTTCCAAAACAAGGCAGCAAACAGAACAAGACTAAAGTAAGAAAACCTCAATCATAGCTGGTCAAACAGAACATATAACTCGATCCAAGAGAAAAGATTTTGTTTCCTTTTCATGCATTTCACTTATGGTGTTTGGGGTGTTTTTTTAAATAGTAAGCTCATTCATTAATTCAAAAATAGTAAACTTGACATTTCACAGTGGAACAGCAGCTCAACACAACACACGGAACTTTCTCAATCCAAAGTATGTTTGTTATATTCTTTTTTTTACATTTGTTCTCCATCTTTTTTCCTCACAAATTACACACTGAATGTGACCCCAGTTCATAAATGGTTTCAGCTGCTGCGTGCTTTGGCCATTTTCACTGGCATTTTCACTGAATCAATGACCAGCTCGCGATATCAGCCAGCATTGCTGCTGCTGCTGAGAAAAGGTATCTTCTTATATTCTACGAACATTTCTGACATGGTCTGGGTAGTTAGCGCGCTGCCATGCTCAAGATGAGACCAAATTTTTCAAACCTGAATTTCCTAAATTGGGCTTTTGGGTAGAGTTTTGGGCAGCTGAAGAGAATGTCCTACAGCCGGGCCTGCGAGGACAGATGAGCCAGCACCGACGTGCTGCTGCAGCCTTGGTCCTGCCTTGGGTGTTTCCCACAAGGGGACGGAGTGGGTAGAACATACAGAGTTCGCCTCATCAAGGCTCACCAGAGCTCATCTGGAAGCATCCTTGAGCAGCCTGATGGACCTGTCTGCTTCAGGCTAGTTTGCACGTGGAAGTTAAAGCAAGTTAAATCCAAGTGTCAATTTAAATCACGGTTGATCAAAGACCAAAGACGCAAGGCGGCATTACTCCTAGTTAAGAATTCAGCCTGCTGTCAAGTGTCCTCCCCGGCACCTCTCCCCGGCACTGTGATCTTTCCGTGGCTGTCACCAGCCGAGAGCCAGAGCGCGGAGGGGATCTTTGGCTGCCGGCGAGTTGAACACACACCAGCGCTATGAGCACGAGCAGGTCTACAAACGGGGCAGGCTGGGAGGGAGCGCTGGGCTCAGCCCTCCGCGCCTCCCGGGCGGTGGGAGCAGCCATCCCTCCGCTTGCTGCCATGGGCAACATGTGCTGCACAGACCCGGCTGAAAAATGTGGTGAGAGCTCATCCAAAAACTCAGTGCAGAATGGACTGCTTTTAAAACCCGAGATTTTAAGGGAATAGTTTCATTGCTTGAAAAGCTTCTAGCCCCGAAACAGGAATTATTGCTCATTTTTTTTTCCAGGAGAAAGCAGTAAAAGCATTTCTGTGTGCAAATCCCAAATGTAGGCTTTATCCAACTATGTTTTCCATAGAAAATGCTTCTCACTCTCTTGTCTGTTTTGATGTTGAAAATACCTGGTCTTGCTCACTGACAAAACTGCACCTCGCGGACTCCCTCTCACTTCCAAGGAAAACAGCATCCAATGCTCAGCCAGGGAGAATCTTAGCACCTCCGCCTCCTGTGGATTTTGCCGCTGGCTGTAAGAGGAGCAAGGCCCAGCCCAGAGCCCCCAGCACAAGCATTTGGAACTGGTTTGCTCTGCATCCCACTCCTCACTTCCTAGGGATTAAGGAAGAGAGGCGTTTAAGGCTGTGGGCTGGCGGGATGAGCTGGGGATGTCTCTGGGGCCAGGCAGCCCAGCTCTGCAGCACGGCGAGGAGACAGCAGCACCGTCCGTGCCAGCTCTGGGTCCTGCAGCACAACACTACTCCCTTCTCCCAGGGGTTTATTCTCCAGCTTGGTCTCCAGAAGCCTCCTCAGAGGGCTGCCCTGGGGCAGTGGGCAGCACAGCCCTTACTTTGGAAAGGAAAGCTCTTACTCTGGCGGCTGGTTTAATGCACAAGAGCTTGCATTTCATGCTACAAAGCTGCTGCTTGAAGGCTCGTTTAATACACTTACATCAACATCTTTCTCCTGGTTCTCATAGTTGCAAGTGAGGTAAATGCAGTCCAGCCCACGGAGTGTGTTCTTGGGCCAGAGCAGCTGCAAGTGCTCCCAATGCACAGATAAAGCCTGGACCACTTGGACCTCATAGTTGGATCAAAGCCATAAACAGCTTTGGGAACACCTCAATATTGATGCTTGCAGCTGGGCCAAAGATATTGTGGCAACAGTGTGTTCCTGGCTGTGTCCCAAGGAGAACCTTCCCTGGGCAGGGTGAAGGGGCATGGGGGAACACCTCTGCTCAGCTTCAATGGGTGGCTGAGTGCATTGCAGGCTGCGTGGGGAGTGGGGCTCAGGGCTGCCAGGGTGACTTCTCCCCTCCGCAGCGCTCACCTCCCTTTGGGGCCAGAGAGTGAAAACCAGGTCTGTCTGTCCACGTGCTCCCACTCCTTTCTCACCTGCTAGTGACCATTCTGCTGTTGAAGGTGGCATCTGAGCTTGCTTCAGAGCAGAAGCACATGAAAGCTGAGTTATGGAGAGGCTCCTGACAGGCTGGCAGCAGTCTCAGTGACTCACTAACTTGTGATTTCCTCCGGGGTGGTTTTCCAGCACAGCTGCTGCTGGCCACAGCACATGGCGAGCGCTGGCGGAGCGAGCACCGTGTCATTTCTCAGAAGGCCAGGCTATGTGGGCAACCTGTGCATCGCTCATGCAGATCCGCACAGCAAACTCCAGTAATTGCCTCAGAGGATAACAGGCCATAAATCTGGGCAGCTGCACATGTGAGGCACGCATGGTCTGGCTCCTGGAATCAAAGCGCGTGTGTTTTTGCTGTTTGCAGTGGCTGAATGTGTTTCTCATTCTGGATTCCCCTTTTTGGAGGAAACTCCCTCCATCCCCCTCACTTCTCTCATCCTTTTTACGAGAGGACCTCAGGCACTCTGGCAGCATGGGGAGAGGTTTACCCCGTTCCTGTGAGATGTCTCGCAAGTGCTTCATGCCGCTTGACACACGAGGAAGCTGCACACAGAGCAACGGTGTAATTTTCTATTCAGAGCTTGCAGGAGATGCTGGAGTAAATTGTAATTCTCTGGCTTCCCAGACTCATCTTTTTTTCCCTAGGTTTGAAATTATAGCGTTTTTTTGTTGTCCACAAATTTGATTACAAAATGCCCAGACTCTCTGGGTTACATGTTTATTTGCAAACCTAGCTTTAGGGCCACAGACCGATTTTGTGCAGACTGAAGGCTAAGGTTTGAGTGAAAGAAGAAAGAAATCTTTTTCTTCACAACTCCATGGAGGGGAAAAAAAAATGAAATTTAAAGAGGCTTTGTCAAAGAAAACCTAACCTGGCCGGTCCAAGAACCCCGCACAAAGGGGCATTGTGCTCTGCTTAAGAAATAGTGAGTCCAGTCAGTCAAGACTGTGTCCTGTGCCGCCAGCGAGTTCAAGAAAGCTGGACTCAGGTAGCCAAATAACCTGATGACTTCATGTCTGAGAGCTGGGTAAAAAGTATCTTTTCCTTCCCACTTCTTTATGGAAGGGACTCGGCGGGACAGATCAGACTGCAAACACAGCTGGTAGGAGCGAGAGGGAAAACAGAGTCAGGGGAACCTGGCCAAGAGCAAACCCAGAGAGCGGGACTGATCAGCAGTGAAACTGCCAGTGAGGGGATGCGCTCACCTGCAGGGATGACGAGCTATGAACATGGGGAGCAGAAGCAATGAGGAAGAAAAAGGATGGTTGTTGGAGATCAGTGACTGGGAGCAACAAATATGCTGGGATGGCTCAGCCCAACTCTGCAAAACACCGTAGTGCCCCAGGAGCCATCCTTGGGGTCGGCCCTCGGAGGTGTTCTACCGTGCTGCTCCCGGGAGCACAGGCAGACGGAGGGGAGCGGGATACAGGCAGAGTGGAGTTGAGCGCGACTGTCTGGGCTGCTGCTCACAGCTGCCAGCAGCAGCACGCTCAGGGAATACTACCTGTGCGCTCTGGAGGATGCCACTCCTCTTTCTGGAGGACTACTGGGGTTTCCCAATTTGACATGCTACTGCATTTCTCTCCCTCCCCAACTTCTAGCAATGCACGATGTTACAGCTCATGTATTTCATTTACTGCCTGAGAGTAGAGGACACTGTTCGCTAAGGACCAAGAAAACATTGAGCAGATCTCCAGGTATCTTAGTGGGGGCTTGCATTTAAGTGCTTAATATTAGAAGCTCTAGGAATGAACTCTGCCCCTTGGAAGCAAATCAGTATCTGTTCCTAGTGAAACCAAACCAGAGCAAATAAAAGCAGCATCTCATATCCCAATACAGCATGTGTGCACGTCACCTGTATAGCATCCATACAGTCTTAGTAGCATCCCAGAAACCTGCAGCATACAAAGGGCTGCCAGCATTAAGATTTCTCAGTCCAGCCCATTGCACAGACCCTCAAGCAAAACAAGTGGTCTCCCAGAGCTGCATGTTGCATATGGTCTGGTTTCTCTCCCTGC
This sequence comes from Fratercula arctica, assembly GCA_947846985.1. Taxonomy (NCBI): domain Eukaryota; kingdom Metazoa; phylum Chordata; class Aves; order Charadriiformes; family Alcidae; genus Fratercula; species Fratercula arctica. Next base: position 37,543,521 of record CANTUZ010000006.1, read on the forward strand.
CATGCTGGTTTCCCGTAACATACCTGAGATTTCAAGCCACGCTTTAAATAAAACAGCTATTTTGACCACTTACAAGGAAGGAGGGAACCCAGCCACGCTTTTCCAGCCATGGAAACCACAAGAAAAGCTCTACAAGCTACTTTCCGCAGCATTCTGACTCTCCTTCACACAGGCCAATCCCAACGATGGCTTGGCCAGAAAAAGATTTGCAGAGCTGCATGTCATAAATCCAGGGTTTCACTAACATTCGCCAAAGGATTTTCTCTCTTCTAGGAGGGTGCCTGAATCATCCTTGATGTGGAGTTAGGGAACAAAAAAGACCAGGTCTTTACAGTCAACAATATTTCTTTTGTGTTTCTCCCTGATGAAACTGTTAGTTGGGTTTTCAAATCCCTCAGAGGAAAACACCTCCTTCAGTGCTCTTGTTTAAATCCCTCCTATCCCTTACTTTTCATTCTTTCTAATATCCTTCCCCTTTTGTTTTCAGTTTTTCTTTTGCATTTTACTGCTGTCAAGCACAGCAGAAATACTGTTTCATTTATAGCTATAATTACCTCTCTGGTGTCCATATAAGACTGTTGATCTAGTCTAGTTTGTAGCCTGTGAAAAGTCCCCCTAGAACATTGCAGGATGAAGCCTGCAAGTCATACAGGGACGACTTTAACTGTCTAAACAGAAAACAAAGCCTTTTCTACCAGCTTTTAGAAAAAAGCTGCAGCTTTAACAGGGAATTCCGTCTCTATGGAAAAATTTATAGGTAGTTTTAAAAATATTATAGAAAAGTAAGCACTCCCTGCTTGGCGTTCCCTGGAATTGAAAGCATTCCCACCACAAGCATTTCTCTTACAACTGAGCAAATGTTGCGGTATGGAAGTGAAAATTGAGGGTGGCTGGTTTGGTCTGGGGCATTCAACAGGACTAAGGTTTGGGGCTGCAGCAAAATCTGCTGAAAAGGTCCTGTATCATAGCTCAAGCAGATCGGCTACACAAGACACACCTGTGGTGCCTAAGTGACCTCCAGAAGTTTTGGGAGAGGGAACCGGGAGCATGGGCAGGCCAGAGGTGGGCTTTCTAGGCTTGAAGGAGTGAAAGCACAAGCCACCCATTCTGCTGAGCAGCAGCAGGGCTCGAGGAGATAGGCTTGATCCTTGGTGATTTGTCCCATGGCTCTGGAGGACCCTGGGATGGTGATGCAGATGAAATGCTGCCCTGGTTTTAGCCCCTTGGGAGACCTGCTGAAACCAGAGGCCTCCTCAAGCTTCATGCTGTGGAGCCTGATGGTGCCTTCTGGAAGACGTGGGTCTGCTTCCATCAGGCAAGAGAAGAAAAACAAACAGGCAAACTAAAGAGATTTCCTCTGGGATGAAGCTTTCTCAGAAAGACCTGAAATGATGCTGTGCAGCAAAATATTATCTGCTTAGAGAAGACTTTTGCTCGTCTGGTGAAAATACGGCGTGTGGGCTTTCAAATGTCCAGTTTAAGGGCTGGCAGGCATGAGAGGCAGGTGAATGCATGGCAGAAGTTTCCCTTCAGCTGGAAAAAACACAGCCTCCTGCAGCTCTGACTCAGCCTTGATTCCAAGAACGTGCAGATGGTGCCGGGGATTGTCACCCCTCCTCCAGCTCACTCACCCTCCTGCACTGGGGTGGCTGGCAAACTTTCGCTGTGCCCTGGCCCATACCCTGGCTGTTTCCACAGCCATTTGAAACCTTAGTAAAGGACTTGTATGGGTCCACATAGTCTTGGGGACTTCATTTCATACTGCGCAGGAGATGGGAAGGATAGCTTTTGTTCAGGCAGCTGATGCTTTTGTTCAGGCCAGGGATGCAGGTCACACTGTGAGAACGGTGGGCTGCAGGCTGCTGTGCCCTCCCAGGTACCAGTCACCTCTCCCACATTGGCCTCCTTGCTACCCCTGCAAAAAAAATATAATCCACATGTAAAAAACATCCTTTGCTGCTATAACAAGGCTATTAGAGAATAGTTTAATTACTTCATTATGCACCATTTGCCTTCTCCCTTGCTTTTGGGCTGCATTAGTAATTCTTCTCCCTCTGGATTAAAAAGATTTGTTTTTCTGGTAGATGCAGAAAAACTGCATTTTTTTCCCGCTCTATTATCTGGGTTTCCCATTTGCCATTAAGACTGTTTATCACTTTTAATGGCTGTTTCTTTCTCTCTGCACAACACGACAGATGAGGAGCACTGCCATATCCTGAGCAATTCTGCAGACCAGCAGAGACCCTCCTCTCAGAGCTGTTCCCAGGCCCGGGCTCATCAATAGCTGCCACACTGTGATTGCCGCTCTGTGTCGGCTCATTTACCCACTCTTGTGTGTTCAGTCCCTTTCCTACAGCACAGCAGTGCCCTTGGTATCTCTACTAATACAACCAGGGCTAAGAACCTACCTTTTTTGCCCCAAACAGGTATTACACAAAGCTGATTTCATGTTTGGAGGCAAAACTCATATTCCTCTCCTTGTATTTAAAGTCAGCTGTGAGAAAAGCCTGTAGAAGGTGCATGGGAAAGTGTGACAGCAGTCAGAGCTGCACTCCCTTCAGAAAACCTGGCTCCAGTGTGGTCTCAAGCAGGGCTCAGTCCCCTGCAGCGAGTCGCTCTGCCAGAGCTGGCTTAAAGGATAGATCAAGCAGGCGTCTACCCACCCCCAGGAAAAGCTTGGGCTGCTAAAAAGCAAGCTTGCTGAAGTAAAATATTTATTCTCAATTTCCTGTTAAATTTGGCAGGAACAATGAATTTTTTCTTGTAGTATTTTATTAGGAGATAGGGATTTAATGGGAAAACCCAGCAAAACATAATCTGCCTCTCCTAGCAAACAGACTAAATCCAGGGCCACGTTTCCATCTCCCAGCTTTAAAAAGGACATAGCCCTTGGCTTTACCCTTGGACATTGCAGAGAAACCTCTGATCCGGTGTCTGGAGGCACGACTTCACAGCCAGCAGGTTTTTAGCAACAAGCCCCTCAAAAAATACCTTGAGGAATGGCATTTAGGGAAATTAACTACCTCTGGCAAGAGCAGCGGCAGCGCTAAGGTCACCACGTAAGCCGGCTTGCCTGGCACTGCTCTAGCCTTTACCAAGCAAGCCAGACTCGCCGCCAAGCTTTCAGACAGCAGCATAAACGCAGTCCTGAAACGGCCTCTGGCTTGCAGCAGGCAAAGAAGGTAAAACACAGTGACTTATTTTCCAGTTGAAAAAGAGTGAAGTACCTTTGTGCTGCTTTGACAGAACTGGTAAGTTATTTCTTTTCCCTTCTTTCCTGTAAAGCACCAGAAACAAGTTAAAATACGAATGTGCATCAGTGACACGAGTGCAACAATAGACACTGTGGACCTCCCCACTTAGGCTTGGTTGTAAACCTAGTGCTTTGTATGAAATATTACAGAGTGATTCATCACAGGGTAATTAGGCTTTAATCCAGCTGCAGATTTATCCACTCAATGATTAAACCTGTCCTGGTTGCTAAAGACCTCCTAATAACAGAGGCACTGTTTTTTTGTTCTAATTTAGAACATTTAAGTCCCATATCAAGCTATTAACATGAATTGAAGGTTGGTTTATAACCTAAGGAAGCAATATAAAGCTATCAGCATTCATTTTGCATTGGGCAGCATGAAAACTGCCGCATTTACCATGCCACCACCTTGCCCCACAGTTCATCTCAGGAAAGCTTTTGATAGCTCCCTGCCTCCCCTTTTCATCCAAGCACATCCCCTTCCTGAAACCTGTCTCCTCAGAGCCTTTTCTCCAGGAGCACAAGATTATTTGCAGCAAGAGAGAGCAGCAAGCTAGAGGCTCTGTATCTCCAGAGGCACCCATGGTCAGTCCTAGGCCAGATGCCACCCACATAGGTTTATCTCCATTTTCCATTGGAACCTCTCAGAGTCCATCACTTTTCTGTTGCCCTCAGTCTAATCTCAGAGACTCTCTTCTCACCTCCCTTTCTTCTCATCCCTAACACAGAAGCTCCTGGACTGTAGCCAAAGACAGAAAGCTTCCATGCCCAGAAGAGCCTCCCTGCCTCAGAGCACCCCATCTCCATCCCCCTTCCACGGCAGCAAGCCAGGCTGCTCCTCCTGCCACTTTTATAGCCAGGACAGGGGTGTAACTCACCCAGCTCAAGTGAGCTCAACTACCCTTAACATGACACACCTATGGGATGTATTTTCCAATTTTGCAGCCCCTCCTCTTGGTTTAAACGTAGTCTTACACATCAGGCACAGCCGAAGGCCAGCAAGATCTGCGCATCCTGTGCTTTCCCAACACCAAGTGAACCAGGAGCACGTCTATGAAGAGTCACCATGCAGAACCCCACCCTGCTTACACCATGCAAACACTATGTCTGCACTAATGGAAAGCTTGTTATCGCCTGCCTTGAAAGATCCCACCTTTTAGTTCAGCATGCAGAAGATGAATGCAGCGAATACAGAGCCCCTTTAGTAAGCAGCCTTATGAATGCTGTGGATCCTGCAGAAAATTTGGGGAGCACTGGCAGACGCACAGCATGGGGGGACCAGGATTCACTTGGGAAATGAGCACCCAGCCCTTCGGCAACTTGGGGGCTGCCAAATACAAGTTCCCTCCATTGCCAGGAAGGCAGCTGGCTTGTGCACAAGGGAGGAAACCCTGCTACCTGCGAGCTTTCCACTCCCTGCCGGGGAAAGCAGCCAGGGCTTTGCACACAGCAGGCCAGAACTTCACTGGGTTCTCTCCTGACTTTCCAGCTGGCATGTCCTGAGCCAACAGAACCCCTTTCCCCAGAGCAGGCAGATTTGTAAGGTCAGGCTGTGCCACCCCTTGCTGACAGCACTCCTGCCCCTGGGATCCGGCTCTGGCGAGGAGTGGGGCTGTTCTGTGCCCCAGGGTGCCAGCACCCCTGGGGTCAGGTCTCACACACAGGCTTTTTTTCCACCTTGAATTAGTTTGCCCCAAACCCATTGTGAATACAATGGAAAGTTTCATGCTGTGCAAAAAGCTCCTTCCCATAAAGCAAACATCTACGGATGGAAAGTTTTCGTCCAGTCTAACGCCAGAGCTGGGAAAGCAGAGATGCACAGCCACACCAGGAAAGAAAACCCTCCAAATTGCTGTACCCACGACGCAGGGGAGAGGAGGAGACGATTATACGTGAAGCAAACAAGTGTGGTGGACAGAGAGCACCCTGCAAACATCCCATTTACAGTTGCCCCCAGTACAGCCCAGTATGCAGTCCAAAGTACAGGTCTTGGTCTGTGTAACCTGCACGGACTGATAACACGCCTCCATTTGAAAGGACACACCACCCCCCTTTCAACTCCATCCATTTTGTGTATTTAATGGCTTCAAAGACACTTGTGCTAACGGGCTAAATCTTACCTAGAGAACAAGATAACCATCGCTGTGCACCAAAGCCTTCAGCAAAGTCAATATTGACAGAGCTGCCCTGGCTGCATCCTGCCTGGCTGGGACTCCCAGGTGTGCAGCAAAGGCTCTCCTCCGGGAACCGCTCAGGTGGGGACCAGCCGAGATAAAAACACAGGCGTCGCAGAGTGTGTTAGACAGGAACAGTGACAGCAACATGGGGTTTCGCAGTTCCTCAGACACGAGCAGTTGTCTCAGCTACCAACATATAGGAAAAGTTGTGTATGTAAATTGCTTGCAGGCCAGTGTACGCATTATTGGTTTTAATAATCAGATGCAAATGGAAAGAGCAATCCAGTAATTATCCCCATGTTACAAAAAACCACACATAAGCCATAGGACATGACAACTCTGCGTATGGAAGCAGCCTGTAGCTTTGCTTTCTCTCTGCCTCATGGTATTTTTCACTTGTTCCTCTATCCCAAACACATGTTCACCTTCCAAGTACTCCGAGGCTTCCTTTGCAAAACTCACAGGTTGAACAGCCAGTCCCCAGGGGTGCAGACAGCCCCACTGGAGCTGGTGTCAGCCCCCAACCTGAACATCACGCCTGGTTCACCTCTCCCAAGTCACTCAGCACGCTGCTCACAGGCCGGGCTTTCGGGTTTGTGGTCCTGCAGCACACTGGAAATACTCCCCCAGGGGCAGACGTGAAACAACTGGAGACAGGAGGTCTGGGGTCAACCCCAGCTCTCCCAGAAGCATGTTGTGCAGTGCAGGGGTCTCCCGCACAGTCAGAAAGTAAAGGCAATGTTGGGTGGTTTAAGAAAGGGATCACACACCGCAAACAGCAAACTTCCAAAAAAGCAGCTGCTACAAATAGTTTGCAAGTGGCTTCGGCACTGAAACAGCACTTGAGAAGTCCGGAATGATAAATGTTGAAAGGAAAAGTCAGTTCAAAGAGAAACACTGATCCTCCCGCAGGAAAAAAAAACCTTGGGGGAAAAGAGAGATAAAGATCATAAACAATTAAAGAGCAATGGTTACTGAATATACTACCCCTGTAATTAGGGCTCCTGGATCTGTTTATCAGCAGTGGGATGGGTGCAATGAATACCGCATAGCCAGAAGCACCTGAATTGTTGATGAATCGTGAAGAGCTCTGTCAAAACACAGCTTGTCTACAAATGGAAATCCTAGTGTCCCTAGCGTTATTGGTGGCTCCAAACAGGAAACCTTTAGTGTGAACTTCATGGTAAACATCCACCTCCAGCATTTAGTTCTGCCCTTCAGAGCGAAGACAGGAGAAGTGAGTTTGTTCAGCCAGAGCCTTTTCCGAGCCCACCATGGAGAACAGGATTTGTGATGAGGTCTGTTTTCAGGCTGGACTCAATGGTTAACCAGTCAGATTAATAAATGCCAGGAGGAGGAAATAACAGGCAAGTTAAACAGAGGAGAAAAATGTCTCCGCACCTGGCTAGATAGCAAAAGTTTACAAGAAATCTGTGCCTTGTGGATAATTCTCCCCAGCTCTTATTTAACATTGTTTTAGAAGGGTTGATTGCAGCATCCTTCCAGTACAAAGGTGGTGGGGTTTTCCATGCCGACATGTTCCTGGAGGATCTCAGCCATTTCCTTCTCTCTCCTCACTTCCTGCTGGAAATGAAAGATGGGACACATGCCAGCTGGCAGGACCTCTTACTTCAGCAGTATTGTCTGATGAAGGATGGTTGTTTATAAAACAACATTTATTTTGTTCCATGGGAAAATACTATATTTTTATCCATTTATTGTTAAAATTTTCTTTTTTTTTTTTAAAATATTTTGCAACTTCTCATGCCATTTTTCCAGCTGTTGCAGAACAGAGGTACCTGAGCACTTATCTGGGTTAGTAAGGAGCTGGAGAGCTGTGCGCTGCAGAAAGGAGGGGTGATTCCAGGTACATGCAAGAAAACCAGTGGAATATCCAGTGGATGGAGATGCAGGGGAAGCTTTTTGTTCCTGTAATCCACACTAACCCGCCTGCTGCCCTTATGTGAGGATGTATTTGAGTATTTAGATAACAAAACCTCTGGTTCTTCGTGCTTGGGAACAGAGTCCAAAATAGTTAGACAGTGCATGTCTATAGTGAAGCTGACTGCATGACTATGTGGAGATGCAGGGACACTCATGATGCTGCCAAACTCTCTAGCTCAGATGACACCAGGGACAGATGAAGGTCCTCCTGGGCCATCTGTTCTGGTAATTATCTTATGTTTTGGGAGCACTGTGCTGTGCTCTGTGCCGCAGTGACAAGCCCACTAACAGCAGTTCCCAATTTCAAGCCATCCAGCGTACTCACCTGCACTGCCATCACAGCACTGCCTACAACACAAAGCATAAAGATTTAGTGACACTTTTAATCAGGTTAAAGTCATGCAGGTAATTAGTGACTTAGTCTTTACACATATAAACTGTCTTTCAATTTTGTTCCAAGAGCCTCTGTATAAAAAGCTGGAAAAGCAAGAGACTAACATCAAATTGAGCCTGTTCCTGCTAAAATTCCTGGTGAGTTTAGACTAGTGGAAATGTGAAAATATGCTCCTTAGAATGGAAAAAGATCTGCTACTTTCTAGAGATTTTTCTCCCTATACTGCCTGCTTTTGAGTATTTCAGTCTTCTCTCCCAAGCCAGACTAACAGATGGCTTCTAAGACCCTTTGCTGACTCTACCCACCGGGATACTGAAACTGATGAACCAAAGGAAAGCCAGTGGGAAGTAATTCTGGGACTCTGTGTGCTATTTCTGCTACACCAAAGCCTATTGCTCCAGCTCTGTCCTTAACACAGACGCAGCATGCCCCATCCCTGCATCCAGCAGCCGCCACGTGCTCTCCCCGCACAGAGGATGATGGCTTGTGCCCGGCGGGCACGGCGGGGGGGGGGGACGGACAGGCTCCTAGCTGGGACAGGCTCAATAAGGCTCTTGTCTTATTCAGGCTTGTGCTCAGTTGTGTCCTGGAACTCTGGAGCCCTCTGCTCATCCTGACACAAACCTGGGAATGAAAAAAGATGACAAGGCACAGGAAATTTTTCTGTATGAGCAGAAAGGATGTGGGGATTATATTCCTCCAGCTCAGAGAAAGCTGCTAGAAGGGAAAGAATAGAAACTTCTTAACAACTGTTGTTTACTGAGGCCCCAAATACATAACAATAAACTCAACAGTAAAAGCAAAAAGGCAAAACTCAAGGTATGTTACCTGCACTACCAGCTGCTGCAGCTATGGAAAGACAAAGCTGTGTTTAACAGGGAGATGACGCTGACCTTTAATGCTGCTGAAAAAAAAGTGATTGTTCCGTAAATAAGAGAGCTGCTGGATAATATACTCAGTGGTTTTTTTTCTTCAGGTATGTGAACAGCTTTTGATTTATTTTCATGTATGTATTTGAAATATTTCTGTAGCCTGACTAAGCCTTGGTTTGGAAACAGCTTTTCAAGTTCAGTGCAAACACTTGATATTCAAAATCGGAGCAGCCTGGTTATTTCAGATTGGACACATAAATCAGATATCATGATTTCTTTGGCCAAATGAATGCAAATCTTGGAAACACTTCAAATGATCCTTTTTATGGGTTTCAAACTCACTTTAGGTAAACATTTGCTAATGACTTCAAATTGACCATGCCAGTAAGTTCATTTGCTAAAAATGCAACAGAAAATGAATACAAAAGCATTGCAAATACTGCAGTCAGCTGAAATGCAGACCGGGGCAGACTCTGACGCTAGGAAGATCTCTGTCTGGCTGCACAAAAATTCAAGAGCGTCCTTTCAACAGGACCCGTGGTTTCCTTAGCCTGTCACTGCTACGATGTGCTGAAATCTGCCAAGTCACACAGCCCTAAGTGTTGTGCAGCTCTATCATCACATACTGCTGTCATATCGGGTGTATCAAGTAACAGTGAAAATGCATAGGGCCTGCAACAGGAAGGTAGTCCCGCATCAGAGACTGCTCGCGAACTCATCTTTTCTTTCAAACAAATTAATCCCAAGTATTAGTGACTCTTGCCAAAGCATTGATCTGCTCTGCTACATCAGTGACAAACACAGATGCCTGGGAAGCACAAACTCCAGTCCTGCAGTAGTGCCTGGATGTCACCTTGCAGGCTGCAGCTCTTCCACGTCATCCAGAAGTTTTGCTGGCTGTCGCTACAGGCACCTCGCCTGCCTTTCACTTCAGTGCACAGCACCCACCTCACTAATGCTCCACATTGCTGTACCCCTCACCCCCCGGTCCTATGGCTGAACCGGACCTACATCAGAAACGAGCCAGGGGTTGCAGAGATACTCATACAGTGAACACATATTTTACATTTTCAGCCTAAAAATATATTTGTGCCAAAGTCCCTTTGAGGTTCTTTTCCATAAGCACTGTTTGCTCCCCATTGCCTGGCTGCAAGGGAAGGTGGGGAAGCTCATGCAAACACGAGATGACAGGATCTACTGTGCTCATACAGTGCTGCAGCTCTTTCCACAAGCACCAAAAAACCCACAGACAATCAATAGAAACTCTCCAGTGACAGAAAATAAAGGAGGAAGACCACAAGAGCAGTGACAAGTTGCAAGATCTCTGAAGGAAAAAAGCCTGCCCTCCTCAGGGCCTCCGTCCTAAACCACCCGTGCTCTCCGCACCCCCTCAGTCTTCGTCCCTCACAGCCATGCACAGCGCTGCAAGGGACAACAGCTCTGAGTAAGAAAGGGGGTGTAGCCTGGCCCCACATTGTCATCCCTCATCCGGAAAGGTGATGCTCAGAGCCCAGATGGCTCTGTTCATACAGACCCTGGCTGGCCCATGGTGACATACGGTTCCAGACGCACCAGGGAGAAGAGAGCTGTAGGTGTGGCAAAGGCCACATTTGTAATAAAATCTTCTAAGCACACATTTTATCTCTCAGTCATAACAACAAGCCCCTTTCCATAGACACCTACTTTTTTTTTTTTTTCAGTCTATCGGTAAAAACACGAAGACTTTTTTGTGACACAGTGGAAACGAAAGCACACAGAAACTGATATTTAAAGGTTAAGATATATTGGCTTAATCCTGTCACAACTTTAATGTAGATTATATAGGGACAGGCAATGACCAGAGGGAGGGAGAAAGGTGTAAATAATCCAGAGGAGTGTGGACTTGTTGGCAGGGTGGATTTATGCCCTGTCTTAATAAAGTGCCCTTTCATCTCTGGAACCTGGGCTCAGAAGCCAGTCTAGACAGGAATTAATGGAGCTCCTTCTCCACTTACAGTTCTCAAGGTTTCCCAACATCCAGTGTTCTCAAATACAGCGGGGAAGTGCAGATTTACAGGATACACCGTGAGCCCAATCAGCCATGGATACTACTTTTTGCAGTGAGCTTTTAAACAGAAGCTCTGACCATTCACCCAAGAGGGTCCACTGCGGGGCCAGGAGACAAATTAAATTCACTTACTACAGCCTCTTTACGTGATTGCTACCCTAAGATGAAGCCAAGCAGTTGGCAGCCTGTTGTAAAGAGATGGATTGGGGCACACCAAGAAAAGAAAATATTGGTGTGCGTTGCTTTGGGCCAGGACTTGGTTCTGCCTGGACACCATGCCTAAGAGCAGGAGTTACTCAAGGCAATACAGCACCAGGGCCTCCAGATGCTGAATTGCATGAAGTTTCCTGTGGTGAAGGAAAATTGCTGACTTCTTTTCTGCTTGCAGTGAACCTTCCCTTTGTTTGCTTGTCCCCCTTAGGGGGGGTCCAAAAGTGTAGCTGGGGACAGAGCATTCAAAAGCATTTCTCTGGGAAGGATCTGGGATTTCACTGGAGTGTGCAGTCAAGAGAAGCAAGGAAAGCTATAAGCAAAAACGTACACATCCAATGTGATTTAAAGTATTTAAGCAAAATTCTTTGGAGAAAGGTTTGCTAGGGACTATAATTTCTTGAACTCTAATTGCTATTCCTGGGAAAAGGGCACATCTTAAACTCTCATCTCCAGCTATGCACAAGGACCCCCAGATGCAGAGACATTCAGCTCCTAATTTTACATCTGTTTAATTTTCAGCAACAGGAGACAGGGAGCAGCAGGATGCACTGCCAGCTATTAAGAAGCCCTTTTATTATGCAAAATTTGCATCTTGTCTAAGTACAAGGACTCCAACCAGTAAAGACAGAGCCAGTTAAAGAAAAGGAATTGGAGAACAAAGTGGTCTCTAAAGGCACAGCAAGAGGTAAGAGCCCACTGTATTCAGTGATGGACAGTGTGACAGGTTCCCTTCCCAGGGTGTTTCTTCTACAGACATTTGGACAGTACAGATGGAGGTGGCCAAAGAACTTCCTTCTGGGAACTCAATAGCTGTCTACTAGGCAGAAAGGCTAGCCCAGGACCGTGCAATTTGTAAACTCTTAAATTAAGACGTGCAAAAGCCACAGGCAATGTATAAGCAGTCCTCTGCATGATATTTTATTCTGTCTATAAAGTCTAGCACTCAGGTTGAAAAAAACATTGCCTTCTCTTACTGATAGGTGCCCTGGGCTGCCCAGCATCATGCCCAGGGCAGCAGGAGCCCTCTTCTTCTTTCTCCTCTTCCCTGCAGGGTCAGTTTTGTACAAAAGCTCATGGCACTGCTCCATGAGGCTCCTATAGCTAGGGAAGGAAGGGTAGCAGAAGGTGTTGTGTGTTGAGGAGTGATGGCTGATGGAGCATAAGTGATATGAACAGCTCCATCAGTTAGATAGCAATTGCCCTCTTTGCCCCAACTCAGGAATCTCCTGGGAGCGCCTCGCAAAGCAGGGGCTGCTACCAGAGAACTTGATTTAAATGAGCTCCAGGCCAAAATGCAAGCTAGCTCCTGGCCTGGTGAAGAGCGATGTTTCCTCCGCATGCAAGAACCAGCAGTGAGATCTTGGGAGAGGAAGCACCCAGGCTCAGTCAGCTCACTTCAGGAGCATACACATTTTGCCACCTGCTGAGTTGTGCCGTCTATCCCAGGTGGAACTCCTCAGGAAACGTTACAGGGGTTAGAAGTAAGGAAGGGCGTGGAAGAAGATCAAGGGCTTCTTTGTCATGCAGGGTTTTGCACATTAGTAGAATTCATTAGTGGAGTCTGATAATAAAGAGCAGAATAAAGCACATTAGACCACCTCTGCGCCTCCAGAGCTGTGCAAAGCTAGCCTGCGGCAGGGTGCAGCTTTAGGCTCACACAGCTCATATTTCAGCCTGCAGCCAGAACACAGCATTTGCCTGGCAGCAGGGGAAGCCCAAAACAGATGAAGCCCTTCTGCCCTAATGTCAGCCAGTACAACGCCGTTCTCCCAGCCGTGTTCTCCCAAGCTGCCCACCTGGGTCAGCCATGACGAAGCTGTGGCACAAAGTAGTGCAGGCAGTAATGCGTGTGCAGGGTGGACCTTACCTCTCACTGCTCCCGTCCCAAAGCCTTGCCACTTCCACAGAGGCGGGCTGGGCTTCTTTCCGACAGGTTCCACTCCACAGATAATTTACAAGCTGGCACAGGCTCTTCTGAGATTGTATCATGGATGCCCTGGTGTGTTTTGGGCTCTGTGCTGGCCAGCTTTTTGTTCCCAGATTCAATCTTGCCCAGGGCTGAGTGCTGTGGTGTGGGAAGAGGAGAGCCAGGGAGGCAACATAGGTGTGCAGAACAAAGGGAAAAACCTCCCCCCCTTCCTAAGAGCTTCTCCCCTCTCTGTTCACATGGCACTTTACAACTTCACACTCCCTGTAAGGTAAGGGAGACACAGAGAAGTGGATGGGAGGTAGATGGCATTTCACGTAGTGGGACAGCCAGGAAAGCCCCAGGGCCTAACCTGTCCCATTACCCGGTGGGTGGCACAACCAACCGCTTTGCCTGCAGCTGATGAGGGTCTCGCTGTTACCCCCACAACACCTCACTGCTCTGCAGCCCCTTCCATCCACCCGGGAAGATTCAATGTTGTCTTGGGGATGTGTTAGCGAAGGACCAGCCTGCAAGGTCTCTATTTACAGTCCTTTTGGCACCTGCAACTTTTCTCTGCTGGGCAAGCAAAGGTGTCAGGAACAAGACCTAGGGCACTTTTTCACACCTGCATCTCTGCAGTTTTTGAGCCCAGGTGGCTGCCATTAGCATGTGCCCGCAAGGCAACCTTTCCCCTGTCACTGCCACTGGGAAGCTGTCACCTGGCACTCCAGCACCCTGAGTGTCCTGCACTCCACTCCAGCACCACGCTGTCCCCATCTGCCCGGCTCCCTGTGGCTCTGCCACCCACCCGACAGAGGGCTGAGGGGCTGTGCTGGGGGGGTGAGCCCTGTGCTGAGCCATGATAGGAGGGGCTGGGCTTTCTAAGGAGCAATTTGGGCTTATGGCCCCCCAGAGCGCATGGGCAATTTGCACAACTGAGAAAGATGCTGCCCATTGTGGGGCAAAAGGGACTGGCTTGAGCTCTTCCTCCCACCTGCACTGTCCCCTCCTGCGCCTTGCAGATGCTAATCGGCTGTGGGGGAGGCTGCCTCCAGACCCAGGGATGCCTGCAGTGAATTCTTCCTGGCTTCCTCAGCTCCGACAAGCATCCATCAAGCAAGATGCAGGGCTATATGTCCCCAGCAGCTGCAGATGTTTGGACCCCAGCTCCTGTGTTGGACCCAGTGCTGCTGGGCTCTTGGTGTACTTGTAGGGAGGACAAGGGGAAGATACGGAGCAAGGAAATGTGAAGACATCTAATAAGTGTGATAAACCTGGGATGAATCCTACACTGTAATGAGACAAACATGGCCTGTGCCCTGGGAGAAAACCTATCCCAGCAGAGGTGGCTGCTCTTCTCTGGGTTGGCCAGGAGCAGAAGTAAGAGGTCCTACAAAAGCCACGATGCTCTATAAACCTTGCATACTCACAGCCCTCTACCCCATCAGACCAAGGTAAGGGGACATGGGAGCAGAGGAGTCCCATGTCCCCTTTCTTGACAATCCTTTAACAGCCTGGGCACTTCAGTCCCACTGCTAACTGCTCGCTTGCCTTTGAGGACAGTCACCACTGACTCCCACTTTCAATCCAATGAAAGGTGTCAGAGTGTGCCAGGGAGGGGTGGGTGTTCTCTGGTGGTGTCCTTCAGCTTCACAGGGTGCCGTTCCAGTGCTGGTATGCTGCCTTGAGCACAGCATAATGACAAGGCAGGATCTCAACTCAGGGGAAGGAGATCTGGGTCATCTGGGGAGGGAAAGACGTGGTTAATACTAGTGTTTGAAAAAGGAGCGTGGAGCCATGGATTCATAGTGCGTGGGCAGCGCTGGGGTCTCCCCAGAGGTACCTGCCTTCAGCCATCTGCAATTGAACCTTTGGTCCCAAAGGAGCAACTACTTCAGGAGCTTGAACCAATGTAAGTTAAAAATTACTGTTAATCACTGACCCCTGTAATACTGAAAGTGCTGCATAACGGAGGAGGTGCGTGCATGAAACAAAAGCCTACAATTCAATTCCAGCAGTGATTAAATTGGCGGAGGTTGTGTCCTGTAACACAGTATTATGGAAGACAAGGCAAACAAGATTAACCCACAATGACAAGGCACTTATCCATGGCTAAGAAGAGACCCACGCCACAGCACCTCTGTCCCACAAGTTTACACCAGCCCACAAGAATCTAATCCCTCATGGCCTGTCAAGCTATTAGGCAAATCTCTGGCTCTCATTTGCCTAATCCAATAGCCCCTAGCTTCCTAAGAAAGACCTCCTAGGGGGCCTTAACAACCATGTTTGTTAGGCCTTATATAAGTAAACAAAGCTCTGAAAGCCAAACAGATTCCTTTTCCATCTGGGATCTCAACACCCTCTTAACCTGGAGATAAAACCAACACACAGGAAAGGAGGATTCATTTATAACAGGTTGAGTTCTGACTCCACAATAAGCAGCATCTGAAGAATTTTGCCATCAGTAGCTCTACACTTTACACTAGCTGCAGAGGGGCCAGGTGCCTGATTTCACCCCAGAGCCTTCGTATCATCAGGGATTTATTGCACAGCTGATATAGGATGATGGTGCTCATTCCCTTTTCTGCCAGCTTCAGGAGGAATAAGCAGTGTTAAAGCATCCTTTCACGACCAAGAAGCTTTGTGTGCATGCATGAGCATTGCCAGGAGACCAAACATTTTCACAGGCTTGTGCACCCAAATGCATAAATGCTTTCTTGGAAGTCCTCTAAATATTTTTATGAATCCGACCACTGGCAGTGATACCCCTGAAATTAAACAGAGTGCAGGTGTTTCCTAGTCCTTGGATTTTAGGACACCACCGCCTCTGCTGTAGGGATATACGCCTCCCTGGTGTTTTGGACAGGATTCAAACTGTCTCAAGGCTCTCTGGATCTCCCAGGGCTGAGAGCTACTCTTATCTCTGACACATCGTTAACAATGCCCTTGACGATGTGGCTTGCTCCACAGACAGGCAAATCTTTAGGGAGCGTTCAGGCTTGGCTGCCTACCAGGCCTCTGGAGATTTGGAAACAAAGCTGAAAATATCACAGAAAAAGGTTTCCTAAGGGGCCTTCCTGTACAGCTCAAGTGAGGCTGGGGTCAGGAAGCCATCATCACATTTTCTCCCACTTCCTCCACAAAGTGGGTTTCCAAAGGCAGAGCAGAGTGTCCACTTCAAGGAGAAATGCACGGCCAACACCACAGAGAGGTCCAGTGAACATGAACACAAGGACAAACACCTCAATGGAGGATGACCCATGGGCTGATACAGACAGGCACTGGAGTGACAGAGACCCCCCAGGATCTCCTGGCTTCCTGCTGCCTCCTCTGACCCTAGGCAATTTGGAGATGAATGGGTTGTGGAGGTAGCAGAAGAGCCTCTGCTATGCTGTCAGTACTATCCCTCTCCATGCAACTGTCTCGGCACTGTACAGGCACAGAGGGTGCACACGTATTTCCAGAGCCATGCGTAGGCTGGCAAATCCATAGGGTCACGGAGTACTGTTAGTCAAAGCCTGGCTGCCCTGGGCATGATGGAGGTTGGCTGGCTGGGTCCTTCCCTCTGTAGCTCAACTCAGACATATCATCATCTCTCTGGGCACAGGTCTGTGCAACCCATAGACAGTAAAAAAAAGCACTTCACACTTCCACCATATGCATGATAATTTCAAGGGAGAGGGCATGACTGAAAAGTGAGCATTTTAACTTAAAAATGTAAAAAGTCTTCAAGATGTTTTTTTGCCATCTGAACACCCAACCTTGCCCCTTGCCCAAGGTCCAGGCATATAGGTAGGAAACGTTACATGTTTTCCAGCAGTCCAGCGAGGAGTTCCCTTGGAGACTGGTGGTGAGCGGGGACCCGATCCAGCACTGTAAATCTTTTACATCCACTGGTTGAACAGCTGTTCAGGTTAGGTCTCATTTATATGCAAAGCAGCTCGGCCATCAGAAAGGATCTCTAATGATGCAAATCAGTCGTGTGTCATCCTAGCAATGAAAGTCAAGGGAGCTGTTACTCGCTTGAATCCAGCACATTTCAGCAAAAGTGCCATTTAGTAAAAGAAAGGGGATTTTTACTGTGGAGTATGGCCCACCACCCTCACTTACTTTCCAGCTGAGATCACAGCTAAATCGCTTATCTTTACATTTTCATACAAATCTGATTATCCTTGAACAGCTAATTGTTTCATAAGTGTCACTTGGAAGCTATCCATTTCCAGCACAAGTAAAGAAATTGCACTATAAAACTGTCTACCTTCACCATGAGTCACTTTAGCACATAGGATGAATATTTGGCATTCTTCACTTTTTCAGATTGACTCGCATATTTATTTTAGAAGAAAAAAAATGGACAGCTTTAATTCCTTCCCATCAGAATTCCTCATATTTGCTTAGCTTATTGAAATTTTTTTAATAGACCTTACAGTACATGAATACGTTATGTAATGACTGCTGCTGATGGAGACATTCACCTCTCCTTTCACATAAAGAAAAAGCTAAAAAATATCTACAAGAGTGTTTGTTAAGAGAGCCTGTAAACCCTACAGATTATGTCACCTGCCATGAAGAAAGGTTTCATCCCTCTGGCTAAGGCCATCAAGAGAAGACTTACATTCAGTGTTTCCTGGATGAAGCACGTGTTTCTCTTCCAAAGAGAAATTCTAACATGTTGCAATTAAATTTCTTAAAGATCTGTTCTGAGCCAGGCTGGAAAACCCCTGAGAGAGAAAAGAAGGTTTTGGTCTTCAGAAAGCAAGTCAAATTTCCAAGGACAGGAGTCAGTAATAAAATTCTTTTAAACTATAATCGCATGATCATTTCCATATTACCACAAAATGTTTTTCCCTGTATAAAACAGATATTTCCTCAGCTGTTCACTCAATCTCATGAAAAAGGAGTTACACACCTCTGCAAAAGGATATCGCTTGGCCTGTGGAAAATATTTCTATGTATTCTCCCAAGCATGTGACCACATACATAGCTAAACTTCAAAAAAACAACTAAGTTTAGCTCAGTATTAGTTATTTTTACAGTTTAACATCTTTGGAGTACTATCTAAAACAAAAAAGTAACGCTCTTCTAGGTGGGCCTGATCTAAGTGTCATATCCAGGAGCTGAAACTAAGAGCCCTGGTTTTAGTTTTGCTTTTTGCCCGCTGCAGGGTGGAGGGACTGCAGGATGATGGAGTAGTAACACAAGTGTGGGCATCTCTGAAGTGCCACTGGAGATCCAGAACAAGGAATGTGCTTTTTTCCTTCATGCCGTGTATCCTTGGCTGAGTCACTTATCCCGGTCTGCAAAATGTGGTATTAGTTAGTGACTGGTCAGTAAAGAAATTGCAGAGCAATATAATCAAGTGGTATATCATTACAAGAAAGGCTTGTATCAAAATGTACCGTTTCTGTAAATGTAGGAAAAATGGATATATCCAGTGACCTAAGCAAGGACTTGAAAGTGATAGGAAATCAGAGGTACTTCACGCAGGCAGGATCCCTCAGTGCTGAAAGACTCTGCCTCTGCAAGGGGCTACGTGCCCTCCATTCCTATCAGCTGAAACAAGGGACATGGGTGCTCCTCCCTCCCCGGATCGAAGCCTAAAATTGTCAATTAGGAAAACAAATGTAGGTACTAGACATCTTTTTGTGAGTGTCAGTTCAGCAATCACTTTATTACAAGTAATTTTAGTATTGAATGCAGTGCAATTTCAGTAATTTAGCAAAGTACAATGATGGATTAAAGTGCCTGGTGATAGACGTTTATTTCACCTCCTGAAACACAATTATTATGCACTTTACTCAATAATAGTGTCTTGTTCCAACTAAAATACATGTTGTGTAATTCTTTAAGCTCTAGAATCATAGCAATTAGAGAGGAAAATGGCTGATTAGGTCACTGATTCCGGCGTGTTGCCAGCCTATGATTGCTCCCTGCCCCGTATCACCTAGAGTTTCACCCAAACTCCTTGCATTTATATGTTTCAGCGATGGTGATATCGATTAAAAAAAAAATTAAAATAAAAAAATTGGAAGCTTCAACTACAGGTGAAAGATTCAGCCTTTTACTGCAGAAAATCCTGCGTATTCACAGCAGGAAGGGTCTGAGGGGTTTTCACCTCCTTCTTATGGCAGCAGGCTGAAATACTTTCAACCAGAATGTTCTTCAACAACCTTTTCCCATGGAAGCAGTTTTGCTGAAAAAATTTCCCGGGTTTCCTTCTAAATGAAAAGTATGTGTCCTGCTTTTCAGTCTGGAATTCCTCTCGCTACTTTTTGCCTAATGACAGCTCAATATTCAGCATTTTCTAAAACAGAAGTGAAAAGAAAATTAAGCCTGACTGAAATTTTACTCAAGAAAAGCCACAGTTCCTGACCTGTTCTAGCAGAGGCGTGGTTGGTGCCGTTTCAACTGTTCTTTTTAGGGAGCTCAGCTGCCCAAGCCATCTCAGTGCTCTGGAGACCAGGACCCTTTTTGCTGTCGGAGGCTGGAACTCCTCGCCACATCCCAGAGCAGGGGAACAGAGCAGATGCCCAGAGCCAAGCATTTTATTACAGGTACTGATATACCTACCTGCATTTCCCGTGGAAACTGCACTTTTGGTACTGGCTTTGTGCCTTGTCTGTGTTTACCCCTGAGTAGTATCCTTGGGAGCAGGTGCAACCTATGGAAACAGCACATTTTAAACAAATAAGAAAGTGTCTTGAGAAAGCAAGCTTTCAACATGAACTTGTGCAAACAGCAGGCCAGAAAAATCTGCACTGTGGAGTTGCACTCATCCAAACATTGAATAGACAGACCAGCAGGGAGCTGCGCAGGCAGTGCACACACACAACGGTGTGGCCATCCCTTAAAAGTGTTGCCAGGCTATGGACAGACCAGCGAGGAATTGCCTGGGCTTGGCAGCCCCAGCAGTCTGCTCAGGGTTTGCCATGCAGCCTGCACCAGCAAGGGACATGACGTTCATAGACAGAATATGACAAGCTCTCCCATCATGGATAAGCTCAATTAATGAGTTAAAAAAGAAAGAAATGCATGATTCTTCTGGACAACTCAACCAAGCAAGCAAAGTTACAGCATATATCCATAAGCCCATTTGTCACTCCATTATCCAGCTCAGGAAGCAGCTTATTAAATGCTGTTGGAGTCAACAGACTGCTCCTGGTGTAAAATACTCTTCTGTACAAGCTGGTATTAACCTCAGCCCTGTGATGTGCTTTTCACCTGTATCTCACCAGGTCCCCAAGCCTTCCTGCCTGGTTATCCTCCATTAAGGCTGTCCTGTAACTGAGCTGCACATAGAAATGTGAGTACAAAGACACACCGGTACAACTGACCCAAAATTAAGCACCAAACTACTCCTGTTGAATTTCAGAGGTTCTGAGGCTTTAGCCACAGCATGAACGCCTGTGAATCTGGAGACTGGGGGGGGGAAATCCCCTGGTGCAAGTGCCGGGTGCCATTCAGCTCCAGCCATGAAATCACAACATTTACTTTGTAGGGCTGTGCCTGTGTCTTGTCAGACACACAGCCTCTCACAGCACAGGAACAGGCTCTGTTCCCAGCTCTACCACAGACTTCCCGCATCTGTCTGGAAAAAAATCACTGAGAAGCACATCTGAAAAAATGTTACATGCTCAGATCCAGACATTTGATCTAACACCTGGCCTAGCTCTCAGCGGTGCTGGACACTGCAAACACTGTTGGCTTCGACTGGGGCACTTCTAAAATCCAGACCTGATGGGCAACAGGGATGGAGGGAACATCTGCTTCTTCACTGCGCTACACAGACTTCACACTAAGGTACCTTTTCAACGGAGCTGTGTACAAGTCAAACCAGTTAAACGAGCGAACAGTTGCTCTTTGTTCTGCACACATGCCAGAACATTAAAAAACTCTCACAGTTTGGCACCAAAAAGACAGAGACCCAAAGCTAGCGACTGCTTTTGGAAACAGGAGCCATAAACTCTTTTAATTCTTTTTTCCCACGTGTAAACAGGGGATGCCAATCCTTGCCCACTACTTAGGGCTCCCAGGCATCTGCAAAGCACTGAGGGCATCCCATAGAAAACATAAAAGCAGTACTTCTTGCTTCATCTATCTTTTTAAAAAGTTAGTAAGGTGCTGGCTGGACACTAGTAATGTTTGGTATGTCAAGCACAAAATAAGAGGCTGCTACACATGCTATAGACCAAATTACTGCTGACCACACTGAATACAGTGGCTGCTTTTTGACATTTCATCTGGTGCGTTATATTCTATCCTAGATAAGGAAGAAGCCTGTGGAAATAGTTGAACACCAGAGACAGCTTTAAAAGAAAAGAAATATGAAGTTTCCAAACTATTTCTCTGCCTTGCCAGACTTTTTTTGCACATAGCTCTCCCTGTAGAAGTTTTGAAGAGGAATTCACCTGTGATAGTATTTGCATTTGACAGGTGCCTCGTTGGAGCAGCACACCTGCCTTGTGTGCACCGCCACACACAGCAGAGCCGAGCATGCCGCTCTGCAGCGATGGTCTGTAAGAAACGAGCACAGAACCTCATGCTACAGCTGCTATCAGTGCTCCGGATGTGTCGTCTCAGCTAAGGAGGCAGAAACATGCTGGTTATTCAACCTCTAATCAGTCCCGACGCCGTGATTTTGCTAGCGCCAAGAAGCCGTACCTTCTACTACAAGAGATCTGGGAAATGCAGGCAATGTCTGCTGCCATGGGGAAAAGAATGATCTTGGAGCTCCTCCTGTGCGGGGGCGATTGTGGACAGTAAGGATGTGGCAAGCGAGCGTGCCTGTCGCTCCCCACCTCCCCAGGGCGAGTGAGGCAGCACACGTCCCTTACTGTCACACTCCACCAAATCTGCTGGGACATGCCACAGCCAGAGATCACTCCTCACTGGAGCTTTTTCAAATAAGCAAAAGAAAGTGAAATGTCAAATAAAATAGAGTAAGAAAAGAAAAGTGGCATCTTGTGTTCCTCTGGTCTCCTTCATTCCCAGGAGTCTCTGATGCCTTAAAAGAGTGGCGACGTTTCTGAAAGCAAACCTTTTTGATAAATGGTGCAGTTATTTATTTTGCAGAAAGCCAAGATTTGTCACGATGCCGTTTTCAAAGTAACACAGCATCTAACAAAGAGAATCATAGGCAATTTACTGCATGACACTCCATTCGTCTCAGAGGAAGAAAGACCTTGTTTGACCCTCTCAGGATTTGAACCTGTAATTCCACTGAA
Source organism: Fratercula arctica (assembly GCA_947846985.1). Classification (NCBI taxonomy): domain Eukaryota; kingdom Metazoa; phylum Chordata; class Aves; order Charadriiformes; family Alcidae; genus Fratercula; species Fratercula arctica. The sequence continues at coordinate 37,565,554 of CANTUZ010000006.1, forward strand.
CCAAGGGCTTTGAAACCTGAAGCTCAGCAGTTTTCTCCCTGAAGATAAGACTATGTTTTCCTGTTCCTCATGAATCACCACAACCCTGCAGACTGCCGTGGAACGTGAATTCCCCGCTACACAGGAAACATCAACATCTGCACATCCCATCAGCAAAAGGTGACCAACATGACTGTGCAGCCATCCATGACACCATCCGCTCCTGATGGTGCTCCCAGGTTGGATGCTGAGGATGAAGGAACGAGATCTTGCACATGGGACGCATGCTGTCTTAGTACTGCACCCTTGCAAGCTGCTCCACTCTTTATGTCCACTTCAGCTTCCCCTGAGGTCTCAGACAGGCAAACAGAGGTCTGTTCCTTACCTAAAAACCACAGCTTTACCCCATACTACTTGTGCTAGGGTATACTTTATTGATTCACCAGGACCAATGTGTGAGCACCCAGAAGCAAACACAGGGGTCACCAGTGCCATTTCAGATTTGTGTGATTTGAAACACAAGATGAGAAACTTGGAGCTGATTTGGGACCCGGGCGCTTCTCCCTCAGCTGAAAATGCAAACGCAAATGGAGACAAATGCAAACTTTATGGCCTGGATCAGCACGTTGCCTCCTCTGGGGAGCATGACCCCATTGGTCTGACGTAACAGGCAGGCATTGCACCAGCGAGGACCTAAGAGACAAGCCCCAGGGCTGCACTATCATTACGAGATAAACATGCTGAATTGCTCAATAGATCCTATGATGATCTGATGATGGAAGGACCTTGCTTTAGTTTGCTGCTCTGCTAAATATCACACCCACGCCCAGCAAACTCATGCTGACGCGAAAGGGTCACAGCAGCTCAGGGCATGGTGGCTGTTGTTGGAGGGAGCGACCCCGAGCCAGGGTGCAGATGTCCCCATGCTGCAAGGGAGGGCTGGCTCCAGAAACCCAGCTACTCCCTCATCCGCTGACAGTGCCGAATTGCGGCAGTGAGCTGAGCCCAAAAAAGCACCCTAGGATTTCCGAGGAGGGAAGCGTGCAGTTGTTGACAGCATTTTCCCCAAGTGTTACCCAAATCCGCAACGAGTCACAACAGGCCTGTCATAAATTTTCCCTGTCAAACCCTCCCTGGAGGAGTCTCTCCTGACATCCAGGAGGGCAGACCTCCCGCCCTGGAGAGGAGGGAAGGAGGCAGCTGAGGTGGGTAACCAGACGCTTCTTCGCTGTCTCTTCCCTCTGCCGTGCGTTCAGAGCAGCCTGCCACGGGCACATCTTCAGCGGTCGGACACCTTGGGAGGATGGCCACTCGCCAGGCAGGCTGTGGGAGCTGGGCTTTCTGCCCGAAACAAGGCCATGGGAAAGGAGAGGCTGTCTTCTGCCTTGGGTGCTAAACCCCCTGCTTTTCCCCAGCTCCCTTGTCCATACCATCTGTGCTGTGGTTCGCAGGCCCCCTCTGTAGGCTCAGAGGCAGAAAACCCATTTTCCATCCCCAGGGAGAAGGTGCTGCCTTCACTCACACACAATTAGGAGATGCAACTGTCTTCATTCTGCCTGCAGGTTGTATTAAAGATCGCACCTTCACCAAACAGCCTTGGAAGCAGGTAAGGGTAACCAGGCAGGTTGTATCAGGCTTTACTCTGCAGGAGGAGGAGAGGGTTGTGGTTAGAGCACAGGATGGGGAATTAGGACATCCAGGGTGGCTTCTCTGCCAATAGAGTGGGCAGCCCAGCAGGCATGGTGGCAACCCATGTCTGTGTGAGCCTGATCCTGCTTAGCTCAAAGCCTCTCTGGTGAGGTCTCCCCTGCTGCCCTGATGCTGTCACATTGGCACAGTGTGTCTGTGCAAAGCAGCTCCAAGAAAGAGTTATTTTCCCCCAAAACTGCCTTTTTACAGCCAAGCTGAAGTAAAATATTTCCATCTGGTGTGGGGAAATGACATACCCCTTCCCACTTTGGTAGTCAAAAGCACTGGAAATACCAAAGAAACACAGGTAGCTCCCAGGAGATTTTCAGCTGGAGGAAAAGTGTCAAGGTCCTGGGGTAGGGAGGGGATTCAGGCCAAGCAGCGCTCCCAGATCAGTTCCATGTGCTCCACGGAAGAGCATCCAAACCAGAGCTGAACTGCAGTGTGGAAGCAATTTGAAAAACGCAGAGACCAATCAACTCTACTTCAGCATAGAGACGGTAGAGCACCCAAGCACACAACCTGCCAGGTGGCTGACGTCACCCCTCCTCTCCCCCTCTGACCCCTCCATTGGCATCATCTCCTGGCCAAGCAGGTGAGCAAGAGCAGGGTGAACGCCTGCATCTGCCAACCCCACAAACATGGTGTAAGAGCTAGCTGCTGTGAGATATCTGTGCTTGCCCTGCCCCAGGCCCACAGCGGAGCCAAACCAGGGCACACTGGTAACTGACAGGGCTTTAGCAGCAGGAAGAATTAGCAGAGAAGCATTTCTGGCCTTGGATCTTAATGAGATTCGTGTCTAAAAAAGCCCAGGGTCTCATTGCAGTTTCCAAGCAGAAAGGGATCACCTGAGGACTCTGAAAGGGAAAGAAGATGTACTTCATTAGCACTACAAGAGCAGAGCTCGGCAGGAAGGGAGAGCAGAGAACTGAGCCCAGGCCACGCACGTGGCAGGGCATCGTTCTGCTCATCTGTGGTACGGACGTTTGAGTATGCTGCATTCCAGGTTAAAGGAATATACACTTGTGCATACTCTTCTACAAGCGAGATGCCACTTAAAGGTCACACTGAAACTGGCCTCTCTGTGATTCCCTAGGAGTAAAATAGGATTTGCAGCTATAGTAATTAAAGAAAAAAATACCAGAATTGCTGTTTAGGCTGCACATAGCCTGGGATCTGGTTTCAGGGGCTTTGCAGGGACGTTCCATGCCACTTTCAAGGACTTGTTAAAAAATACTTCATACCAGCAGAGTCCTGCAGTATTTTTTTCCAGCTAGTCCTGCAGGCTACCATGGGGAAATTTGCTATAAGGATTTCTGTAGGACTCTGACTCACACAGGAACTTTTATTACTGCTTTTAAATATTTGACTGCCTTTTGGCTGCTGGCAGAAAAGTTATTAAATGTTTTACCAGACGTGGCCAGAAACTCTTTATAAAAACATCTTGGCCTGGCATAAAGCATATGTCTCTACTTATCTCTGTAGCATGTGCTCAAAGCTTTCACATGTCCCTTGGCAGTGGAAGAAACTTGGGACCTTCATGTCTCTAGGCTGTGGATAAACAGAGCTTCCAATGTCCTGTGCTCGTGTGAGTAAATCTTCTGGTATGCAAATGGTCCTGCTGCAAAAAGCAAGAAACATCAAATTTGCAGGACTAAAAAGGCCGGGGCCGCAGTACAGACGCTAGGTTCTGGTTCATACACACAGCTCTGTGGCCTGATCCTGCCAGGATCCATCTATTCAGCCACTCAAACCTTACTCAAGGGATTAAATTGAGTGAGGAGCTCCTGCTCTTGCAAGTAGTCCTGTTAACGTCACTGAGTCGGGTGACATTTTCAGTACTGCGTGACACTGTTTTTTTGCTCAAAGCCCTTTCCACCCCATCATTGTTTTTTCTCCCTTCATCTTCCTCACACAAATTAAGATGAAACAAAGAGAAAGCATCCCACAAACCAGAGCAGAGATGAACTCTGTCCCAGCGCTGCAGGGAAGAACGCAGGAATAAAAATCACTGCCTGTTTCTGCTTTCACAACAGCAGTAAATCAGGATGTTCTGCTAAAGGGGCTGTTCTTCAGACGTACTTGTCCCTGTATTTTGTTGCTCTACTCCCTGATTATTTTGCTGTGTGATACAGTGATCAAAAGCAGTGGGTTATCACTAAAAGTGCCTGCTGCTTACCTGCTTAGACAGCTGTGCTTCAGGAAAGTAACAAACACAGCTTCAACTTCTCTGCATCCCTCTGTGGGCATCCTGGAGCTGAACACACCTGCAGCAGTGATAAACACAAGTGGGTAAGTGGAAGGAGAGAGGATCTGCACGTCAGGGGCCGTGCAGGCTGGAAGCAGACCCATTCCTGCTGCATGGAGCAGAGGCATGCCCAGACTGCCCCCCACTTTACAGGGGTTACCTCTAAAAGGACAAAGCCTGGTACTGCTCACCACTTAACCTCAGCAGCTCAGATTTGCTGGAGATTTCACGCTCAAGCAGCCAGCCTGCTCTGGGCTCCTTCCTATTCTGGCACCAGTGCTGGAGTGGAGCAGCTTGGAGCTAGCTCAGGGCTGTCCCTGTGGGCTTTGCCGTAGGCAAATCTCACGTGTTACACAGCTGTCTGTGAAGCTGAACTGTGGTGTAATGCAGGGGAGATTCAGGCCCAGCCTGAATTTCATTGCAGATTAACCTCAAATTCCCACATTTCAGTGTCTTCTGCTTGGGTGCGGATGGCAGGATCGGACCCCGCTGGGCTGGAGGTGCAGAATGACCACTTGAGGACTCAAAAAGGATCACAGGTGCCCTCCTGGGTGTGAGCCCTTCCTGCTTCCAGCCATGTCTGTGCACCGCACCGACACACACCTTCACCATCTGCATCCAAACCATCGCTCTTTGCACTTGCACGTTATCACTAACACCCACGCAGGCCCAGTAGGAGCAAGCCATTAGCCCTGCCGCATCCATCTCCCGAAACCTGAGGAGCAGGATGGGTTTAGTTTGCAGGCTGTTTCCTCCCACAGGTCCGAAAGTGCCCCGAGAAGCCCTGCATGTCCCTGGGAGCCAGGCAGGGCAGAGCCCGGCATTAGCAAGGGCCGCTGGTGCCCTCTGTTGTCACAAAAAAATATAGGAGCTGCTGAGAACACGAGTGGGACCTGCCACCCAGGACGGGGTGCAGGGCACCCACCTCTTTGGGCTGCAGGTGTTGGGACAGGGCTGAGCCTGGCAGCTCCCACAGAACAGCCTGGTCTGACTGCGATAACAGTTCAGTGGGTTTGGCTTTGGGTTTGAGTGCCATTGGCATCCACACAGGGCCAGAATGGCTGCTCCTCGCTCAACTCCATCTCCTAAGGGATCTGCTGCATCAGCCAGGGGATCTCAGAGCATTCCAAGATATTGTTTCTGCCTTCCTAAATAGCTACATATATCTGAAACAGTCCATGGAGATCACATAGAGGTTTTGCAACTGAATAGTACATGGCAAGAATCCACTGTTTCTTTAAAAAAAGGAGTGCAGTGTTACGGTGGGTGAGGGCCGATGCCTCAGTACATGCGTGGCACTGAGTAATCTCTGCTGAGAACAGGGTTCAGACCCTGCTGCCCAGCTCAGTGAAAAGCTGCCAATTCACACATCGCTTTTCACAGTGCAAAATACCAGCATGTTCCAGCACCGGCTGCTCTAAGTGTTTCCCTGGGCTGGGATCACACCGAGTACTTGCAGGACTATAAGTGCTGCTAGCAGGGAACCTCACCCACAGTTCTGGTGCTGCTCTGTCCCCTCCTACCTTCACCCTGCAAGCCAGGCCACCAGCCATAGGGACAGGCAGCAATTTCCTGGGCTGGCTGTGGGATTTCAGCGTGCCTTCCTGGTCACCCACATCTCAGTGCACTCGTTCACCATCAACTTCAGCTGGTCCCATCATCTGCTGTGTGAAGCTGCAGTAGGGAGATGGCTGGCAAACAAATCAGGTTTGAGGTAGGGTGATGGGGCCAAGTCTGAGTCCAGCTACTCAAAGAGCAGAACTTCTTTTTGTCAAAGGTACTGAAATCTTCAACACAGGGGGCTACAAGAGGGAGAACGTGCCCAGAAAACCTCATCCTAAATATGTGGCTTGCGCTTTTCTTATGGTCCTGGCACAGAGACCCACAGTTTGGGCTCTGCAGCCTGTGGCCCCAAGAGACTCATCTGGCAATTCAGCCTACAGTACAACCTCCCCTCCATCCTCTTGAGGGGCAGCAAGACTCGCACCAGCCCCCAAGCAACAGCAAGGCCCTGGGCATCACTCAAGCACAAGATTTTGGGCTCCGTGAAGATGAGTTGCAGTCTCCCACCCCATTCCCAGGCAGAGCAGGGAGCTTGCATTCTCTACTCATGTGCTAACAAGGGCCCAGCCCTGCTGAACAGACACTCATGTGTCTTGGAGTCCTCAGGCTCAGATGCATTTCAAGGCTTGCAGTTGATATGATGATACAGCCATCACCTTAAAAATTAATATATGAAAACAGGTTTTTAACTGGACTAGAGAGATTTGACTCTATTCAGAGCAGAACAGACAACAGTAAGTGGCTGGTTTCCACCCCCACAGCAATGGTCAGCTGTAATTTGTGTGCATCTCACAAGGAAGGAGTAGTTAATTATTATTTTAATACTAATTTATTTAGCACCTATCACAAAAAAACCCAACCCTTGTGGTCTATAAATGTTTATGTAATTAAGTCTTAACATTAATTGTTATTGGAGATGAAAGAAAAAAATGCTACGTGGTCAACTCAGTGTAAATTTTACTCTTTGCGAATTATCTCTAGAGATGCAATTTCTCCATATTTCTTATTAAAAACAGCTGCAACAATTGCAGCTCCTGATTGCTTGCTAACTTCTTGCTAATAATGCAGCTCAGGAGTTTCAGATGTAGCAATTATGTGCTGTATTTCTGCAGTTTCGGTATGGTATTAACGACACACAGAAAATCTCTCCTAAAAACACTCTGCATTGCTTCCTTCAAACCCCACAAACACTCCTGCCTCCAAAGACCTCATCCTGAATATCTGTGGGAATTACAGGCTAAGGAGCAACAGACCCAGTGGGGGGCAACTCACCAAGCCCTGAGAATGAATATCAATCAAATACTGCGCAGCGCTGTGCCCCGAGCACAGACGACCCTCCAGAGAAGTCAGAGTCTTATCTGAGAGGGCAACAGGACTCAGTTTTTCCACCAAAACCAAGCTTTTCACACAGGCTGTCTTAAATTCTGCATCATTGCTTGAGCATTCAGACGCACGGCAGACGCGTGGGGTAACTCAGCGATCTGAGCTGTTCTCTGAGTTCTCACCGGAATAACCGAGAGCAGACCTTACACTTGCCATGCCAGCTGCTGGACTGGACCCCAGCCCCGCGAGGTGCTCCCTGCAGACACAGCCTCTCGGCGTGGGCAGCACTGCTCTCGGCGGAGGCGAGCGCTGCCAGCCTGTACAGCCTGCCTGAGGGACTCCTAGCACCAGCACAGTCTATTTTATTTAACAATCCCATTTCCTTTTCCTGAATTTCTGGAAAGAACCTGGTACGGCTCCAGGTTTTTCTCTCTCCAAAGCGCAGCCTACGCATGGAAATAAAAACATTTAGAAAGGGATTGGCCACGCTAATTGGCTGAACACCTCCAGCAGTGCCGAGATGCTGAAGGAGCAGAAAGAGGTGTGGAGCTTCACACCTTCTCCTGTAACCCCAAAGACAGTCCGTTTCCAGCGCGAGGTATGTTTGCTGGTGTGTTGTCTCCCTCCTGATTGCTCTGTATCGATCCCCTGTGGGGCTGCAGGCAGGGACCGCCTCAGCTCCCAGGCCAAACAGAGCTGCACACACGCAGAGGGCTAACGAGTTTTAGGAAGCATCAATTTCATGACAAACTTCCTATAGGAGCACAGCACACACAGTGCTCTGCCCGCTGTAGGCCACACAGATATGCAGAGCTCCTTGCAGTGCCCCAGCATCACTTAGACCGAGTAAATGCTAACATACTAAATAACAAGTAACTTAATTGCATTGTGAAAATGGGGGACCTGATCTCGTAGACATCCCCGTGCATCTGTGTAAACCAGGTAGGACCAGGCAAACTGCTACAAGGATCCTGTTGTGGTGTTACAATAACATCTTCAGGATATCTGTGGCTCCATCTGGATCCACATACCCAAAAAGTGCATTGGAAACGTCCCATCCAAAGGGCTCATCCATTGCAATAATTGACAGAGGGGAGATGATATAGGAGACAAAACCCTGGCTAGAACAGTGCAAATAAGGACCCAAAGTTGCTCTTTCATGGTCTCTGTGGTCCGTTTGAACTTTCAGGGTCCGAGGGAGATGAGACTGTTCAGCCTGGAAAAGAGAAGGCTCACAGGGATCTTATCAATACGTATAAATATCTGCTGTGAGGGTGTGAAGAAGATGGAGCCAGGCTCATCTCAGTGATGCCCTGTGAAAGGACAAGAGGCAATCACACAATTTGAAACACAGGTTCCACTTAAATGTAAGAAAATACATTTTTACTGTGAGGGTGGCCAGACACTGGAATAGGTTGCCCAGAGAGGTTGTGGAGTCTCCATCCTTGGCAATATTCAAAACCCAACTGGACACAGTACTGGGCAACCTGCCCTGGCGACTGTGCTTTGAGCAGGGGGTTGGAATAGACAGTCTCCAGAAATACCGCTGACCTCAACCATCCCGTGATTCTATGACTAGAGATTAAAATTAGAACTAATAGAAAATAAAAATATCACAAAAAATTGGAAGAACCGATTGAAAGAGGCATGCCACAGGTACTTCAATGGATGCTTAAGCGAAATGTTCTTGGCTTACAGATGTTACAAGACATCTGTGCTGTGCTTTTCTGTGTCCCAAAAGCCAAACAGGGACCAAAGGGAAGCCAAAAAAAAAGCTGGAAGTCATCAGAGTCCTTTTACCTCTCAGGCTGCTTTCCTTCTGAATGGGACAGTCAGGCCAAGCCATTGCTAAACATATATTTTTAGGATGATGGTCTTGAAAAACGTATTTTTCAAAATAAAATTTCATTTTACCAGGAATATTTATCGTGTGCTTCTTTCAAAGGAATATGCTAAAGGTAACCTTTGTCCAATGCAGTTTATTCCATTTGACTGTATATTTCTCCTGGAAACTAGGATTTATACCCAAACTAAACGTGTTTGTGGGCTTCTAGATTCACAGGTTAAACACACAGTAAAACCAGATATCTCCCCATTGCAGGTAGAGAAAAGCACAGAATTCTTGGCATTTCAATCACCCCATGAATATCAATGGATGATTTTATGCTTTTTTGTGGAGAAGGACAGGACAGGGAAAAAAATCACATATATCGATTCCCAGGCATCAGTGAAATGAATAATAGGGTGAAGTGTCCTACGTAAGTTCTTTGCAGGTCTTGTGAAAGCTGCCTGCCAAGGAAACGTAACTGTGCATGTAGGTTGTGATTATGCTAAAGAGGCACTAAATTAGTACATTACATGCCCCATTTAGCACTACTGTGCAAAATCTGAGAGTGCTAATACATTTTGTTTCTAGGGTCAAGAATCATTAAAGAATGGATTCACGGTCATTCATTAGCTAGGAAATTAAAGTCTGACAGCTGCTTTTCAGTTCTGATTTCTCTTAAATGGCAGTATTATATTAGAAGGCTTTTTTTTTTTTTTTTTTTTTAAACCTTCCAGGCTGCAGAATGGTGAGTGTCATCCCTAAAGCACAGTATTCCCGAGTCATCCAGCCAGACTTACTTTGTAAGAGTCCTGTATGGCTTTGGCGATTGTTTACAGGGGTTGAAAATGTTGCTATGTGCTATTGAGAGTGGTTTTTTGCTTAGCTATATGGTTATAAATCCAGGTGTGGAGTTGTAACTCACTTCTGCTAGTTTTGCATTACAAAGGAATTATACGTTGTGCAAGCAGAAACAAGGCCCTGGGGTTCTCTGTGGGCCACCAGGCCCAGGAGAGCAAATGGAAGTTATGCACACGTATTTAGAGAGAATGAGCCCTTTCACTAAAACAAAAGGAGCAAGTAAACCAACAGTCCTCACAACTCTCAGCAGGGCTCAAGGTAGGAGAAACCCTGCTTGCCCACTAAGGTAGGCACATAACATGAGGCTCAGGGAAAGCCCTTAGTAACCCTAACAAAATTCCTTGGATTAGAGTCGCCATTCTGCAAAAGCCTCTGCATGTGAGAAGCCTCTCTGAGCTCAATGGTACAACTCACGTGAATGCATGCCGTGTCGCAGACACAAGTGTTTGCCAAACCGCCGTCCAACTGACAAAACGCATAGTCCATAGATTAGCTGACACTCGAGATGGCTTTGTTCCTCATTCTGCGTCAGCAGCCACTGCAAATATATAAGCAGAGACATTCCCCTTTTCTGTTTTCCAATTTGCTCCTCCTAAATTTATATCAACAAGAGGAAGGGTCTTGTGTGTCCCACACAACAGCCATCCTAATGAGAGCTATGTTTTACACCTCCGTAACATTGTTCTTCCTGACATGCCTCAAATCACTTCCTACACTACAGCCAACATTTGAGCACCCTGACTGTCCTGCAGAGCTAACCCTGATTTCCTGTGTGAATACAACTAGTTGTGTGCTGATCTCTGAAGAACTGGTACCTCTCTCTGTGAAAAAGCAGCCCTGAAATGGCAGCTTTGCATGGGAGAAAAGCTTAAGGAGGGAGGGGAGGAAAAAAAAAAAAAAGACGACGAGAAAACCCAGCAGCCTGGGGCCTTCTATTGATCAGAGCCCATGGGCTGCCTTTGATTAGTAATCTCTGCATCAGTACCACAACTGATGTAATACCCAAAAATGTTGCATTAAAAATGCCAACACTGAATTGGATTGATCTGGTTATTTGTGCTACAAGAGACACTCAGTACCATTCAGAAGAATAGTGATATCACTGACTGTATTACTAAATAAAAATAACTTAGAAAAAAGTTATTTCACATTCCACTCACCATAAAACACTGTCCCTCCCAGGCAGGCTAGCAAATAACTCTCCAAACTTGCAAAGTACACATGAAAAAACTAGGACACTTACAGAGCAGAAACAGACTAAAACCAATAATTTATTCATTAGAAATTATTTCCTCTCTTATAAATTGGTAGAATTGAAGGGCCATATTTTATAGTGATAAAGCATTGCTCAGTTCTAAAGATCCTGTGCTCTTTGTTAAATTTATGCTGAATGCATTTCCCTTTTGTTGAAATGCTGTTGTCCCCAGAGAGCAGAGCAGCAGACATGGAGCACTACCAGCCTGACTTTGGGTTTAAGAGCTTTACCCAGACCTGTCTCTAAGGTCTTCTGCACCAGAATGACCTGCCCCTACCCCAGAGGATTATTCAGCTGCCCTAATACACCTTGCTGTTACTGTGCTCCCAGCCCCAAGAGCGACAAGATGCAGAAGCTGGGTCTCGAGCATGGTCAGGTTAGAAGTAGGTCAGTGAGGAATGAGCTCCTGCCTCTGCGTGGTATGATGTACCTCCAGTGGGCACCTCAGAGCCTTCGGTGTACAATGTTTCTTGGACGCTGTGAACGTATTTCCACAAAATGCAGCTGATGGTCTGTCATAACCAAGTGACTCCAGGAGCTGCAGCCCTCCTGAGTACCCAGAGTACGCAGAAAACACAAATATCCAGATCCTCAAAAAAACCCACAGAGAGCTGCTGACACACAGCTTTGGTGCTGGCAGCCTAGATGCTGCTTTTTCAGCTCTGCTCAACTCACAGTTTTACTTGCTGGTACGAGCACAACTGAGCAGAGACAGGGACCCAGACAGCCCTACTGTGCTGGGACCAGTCTGCAATAGCCCCACGGTCTGGTACAGGCACGTTGTGCCCTTTCCTGTTGCTGCTGTCTGCCTCTAGCCCCATCACAGCCATCCGACAGCATCTTTGGCTCACGTCTCACAACGCTGGCAATTATTCTCTTGCCAGGCTGCGAAAAAACAACCCTAATTCATGTCTTCTGGAGAAATCCCCTCCCTGCCACCCTAGAAAAGATGCTGCAGGAGGCAGATGTGCAAGCCCAAGGCAGCAGGGCAGAGAGGAGCATGCGGGAAAATGCTCGATGAGTCTCCTGGGCCGAGCGTTATCTCCTGTTTCCTTTGAGAGCCCACAAGAGACGGCCTTCCCAAAGCAACCTCTGAGGTGGCCTGTTCGGCTTTTGTCTCCCTCAGCAAAAAAATTTCTGCCCCAGCGGCTCCGAACAAGGCTTCCATTAACTCCGTCCCCGCGAGGGCAGCACGTGGGACAAAAAGCCCAACACTGCGTCCCGGCCCTCAGACAAGCCTGGAAACAAACGTTGCAGGAATTTGTCAGAATAAAATCACCCGCTCGGTGTCACCGCATACATTTACCTACCTCAGCGCCTATTCAGGGCCCTTCCAAAAGGGCAATATTAACAGAGAGAGATCGGACACCATCTCTATAGCAACACCACCCTGGAAAAATTACGGTTGCCCCAGCAAAGGGAATCCCTGTTTTAGGAGCCCCACCAAGTCTAGGGGTTAGTCCTGATTTTAAAACCAATTCCCCTTTGACTAACTTTTGTTCCTTGCAATAAAAACATTTAAGCAACAAGAGAGCGGCAACCTGAGTGGAAGGAGGAGGGCGATCGGAGGATGCCCGGCACAGAAGGGATATAGCGGAGCTGTGGCGTGCAGCGCTGCAGTACGCACGCCTGTCGACAAAGTAAATCATCAGCCCTCTGCTGCGGGGACCCTGCAGGCAGGGAAAACTTCTCTGGTGCTATTAGACTCGCAGCAAATCCCAGGGCACAAAAGTTATCTGGGTGCCGCACCTGAAAAGTAGGATGAAAAGCACAGGTAATAGTTCCAGTTTTCATCGAATAAGTAATGCCCTCTTTCCCCTCCAAAAAAGTTATTGAAGTTACATAAAGTGACTTTAAATTGTGGGGAAAAGAAAGGCAAAAAGAGCAAAGAAAAATGTGAGAGAGCATAGAGTGCAGGAGGAAAGTGGGACTCAGTGAAATGAGAGCAGTGCAGAAGGTATTAAAGCCAATCTAGCCAAAGATCCTTTAACTCTTTAAATCAAGGGGGTAGATCTGCTGCATGTGGGGTAGAAATGAATGAGAATTTAAGTATGCCCCAAACTAAATGAGCCCAATATCCCAGTTTGAGCCTGAGAGCAGCGACTGGGTGACTAATGGGAACAAGCATGACAAACAGTGTCATTCGGGGAAATCAGCCCATGCAGCCTCCACACAGGGTTTATATATTGCAGAGCCAGCAGCAACTCCATCTGCATGCTTTTTATGCTACTGGCATGATCCAACCTGTAGCCTCTGGTAATGGTTTCACTGTTGGAAAGCATTCCCAACACTTGGAAGTTTGGGTCTCAGGTGATGAATTTCTAAATTTAGTATGCAAGAAGCAGTTCTGGAAGGCAGGTGGTCCAGCAGCCTCACAGACACTTTCACTTCATGATTCTTGACAATTTACGACATTGATCTGCCTTAAAACCAAAGAAGAAAGCTTGAAATAGCCCCATAATTATGCTGCAGAGAAGCCTTAGATGACCTTCCATTAACACCTGCTCTGTGCTAAATGCTGAGCATCAATTCACACTAAGATGAAAACTGGGCTTGTAGCTATGTTTAATATGACAGAGTGCTCAGCACCCCACTGCTTCCTTGGCTGCAGATTTGTCCACCTGTGCACCAATATCCTAGTGAAGGTACCCTGGATGATGGGAAGTGCTCAACAAACTCTGCTAGAGGGGCATTTGGGTGGACATCTGGAGGAAAGACCCTGAAGCGTGCATCTGAGATGTGGCTTCACACAAGGACTTTCTCCCACTGAAGTAAAGACTTACAGATCTGCAACTATCATAACCTACTTGGGGCTAATCTGTCTGTCCAAACTCCAGCTGGAAAGTAAACTTGTCCATCTGAAGTACTGCTGGAAAGTTTAATGCTTAGCAAATGTATGAAAGTACTGGGAAGGCAGGAGCTAAGTTAGTTCAGATAAATAATGGGAAAATCTACTTCTAATGAAAGTACTGGGAAGGCAGGAGCTAAGTTAGTTCAGATAAATAATGGGAAAATCTACTTCTAAGACACATTTGTATGTTATATTTCAAGTATGCTTACAAATAACATGTCTTGTGGTATGGCTTCAACAAGTAGAAAAGATATTTGCACCTGATGGTTTCACTAGGGAAGGCATGTAGAGGTGCCTTCTCTTCTCCATGGCTCCTTACTCTCACAGATACACCAGATTCCTCGCTCTGCTTCCTCCTCCACTCTTCCCAGGGCTCTGGGCTCCCACAGCTTCATAGCACTGGGTCCAGCATCAGCAAGCTCCTTGTCTGGAGCTCTGGGATTCCCCCAGGAGAGAGAACAGAACAGGTCGAAAACCACTCCAGTAGAAAACCCCACTGTATGGCTCATAAGATCTCATATCCACAGCCAATGAACAATCACAGTTCATAACAGCAAACAGCGCCCTCCAGATATCTGCCAAAAGCTTTCACAGACTAGTATGGTCCTAAGACATGCTCCCTTCTTGGTCTCTGTTTTTGCCCTGCCAGATTTACTGGATAACCTTCTCTGCAAAGTGATTCTCTCAGCCCCAATGGTAAGAAATATTTAGAGGCTGATGCTGCATATGATAAACAGCACAACCCTTGGCAGCAGTAAGCCAGACCCCTTCCCCTCAGCTGTGACCACAGCTTCTCCTTATTAAGCTTTTTATGTCATTAAGTGTCCCCACTGGGAACAGCAGAAAGCACAACTGGGAACATTAATGAAGATCTACAGCATTACAAGAAAAAGCTCAATGAATCAATGCCTCGTGCCTTATTCCCATGGCTGTGACCTGTCCCCATTAGTAACAGGAGTCTGAAATGGGAGAGACCTCCCCTTCTCCTCTTTCTCCCTTGAGAGGTCTGTACCACTCAGCACTGATAGCTGCTTGCAGGCAACAAAGGTGACTCTGGCTGACTTGTTGCCCTCATGCATCCCTCGTGTCAGTCTTCATCCAAATGGTGCACACACCGGCAGCTGGGACCAACGCTGGCTCTGTCACACTTCTCTTCTGTCAGCTGGCGGCAGCTATGTTCACTACAAAAGCAAACACTCACCTTCTCTTGTGACAAAAATGAGCCATCAATGGGCACCAGGGCTCAGGATTGCAACCTGTAGGAAATATGAGGCAGAGAGGGAGGATTAGGAGATTTTAGGCTGCTTTAGGAAAACCTCAAAATCATGCATAAGACACCAGCTTGCACACATGAGAAGCAGCTCTTACCTCCCAAAATTAAGATCTGAGGCACGTGTTCAAAGTGTACCATAGGAACCCAGGTGCATGGCCAGGGGATTAGGAAAGGGCTTTACACCTGCCCACATTCACTCACAGCTGGGTTCATACACCCATAAAATAGCTCATAGCACCGTGAGGCGCTGGGTGAAGGAAGGGATCAGGGGGATGAAGCTTCATGACCGTTGCAAGGTGATTAATCAGACACAGCCACGAGCAGTTGTGCTCTGCGACTGCCACCAGCATCTCTCGTCCCATGTCCTGTTGCATAGCCCTGGGGAATGAGGACTGCTTGAGATGTTTCTGCACCACTACTCTGAGGGCAAGGACTGTCTGTGGGAACAGACCTATGCTTTTCTGCACTGGGTCACACCATAGGGACATATGGCTTTCTATCCGCAGGAATAAAGATCAGTGAAAAACTTGAAAACTTGATCACGTTGCCCATATTTCACATACATGCTTGGCAAATAAACCAGCAGTGCTCAATTGCTCATTTATGCTAAATTCTATACTTAGGGTCATTCAGTCACAGAGTAGGGAGGTATATGCGTGTACCTATCCATGGCACAAAAGCAGCTCCAAGGCTGTCTTGCAGAGAGTTATTCTGCTACACAGGTCCTGGTTTTCCCTTGTTCTTCCTAGTACAGCATTTTTTCACCAAGAGTAGTGTCAAGGACTATATGAAATGAAATAATTTTGCATTTCTTTGCAAGGGATTTTTTTTTTTTTTTTTTTTTTATTTAGTGATAAGACTCCCCTCTCCAGCAATGGTAATACGAGAGCTCAGTGTTCATGTCGGACAGCACTGAGAGGACACAGCAGTCATAAGGCTGATACAGGGGATAGATCAAAGGGGCTGTGGATCTTCAGAGGTTTCCAGCAGTCTTGGCAGGAATCTTTATGGCACACTTGACACAGGTCCCAGACATTGATAATGATGCTCACACTGGTACAAAACAGTCCTATCCACCTTTCCCTGAGATATGGTTTCTCGCAAAAAGAATTACCAATAACTGTTGCCTGTGGCAGTCACAGCCATCCCCTCCTAGGCCTGCTATGCTTTTGATAGCACAAAAAAAACAGGGGAGTTGGGCTATGCAGCCACCCTCTGAGCCTGCTTACTCCCTCACAGCAAGTAACAATTTACCTGTGAAAACACTTAACACTTCTCCACCTTGCCTTTCCTTAGGCACAAACCACAGCTCCTGCTCTCTCCAAACCCTTCTCCTCCTCACCAGCCCATCAGTGCCCCCCTTAGTCTTCCAGGCTTCTCCTCCTGGCCCCCCTGGGTGACCAGCACCATGGAGTCAGCCTTGAGACAGGCAGGACGTGCTCCTGCCACTTGACCCTGTGTCATTGGTGTGGTGGCGATGTCTGTCCGCACAGGAGAGCTTTCCCCACGTAACCTGCCTGGTGACTTGCACAGCCAGTATCAGGGAGCTGCAGCTGGGGACTGTCTGGTACCACACAAACAATTATCCAAGTGTCTGTGATGGGCTTGTTCTGGCCTTCCCACCAGGGACTTTAACCTCAGGGATTAAAACCTTAGAGAGTGTCAGCCTGACAGTACCTCAGATGGAAAATCCCAGAACAAGACAGTGAAAAGCAACCCCTTCAGCAGCCTGCAGCTCCCAGTCCAGGAGGGCCACAAATAGCCCTAGAAGGAGAGGACATAGCAGGGACTAATCTGTTTTGGCCTCTCTGCTGAAAAGCACAATGGAAGAGTCTGTTAGCAACCACTTACACCAAAATCTGCCTTTAACACCACTACAGTGACCAGTGCTGTTAGCAGTGGTCCCCCTGCCCCTTCATAAACACCTCGAGAACAAAGTGCAATGCCGGGTCCAGGAGCCCAGCTCCAGCTCATGCTGCCTCATTATCTTCTCAGCCTTGTTTAGTCTTTGTCTCTAATGTAGATGGTAAACTCTCAGGGGCAGTGACCATGACTTAGTTCACTGAGTGCCAGACAACTGCTGGAGCTCAGTTAATGATGAGACAACTCCCATAGGCCCATTGTCTTAAGTGGGAGTTTTGGCTAAGTGAAGACTTCAGGGATTTGCCCAATAACAAGTCAGTAATTCAGGATGCACTTAAAGACACATTCAATGTGCCTTTGCAGCAACATCCTTGGGAAGTGAACATTTGTACTCCAGAGCACAACTGTGAGGAAGTCTAATATTAATTAGGAAGCAAACTCAAGGGCTCTGAATAGGCCCTTATAACAAAAGATCTTTTATTGAATAACCGTAGAGGAGTGCAATGCCGAAGTTTCATACCAAAGTAACAATAAATGAACTGCAATTAATGCCTTTAAGACCAGTCTGTAAATTCAATCTTAGCTTAAACAAAACAAGGAGCTTCTAAAAACATCTTTTAAAAACTGTAAGAGGAAAAAAGAATGGATATAAACTTAAATAAAATACACAGGTTGATTCAACCTGTTTCAGCTGATAAACGGCGTGGTACTTGTTCTGTGCCAAAGTGACACTTGACCTCTATATATCTTCTTAATGAAGTCAGCAGAGAAAGACACCCAGTGAGCCTTTGTAACACTGCAAGCGAGTTGCAAGCTGGGCTTCACTAATGGGAGCTGTCACTTGGTTTTTTCCAGGTCACAAACTGAGAAGAGCAATTAAATCAAATTGGAGGCTGTACAGATTGGAGCAAGCCTCAATAGACCAGGTACCTAAATCATTAAAGACATAGTTCTTTTCCATGATAAATTGTTGAGGAGAGCGAAACATGCTGCTGGTCATTAATCTAGGCTAATCAGCTTGAAAGCTGGGTTGTTTTATTTAGTAATTAACTGGTTATTTGAAAAAAATGATACATGGCCTATAGAGCTGCCATCCAGCAGATAATAATGCAGAGCAGTGGGGAATCTCTTGAGGGCAATTCATGCCTTTTCAATTATAGCCATTGGCAAACTCTGAAAAATGGCTCCAGGTTTGTATTGACACATAGTAAAGAAACACACTCCAATGAACATAGCAGGCATCTTGTTGCATGCTGGTAATTGCTCTGGCCTGCCCCTTACACAAACTGCATTAGAGCAAACCAAACATTTTGGAGGTGTCCTTCTTCCCATCCCTTGGATTTACAGTCAGTGTTTGTCAGACCCTTCTGCTGGAACTGGTGGAAAAGAGCTGCTGTGTGTCGATGGTCAGGTCTGCCATGAAGGGGGCCCTGGCATACTCTTTCAGAGCTTGGGGCTGCATCTCCCCGCACTGATGCACAGTAACCAGTCTGGACTTCTCCAAAAGTGCTCCATGGGAGCCCCAACTGGCTGAGACAAATGCAGCCTAAGCAAAGAAGCTGAAGCCTATTTCCTGGGGAACCTGCTGAGCAGGGACACCAGTCGATCAATCCCTGCTGTCCCACATGTTTATTGATGGATAAAATACACAGGACTGGCTGTCTATCTTGTGTTGCAATAAAATCAGAGCGAGAAAGTCTCTGAGAACATACTGTAGGAACAGCGTGGTAATCTTCTAACTGAGAGGAGCTAGCCAGTCCCATCTGCCACGCCAGTGAAAGGTCAGTGCCTCACAGACCCAGCCACAGTTATGACAGGTTATTACACACTCAGGTCTTCCACCCATTTTGCACAGGGGCACCTAATTCCTTTGCCCTAGACTTGTATGTATAAACAAACAGCTTTCCTTTGGTGACTGAGAGAGCCTCACCAAGAATTGCTTCCAGGTGTCCACAAAAAGCCACTCAAATCCAGGGATCATGTAAGTGAACCACGTGTCCCCAGAACGGATTTTTGTCCTCTATTAAATAGAAACGACAGGAGAGAGGTTAAGATTCTGCTGGAAAAAAGGCCTCTGGACATAGAAGAAAAATCCCTTAAGTTATATGGAATACATAGACAACAGCTCTGGCTCAAAAAGCTTGTGAACCATGAGTTGCTGGCGGACCATACTGGAGTACCATGCACACTTGTCCTGTTTTTCACTCTACCCTAGGCATGTGCTGCTGGCAAATGTTGGAGGCAGGATACTGGGCTAACCAGACCAGTGGTCTGATGCAGCATGACTGCTCTTTTGTTAGGTATGTTCTCTCTCAAGATTCAAAGGAAAAGAAATGTATGGCTGACACAGCAACAATAGGAATCCAGGCCAGAGGGAAGGGCAGTACCATTAGCAGGCGGGTAAGCCCCATGCAGATGGATGGGCTTGTTGCTCAGTCACTGTATCTAACCAACTGTACTTCAAAAAATATATTTCTCTCTATATTTGAGAGCCTTTGATGGAGATTTTGGAGGCAGGAGGAGAAAAGAAAGAGCCTGATCCATGGGGCAGGAATCAGCATCCACCATGCACACAAAGCTTGCAAATACTGGCCACGCAGGGTTATTAAACCTGGTTGTGGGGGTCAGGAGACCCCCAGAGCCAGCAGCATCCCACAGAGCAAGCAAAGCAAGCTCCAACCAGCTTAAAAAAGCAGCCGTTAATGAAAAACTTTACCAGGAAAGCAGATCACATCAAGGCCACACAGAAGCCTCAGATCCTTTAAGCTGCACTTTGAAGACCAGTGGTGACAGACCGACAGATAAAGGCAAGGTCATAGGCCATCAAGTCCCCCTCCACCATACCGTGCAGCTGAGTTGGAGAAAAGAAGAAAAATCATTGTTGCTATTTGACTAAACATTATAAACTAAAAATAGCTGAATATCTCTGATTAGGAGAATTCCAAAGGCTTACAATCCTTGCCACTTGGGGTCCAATTTTTCTCTCTTTTATTATGGGCATTAGGTTTTGGACAATACCAGGGCTACAGAGGGCATATGTTAAGTTAGTCTAAGCCTGCACCACGCAAACCTTTGCACCCTATAGGCTACTTTGTCGAATATTTCTGTCTCCAAATGAGCTGTAAAGGTTGCAGCTTTTCTGGCAGCAGCCAGTACAGCTCCCATTAACACGTTTCACGAGTATAATTTTCAACAGTATTAATAATTGTCCTCATAAAAGTCCATGAGAGGAACTTAATGGACTAGACTGTTTTTATTTCCATGAAATTCCTGCTCTTTTAAAAGCTCTCCATGCCTGGATTTAATATTTTCTACTTTCAGACCTCAACCAACTGTTTCCAGGCATAAACTTTCTTAATTCAAATGCACTAATGCCAAATGAAAGGCAAAACGATCTAAAGTTCTGCTAGACCCTGCAAATTGGGTTGAAAAAGTCAAAGATGAAAGGGGCAAACCTGCCAGTCACCCTCAGATGACCAGGGTGCGACTCTGGGGAATCACTACCTCTAAGCAAGGATTTTTTGACTGTGCCAAAGACCTCATCAGCCTTTGGGAGTGCCCGCTGCAAGGTCTATCCCACAAGGGATGGCAACCAGCTGGATATGGCCGCAACAGATATAAAACCATGATCCAGTTCCAGACCAGGATCTTAGACCTGGGGTCAGGTAGTGGAGGGGCAGCAGCCAGGATTGCTGAGCTGCATTTACATGTTTGGCTCATTCAGCCACTCTTGATTTCCATCAGCAAAGCACGGTACCATGTCTGCAGGCACCGAAGACTCTGATCATTGAAGAGCAACAGCACAAAATATTCTGGATGAAGCTGGGAGAGTCTGCTTAGAAACCCAGCTTCAATACCTTTGCTTAGGCAAGGAGGGAACAGAATTACTAACCTGTAAGTTCAACATTCAGTCATAATTAACACTCTGGGGAAACGTCCAATTCAAGACAGCTCCTAATTCAGCAGATAGAAGGCAGAATGAGATCTCAGTGCTGGAAGCTACAGCACAAACTTAGTCAAAGTAGGGTGGTAATGTTTATCAATGACTGTAACAAGCTTAGCAAACTTACCTGGTGACAAGATCCATCACAGAACATTGTTAAATCAGCCCTCAACGTTTCTTCATTGGAGGTGTCTTTTAGCTCAGACAGAAGTTCAAAACTTGGTGCAGATGATCACAGTGACCCATTCTGGTCATACCACCTAGAAATACCAAGCAGTAGGAATTGAAATACTTGTAACAAACTGCTAACAAGTAGTTAATGGATTTTCATTTGTTCCCTGATGTCTCTAAATTGCCCAAGACAATCTGTTATAAGAAAATAGGAAATCTAAGATGTAAAAATACTTTTCTTTATGAATTATTTATCTTGCACAGGAAAATGGCCTTATAAAAACAAACAATCAAACAAGAAAAAGCACAAAAACTGGGACTGGATCAAATACCTCACACCAAGGATCATTGAACTCCTTTGATTTCCAGTGTCAGTGGAAACAAACAGCAGGGAAAATCTTCACTTAAGTCAGAGCACCCCAACCCAAACAATATCAAGCAACCTTGAAAATCCAAGATTAATGTTGATGGAAAAACCAAGATGATCATCAGTGTGCATTACATCTCAGAATCTCTCTCCTGTTGACCAAGCAGACACGTGACCTCATGTATATCTTAGACCTAACAGGTCTGTTTTCAGCTTATTATAAACGAAACCAATGCGTGTTATCTTGAAAATGTTTGCTCAAAAAGTTATACAGCTAGCTGGTGAACCTTTTCTCTTTATTATCACCTAAACCCCTCAATTTTGCATGTGGCTGTTTGACTGGGACAATCTTTTCTGTGTTAATTCTGCCCCTGTTCTTCAGTAGAGTAATTGCAAGCAAACTTCACAGCACCGTGGAATCACAGTGATGACCGAGCAAAATATAACTAACAGGAATGACATTCTGGAGACCTGAAAACCTGAATGCTGGCAAAACTATTGAAAAGAGGAGGAATTCCACAAACACTTGGGAATTTATGCCATAGTTCTCCCAAAAGGTTTTTGCCTTGTACTTTGCATACCCTCTCAGTCCTCTGTCATCTAACGTGATGTGATTCAATCCATTCCATTGTCTCTTGACTCTAAATTAAGCCTTACATGCAGGAAAGTTATTTCCAGAGAGACTCAGAGAAAGGGGATTTCAGACACAGCATACTTCAGCAGTGAGGCGTTTCCAGAGAAAAAGACCATACCAAAGCACCAGTTTTAGAATTCTAATAAGCAAAAAAGCCACCCTTGTCTTTCTCATCAGCCACGTGGGTTTGCACAATTAAAACACAATAGTTTCTTCCAGGGCTTTGTTGAGGTCCGGAATAGCCCTATGTAAGTGTGCAGTGTGGCATACCATGCCTATTCTCTGCTCTCTGCAGGTCTGTCTGCCCAAGGCAGCTCCTCTGCTCTATGCAAACCTGTTTCTCCCTGGCTGTCGGAAAGGAGTTGTGGTTTTACTTTGCTGCGCTTGATCAGTGTTTCTGATAATGCCTATGATCGGGTGTTGCTAAACTCCAAGAAATACTTAGTTCAGGTCACACTGAAGCCTTTGTTCAGTGAATATTTCCTTAAAGCAAAACACAATTTTCATACTCGCATTTACTGTAAAATTATCAGGCTGAAGAAACCTGACAAATTCTGGAAAAACTCTCCTGCCATACATTTTGGAGGTCCAGGAGATTTCTAACTACTATCCTGAAATCAGCTGTGCAGGTAACAACCAATGCAGCCAATACTTAAAAGCTGAATGCTTACTCTGAATACAGCTTAATGCATATTTTCACTTTCTCTGAGGTGGAGTGGATGGAGGCTACTTAGAGTAAAGCCTGCTTGGTTCTTCTCCTTTATAAATTCCTGATTATCAGTGGCTGAAAAAAACATTACCAACATTTAACTGTTCATGATAAAACTTCTTATGCTAGTTGGCTGATCCCAGATGATTTCATTATTGCTGTTGAATATAGAGTGAAAACGCTGAGAATCTCTAGAGCTTCTTTACTTAGGAACTGGATTTCAGATTTATTAGGAAAAGAAAATTTCAGAACTAGACTATTAACAAAAAATCAGTCTTTTGGGGGTTAAGATACAGTTTTGGATTATTTTAAAGAATACATTTGAAGCCAACAGTTTCTGAAGGACTAGAGATAATGAACTGACACTAGTCAACGCGGGTAGTCACAGGTTGCCATATACATATATATGCAGTGCCTGAGGAGGCCACACACCAAACTTTTTAAATAAATAGACTAGTAGTTGAAATGGCAATATAAAATGTTCCCAACTTTGTATTATAACAGCACTCAGCTGTCCGTCAGTACAGGAATAATAGTTTGTTACCAGGCAAAAAATTCCTAGTCCAAAGCCTCAAGAGGGCGAAGGGCTGCTGCCAGCTGTGTTTGGCCCAATGAGCTCCTGCAAGTAGGGAAACGTGAAGATGCTGCCTCACACAGAGTCCAGCTTGTTCATTAGGAGGCTGCCATTCCCTTGTCCGCAGCAACTCACTACTGTCTCCTCTTGAAGCACTGGGCTGTCCTTTCCACCGCTGCTTCCTTCACCGGAATAGCCCGCAAGCTCTGGCTGAGCCTTTCTGGGAACTGCTTCCTTTGGAAGTGAAGTTACTTGCAAGCCTCATTCCTGGCATAGAGTCCATAGGGCTGTATGTCATCTAAAAGCAAAAATCACATGAGATGACCTTATTGCATAAAAAGGGATAATATCAGCTTTGAACATGTGAAGAACCGAGACACCTGAACTGGGTAGTGGCTGGGAAATCAGCTTCTGCGGTACACGACTTTGGCTGGCTCGGACAGAACAACAGCCACTTCTGCCATCCACATTTGCAGGTGGACACAAAAATACTGTGGCTTTGTGGGATGGACAGGCTCTTTTCTCTCAGAGGGCTGACAGCTGCTAACTTTGTCTATTTCACAGCTATTGCTGGAAAAAAACCCAACAAAAAATAGCTAAAAAGCTTGCTTTTGCAAAAGCAAGAAACAGGTCTAACTTCTCCCTCCTGGCTGGGATTTCTGTCAAGGCCAGCACAGTGAAGGCCTTGTTCTCCCCTGGAAGTTCAAGACAATTTTGTTTAGGGGAAATAGAGGCTTCAGCAGCTGCTTTTTGGTAAAAGGAACCTTATAGACAATAGGTGAATCAGCCCCAAAAGCAGTCACTTGACATCAGCCACAAAAGCTTCCAGCCTCATGATCAACGAGCCCCTCTGAACTAATATAGGAAGAATTACGGTGGTATTTTCCTGAAGTGTGGAGCTTTGCCTCTCCCTTTTTGCTGGGAACACAATTACAATGCCATCTCCCACTCCCTTCAGCTCTGAATTACTCAAGACAAGTCTGCAACATAGCAAAATGTGAACAGTAGGTCATAGGACTTGTCCCATCTCTGCACCTGGTGGTGAAATCCATGCTTCCTTTTTCTTTGACCTTAGACTCCTTTTTAACATATAACTGCATTACCCTCAAAGGCAAAGCTGTTATTTTTTTCTGAGACAAAAAGGAAAAGGAAGCACCGTAAGTTCAACTCAAGAAGGCAATAAACAGCACATGCTATCCCTCTTTGTGTGTCCACTGAGGGTATAAAAAGCTGAGGATTAATTTTTGAATACATCTGTGGAGGCAACCAATCCTGCAAGCTGGTGGGCACCAGTCTAGAGAAGTCCAGCTGCCTGCAAAGGCTCTCTTTCTTGAAGATTCACCTCCCAACAGCATTTGGGTTAATGTTTCTTATGTAATACCATAACCGCAGATGTGCAGCTAGATGCTCTTCAAACTGATTCATTTTGATTTAGGTTCTTTATCATTTTAGCTTCTAAACTGGGCTAAATAAAGATTCCATGCAGTTCACAGGCAAAACAACTGTAGATGAAAGCAGAGATGTGATGCAAAAGAACAGCAGATCTGTTTTAATCCTTGACCTAAATATGAAGTAAATAACAAACCTGTAGTGAACACAGACCAAAGGTAGCATCGAAAAAAATCTCTGTTAATGACACCATTCTTCTGGGGCACGTTCCCACTGAATCACACAACAGCTGAATTACTCCAGTCTGATCCAGCTTGATGACTCATATTAGGAAATGGGTGAGCCAGAGATGCTAGTGATGCAGAAGGGAGAGACCATGAATTGAAACTATGGAGGCTGGGACTCAAATGACCCTGGACCTTCACAGAAGTCACGGGGAGGTTTAATTTTGGAGAAGACAAGGAGAAGGCAAGGAGCAGGGCTCTGCTCAGGTAACAGGATGCACGTGATGGAATTTTTTTGTCACCTGCATTTTGGCTCATAATCATTTTGTCTCATTCTAACATGCTGTCACGGAAAAGAAAGAACTGATAGTGGGCTGCAACATCGCATTTCCTTTCCAGAGGGACTAGCATTAATTGTACTAATCCACAGTGATTTTTTTTTCTGCCAAGTATTATTCTTCACTTTCAGACTTTTGAAGCCTAGTCTGGACTCCTCAACATAGACCTGCAGCATAATAAAGGAGGGTGGTACAGGTGGCTTTCCAAAAGATAAAAGGGTTCCTTCAACAGCAGCCATGCCATCGCCCCCCAGTGTTTTCAGGAAAAGAGTGGCTTGTTTCAATATCAGTTTGAAGTAACCATGGCAGAGACAGGATGTTTGGTTTCAGAGAGCAGGCAGTAAGTTTATATTGTCAGAGCAAACACTTGGGACTCCAGATCACAACATCCCTTGCTGTTTACAGAGTGTGTTATGCCAGAGTCAAACGCGAAGATGCACTTCACAGTAACAAAAGAGGACAATGCCATTATCCTGCAATTGTCAACAGTGTTACAGTGCTGAAGACTTTAGTTCAATATTTGCCAAGCAGTAAAATGAGCAATGCCTGTCAGTTTGTTGACCTGGATGCATCAGTTACTAGAAAAACTATATTGAGCAGACAGCAGTTAAGTTTCAATTGTTGGGGACTAAATTCCAGCCACAGAACTAAGTGCTATAGAATTACATTCAGATTAACAAGAAAACTATTGAAATCTTGTTTGGACGCTGTCACCAGGATACAACAAGCAACCATTCTTATGTTGAGGCACTTTCAAACCAAGTGTAACAACGGTTGTGTCAGAGCCAGGCACTACAACTCTTGCAGACTGAAATTCCAAGGGGATTTAAAATGCTGTAAACATCCTTTCTGGAAAGGCTGAAAACCTTAAAAGAAACGTTACTTTCACCTTAATGCAGAATGTTTGCTGTCGCTTCATTGACAAATGTTCTGCAAGCTTTAGGCTGCAGCAAATGTTGGCACAGTGGTACATCTGTACCAAACCATGCTTTTGTTCAGTCACCTGCGCCTCAGCGCAGCCAGAAAGGCTTCAGCTGGCTATCCCTGCTGGGAAGGCTGGTGGACCTGGGGAAGCGCTTGCCCTTGCCTTCAGTAGGGCAGATATAGGGAGGATTAGTACTCTGGTTGCACCCAGTCCTGGGCAAGTGGCACAGACCCTAGACTGACAGCAGCCTAAATGTCCTTCCCTTGCATTCAGTGTGACACCTCCCACTGCTAAATCACTTCATTACTGATCTGCAGCTGCAATTCATGAACAGGAGAATGACAAACCAGTAGAATGGGCTTGTGCTAGTTCATGGGACAGAACAAACAGTACTGACACCAACATTTCTGCAAAGAAAAAGCATGCAACAACAGTGAGTTAAAGCAAAAAAAAAAAAAAAAGCATGTCCTCCTCTGTTTACTGTAGGCACCATTTCAGGCCACAAAGGGCTGACAACGCTCAGGCTTCAGCTAAAGAGCTGACAATCATCCCTACCCCACCACGCTGAACATGCAACTTCATGCCTGCAGGTAAAGCCTGTCATAATCAGGACAGGATCAGCATTCATGAGAATCCCACTTTGCCCACACCACAGTGAAAGAGCGAGACAATTTTGCAAAAGCTTGATTGGTGAAACCATCAAGCGAAGGCCATGCCTTTGTGCTTCGCTTGAGAAAAGTTGGCAAAATACTTTTCCCCATCTTGCCCAAGGAATTTACCTTTTGCAGGGCATCCCCTGCCACTTTGCTCTCCTGTAACAGTGTCCTGCATCAATCACATACAGTGCGACTGCTTCTAACTGCACAGACTCTACCTACCGGGTGTTTACTAACTACCAAGCACACCAAAACAGGCATGACAAATACCTAGTATATTAAAGGCCCACCAGTTGGCTTCAACCCATGCTTTCCTAAGAGAATGCACATATGCCACAGAGATTCCTCTCCAGCTTATCCAAGCTCTCAGAAAGGCTTTTCTTTACATTTTAAAAGAGTCCTTGGATGCTAAGATACCATTCTGCTTTCTTAAGTAATGTCACAAGACTTCTGGTTTGGCCACACAGTTGCTCTTTAGAAATGAAAAGGAGAGTCCGTGCTTCTGCTTGGGACAAGTAGTGAAAACACTGCAATCTTTTTTATAAAGAATGGAGGGGAAAAAAAGAGGAGGGGAAAAAAAAAGAAAAAGATTAGGAACTGAGTTCAGCCACTCTGGGAACCCAGCCTTTATGCACTGTTTACCAAAAGGATGAGCTGGGGAAAGGGGTGAGGGGCAAATGTGTGCATTAGGTCTCACCTGCTGATTCTCAGGAGTCATGAATATTCTTATAATCCCTGTCTCTTGGCCCAACAGACTACCAGCCTTTTCATCACACAGCTTGATTTCAGCAAGGATCCAGGAATTGCTCTAAGCTTCAGCAAGTGGTATAGCATTCCCTTGTTTTCACATGAAAACAGTCTCTTGCCATAAACCACTCTCCAATGTTTCTTCTCTGTTACTCATCTACTAATAGCATTTGTCTGTCAGACTAGATTAGATACTTCAATAACTTCTGTTCTGGGCTATGCAGAGACCAGTCAGCAAGTCACGATTTCTGAAATGAGATAGCCTGCATGTTTTTTTCATTGCATACATAGTATATATGTTGAGATACAGGTATATTTATAAAATGTGCTCCACACTTGTAGCTAAAACCAAGACACCAGAAACAAAACTGAAAAGAGACATGAGCAGTGGTATGAATTGTACCATATATATTTCAAGCCAGTTGGCACCATTGTAAGCATCTAATTTGACCTTCAGCACATCACAGGCCAGAAAATGTCACCTGTTGTGGGTATAGTTTACATGCCAACTGGGCAGAGGAGGAGAGGGAAGGAGGCTGTGCTGGTAGGAAAAGCAAATAGGGTGTGTAAAAACATGTAACAAAGCAGTATAGAGATAAACCTTCACAAGATAACCTACAGGGCTAGCTATACTTCCATAAGCCTTGTTGAATTCTAATTTTCAGGCACTGGACAATGGAAAATTATTTTCTTTTATCGAAAAAGGGAAGCGTTACCTCCTTCATCTGAAGGGATGGACTATGCATAAACTGACAGGAAGGAAAAAGGCCTTTTTAAACAGGAAGCTCTTATTTTCCTTATGGCAATAGTATCCAATAGCAACCAATCTTGGGCCATGAAACAAACAATTAATAGCTTAAAAAAAGCTTCCTTGCAGAAGATCTAATTGATCAGAGCTGCCAGATAACAGTCAAGAAATAATGAATCTTTTGTCCACCAGTTAGAACAGAGGTATTACATGATAAGAACAAAAGGGATAGCATCGCCTTCCTGGTTATTGGTGGAGGATTTTTAAAAATTTTAGTTATTTATGTATTTTTAAAGGGCCTTATATAGTTAATATTCATGCTGGTCTTGCTTGTGAGAGAGTAGGCAAGGCCTCACACAAAGCTATACATTATCAATTCTGGAACCCTGTGAAAGTATAAAGTGTTTTAGCAAGAAATCCAGGGGGTAGGGCAGAGAAGCTATTCTATTTGAATGAAATATTTAGTCCATACTTAGTCCTAAACTACAAATAATTTGCACACACAAATAGCCTTCAGGTTAGGTGAGCTTGAGATTACAATTGTTAGATGAACTCATCTTCCTCCTGAGGTACACAAACACACCACTGAGCAAGCACAAACGAAGCATGAGCAGAGTTTGTTTTGGGGATGCCCTGAATCCATGCAGGATTTGGAAGTTTGCTTTCCAAGCTTAATACTATTTAATTCATAACATGCCATTATCATGTAGTTCTATAAGCACATGCAGAAAATATGTTAATATGCACAGGCACCAATATGATTGACAATATCCCTTATGTCAAGCATTCAAGCTACAGTCCACCAACATAAAATCATTAATATATCTACACTTTTTAAGGCAAAACCCTTATCTGGGATATGACCACCCTCTTTTCATCCCCTTTATGTTTGTGTCTTTCATACCAGTTCTGAGGCCTGATGTTCTTGCAGATTTGTCCCAATGTCTGCTTTGGCTTGTGGAAGCCTTCTGTAAAGCATACAGGCAATACAAAGTGATGAGCCCAAATGATAAACAGGCTTCTCACTAGATTTCTGCTCGGCAAAGCAACTGGAGATTATTGTGCACATCCCATTTTCCTCCCAGCTGTACGCTGCTGTGGCAGTTCAAGTTACCCAGAACATTTCTCTTCAGCAGAACACTCCATGAATACTGAAAGTGAAATAATATTCCGGTTGTGGTTTACTTACAATTTTACATTGCAGATACTGCAAACTTACTGCTATGTACAGTTAATATTTGGAGGGAGTAATATTTTGGTATTATGTTTGATACCTTAGCAATCTATTACTCGGGAGGTAAGAATGATCCTCCAAAGACCATGGCATTGGCAGAGCAGAGGGCAAACTTACGACTGTGCAGGATAGCTATGGTGGTATCCCCACCTCCCATTTTTCTACTGGTCACATTCCTCCAGTTTTCGTTTTACAAAAGTATCTTCAAGGATGCACAGCTCTGGCAACTCTGGTATGAAAGGTTGTTGCTTAGTGTATGCTGCACTCTGCTTTCGCCTCAACTTCGTCCCAACTAAAACACGTAACACTGGGCTGTTCAAAGGTTGATCTTTGTTTGCTTCTTGTCTGCTCCTAAGACAGATGTTTCAAGGCATAAGAGAGGATATAAACACATGCACACTGGGGAAACAAAATAAAAAAAAAAAAGGTGTCCAGGTGTTTAAGCAATGCCGAATGTGAAAGAATTCCAATTCACTGCTTTCACCTTTAATCTAGCAATTCCAAGGGACCAAGCGTGTCACGACTTGTACCCAGAACACTTTCTGCTCGGGTGAGTTCAGACGAGGTCTGCATTAACTCCCCAACCTGCAAGAAAATTATTTGAAACAAAAGGTTCAGATATGTCCCTTTCCCTCCAACAAGCCTGGAAACAAATGGTACAGGAATGAGGTCAGAAAGGAATCATCCGCCTACCATACCGCTGAATTCATTTACCTACCTCAGAGCCCATTCAAGGAAAGGGGTGGGATGGGGAACAAGGGATGATATAAAGTAGAATGAAGCTCTGGGGTCGCTCGCTACATTACAAGATTTGACAGGCCTTTGCCAGCCTTCAGCTTCTTTGTGTCTTTCACATAATAGAGAATCACAAACTGAGCAGCCTGTGATCTGGGGGTTGCACTATTAGACGGAGCAAACCCTTTGCAAATGCTAATAGTATTGTAGCATCCTGTCAGGCAGCAACACAAAAAAGGATGTTGATTTTCACATGAACCAGAACAGACTCATTGTAAGGAAGGTTGCAATGAATGTTCCATCTCTAAACATCAAAAGCCATAGGCAATTGGCTTGTGGAGATGAGGCAAAATACTGCTTCAGATGTTCTTAAATATAGGGGGCATACTGTTACCTTAACGCTTATTTCATGAGGCTAGCAAAGAGTGAACAGTTGCTTGAAATAGAAGTGAAAATGGTCTTTGGTTATTACTTCTGTAGTGAAATAATTTCTAGATTTAAAGAGGCTTTCATTGTGCAGTCTACTGTATTCCAGCAGTCTGGAAGAGATGCTCCTTTATGAAACACGAATGTACAGATTCAGTCAAGGGTAGAGTTAATGTCATTTCCAAATGGTAAGGCTGATAGTAATAGAGCACAAACAGAATGTGCTTGTCCTCTGCAGTTCTAAGAATGTGGCAGCTGTCAGTCTTGTCCAGTGATGCCCAGCTCTTTTCCTGAAGTCTCCAAAATGTTAAAGAGGATACAACACTTAATCTATTTCTGTTATAAAACTTACTATAACATACCCTTTTAAACTAAAACTTCACATCTTCCCCTATATTAAGAATGGTATAATCCAAGGTGTTAATAAACACACCACTCTCATTAACATTCAAAAAGTTCACGGTTGTTCTTTGGGCGAAAAATTTGGAAAAAAGCTCATCTTGTTGGTTGTCACTACCAAGGATAGGTCAGAAATCCATTTTAAGTCAGAATGTGAAATCACTACACAGGTTAGGACGCACTGCTCTGGAAACCCTCTTAGACCCTACAGACTTCCAACAGCAGCAAATAAACAGCCTTCTATCAGCGTTCTGCAATGCAAACGCACAACCATTTGTAGCTATGCACAGTAAGCAGCTTTTCAGCAGAAACGGACAGAAATACCTCTGGAATTGTCTGTAGAACAGCACCTAGAGCCAATTCCAGAATCGGCCTCACAGCCAATGGCAGGCTCCTTTCCAGATTCATCTCCAGAACCATGCCTAGAACTCCATCAAGAGTGAATTTAAGAAACACTACAAATAGCTGTTAGACTCAACTCAGCCTTCTTGCCACAACCACTTCTAGAGCCACTTCTGGAAACGTTTCCCCACTGACACCATCAACACAAGAAACTTATTGAGAGTCAATTTCAGAAATGTTTCTGAAAGTTTCTGAGGTCGGCTCTAGAGCTGTTTCACCAGCCATTCCAGAAGCACTTTCAGAATGATTTCCTGAATCACTTCTACAGTCAAAACTAAAACCATGCCTGTGATTTTTAGCATTTCTCACAGAACAACAGTTTGGATAATTTCACTTTCTGATGTGCTACAGCACTGAGGTGATGGCAGATACAAGCTTGCTCGAAATCTTCGTGTCAAGATGGAAGTAGTTTGTGGTTTCCCCCCCCCCCCCCCCCCCTTAAGCCAATTACACAAGACAGCAGTAACTGGAAATACAGTAGTTCAGACTGGCATGGTAGTTTGTAATCAGAATTGTAGTCAAACCTCTACTTTCTCTCCAGACTTTGGAAATGGGCAGGTTTCTACTTCTCAGTCAATGGAGTTATCTAGTCAGACACTTCCTGAGGAAGTGAAAGTAAAAGGGAAATACAGAAAGCTCATTTATTAGCTGCTGTTTTTTCAAATAGCCACACATGCTAAATTCTTGTGAGGTACCCCAATATCTGAGTAATCTTCACCACTCTACATCCCATCCGTGTGAGGAAGCATGACTGGAACATTTCCTAAAGCACCTCAAGACCTACAAACACATTCCAAATAGTCAAAGAAAACTCACATTGCAACTCTGCAAAAACACAGAGGTATTATCACAGACCGAGTTCATATGGCAACACCTTCACTGACATCAAAAGATCCCACAGATGTCTCTAGGACCAAATCCCACCAAGAACAAACAGCTCTAACTGACTCAACAGGCCCCGGGTCAGACTTGGGCATCCCATATTTCAACATTTCTCAACTGAAGTGATGAATCTCTTGCATCTTCTTTAATCCAATTGTTAAGAGTTACTTAGTTACATTTGAGATATACAAAAATGACATTCTCTAAACTTTAGCTTTGTAAATACATGATAATTCAGCCTAGGTTCAAATATACTCAGTCGAAAAATTGATTAATGTATTCTTGATGGTGAAATAGAGTATACCTGCACATTTGTAATAACTAGGAACTTCACTTGACATTTTCACCTCCTAACTTAACTACACCTGCTTTTGACACTTTTACACATTTACAAGTTTTTAACCTATGTCATGATCTGATGACTTAGGATGAGGTTACCAGTAACCACTCAGAAGGAATAATTCTCGACATTTGAAAAAGCACCATTTGTATCTTCTTCATGAAGAAGTGACGGAAAAACCCTCTGCCATTAATATCTAAACCTTGGCTTGTAGATGTCCAATTTCATGAAAAACAGAAATACCGTACCATATCTACATCACAGTAAAGAACATGCTTTAGAAATGCAATATCCATTTATGAAATAATTATATTTGCAATTGCTGATCTCCTCTCTAATCTCAAAAAGCCACAGAAATTATAGATTAGTCTTTTCTTCTTACAATAAATGGCTTTACGCAGAATCTGAAGGAAGTGTATGTAACAGAAAAATATCCTGAACTTCTGCAAAACAGTTTGGAATAACACACTTTTCAGCATCACATGAATTTTAGAGACAGTTCAAATAATTGTGTTTACTAGCTAAAAATTATAATAGTCAGTACATCCTTCTTATGCTGTTTAACATAACTACAGCTAACTATCTAGTAAAATAATCCTTACAAGGAGCAATTTTGAAGTACTTAAGCCCATTTTTACTTTTGTTAACTGATGCTAACTTACTAGTGAGATAAGCACAACTTGCCATAACTCTTCTTTCTTCTAAACTTAACATAAAATCCCAAAAAAAACCAGCATAAAATTACCTGTTGCTTATTTGTCAAGATCATTTTTGGTTGGTTTAATCATGAAATCAAGTTAACGTGAAGTTATAATCCTTCACTGAGTCTAACATGCCCATGTTTGCAATTTAAGCTTTATGGAGCAAATATGCAGCACCTTCAATACCACAGTTTTACAGTGAATATTATTTTTCCAATTGATTTTGTAAAATTTTTCTTCATCTAAAAGAAAAAGAAAGAAAAAAGAAAAAGATGTATTCCTGAATTGATGGGTTGGTAAAGCTGACTGCTCTATAATTCTCAAACCCATTGTCCCAGGAAACTTGTTTGTTTTAAATGCACCTGAAACTAACACTCCATAACTAGTCTTCATTTATACTCTGAATATCAGTTGATTATCTAAATCTCTAGAGAGATAAGCTTTCAACGTAATGGTTTTTCATAAGATATCTTTGTCTAAATGTATTAAATAAATGGTAAGGTAATTATTAATTTATATAGTAGAAGATAACACTTATCACAGTTACCACTTGGTGCTGACATAGCACTTTGAATCAGACATGTAAATAGCATTAACAGTATACTTGTTCATAATTTAACAAATAAGAAGGCCAAAGTGACTTCTGAATTCAGTGCAATAGCACTGTGCTCAAAACCCACATTTTATTATTCCTTCAATTACATTTTTATTCAATAAATACCTAGTTTTCATGGAATACATCATGCTAAGTCTTAGATGAGCAGCACAGAGAAGCTGAAACTAAAACTATAGGAACATCACACTGAGAGATGAACACTGGGCCACTGGATGCGATATTTTGCAACATTTACATTACACAGAAGTTTCAAACAGTGATCTCTAGGTAAATGCAAAAGTTGTGGGGCTTTTAGTTTTTGTTTGTTTTTTTACAAAGAAGGATTTAACACAAGTACAGACTTATTTCAATTGCTATGCAACTTAAGGACTCTGCCTTCAGAATTGTGCAAACATACATTTCTGAAGTTATCTTCAGAGAATGATGATGACACAAGTCATTTTTTCATTTTCCCCGTTCTCAAACACGCATTTTCAGGAAGTAATTTTAAACAGAAAATCCCAGAACACTCAGTTTGATCACCTTGAAATATTTAATCTTTCAACACCATTTTATGAATAGCTCTACGTTAACTTTTTGTCCACTTGACTAAATACTTTAAGTCTGAACATTTGGGGAACATCTTACCAAATTGTGTATTGTTTCCTTTGAGAGCAAACAGAAGCAGTATCTGTGGTAAAATGTCCAGATTCCTCTCTTTTAATTGCCACACATCAAAATCAATAGCCTTTTCAAAAGGGAAAAATAAACCTAGGTCAATTTTTCAAGGTATGTAATCAGACAACTGCAAAACAAACTGGTTCTTCTTCCACAGAAGTATTTAGAAGTGTATTCAGATCATTTGTGGCAAAGTGTGGGCAGAAAAATATGGTGGTGATTAATCACCAGGCACCTACGATACAGAGCCTAAATCATGCTTAAATTTGTCAGAAGTGACATTTCTATGGCAAAACTGAAAGGCAGTAAAAGAAAGACTACTTACTATTTTTACTATACTGGATGGTAGAAATCAAATGGGACCTTGTGCATAACATTCTTATAAAAGCAATTTTGGTCTTAAAAGTAGGTATTAGAAAAATGACATTAATTGTGTTTTTCCTTTTTTAGTTAAGGAGGTTGGACAAGTTGGAATTGTACAGAGTATCTTTCTACATTTCACATGTACTTGATCAAGTGACTTTGTACCTGTGGTGAAGGGAGGAGCTTCAGGAGCTCTGAAGGAAATCAGAGTCTGTGCAATCCCAGAAATGAAATGTAATCAGCTGATTCAAGAGTAACAACATCTATTAGGAAGGAACGGGTAAAAGGAGCAGCTGTTGACATTATTTCCTGAGCCAAACCTTTTAAGGTGTCAGTGAATAGCAGTGTGTACTTTCACTTGAAAGCACTACAAGAATTGCTTAGATGACGTCTCTCAAGGGTTTAGGAGTTTAACAAAATCCACAACTTCCTCTCAAGATCTCAATACCATGCTTTTAAATCTGTACCAGACTGATCAGAGAATGCTTCAACACAGAGCATAACAAATACAAATGGCATTACTTAGAAGGGCATTTTAATGTACATACAAATACTAAAACTTTATGTCAAACTCCCAGGATCATTTGCAGGCAAGAAAATGACAACAGATAAAATCATTTTATGAATCTGATACAGCTCTACCATACAGGACAGATGCCAAAAATAAAATCTTTTTTCCTTTCAGGAAAAAAACCAAACTTAAATGTACAACTTCAGCAAACTCCCAAGCTATCTCATTGACACAGAAGTCAGATTCTTCTGTCATGTGCATGTAGCTTCAAAAATTAAAGGAGCAGGTGGATTTTAACTGAACTTCTCAATCCCATGAGACATTATTTTCTTTCCCCTTCATCATTTAAGGATGCTCCCCAAAAGATAGGAAAGAGAATGGGACACAAAAGCCATTTCTGTTCAGTCTTCTTTGTGCAAGGTATCCTGGAAAAGGCTGCATTCTTGTGTAAAGTCGCTGCTGAAACAGAAAGGACATTGTTTTAAGACGTGTGCAAATATATGACAGCACGTAGGCTTATTTTTTTAAGAATTAATACAGAAGAATAAAGTTGGAAATTACCCACATGCAAATATTGTTGCTTACAATACACAGGGCCTTTAAGGAAAAAAAATGAATCAAAATGCTTTTATAGACAACAAAAGTGTTCCCTTAATTTTGATTCCAGCTACTTATGCCTTCTTTCTCTTAACACAGAGATTTATAACAAACTATTAAAAATAATGAACTGAGAGTAATCAAATAGTCCACGGTGATTCACAACATCTGAATAACTAGTCAGTAATTAT
Source organism: Fratercula arctica (assembly GCA_947846985.1). NCBI lineage: Eukaryota > Metazoa > Chordata > Aves > Charadriiformes > Alcidae > Fratercula > Fratercula arctica. The sequence goes on from CANTUZ010000006.1 coordinate 37,601,763, forward strand.
AGTTCTACTAAGTTTCATATCTGTTTGTAGCAAAAGACCCAAGAGTATAGGTCTGCTTAGAAGCAAGAAGCAGCAGCAGCCGCCAGGCACTGGAATAAAATAAAAAGGAATTTTCACAAAGTCTGTATGAAAACACGTGCATTTAAAAGCGATGGATAATTATTTTATACTAGACAATAAGAAAATTGTAGCAATCTTCTGATGATCTAAACATGATTACCTGCTTGAACAATCTACTTTTCTTGATGGAGGGCTTCTATGAAGGCTTCAAGTTTTTCCTGGATTTCCCGAACTTTTTCTGGAAGAATTAAAGATCACTGTTCAAATATCTACTACTAAATTGTGGACATGCTCAGAAAGAAAATAAAAACCAACAAAACAACCCAAACCTGCAAACATGAACGAACAAGAACTAATGCTGCCATAAATATTACCCTATGCATTTAGTTTCTTAAAGATTTAGAACATTTTTCTACATCAGAAGAACTTCCACAAACATACTAATTTAATAATTCAAAAATTTACCAAAGCAATCCAATAGTAGAAATGTTGTATTTCAAAAAACACTGAAGTTTCCATTAGATCACACACAGCAGAACTACTGTACACCTGTTACATATACGGAGTTGTTATCTTCTAAATAATGCCCACAAATCCCTTTCTCTTTTAACCAAATATTTTTATTCTCCACAGCAAGTGTCACAAACACCACTCATCATTCTAAAGAGAGTTGAAAGCTCGTGCCCTTTCAGCAGGAAGAATTTCAGCGAATGAAACATCAGTATTCAAGACACCTATTCAAAAGGGCAAGCACAATGTTAAGGATGTTGAAAATTTGCACTTTATTTCCTTGCATTTCAGTAGTAATCAGATGGATGTGGGCAGAATCTTATTTTATATAAATACAAAAGCTGGGAGTTTATTCCTCTACAACATGACTTGAACACAACTACAAATAGTTAGCAAGAATGAAAAGGCAACATTGCGAAAAACTGAGGGGTTTAGCCACTTTTCCACTCTTTTCTCGATTCCATACAACACTTGTCATCATATAACCTATTTGATTTATTAAATTGCTTATGAAGCAAGATTTAGAACATAGCTGGAATCCAAAGCCTGCGAGATTTCCCGCTTCTCTCTCACCACAACCTCATTTGAACCTCCTGTGTGTGACTATGCCCATGAAAAACACACACTTCAGAAATACGAAGGAACAAGGGGAGAGCAGTAGGACAGACAAAAATCAGTTAGATGAGCATAAACACAGACAATTTTTTTTTTCATGCTAAAAATACTATTGGATTGAAGCTTTATGTACCCTTGTATGAAATACAAGGTTTGAGCTATTTTTTTTTTTTAATATTAATGTTTTCTTCTCTGTAGCAACACCATATGTTATAAACTTGCTTTGCTGAGCTGAAATAATAGCAAAACATAAAGAAAAATAAAACAATCAGCCTTAAATGGGATACATAAGCGAGTGGGGAAAAAAAAATAAAAGACCTCTCAAAAGAATGCTCTAAGGTAGCTGAGGGAACTCTGAAGTTTCGTCCAGTAACAAAGTGACAAGCCCACAGACAGTTATGAAATCTATTTTAGAGTAATTATAATAATAACAACAACATCAACTCAACAAAACCCTGTAGTCCTGTAACAGAAGTAAAGAATTTTAGTTAGCATTTGATATAAAACATGGAAAGTAGCCTGCATGAGGATGATGAAATCTCAAACTCCTATGTTTCATGCAATTCTTAGGTGCCGAAGGTCAGGCCACTTAAATTTTCAACACTTCAGCGTCCTCTTCCCCAGTGGTGCTTATCTACAGCCACCCATGGACAGTGAGGCTGAATCACACTCTGGGTCCTAAAGAAAACACCAAAGAACTTCCTTGATTTTCAGCTAATTTTGTTTTTTTTTAAAGTACTTTGATATTAAATTAAGATTACAGTCAGTGTGAGGAAAAAAGCTGTATCTCGGAAGTTTTTTTACCAGGAAAAAAAATTAAATAAAAAGAAATCCTTGATTCAGTTCAGCAGAGAGAATCTTTGAAAGCAGCCAATGAAAAAAAAAAAAAAGCAGTCCCATGATCACTTCTCCTTACTAAGCACATTCAAAGTGTTTTCATTACTGTCTTTTTTGTAAAAAAAGAATACGTATTGTTTGCATGTCAGTATATAAACCTCTTGTGTAATGAAAACATTAATTCTACGGCATTTATTTAGGCAACTAGTTAGCTCAGCTTTCAATACTGATGCCCTGTGTATGTTTACAAAATTAACCTTTAAAATAATGTCCTGTTATCTTGGACAGAGTTGACATATTTTTGGAAATCATGAATCCTGGACCTGACTTTCCAAAATGAGCAGCAGTTGCCAGTGGTAACTGGAGATTAGATCTCATGACCCAGAAGATGTCTTCACCTTGTGCTATCAATAGCTTTATTTCTGATGCGGATTTTTTTTTTTTTTTTTTTTTTTTTAATTGCTACATGCTTTCCCCAAGTATGTTCTTTATATTGATCAAGCCATTAGACTCAGTGAAAGCAGGCAGATTTAGCAGTATTAAATGCAAATATTTTCCCTTCTCAACCTCTTGCTAATGAAATATTCCAGTCCTGAAAATTAATAGCATCAGCAAAAAATCTATAACTATTATTTCAGTCTTAAAAAAAGGTTTGTGCCAACAAAATCTATTTTAATTTTCTGATTAGGACATATTAAAATAACAGGATAGCAAATATGTATTCCATCAGAATATACTGAATCAGCTGTGTTTGCTCAGAGAACAGACATACTAAAATTGCCTCCATATTATGAGCACTTTATTAGTTTTTATACTTGTACTGAATTGAAATGATTGCTTAACTGTAATAATTATGAGGTCTTGAGGTAATTTAATACTTTGAAAAAACATGCTGGCTATTCTTAAAAAAGAACAGTTACAATGACTGCCAAATAGCTGCAATTATTCATGCTATGCCCTGTATTCTTAGCAGTAGTAAAGCCTTTTGCAGCAGCAGACCCCAGCCAACCTGTACCATTTTCCCACAAGTCCCTTCCGTAGCACAGAGCCACAGTCAGCTAAATTGGTTTACTTTTTAAATAGGCTAATGGCAAAGTTATGCATTTACACAACACTAATCTTAATAAACCAGTAAATATAAATGCTCGGGCAGAACTCTTCTAATGAGTGCAAGTGCAGGGTCTGCGATTCTGGGATAACTGCCCATAGTTTCATCAGCACCATGTGACACTGCATTTGGAACAACAATTAATTGTTACGATTACCCATCTTTATTTGGGGAAGTTCTCTCCTCTGTGAAATACACAAGCTGCGTACCCACATTTGCAGGGTTTTGATCAAACTATTAGTGACCTACGCTTGTAAATTACAGTATATTTTGTATTGAGGAACTTTTATCAACATGCTAAATGCAGAACATAACTTGGGTTTCAGATAAGAATACTTAGTACATAAGTAAATTAAGGGATAGGCAAAGGTAACCTATTGGTCTTTCTTGGTTTTGTGATACTGTGTTTTTTCCATGTACAAGCAAGCCACAGATTAAAAGCATTCAGCTTACTAGCAAATTATTTTTGTAACAGGTTGAACTACCCCAGCATTGTTACAGTATCACAGTACCTCCAGTATCACAGAAGGCTGTTAAAAGTACTATATTCTTATTATACAGTACTGCAGAAGTTTAAATATATATTATTGCTGGATTCTAGAAAGAAAACGCTGTCTTTGGTAGTTTTAATGCAGACCTGAAGTTACATATACATAATTCTTCCAGCACCTGTTAAACTGTGATCAAAAATCAAATGAAATCAATGAAGAATAACTGTCACTAAACCCTCGTTTCCATCTTTAGAACAGTAAAATTCACAGGCCTAGGGGCAATGAATGGCTATTCTACTTCCCATTTACCCCATGTTTACCTAAAAGATAAGCAAGTTCATACATCAACTCATTATGCCTCTTGATCTGGTAATGAATATTCCCATAATCCTCCCTCCATATCCCATAAAACTTCCCTGACAGAATGAGGAAATTCTTTATTCAGATGTCTCAAGATCTTCACTCATGCTCAGTCTCTCCTTATCTGCATATGAAACGATACTGCTACCCTCTCATTTTTCTTTTCATTAATCCTGTGATCCTGAATCTAAAACGCTCAAAACCAGACTAATTGATCTGTAATTAGGATTTGGATACACTGCGAACACAGAAAGACACAGGCACAGATAAAGTTTGTTTTTCCTAATATCATAACCTGGTCAGAAGGGAAACCCCTGAAATACTGAGTCTTATGAGGGGAGCTTGCTTACCGAGTGCTGCCTTCGACAGTCGAGCTTATCTACTAATTAACAGTACAGAAGCTGGGGAATCTCTGCTAAAATGAAACAGCTAAAGTTAGTTATCAAATGAATCTCCTGAAGTAAGGCCAAATAACCTCAAAATAACATTAAAAGCAAATTACAAAAGGAAAGTACATTACCAATTTATTTCAACCATGCTCTAAGTAGCAAGAAAAAGTTTTTCTAGGTATTTTCCAACTGTATTAATTGGTTTAATAAAAGATGTGGCCTCTGCCCACAAAACCTGTCTTGCTTATGCTTCTGATGATAACTTAATTTTGAGACATTCAAATCATACATACTTACCCATAAAAAAACCAATGGTTTTAGCACAGAATTTTGAAGATGTTCATGTCTGTCTGTGCCACAATAGGGAGAAAATTGCATGAGCATTTAGGCAAATCAGAAAGCTTTCCCTTCCCCTGTTTACAATTTTGTCCATATGACATCAATTTTCAGTTGTAGCATCAAGAAAAATTGTAAAATGTTTCTGGACGCAGAACCATCTTTATTTTATACTTTGATGAAACTTACAGCATGAAACAATGATGATAAAAACGTGTTAATACCTCACTATAAATCCTCCTGTTCTACATTAAAGGGATTTCTACCTCCAACTGATGTTTACATGGCTTTGATATTTGAAAGCTCATGGTTGTTACTCCTTTTGCTCTGGATTGTGTTCAGACTTTAGTCCCCTCTTTTTTTTTTTTTTTCTTTTTTTTTTTTTTTTTAATCTTCCTTCCTTTCTTAATCCTTTCCTTGCCTATAAACATTCTCACTGCTTGCTGTGCTACTTCTATGTTATGGTTAATTAACCATAGAGGCAGAAATGTTGAACTTACTGCTCTGAATGCATCATCTTTCCTACAGTAAAAAGGAAAGCCCAGTCTGTAGTCAGATTTCATCAGAATGCCCAGAAGCACACCATTAAAAACTGGAAATGTCGATCCACGGTTTCCTACTGAAAGTTGAATTTTATCTTAGGGCTCCCTAAGACACAAACCCTGTAGTTGTATACAACCCCCTGTGAACAGTCAGGTGGAAAAGCGTGTAAGTGTGTGTGAAAATAAAATAATCTCTTCAAAGTTCGGCCTTTTGTACCATATTCCTGAATTTTCTAAGGACCATGCAAAAGCTTTACTTCTTATTGAAATAGTATGAGGTAGCACGCTCACGGCCACTCCAAATAATGACCCAGAAAGCAGACTTTGCACCCACAGTTGCAAGACCTGCATCAACATGCTTTCTCATGTCGCACACAGCCACAGCCTAACAGCTACTATAATTTACTGATCACTGCAGGGTCATGTCCCGCTGAATTTTAGAAAATCCTTTGAAACTACCCATCGCATATTTTGCCAGTTTCCTCTTGTTCACATACCATATTTTCCTGGAGATGAGGCCAAGAGAAAAGCTAAAGTTTTAAGATGAAAAAAAAAAGCAAAACCACCCAGGCTGCCCTTAAAGAGGCAGAACATCAATTATCAGCTGCAAAGACAGATTTATAAGTAGAGGGCCCCCTCTGTTCCTTTAAGGCTGCAAAACAGATGGGAAGTGAATGGACAGTGAAAGGGTCAAGAAAACACATGGGAGGTGCTGCTTGTCGGCTGTATGGATGTTCCCAGCATAAGAAAGAGGTCAAGATTGTAACTGCATGGCTGGGTGCTGGAAAGGCCTTTTCTTTAAGCTGTTACAAAGACAAACGCTGTTCCTCATCCTGCTGTCAAACTGCTATAAATATTGGTTTGTCAAGAGAGTTTCAGCAGCTAAAAGTTTTTTAAAAAGGGCTGAGCAGGAGGATGAATCATGTGAATGATTCTTAAACAATTAGCTCATTAGTGTAATAAAAGCACTGCAGAACCCTGAAAAGTTTAAATGGAATTTATAATAGTTCATGGAGTAAATCCATGAATCATTAAAAATAGACAGCCTTTAAAATGCAAGCTTGCAGAAAATAGCGAGCATACTCTTTACTTACTAGTAGTTAGACTGAATGAAGATGCTAACTGATGCTACATCGTAATAGCTTTTCTTTACTGTTAAGAAATATTTCTTATGTCTTGAAATCTATAATGAGGTTTGAATTTGCAGCCAGTTTAATTGAATTCTTTTTACAAATTCTGACTTCAAAGTATGCTCACTGGAATGGGATACTTATGATACAAAAATGTTGTAAATAAATTTATAAATCAGGCTTCCCCTCTCAGATATATAAAGCTAGACATCCACCATTATATTCACCAGACTTACTGACAACTTCCTACTTGCCTTAAATCCCTTTGCCATCTTCAGAGAAAAGGTATTTTAATCTGAGCAACATCTAGAATTCCTGTACTTCAGTTGTCAGTTCCAGAAAGACAATGAGAAGGACAGGGACATGCCCGAACTACTCAAGTGCATCAGGTGAGATGCACTTTCATTATGAAATAGATGAAGATAATGTTTCAGTGTCCTCTCAGAAAAATTTATTTTAAACCCTAAAACAAGACAAGGTGCTAAATATGTTATTTTAATATAGCTATTAAAGTCTCCAAGGGTCAGTCAACATATCAAGTTCATCAACAACTGCCTGCTGGTGATCCAGTTGAAAATCTCCTTTTGCATGGCATTAACAGGAGAAAACGTCAAGGAGTCTGTTTCCTACAAAGACATATATAAAGTGTACATTTTTTCTTTTCCCTGTTGTAGATGAATCCTCCTCTAAAAAAGGAAAAAAAAAAATCACCTCCAGATTGTATACTTAGCCTGCTGTAGAAACATAATAAAATCTTAGTGTTAAGAAGTCATTTTAGACAGAAAAAAAATAAAAAAAAATAATCACAGCTGACATCATTGAAGTCACTTTTGTTGCAAGTATTAATATCATATTATTAATCTCTGCATATCATATCTAGCAAAGCTATCAGCTGCCTGTACAAAACAGTATCACCCTTATTTCAGACTAAAGATAATCAGCAGTAGAAGAATCAGCAGTAGAAGAGAGCTTGTCTGAAAACACTTCAGCTATTTTTACAAGGTATTGAGCAATTGAACATTATTTTAGCATTACTAATAATGCTTTTTAGTGCCAGAAACAGAATTGTGCGTTGTGCTGATGAAACTGTAGATTACTAATCAATCAATGTCTTGACCTATAGCTGCCCCAGATTCACAAGCGAGACCTCTGCAGCTTAATGAAATGGCTTCGGCAACACATTTTCCCCTCCTCATTCGAACAGAACAGAAGCTGCCTGTATTTCTCGGAGCGGTCCCTGGGGCTCCTCAGGCTGGCAAGCACCAAGTCTTTCTTTCTCCGACACAGCATACAAGAACTGACGTATGGGGCTGAAGCAAAACTGACAATTATGTAGGCTACTGACAACTTTATACAAGATATGTTTCTATGGGCTGTAACACATCAGTCCCGCTTGTTTACAGAAAAGTATATATTGCCAAATCACGATACAAACTCACGAAAATTTCTATACTACCATTAAGGCTAGTTTAAAGTACAAATGATTATTAATCTGTATTAAGCTGCAAGTTTATGAGAGTTATGATGTCTGCAATAGCAAGGTAAGACTTGGTCACCTTTCAGCCCTCTGTCCCAACCTTAGATTTTTAATTAAAATTGTTCTATCTAATAACTCAATCTTTCAACAGAACTTCGCCATGCTGCTTACTGGACAGCTAGAAGGAGTTTAGTAGCAGAATGACAAGGCAACCTTGTAAAATGGACTCACATCCTGAATCAGACTTATGGACACAGGAAGATTTAATTTCAAAATCAAACCAGTTAAACTAGAATGAATCAGAACATCATGATGCTCGTTATTTTTGGCAGAAATAGTGAAAAGTATAAAGGCAAACCAGAAATATTACTCAATGATTCATCCAGTGATGTAAAAACACCCCAACTTTTTCTTATGCAGAAAGGACATACACAGCTATAAAAGTAAATTACTCATGTAAAGGTTACTGTAACCTTAAGGCTATAAAATTGTGAAGAGGCTTTAACATAAGAAATAACTGATACATGTCGGTTCTCCACCCAAAATGAAGCATACTCATTAGTTAGTATATTATTTTATTATATATTATTTTATTATCTAGCTATCAGGACTATTTATGGGAAAGTCTCTCTAAAATATGATGTCAGAAAACGAAATGGTGATGAGATTATTATTATGATCTAAAACTTTACAAGCTTCATTTTTGATAGTCAGAAACTTAAGTCATCATTCCCTGAAGAAAAACAGGTTATTCTATTATTTTTTCTTAGTTTGTTATCATTCCTAGCTGAAAATATTTCCTTCTGTTTTTAGATAGACTTCCAAATTGGAAGAAAAGTGGAATCCACTACAACATTAGCAATGTGCAACGTACCCGACACTGACTTCTCCAGCTTTGGGAAACATGAATGTTACACTCTGCAATTCCATACCAGTTCAAAACAAATACATACACTGGTTAGTTTAAAAGTCTGCATTTATACAAATAGTAATCTCTCCATGAGAGGTACTTACTTAAATTTTGATTAATAGGTACCCTCATAAGCAACCACTACTAAAAAGAAAATAGCATCTGATTAGATGTTTTCATCCTTTCATCATTAAGGAAATTTTGGGAAAAATTAAATTTATCAGACAACACCAGAATGACCCTCAAGCACAGGAGACATGGGTCTAGGGTAAGATTAACAGGCATTAAATATGTCATTACTCATGTAGCAGTTTATCATTATTTTTCCATGTCAACTTTAAGTGATAGGTTTCGCTTAGTCAGTGACAAATGTGCTGAACTCTGTAAGGATCCGTTTTAGAACCTGGACATCAGTGCCTAACTCTTCATCAATAACTTCAAGCAATCACAGCAGACAGACTTTGGTCATCTGGGATTCTTAACTTAAGTAAACCATCACTCCGTCACAGGAGGTTTACAAGTGATGTATGTTCTCCCGTGAGGATTACTTCCTCCTCTGAGAAGATGCAGCTTTTTAAAGCACTTTCTGCCATGACACAAAGCAGGAACTACCTTATCTGCACTTTGACACAGACTGTCCTACACATTCTTTTGGTTTTAATTCATTAGTTTTGTGCAGCTGCCCCAAAACTCAAGAGAGGAAAAAAAAAAAACCACACACCACAAAACCCCTTAAACATTCAACCAGTGTCTTTCATGTCAAAGTGCGCTTGCTTGGGTAATTTCATAAGTTATCTACATGGAATTAAAAACATGATAATCATGCAAAAACAATTAAATTGCATTCTATCAGAGTACCAGAAAATTAGCAAATCTACCAAAAATAATGGGATGCACTGTTGTTGACTTGCTCATGTTCAAAGGTGGGTGAAATTGAACACACAACCACACAGACTGATTCCAAGCATGTTGCCCCCTGACGCCAAGCACCACAGAGCACCAGGACATCTACAGAGCTTGAAGGGAGCACAGGAGTCATACTGACACCAGCACACTGGTGACACCAGCACAAGCCTGAACTCGTTAGACACAGACAGCCCACACGAGCACTTTATTTGACTGATTGAGATTTGGGCAGAAATGAATGTGCTCTAAACGACAACCAGCCTCTGATAAGATGCAGGCCACATTAATGTCCTGGGGGAAGCTGCTGGCAGGGGACAGTGAAGAGAGCGGCTATGCTGCACAGGCTTATCAGAAGTTGGAGGTCTGTTCGGTTATTCCCAGAGGGAAATGACCCCAAAACATCTCCCGGTGTAGCCTTCTGCCAGCTCAGGATTAGACTGTAACTGAGTGCTCCTCACTGCTACAAACAGCTGAAAGGAACAAAGCAAGACCGCTGCCACTTCTGTGAAATGTCTCACAACTATGAAGAGACCACATTTTTACTTACATAGCTTCTAAAACTCCAATATTTAGGCATCATGAAAGAAACAAGAACACAAAATAACCATAATTCTGCAGATTCTAATAAAATTATTCCTCCATTTGGATCTCCTAGGATGCTTTCCCCTTTCACGTCTGTCTTTGAGCAGCAGAGGTGACATCTGGGTTCTAAATTCAAATATCTTCAGAATTACACCTTTTTCTCCTGTATCTTGTAAACACCAAAACCCACGTTAGTTCTGAACAAGCACCTCAATGATCGATTTAAGGACTACTAACCACTGCCTTTTGAGTTGTTTTGTCTGCCTCTGGTTTCTAGGGGAAAATTACCAAAGATCTGCTTATTTGAGAAAAGATCTTTCCCCCTGCAGCTGAGCTTTGGCCCCTATGAAACACTGTTGTGACCTTTTAAAAAAGTTGAAGCTCATAATAGAAGAGAAAATGGAAGCAAAGGCTTTAGAAAGCCAAGTCAAAGCACGGTTTTAAGGAGCACATGTAATCAACAATGTCACGTAGGACAGAGGTCAGATAAAAATAAAGTTGACAGTCATCTCAAGGGACAGAAATTTAGTTAGGCTACAGTAATGAACACAATATAGGATTAGTTTCACACATTTTCATTCTAACAGCAACAAAAGAAAAAAATTAACCACAGAGCAAGTTATTATCTGCAAAGTACTGCTCACACACTTTATCTCCAACTTTGCATAAATGCATAGCAAAAAGGGAGACTCTCTTGGGTTTAAATCAGTTTGTTACATACAACAGACATGAGTGGGCTAAGCCCACTCAGCTTAGCCAAATACATCACAGGAATTCCAGATCCCGAGTCAGCAACTTGCATATGGAAGTACCCACCTTAGCTAACATTAGCTTCATTCAACCAGCAAATTTATTATGTGCATATATGATATTAAATCATTAATGCTCAAAGTTTGCAAAAGTTTTACATTCAACACTAATGGATTCAACATAAGAGAAAAAGTAATTTAAGAATTTAAAAGCAGTGACTTTAAAGCAATGACTTTAGATATAAAACTTGAAAGTATTTTACTGTAACGCTGGTTTATTTAGTTTTTATATGTTTTAGTCTTTACAAGAAAATAATTGAGTTCTGCAAACCGTTGTATTTCATACCTTACAAATGTATGACAGAATTTAAACAAATGGCCCTAAGCTATCTTTTCTTTACGTGAGGGCTCACTCCTCAAAAGTTTCAAAAAGCTTTTGTGCAGAATGAAGTCTCAGCTAGCCCACGACACCTGTACAGGTGTCAGTATTACTGACAAACTAACTTGGAGGCTCACCCCTCCACATTCATACCTAGCAATTTCAGGATCAAGTTTCCACAGGCATTCCTGCAAGTCCCTTCCCACCTCCTGCCAATGACTCTCCCTGTATAAATGCGCATGGTTTTACTTATAATTTGGTGAAGTTCTCGGCTTTCTTTTCCTTTAGCTTGTGAGGAAACAGGATATTGGACGAGTAGTATGCTGACCTAGGAGAGATGCTTTGCATGTACTATCCTTATATGTGTTTACCCCGTGTGCTTAAAAGATGCCTTTGCAACATTCATAGTTTAGCTGTTTAAAAGGAATAAAGGAGAAGAAATAAGTGAAGACAGAGAATGTGTATTTCTTTGGGGTCTGGGAAATTTCATCTCTAGGGAAGTCAATGGCAAAGCTCCTGCTGACTGCCTGAAGCCAGGCTCTTCCTTAAATATTCAATGTGTGCGTGCGCCACCTAGCAGGTTTTAAATGCTACTGCAATATGAATATCTATAGTTTAGAATTAGGATAAAACACTGGAAGATCCCATTTTCTTTCTGAAATGATTAAAGCATTCAGTGCAGAACAGTTTTTTAGTACCAAAGCTTACTAAACTAATACTTTCCATGCAGTTGCTAGTGAGAAATGTGAGAAAAAATGACCATCCCTTACGATCTTCAGAAATTATGTCATAGAAAGACACAAAAACCCCAGAGTGGATAACAAGAGGGACAAGGCTAGACAAAGTGCATCTTCCTCCCAGAGGAAAAAACCTAACATCCAAGAAACCAATGCCTACTGCCTAAGCCATGCTCCTGCACCAAAACCGAAGAAAAAGTAACCACTGATGGGAGGCTCAGCACCAGCTCTGCTGCATGCTCGTCCTCCCCACTTCTCCCATAAAGGGCATTCATTGCCATCTTGTGTTGGAAAGTTGTACGGCAACTTAATTACAGTACAAAGTTCACACTATTGAGGAAGTTTGCTTTGGCCCTTTATATAAAAAGGGCAAGTCCAGCAGGGTGGAATTCTGGAAACAATTAGGTACTTTTGGGAAGCCTTTCAGGGGGAGCCCAACATTAAAAAAAAAATTGTTGTGTTAAAAAGCATTCTACAGAAAGTTAAGATTTATCCACATGCTATCAGTTTTGCATAAAACTATAGAGTATTTCTGCTGAAATTACTACTCTGTCAGTTGTGCTAAAAATAAAACAGCAGAAAAGATATTATTTATCTTTAAATCAAATTCTTTCACCTATGTGTTCTCCCCCCGCCCCCCCCCCCGGAGAAAAAAAAAAGTAGTACCCAATACTGAAAAACATAATTAAAATGAATCCTAAGGAAGGTGTGACTTCAAAGAATTGTCTTTTGTAAGTAATCAACTCACTTTAGTATTGCCATCAAAAAGTTCTTGAAATTCAGCAAATGCCAGCAGTGTTACTGTTTTAACAAATTTTGCAGACACCCTCCCCATTTTAAAATACATTTAAAATGTAATAATTTTCAGTAAGTTCAGAGGCAGCCTGAATGAATGTTCAATGTCAGTCACTTCTGAAAAGTTAAACACGAATACAGGAGGAAACAGTATGAACTAGTAAATACTATAAAAGATTACTAATAGAATTAAAGGATATATATACAAATTGATCCATCTTTTAAGGTATTGTAGAAATGAAAGGTAATTAATATTTTAAAAAAGAGAACGTGGAAAAGCTTTGTGTACAGCTGCACACACTTGTGCGTAACACAGCCATAGGCATTTGAAGGGACTGACTTGCCACCATTAGATACTGGATTTTCCCTGCAGCCACAAGCAGTGCCTTAAAGCCTGCAAGACAAACAGGGCAGTCCTGACGAGGCATTTTTGTGAGTGGAAATTCTCCTTTAAAAACACTAACGTTTACCCCTGTACTCTTAGCTCCCTCCACCCTGTTTTACTTCTTACAGAACCTAGCACACGGTGTATTTAAGATACTGATTGAACCGAGTAGATAGTAAAATACTAAGTTGTACTGTAAGAATGTAAGTTTAAAATTAAAATATTTTGTCCTTCATCAGCGAGCATAATCAGCACGTGCCAACAGGAAAGTAAATGTAATTGTTCCTGTTGTTGATGAGGCTATCCAAGATAGGGTGAAAGACCTGGGTAAGTTCTTCAACTGTCAGACAACTTTGATGAAGAACTTTGACATAAATAATGCACCAGAGTTGTGAGGGAGGAGGTAAACAACTGCACTAAAACAGGTTCCTGCCAATTGCTGAATAAGCCTGAAGTACCCAGTTAGGCATGTAACAAACAGATAGCAATTTCCTCTCCTTTCTGCAACCTCAGCGAAACAATAAACATATATCTCAACTGTACCTACAGTTTAAAATCACGGCATGGAAAATGACTAGGCTGATGGGCTCTGAAATGGCTGTTACTTCTCATAAAATAATTGGAGTACTAGCAGACAGTCCAGTGCAGCCATCAGCTCACTGCTCAGTGGCAGGCAAAAAAGGAAATGGACTACAAGGAACTACTGTAAAAAGACCAGATTAAAAACCAAAAAGCACCATAATGCAACTGTATAAACCCATAGTGCAGGTACATTATGAATATTGTGTGCAGTTCCTCTCTTTCATTTCAAAAAGGTTTTAGTAGAATTAAAGAAAGTGAAGAGAGTGGCAAGGCTAACTGAAGCTATGAAACAGTGTCCATGCAAGGAGCAACTACACAGATGAGAACTTTCCAAGCCCGGAAAAAGAAGAGCAAGCGCGAGTAGCATAAACATCTATGAAGCCATGAGCGGCAAAAAAAATGAACAGAGAAAGATTACTGAATGTTTTTCACAGTGTAAGAACTAAGGAGAACCAAATGAAACTGGCAGGTGGTTCAAAAACAAACAAAAGGAAGTACTTTTTCACACAATGTGTAGTTAAACTCTAGAACTAATTGCCACAGGATGTTGCAGATGCCAAAGTTTACATGAGTTCAAAAAGCAATTAGAGAAATTCACAGGAGGAAAAAAAAAAAAATCCATGAATGGCTATTAATCACAAAGATATTACCTCAGGATTAAGAAATCTTGGAACCACAGATTGTTAGAAGCTGAGAGCGCATAGCAGGCAAGTACTACTGCATGCTTAAACTGTTTATAGGTTGTTCCCTAAGTACCCACACCTGCTCATTGCCAGGGACAGGACACTGGGATACACCGGCCACAGGCCTCTTTCAGTAGAGGTATTCTTATGGATTGATTGCATTTTAGGACATTTTTAAATTCACTTTTTCCAATTCAGCTCTTCATCTTCAGCTCTGCTCCTTTTTGTATCTTACAATCCTTTCATTCTAGATGGCCTCTAGTCCTGGGGTTTCTTTATTTCCATAAACTTAGTAATTCTTCACTGGTACAAGTATCTTCATGATACTTGTGATAAGGAGTACATTTACATTACATTTAAATCCTCTTTTTGAAGAAAAAGTAACCTTCAGTACATTATAAAATATGTAATTTGTTAGAAACTGTTCAAAAGATCTGTTTACACTCTTTAAAGTAGCTAGAATAAAACCTGATAATCAGCAAGACTTGGGGCCTAAAGGTCACCAAGGAACATTCATATGTAGGGTATGTAGGGTTAAAATATCATGCAAGGCTATAGAACACAGATAACAAAACCTGCTCAAGTAAGTTTTGAGCCTTATATGAGCTCTCATTATGAGGCTGGGTCACCCACGTTAGAAACAGTTTGACACTAACCAGTATCCTGAACAAACAAAAAGACACTTCTAGTGCTTCAGCATTAACAGACAGATGTAACAGAAGTGAGACAGTGTCACTGTATCATCAGCATCAAGAGGAAGCATCCCAACCTCAGGTACATAAATAATTTAGATTTGCAAGTACACTTTCCAATCAAGAAATGAATCCCAGCCTCATATTTACAAGTTTAGACTGGAAATTAAAAGACCGTTTGTAACTATTAGAGGAATGACGTCCTGGAACATATTTTCAGTATGAATAGTGAGCCCCAACAAGTTAACAGATTTAAAGATGGAGCTCAAGATATGTGAATGAATTGGGTTATATAAACACAGCTGCCTGGAACACAGAGAGACTGGACTTCATGATTCAGGAGATCACTTCCATTCCATTCCTAATTAAAATACAAATACTTTATGAATGTGTGTTGTGGGACTCAGGAATTTTTTTTTTTTTTTTTTTTTTCCCCTTTTCATCACTAAATGCTGTACGAAGGAAATCACTTGTATAGCCATCTGAGAGTTCAATGCTCTATGCTATCAAAGTCTGTCTCAGGAGTATAAAAAAAACCTGCACCACAGAAAAGGGCTCTATTCGCTGAGGGAAAGGCAAAGAAATCCCCTTTTCCTGCTGTTTGCCCATAAAAAAATTATAACCTCTTAGCAATAAAAGCATGCAGAAAGTAGAGAGGACATTGCTGATTTGAGTACAGAGCTAAGCAGTGGTAGTTTTAAAGTCTTCCCATAGGTACAATAAAACAGAACATGTCATCATACATAGTTTTGTACTGAATAACAATTATTTCCTTCGAATAACGCATGTGGGATCTGTGACCTCCTGAATCTAAAGAAATACAGTGCAGTGATGGTGTTTTCGCTACATAGTAATTTATGAAATGCCTACTGCAAACTTGAAGCATGTATACTAATACACAGATACCCAGGATTATAAACACACAGACAGGCTGCTCTTACAGGTCTAGTCTTAGTTTACAAAATAACAATCCCAGCTGTTACTGCTTTGAAATAATGGGAGGTTATTCCTGACACTGGTGAGAAGTAAAATTGACAATGCAAAAATTCCAAGTCAATTTCAGTGCAAAATAAAGACAGATTAATTTACACTACGTATTTGCTAGTGTTCTTTTACTTTGTTTTGAAACACAGAATATTTAAGGATAAATCAAAAGCACCAAGTTTCACTCTATACCAGTATTTGCTTAGGAAAAAAAATAACATCCAGCATCAAAGCAAGAAAGCAAGCAACACTGCTCACTAATAATAAAAGGAGAAAACTTCCTCATTAAATATCTGTGTCCCACTATGCAGGCTACCACTAGTTTTACCTTAACATATAGAGAGAGAAAGGAGAAAGCCTTATTTTGTAAAACACATTCCACTCACTCAAAAAGAATGGCTACATGTAGGTTGATACAGGGTTTCAAAAGCAACGCAGGATTCTTGGAGAGAATTATGAACCTATCATAAAAATTATATACTCAAACCTGTTGTTTCAGACACCAGTTGGAAAAAAAACCAGACAATTTGCCCTAGATTCACTAAAACTCTTACTCACAACTCCAAAATATCATAGCAACACTTTCTAAAGGACAACAAATATCGTAACTGATTGGGATTTGAATAACAATACTTCCAATAATAAGATAATGCTTTCAGTGTATCCAAATCAGCACTATCAAAAATAAATCCTTAGATTTCTGTTCACCTACTCGTGTTCACCTTTGAATCAGTAAGACCTGACCATATTTAAGAAAAATTCCATTTGTGATACTAATTAAATGTTATCACATCAACAACTACATCACATTAAATGTTCTCAAGGACAGTGGTCAGAGTTTGCTTCATTTCAAACTAGTTCCAAATGACTATGGAGTAGGCACTTACTGAGATCCTCTGCCAGCTGGACCCTCTTGCCAGTTAGGAGCTTCACCTTTTTTTCATTGTCCTCAGCAAAATCTTCAAGCACTTCTTTTACATTCTTCTCCAAGCGCCTTACTGTAAAAAAAAAAACCAGAACAACAAACCAATCAAAAAAAAAAAAAAAAGTGAGTGGTAACACTTTTGCACCTGTAATTTTGGGAACGTCTGTGGGAGACAGTGAATGTTACTAGACTAACTAATCTGGTTGGAGAGAAGGCAAACTTCTGACCACATAAGCCCTTTGTTTGGGCCATTAAAACAGGAAACTCTTTGACATTTAAACAACTTTCTCAAAGGATATATTCTCTTGGAATTAAATCATTATTGGATGACTTTTTTAGGAAGGGAGAAAAATATCTGTAGACTGCTTTGCTGTCTATTAAATTCAGTTTCTTCTTTGAGACTGAGTGTTCAACAAATCTTTTACTGTAAGCATTCTTGCTGCCTCCTCCTTAACAGTTACGCTTTTGCTACGAATATCAGCCTCATCAGATGAATCAAGGCCAAGTCAATTAAAGGTGAAAGACAGAATAAGAAATTAATGATGATAGCAGAGTGTGGTATTGAAAGACTGATGACACACAGAGGGATGTTGCTGTATATACACGGCTAAGAGGAATCTAAAGCTCTTTAAAGCAGTACTATGTCCATCTTAACACTCACATCCTTGCCCTTCCTACTTAGAGGGAGTAACTCTTAATGGAACTTCCTAATTTCCAGCCCAGCAGTTGTCAATTAGGTAGGTGGTTTGAAGAGATAGGACCTAGCTTTCTACATTTAGGGCCAATTTCTTCTCCATGGAATGTAACTTGCAGTGTGTGACAAGTCAAACCTTTTACTTGCACCTTCTTCAAAAAGCAGGTTGAAAACTGTTTTACAGATCAAAGGTTGCTATTAGTAGTTGTAACACGGCACTAGCCGATTGCTACATAAATAATGTTTTACAAGGAAGCTGCTGTCGTATAAGCTTGTCTAAATATGCATGGCTTTAAAAAAAAATCCATTAGAATTGATTTTTTTATATCAAACATTTTAAAATTAAAATCTACAAGTCAGATTTACCTGAGAAAAAAAGAATATAGTCACTATTTATTGAAATTCCTTCTGCTTGTAAAAAGATACTGACAATTCACATCACATAAGCTGAAAATATTTTGAACTGGAGAGTGTCTTGATTATTTGACATTCTATTTACACTAAATCCTTTAATGTAAATGGAATGTCAAATTCTATTTATTCTGCACCTTTTAATTACCTAACCTGGATAGAAAAATCATCCAGCCATGCTAAGCATGAAAGGAACATATAGCTAGAGGAACACTAGAATAAATTTCTAAATGATTTTTTGTTTCAAACACCTCAATTCACTATGAGCCTTACCTTCAGTGTTAGTAAGCTGCTGCCTCAGTGTATTTGCTGTAATTGCCAGCATTCGCTGTATCCGCCAGAAGAGGACAATATCATTACATTCGAGCTGAAAGGAGGGAAGTTGCAGTGTCAGACCTCTGATGTCCAGTGAACATCCTACACTTAGAAGAATCTCTTGACACCTTTAGTGGCAACTGTAAACTCATGTATACATATCCTGATCTTGCACAAAAATCCCACAGAATAACTGCTGTAAGTAACAAGGAAACACCAAAAATACTTCTCAAGAACCATGTTAGCCTTATTTAATACACTGTATCTTCTTTAGATCTACTATTTTCAACAGAAAGAGACAAATCAAGGGATATCATGGAAAAACAATTTGGACACACTATATGCAGGCTGGTGAGTACAACCTAATGCTGACTGAAACATCACACTTGTTCATAGCAAACACACTGAAAGGCAACAGCTGAACTCCATGCTGTAACTCCCTGTCTGACAAATGCTTCTGAAAACAGTGGTGGGCCAAGGGCTGTATTTGTTAACAACAGAAGAGACAGCTTCTAAACCTGCAAGGATGGCAGGAGGGAGCACTAACTTCACATTAGGACACCTTAAAAAGACAATAACAGGACTAGGAGGTTAAGTGTGATGGAGAGGCAGCTCTTCACTCTATGATCTCATTCTCTCTTATGTCTTACAGGCAAAGGTATTTCTACAGTAGTAAAGATTTCTGTCTCCATGAGGATCATTGTTTCTCATTAAAAAGAAAAACAAAACTCCAGAGGAAGTGAGAAGCTCTACCTTTCTGGTAATTTCTTTTTTGATTTAAAATATAATGGCAAGAAAACTGTCATTTAAAAGATCTGTTTGTAAGCTCCATAGTTGTTTTTGTTTTTTCCTGTTGATCACATGTGGTTCCAAGCATTAGCTCTAAACACTTATTTATCATACTTATCCCATAAAAACCCCTTAATGTTTGCTGAATTTTTCATATCAGTGAGGTAAATAAGTATCAATGGGAAAGTGGGAGAAATGGATACCAACAAGATATCAACAGCTGTACAATACTGTTTTTAACAGTATATTTTCAATGCACATTGATAAGTAACATCTGTTTAGGTCATGACTGACATCTAGTGGTTATTTTATATAGTTGCCACCAGGATGGCATTTTATCAATTACAAGCCTCATGTAAAACTCATCTTAGATCACCATCTATTTCAAGGTACAGGATATAAAAGAAAGGTTAGGCTAGTTTAAAGTATTTGTGGAATTTTTTTTTTAACCGAGAGGGAAATATTAAGGCAAAACAGTAATGTGTATCTGTTCAATTTACCTCTGAGTCCACAAAATGCCTCTGATAATAGTAGAAGCCTCTTCGACATAGATTGCAGTGGTTCAAAGCAGTCTTCAGGAAATACCTTCTATAAATTTGGTGCCACGTGTCTTTAATCTAGGAAAACAGTACTTAAATTTGACTAAATAAATACATACACTATCGTGCATAGTTTAATGATCACATTTAATTTTAAAATTTAACTCAAAGTTTCACTATTGCTGTCACGTAATATATGTTTAAATATTTCTCAGCAATTTGTCTGCAACTGGGATATGATTAATGTGTTAGTTACATTTGGCAAACATTACAGACGATTGTCAATTTAAAAATCTACTCTTCCATGCTTGTAACGTAACTGCATGCTTAAAAATATTGTCTGCAGCCAAAATACATTTAAATTATATACTACAAAAAATTGTTCTGCTCTTGGCATCGTGCAATCTTCACATTAACACTGAGAGTACATTTTTGAGTGGTACCCATTCATTCATCAATTAAACCAGATTAAAGCATAGATGGATATTTAATGGGTCTTATGTAAACAAACACTTGTAACTTTTTTTGATTAGGCTTATTTATGTTCCAGTTCTTCAAAATTAAATACATATATAGTGATACGGCTCTTCAATAAAACCATAAAATAAAATTAAGAAAATCAGTTGCCTGGCTAGAAAGGAAACTCAATTTGCACTCAGTCTCCTCATGTAGAGGATGTGGATCACTACTCTGACCTTTACAGACAGTTACGTTGAGTGCTTTGTAGGAAAGGGGCAGCAGGTTCTCCCTTCTCCCTTGAATAAGTACATGTATTAATGTTGAAAAGGTAGCTAAAGTTACTGCAGAAAATGAATAACTACTAAAGGAAATCTACATCTATGACTTATTAATGTTTGAATTCTCATTTATTTAAAATCTTACATTTAATTAGATAAAAGGTCTAATTATGGTTAAGAGCCTTACACTGCAATGAGATAAATCATTTTCCAGAACATTTTAAATGTACAATACATTCCCTCAGGGCACTCGAAAAAATCCTGCCTTTTTCCAAGTATTTTTACAAATTTCCCCCTCTTTTCAATGTTCCTGTGAACTTCAAACTGCACATATAACCACACTGAAAGCTTAGGAATGCACAGTATGTTTCTATCGCATCTTGCTCACAAAGACCCCAATTCCACTATACAACATCTGAACAATAATTTTAAACATGCCCTGTCATAATACAGGCAAGAAAATCTGCTCAGCAGATTCTGATTTCAGTCTAAACTGATGGATTCCAAAGCGTTGTACTGCATTTGTCTGACAGCCAACAGAAGTGTCTGAATTGCGTGCAAGCAGCCATTTAGTAATTCGTTTGGAAACATCTGGATTACAAAGTCAGTATTTAGACAAGAGTCTTTTGTATGCTATCTAGAAAGAACATTCAAATGTTCCCAGGGTGCTTCCATATGTTTTGTTACAATTCTGCATCTTACCAGACATGGGTCCACTGTTATTCCTCTTGCTTCAAGATTCTTTCTGACAGTCGTCACTTCATCATTTGCCAGATAAGCTGCATGTTCTTCATTGCATTTGATTAATTTCTCAAGTTCATTTTTTGTTTCATTACGAATATTCTAGGATAAGAATGATTAGTTAGACTTAATTATCATACACTCACAGATCATCAGCACCTCCTCAATAAACAGTCTACCTGTTTAATAAGCCAGAACAGAAAATACCTTTGAAACTATCAACTATTACATTTAAATGACTCAAAAGGATACTTGTGCAAAGACATCTCAAATATAGTATCTTTAAATGGATAATTCACTCTGAATTTTTCATATTTTTCTCTTTTCATTATGCACAGAAATGCAGAAGAGGAAAAGAAGGATAGGAAAAAAAAAAAAAATCAATAGATGCTAGCCTCCTTTCCCCTCCGTGAACATCTGCTAGTGGGGTTCACATTCACATATCATCTGTGACACTGATGAGAATTGTAATTTTTGCCTAACAACTAGCAAGAACTCTCCATGGATTCATACCTTTAAGTTGCTGTTCATTAAGTTCAAGTAAGATAGGTTGAAGTCACTGCCTTTCTCCCATACCTGGCTGCATACAGTTGACTGTAAAACTCCTTCCTCTGAAACAATTACTTTCTACTGTATACGCTTTTAAACTCTACTTACTCCTTTAAAGTATGATTCACTTTGAGAAATATCTAGAAAAAGTAACATAAAAAGCCCATCATCTCTGGGCATTCAATGGAAGGTGCTATTTAAATTCAAAAGAAATGTCCAAAAGCTAGGAGCAAACGAGAAGTGAGGTTATGATGAAAATGGCCAATCAGAAAATACAACTGTGACTATAATGCTAGTGATAATGCTATCACATACTAATTAAATACAAATGGAGCATGATAGGAAACTGCATGTGACTTCTGCTTAAAAGGCATTCTTGGAAAGTATAGCCCAGTTTCCACCCAATTTTCATTAATTTCTTTTGACTGGAAGAACTTCAATATTCAGATCAATGGCACAGTGGTAAAGATGTAATTCAGCTGAAGAATGGAAAACAGTTTACAAACCACTATGTGTCTGCAATACGCATAAAGTATATGGAATTCTCTGTGGTGTAATGGTTAAAACAATGAATAGTGTAAGTAATTGTAAAGTATTTAAAAGTAATCTTTTTTTTTGTAATCATCTAAATAGTGTGAAGAGGGTTGGTATTTTTGAAAATTTACTGAGTAATAATCCAAGTTTTCTGAAGGTAGTGAGCTACAAATTCTTTATTTTTTTCCCCCCTTTTACCTGTTCCTTGGTGCGGCCTATCCAGTATAACCATCTTTTTTTCCAGTCTGGACCCACCATATCTTCAATAACAGATTCAGCTAAAAAGAGAAATGGGATATTAAGTATCACTCAAAACATACGTAACCCAGCCAAATTCATAGTTCTAATATTAGGTACGAGATCAAGAATGGACATTTTATGCCTGAGAACGTAAGATATGCCATACTGAGCCAAGTCAGATGTCTTTTACTTAAAGCAACAGTTGATGTCTCACTAGAATTTAAAAGTCATTGCCAACTGGTAGATACTTTAAGGAAGTATATAAAAATACATAACATCCCTCCACTGGGACAGCCCTCCAGGTTCCAAGTCAGGCATTTAAAAAAAATCTTACCTTGTTGCAACTTGCATCAAAATTAATTATGCTTGATAACCATAAAGGGACCAACTACTTTCCCTGAATTTATCCTATTCTTCTACATGTGTGTTTGTACCATTTTTTGACTCTACAGACTTCTATTACTTATCTTTCAGTTGCCTCACTGTAAGAGCAAGAGCGCTAGCTTTTGAGGCTGTATTTTGCTAAACATTTCTATCAGTATTGATACCATTTTAAAATGTCACCACTATCTCAGTTGGGCTGATACAAAAAGCTTGTACTGCAGCAAAGTGAACTACATACGAAAATTCGCCCAGATTAAAAAGCACACAAGAGCAGAATACATCACACAACTCACTGTCTTTGAGACGACTTTGCAGTGTCTCTTCCATAAAATGAATGGCTGCATCCCATTGCTGTTTATCGGATATTGACCGATCTTCTAAGGCATTGTGTTGGATAACTCGCTGCAATACAGAACATTTTTTTTAGCATGCAATAAATTCAGAATTTAGTAAAAAGATTTCTGACATTCATTTTTTGATGTCTACAAAACCAGCATGTGTTGGGCACACAGGATTTATTCAAGAGGCACTTTTCAAAGCACTACAAAAAATATTTCCTATGCCTTCAATTTGATGCTGTAGCTTAGCATAAATAGTGTAAAAAAATATGGTAAACAATATGAAATCCCTCTGGATTACAGAATCTATAAAGACAGTAAAAAAATGCTGTTATTTCATGTGGCTATACTTAACAGAACAAGCAAGCTGATGCTAAAGAATTCTCACAAGGCTGTCTTTGGGCAGCCAGTCAATTATAGAGAACTTTTTCCTGAACCAACCAAATCAATTTATTAGATGTTACTTAGGGCAATAATTAACAAAAGGTAATAATAAAATCAATTATGAAACACTGAATTAAAACATTATATAGAAAATGAGAGATGGAGACATCTCCCTATCATTTTATGATTATGTTAAAAGAATGCAAAAATACTAAATATGCAACTTTAGTAAAAAGATTTCAACAGCACTTGGTCAACAACGCAAAAAAACCCACTACATTGTACCAGGCTATCCTCCGCTCTCTCGTTCCATTTATGTCGTTTAATACTTTCTTCTTTGACAGCTTGTTTCAGTTTATCAAAGATATCATCATGCTCTTTTCCTTTTTGTTCTGTCATGAAACGGGAAAATTCTTCTTGCAAAGTCTCCCATGCCACCTAGAAAGTTAGCAAACAATGCCTACTGAAATGGAGCGTTACACCATGCACCAGCTGGCAAAGGAACATTTATGGCAATTCTTACAAGTGTGAAAATCTGCATACTTTCTGAAAACAACATACAAACATAAGAGTAAGGAATTGTCTTTTCCTTTGCTGCCTTATCCATGAGTAATAAAGCCAACACTAAAAACTTTGCTTCACTCTGTTGTAGCAAGTGAAATTCTGTTAAACTTGCATAAATCTATTAAATATGAATATAACTAGCTTGAAGGGTTTGGTTTAACTTTTTAGAAGGAAGGATTTTTTTTTCTCTTTAATATGGAAAATTCACTAGAGAGCAAAATAAAATGTTCCTGCTGTATACGCTTCTCAACATCCAAATCTTGCTAGCCTATTCTGACATGTAAGCTGGTTAGAAGAACTGCAGTCAGCCTGTCAAACCAGCACCTTACTTCTCTGGAGCTATGCTTCCATTTCAACAGGCTTTGCACGGATTATTATTTTTTTTTTTTAGATTTTTTTTAAAAAAACTAAATTCTCACCTCTACGGCTTTATTAGGCAGT
This sequence comes from Fratercula arctica, assembly GCA_947846985.1. Classification (NCBI taxonomy): domain Eukaryota; kingdom Metazoa; phylum Chordata; class Aves; order Charadriiformes; family Alcidae; genus Fratercula; species Fratercula arctica. The sequence continues at coordinate 37,626,587 of CANTUZ010000006.1, forward strand.
TGCTTGTCAGTCCACTGCTTCAGTTTGATGTCCACAGTGGTGTTAAATGTCCCTGAGTTCATAGTCTGTGCTGCCGGAAGGTAGATATTCTCAATCACATGAGTAGATACCCTCTCCCATAAAGTTTTCTGAAGAATCTCCTCCCTAAAACAGGAAGTTGTAACACATAGGATGTCTTCCAATACAAAGGTGTCTAACAAGTATGCATTCAATTTGTTAGAGACACTGAGAAAACAAGACTACAGAACACAGGAAATATTTCTTAACATCAGGACACAACTTCAACCAAAATCCGCTTGGAACGAAGGACACAAATACATAATGTTTTCAGCAGCAAAGATAACTTCAGAAGTTAGCCTCTCGCTCTTATGGCTGCCGCTGCATTGCACAACAGCTCCTTGCAGCCTTTAGTTATACTAATATAGCCATGCAGAGCTGTGTGTGCATATGCATGGCAGGTGGAAGAATGACAAGGGGGGAAGACTGTAAAGCATTGAAATGATTTGACTAAAGAGTCCACACTCCCAAAAAAGCACATGGGTTTTGTTTCTGTAGTATTGATTTGTTTGTTGGAACATGCTGTAGTTTTCCATCTGTGATTTTCATTGATTGTTCCCAGATTTCATAAACAATGAAGCAAGTTGAGAAGTCCAGCCTTGTACCAAAATGTATAGTGACATTCATATATAAACATGCCTCACCACTATAAAACTAAGCACCGCTTTCCTATTTATGATGCATTTCAAGAAGTAACAATGGAAACAATCTAACTTTAACCTTTTTAAATTATAATAAACTTACTCAGGAAACTTTGCAGCTGCAGTGAAACAACCCAGCTGAGCCAGTGTAACATGCAGCTGGTACCCACAGAGGCAGTCAGGCTCCTTCTGCTCCTGCCACAGTCTCCAGTACAGGTTGTGGGTTTCTTGCAGGTTAATTTTATGCTAGCTCAGCATGCTAAATCAGCTTACCATCAGGTCATATGAATGCCACATTTGGTGGAATAGTGAGAACTAAGAGTCAAAGAGTAAAAACTGCATTTTTTTTGGTGGTACAAGACTACCACATTCACTCAAGCCCTTTCCTTCCAAAAGGGCTGAAGTTCAGGACACAAACCTCAACTCTGATAACGTCCCTACTCTAACTAGGCCATCTGTGGACAAAGACTGAAGAACTTCCCATAAATATCACTCCTCCTCCAATTTCAGCAATGACATAATTGAAAATTTCTCTTTCGTGTTTAAAGTGTCCTCCTTTGAGATTGAAAAATTTTGAACCTGTGCTTCTGGCATATCAGTAAAAATGGGGATCAAAGCCACTGTTTTTTCTACTGTTAGAACAGACCTTTGGCATATTTAGGGTAGTAGAAGTATTTATACAACATTAAAAGGAACTCAAGCATTTAAAAAAATGTTGAAAGAATTCACTATAAATAAAAATTAATATTGCCACTGGTAAAAAATGTTTTCCTTAAAAAAACACAACTTTGTTCAAAACAGGATGATTTGGATAGCGTTCAAAGACCAATTATTGATCATTCTTGATCACCATTAAAAGAATTGTGGATGTAGCAAATAAATTTCACTTACAGGGTGTGCTAGAAACCGTCTGTTACAGATTTTACCACTTAACAAATGCACTGTAGGAAAAGGGTAGTCCTCTGATTAAGAACAAATGCAATCTCATTCCTTCTTTACTGATGTGTCAATAAAAATACACTTTTGCTTCGCTTAATCCAATCAAACTTAATTGGAAGAAATGGAAATTTAAACAGGACAGAAACATCTGCATTCATCAAATGCACTTCTGTTTTTAGGCTGCATATGACTAATAGAACCATTTTTTCATGGCTTAGCTTTCCAGTTCTACCTTATAGCTCATTAAGTGCTACAAAACTAGAATCATCTCTACATTTTAACTTTCAAAAGAAACGCACAGAAACATTCATGTTATGCACCCACCCAGTCCACAACATCAAATGAAGCAGACTAGGCATGGGCCAGGGTACTTCAGCTGCGAACAGCAGCAAACACCAAAACGACAAACCTGCGTTACATTTGGACTAAAACGTAACTTCAGACTAATACACTGCCCACAACACTTTCTCTGAACATATCCACATGCTCAGAACTATTCTAATGTCATTAAGAGTCAGACATCTTATCTTGTTTTTTAATCTACGACCAAGTAACAGTTCAATTCAGGTCACTGAAGGCAAGGACATTGAAGAAATCTTTTTGCGTGGTTCTCAGTTGTGGCACAGGCTGTCAAAATAATCCTTTCCATTGGCTACTCTCCTCTCAGCCTTCATCTACCCTGGCTTTACTATGCAGTGACGCTACACTGTTAAAATACTTAGGCTAAACTCCGTCTCACACCTATGTCTGCCTTACAAAGAACTAGGGCAGTGTAGTATGGTGCTACTTGGTTGAAGCTACCAAGGAGATCTACGTGTAGGATGAAATTTTCAAACATCCAGATCAGCTCTTTTTCCAGACAGGAATTACATAATCTTTAAACTTCCAAATCTCTGCTGTAGAGATACAAAACACTTCTTTTTTCCAAGGTCATATATATGCACAATGATAATCCCCAAACATCAAGTTAAAGAGGAATTACTGATTCATACTTCAAATGGACATCTAAAAACATCTTTATTATGACTGTTCCTTTTCATTTTTGAGGAATATCTATTGTTCATTATACCGCATTAGAAACAGAACAAAACACAAACTGATTGATTATACAAGCATCAGTTGTATAATACAACTGATTCATAAGAATAAACAAACAGACTACTTCCACAGGGACAAAGGACATAATAATACATCGTCCTAAGAAAAACAGTTTCTTCCTCATATTTGAGAGTTTTGTTTACTAAAACTCTTTATATTTTAAAGGTAAACTTCTGCTAGTTAATTAAAGAAAAAAAAAAAAAAAGGAAAAAAGAAAAAATACCATACCAGTGCTTTGGTGTGACCTGAGTCAAACTTATGACTTCATCAAGAATCTCATTCTTTGCTTTTTCAAATAGTTCATTCTACGCAAAAGAAAAAATATGAAATAAGATTTTAAGTATAGTTTGATCATGTTTCCGTATAAAGAATAAAAAACCAAAATCTCTTTTCTTACGGCCTTTAAGCCTAAAATGATACCTTCTGGTCATGTTCTGGGCAATGTATGTGCTTGTCATAAGCTACCCTGGTTTACCATATATCTTTCCACCCATCTCTTGCATGCCTCTGGCCAGGCATGGCATATGAATATGCAGGATCTCTATAAAAGAATTAGAGAATGGGATCATAATTGATTTGTTACTTTGTCTGTCTGAAAGACCAGGGAACGTAACTTCTCTTTGCCAGTTCTGTCATGATTGCAAAGAAACACTGACCTATTCCTGTGAGCAAGTTAAGTCAGTTAACTGTATACTAGAAGAGTGGAGGACTTACTAAGCATTGAAGTATCACAGTTTTGAAGTACGCTATTTAATAAAATAGAGAGCTCAGTACTTCCTTCCCCTAGAATAATTTACATTCTCTTCATATTTTAAGTGTCAGTACTTTATGGTAACTTTAAGAAACCTTTATAAATTAGATTAAATGGCATAAATTTTAATCCATAATCTTCAACACTTTGTACCACACAAATTAAAGCAGTAATTTACCCTGTCAAGCTCTCGCAGCCGGGGGTAGTTGTTCTTCCATTCAGTCTCAAGATTGAAACGTGTAGCTGCAAAAATCAGAAACAAGGTTTTTTTAATTGTCTATATGCATTTCACGACTATCTTAAAAGTTTAGCAGCTTCTAAAATTGCCACACATCTTGCTTATGACAAACCCTCCAAGAACTTTAAGGCCTCTGCAAATGAGCAAAGTTTTTTTGCTGTCTATGCTTAGATATTAGATCTGCAAATTCATGCATTGAAAAATGTAGTGGAAAGAGAGCCATTCAACTTCAGCTCTGTACACGTCAGTCCTGCCCTGGCTGATCAGATGGTATCTTTACATAGGAAGCTATTTTAAACAACATCTGAATCCATTGGAAGAATTGTGTTTTGCACATAAAAAAGCCTGAACTTTTTCCTCCGTACTTATTTACTCCTTTGACTTTTAGAGCAAGTGGGTCCTTCATACCATGAATTATTTTTTTATGTGCTTTTGTACAGATTAACTGGGGCAATTACCAATAGTGAGAAATGAAACCACAATTTCCCAAGCATGCTGGCAAAACAGTATTGTAGGTATGTGGAAGAACTAACGGTTTAACAGCAAGTTGCCATTTCACCTGGTTTTTGAAAAGATGTTTACCTTTAAAAGCATCTGCTTGCTGCTCTACAGACTCTCTCACCATCTTCCAAAAGCAATCTGACACAGCAAGACTTAAGTTCTTTGTTGTTACCTGGTGTGCCTTCAGCATACATGTCCTGTAAAGAAAGACAGCTAGAGGAAATCCTTCTACGCATATCCATCCTTTCTGGCCCCCATTTTCTCCTCACAATAATAAAGCTTTGCATTTTATAGCGGAGAATAACATGTCAATGCGCACCTAACCCAAATTCTGGTCTCTTCCTCCAAAATACTCAATACAGATAATCACCAAAGCAAGGGGGGAAAAAAAAACAACCCCAACCCCAAAAAAACCCACCAGAAATAAATTTGTATTCTAGAGGTTGCAGTGCAGGTACTGCAGTCCCAAAGACCATGTAGCTTACTGTCCTGAGAAATACAAGCCTGTGAAATCAAAACTCTGCTCAATGAACTTCCAGCAGAACACACACGCTAACTTTTTGAATACAACATTTTTGTCACACCAAGATGACTGATATTTAGAGGCACTACAACTCTTACTTGGGCTTGAACCACTCATCCCAGCTGCATCAAGTGCTTAGGCATAGGCTGGGAATTCAGTTCTTTCTAAAGCCAATGGAGAGATACAGAAACCTCTGAAGAGAGGCTCAGAACTGCAGCAGAATCAATTGCTGCCTGAAGATGCCTGTCTCTCCACTGAGTTACAGCAAGCATTAGGAAACCAGGCTAACTTGGTCACCTCAACAAGACACTTTATTTAAACAGATTAAATCTCAAATAGTGTTTCCACACTGCGACCCTTTTTAAGTTCAACAAGAAAAACTGTTGCTAGCATTTACCAACCCAGGATCATTTTAGTAAAAGGAATAAATAGCAACATACTTTAACAGCTTTGAATTTTGAAAAAATTCCTCTTCATATTCTTTAATAGATTCAATGCTCTCACTGCTGTTTCCTGGAGAAAGAAAAGAGTGCTGCAACAGTTCCATTTAGACAGTTTTCTCTGCTATCAAGGAGAAAATAAGCAGAGCCAGAGCTCTCTTTACCTTTTCCAGTAACAACTGCAAAATAACCCAAAGCTTTCATTGGAAACAGTTTGCCTTCAATTATTTGCTGGATCTACAAAAATAAAGGATTAAAAAGATGTGGTTAACTTTGCACAGAGAGATTCTTTCCTTCAGCACAGTTTTAAAGACAGATCTAGCTTCATCTACGCATAGACTACTGTAAGTAGTTTGTCATGGGACTGAGTTCTACTGATATTTAAAAGGAAAAAAAAAAAAGAGGCATAAACCAAATAAGGCATAACATAACAAAATACAAAATAAAGTGAAAAAGCCTATCCCAGAATATCCTAAAGCCTTCTCAGGAAGTAGAACTTGCTCAGGCACCTACATGAAAGGAACCAGTATTACTGCAAGCTGTAGCCAAGCTGTGACTGAAGTCATGTAGCTCACCACTAAAAGCAAATCCTGAGATTAAAACAACCACCACTCAAAAAAAGTCATACTGAATACAGAAATAAGCGCTCAAAACCATCTAGAACAGACAGATGAGGTCCGATATTTCTGTCAGTATCTCAAATATTTTTCCATGTGTGAATTCAGGATCACAATATGAGAAAAAATAGTTTCAACTCACCCTGTTTGGGCTAGCCACATTTTTCTCAGCAAGATCAACTTTAGTCAACACAAAAATTGTTCTTTTTCCTTGGGGATCCATTTGGCTGACTAAGTCTGTGACAATACTGCGTTCTGCATCCACTGATCCATCTAAAATAAACAAAACCAAAGTTATATTTTAGGGACTATATAATCTAACATGCAGTACTGAAGATATAGTAGGCATCAAGTAAGTTTCATGGTACAGTTAAAACCAGTAAAAATTACACTTATACTCAATTTTTGGGTACACAGAGTGAAAATTTGCTTTCTTCCCAGTGTCATAAAAAAATAGTTTGTTGTAGTTGTGTAAGTTTTGAACAAGTACCAGCTTGCTCAAAATATTAAACTCTATTATTGTCTCCTGCCTCCAAAAACACTTCTGAAGAAATCTTGAGTTTTATTATCAAAAACATTCTTTTAATGATAAAACTCTTGCCAAAAAGTTGCTTTTTGCCACAGATAGCAAAGGCACATTAATTGTTAAATAGATATTCCACAGCATGCTGTTTTGTACACTATGCAAATTACCACAAATGAAAAAAAAAACAACACACAACCAGGGCTGTTCCCACAGTAACATAAGAATCACAAATAAAGAGTAAAAAAATCCTGCCCGTTGGATAACCATCTAAACTCTTATTACCTTGAATACAAAGGATGATGGCATTAGGATTCTGCATGTAGGCCTTGCTGATGCTAAAGATAGTTTCCTTCGTATCTGGAGCCATGCCTGATGTCACAGTCTTTAATATGCATATGAAGATATATATTTAAGGGAAAAAAGAAAACAAAAAGATGTAAAAAATAAAAACAACAGCTATGCTCTCACCAATAACACTACCTCACTTACAGGTCTTAAAGATTTTTTTTTAAATTTTTTTTTTATTGCATACGTACACTAATGACGCCAGGTAAATCAACCAATACCATTCGCTGCAATCCAGGACCTTTCACACTTAAGGAGATGGTCTGTGAAGTAAAATTGAAATTAAAAGGTTTATACACACACCTACTTTGTATGTAATCGCATTTACAAACACACATATATAAAATTATATAAACACATATTTCCACACACATACGTTAAACCAGCAACAGCCTGTAATTTTAAATAGGAAGTCAAATTTTATATGCGTGTATTTGTGGTATAAAACTGATTTTAACAGTCCAAATACACTTTGTATTGTGCAAAATATTAAGTACACACAAACTGGATTCTCCACAGTCTCCTATTTGAAGAATACTTACAAAAGATATATGTGTACAGACATTTGCCACTAAACATGTGATAAGTCTTACCTCAGTGCTAACAGTGCACCCTTCCTTCACACTATTTCTCATTCTGATTTCTATTTCGTTTCTCAAAGCTGCAAGCTGTTTTGAGAAAAGCAAAATATCAAATATAAACCTCCTTATAATCGTGATAGAAGAAAAGTCACCAACATAAGTAAAAAAAGTTTACTTAGGGATTAAGATCTGTGTTAATAAATACTAACTACCTCAAATGCATGTTAAATTACTGTATCTGGTACATGGGGCACTAAATGACAGATTACCTGTGAACCTCTGCACACTCCAAAAAAACATCTTGGCACAAGAGCTTCTCCTACATTTTATCCACTTTACTGCCACCCAAAACTAAAGCGATAATTTAATGCCTTGCCCCACTAAATATATTTCACTCCAATTAAACTGGGGCTAACAGCTCACAAAGAAACAAAATTTTTCAGAGAATTAATAAAAGTCACATTAATTTCCAGTCACTTCTTTATACTTACATCCTCTTCCTTGGTCAGATCAAACTCCCGAGAGCTGTCTTTGAATAAAGCCACGTGGTGGGGACCTTCACTAAGGGTTACCTAAACGGTAAAAGCCTTATATGAGAAAGTATGGTAAATCTAACACAAAGAATCATGAGAATTACATAGCACGTTTACTTTGCGCTGCAAACATACAACTATATGTAATGCTTATTTAGTGCGTTACTACTTATAAAGGAACTACTACTACTCTGACAATACATATGCAGAAGTTTTGTCATTGACTGCAACAACTCACTTGCTTAGAGGCCATTTTATAAATGAATGTTCAAATAGACTTCTATTAATGGCATAACCAGAGGGAGTACAATACAGCAAATGCTGATTCAGAGATTACGATGTCTCTTACCTTAACAGGGGAACGTGTCATCATCTCCCCAGACCCTCGAGGGAATATGCGGGCTTGGGCAATCATTTCTAACACACTGGTTTTTCCAGCACTTTGATCTCCAACCACCACCACCTTAAACGGAAGTTTAAACAGCCATTGGCTTTCAGACGGACATTTCAGAAGCTTAGACAAGAGCTGACTAAAAAGATGTTAGTCTTTGGGCTGTATTATGTTTGACAAGAAATGCACTGGTTTAAACATGGAATCCTTGAATAAATGATAACTTTTAGTCACGCCAAAAAATTGACTTGTGCTTAAGACAGCATAGTGCACAAAGCACCCTACAGGCCTCATCTGCCAGGCCACCTAACCAAGAGAGGAAGGGCTTGGCGTTCTCCTGGCAGGCAGTTCTTCTCTCCTTGTACAAAATCCTTTCAGCAGGCAAAATACCGAAGACTACTCATCTGGTAGATGCTGCTTCTGCCTGGAGAAGGCTGAATTCTGACACAGTTGCTGTCATTTCCCCATATTGGTGGCTTCCTACAGAAGCCACCAGTGCTACACGGGGTTGTGCGAGCAGGAAGCGTTCCTGGCTCTCCCCTCCACCAGCAGTCCGGACAGCCAAAGCCCTTTGCAGGCTCCCCCTCTGCAGCAGCACTACTGTGGGGAGGTAGCCAGGGCGCCTTACCTTCTCAGCCCCGCTGGTACATGCTGGGAAACCACTCATTTTACAATCCTGAGAAGGCTGGGGTGCCCTCACTGAAACCATTGAAATGAAAGGCTGAGCACAGCAGCAATATTTGGATCTAGATAAGGTTTTATCTATGAGTCAAGACTAAACATAGTTACATTGGTTATTCTCAAAATTCTCTTGTTGCATTTAAAATGGAGAACATGTCTTAAACAAAACCCCTGGAGTTACAAGAAAATAGCCTAGCACTAGCTAGTGTTCTATTCAATTATAAAGACTGGTGTTTCAGTAAAAAACCTTGAATCTTTTATGTACTTACTCGAGGTAGGTGATCTTGAGTGTTGTAACTGGCATCATAGTCAGAGAGGATGTCGAGTACTTCAGAATACATATCAATCAAGGATTTCTACCAAAAAAAAATAAAGAGAGAAAGCAGGCAATTAACAGAACAAAGACGGGGTTTCAGACTACTTCATCTGTATATTCTGTAAACTCATCTGTAAAAATGTGTTTTTTCTTTCTTGATGGTTTGAAACCTAAAATGTCTGTAGTGCAGCACAGATCTCTGTTTTATGAAGTACAATACCAAGTAAAGTCATCCCTTGCCTTCTATGGATGAAAATATGACAGCTGCAGATGCATCTTGATGAAGGAGCAAAATGAGAGCTCTTATGTACAGCCTAAGAGAATAACAGCGCTCAGACTTCACAGTTTTCAAGTTAAGAAGCCGAACTGAATTTCTTCCGTTAAACATCTAGACTTACATTTTCAGCTTGATGAACAGCAAGCATTAACAAGGGCATAGAGCTATCAACCTCATTCTGTACAAATAAGAACTCCTCATCTTCCAGTTCCCAGAGAAAGGAGGAAGATCCATATTGGTCAGCAAGTGACACAGAGGGGCAGAAAACGTCCTTTTTTAGAATGGTCAGGATGTTGGCAGACAAAAGCAAAAGCATACTTAGTTCAGTCTCCCTGGATTTATATACAGGGCTATGAAAAGTTGTTTCCTGACCCCATAAATATATTCCTACTAACCTCAGTTAAGACCCATGACAAAGCACAAAGGTATCAGACTGTGTGTGCAAGAGGAGCTGGAAGCATATTTATTAGCAAATAGAGTGAAGCTACATCAAAAAACCAATCCACATTTCCCGCTGACGTAAGCAAGTTATTTAGTTAGACCTGGTAACCCCTTTGTGCTCTTCAACTGAAGCCATTTCCAAAAGCTATATAGTTAAAAAAAGAAAAAAGGATGTATAAAAGCCTTAACATGTTAAAAAATTAGCACAGATATCTTACAGCAAATGTTAAAAGATCATATATGAGTTAAACAAATACAATTTACAATAGCATCATGGAAAATATGGCATAATTATATTTCTATGCTGATCGTAACACATAAGTACCTTTAACTTCCTCTGATGAATTCCCTTGTCATCTCTTTGCAGTACCAGTTTTCTTAGTTCTTTGTTCTCCTTCTCTAATCGCTCAAGCATTCTTTGGTATTTGAGCTACAACACAGTAGTACAAACATACTCTTGTAATTATCAAAATAGCACACTCACACGAGCAAAGTTTTACATATGAAAAATACATTACCCTCAGGCAAGTGTTTCAAAAATATAGAAACCTTTGCGATAGCTACCATTTATTAAAAATACAAGACCATAAAGAGAAGACTGTTAGAATTTTTTTTCAGCAACACACCACCTTTGCTTCAAAAGTTTTATTAAAACCACAATGTTCAAATTTGGAGATACATAAATCAATCTCTAAGCACCTTAAACAAGCATAATTTTCAAAGGAGCTATACATATGCAGTCAGACAGAAATTAATGTCAGTGGGAACTGGCTGTTCAATCAAAAAGATCCCAGGGCTTAAACGTGAACTTGAAAGCCTAGTTTAGACCCTTTCTTCAATATACAACCTCAGTTCAACACAAACTGTACAGTTCAGTCCTGTTTAGAAGATTATGATAGTCTCCTAAAGATGAGAGATTAATATAGTTTTGATACCTACTCTGAAAACTGTTTTCTATGATGTGAAAATGTATTTGGCCTGAGTGTACTTTTAAGAAAAAAATCAAACCTCAAGCTGTTACAAAAAAGTAATAAATGCTTTCAAAACTAGCAAATAAAGAGGTTATGAAACCCCGTATCAAAACAATGTGGCTAAGCCAAAGAGACAATCAATTTAGAAGCCTACTGATACAACAAGAGATTAATTGTACATTAACTTAAGGTAAGTAACCAAGCAAACCAAAGTAATGACTGACAGGACTAATATGCAACAATCCTGAAAAAAGTCTAGCTTAAAAATAACTAGTTCTGCCTTGCTAATTAGTGAGATTAAAACTTTGTTGGAATGAGATTTGGTGAAGTTCAAGTCAATTAATGAAACAGGAAGGAGTCCCACCTTATACCACATCTGCACTCAAAAGTCCCATTAAGGTATAATATATGAAACCCTTATAAGTTTGTGGTAAGGCAACACATCTAGGAAGAAAAATCATTGCTGTCTAAACAAGAACTGTAAGTCATACAGCTGAGGAATGATGGTTCCTGCTCTGTAAGGACTGCCTAAGGGATGAAATATTTCTTTGTAAACCATCTGCCCACTGTATTTATGAAAGCTACCCCCAGAAGGGCTGGAAATGCTCCTTGGTTGAGCTGATGCAGCAAATTCTTAAATTAGCTACTGAATGCACAACCAAATTTCAGAGAACACGAAAATGATTTTATTTTTGTGACTTTGTTCTTCAATAATGTATGCTCAAATATACTTGCATCCTTGATAAGACTTATTACTATTTTAATGTTGTCAGGTTGTAGTATAAGTTTTATGTAAGGGGAACAAAGTAACATGTATGTATTCACTACATACAGAAATTCATATTAAAAAAATGGGCTTTCCAAATGGCTATTATTGAACTCCTAGGTCCTGTGAAGTTAGGTCATGCACTTTTTAAAAGGCCAGTTTGAAAAGCAGTGATCCTAAAGCTGATCACTTTATATCTTTTCCTCTTCTGCCAGCTAACGAAGCAGACTTCTCTTTAAAAGAAGTAACAAGAAATACTGAAAACAGGATTTCACTTGCAAAAGCACATCTTCTCTCAGACTATATTAAATTACAACAACTGGACCACACAGAAGACATTCAGAAATTGAAAGTGGCTTGAATTTTGTGAAGCAATATTTTTCAGAAATGCATATTAAAAAAATCCTACCAATAGCTGTCATTATTGTTCAAATTTTCACTTTTTGATTTTTTTTTAAATGACATCCCTCTGAACAGCACCATCCTCTTCATCTTCTTAAAGGGATTAAATGCTCTTTTAAATCCCAAAGAGAGGGCAGAGAAAAAGCTTTTAGTCTGCCTATAGCAATTTTCATACCAAATAGTCCAATCATAAAAACAGCTTTAATTGAAAGAACTGCTTATTGCTTCACAGAACAGATTTTGATTAACACTGCATGGCTTATATACAACTCTAGCATTGTAACTGTAACTCCTTGATAAGTAAACTCATTTCCTTTCTGCAACAAATGTGCCATTTAAACATACAAGATATCACAGATATATTTAGTAGCACTGAGGTTACAAAAGAGAACTGTAGAATGTGAGGAGTAAAGTTAGTGCGACAGGTTAAAAATTGGAATATTACCATTGTATTTAAGTAACACTCTTGGGCTAACTTTACATTTCAGGAATACATAGCATTGAAGACAAGGAAGGTATTTTGGGAAAGTATGATTACATATTTGCCCTACTCTTACACTCCTCTCTTGCATTCTGTCAGTGACTGTCAGAGAAAGAATAGACTAGACTGACCTTTGGTCTGTGCCAACACAGTCAACTCTGTATTGATAAACTCAAAAGATTGAACAAAACACTGCACTTTTAGCAGATATGTCTTTTGTGCTTTTGTCTAGTAAATCTGAGCCTGCTGCCCATAAATCTCTACTTAAGACATCAGTAACTCAGAAAAGCTACCTGAGTGCGTAAAAGTTCTTCTTGAAGTTGATCAATCTTCTCTTTGTCAGAAACCTACAAAGCAAAAGAACCATGGCTACTAACACATTGTTTAGTTTATCCACCGCAAGTAACCAAATCACAAACTGAAAGCTTCATTCCACAGAAGAAAATTGACTTTACATGCATTTTACAGCAAGTAAAATTCTTCAATTAGCATTTGAGATTTAATGCTGATGGGAAGTTCCATCTGCAACAGGAGGCTCACATCAAAAAAAAATGTCTGAATTCCAGTACATGCAAATGCAGAAATTAACCCTTCAAGACTTAATACTAGGAAAATGGGCTTAGGGAAAAGCAAACTCAATATGGTGTTAGAGTTTTCTGGTGACTGCCCTAAACGTAATTTTAGTGATCAAACTCTCAGGATCTCATATGTCCATTTCCTGAATTATCACAGTCTTAATGGGATACAATCACTAAAATACCTGCTTGCTACAGAAACTACTTTCAGGTGAATATTCACTATTTCTGAAGCTTCAAGGGGATCTTTATTTCATATTTGGTTTTCAGAATTATAATCCTAAACGTGCATGCACAACTGTATAAGTTGTAGTTAGGACAGTCTTGAAGGGTTATTTTAAAATTATTTAAATTACATTAAAACTGGAAAAATTAGGCTATTATAATACAAAACATTTTGAATTTCAAGGCATAAATGTAATAAGATCAGCCAATTAGAGCCATTCTTAGTCCAATATTCTTAAAATAGGTTCATTAACATGTAATAGAGTTGTTCAAATCAATCCCTTTTTAATAACACAAAGACAAAAGCATAAATGCTGCAATATAGATTCATATGAAGTATTTACAGAGAACATAAAATCTAAAGGTTGACTGATAAATATTAAATTTAGAAAAAATTATAATCAAAACAATTACTGAAATAATTATATAGATAAAAATTTCAATATTTAAATAAAGCTCATGTGACATTTACAACTCCAGTTAGCTTCATATCAGAAAGAATATGTTATCTAACATGCAGAGGACAGCTGTCATTTAGACACAAATCAATTTAGTTACTATAATTCCACACCAGTTGTTACAGATTAAACAAGAAAGAAATCCAGTTATTCATAGTGATTGATAGTATTTAGCTATTAAACCTGTAGTACACGGGATTGTGCCTCCACTTTACAGAAAGGAGTCCAAACTGACACTTCCACCTATATCCAATTATTTTCTTACTCATGAACAGCAACGAGTGCTGTAAATTGACTTCCTTTCATTTCTGTTAATTAGTTCAGTGATACCAAAAGCGCACCAGAAACAGGGTTAGTTTAGCACAATTTGATGCGTGCAGCCGCGAGGTGGTATATGTAAATAAACATTTACATATACACACACTTTAAACTGCAGAGATGCAAGGTGAAAATAAAAATAGAAGGGCAAAAAGAATGGTGCAGAGAGTCAGAAGCAGCAAGAAAATAAAGGAAAACGGTGTTTCCACGTGCAGTAGATTTTCAAAGCAGTTAACATTTTCCCACTCTCTGCTCTTCAGCTGTTCCTGAAAGTACTTCTGGGGCCCCAATGCATCACTGAAGTACACACTTAGAGACAGATTCCTTCCAACCACGCGAGCACTGTCTTTGATGTACAGTGTACTTATGTTAAACACAGTAAGCAAAACTATTGCACACAGCCACACCTTGCAAGATCTGAAGCAAAGAATTACCTAGCATGAGATGATTAATTCTAACAAGGAAAATCAGGTAAGTTATGTCAAAAATAAAGAGCTGCAGAATAATGTATATGCTTCAGCGTTTGGTTCAGGAGCGCTTTGAACGTTAGTACATACCACATTTTGGGCATGTAATTCATAATATTGCTAAAAATTTTTAAGGTGCCAATAAAAGCGAAAACTATCATAATAATCTGAAGTACTAACAGTCATATATGACTAATCTAGGATTTCTACTCACAAAAAATAATCAACCATTAAAAATGTCTCTACATAGGCACATCAATATTTGTTTAATCCAGTTCAGCATGGTTTATACATCAAGATTCCTCCTCCTTTCCCCCTTGCCACCATAACGAGTTATGAGAAAAGAAAACTGTGGGGCCACTTTTAATCAAGGGTTCCTGTTTACTAACAAACATTTTTTGGGGATAGAGAAGCAGCCAACAAAGCAATGTGGTTAAGAATTACGGGTTGTAAGAGATTAGACAACTAAAATATCCCAATTTAGGAAGCATTTCCAATTCATCTCAGCCATATAATAATGAATAAAATGATCAGAGCTTAACTTAAATAAAGCGATATGCAGATGTTCAACAACCACAGCGTATCAGTATAAACTGTGCTTTAAGAGGGAAAATAGACAAAGGAACAACTTTGATGAATATACAGTAGAGATTGCTATTAGCAGCAGTATTTAATTGTCTGCATAAAATTGTTTCTAAGGAGCTGCTGTCATTTTCAGATTGGTAACAGTATAAAGTAGGAAAAAATGCTCCCAGTGACACATTGCCTGTAAATAGCTAAACTCTTAAAAGCTACTGCAAGCAAGCAACAGTAAAAAGACTTGACGTTTATGCACATACTTTCCTTAAATGCATTGTTAATCTATCAACTTTAAATAACAGTTTTTATAGAGGCAGAGAGCACACAATTTTCAAGTGACACAAAGTACCTGTTCTGCTTTTAACACCATGCTTTAAATGCAACTTGCTTAAACTGAAGCAGGGCTATACATCTGTAGTGAAGTTGGCTGTAATAATTATTTTGGCCCATGATTTAGTTACATTTTTTTCTAACTCAAATGTAGAAGGCTGAAGTATTTGATTAGTGTGGATACAGTACATATCGTCCCTTAAGCCATCACCTTTCGCTTCTGCTGGGAAGAGCCCATGTTATATTGGCCAGCGGCTCTGCGTGCTTCCTCTTCGTGCTGCTGGATTTGTTGTTGTAACAGAATGAGTTCACCAAGCAGGCCCTGCCGTGAGTTTATAATAGAAAGGAGAGGAAAAATTTGGGGTGTAAGGAGAACAAAGTTAAACCAAAGGGCACGACAAAGACAGATGAAAAACAGGTATGAATGGGTCAGTTCAAACAAAAGTGAAATTTCATTAGCAAGATCACTTGCTAGCTAGCCGGGAGTGGATAGAGCCAGCAAAATCATGCATTTTGCAAATCCGGGTAGAACAAAACAATAAATATTTAGCTATATTTTATAATTATATTGAACTTCAACTAAGCATCTAAATCTTAAAAAAATTTTACTATCCTGGCTTCGAAAGACTCTTAAAAGTTTCAGGATTTCATTTCAATTATTCATACCAAAAGTTCTTAGGTATCATCAATTTTTCACAACTTAATCATGCACGTATTTAAAGAGAGTGTTTTGGATATTCTACACCAAGTTGGGCACAACAGCTAATAGGCTCAACCCTGTCAGTATCGTAAAAGTTCTCATTTTGTTCTTATTCCCAGCAATGCAGACAGTTTATAGAAAGATGATTTTGCCTGCTACTTAACTTCCTCAAGCTAGGAGAAGCAAAATAGTTTCTAGAGCATAAAGAACGAGAAAGCCCCCTCTCTACTTCCGTAACACACTGCAGCTTAAATTCATGCTGCCATAATCCTTCCTGATCACTTCAAAATCCCTGCAACTCCATGCTTATTTCTTTACCTATTCATTATTTCCATGAAGCTGTTTTGTTCTCTTCTCCCTCCACACCAAATATTCTTGTAACGGTAAACTGTCTTTCAAAACTGGTTTTAGAGATACTATGACAGCATCTACTGGACCTTTATGTACAATTTATTTCAGAGAATGTAGACAAAAGTATTAATGAACTATTTAAATAAAGCTCTTTAAAAAAATATTACATCTTCTTCTACGAAAACGTTCAGTGAAATGAAAGGTTTAAAAAATGCACTTTCAGGAATCAAAACAAACTCTGAAATAGGACACTGGTGTAAGAATTCAAGACATCTACCATCAAGTTATACATTTGTTGCATGAAATACACACACAGGCATGTACACATAAGGATACACAACACAGGAGAGAATGGATAAAAGAAGAGAGACAATCAAATGACCAAATATAACCATTTGTTAAATAGTGATTTATGTAACATCTCAAGAACAGAAAAATCTTCACATTTGTGTTTTACTGAACCGCTTTAATATGTTTCTATATTGCCAGACTAGCAAACGCATTAGAGCTGTGCCAAAAACTCGGCCAAAACAAAAGATTTTACTTCTGTACAGCAGCAAGGAGAGACAGCCTCAGGGCTACACCATAATAATATTTTGCCATTTTGCAAACAAGGAAACTCACAATATGACCTGACACAGTTCCTTTAAACGTTACGCTATGGGTCATGAAAATACTAGAAAAAACAATGAACAAAGCCTGCCATGAAGGCCTTTTAGCATTTAAACAGGAACTGTAACAAATGTTTGAAGTCACCAAATCTAACTATTTAACATGTGATTACTTTCTAAAACATCTGGTCCATGTGACTCTTACTCCACAGTAAAGTATGAAAAGCCCAATTCAACTACAGTTACCCCATTTAATAAAGTATTCAAGTAAAAATTACAGTGACTTAAAAGGCTTCTCAATAACACTTTCTTCTTTGTATATGCCAGTCTATAATCTTATTTCCTTTATTTTCTATTTCTTATTTTACAAGTTTGAATTAAAAAAAAAAAATTAAAAAAATAATCAAGAACCTTAAATAGCACAGAACTACACACACAACACCCAGGCTGGTGTGAACCAGGACACAAACAAAAATGTTTCCATCTCTTTGTCACTGGACACTACCACTGCCTCCACCCCCACAAAAATCATCAATCATTCCAGCGTAAAAGTGTATTTACTTTAAATAATTTGATCTAGAAAAATCAACCTTAATCAATTAATGGGATTTCAAAAAACAAGTTGTTTACAATCATTATATTATTATTTTCATTATCAAAGAAACAATGTAAATGGGAGTAACACTAGTTGACAAACACAGTGGCACAAACCCTGCAAAGTCATCATGAGAATCTGGGTTCAAAATAAATAAAAAAAGCAAAACAAGTGCTGACTTTGTTACTGCATATGCTTAAAAAAAATACATTATTTTACATCCCTTAGCATTTAATTATTTTTCCTGCAAGGCCTTATTGCGGCTCAGCTTTTCCCATGAACAGCCACGCTGAAATCAATGGGAAATAGTGGAAAGAGTCAAGACATGCAAAAAGGCAGGACTTTGGTCGTTCATGAAAATGGGATACAAATACTTTTGTCATGAGAAACTTTTAAATTAAAGAGAGAATCACACTCAAGTGAAGTACCGCATATTAATTTTTAATGTAGAGGGGTGAAAATTACGAGGAATGCAAAGAGATCAATTTCTAAGAATTTGAATAAATGCCACAATTTAATCCAGAGTCCCCATAAAATGAAACTGGGAATTAAGTTGTGAATATAATGGTGCTATGAATAGAAGAGACAAAATAATGAAAACTTTACTGCGTAACTTGCAAGAAAGAATGAAACCTGCAGTGGCTGCAGCAAAGAGCTGTACAATTACTGTGCCGCTTCTTACATGGACTGAAGGTGACCCTGTGCTGGCTAAGTGAGGCAGTCTATACACTGCCAAATCCTTAACGGTACGTCAGGTTCTTCACGGCCTGAGATTTTATCAAATTACCAAAGGCAGAGAAAGGACTCTGTGGTTGGTTTTGAATTATTTATCTGGCTTCTAAACCCCAAATCAATACTTGAGTTACATTTTTCACACCTACTTCATCACAGCTATAACCACTATAAATTGGAATTTGTTTGCTTTAATATGAAACTGAAACTCTTCAGGAAAGGTTTTTGGAGACAGACAATAGTGCAAGATAATTTTCTAAGAAGGTTTAAGTGCAAGCATGACCTAGTCCCACAAATATAATACAATAAAATATTTTACTACACCATAGCTATTATAAATATCTTCTCTCCTCTTTCTCCAAGAATAAAATTTCTTATTTTATACAAGTAGAAACATATTTAAACTCCATTTATTTAAATTACTTATCTGAACACTCAGGTAATTTTCATTTAATTCTCTTTTCAAAAAAATTGTACCTTTTGCATTAAATGAGAGATATAAGATAAACGCATTAGCTTGCAAGAAGCAGTACAGCCTGATTCGGTGTTTGGGACAACGTTCATTCTCTCAAAGTTATCTTGCAAACTAACTGGTTTCTTACTCATTCTATGGGAAGTTTTTAGAGACCCATCTCTAAATGGGAGGAGCATGCCCAATAACAGTTCTACAGAATTTTCCTTCAAATGAGGAATTCCTAGATTCCTTTGCCAGTTACTCATCTTTTCCACAATGAAACATAGAAAAACAGCTCATCAGACACATTTAATATCATGCTACAGCACCTTATGCATCCATACAATCACAATTCTTAAACTAGTATTGGTTGGCAGTGGAAAGCATTGAATGAAAAAAAGGCCATCTAACCCATTGTCTTGAAAATAAGAATTTTGCTTGCCAATAAACTTAGTGATTATGCTTTGTTAGGTATTCATGTGTCTTGTTTGAAATATTACAACCAAGATTGATGATATTAATTAGCAAACCAACACTTTCTAAGTGTAACATATCAGATATAATTGGAGTAACAAAAATTAGTACACCAGACTAAATTTTCTAAATCATATTTATTTAATATGGGCTGTTATTTTCTGTACCACAGCCAAAGTTCTGTTGGCAACATTAAAATGCAGTTGTCACTGCATCTGAAAAAAACAGAATAATAAGTATTAGTGATATTACTGGTATTCAGTTAAAAAAAAAAAATCTGTTAATTTAGTTATCAGAGACAATAAACTAAGATGGCCACTTCTTCACAAATCAATAGTAAAGTATTTTTTATGTTTTAAACAGTGAAACCTGTGCTAAGCAATCACTTAAGAGAAAATAAAACAACAAATATAGACAGTTTACTGACAAAGGGGAAACAAAAAGCTAACTTAATTCTCATTTAGAAATCCATCACTGTTTTAAAGGGAAAAAAACAGTTATAAAAAGTGAGCTTTGTACAGGTTTCACTATATATTGCCATGCAGAATTAATGTAGAAGAAACGTATACATGCCTGCATATACAGAAATTCATTTTATGTAAAAGACCCGGTTACAGTTCACAAACTTTCACTTGTAAAAATTAATATATACAAATTTACAAATTCCCCGATATATATTACTTTCATAACATTTTTAAAAATAATTTTTAAAAATATACACAGGAAAAATGAAAAGCCTTTAAAGAATGAGCAACATTACAATTTAGGAATTTAATATAAATAAGATCTACTATTCACAAAAGGAAAAAAATTAAACTTTACCATCTTCACTTCAAGGAAAACATGCTAAAAGTTTTAGTTATCAAAATACAGTAATTTTTTTCCAGAAGTAATAGAAGTGTGATATATGCTTTTTCTATGTAAAGAAAGTAAAAAGACAGACTATTTAAGAAACGGAAATTCTTTACTAAGGCAGAAATTCTTTATTATGGTAGATCCTTAAGTAAGAATCACAGCTGTGAAAATAGCAATAGAAATGAGGTTGCAAGCAAAAATGCTTGAAAATAACCAGCCTAAACCAACTTCAGTAATAAGGTATAAGCTCAAGTGCCACTGAGAACATGCCCTGAAAAAAACTGCAAAGGCACACAAGATACCTAAAATTACATTCTTATGACAAACCAATTTTCTTAAGAATGCAATTCCTAAAATGTTTTATGACTGCTTTGTATCTTCCTTACACCAAAACGTTTGTTATCATTGTACTGTTTCTATATTAAAAACAACAATGCATACTCAAGTAATTTTCAATGATAAATTCTATCAAGCTGCTTCAAATAAAAACCTGCAATTAGCTATTGAAGCACTTCTTAAAAAAAAAAGAAATTACCTGATGTCAAGACATTTTTAGTTTTGCAAGACAGTAATTACCTTCTTGTACTGTTTGTCATTGTCATATCCTTGGTCAGTAGCTCTGAATGCTGTTTCTCCTGGAGAACCTAGGACATAATTACAGAAACTCATTATCACATGCAAAAGGCACTTAAAAAATTCTCAAACTACACCTACCATAAAATTAAAGTTTCGACCCCTATGGATTATTAATTCAATAATCTTTGAAGTTCCTATTAAAAAAGATTCACCTTAAGAAACTGAAAAAGAAATTCAGTTTAAAACTTTGAGAATTTTACATCTAGTTTGTGGCTCAGATTAGTTATATAGCAAGGGAGTAAGTGGCTTTAGTTAGACTATTAAAGTTTTGAAAACATTGTAAAATTAATTATTTCTGATAAACATGAAAGAATAACACAAACTCCATTGATAGTATTGTAATGAGAAAAAAATATTCTTTCCTATTGTAATAACATCGGTTTTCAAAACAAGCTTCTGGAAAATGCCTGAAATAAAAAGCATCTGCTAAGGACTGTGGCAGGGAAATAACAACCATTCATCTATTCATTCTCACAGGGGAGGATCTAAGTATTTTTAAAATAGTTGGAAAGTATTTGCAATTCAATATTAATTTGCTGTAAATAGTTGTGTTTACATTGATATTCACTCCTCTTAGTATAGTAATGTTTGAAGAGTTTGCTTTAAAGAGGCAGGTTAAGGGCAGTAAAAAGGGCTTTTACACACCTAACAACAGAAGTAGATCAGAAGCTCCTAAGACTTCACTAACCAAATTGTAACCTGTGAAAAATCAGCAGAAGAGGGGAAATAAAAATTATAAATACAAAACAAAATTCAAAGCAAAGATGAGGGATCTTTGTCTCATTTGGAGGACCACACAATCATAAATGGCAACTATGTCCCTGTGAGTATGATAACAAATAATAGGTGACATTTCACAATACCAGTCAGCACCACCACAATTTTAAACAGCCAAAATTTTAAACAGCCAAAATACATAGGAGATTGTAACCTACTTGTCACTATTGAACTTGATTATTAAGTTGTATAACAGGAATAACCTTGCACTTTATTACAAGAATGACTGGATGAAGTTTTGAGCTGTGTTCATTAGCAAGTCAGATATGATGATCAAATCAAGCATTTTTAGTTTTAAAAAACCCACCGATCAGAAATTAAAAGCTCTCAAAACCTGAAAAACATTAAACCTACTACTGCCTGGACACACTGAATCTACAAGTCATCCCCCCCTTTTTTTTTTTTGTAAAGGATTTAGAATTCCTGCCTACTCCTTTGAAACGCAGCTCCTACCTAAGCTAAATCTTCATGCAAGTCCTTTTGGAGCTGTGTCCACATGGAAAATACTTTTCAACCCAAAAGAACACCTTAATTTTAAGTCTCTATTTCACATGCTTGCAACATTAAGATCCATCATTCTTAGTAATCCAGCTCTTTGCTCCCGTAGCAGCTGTGGTACTGTTACTGTCCAGCATCACTCTCACCTTCTCCAAATTCCAGCTGGACACATCCAGCTTTTATGACTCACTGAAGCAATGTAGCTTTCAATCTGTTTGTTTAGAGTTGTACAAGAGTTCTAGTTTTCTATTCAATTTCCCATTTTGTTTCTCTGTAGTTGCTAGTAGAATTCTTGCTTTTAAAAATACATTACACTTACCTGTGTCCATAAAATTTTCAGATGAGATATTCAACGAAAAGGCATGCACTTTCAGGATCCACTTTCTTTTAGTGTCTAAAGACATACCTGTAACCTCATCTTGGAATAGTTTATGGTTGCAAAATTAAAACTAAGCTGAAAAATTGTTCTCACCAGGAGAAAAAAATCCTTTCAGTGAAGTGAAGCTCTCTCCAATCTTGTCAAAGTCAGGCAGAAGTTTGGCAAGGTCATCTGCATCCGGAAGGGCTTTGATAAGTTTTTCTAGGAAAACAGTAAAACAACTAATGAGTAGGGTTTTTTTCCTATTATTTTTGTAAACAAAAATGGCTTAGGCTGTGAAACCTAGCAACTGTTTCAAGCCATTATTTTAAAAAAAAAAAAAAAAAAAAAAGGAAAAAACCAAGAACTCAAAAGTTTCTTTCCACATGCACCTCCCCCCATTAGTGTTGGGAAAGATTATCAGATCTGAAAAATCAATTGCTTTTTAGACTTTGAACTTCCTGATAAGTTGGTTGCCTCAGGTACTTTAAAACAGTCTAAAACCTATTGCTGCATTTCACCACATTATTCTCTCACACACCTTGTAGAGGATGTTTTAAAATTACATGACAGTGTAACTATGCTCACCTCTTGTATATTTTAAGAAAAGCTTATTTTTTTAATTTCATAAGCCAGCCAATTTTGTAATCCTTTAAAAAACCCCCACAAACTTATTGGCTTTGAAGTACTATGAAAAAGTAGCATCCACTAGCAATAAAAACAAGAAAACATTTGCCTCAGTTATTCAGTCTCTGCATTTATCTAAGAAATGCTCATACATGTAGTAAAATCTTCATAAACTTTTTTTTTTTTTTTTAAAAAGAACACTACCTTAGTACCCTGCACATATAAGAAGTAACTCAGTGCTTGTTTTTTAGATTTCTATCTTTGATCTGAAAATATGCAAAAAACCTACTGTAACCAGAAGGGTCAGGAAAAGAGTCTATATTTTTCATTTTATTTTCTTCTGTATCTTCAAGATAATTTTGTAGATAGGTAGGTTCACTATTCTACATTTTCAATTGGCCTTTTACTCATACATGTCTTTTATTTATCTATTTATATTTATAATTTTACTTGTAGTGTGTCATTCATATAGAAAGAAAGAACTTTGCACGTAATACTACCAAAAACCTGTGTAAGTCCCACGATCATGTTGCAAGTCTCCTTTGAATAACGGAATTACATGGCCATGTGAAAGGACCAAAAACATTCTCAAATGAAAGGATGAATTATGGAATATCAATGCTAAACAATGCTTAATTTCTTCCTACAAACACACTGATACAAATACCTTGGTAAGACACACACCAAACTAATATTAGAAGTTCACTCAAATTACATTATAATGATAATACTGGAGAGAGGCATTGCGAACCTACACCTTTATGTTTAAGTTTTACATATGCTAGTCTTTAGATAGAGTAATATTTTAGCTTTTGTGATACCGAAGTCAATATGTTCATCAAGCTCCCAAATGAAGTCAGGAACAATCCACTTATATTCATCGAGATCTGGCATCATGTCCTTCCACTGATCATATGTCTAATACAAAAAGGAAAAAGAAAATAGTACAAATAGAAGAAATGTATGTAGAGAAGCATACGAGCAATCTATTGAAAAGTAATACCTACATATTAAACATAGTAACCTACCATCTTCTAGATATGAATAATGCTACTTGGACCTTTTAAAGTCTATACTAGTTCTCCAAACAATCTGTTTTCCATATTCATTCATCTTTATTGTCCTTAGTTAAGCAAAAAATGATAGCTTGTATTTTTGCGGATATACCAAGAACTATTGTTCTGAAGCATATAGTAACAAAGACAAAATGCATAAAATAGCTTCCAAAGACAAATACCTTCTTTACTGTATAACCACCACCTACAGCAGATCCTAATATAAGATAGCGAAGTTTGAGAAGCCTTGATGCTAGCCTAGCTAGCCAAAAGTTCCTGTGGAACTGGTATCCATATTTTATATTTAAAAGTTTTGTTTTGCGTAGGGGAAGACGATTAAGAGAAGAGAACAGCTGAACGGATATCCTTAATGGAGGTCTTTGAAATTTTGAACTTGGGTAGTAGGGATGATGTATACTTCGGGAAACAAGATGCAAGTTTTGAAGTGGTGATTTTCTTTTTAGTCCATAGCTGCTATTTGCTAGACTCCGGCAGATGACACTAAAAAAAAGAAATAAAAACTCTAAGCAACAGATTTCCTCAACACACCATTAACTCAATAACCTCTTTAGAAGCAATTCACATTACATTTTAGCTGGTTACAGATAAATTAGAGCATCATTCTGAATGTACAATTTCCAGCTATCATTGGTATGGTACCAGGAAAACAAAAAGCTCTAAACATAGTTAATGGATATAGCATTTCTAGTGATTACAGAAATAAAACCTTAAATACCATTTATGAAGTCTGTTATGAACTAAATTTAACTTCCACACTGGATTAAGGCAAGTAACGTGTCTGTGGTAAAACACAGTTTGGGCAAACAGGAGATAAGAATCCACAGAAGACTATGATCAACTTGCAACATAAAAGAAAACCTGACAGTTCGGCCTATCTTGTTATTCAAAATGAACTTCTAGAACATTAAGATTGTAGAGGATTTTCAAACTTCAAAAAAACAACACACAGACAAAATTCCTTTGCAAAACACATTTGTCCTTTTTTGTCAAAGCAGATTTTCCTTTGCAGTTGATGCATGTACTAAATGACAACTTTCAGTTTCTTTAATATTCTCCAGTTCCAGAATTACAACATTATTGTTTTGTCTTAGGTCACGCGTAGACAAGATTACTTATGGAGATGGCTGCACCATGGTTGTTGAAGACTTCAGTAAAGTAATTCAGATTTATGCAAGAAGGAAAAGATTTGACTCAGAAAACAGAGCCCAGCCATGAAAAGCACATGTTAAAACATAGGAACCTCATCAATCCTGCCTACATTAAAACAAACACATAGGTTGGAATAAAGCTCCTTGTATACTTTCTATTACACTATTTGTGTGCTTCAACATTTTGAGGTGGCTTTGCTAGTTCAGGGAAGAGACAACTACTGTGGAAAAAGCATTTTCTTTTGTAACTTTTAGTCTCACCATCATATCAGAATGGTTAATATTAAAATTTACTGGATGCAAAATATGAGTGAAGTTACAGTTCTTGAAATTAATGCTTGTCCCTTGATGCTTTTTTTTTTTTTCCAGAGTTTTCAATATTATGAAGTGCATTTACTTACAAAGGGGACAAATACAAAAGAAGAAAGTGCTTCACACCATTGAGAAGGCAAATTATTCATCCCATAATCCTAAATAATTTAACAGATCTTAAAGAGAGTGAATCATATGAAATGGAAAATTTACAGCATTTTCTAATAACGTGCTCTATAATCTATATAATTCTTTGCCTTGAGATTTTCCATGTACTAGAGATGACATTATCTAAGACAGGCATATTCTTAATGTCCAAATAAGTGGAAGTCTTTGTTATAAAAGCACTTTTGACCCAGAAATTGAGCTTTTGGAAGATAAATTGAAAATCAGAATTATGTGAATTGAGACGTTTTCCTCTCTTAAAAGGCCAGTTGTCCCAATGATCTATGTTTAGAAATTTCCTTTAGCGTAATGAAAAGCTTAAAAAAGGGAACTCCATTGACTCTTATGAAAGTCCTCATTCATAAACGTTGCTAAGATTTTAAGGGATATTCTTTTGCTACTCTACTACACTATCTAAAAGGCCATGCCTTTGCAGTAACAAACCTAGTATGTAGAAAGTGGATAATAAGCAGGAGCAGAATAATCCCTAAAGTAGCAACAAGTTTCTCCTCTCTGACATGGAATTACAAGAGGGTCAGAAATTAACCACAGATAGGACCAACACAAAAGTGGCTACATAACAATAAAAAGTGAAAGTGCCTCCAAACTAGAAACATTTTATTTACTGCTTTTGAAGACAGTATTTTAAATCAGAGTGTGGTAAGCCTCTATGAATCAAGCTGATGACTGGGCCATTATTTCTTTTGTTTTGCAATCACTACCATTACACATATATTTCATATTTTCAGCAGAGACCAAGTAGTAGTATATACTATGGCAGTCACTTCTCATTATTAGTCTTCACCGAGGTTAAAGACATTTTGTAATATTATGTCATTTTCTTCTCTGTCACTGTTCTTTTAAAATACAGTTTCACAGCATTCATTCTGTGTGTTTAAATTGAAGGTAAAACTGAGTTTTACCACAAATTGTTATGGCAAGAACTTGATCAACAATTGCTTTTTGAGTGCTATCACATATTTCAAACCCTACCTGCTTTAATTGCACATATAAAAACTTATAATTCATTAAAAAATCCCCACTACACCATCTACCCAAACTTCTATTTCTCCTTCTTTCTCTCCTCCTTCTGCTAAAGTCTCCTGATAAACACTGACAAAAAAAAAAAAATCACCTTAAGATCTTAAATGAAAAGTGTAGCTAGAATGAAGAGGGTGCCAAAACAATGCTATTACATGAAGTATTTAATGAGTTACAAATTTAAAGCCTCTGGAAAGCCTTCCAGACATGAGTAGCTCTGCCATTAGAATCTGCCTGCTTACAGTCCTGCAACCTGACTAATCTTGCATTGCACTGAGATTTATAGATACCTTGTAAAACAAGAAAAAGTGGCCTGTTACTATCAGTAGTCAAGCATTCCACCTGGAAGTCATACCTAACATTTTACACATATTGCTCCACTTTAGGAGTTCAAGAAATCCTCACCTCAGCTGGTACAAATTTCCTGTGAAGACAGGTTATATAGACCTTTAGTAACTATGACTGCAAAGCAGTCTTTCAAATGTAACCCGACAAAAGCACTGTGGTATTTTCTTTCTCATTCAGCGCTAGACAATGCTTATTGTCCTACTGCTGCTCCCAAATCTTCCAAGGAAGATCATGAGATTACCGACCATTCAGTTTCACTGCTTCTGTCTGGAATTGTGTGGAAGAATGGTGAAAACCAAGAGGAATGCAAGGTTTGGCTGGGAGGGCCGAGGTCTGGAGACAAAAGCGGCCCAAACTCCCTGGGCGGGAATGCGGGAGACGCAGCTCCCTTCCACATCGCGCCCCGGGGGGAACTGAAGGATGGGGAATTTCCCGGGGGAGCTGAAGGACGGGGAATTCTCCCGCCGGGTAGCAGCAGCCCCACACCAACAGGCTTCGGGTTCGCCCCTGCGCCATTCACACACACGCTGTCCCTCTCACCCCGCTGTGCAGCTCCGGCCTCCCCCACCGGCAGCCCCCTTCCCCCGGGCGCCCAGGGCCCGCTCAGCCAGGGCGGGTGTTACAACCGACACCCCGCCCAGGGCAGAGGCCCCGAGGCGGGAAGAGGCTGGAGAAGGAGGGTGGCAGCTCCGGCGGCCGCTCGCTCCTTACAGCCGCCGCGCCTCTGAGGGGCCAGGCCCGCCGGCGGCCCGCAGCGCCCGCCCTGACCCCTGCCACGGCCCGCCTCGCTCACCAAGCCGCCGCCGCCCGCGTCCGCCACATCCTAACGGCCGGGAGGGGCCCGCAGGAGCCGCACGCACCGCGGTCGCCGGCCGGGGCTCCGCCGCCGGGCCTGGCGCCCCGGGCTGCGCGGGCAAGGGCAGGTGGAGCCGCCGCGGCCGCCGGCTGACGGGGCTGCCGCTGCTTCCGGGCACCGCGGTCCGGTACGGCCGGCCCGGCTGGAAACCACGCCTCCCCGCGGAAAGGTTCCGGGAGCGGCGGCGGCGAGTTTTGAGGGAGCACCTCGGGGGGGTGCCCGGCTCGGAGGAGCGGGAAAATTTTGGCTGCTCCGCAGCCGGGCCTTGTGTTCCCCCCCACACCCCAGCGACGGCAGGGACAGGCATTAGCGCCTCACCCCTGTGCCGGCCCAGGGCACCCCCAGGGAGGCCTGGCCTGGCCCGGTGGGTCAGAGCTGGAGAGGGCAGTGAAGCCTAGCCCCGGGTGGAGGCCTCTGGTTGTACCGAGGTCTTCCAGGCCGCTTAAATACCATTCTCAGATGAGTTCCCAGCTGTTGTTGCGGTGAAGAAGCACGTGAAATGGGTGGCAGCGCTGCCTTGAAAGCTGGACGACGCACGGCGTGTCCAAATGGGCTTCTGTGACTTGTTGTGGAGGGGGGTTGCTGGCAGGACCACATGGAAGTGGGAGGCAGAGGAGGAACCAGGAGCGTTCAGCAGATCTGTCCATCTGCCCTCAGACAGAATCAACTCTAGTTACGTCATTTCTGAGAGGTGCGTGCCTCACCTGTCCGTAAAGACAACAGGTGATAGAGTGTTCACCTGGCAATACCAGCTCTTGCTAACATTAATAGAAAGTTTTCCCTCATGCCGGATTTGAATCTTTCTCACCGCAAGTTAACTCTATCCATAGTGGACACACAGAATATAATTTTCTCCCATTTATGTGTTCAAAAGCTGTTGTCATGGCTCCAGTCATACTCCTTTTCTTTAGATTAAACAACCCTCTTCCATCTTTTCTGAGTCCTTTCTCATGCTTCCCTGTGCTGTCCTGTAGACTGTTACTAGCTGGTTCACAGCTTCCTTTTCGTAATACGCCCAGAACTGGGTCTCATGTGCTGAGCTAAACAGAAAAAGAGATTTGGGGTGTTTTATAGGCCAATTTTCTATTTATATAGTGGGATTTTTCAGAGCAAAATAAGTTGCACAAGGATGACATAAGACCTATGTGTATTTTCAGGACTGAGATAGAAGTTGTAGGGATGAGGTGAGGCACACGTTTTTGTCTCTTGCTTGCTTCCTTCCTTTTAGATTTATATGTTTATTTATAAATTTGAGGGTCTGTCTTTGCTTTAAATCTTACCTTTGCTTTTGTATTTTAATTTGACCAGTTATTTTTGTGATCTATATCTGGGTTTTAAGACAAATTTCAATTTAAAAATAAGAATGATGAAACTCCATAGGACGTGGTAGAAATAACTTTTTATTTATAAAGTAATGTGTAATTCTTACTTTGAACTGCAGAGGGCATTATATAACTAAAGGTTCTAATATAGGATGCTGTAGAGGTGTTTTCTCCGTGAGAAAGTGAACGAGCTTAAGAAAAAGAACAAATTCCACCATATTCATTGGTTTGGGAATAACAGATTTCGCTGGAATACTATGACAGATTATCAAACTATGGAAATTATAAATGTTTTTTGAATTTAATCTTTTTTTTCTTTGTTTTCAGAGATGAAGATATAAATCTCCCTAATAAGAGTGTTCTGTAGGAGCAGAAATTGTCTACGGGAGCTGGAATAAGCCAATGAATTGTGAACACATTGGATGACCCTTGATTCTTCCCTATCCCACCCAGGTTTGGTGGGATACTCTGTATGCAGCTCATCTCTCTTCTCTGTGAAAGGGCAGCCAAGGACCCCTGCTGCACTCTAGTCTTCTACAGACACTAGAAAGAGCAAGGCTGACATTTGGGGAAGCAGAAAAAGCTGACCAGGCAGAAAAAGCATGTGTGGCACTCCTGTTTTCCATCCCTGGCACCTCCCAAGTTAATGAGTCATTTCCCAAAATCATCAGCCTGCCTTGGAAAAGGTACGTCTGCAGTTGTTTCCTGTCTTTTATAGCTTCTAGATAGCACTGCTCAGTTTTCCAGTATAATCAGGTTTATGACTTTATTGCATTCTTCCTTTTTAATTTTTACTTGAAGATTGCAATTCTCATGTAATAACTGGAGATTTCCTGTTGCTGGGTCTCAGAAGAATGAAATGAAAAGTTGAGAGGCTCAAAGCTACCCTCAGAATTGCAGTGTGGGGAAGGAAGGGGTAACACTGCAGACGAGGTATGGAGAGCACCTTGTTCCCCCTTGATCTTGTTGCAACAAATCACCCTTAACATAACTAAGTACAGTTATATTCTTTCCTGTCCAACCTCTGGTCTGGGCTCCTTTTGAAAGTGTGCTAGGTGTCCAATGCAAACTGCTTGTCACCAGCATTTTACAAACCTAAAATAATAAAAAAAAACAAAACAAACAACCCTGTGCTGTGTGTACATGCACATCTGGTTTGCAGGTCTGTGCCTGGCTCACGTTATTAGTAATGGGCAGCTTTTCTGGTATTGATTGACCTAGCTCCCTCATTTTCTCTTCTCTGTTCTCTGCATTTCTCCCATTTCGGTTTCTCTGAGCCTGCCCACTGCAGGATGTGCAGTGGTCTTTCCTGGTACTTGGGGCTTGTACAAGTCCATGCCACATGGAAGTAAAACACTGATGAATAGGAACTAAATTCACACCTCTTGATCTGTTTCAGTCACCCTAGAAATAATATTTTAGTTTCCTTAACATATTTGCTGGAAGAACAGGTTTGCCTCTACTGATCTCATTCCTAAAATATTTGGTGTGTAACTTCTTAAAAATCAGCAAAGGACAGGAAATGAGAATGAAACACAAGGCTAATAAACAAATGCAGCCTGACAGAAACAAAAAAAGGACGTGACAAAACCCTTAGTGCTATCTTTCTGCCAGCTTCCTTTTGGCCCCGATTTGGAGGTCAGAGACATTTTTGTCCGGTTCACTGACATCAGTGGGGAACTCCATGTTCCCCAAGGAGTGAGTAAATAACTTTGATGATGTTTCCCGAAACTATATGGTGAAGTCAGAAGACATTCTGTGATGATATTCTTAATAATGAATAAAAATACTGGTTACAGATCCTACATGGCTGGATCCTGACACACAATCTGTGCATAAATCCACTTGCACAAACTGTGCCCCCTGTTTACAATGCCAGAGTTTGAATTTTTCTCCAAGGCATATGTGGGGATCGCAGTTGGGCACTTAGTTCAGGCTGGTTGCTAAGAGTGTTAACAACAGCAATGCCTATTTTTCTTCTAATTTGGACACGCTCCTGGTGTCCAGGGATTCCATAATCTCTTGAAGAAAAATACTCCCTTCTTGCCCTCCCCTGAAAGTTGCATGCCAACAGCACTTGCTTGCACCTATCAGAGTTATGACCCAGAATCAGATTGTGGCGAACACTTGTGAGATCTAACTTTTTCTTTCTTGCAGTGTCTTTGAGTGAACTTTACATGTACCCTCGCAGTTGCAAAACTCCAACAACAGAATGAAGGGAGGAGGGATGAATGTTACCTGCTACCCCCACAGAGAGGGAGGAGCTCCATTCTTCAAACATTAGCAGAGTTATAAGGAAGGTGTGTACTTGAGAGCACTTCCTCAATGTGGAAGTTCAAGCACACAGTGCTGAAGACCTGTCCTGGAGGTGCTCTAGAAAGTCTCCAGAGAGTCATTTCATGGGGGGAAATCCTGCCAAGAACCATTATGCACAGCTTAACCAGGGAGAAGAGAATGAGATGGTGAGTTCTATCTCTGTCTAGGTCTTTCTCAACGTGAAGCAGGTGGCACATGTTCTGCAATAAAATGCTACAGTCTGTAATTTAGTTTTGGATGGTGGGGATGTTCCCATAGCAGAAACATAGAGTTAGAAAGGGATATAATTTTTTTTAGCAGAAAGAAAATGAAGTTGTATGTGTCCACTGGATTTAATTGGTTATCCCCTTCAACAGGGGGTGGCTCAACAGATTATTGATGTGGCATTATAAATCTAGGTGGAGGTGGTCTTATATGAGCTTGAGGGACGTGAACGGTGTTTCTAACCATTTGACAGCTGAATCTCCAGGGTCAGCTCCAGTTAGATGAGGACTGGGAACCTTGGCTTTCTCTGGAACATAAAAACACATGTGTTATATTTGCATAAATTATTAGCAAATGCAATCTGTTGAATTGGCAACACTATTCCAGTCTGAGTGCCTGTATAAAGCTTGATTTCTAAATACAGAGCTACTGTAGTTCTTTCCAGAATTTCCCAGGGAGGAGTACGTTTATTTGCATTCTGTAACATGTGGAAGTAAGTCCCATGTTTACACAAAGTTTCTGATCTACTGCACGTTGCTTCTCTTAAATAGTAAGCCCAGTGCACAACTGTAGTAAATTCAGTGCTTCTTAGCTGCTTTGGCACTACTGTGTGTTACGGATCAGCTATTTGCTGCATATGCATTCTGTCCATCTAACAGGTTCTGCTGGAGAGGTCAGACCCATGATGCAGCTGTACAGCAACAATTCTCATGCATGTCTGGTAAATGCAGTGCTTCTCAAAATTCCTGTGCTGCACAGCCGCTGTAGCTCTGCTATGAGTGTGTGTTGGATTTCTGGGTGTACAGCAGTCCCAGCAAAGCTAGTGAAACACAGTCACTTACAAGCTGATGTGACTGTTCACTTCCAGAAATCCTGGAGAAATCTTCAAAATCTACTCACTGAGAATTCTATTTTAGTGAAAAAGAGACCATGTCATGGAAAAATGTGGACATTTGTTAACCCTAGATAACAAACACAGATTTTCAGTCAGTTCTCTGCCATCCAGTGAAGGGGAGATGTCCTACTTTCCGTAATGCAAACCTGGGTAATCTGGGATGTACTGGGGAATGCAGTGCACAGTCACCCAGCAGTATGAACTGAGCACTGCAGGAAGCGCAAGGCACTGACTCTACAGGTGGGGACTAATTAGCTCAGTGCAATGCAGAACCTGGGTGGCTCTGCTGAGTTACTGGCCCTGCCTGCAGCTCCTGCTGCTGGTTCTAGCCCTGGTGCTGATGGGCCACTGCTCCCCAGCCCCAAACCGCGGCTGCTCTTGTGTCTGTGCTCCACCCTGCCCCTCTCCTTCTAGGACCATAAACACCCTGTCGTTCTCTTCCCATTACTGCTACCATCACTAGCAATGCCAGAATTGAGCCTGAGCTGATTCAGTTTAAGTGTACTGTCTGGTACTGTGTAGAGCCCACACTATTGTACCCTGTGTGTCCAATTATTCTAGCTGTGTGCTACTGGGACTCCCAGGTTGTGCTTGCGTGGAGCCAACTATCCCACATTACCTTTCCAGTAATGTTCTTGTTTCTCACCAATATCATACTGAGCACATGTGCCGTGAGTTCGGTGCTCGGGGATCTGCACTGTGAATCTGAGGTTTTCCATGCACAGCTGATGTGTGCGCACAGTGTTGAGTCAATCTGCACTGTGAATCTGGGGTGTCTGGCAGTTGCATGCTCTCTGTGCCTGCAATGAGCATGAGCAGTGCTCATTCACCTGGGGTTCCCAAATGAAAATCACAGAAAAAAGATTAATAAAGCAGTTGAGTAGTAGGTGCAATTAAAACCATACCAAGTTGTGCTAGATTTGTCAGGTATGTATATGTCTTTGTTACATATGTGTATGAGAGAGAAAAAAGTTACGAGTATGACATAGAGGAAGATATCTGTGAGGGTGTCTGAGGTACTATAAGAGCATGAGGAAAAAACGTGTATAGAATGAGAGAACTAGTGTGTGTATTTGTGTGAAAGAAAAAGAATGTAACGTAGGTGAGAGAAGTTGTGAAGAAAGAGACAAAGAAGGCTGTGTTAAAGCAGAGGAGAGAAGGAGAGTACGTGAGGTAAAAGAGAATTATGTGCAGACATTCTTTCTTTGTTAAAATCGGATATTTCAAATTATTGGCAGCCACAGCAAGTGGCACTGGCACATAAAGTCTCAGTGACCCTGCAACATTTTTTTAAAATTCTAAGCCATGAAAAATATTTTTTTACCTTGTTTTTAACTGTTGGTTTAATCCACCTGAACCAAATTATTCACAAGCAGTTCTGGACTCCTCAAACAAGATCACATCACTCGGTATAATAATGTAACAGCTGACATTGTGTAGGTGCCAGTTCTTCCAGAGTGAAGTACTTCAAGTAATTTTGAAAGCGTGCAAGTAATTAATTTGGACTCTGGACATACAGTGCTTTCCTGTGCTGAACTAGCTTTCCATTTTGCTGGGGAAAGTTGGAGAGCTCTAATGAGAGGAAATACTTCTAAGTTTTCTTCAATGTGTCCATTTCTTGGTACAGCTGAGATGCTAGATAGTCTCATATTTAAGAATAATCACTCTGATTTAGGAAATCTACCCTATATATCCTTGTGTACGTCTTTGGGATTACTTTACATGGCTGGAGTACATTTGCTTGAACGAGAGTTCACTCTCCTGGTACCCAGCTAAAACTTAGCAATGTATATTTGGAGCATGAGATAATATCTCTCCCTCTTCATAACTATTTGTAGTACCGGAAATATTTCAGTAGTGTGAGAGCACTCTGGACACAGCAGCTTGCCTCAGAGAGGGCTAATAGGTATGGTAATAGGAAGGGATTTATTTCAGGAATTAGCTTGCTTTTTTTTTCCCCCCTTCCCTTCCCTTCCCTTCCCTTCGGAAAGATCTGCTTGAAGGTGTTTTTGAAAAGTAATTGTTGGTGGAATAGGAAGAGGAAGGAAAGACACAGCTTTATGCCCTTTGCCAATTTGATGCTCCTCTCTGTACAGCTTGGGACTAATCATTCCCTTTGCATAAACCCTAAAGCGCAAAACATAAGTCTTGCAGTGCAGAAGCTTGTGCTGCTGCTTCCGGAAGGATTTGCCTGAAACCTGTCTTAAGCACATGTTCCCCAGTTGCTTATGTCTGAAGGAATGGGACAACTGCAGTTAGTCAGCTGGTGAACCCCAGTTTGCCGCTGCATATTGTCAGCTGTTTGCCCCCTTGGGAATGCCAAAATTCTGAAGGGAATCTGATCCAGGAATGTCACTTTGCATTTGAAAAATTTAACTGTTAAGATAGAATCTGAAAGGCACAATCTTGTTCCTAGTGGAATGATAGTGAATGTTGCTACTGGCTTCAGAGGGAACAGAAACAGACCTTTGATGAAACAGGTTCTGGTTGGTAAGAATGAGATTCAGTTATTAAATTCCTTGTGAATCTTAACCAGTCTTTCAAGTCTAATCCTATTATCTGTTGTTATAGCAACAGGTTGTTAGTAATAGGATACCTGGTGACTGGGTTGCCAGAAATATGATAGTTCACAGCCACTGTTCGGGCTCCTTGCTGGTAGCTACAGGTCGTGTTTTCACCAAAGAAAAGGGTGCCTGAACTTATTTGACTTTTGCATTTGAATTCTGCTGTGCAGATGACCTGGCAGTTACAGGCAATTTTTCTTATGTTAAACATAAGTAACAGAGACTTGCTGGACAGTAGGGGGATAAGCCCCTGAGTGCTGGCTTTGTATGATTGTAAAAGCAGCTAAGAACCTTTCTTGGAATAAGCACATTTTCTGCCAACTGAGCAGGTCTGGCAGCTTTTTCTGTCCCATAGTCTATGGCCCCTCTCAAGTTAAACCATTTTGGTTTAGTCACTCTTCTGACTGTTGGGAGTCTCAAGAGAAAGGGGATGTTAACATGTGAGGAAACAAGATTTTATAATACACTACAATTTATTAAAAATTATTCTATAGCGATGAGATGAGCCCTGCATACCAGCCTCTTTTGTAGGCAGTGTTACCTCCTGTGAGATAATAAGAAGCCCATTGGAGTCTTACAGACTCCAATCTTAGCTTTGTTTTCCACCGTCTCTTAATCTGGTGCCCTCAAGAACCTAGGTTATTTGTCTGTGTAATGTTATATATTCCAAATGCACACTTTGAGCCCTAAAAACCTGCTCACACAGTAGAAAAGTTGTCAAGGTGCAAATCTGTATTCATCAGACCCATCTTCAAAAGAAGCATGTCTGCATCAGCGCAGCCTCTTTGTGCAATGAAATACAACCCAGCAAACATTACACTCTTTTCCTTAACAACATAATACCAACCTGACAGACATGTTCTTACTGGTGAGATCAACACCAGGATTTCTGCCAGCCCTGGAAGTATTGTTTGCCATAGTGGACATGCATTTGCTTGGAGGTCTTTGTAGTATAGGCCTTGTGAATCCTGAAGAGTTTCCAAAGAATTCTTCAAGAATTGAATAATTTCCAAGCCTTAATTACTGTAAGGCATTCACGTGGCGAGATAATTCTGCTGAGAAACCTACATCATGTTGTGCCTGTTTCCCCGCTCTTCATGCACGTTGTAAATGCCTCTGTTGTGGGTCTAATATTCACCATTTTTCTTTGAGAAGATAATGGTTTTGAGAATTCTAAAGAATTTCACCGTTGATGTATTTGACAAGTGAGAAGTGTTTGTCCTAACACTGTTTCTGTTTCAACAAGCAGTTATTTACCTACTAAATATTTTTTTATGAATGCAGCCTTTATTGCTGTAGTCCTTCCAGCTGAAGGCACAGGGTCAGGAAAAACACTTCAACCTAACAGAACATTTTATTCTGAAGTTAAGTATTAAAAGGTTCCAGCCCAGGGAAGTTTGGCACAAGTTAGGTTTGGAGCTCAGTCTATTTCCCTGCCTAGCTTTCCTTCTAAATGATGTGGCCCAGGTAACCTGTTCCAGACATTTGCAAACCATGGGAAATGCTTTGTTTGGCTTTTGGCTCCTGCATGGACATCCAGATACAAAACAGTAGTTAACATCTGATGTTTATTCTTTCCTAACCTTCTCCCTGTAGAGCTCCTGAACACCTGTATTCAGAAATGTCATGTTATTCAAGACACAACCCAACACCTGTGCAGCAACACCTGTGCTCACAGGGCAGAATGTGTACTGTGTCATAACTGCTCAAGGGTATCTATCTATCTATCTATCTATCTATCTATCTGTCTATCTATCTATCTCAGGAAAGTCCCTTGTGAGAAGTAGCAAGATCCAGCAGACAGTGCAGTGGATGTCTTAAAAGCATGTCTTTTTTACCCCAGCTGAGCTGTTTTCCTTGTCTTCCCCTCTCCTAGTTTTCAAGATGAGGAATACTGATGCAAGCTTGGTTTTGGGAAGTGTCTTGACATCTAAGGAATTCAACCATTTTTTGAGGGGAAACTATTCTGGAAAACGTGGGCCTGGGCACATATGCAGGCATATGGGGACTCAGATACATATTTGCATATATAGGTGAATGGTTTCCTAGGCGGAGAAAGACAGACTCTGCCCTAGCTCTATGGTGGTTGTCATATCAGGTTTGGGGAATCATTCCATTTTCAGTGGAGAAGAACACTGCCAATAGAAGATGATCCCAAACGACTGCCAATCACATGCCAAGCGCCCACCTTATCCCTTCTTAGTTCCATTAACTAGAGCCTTATTGACTTCTCAGACTTCGGATGTAAGGCACAAAAGCTGTAAATTAAAGGAGTGATTCACTGGTAGAAGCAAGATGCACATGGCAGCAATCTTGTTCTTCCCCACCCTGATATTCATGCCCATTCCAATTTGAAAATATTATTCCAGTTATTCCAGGTCCAGCCATTTGCTGGAGAAAGTCCGAAGGCACGTTCTTTTAACAGTTCTTCCCTTAGGTGTCTCTGTCTCCTTGGGAATTCTTTTGCCTTGTTGACAAGCTGTAAAGTCTGGATCCAAGCATCTGGATCTTGTTAGTAAGCCATTGCTGTGAACAGTAAGTTCACATCATTCTATGTACTATTCTGTATCCTGGTGCAGACACTAATTTTGTAACCTTTTTCTTAAGGATACAACTAGAGAGAGGTGAATGGGGAGCCCTTTACTTGTTTAGAGGAGCATGTGAATATTAATAGCATGTGAGTGCCACACCAACCACCTTCTAGAAAACCTTGCCTATCTGCTGTCCTCCATGAGCTTCCTTCTATCTGCTGCAGAGTTGCCTTATTCTGTTGGACTGCTCAGAGATTATAGGAGCCTTTGAAAATGCTGAGCATACACATCTCAAGGTGGTATAACCAGGTCCTGTGCAATGCAGGCCACTCCCCTGTGTAGTTTAACATACTTTGTCCCCACAGCTGCCAACTTCTTCCCTTTAGAAACCCCATGGATATTACCTAGGAAGACAGAGTTTGTCTTCTGGAGAATGACATAGAGCAGGTAGGTTGAGGCAGTGTGTGGAACCACTGGGTAGGGCCCGCATTTTGCATAACAAGCAAAGACACCAGCACAGAACCAGGAATTATGCATTACTCATCCTTCCAATTACATTGCCTTTTCTTCTCACCTTATGAATGGATCTTGCAATATCTGTGGCTGCAGATATCTGATTTTCAGAAGCAGATTGCACAATTGCTGCAGATATACTAGGAAGAAGGAGATTGAGGAATCTTAACCCTTATGTTAGCAAATTCTTCTGGTCACCCGATGTAATTGCAGTCATGCAATCTCCCATCTTAGATCAGGGCTGGGTCTCCTCTATGAATTCACCGTATACATTTAATTTAGCCTTTACCAAGTCCCTGCTGGCACTACTGAGAGGGAATTTGGCCATGGTACCAAGACCTGACAGCTCTTAAACTGTAATGCTGACAGTCATCCCTTTGAAGTTTTGGGCAAGTCACCTTGCCTCACTATAACAATTTCCCCAGCTTTGAAAATGGAGTAATAATACCTACTCATACAGCTACAGTGAGTAGCTTCCTTTGGCCCTCTGAACATGTAAAGTATTCTACAAGTTTTCATGAGTTGTTCTTACTAACCGTTGTTATTATTTTGGGATGTTAGGACAATGGCACATTGGCAAGATCCAAAATCCCCATACTGGAGCTATTATGGGAGGTGGTAACAGCCCTGAGCCTGTGCTGAGTTGTGAAAGCAGCTCCAGCGGGTGCAGCCACACAGTGTCATTCAGCACCATGCAGAGACACCAGCTGAATCTCTAAAGTGTAGATGCAGGACAGCAGTGGTGCTGCTGGTTCTGAAGCAGGCACTGTCTCAGCTGCTGCAGTGGGCCTGCACCACTCTTCATCCCCTAGTGCAGATGTACTGAAGTTCTTCAGCTGCCTCACCCAGGGACCTTAAAAAAAGCTGACCAGGCAAATCTGTCTTCCTGACTTCAGGCCTAAATGTCTGTACTTTGATGTCATTCCAACTCATGTGCACACATAAGTGTCTCATGCTGAGTTTCACACATACATAAAACTACTTTAGAGGTTTGGTCAGACTACAGCAATTTTGTGAAGGTGGATGAAAACTTCTGTGGAACATGCAAAATTTTTTTCTAGTCATGTTTAGGACACATAAAGAAGCCAAATACAAGTTCTGTGACTTGTTTTTTCACAGTACCATACCAAACAGTACCTATGGGGGAGCAGTGCATAATGGGAAAGTATAGTATTCCAGGTGTTCCTTTAAGAGAAATAGTAATGATTTTTAACTTGTCTTTGCTGTACAGGAGATTTTTGGCTACAAGACCCAAGGCTGCCGAAAGGCCTTGTGCATTGCTGGATACATCTTGTCCTGTGGGGCGCTGCTGCTGCTGTTTTACTGGAAGCCAGAGTGGGATGTGTGGGTAAACTGCATCCGCTGCAGCTTGGAAGAAGCGGACATTGTTCTGCTCAGAACAACAGTAGGTGCCTACTTTAATCTTTAAGTTAGTCCCTAGTATGTAGTTAATTGAAAGATGAGTTATTTGGAAAGAATCCAGTTAGCTGAAATCTCCTACATTGCTGATTTCCTGCTATAATATCTTATGTTTACCGTCATTAATCTAAAGAACTCTCAAGTATTCCACAAATTATGTGTAAGATGATGATTGGAATGGAGGGTAACATCTGATCAGACAACAAGTTGAAAGAAATTGGGGTGAAAAACCCTGTAACATCTGTGGTTTCAAGACTGTGTTGTTTGCTCTCAGTCCTTCCTCCTCCCTGTTCTTTCTGCCTTGCAGATCTGTGCTATAGATTCCAAAGCATCTGTTTGATTGACAGTGTCCAGCAGATCCTTTTTCCCTCACTTGGCTGTCCTGGTGAAGCTGCCCCTCTCTGCCAAAATTTAGCTAGTGGGCCAAAGCTCTGTCTAGCTCTGTCCCAAAGCTCTGTCTAGCTCTGTCCCCAGCAGTGTCCAACACTGCGTGATGAGGAATCAGTAAAAGGAAGAGGGCAAGCTTGGACTCCTTGTTTTCTTGGCTGTATGTTTCCATTTCC
This sequence comes from Fratercula arctica, assembly GCA_947846985.1. Taxonomy (NCBI): domain Eukaryota; kingdom Metazoa; phylum Chordata; class Aves; order Charadriiformes; family Alcidae; genus Fratercula; species Fratercula arctica. The sequence goes on from CANTUZ010000006.1 coordinate 37,666,996, forward strand.
CATCAGACCTTCCCCATGTCCAATAAGCCTGCAATCTTGCAGTTAATGCTTTCAGGGCTGTTATGTTTTGTTACTAGTTTCCTAATAGAGATTTCTGTCTGTTGAGGACTGTACTGAAGCACTGTGATATATGCAAACCTTGATTTCATTTCATGAAAGCTACTGCAACACTGAAAGAAGCAAACTGAGAGTTGACTCTGAATCCCAGCTGAGTCTAAATACTCCGGAAGCTGGCAGGACTGGTTTACTTCCAGAAGTTTGATTTGTTCTGCTTCAAAGATTCCTGAACAATGGCATTTGCAAAATGTGCAATTGCAAAATGGATCACTTGGTACCACTGTATTTGAGCTGCCTTGTTCAATGAGCAAAGCAGCAGGCAGTTAAAATCTTGGGTTTTGAAAATCACGGATCTCCCTGTTGAATATTTTATATTGAAACAATCTGCATTCTAATAATGGGGTGTATATTTTTTTTAAATTAAGCGTATTGGGCTTAATCTCCCTTTTTAATCTTCAATTCAGTTTGCATTTTTAATTACCTATTCTTATATGTCATTTAAAATGGATTTTCCATGCCAAGCACTTCTCAGATAAATGAGTTTTTAAATGATCCTTTGTGTAATTAAACAAGAATTGAATCATATTGTATGGTCTTTTTATCAGGAAGCTCTCTCAAAGTATGCTCTGGGCATTTGACAATTTCAGATTTCCTTCGTGGTTCTTTGTATTAAAATGACAGTTTTGTGGTTTTTTTCCTACATTCTGATTATGTCAGTTCTCAAATGTGATGGCTACGGCTGATGAGGATACAAGTAATCCCATCAGCTTGATCCTGGGAATTGTCTTTTGCTTCACATAAAACCTTCATTCATAATTCATCATCATCACTGCAATTGCAATATAAGAGCCTATTAACTCACTTTTGTTATTTAATTTTGACTCATTTTAGATCAAATAATGAGCACCTGTGTTATTCACTGCTTTCCATCTCAATCTGCATCCCAATGTCTACTAATTCTGAAATTTAAGTTAAAGTATCAGAAAATAAAAGTTATTCTACTCAAAATACCAGTTAAAGAATAAAAGTGCACAAGTAAATAAGATATATAAACATTATTAAGTTCTTTTGTGAACCCTTACATTATTCAAAAAGACTCATATTTGGTACAGAATCTTTTTTTTTTTTCTGTTGTCATTTCCAAATGAAGTTTAATAACTGCTTTCAGCACCTGGCTGGCTGAAGTAATAAGCTCTTTGCATCTGCCAAACGGCTCACACACTCAATATGATATATGTCAGTGTCATAGTTGGCTTTAATGCATGGTGGTCAGTGTTCAGGACTGAAACTTAACATGAGGGTACTTATTACAGCGGTTGCTCTAATCTCTGAGACTGTACTATGAACAGTAGTTATCAGGCAGTTCCAATGTTGAACACATTTTACAAAAAATAACAAGATCACCAATTCAGTTTGTGGCAAAAGCTTGTCTAGGACACCATAAGGGAGGCATAGTGCTAACACACTTTTTCCAATGAAGTGTTAACACAGGAATGACTGTGAAAAGGTGTTGGCACTGAATATCCATTTTGCAGTACAGTGCTATGTTTCTTTTGATCTTCCCTTTACAGTATGGTCACCGCATCTCAGATTGTCCTGTATTGTTTGCCTGTCCTATATCATGACCTGGGTGTTCACATTCCATCCTTATCAGCCAAGCACCAGATCTGCAGTCAGTGAATTATTTGCAGTACTTGCATTTTGACAGGACTGTGGTTCTGCTCCCATTCTGCCGATTTCTTTATTAGTCACAGGTGTTAGGAGGCCCCTGTGGGTTAATTCTTTAAGAAAACTGGAGCAGTGCTCTAGAAAGACTAGAACTTTTGATTTTGAGGGAAATTGTGACACTTCTCTTTTATGTTCATTCAGGATGAATTTCGGATTTATTCTCGTAAGACTGTGACATGGATCTCTGTGTCTGCACTTGTCAGAAGTAGAACGGATTATCCAGCCAGTGCTGAGGAAGACTCAATCTTCAGCAAAGCCATAATGAGGCCAAGTTTGCAAGTAAGTTAAGTATTCCCAGCAGCATCTGGGACGTGATAGCAAATCTCAGCCATGCTTCATGGAGTGAAGGTGAGCTGTGAAACATATCCAGCTAAGAAACTTGCAGATTGATGAACACAATGAGCTGTGGAAAAACAAACTAAAGATTTTGGAGAACTGTACTCACCTGTGTAGAAAATCCTCTCTTACTCCAAGGTGGGTATGAAAAAAGAATCCTCGCTATTCATGAGAGAAGACCTACGTTATAAGTAGGAGAGCTTCAGGACACTGGGGTTGGCAGTGAAGAATCAGAAACTCATTCCTGGCGTAGGAACCAAGGAATTTAGGGGTGGCTCTGTGTCTGAAGGGAAACCGTGAGGAACCGAACATCACGGCTCCCACAGTAACATGAAAGCAGGGATGAATGCAGCGGAGGGGAAACAGAATAGAAAAGTACCTAGGCAGAGCTGCATCAGTATTTCCAGAAATGTTTCATCAAGGACGGTCTGAAACACATTTTACCTTCTTGCCTTTGTATGTACCAATTTGTGCTTTAAAGTACATTTGCCAGTTCCATAGCTTTCAGATCCCAGGGAGGCACTGGGGAGAAGGTAGAGGATTAATTGGTCCAAGCAGATCACAGGGTCCCTCATGAATTGAGTAAATATAATTATCCCCATTTTAGAACGAGTACCAGACATTTCAGTTGTATATCTTGCTTAGCATTACACCTTAAGTTGGTGTGAGCAATAAGAATGCAGTGGTACATTTGCTAATATCTGGCTCTTGATTATAGATACTAGATCACTGCACTGGGGAACACATAAAAGAGCTATTTCCCCTTCCATGAAATAGATTTCTAACTTGTTAGCATTTGTTTTTATATCTACAGCAATTTTAAGTAGATATTTTCATTATAAACCTATCTTTAGCTAAGCAGAGCTGTTGCTATTACTGCTAGTTTGTGTGGGCATACATTAATGTACATAAGAAAGTTTAGTGCCAGCTAGTTGATTAAACTAGCACAGTATGAAAGTGAATACTGGTTTGTAACATTCTCCAGATGATCGAATTAGTAACATAAAAAAGGCCAATATAGCCTCAAATAATAGTCCCTTTGGACACCACTTTCATATCAATCAAAATATCTGGATAGAAAAGAACAGATTTCAAAGCAGCAAAGAGGAAACAGTTTAATCCTTCACTAGCAATTCAAAAGGCCCTACTTATAAGTCAGTTATAAAACCTTTTTGCTGTTTAACCTACCTAAGTCCACAGAGTAATGTGAAGTGCCCAAGAGCTGTCCAAGGACCTGTTCCGGCAGTGAGCCGAGTCCCTCATATCCCACTCTGGTTTTTAGCATTGCAAATATTGCAGCTCCTATTGCATGAAATCCTAACTACGGACCTCTTGTTAGGCTAATGTCTGTGGTTATAGCTCCATTTTGAGTCAGTGTATGAGTTGAGTATAGATTTCATTGGCCTATGATAATACTTATTGCACTGGGTAGGGAGAGTCCCCTAGAGTTGATTTCCTTATTACTTATGTGTATAGGCGTATAGCCTTGCCTTCTTCCAGCTGATACGAAGCACCATTATCTCTAATAGGCTTTGTTATTATTGCGCAGGACAAGACAGACTCCTTTTGCAAGTTATAAATGGCAGTGTGTGTTTGTAGTGGATAACTGCTCTGCAAGGGCTTAGCATTAGCAGTGACTCAGGAAGTATCCTGGGATGGCCTTTCTTGTCTGTTGGCATATCTGTTCAGCTGAAGGACTTGGCACCATGCCTGCAAACTGCCCAAAGCCCCCCGCTTTCCTCAAAGCCAGACAGAAAATAAGGGAGTTGTTGACTGAAGACGGGCTTTGACAATTGCCTGCGTACCCACCACTGCATCAGTGATCTCTTCCCTTCATTCTCTGAAATGAGAGTGAGGACTGTATTCCTTGCTTCACAAAATGGGGAGAGAAGAATGCTGCTTTGTACTTCCTTGACCTAAAGATCTGTAAAGCTTACTGGAACCTTCAATGAGATGGGGATCCCACTCTATAGCATAACTAGGGAGTTAGTAAATGCAATCCTGTATTCTCTCCCTCCCTACCCCCCATATAATTTGCTTTATCTGTGCTTGACCACAGTGAGGATGCCTAGCTGAGATCTGTGAGCAGGCCCGGGAGTATTTTTGTTTGCTGTGTTGCATATATTGTTGTCCCTGTTTTGTTTTGCAGGTGAAAAGTATTCAAGTACAAAAAATCCGCTATGTCTGGAATATCTATGCAAAACAGTTCCAGAAAGTTGGGTGAGTTCAATGCCCTGGTTACACAAGTCTCTGACGAAGTCAAGCTTGTGAGTAACGTCCTAAGGAAAATACTCCTTTATGTTTTAGAACCCTAGAAGACCACCACACTTGCTCAGCTATACATGCCAAATTTGGTTCTGGTCTCACCTGCAATGAACAGAATGTCAGGTACCCATTTTAGAACACAAATATTCAACATACGGATTTCAGAGAGATGTAAATTCACTGCTGTTGGTGCATTTTCCTTGAGTTTCTTGTGTATCCATTAATATGCACACAATTTTAGATGAAATGACCATGCATGAAAAATTGAATGAAAAGGGCTAGAGAATGTTGTGTATTCCTTGTCAAAGTTTTTTAAATGCCTCAATATTCATCACTGTTATTGTTCTCAATCAGGAAATAACTATGTCCTGTAACTAACTCTAAGCAGTTTTTATTTAGGGTGAGAGAAAGTCTCCATGAGATGGTGCAGATAAGTTGTGTATATGCTTCTTCAGTGGGACTCCATGTAATTGTATTGAACTTCTAAATCAATTAGTTCTGGTCATTGAATTTATTCTCACAAACTACTGTATCATTAGACAATTTACAGAATAAGTATTCCTGAAACTGCTAAATAAAGAAATGATCTTCAGTTGATTGAATACTGAAAATCCAGCTGCTGACCTTAGCTCATGTTGAGTCTTACATTCAAATCAGCCTTAACTGTATGCGAAATTATTTGGGTTTAGATCATTTAGTTTTAGGTGCAGAATTCCTTTGTTTATGGTGCTTCAAAGAAATCTTTGCATGATGGAAATGTTTGCTTAAAAGGCTGTGTTACACCTCTTGTCTGTTTAAGTAGATTTCACTGCTACAGTCATTTCTGACAAGCATTGTAGGGGCATTTAGTTTTTTATCTTTTTCGTGGAGAAAGATCCTAACCTTTATTCAGCCTTTAAACCGGGGTCAATACAAGCTCTCAGGGCTATTGAAAGCTGCAACTTCTCGAGTGAGCTACATTGTCACTATTTTATCTGTAAGTGATGTATCTTTATCCCATACAGGAGAGCTATATGTGGGCCAAACACTATTGATGTTCCAGTGATCCCTATTTGGAAACTACTCATCAAAGAGGTTAAGCATTTTTGATGCTTTTATTCTAGGCTACTGGGGGAGGCAGAGTGTGCATATAGAATATAATGGATTCTAGGTCTGAATTAGCTTTCCATCAAGCTCCTTTTTAAAATCCTGTTTAAAGCTGTTCCATGAAATCACCATAAATTCATTTATTTCCATTGTTCCTATCCTTCATCCCCATGCCTGTATGGCTGCTTGGTATTTGTATGTATCTGTGTCCTGGAAGCTCATTCTGTTGGCATTACAAGGGTCAGTGAATGTTTACAAGCTGCACTGGAAATCAAACCTTCCAGGTAAAAGCTGTCTCTTAGTCAGCAGAGATTAAGTGAACAGCAGTAGCTGGTACATGCCTACAGCCGCAGAGAGATCCAATGAGCTCATGACTCTGGGCACAGCACCATGTAGAGCACCAATATCTTTTTCAGGCAGGAACTGGCTATATGTGGCCTAATCAGAATGTTTGTAGGGATGTGCCTATGGTATGTGAGCTTCATCCTCACCGCACAACCTGCTCTTCTCTCACCTTTGTTACCTTTCTTGTAAAGAAGCAGGCAAAACAAGGCTTGGGCCAAGCCATTCACATCCCAAATAGCATCCTATTGGTCCAGATTATTTGGCCTTTCTGTCAGATGGAAATGGTCCAATCTGATTAGACTGAAGCCATTGTTAACAAAATTAGAAAGGAGGTTGTGAGACGCAACACTTAACTCAATAGCTTTTATTCCAGCCCATTTCTAACAGGATGGGCTGGCTGGGTATACCTGGTATACCTAGCCTTTTAAATGTGGCTAGCTCTTGAGTATTGCTCTCTCTCCAAACAGGTCCTAAATCCATTTTACGTGTTCCAGCTGTTCAGTGTGTGTCTGTGGTTTGCTGAAGATTACATGGAGTATGCCACTGCCATCATAATCATGTCTCTACTCTCAATTTTTTTGACTGTATATGATCTCAGACAGGTGAGACACCTCACCTCTTACCACAAGGAGGATTTATTTCTAATGTCTGGGAAAGGCCAGGATGTTACAACATGCACATGTACAGTGTTATGAGAGTTACTCAGAGGTTTAGTCTCATGACATTGTGTAGTAGAAGATGCAATGGCCTGGCCTCCTAGTCATCATAATCTCCATGTGGTTCTTTACCCACATCCTCCCTTCCCCATTCCAGTGCTTTGCTTTGGAACTTTTTGTTACACCTTCTCCATAATTAGGGTGGGGAGTTTCTTTCTCTGTATGATTGTACAGTTCCTGACAGGGCCAGACCCCAGTTTATGAGGGCTCTTATAACCAGAAACAACAAAAAGGAATAATTGTTAGTGGATGAATTGCATCATGTAAGTAAGATGTAACACTTCTGTGTGTTCTCCTTTAATTTATAGCAATCGATTAAACTGCACAGACTGGTTGAGTCTCACAACAACATCATGGTCACTGTCTGCAGAAATAAGGAAGGTGACTCCTGTACACTTCTTTCTTCAATGTGTTTCATTTCTGTAGCAATTTATATCACAACCATATACAATGTATAGTATCAAATTCCTTCTAGAGCAGTTTTCCCTTCTGTCTCTCACCTCGATTAACTAGCTTCTGCAGATTGGGTTAATTTGACCTAGAGGTATGTTGTGGCACATCAATCATATTCATAACTGTTTGAGCGCAGCCTTAGCAAAAAATTATCAGGAAAACAATGTCATTTTTCTTAAAGCAGTGCTGATGAAGCCAGCCACATAGCCATTAAATGGCTGTGACTCCACCTAATTGCTCCATGCAAATTCTGTTCATTGTCATGGTATTTAGAGCACAATCCAAAAAGATGGAGTCAAATTAAGAAATGTAGATCCAAGCCTCTTCAGTTAGGTCAGCACATTGGAACAATAAGTATTGTTTGGGCTCCTGGGGAGATAAGAAGGAATTCTGCAGTTCGATCTGATGCCTAGGCTTTTCTAAATATTGGAGGTTGTATTCTTATGTCCTACTTGTGGCCCGTTGTTCATCAGGCATTATAAAGAAGTAACAATGTATTCAGATTCTAGTTCCTTGTATTTTTTCCCCTTACCACAGAGAAATATATGTCACCTACATATTACATGTCACCTACAGGTTTCCAAGAGCTGGAATCACACCATCTTGTTCCTGGTGATACGCTGGTTTTGAAAGAGGGCAAAACCCTTTTGCCTTGTGATGCCATCCTGATCAGCGGGCAGTGCATTGTAAATGAAAGCATGCTGACAGGTACAGCTCGTCCCTCCCAGGTTTACCATCAAAATGTCGTCATAGCCCCTATGGCTTCAGCCAGTGACACAGGACATACAGCATTATCCCTATTATGAGATAATCCATAGCTATCCTAGAAGGGGATTCTTTCAGGTGTTTACTATAATAAAGGCTGAATTGTAGTTAGCCCCAGCTTATCTAAATAGACAAGATGGACTTTAGAAATGGTAGTTCATCCTTTTCTTCCTTTCTGGGGTGCAGAATTTAGGAGGGGATCCTCTGATTAGAAAGGAAAGAGTGGACAGTGAAGAGGAGTGAGCAGGACAGGAGAAGAAACAGTAGACACAGAGCAAAGCTGTTCCCACACAGGGCCCATAGTCTGCTCAGGCTGTAGTGGTTTCTCTCTGTCACTCTCAATGTCTCGTTGCTGATCACTGCAACATCTCTAACCTGCTGGAGTGTCTGTCTAGCTCTCCAGACAGCCCCACGTTCATGTGATAGCAGTGGAGAACACACTAGGTGGGAGAGTTCATTGCAAAGCAGGATTTTTGGTGCAGGAAGTGTTCATAGTTCTGCTTCTTGTCTTTAAATTTAGTCTTGGCCTGAATCAAACTGAAACCCACAGTTCTGAAATTTCATGTGAATGAGAAATTCCAGAAACCCCTTTCATTTAGAAAGCTTCAGCTCTCAGAAGATATTTCTTCTGCTTCACCTTAGTGTATCTGCTCTGACATAAATAGGACGTTTATCAGCTGTCAAGCATTGAGTTAAAGGCTGTCCTTTTTACTCGGAAGGGGAAATAGGGAATGTCATATTTAATCTGCCTAAGGGAATAGTGTAGTGACCTGCACATGAGTTTCAAACCAGGTAAACAACTTGGGGCCATCAAGTGGAGTCATGCAACTCCAGTGCAGGTCTTTTTTCAAGTCTGTGTATCTACAGCCAGGATTCAGAGTCCTTGGACTGCTTTCAGTTCTCAGACTTACATGAAGCTGTTGTACTGAGGCGAAGGAGAGCTTTTCTCTGGCAGTCTGCTTGCTAGTCTTCAAACTCTTATTCACTCTGAAGATGTCACAATATAAAGTAACATTTCTCTAAACTGGTTTCTCTAGTAAATACCTTTAACTTACCATCTAGATGTCTAGATACTGTACTTACTTGAAAGTCAGCAGGTTGATTTTAAGGTGTACTGAAGTTTTCTCCATCTGAGCTAATCTTTCCTAGGGGAAAGTATTCCGGTAACAAAGACCCACTTACCCCAAGCTGATAACTTCAAGCCCTGGAGAATGTACTGTGCGGAGGATTACAAAAAACATGTCCTCTTCTGTGGAACAGAGGTCATACAGACCAAGGCAGATGACAGAGGAGTAGTGAAAGCTGTGGTGCTGCGGACTGGTCAGTCAACACTTCAGTTTGCTTTTCCTTTCATGCTTTTTCTTACTCAACAGTCTAACTTAATGTGCCTGGTCCCATTAAGTAAAAGTCATTAATCCAAATTCACAACAGTCAGATGGAGAATTGATATCCTGGGCTTGGCTAAGCTATTATGCATTGTTTCTGTTTGCTTGGCATAACTTTTAAAAAAGCACTAACACATGATTACAAAGAAGAATTTCGCTTTGCTTCTGAGACATGGAAAAAATTCTCCTCCTTAAAATAAAAGTAACTTTTTTCTATATTCTGCAAAGTGGGTCACATACACTGAAAGAAAAGATCTGGGCCTTCTTGCTTAAGTTACAGAAATTATGAGTCATTTTAAAGCCCTCTGTTCTTTGTAGAGAACTTTTGGAAATGTTTTCCCCTTGGAATGATTTTAGTTTGACTTTCCAGGTTTCAATACGGCCAAAGGGGATCTGGTGAGGTCCATTCTCTACCCTAAACCCATGAACTTCAAACTGTACAGAGATGCCCTCCGGTTCCTGATGTGCCTCATAGCATTTGCAGCCATTGGAATGATCTACACAGTGTGTGTATTTGCACTTAATGGGGTGAGTTACTAAATGCAGGAGAAATGGTCACACCCATTTTCAAGACACTTGAAATTTGAGTGATTTCATGTACATTTATATATAAAAATATGGTCCTTGTCACTCTCCTTTTTGCCTTAGCATATGAGGCCATTTTACAATGTAATTGAATTTGTGACAACACACAGGCTTTCATGTATTCAGTTCCAAGGTGCCAAAACCACTGTTTCCCAAGTCCCTTCTACTAAGGTCTTAGCAAATCCTATGCAAGCACTGCATGTCTTACCAGCAGCCTTCAGTATGCCGACTGCCTCTGTTGTGTGTTGCCTGCCCTGTGCTTGCCGATACATGTAATTATCAATGCATATAATTAGCATAATGTTTGCTAGAGTTCTGAAAATGGGAGATCCTAAGAGCTTAACACTCTGCAAGTAGCTTTTACAGAGTTTTTGTAGCACTTTTTGTACATTCCTAGAAAAATCACAAGTGAGCCATGGGTTAAATGGGACACAGAATGATGTGTCATTGTGAAAAGGCAGCTTTCCAAAAACACCAGTGTAGATCAAAGACCATCTATCCCTGTCCACTGACTCTGAGGGTTATTGATATCAAATGCTTATGAAAACTGGTTAGGAAGTAGGGCAAGTATAGAACAATTCTTCCCTGGTGTAGTCTTCTAACTTCTTCAAGAAAAAGGTTTAACAGTTCAGTAAGCTGTCTTTTCTATCTAGATCAGCTAGCTGTAATAGCCACTGAAAATCTCCCAGAGTGTGTTTTATTACATTTCTGAGTCCATTTATGCCTTGGACTTGACAGCACCTGTGGCAATGATTCCCACAGTTTCATTATGTACTGCATAAAAATGTTTTTAAAGCTGCTGTCTAAGTCACTGAAGGCACTGTAGATTTTTGTTTTAGAGAAGTAGCAAAAAGCTGCTTTCTATTTGATGTTTCCTGTACTATTCGTGATTTAGAGATCATTGACTACCCCTTCAGGCAACTTTCTTCCATGTTACAGAGCCCTGAACAGTACAGGTCTGCCTTTCCCCCCGCCCTGCCCTCATATTTTTGTATAGTCATTTGGTGGTGGGGGATAACTTTCACTTAGTTATCACTCACCTTACTATCCTTGAGAACTTTTGAGAAATAACTTTTGCAAAGCCAACTATCCTGTATCAGTTGAGTCACCCACATCTCCATTGATTTTTTGCAGAGTTTTCCAGGAGGTTCTGTGATTTTTCTCCAGGAGGTTCACTGATGTTTTCCAGGTTCTCCAGGTCTTCCTTCTGTGAAGACTGTGTTAGCTCTTCTCTGATGTGCCATGTACATCAAGGGTTGATTAATTTTGTATTACAATTTTAGTCAAGTTTCTCAATATAGAACTAAGACTTACTGTGTCAGTAAACAGCAAGGGCCAGCTATTCCCTAGGAGAAGGCAAGTCAGGAGCCAAGGTAGTGCTCTCACTGTCCAGGGCACAGTCACACAGTATCTGAATGTTGTGGGGAGAGCTATGTGCTGGTAACAGCCTGTCAGTAGTCCCAGGCAAAGCAAAGTGGTAAATAATCCTGGCAGACCAGTCAGAAGCAGAAAGAGATGAGGACAAGAGACAAGGCTGCAACACGCATCTAAAGGTGTCCACCCAGGAGACAGTGCTAGAGGCATTTAAGCCCAGGCCTGAGCTTAAATGGAACTCTGGAACCCATGAGCAGAGGATTTGGGTGGAGGTGAGGCTAGTGAAGGTAATTAAGGCCTATTAGTGCATTCTCCGGCCCTGCTATATTGGTCTTTAAATCTCTGGAAAGTTCGCCTGAAACCCTTTTAAAAACAGTTCACTCATTCTTAGGCATCAAGGTCAATGTAAGAAATAGTTGCACACTATAAACAGTAGTTCTGCGATTTTTAAAGCCTAATTGTTTTAGAACTTCTTAAAAAACTTTCAAGAAATCATTTCATGCCTTGATAATTATCTGCCAATGTAAAGTCCAAGTCCTGAGTTGCAAGGTTGATTCTGCAATTCAGCTTTTGAATAATTTTTCTCCTTTGGAATAATCTACAATCAGTTGGCTCAGAAGATTAATTCCCCTCAGGATATCAAAGAAACTGTGTTTAAGGACATATCCTGGTGTCTGCTACGCAGTTTTTCCTTTTTTTTTTGTTTAACTTTGCCCTTGCAATATGTAAAATACATGCTGATGTTATCGCAGCAGCTGAAGCTGTCTTGTCAGACTGGTGTAAGATTCAGTCACATGATATACTAAATGCTTTCTCTTCTGTAACTGTGTTATCTAAAGGTGGTAAGTGCTTCATTCTAATATAAAATAGATACAAAATATTATCAAACTGGTGCCTTCTATTGTCCAAAACGATATCAATGAAGGGAGAATGAGAACATGATGGAAATTCAGCACATCAAATGCAACATGATTTATGGTCAAAGTCCCAAGCTCAGAACCAGTAATAATAGAACTCTAATGATGGTTTGCAGATCCTTCTGAACTGTAAATTGGCTTTAGTTTGCAGTACCTTAGTTCTGGGACCCCAATTTGAAATCTATTCAATCCTTTAGCGGTGATATCAACTGCCGAGAATAACAGTGCCGACATTCAGCATACTGGCAGTCAGTTTTACACTGACCTCTAAACTCCCAAATTAGAGATTGCTCTTAGAAGTGTAACTTTTACGTCCATGTCTCTTCCTGCAGGTAAAAGCAATTTCCTTTCACAACTTCTAGAACATAAGGTCAGAAGAAATCATTAGCTCATTCATTCTGCCCTTCTTTTCAGCACCATCCCATATGTCTCACCTGTCACCTTAACATTGAGTCCAGAGCTATGCCTGGAGGCAGTTGGATGAACACCCATATAAATGGCAAATTCTTGTGTGCTGTGTCATGGGAAACTGGATTTGACTGAGGGTGCAATAACCTAGCTGGCATGTTTGAACTCATTTGCTTTGGAGGAGACTGTGAGCTCTACCTGGCAGGTTTGTTGGCGTGGAGAATGAAGGAAGGCCTGGAGGCTGCTCTTTAACTGTGATGTATCCTTAAAGCCTTTGGTTAAATCAAAGCAATTAATTTCTTAGGGAGATGAATACATGATGGACCATGGGCAGAAAACACCACAACCTGTATCACCTGCAGTGGAGGGGAGAAGGGATGAAGAGGTCTACGCTCTGACAACCCAAGCAGCACTCCTTGCTACCCTCTTGCTGATAATTGCCTTTGGTTTTATGTCAGGAGGAGGCAGGAGAAGTGGTGAAGAAGGCTTTGGATGTTATCACTATTGCTGTCCCCCCAGCTCTGCCAGCTGCCTTGACAACAGGGATCATTTATACCCAGCGGAGGCTGAAGAAAAAGGGCATCTTCTGCATCAGCCCACAGAGGATCAACATGTGTGGACAGCTGAACCTCATCTGCTTTGACAAAGTAACTGCTATATGGCGGTTACTTTCTTACTAGTAATGGGAGCCATGCTAGGGGTGGGAGAGTATGGGTTTTGATCAAGCGTTTCCATTGTATTTTAGAAACATACTGACTAATCTTGTATACTTAAGTTTGTGTTGTCTGAACAGACACTGTTACAAATTGTTGGTTTTCTTGGAATCTAGGAATTGGCTGATAGCACTTTTGCTCTGTACTGTGCTAGCATTTTCTGGACAGTAATTTCTTAAACTAAGTCTTTCTTTTTATTCCTGTTGGAGCTCTCATGTGGGAAGTTAATTTAAATGTACATTTTAACTTAGACTGGCACCTTAACAGAAGACGGCCTGGATGTTTGGGGCTTACTACCCTCTGAAAGAAACTGGTAAGTCTCCTCCTTGGCACACCAATGGCATTTAAATTTGGTGGCATAGTGACTGGATTCTCCTCCTAGACATATGAACAAATCTGAAAGACAATTATTGTCAAACAGCAGTTTGAAGTTCCTTATGTTCCCAGGGAGGTGATGGAGTCACCATCCCTGAATGTGTTTAAGAGTCATTTAGATGTGGTGTTAGGGGATATGCTGTAGGGGAGAACCTTATAGAGTGGGGTTGATGGTTGGACTCGACGATCCCAAGGGTCTTTTCCAACCTAAAGGATTCTATGATTCTATGTTTAGATTTCCAATATTATTTCTATAGCCTCTGGAAAAATGAGTTTGTTGCCTCATCCCAGGGGTCCTGCTTCACATGAAATGATGCAGCCACTGTTGTGAGTATTTGACACGGCATGCCCAAGCAGCGTAGCCTGCAGTAGACATGCTAGGTTAGATCTCAAAGCTGCAATGGTGCCCAATCCTTTGTGATGGGAACTCACTGTTACCCATGAGATTGCCTCTCAGATCCTTCAGTGCCCATGTTTTTGCCCATTTACTTTTCCAGAAATATGCACGCACAAAAATGCTCAAACTTATATGAGCCTCACAGCTCAAGAGTCCTTACACAAGCCACAAGGAAGATATTTTATAATAATCTGTTCCTCTGTCCATCCCAATGGACTCCTTAACTAAGCAGAATACACCTATTCTGACCATGTGTATCCCAGCCTTTAACAGGTGCGCGATAAATAGCTCATGGGGGAGGACAAGTCCCCAGAAACATGCTTGTGGTCTGACCACAGGATAGCACTTTTAACAGCCCCCTGACTTAAGATTTTTTTTTCTGTTAATCATATGTTGTTTGGTGTTCTCTGATGGTAATTTTTATGTTCTCTTTTGCATTAGCTTCCAGGACATTCACAGTTTCCCTGCGGACCACAGCCTGCCTTGGGGCCCTGTGTTCAGAGCAATGGTGGTTTGTCATTCATTAATTGTTTGGCAGGGCAAGATCCAAGGAGACCCACTGGATGTGAAAATGTTTGAGGCCACTAACTGGGTAAAGCTGTGCTTTGTTGCTGGGCAAATAGTGGTGGGGAGTTTTGTTGTTCTTGCAAAAGAGGAACATCCCAAGCCCTCTAATGCCAGTAGCCACCTCCCACACAGAAGTAAAAGATAAAACCCAGAAGAGATACAACATGCTCAGGCTTTTGGAGAAATGTTCCTTGTTTCTGCCTAGAGCTTTCAACTAGGGGTACTTTGAGTACTTAGCTCCTTTGACTGAAGTGGTGGATATCACACAAACCCTACTGGGGTATCAGCTCTGACTGTGGTTGCTGCAAGATAACAGGAAGTCCCAAATGTGACTTACATGCAGATTAAGACTGCTTTTACAGAGCATGTAATGGACCTCTGTGAGCTTTGAACTAGATGCAAGATTTTGAACTTTGTTAGAGCTCTGTCAATGTGAAGATATTTCTGCCATTCTCAGGTTTAAAATCCCATGCTGCTATGAAAGATCTGTTTTCAGTCTCTGTCCCATTACCCACAAACAGCCATCAGTGTTGCAGTTCACTCTGATCAGTTGTGGGGAGGTGGGGCGGAGCATTTCATAAATGCTCATTCCCCTTCTTGGGGAATGAGCATTTATGAAAACTAAAAGGCTGCAAGACCAAGATGGATAAGAGGAAAGCAGCCCATAACTACCTGGTAGAAGGTATAGCCACAAGCCATTGCTGATGCAAGATAAGAGATTCAGGGCAGGAGTAGCTAGTTACGTGCATGACATCTGTCTGTTTTGTATCTGCAAAATATGTAAAACAGACAAGTTTCAAGGAATAAACTATCCAGTAATACAGGAGTTAGAGGGTGTTTTTCCCCAGGGGCATCACCTTGTCATCTCAGCCTTAGACAGACACCCATCAAAGCTGTAAATTAAACAGGAGTGATCCTGTTAAATAATTCCTGTGAAACATGAATAATCATGTGCCCTTTGACACCATAAAATATTTTTGTTCCTCACAGTCATGTTGTGATGATTAAAAAACCCAGCTGATTTGTGGAGTACTTCAAGAGCAGAGGGTGGTGCTTTCTACACTAATACAAACTCTTATTAATTATTTTCCCACTGGGTCTATATTAGATCTAAAGGGTTTTGAATATTTCAGTGGGTTGTAATGAATAAAGAATTTATTGTCAGTGAGAGGACATAATCTATTTGCTGTGCAAGAGTACAGCAGTATTTTACTGAAGCTGGTGAAGCTCTGGATTTGATTGCCAAGGGAAATAGTGGGTTTTCCATTACTGGAGTATTTTAGTGTGAGATCAGACACACTCCCCTCAGGAATGAATAACATACCTTGTTTTGAGGGAAGGAAAAGCTCTAAATGATTCCTTGGGGGTCCTTTCAGGTCTACTGGTGCTATGATCTGAAAGATTTTTGTCTTTCAATACACAGGTGATAGATGATTCCAGTGGACACCAGATTGAAGGTCAAGGATCCACACATGCCACAGTTGTTAGACCTGGGCCTAAAGCCAGCAGTGTAAGCTATTTGCAAGATTCACATTCATGATCAAGTTAAACTGTCAGTGTAAGAGTTACCTTTCAGTAGAGAAACATTTTATTGTCCTAGTCCAAGACAGCTGTTCCACACTTCGTGTTTCTTGTATTGCCTGGAGAGAGATTGCTTTGCTCTCTCTGATTAAAAAGAGATACCTAAGGGGAGCTTGTTGCTCACACCAGAAGCAGGGGGATGCTGGATGACAGATTGTCCAGCTCAAGACTTTGCCTGTCCTGGTGGCTTGAGACTCAATCCAAACTCAACTGAGTGGTGGAAATCTCTAAAAGCACTTGGGACTGCAGTGGAGTCTGGTAGCTGATGTCAGACCATTACTGGTGACATACACCAAGGGAGCACTTTCAGACATCCATTTTCCCTTTGTAAGACCTAGCAGAGTCTTGTTAAAGAAACAGGACCGGTGAGTTCCTTTCAGTAATTTACATCTAATAGTCTGCTAAAACTGTCAGTGAACTTTTCCTACTGCTTAAGCTAAATATTTCTGTACAAATTTCACCTCCTCTTTAGATACCAGTCCTTTTTGGCCCACTGTGACAAATCAGCCCATTATACATGGTTAGCTTCTTACCATGGCCCAAAGGACAAACCTAAAATCATTTGGCCTGAGTTTAAAATCCTTGCTGCAGTACTAATCCACTTGCTTTTCTCCTAGGTCCCAGTGGAAGGAGTTACAATTTTACATCAGTTTCCATTTTCTTCAGCTTTGCAGAGAATGTCTGTCATTGCTCAGGAAATTGGTGGGGAACAACAGGTCTTCACAAAAGGGGCTCCAGAAATGGTAGCCATGTTATGTAGAGCAGAAACAGGTAACTAACATTTATAAATGCTTCCTAGAAACGCATATGTAGAAGTGACTTTGATGATGCAGTGGAGTCGAAGGTCCAAATGAGATTTCTGAGTCTAAGACTTTACACTTCAGCCTGACAAGTTAGGGTCTCTCTGTTGTGCTCCAAGTCAAAGCTCTCATACAGCCCTTCTCTGCAAAGAAGGGACGGCTAAGAGATAAAAGCAAGTTCCAACTCTTGTACAAGTTGTACAATCTCTGCCAGAATAGATATTTGAGAAAGGTGTCCACTGGTCCAGTATACACCAAAAAAAGTTTTAATTTTTCTCCAAACCTTGGGAGGGCAACTAGAAGAGCACAGCTCCTTTATGACATGAAGAAGGTAAGACTTCTGTGATTCTGTGACTTTGCAGAATAGTTTAGGATACTAAGTGCAAAGTGACAGATCAAAGATTTTCTTATTGAGCAAAGTTCAGTTCAGCAGCTTCCCTTCGTGTCCTTGGCCTATTGGTAGACTCCAGGTGTACCTGCTCTCTGGGGCAGGAACCTTCTCTGTTGCAAGGCTTCCTTTTATTAAAAAGCAGTCAAATACCCTGATGAACTGTATTTTCCCCTTTTGCACAGTCCCGTCGAACTTTGAAAGCAAGCTTCTGCTGTACACAGCACAGGGCTTTAGGGTCATCGGACTGGCATGTAAATCTCTACAGGCAGGGAAGCAATCTACTGATCTAACAAGGTAAGCCATAGACTGCTTCTTATCAGCCACATTAATCCATGGGCTAGTGGTGCCTGACACAGTACCATTACCACAACACCCCTGCCAAGAGCAGGGCTGTAGTACAGAGTTTGTTTAGATTTAGGCCAGAGGGAATCTGATTTAAACCTGGATATAGGTCTGTCTGAGAATGGGTAGAGGGCACTTCATTACCCTACGCTTATAGCGCATGCCCAGAATCCTTACACATTTCTTAACAGTACATCAACATAGGAAGTATAACTGTAGTACACACTGAAGTCTAGTACGCCCCTCTCTCAGTCCATCATTTCAACCATTCTTGCAGATTTATCCAGGCTTTCAGCTGAAGACCAGTCTCTCTTTTGTTTTGGTTTTTTTTTGTTATCCTGGCTCCTTGATTAAGCAAAGGCAGCAGATTACACCCATTACACTGCCTGTTCTCTAGCCCAGCCAAAGTCATCAGAGTTCTGCTGCTGTCTTGGTCCAATCCTTTAGCTTTCCAGCTTTAGCTTTCTTTAGTTTCTAAAGAAGCCAGCAAACTCTTCTGCTATGCTCATGGTATTAGTTTTCCACAAGCCTCATGCAAGAACACCTGCACATGAATCCATATGCTTTTACCCAAATCCCTCTAGCTTTTGCCTGTGATACTCCAGAAACATGTGTTCTGAAACATTTGTAGTTACTCAGCATCTGCTGTCCTCCCTGTTTACTAGCTACAGGTCCTAATTCAGATGGTGCTCACTTGCTCTTTCTCAGTGCTTTTTGCTTTGCTGAAAGGGCCAATGACACTGAGGCAAAGTGCAAGTGGTTTGTTTAATTTTTGTGATGGGTGTCATAACAGACCTATCCAACCCAATGAGCAAATGTGTGTGATATGGCCCAGATTTTGCAGTTGTGTGTGCAGTTATAGCCTGCGTGATGTATATACTGCCAGGAGAAAAAAGAAAACTGGAGATCAAACACAAGATCTGCTATGAAAGCAGTGACTATTCAGGCACCACCTGACTCAGCTACTCTGACTGCCATGCAAGCGTTTGACATCACCTCCTTCTTACTACAGTGCCTTAAATAAGTGTTTGAAAGCTTTTATTTTTTTTAAGACTCTTCAGAGTCAACCTGTCTCCCTGAGAGACCTCTAGTTTATGAGTCAGGGATGGGATTGCTTACCAAATTCTGTTCTCAACTGCATGTATTCAACTGTAAATCAGGCAATAGCAGCACAGGTGTAAAGAAAGAGTTGGAGAGAACAGAATTGGAGTTCCCACATGCTATTCGCTCAGGTCCTACTTTGAAGAGTAGCAGATACATTTACTAAGGTGTGTTTCTTTGTTGTACAGTCCTCAAATGAGAAGGACTAGTGTGCATGAACTTTCCAAATCAGACTACCACAGTTTGGGAATCCTGCAGGAAATTCAGGGTGCTTTTTCATGCTGGCTAAGGATGGTGCATGAATGGAAAACAGTCCAACTTATCCATTAGGCTTCATGTTTGTATGTGGAGCAGGTAGGTTGAAATTGCATCTTTTTTGATTTGGTAATTAAGCAAACATGAGCTAGAAGCTGGCTATGTTCTGAACTCATTCTTCAGAACAAGGGAAAAAGAGAATAGAAGGATGAAAAATCAAGTGAAGATCCTCCATACACAACCAGCACCACTTGCTGCCAGGGGGAAGTAAACCCTGCTGGTGTTGAAATAGCACCACAAAAGACAGACAACCTGGGACTGCTGAAAACTAACAAATTATTTTACTTCTTTTGAGTTAGGTGGAATGGTTAACATCTACTGGCTATCAGCAAACTCAATGCAAAAACAGTCCAAAGGCAAAAAGAAGAATTAAATCTGTCTGTCTGTTCTTCACTCTTAGGGAGGAGGTAGAATCTGATCTGACATTCCTGGGTCTGCTGATAATGGAGAATCGATTAAAGAGAGAGACAAAGCCTGTCCTGGAAGAGCTCAGTGCTGCCCGTATCAGGAGTGTTATGGTCACAGGTATCTAAAATCTATTTATGTGGCCACTGGCCCGGACAGAGAGTTTAACGATGTTTGAGTGAACAGTCTGCTGCTCCTTTGTCACCACCACTGGTAGGAAGGCACAGACATTTATATCTTTCAGGCAATTATAGTCCAAGAAGCATGTGTGTTGTAATAATGACATGAGCCGAACCATGCAGACTTATGTCCCTGACTACTTCACCAGGCTGTGTCAGATACCTAAGTCTTACTCTGTCCCACTTTCACCACAGATCAGAGCCTTCCTGTTCCTCTGATGCTTTTTAGTGAGTGCTTTTGTTCTCCCTGGTAAGGTTATCAGATGACAGGCACAAAACTATGTCACACAAGATCCCCTCTTTATAGGGCCTCATGAAATCCTGTTGTCATAAATGAGCAGAGATGGAGCATGGATGCCAGGACAAATCGCTAAACCTTATGACATCTGGTAATTCATGCCTAGCAGTCCACATTTATTCCATTTTTTTCTTGAAGGGCTGGTTTGGATTTGGATAGGTTAACCTCTTTCAGCACATATCCTACACCAACGCCATCTAAGGGCAATTGATGGCAATCAGTGATACTAGCAGCAACTTAGCAGTGAAGCCCTTACTGGTTTTTGTCTAAAACACATAATCTAGGAGCACATTCCCCATCTTCAAGCTGAAGAGGAAAATATTTCATCTCCAGATCAGAATTAAAATATTTCATTTCCAGATGAAAACACGTTTAATTGTTGAGACAGACCTCACCTGCAAAGTTTTGATCTTTATCAAAAACTTTCTTAGGCACAGACATGGAAATCTTAATGATTCTTCCGGATATATTTGAAAACTCAGAATTCAGGAGAAGTCTAATGTTTCCTCATTGCAGAAATTTTTAGATAACATTCCCCTTGATTTTTCTAGGTGACAACATTCAGACAGCTGTAACCGTTGCCAAAAATGCTGGGATGATTTCTCCAACGAACAGAGTGATTCTTGTGGAAGCAAACAAAATACCTGGATCTTTTTCAGCATCTATAACCTGGAAACCACTAGAAGAAAAAACTGAAGATTACAGAAGCCTGGTGAGCTTATGAGAAACAGGTGTTGTACAGCAGGAAAACAAACTTAAGCTGGAATGCTTTAAATAATGCAGTGAGATTATGCTAGTATAACAGAGACCAGTCATTCCCCATTGTCTGCATGTCAGAATGCTATGTGCTAGAAAAGTGTTTAAAAAGAAGGGATCTTTATAAAAATGTACTCCCCTAGAGCTTCCTTCCTAGCACAATATTTTGTGAACATGTTTTTACTAACTGCCTAGCTAGGCTTGAGAACAGCTTTGCAGAAACCCAGGAAAGATTTGTCTCTAGCCCTCATGCTTAGCTGATGCCTGTTTAAAGCATGTTTCCTTTCCCTGCAAGGTAAATTTGGTAGTATATATGTGGACTTAAAATCTATGGAACTGCACTGAATGAGCCAGCCTTGTTCAAGCAGTTAGAGAGTTAGCACTTCCCCATACCTGCAGAATTAAAACACAGATTAACTGTTGAGAAATTGCATGCACACAGTGAAACACAGGCCAGCTATGCTAAGAAATTATATTTAATCAAGCATCTCCACGGAGACGCTGAGCCAAAGACCAGTTACTCTCTCCCTGAAGAGTATGTGTGAAGATGATGACCCTACTCTGGCAAGTATTAGAGTCAGGAAGATGGTAGGGAATCTCTGCAGGGGCTGTTGCGGGGCTTCTTTCTACTAAAGCTCAGGCTGAGCAGCACCTTCACTGTATTTCACTGCAAAAAGGCATGCCTAGCTATGGTCCCCATATGCTCCCTCTAGCCCCACTCACTCACAGTGCAGCCCACCAGATTGGAACTGTTGCATAAATTCTATCGAATGTGGCAGTGCTGAGGGCCAGCTTTTGAGATACAAAAAGCACCCAGATCACACTGAAATTAATGGCATTATACACCTAAATCCCTTTACAAATCCAGGCAAAGGCAATGGGCCTTGAACCCGGGTGTCACACAGCCTTCACAAGTGCCCTCTCCCTGCTGTGTTGTTTTCTTTGTCTGTAGTACTGCTTGTGTAAAAGCACATAGTAGCTTTTGAGGGCCTGGGAGCAGTACTCATTTTGTCTTGTTTTATAGGAGGACGACAGTCAGACTAAAAGAAGAATCAGGCTGGCATTGGAATCAGACCGGTATCATTTTGCCATGAGTGGAAAATCCTACCAAATTGTAGCACAGCATTTCAGGCACTTACTTCCAAAGGTAAGATCTAGATTATTTAATTGGAGTAGGCTTGCCATTCAGTAGATCAGATTAGCTGTAGACATGTGTACCAGGACGTCTTTTGGGAACAATTCTAACCCTGAAATACTCATGGGCTGGATGAATCTCTGATCTTAACGTATGGGGAAGGATCTGAAAATCCCTGGATTTTTTTCTGCACAAGAGGAGCAGGCCTGCCTCACAGTGTGAGGACATGACTTAAGATATATGCCTGGCCCTTGCACTGTGCTGATTCTGTCATGTTTTAGAGAACATGAGAAAACATGGTATTACACAGTATGCAATTCAGCATGACTTGTCTGTTTTATGGAAAGGATAGTCTCATGAATTCTCTTCTAGTAAATCCCTGCCTGGTAACCTGTGGTCGTTCAAATGACACACCAGGCCTCTTGTCCTTATTGTGATTGTTATTTTTCAAAATATTGATAAAGATAGCTTTTATCTTTGTTCATCAGCTTTCCTGTTTTGAAGTCTAGCATCAGTTGTTTGGAAATGTGAATTTTTGTTGGTTTCTATTCCAGATTGTCACTGAAATCACTGTGACTCTTTCCTCAAGAGCTAAAATCACTTCCTTTTTTCTCCTTACAGCTCCTGCTGAATGGAACAGTTTTTGCTAGAATGTCTCCTGGTCAAAAATCCAGCCTTGTAGAAGAGTTTCAAAAGCTGGAGTAAGTTCATAATGAGCACTAAGAGTAAGGAAACATTTGATGAATTTCCAGACTTGAAAAGAGTCTAGTAAGACCTAGCTTTTGTGTAACATAGCATTCCCTGGAAGTGCCTTAAACTGAAACTTCCACAGGCATACACCTTGGCAATTAAATTCCAAAAGCCTGTTCAAGAAGAGACACTGATGTCCATGTTCGTTTTGGTACCTCTCAAAGACCTAACATTCCCATGATTCTGTGTTTCATTTGTTCACATTATCCTTCATTCTTACTTCTCTTTCTGGGCCTGAAGGAGGGGCACTTGTCTACCCAAGATTTTTAGGAATGTCTCCCAGCAGTTTCTCTGATGCTAGTGGTCTTTTTACTGCACTGTTACTGGCTCAGTGTGATGGGTTAGAAAACACGGCAGGGCACTCTGGATTGGTATGCCCTGCACTGCTCACAGTCACACAGGCTTATATATATCTCTGAGTCCAAGGTGTCTTGTTACCTGTTATTCAGCTGTTTCCCAAGTCTTTTGAAGACCCCACCTTCACCTCAGCTAGCTAGCCCCTGGCCTTGCCCTAGAGCAGGGTAAGCTTTAGGCTGTTTCAGATTTTTGGCCCGATATGAGCAATTGTGAGCACACCAACCACTGTCTGGCCTCACCGGACCACTGTGAGTGCCTCCCAGTGACAACCTCCCCTGCATTGAAATCCAGACCTCAGCACTAAAAGATACAAGTGAGTCAGCTCCTGAAGCACTATGTTGATTTTTACTTGGCTGCTGCAGATGTAAGAATTTACTTGTAGGGTTCATCATTTCACAAGGTTATTTCAGCCTCAGGGTGGGGAGCTGTCTCCAGGTGTCCTGTTAAGACTATGTTCTACTCCTTTCTCTACTCCAGCTGCCTCTGTCACTCTCTGTCTACCCCAGGAGATTCTGGCAGGACTGGACCCCAAAGCAGAGTCCCCATTTATGTCTATTCCCAGTGAACACGAGGTACCAGTGCCTGCAATCCTTTCTGAGCAGGGCTGTCACCATTAGCCCTGTCCTCTGTTATGATTGACTTTAAACCCAGTGAAGGTGGGAGACTGAGTACATTGTAGTGAACACAATACTTCATGCTAATGTATTCTTCAGTCCATCACAGTAGAAATTCTTTACTGTAGGCACACCTGAGGTGCAAACCCAAGGCCCATGCACAGTCCACAGTCCTGGACTTGTATTTCAGTCTTTCAGCTTTCCAGAAGGGCTTTTAACAAAAAGCTTGCATGACTTTCATATATGACTCTCATGGAGGAGATTCTGATTCCCTCCTGTTTATAGGTCTCACTTTCCCCAGCACTGAACTGTAGGTCGCTTTTTTTTTAGTTACTTTGTGGGCATGTGTGGAGATGGAGCCAATGACTGTGGGGTAAGTGAAAATTCTTTACAATATATTTATTTTAAAAATGAGTGCAATGCCAGTAGAATACCCCAAACTGAGCACGTGCTGGAGGTGGGAGTGCTCTGCCTATTCATAGAATGGCTGTACTGGCACCAGTACTGATTCAGGCCTGATCCCACAGTGTGGTCCTTACCATGCAAGAGCTGTCCTAGGCAGAGATTCTTGCAGTTTGTCATCTCAAGGGCTGGTTCATTTCCTTTGCAAAAACTACCAGAGGATTCTCCAAATCCTCCACTGGCATTTCAGTCAAAATCTTCAGTGTCTGGAGGAGGAGAAGACTATGGTGAGGAGGAGTTTCCACAGGGAACAGCTGTAGCCATACAAGGTTTTTGTAAATGCACATTTTAGAAGTGCAATAAAGTGTTTTGTTTTGTCTGAAAAGGAAGGGTCCATGTTCAGGAGGGACCCATAACTCCCTTCTGGGCAGGTTCAGTTCACTCCATGACTTCAAACATGCACGAGTCAGTTAGCAATGCCACCTAGGCAGTGAAGCATTCACCTGCCCTAACACAAAGTCACAAAGTCATAAGGGTTCTCCTGGGGGAAGAAAGCAGAGAACCTAGACTGTCCACATAAGGTGTGACTGCAACTAAGTGCTGACAAAGGAGGCGGAGCCAAACCTGTCTTCTGCAGCTGGTGATGGATGGCTTTGGGCTCTGTGGGAAATGTGCTTTCCCATGCTGTGGGAGTGAAGAGGGACTGCTGTTCACAGAACGCATCCTATAATAAGGGGTCATTTTTTAGCTGACATGTCAGTTGCTGTGTCTTTATGGTTTGTGAGTGCTGAAGGAGAATGTAACTTTCAGGCTTTGAAAGTGGCACACGCAGGGATATCACTGTCGGAGCAGGAGGCATCTGTGGCTTCACCTTTCACATCCCGAACCCCCAGCATAGCGTGTGTGCCAGAGCTAATCAGGTAAGCATGGGGTTTTGTTTCCTATTACATAAAGGAGACAGTTCCCACTCCTCTCAAACATTAATGTTGGGTGTTCCCACCAGGCCAGAATGTACTTATCTATAGAAAAATAAATGTCTTTGACTTTGGAATTGCCATTTGCCTAGTTCCCATGTGAAATTCCTTTAAGATTTATTAATTTCCTCAAAACTACAGGGGGAGGGAATCTACAGCTGAGCTTTATATCATTAGCAGTATTTTAAATGCAAAAGAAAGAGCAAAATGAACAATGCTCCATAAAGCTGAATCAAATGTCCACAGTATCAATCCGTACACTACTGTTAGGCCCTGCTTCTGATACCCTATGCAAGCAAAACATCAGCATCTGTTATGCCGGGGTCCTGACTTCGCTTACTGTGGCAGATGAATAACAATGGAGAGTGCATTACCTTCATTGGATTCTGTATGTTCACTTCAGGAGGAAAGGACTTCTTAGTTTGAACTCACTGAGCAGCTGTATGACTTTGTATGATTTTCCTCATATGAAGTCATTGCCTGCACTATCAATGTCAGCAGGAAGACTTGCTGGGGTAAATTGTGATCTTGGGAACATAGATGACTGGAGTAAAGCCCTTTCACTTGCAGCAAGATTTCTGCAACTGAAGATTTTATTTTCATTCAGGCCAGATTATTTTTTTGTTTCACCTCGCAGCAAGATATTAGCAGAGACTTCTCTACTTACGACACATGCTTTGTTTTTCAACAGTGTTTTGAAAGGACTGGCAACAGGAGCAGACCCATCACCTAACTGCTGTCCTTTATTCATGTCTTCACACAGGGAAGGCCGTGCTGCCCTCGTCACTTCCTTCTGCATGTTCAAGTACATGGCACTGTACAGCACCATTCAGTACCTTGGTGTTCTCCTACTGTACTGGGTATGTCTTGGGAACATGTTGGCTAGAACTGGATCAGCTATTACTCCCTTGTAGAAGAAACATGGCATAAAAGCCACGGTAAAACTAGGGTATGGAGCTTTACCTTTATCTGAGCTGCAGAC
The DNA here is from genome assembly GCA_947846985.1 of Fratercula arctica. Classification (NCBI taxonomy): domain Eukaryota; kingdom Metazoa; phylum Chordata; class Aves; order Charadriiformes; family Alcidae; genus Fratercula; species Fratercula arctica. The sequence goes on from CANTUZ010000006.1 coordinate 37,692,850, forward strand.
TTCTGTGGCGTGATCGTATGGCCCTCCCATAGCCTCAGCTGAAAACTGGAAAGATTATTCCCATTAACTTCAGCCAGTGGGCTCAAGATTCAAGCTGGGCAAAAAGAAGGCTGAGATACTGAACAGTATTTTGGCTGAGGGCATATGTCTGTGAAAAGGGAGAATATGGCGTAAGCATATGCTGTTGCAATTTATTCAGCATTTAAAGCATGAATTAGCTTGACAGTAAGGAAAATCCCCTAGAGTGCCTTAAAGCACTTTTGCATGGCTTCTTCCCAAATAGAGAGGAGGGCTTTGCATTCAGAAGTCACCCAGCATTGAGAAAGCACGTCTCTTCAAATAGCCTTCTTTTTTATTGCATTGAGTGTACTGGAAGCATGGTTCGTCTGAACAATGCACAAAATGAAAGTATTCACTACATGCCCAGTGATGACGAATCTATTGGCGAAGTCGGGGATTGTGTGGTCCCCTTGTCTGCTGACTAGTGTTTCAGAGCAAACAGCAGAGCATTAGCTCCATGAAAAGAATACAGCTTTCTGAAGATGATACAAACAAGCCCATGGCAAAAGTCTGATTTATGATTTTTTTTTTCTTTGTGTTCCTCTTTTCAGCAACTAAACTCCTTTGGGAATTACCAATTTTTGTTCCAAGATCTGGCTATTACCACTGTAATTGGTGTGACAAGTAAGCCCCTTAGTCATCCTATGTATTAATTTCACCTCCTTGGAAATACATAATCCTATGTACAGAAATGAAGAAAAGAGATTTACATAGAGTGCAGGATGTTTAGATTTGTAGAGGAGGTGTGTTGTTTGAGAAAATCTCTGAAATAAGATGGGTAATTCTTACTGCTGCTTTTGCTTAGCATGTAGGTTGTTGTTGATAACTGGGTTGTTATCTCTAGAAGGAGTAAAAACAGACCTAATGGAGTGGAAAGTCTGTTCAGGTTTTTTTTCCTGTTAACTTGGGAAGGCAGATCAAGGAGTTACCTAAGGACCCATGTCGGCAACATGGACAGTGGGACTGAGTGCATCCTCAGCAAGTTTGTCAACACCACCAAGCTGTGTGGTGCGGTTGACATGCTGGAGGGAAGGGATGCTATCCAGAGGGACTTTGACAGGCTTGAGAGGTGGGTCTGTGCAACCCTCATGAAGTTCAACAAGGCCAAGTGCAAGGTCCTGCACGTGGGTTGGGGCAAGCCCAAGCACAAATACAGGCTGGATGGAGAATGGATTGAGAGCAGCCTGAGGAGAAGGACTTGGAGGTGTTGGTTGATGAGAGCAACATGAGCCAGCAATGTGTGCTTGCAGCCCAGAAATCTAACCATATTCCAGACTGCATCAAAAGAAGTGTGGCCAGCAGGTCAAGGGAGGTGATTCTGCCCCTCTACTCCGCTCTTGTGGGACCACACCTGGAGTCCTGTGTCCAGCTCTGGATCCCCCAACACAAGAAGAACATGGACCTGTTGGAGCGAGTCCAGAGGAGGGCCACGAAGGTGATCAGAGGGCTGGAGCACCTCTCCTATGAAGACAGACTGAGAGAGTTGGCGTTGTTCAGCCTGGAGAACAGAAGGCTCCAGGAAGACCTTATACCCCTTCCAGTACTTAAAGGGGGCCTACAGGAAAGATGGGGAGGGGCTATTTATCGGGGAGTTTAGTGATAGGATGAGGGGTAATGGTTTGAAACTGAAAGAGGGTAGATTTAGATTGAATATTGGGAAGAAAATCTTTACTGTGAGGGTGGTGAGGCACTGGAACAGGTTGCCCAGGGAAGTTGTGGATGCTTCATCCCTGGAAGTGTTCAAGGCCAGGTTGGATGGGGCTTTGAGCAACCTGGTCTAGTGGGAGGTGTCCCTGCCTATGGAACTAGATGATATTTAAGATCCCTTCCAACCCAAACCATTCTATGATTCTATGATCCATGCCCAAATGAAAAAGTGGAGGGATCAACTTTTTGGAGTCCAACTCATATTTAAAGCTGTGTAGGCAGGAGGCATGAGAGGAAAGAAATATGAAAATGGAGAGGAAAGAAGTGACAGATGTCAGACACTACAGAGCAGGAAGCTGTAAGCCAAGCATAAGAGAGGAAACCAGTGCTGGAGGGGAAAGAGAAAGATGGGGTTGTTGAGATAGAGTAAATGCAGGGAGAGGTTTAGAAGCAAGAATGGCAAGGGCAGGGGCATGAAAAGCATATATCAAAACCACGTAGCTATCTTCCATCCCTGCTGGAACCCAGACAACTGGGAAAGGCCTTGATTAAATCAAGCCTAAAAGGGTCAGCCACAATACTGGGTGCCAAAAGCTACCTTCTGTGAGTAGCCCATTTGGAACACTGCATCAAGGCTTTCTGTATAGCTCTTTTACTCAACGTCTGGATAACTTTGTTGAACCTAAGAACAGAGGAAAACCTGTTGGGTCAGCTAATGCAGTCCTTTTACCAGCTCAAATAACCGGGGATACTAAGTGCTTAGTCCAGGGCAGATGCACAGAACATGGGCAACAGAGAATCCCAAGCCGCAGTTGACAAGTGACAGAAAGAGAACGGAAGAGCTTGAGGATATCCTTAAATCCTTGGGCCTAACAGTAGCCAAATAAAAATCCAACATTTTCTTTTCTGAAAATGCCTTATGATAGGCAGATGCCATTAATTAACCTCTTCTGTAGCCAATAAGATTTTGTAAGAAAACAGTTCTGTATTTTGTACTTGTATTTGTATGTATTATAAAGAACATTATAGACTGTAAAAGTGTTGGCCATTGATATCAGTCAGTAATAATACAGCAGCACTGCTTGTATTTTGGACACACTAGTTAACATGTCTATGCATGTTTCAGTGAGTTTCACAGGTGCCTATCCAAAGCTGGTTCCCTACAGGCCTCCTAGCCAGCTCGTCTCTCCCCCGTTGCTGCTCTCTGTTGTACTTAACATCCTCATCAGCCTCAGCATGCAGATTTTTGGCTTTTTGGTGGTCCAGGAGCAGCCTTGGTATTCCAAGACCGATATACACAGGTAGGTTCCTATCATGGTTTAATCCCAGGCAGCAGCTAGGACCATGCAGCTGCTCGCTCACCCTGCCTTCCCTCCCCAAGAAGGGTAGGGAGAAGAGGGAGAAAATGAGGGGAAAGGAAAAAAAACACTTGTGGGTTGAGAAAAAAACAGTTTAATAGAACAATATCAGAAAAGGAAAATAACACTAATAATAACAATAATAATAATAATGACACAAGTCACTCTCACCACCTGGTGAATTGGCACCGTCCTGAGGGATGTTTGTGCACTGTACCCCCCAGACCAACCCCATTTATATACTAAGCATGGTGTCTATGGTACAGGATATTCCATTGGGCATTTTGTTGTTCTGTTTATACTCCTTCTCAGTTTCTATGGGAAGCTGAAAACAGTCCTTGAAAAGCATAAACACCGCTTAGCAACAACTAAAACAATATGCACGGTTGATATTCCTTTCATACATCGTCTGAAACACAACAACTAGAAAGAAAATTAACTCTGTCCCAGCTGAAAACAGGACAGTCCCCTTCTTGGGACTCTGGGTGACACAGGACACACCTGGTGGGACAAGTCTGCATGGTACTATTGATTAGCTTAACTGTGGGCCCGATCAGTAGCTGCAGGCAGACCCTGTGCTTCCCCACAGGTTGCAAACACATTAAAAAGTGTTGTCTGCAGGTCCTTAAGCTCTCTAGCAAGCCTGCTGTGCAGCACAGTGCATGTGGTGAGAACGCTTGAGCTCAACGCTTTTGTTGAGCACAAAGAGGAGTATTTCATTGCAGGAAGACCAGCGTATCCAAGTAGGTTTGAGCTCAGGCTCTACCAAGTTCAGCAAGCTCAACCCAGTGGGTAAGATTGAGAACATTGCCAATAACCTACATCCTTGTGATAGCAGGAGCAAATCATGGCTGTGAGGGAGGATTTCTGATAGTTGTAGTGGAAACTGGGGGGAAATAACCAGAACAGTGATCATTTGCTGACCAGTGTGACACTCTTTTTCAGTGCCTGCCCCTCAATGAACAACCACATGGAGAATTATTCCTCTGTTTCCAGCCTGGGGCTCCATGGGGTGAGAGATGGAGCCCTTGAGCAAACAGACAATGGCTACAAGAGCTATGAAAACACCACAGTGTGGCTGCTAAGTACCATCAACTGCCTCATCGTAGCACTAGTGTTTTCCAAGGGAAAGCCTTTCAGGCAGCCCATCTACACAAACTGTAAGTATGGGGAGAGAGGGAGGGATCTGTGGGAAGTTAATTTAGGAGGTCAATTCACTAGAGAAAAATTAAAACTTGACCAAAGTGATGCCAGCCAAAAAAAGCAGGAGACCAATATTAGATTACTAAATGACTGAAGGCCACCTTTTCAGAAGTTTTAGTGCCAGTGGCATCCTGTGGCCAGTGGCTTTCTGAGCTGGGGCCACACATTGTGCTTCTGTACTGCTAAAAACTTGACCCTGGCATTTGGATTTCTGAAACAGACCAATGGAGTTTGATAAAAACTTCTAAGGAGTAGCAGGAAGGTGGTGTGGGCTGGCAGAAGCATCGTATTACTTAAGGTAGTCTGAATGAGACATCTCAAGAAGAGCCAGAATTAGGTGGTTCCACATTGCTTTAGTCTTTAGAATAACTCTGGAAGAGCCCTATTCCTGTCTCCCCAACCTGCTGGTTGAGCAATATTGGCAGATGTCATGTTCAGGGCATTCTTTTGGGCCCATCTCAGAAGAAAATATACAATGACATTTGCACATTTGCAGAGTAAATGCAGAAGGTACTTGTCTGAGTAAATCTGAGGTTTTACTACGTTCATTTTTCTTTTGCTGAAAGTTCCCTCCTATCTCATGGATTTTTTTTTTTTTTGACTGTCACAGAAAATGATAACAATCTTATGTAGTAAAGGCAACCAGCTGAGATTGCTCATAAACCTGTAGTTTTATTTGTTTGTTCTTGTCCCTTCAGATGTGTTCATACTGGTGCTCATAGGACAGCTGAGCATTTGCCTCTTCTTGGTGTTTGCTGATATTGATGATCTCTACTCTAAGATGGATGTGAGTATTGTTCCAAGGTGGATTTTCTTCCTACTGCCAGGCGTCTTATAAGTGGGATTGTTTTTAACAAAAGGCACAGACTTTTGCGGGGATACATGGCACCTTTAAAGACAAATCATATTTAAAGAGATGGATTTTAGATGAAGGGACTGAAGCACCTTCTGAAATACAGTAGCTCCAAACTAAAATCTGTGCATTCTGACACCTGGACAGCTACACATGTAAGTCTGATTGTTTCAGCGCATTGTCCATGCAACAGATGGCATCACTAAGCTTACAGTGCTTGGTATGTTGGTGGCTTGATAGTTGTGAAGCCTGGGGCCTGCAAATTTAAACTAAAGTACCATGCACTTGTGTTTCTCTGGCTGTACTACTCTGCACACAGATCTTCTTGCAAAGAAGATCTGCCAGTTCGCACTCAGAGCATCTCCCAGTTCTCAGTCCCCAATATTTTCAGGCTCCCTGTTAAAATTTCAGACAGCTCTTAGTTTCCTAAAGCAACATTTGGGTTTAGAACAGTTGTAGAGAAAGACTAGTGGGGCTGTCATGGCAATAGAAGATCTATCTTGATCCTTAATTAATAAATACCTGTCTTATTTAGTCTGGCAGAATGCAAGATGGGAGTTGCCCTGTGCAATTCCATCTTAGAGGAAATGCAAGGAAAGGATAAGATCCACCTCAGCCGTAGGACAGGGTTGTCAATGGACCTGTCAATTAGTATGTTGAGTCTGGGAGATATTAACCTCCTCCACTGTGACACTCTCACAGCCTTGTAGTAGGAGTCACAGGAACAAAACAACAAAAGCAACACACAGCTATTTTTTCAGTACATTTCTCATTAGAACGATGAAGTGTGGTGGCTTTGGATAACAAGTACTGAAGAAGATGCTGCTTCCAGTCCTGTATCTTTGTGTGACAGTTAGCAAGTGGATTTAGAAATGGAAATAATGAAACATGGAAAGAGAAATATAGACAAAGGGAACGACCTGGATTTTGAATGCCAAGCAGCCTAGCTAAAGCTGCCTCACTGTGTAACTGTTCCCAGAGCAGCGGCTCGGCAGGCAGACCCAGCTAAAGAACCTGCCACGAGATGGCACTTTAAATCAAGTCTTAGTCCTGTTGTGACACAGGACATCGTCAGCACTGCAGCTCTGAGGGGCTCAAATGCCTTTGGGGAGAACTGCAAAACTCCCAGGCTGTCTGGAGGGAATACACCGGATTTGCTGAGAAAATAAAAGGAGGGAGTGGCAATAAGAAATTCTGTAATAGCCTAGCCCTGGAGAAACTGCTGATCCAAATTTTGGATCTGAGCTGCATCTCCAGAATTAAGTTGAGCTAGAGCCAGAAAGTCAGTGCTGCCAGCTGAGGGAAGCTGGAACTGGGTTTGGAACTGAAATACTCAGACTTTGAGCTATTTCTTATATTAGAAAGAAAGGAAGCATTTAGATTTCCTGTTGAAGTTCTGGAATACAGTTTTCTCTGCTGCATCATAAGTTTAAAAGCATCTTTATAAATAATTCCTCAAGACTATATTGGCTTATCAGCAGTGTACAGCCAGTGTGGGATTCTGGCTTTTGATGACACAAAGCTGGTGAGGCGTCTAGAGAACAAGTTCTGTGAGGAGCGGCTGAGGGAACTGGGGTTGTTTAGACTGGAGAAAAGGAGGCTGAGGGGAGACCTTATTGCTCTCTACAACTACCTGAAAGAAGGTTGTAGTGAGGTGGGGGTCAGTCTCTTTTCCCAAGTAGACGGGAGGAAACAGCCTCAAGTTGTGACAGGGGAGGTTTAGACTAGATATTAGAAAAATTTCTTCACTGAAAGGGTTGTCAAGCACTGGAACAGGCTGCACACGGAAGTGGTTGAGTCACCATCCCTGAAGGTATTTAAAAGGAGTGTAGACATTGTGCTTTGGGACGTGGCTTAGTGGTGGACTTGGCAGTGCTAGGCTTATGATTGGACTCGATGATCTTAAGGGTCTTCTCCTACCTAAATGATTCTGTGATTCTATGTTACAAGCTTCTACCAGGCTCTAGTGTGCGCACATTTTGTTGAACAGCTTCGCCTGCTTTTTTCCCAGCTTGTTTGCACCCCTACCACGTGGCGGATCTCCATGGTGATAATGCTTGCAGTCACACTTGCTGTGTCCTTCCTTGTTGAGGTGAGCATGCTTCATTGAATGTACCTGTCAGCACTAATTGGAGAGATGAAAGAGTCAGGTCTCACTTTCTCTCCCTCCTCCTCAGCCCAAGTTGGGAATATGTATTAAAACAGGAACCATTGCTGCTACTTTACCTACCTCACCCTTACTCTCTTTCCTCAAAGCCACACATCTGAATGATAAGATAAAAGGGGATGCAAGGCCCAACCACCTTTTGTTTTCCTCTGGTGAGTGGAATGTATCAGGCACTGCCCCAGGCTAGAGAAATATGGGCAGCCTTTAGTGTTTCCTACTCAGATGTTCTAGACTGTCAGGAGGAGCTGGTCACAGTTTTCTGGTGGAGAGCTCTGGTGGAGCTGGTATGCAAAGTGGTCAGTAAAAGGCTACTTAAGGGATGTGGATGAGCAGGACAGGGTGGGAAATCTGGGTCTCCACTACTTTCCCTGTGTGCGTCCTGTGGATAAAGAGGGAAAACTACTGTCCAGGTCCTTCAGAGTCTTCCTTTTGCTCTTGCTTTTACAGGAAGCTGTCATTGGGAACAGAGCCTTATGGCTGCTGCTGAAAAAGACCTTCCGGTACCATTCAAAAAGCCATTACAAGAGGCTGCAGCGAGTGTTAGAGCAGGACTCAGCCTGGCCACCTCTGAATGAAACCTTCTTCTCAGATTCTGTGGCAATATCAGTAGAAGGAAATATGGGAGGCCATAGCAATCCAACATTTGACAGCAATGAGGACTCACTCTGAAGGAAACTGAAGAGGACACGTGTCCAGGACAGTTGCAGTTGGCTGTAGAAGGACTATCTCAGAGACATAAGAAAAGAGGAAGGATGAACCCATCACTGCTCCCCCATTCTAAGACTGACCAGCTCTGGCTTATTTTTAAATTAACTGAAAGCAGAAAAGCTGTCCGCAGTAGCATAAAGCCACAACAGTGTTTCTCCTGCCCCCTTGCCCATGTACGAATGGCTGCCAACTGTAAATGGAACAGCTTGTTGAATATTGGCGAAGTATTCATGGTTGAAACACCCCATTGCTGCATCCCTCTCTTGAACTGCATCATGCAATCCATAAACATGGGGGCTCCTCCAGATGAGAAACAGCTAATTCAGTTACCATCACTCCTCTGGGGAGATCCCCTTCAAGAAAACAAATAGAATTTACTCCTGATAGAGGCTGCTGAACACTGGCATTTCCTAGGATTCCTGTATCTCCTGGTGTTTCAGATACTGCTACCTGGTGTCTGGCGTTTGTTGGGGTTTCTTCCCCTTCTGGCAATACTTGGCTTTCTGGAGGTGGAAGGACCTGCAAATAGCCAAAGCCCTCTAGAACCATCCACTCCTAGCACCATTGTGCTCTTCCCATGGGAACAACACAGAGCTCTATTGCTAGCTCACTGCTACCAGGCAACCTGTTTGCCCTCTTCTCAGTTTAAAACGTGCTACTTGCGTTTTCTGGGTGAAAAATCTGTTGACCTACAGAGCAGCATGATTTCATTGTTTAACAGTTCTTTTTTTGAGGGAGGTAATTGTTTGGGATATCCATTTTAAAAAAAGTAGAATGGTAATTGCAAATTTTGATCTCATTCTGCGGGTCTACAAGGACATGGTGTCCCTTGTGGTGTGAGCTTGCTCTACTGGAGCGGATGCTGCACAGCTGGGCTGCTGCCTGGCATCAACTCCTGGTTTACCAGTTCCAAAAGAAGCAGATATTGAACGAGTTACTACTTCTAAGGGCCTAAGCCCTGAATTAAAAGACTGGGAGCCAACTAGGTCTCAGAATAATTTTATTAAATTCTGTGGCGTGCTCTGAAGTTGAACCATCTGAGGTTTTGGCTTTGGTTTCCAACCATAATTGCACATGCTACACACCATGTGTTGTTCATCAACTCATATCCCTCACCTGTTAACCTTTGATGGTGACTTTTACTCACTCTGCTGTGCTGCTTCTGCCGTACATAAATGTAAGAGCACTGCGCATTTCTGCAGGTTTTACCTACTCAAAAAAAGTAACTTCTACCAGCACAAATTCTCTTAGCCCTTTGATGCTAGGCTGACTTCCTGCTCACCGTATTTTGCAGTCTCTGTCCCCAGGTGGGTGAAACAACAAGGTATCAGTGAGGAAGGCTTCAGAGGAACACTTCCTTCTTATATAAGGTGTTCAGGGGAGTTGTCCCCTCTGAACTGCACAATTTGTTTTTCACAGCTGGAGCTTGCTCATGCTTTTCCTGGGTGAGGCTGAGGAGCGCTTTGGGAGCAGTTCAGCGCTGGGAAATGCTGAAGCACTCTTGCATTTCCAGAGAAACCCAGAGAATCAGAGAGATTGGGAGTCATGGTAAAGATTCCTTTGGTCTTTTAGAGTAAAAAGTAGCTCTGGAAAACAAAGAGCAAATCAGAAAAGATTACGGATTGTTTTGATTCAACATGTGTGTACCAGAACAGTGTTTGAAAAGAATTTAGCTTGAATCAAAAAATAACTAATACTATTTTTCTAAAAAGGAAAAAAAAAGTTTCAAATTGAATAAAACATTTATTTGACTTAAAGCAATTTTTTTTTGCCTTTTAAAACAAGTTTGACACAGGCAAATAGAGTAAATACCTTCCTACCTACTGCAGTTTACCTAACGGTAAACACCTGCCACAAAGCCACACAACTTGACACAAACAGAAATGGTTCACATTTCATCATAAAAGTGTCTCCAAAGTTAGGATGAGTTCCCAGTTTGCAGCAAAGTCCATCGGGAAAGTGAAGGTTAGATGCTGTGTGCACTCCTTGCAGCTTAAGGAGACCCCAAAGAGCAGGTTAGTGGAGTTATTCCTGCAATCCTGTCTTTGAGATACAGCGTTTCCCTTGGAGACAAAATTCACCGTCCTATTTATGAACTCCCGCACAAGAAATGTGTTGCAGTGTCTGATAAACTGGCAGCTGCAGTAGCGTTGCAGACTAGCCATCTAATTTATGTTTATGTCACAATTGACAGTATAAAAGTATGAACTCGTGGCAAACCTGTGGGTCGACAAGATAGAGACTTGCTTGTCTGCTGCTGAAATACAGCCTTGCCTGCAAGAGAAGAGAATTCAGAGAATAGGTGATATTTGACCTCTGCCGCCCTGTAAGATGTCAGTCTTGTGTTCCATCTTCCTGTGCAAGTCCAGTGTCTCCAGCCATACTGGGGTGTATTCTATCATTGACCAGCAGAGCTAAACAGTGTGTCCCAGCTGCCTTGAACTGCTTATGTACCGTACCTCTGGCCATCAGGAGACAAACGATGTGTTACGCGCATCCTTGCTGCAGAAACCAGCTCATACGCACACATCAAGCCCCTCTGTTCTGCTCCCTCGCCTCTGGTGGAATGTCTGAGGTCCCAGTGCTGGGCTGGTCTCCTCAAACTTGGACTGGGAATGTATTTAGGGTCAGGATGAGGAATAAGCAAAAATGAAAGCTTCAAGCATGGTTGGGATTCACATCTGCATTTTGCATTTTGGGGGTCTCTCTAATTTGAAAGATTCTTAAACTTCTGGAAAGCAGGACAGCATGAGCAGTAAACAAACATCTTCTCGCCCGCAGTGCGTCTGCCAGGCACTGGCCATGCTCCTTCTGCCTGTCCCCACTTTTGCTTGCAAGAGGCAGCTGAAATGTAGGCGCTCGGTTCTGTCTGTTTGAACTTGCTGCTCGGCACTCCCAGCTTGTACCACTGACAGAACAGCGGAGAAACACAAATACAACTTAGCCACTTAATGAAAAGAGTTGTTTTGTAGGAACATTGTAAAAGTGTTACGCAAATTCTGTGGCTGCATAAGGGCAGAGACAGATTGACAGCCCTGGATGTGGCTCCACAGTCCCTGTCTGCAGTCCAAGCTATCCACGCACAGCTGAAGAATCCCCTAGAGGACCGAAGCTCCAGGCTCCCATTCTCCTTTTGTGACTGGCAGTGGACACCAGCTGGATAGATCCCCAGTGATCTTTGCCAGCAGACACTGTCCATCCTGGTTAGCTTTCTGCAACTAAAGGAAAGGGACAGACTCCCTGGAGCACAGCCAACCCGCTGAGCCATGCAGCCACTCTCAACAGCTCATTTCAAAATCTGATTTTCCTTCTCAAATACACTTGTCCTAGTTAATGAAAGAAGAAAATAACTTTTATTTATGCCCTTCCCGTTTTTTTTATGACTTGTTTATCTTGATACAGTCATCGCAGTTTTTGTCTCCTCATCGGCGCTCTAGAGCTCAGCCTGCTTGGCAGCACACACAACCAACTGAGGAATAAAGCTCCATTAAAAAGACGCAGACCCTTGCCCATAATAGCTGTAGGTGTACATAATATTAAAAAAAACCCAGAACTGTTCACGATCACAGAATCATAGAATCATAGATTAGTCCTTTAAAGGTCATCTAGTCCAAAGCCCCCTGCAATGAGCAGGGACATCTTCAACTAGGCCAGGTTGCACAGAGCCCCGTCCAACCTGACCTTGAATGTTTCCAGGGATGGGGCATCTGCCACCTCTCTGGGCAACCTGGGCCAGTGTTTCACTTCCCTCATCGTAAAAAATGTCTTCCTTATATCTAGTCTAAATCTACCCTCTTTTAGTTTAAAGCCATTACCCCTTGTCTTATCGCAACAGGCCCTGCTTAAAAGTGCAGGGATGAGGAGAAGCGAGGCCTGGGCACTTGGCCCAGGCTGGCCAACAGGATTATTTCATACCATGAACATCACATTCAATATAAATTAGAAAGTTTGCTGCGTAGTTGCTCTCTCCCTTGATGGCAGCGGTCCAGAGAACTTCTTGCCCGGTGCCGGACCCCTGAGCCCTTCCTCCCAAAGCCGCAGCACTCGCAGCATCCGACATTTGCTGTCCCTGCTGGGAGTGCACAGCTTCCTCCTGAGACAATTGGATGAGTATAATTCTTTTACATCTTATATTAGTATCGGGATCAATACTGGTTCTAAGTATTATTGTTAATTATTTAGTCTTATGCTATTAAATCTATTTATATTTCAACCCTCGTGTTCCCTTTTTTCCCTCGATTCCCCTTCCCAGGTGGGGAGGGGTCATCGGGTGATGGAATAATTGTCTAAACGACAATAAATTGTTATGGGTTTTCTCAAACCATAACAACAACGCAGCTCTTCAGGAGTGTTACAGAGGAGGCTGCGGAGACAAAGTACCTGCCAAGGATCAGCCAGGAAAGGAAAGCAGAAATAGCTGCTACCTAGGCCACTCAGTCCAAGGAAAGGAAACAGAGAACCCAGTTATCATATACTGCAGGCGTCTGGTGCCAACAACTGAGTTTAGAGGACTCATTACTTGCTCTCCTGGCTTCTCAAGTCCTCATGTTGGAAAAATAGTCCTGCAGGATTCCTCACCAATATCGCCCACCGGACAGTGCTTAACCCCTCTACAGCCTTTGTCTCATTTGTGGGCAGCCGCAGCCTCCGAGCTGGGGGGGCCATGCTGTGCTGCGCCAGGGCTCTGCACCACGGGCTGCTGGCCAGGTGTGTGTAAGGGATGGCAGCCCAGCCAGGCTGTGTGCATTTGCCTCCTGGTTGGCTATGGGCAGTGGGGACATGAGTCCTCTTCTAAGAAAGTAACTAAATGTTCTGTGTGTCTGAAATACAAAGCATATTTGTCTCTGCTCGGGAGTGTATTGTTTTCACAGTGTCCCTTGTGGCTGGTGACCACGGTGCTTGTCACTGACATAGCTCTGATTCCTCAGTACAGGTCACTGTAGGTAAAAGGGAGTGAAGAAAGATCCACCCATATGTCTTGTTTAAATCTAATTAGTAAATCTCTTTGGTACTTCCTAGGTGATTAGCAGACAGGGCTAGAATACAAGCTTCCCACTTTATTGTGTAATTGCCCCAGCCTTTCTCCTAGCCCACATGACAGATCACTCCAGGTAAAGGAGCATCCTATTTCAAGAAGAGAGTGAGGCTAGAGGGAGAAAGAAGACATCAGGACATCATAACAAGCTCTTTCTCCTGAAGCTACAGATTACTTGGGAGGTGCTGGAAGAAGTGCTTTTGGGCCTGGGAAACGGTTCAGAGAACAGGAGACACATTTTGTTTATGTCTTACTCCCCTCTTGCACCCCACCCAAGACCAGGTAAATCGTGATTCGATAGCTCCAAGCCATGGAAACCAGCAATGCTCCTTCAGCCGTTCCTCAATGAATGAAGTTTTACTACTGCATGCAATCACCATGCACATGCCAGCCAGTGTCTAACAGCTACTCTGAGCAGAACTGCCTGTTGCTGTAAAGCAGCAGAGCTCTGCAGAGGTCATGGTGCGCCCCTGGGCATTAGCAGCTGCCTTCTGTTCCTCACACTGAACCTCCAGCCTGCCGCTCTGTTCCTCCTTGTGATCACCCTTATGCAGAGCTCGCTGCCCACTCACTGCTGACTGAAATTAGAGCCTTAAGCTGCCTCTCACAGCCTTTCAGAGCACAAGTCGCACAGGAGCATGCCATCCTTTTGATATAGACGGTAGAGCAGGAATGTGGACATGCCAGCCTGTGGCTTGAGTCCAAGGCTCTAAGCAAGGCAGGCATTCATCAACTGGACCAATCTTTTTGCCCCAGTGACTGCGTTGTTGTGAGGTTAGGCAAGCATACAATTCAGGGAAGAACATGAGGACATGTGGAACTACCCATGCAAGACTTGGTGGCCACGTCTTTGTGACAGAGGGTACCTCTGGAAGGCTGAAGGCACCATGGTACTGTCTCCGAAGTTTGGGGGTGTTGGTATAGCACATGCCATGGACTGACGATTGTCTTCCTCTGCCTGGAAGTTGTGCCACAAGGAAAGGGCCCTGGACACTGACAGGATCCTCAGGAGAAATGGAGAACATCTCCAGGAACAGAACAGAAATGAGGGATGTCACCCCTATGCCCTGGGGGGCAGCTGGAACAAGAGGCAGATTACCAGCGCATGGTCTCTGGTGTGGCTGTGAACACTGGAGAATATGTTGTGTTGTTAGATACCAGAGAGATTGAATGCTTCTTGTAGCTGCCTTTTAAATTTCTAGAGAGGAGAGATGTTGTGCCTGATTAACTGTATATATTACACTGAATACAGCCAGACTTATTTGCTGAAATAAATATAAATTTAATTATAAATCTTTTTTTTTGCTTCTGTGGGGACAGAGGGTGCTGCTTTACTGCTCTCTTTAGATCACCTGCTTGGTTATTTACACATCAAAAGAACCTCTTGGCATGGCTACAGCTTCCCATTTCCTTACAGCTGAATGGACACCTGGTACTTCAGCAAAAATAGAGCTTTATTAAGTGCACAAAGAAGGAAAAGCACCTGAAGAGCAGTAAGGTGGGACATGCTGTGCACCGATAAAGGAGGAGAGTTCAAACTGTGTGAAGTGAGAGGATGAAAGAGGCAGGCAGCCCCAGCACATCCCTCTCCTGTCCCTCTGCGCCACCTCCTGCCGTGGCTCTGGGCAGGGAGCTCTTTGCCCTCCAGACTTGCCCCACTCAGAATCTGCCAAGATCCCCCACTGCTGACCAAGCAGTTGAAGAGGGACTGGAGCCGCTGTGTCTCCAGCAGCTATTCAAAGCTGGAGTTGAACTGAAGAGGCCTGGATTGCCCTCTGGAGGGTTTTCGTCTCCGTAGCAGTCCAGTGAAGATGGGGACGCAGCCTCCTGGTTTGACCTGGCAGTTGGGAAGGCTGCAATCGCCCCTTGGCACAACCCCCCTGTGCAAAATCAGAGGCCTTGCCTGGCGCGTCAGGGACAGGGTGGCAAAGGCAGAGCTCTGAACAAGCTCTCCAGGGCTTACCCTTGCTGCCCTTCTCTTGCTCTCTGAAATACTGGACCCTGCCACGCGTCTTCAGCGCCTGCAAAAGCCAAGGCAGAGATCCAGCAGTCCCAAGCTGCCTCCCCCACACAGCGCTGCAGCCCCTCTCCTCCGCCTCAGCCAGGCAGGTAGCCAGGTGAGGTGTGTAGGTAAGATAACTCATAGAAATATACAGCCAAGGTACCCAAGTGTTTCGGCTCCAGCTGCAGGAATCACGCACAACATGCCCAGATCTCCTTGAGGAGCCCCTCAGTGATGCTGCCTTGGACGTGTCCTGCCATGTTCCCCCGGAGAACACGCAGCCCAGCGGGTGCACACTCACGCTGAGGGCTTCACCTGGGCGGTGCTATGGAAAGGGGAAGACAAAGGCTTTCAGGCAGGCTGTGACTCAGGTTTGTCATGGTTGTTCTCTTGTGGAGAGTGCCAAAGCAGTCTGTCCTGGTAAGCTGAGAGGCTCAGAGCAGCGGGTGCTTGGGCCAGTGGAACAGACCTGGGGGAAGGGACCAGGAGCCAGCAGCGATTCTGAGATGCCTTTATCCATCCATTTTCCCCAAATCAAAGCACCACGCTGTGCCCCGTGTCAACTTTCAGCCCATCTGCACGAATGTCCTGATGTTTTGTTTGCTTTGCTGGCAGGCGGCATGTTTTAGAGCAATTCCCCGGCTCTTCCCCGTGTGTACACAGCTGAAGGCGACACTGCGCAGAGCAGCACATGCTTCTCCACCACACAGAGCAGCATGCTTCGCCTGAGCTCACTGGGGAGGACTTAGCCCAGCGCTGGAGGCATCTGGCTCCGTAGGAGCAGTGTCTGTCCTACATGGATTGATGGATTGACCCACTGCCCTCTCTGGGAGGCTGGAGTAGCGCACAAGGGGTGTTGTGGTGATACAGCTATAACACCTCTGATACCTGAACCACGCACAGTGCCTGTAGATACCCAGCAAGTGTTTGAATCACTCTGGCCATTACTGGAAAGTTCACTGTGCTTACCAACAACATGTCTCATCTGCACTTCTCAAGAGATCAGGACAAACCTGGGTGACTTCTAAGTAAACTTACCTTCTTGTCTCCCCTGCCTGCTAATGAGGTGAAGAATGCAGTGATTAAGCCTGTGGTCTGTTTAAAAGCTCCAAAAATGTCAATCATCTCAGACATCTGGTAGGACTGCACTCAGTCAACACAGCCTGTGAGATGGCTGGGGCACAGCAGGTAGAGGTAGAGCAAGGGCACTCGGGGTGAGAGATCCAGGTGGTAACTGATAGCCATTGGACACTAGGACAAAGGGTTTGGAATCAAGCGTGGCTTTACTTTTCAATAGCTTTGTTCAGCTGTTCAACACAGCTAAGTTTTTTTAATAACTTGGTATCAGACACTCACCAGTGTCTGGGAATAAACCTGATCAGAGTCCAGGGAAGGAGAGAGAGGAGGGCAGAATGACGGGAACATCAGGAGAAATACAAAATCAGCAGAAAAGACACAAGAAAAAATACAGGTGGGACTGGAGAAATGTAAGTCCTGATAACTCCTGCTGTGCAGGTCTCATTGCAGACTGGTTGGTCCTGGGAATAAATGACATGATCCTGCTAAATAAGGTTACTCGAATCTGCATTCACAGAGCACCATTTCCCCACTGCCATTAAGGTCTGGGTTGTGCTTTACTGAACTTGGACAGGGATTCCTGCAGAAATCACAGGAGCATGAGGCTGGCGGGGATCTGACGTGGTTATTTTGTCCGTCTCCCTGCTCAGAGGCGAGATCTACCTATCCTTAGATCATCCTTGTCAAATTATGTCCTGCTTTTCCTTAAAATCTTCTATTGTACAAGATTTCCTCCTGCCCTAGGTAGTCGGTTTGAGTATTTTACTATCCTTTAAGTTAGAAAATCTTCTTGAATATCTAAACTAACTTTGAAAATCTAATTGTTTAATCTAACAAGAAATTATTCTGATTTATCCTTGTCTCTAATAAGAACAGGAGAAAAAAATGTCTGTCTTCTGTTGTGTATGGTAAGAGTCATTCTGTTTCCCTTTAGCCTTCTCTTTTCTAGTTTAAACAAACTCAGTTATTCAACTTTTCCTCATGGGTCATGTTTTCCAAACTTCTCATCTCGTTGTCATTTGGTATCTTGCCATTTAGTTGCACATTGCTAGGTCCTGAACTCCAGCCGAGGACTCGCAAACAGTGAGTTGAGCGGAATGATTTCCTCCCATCTTACTGACCTCACCAGCCTCCTGGTGATGTGGCTCAGAACCACAGTCGATTTTTTGGCAAAAGGAAACTCAGCCTGCAGTTAGCTACATCTCCTTCACTGTCATACACCTGCTTGGCCACTGCCTCCTCAGTTTGTACTTGTTTCCTACAGCTGCTCAGTGCAGCGTTTTACTGAATTTCATATGGTCTTTTGAGACTATTTGGTCAGCATCCCAAAATCATGCTGCATTGTTTCTTTCCTCTAAAGCAGGTGCTTCCATCGGCTCAGTTTCATATACACCTTTCAGTTGTCCTCTCCATCCTGTTATCCAACCTGCTAACAAAAACATGAATATTTTGGGTCCCTTGGGATGGACAGTGAACCACTGACATCTACTTAGGGTTCAACCTTTCAGCTCATCATAAAAGAATCCTGTTTCTCAGTATCTTCATATCTCATGGGGAGCTCTGTCAAAAGCCTAAATGTGCCACATTAGCTGCTTCCCTCCCGTTCTCTGGAGCATCTCCCTGTCAGGGAGGAAATGAGATTGGTTTGATAGGATCTTCCCCTGACAGATCCACGTTAGTTGCTCCTTATCACTTTATTATCCCTTGGGTACTTACAAACTGACTGATTAAGAATTGTCTCTCACATCCATCTGTGTATTCAAGTTGGGTTGACTGGCCTGAAATTCCCCGAGTTCCTTCTCTTTTGCCTTTTCAGGTGCTGACTCCACAGCTTGGTGGACTGGGGCTGGAGGTGTCCCACACAGCTACACACTTTGCAAGCGCAGGCTGTGGTGGTGGCGGTGGTCATCCTGCTGCCCCACACAGCAAAACTGTTGCGACTCCAGACCAGAGACTGGAGGTCATATTCCTGTAGATGAAATACACCTCACCCTGGATGATGAAAATAGAGAGAACTAGTAACACCACCCAACTAATGATACCTTTCTTGAGATTCCTTCCCCTGGAGAGTTACAGGAGGTGTTGGCTGGTAGTAGGCAAATACCTGCTTACAGTGGGTTGCACTTTATCTCTTTGTGTAGAAGCTTTCTGCCACAAGAATGTCCACAAAGGACGCAGCTGGACTTCCTGTAAGCGCCAGGTAGAAGACCTTTAGAAATGGACACTGCTTCTGAAAACCAGGGAGTGGAATGACTGCAAGTGTATTGCACCCAGGGAGCTGCATGACTGATGTGCAGAACAGCGTGGTGGATGGGCTTACCGATGCCCTCTCAGAGGAGAGGTAGA
The DNA here is from genome assembly GCA_947846985.1 of Fratercula arctica. NCBI lineage: Eukaryota > Metazoa > Chordata > Aves > Charadriiformes > Alcidae > Fratercula > Fratercula arctica. The sequence goes on from CANTUZ010000006.1 coordinate 37,711,306, forward strand.
GACAAAGGGGGATGGTTTATTTGAGTTGAAATCTGATTCAATTCAGGCTTTAGACAGCTCAAAATGACAATGCTAAAAAAAAAGAAAAATACGTATTTTTTCCACCACCACCTTGATTTTTCAGGGTTCTTCAGTGTTTGGTCCATCTTTGCTGTTTCATGGGCACAACTACAGCTGGAAGAACCCCCTGAAAGATGGATCTGGCTAGACTATGCAGAGCCAGCCCCAGGTAGATTCAGGGTGCAGCAAAGTGACAATTGCTCTTTGGTCATCCTAGGGCCAGACAGACTGGCCTCTGCTTACTCTGCTTCAAAGAGAAGAAACATGGATAAATGTTTTTATTTCCTTAGTAGCCTGCCTAGTGAAAGGCGCTTCTCTCACTTGTTGGTGCTTTTTCCAGGGTGGAGCTGCAGATTGGGGGAGACTTAGTGACACGCTGCACTGTAGTCCCTGGGTATTGTTCTCTCTCCCACCTCAGGGAAGGAGAATTTAGAAGAAATCCTGGTTTGCCATCACTGGGGAAATATGCTGTGTGCAAAGATTGTGTCTCTTTATGGAGTTTAAATCCCCTGTTCTCATCAGTGAGAGAGAATTACTTCCCTGTGGCTGAGCCAAAAAGTGTCCGAGCAAACTGAGCCATTGTCTCTATTCACACAAATATGTACTTTATTCCAGGACAATAGCGCAGCACATATTTCCTGCCTGGATAAATGCTTGTTTTCAGACTTTGTGACAGAAGGAGAATGGGGGGAGACAGAGCAATTTCAGTTTAGGGCCTGAAAAATATCTCTGGCAACATGGAGCGCTGGGACACGAGAGACTGGAAGGTGTGCAGTGGGGCTCCCAGCCCTGCCTGCTGCTACCGTCCCTGCCGGGGGAATGGTTGGAGCCCCCATCTCTCCCTGCCTCGCAGGGCTTGATGCTGCACGCTCTTCAAGGGCCCTGTGTTGCCCAGGGCTTCTCCAAAGGAGTCATCCAGCCCCGTTGCTCTTTCCTTTAGGCAAAATTTGAACTAAAGCTGCTCCAGCATGCCCCTCCACTGCGCTGAAACCAAGCCCAGGACTGGACACTGTGATGTCCCCAGAGCAGATCCTTCTCTCTGATACATTGGAGGTGGTCCCAGGTGCTAATGTGGCTACTCTGGGATCAGGTCAGCGTGGGGCTGCAGCACCCTCCCACCCTTCTCTTGGCCAATTTCCCTCCGAGCCCTGCGCAGGGCCATGTCCTCAGCACAGGATCACAGGTGCCCTCCCTCCCTTGGCCACTAGAGCTCTGCTCCAGCCAGTCCCACCCCAGCGAGCACAGCAAAGCCAGGAGGCAGAAAAACACACGTCTTGCATAAGGCAGGCATTTAGGGGCTTTACACGTGAGGGTGGATTTTCCTCCCTCTCCTGGGAGCCTTATAAAAAGCATGCGCACTGTGAGGCTTTCAAAGGCAGCAGAGAGGACCATGGTGAGAGCTGACTTTAACGCTGGCCTGAGTTCAAGTCAGTAACTGCATTCAACATTGCTTGACCCCACCAACAACAACATTGTGAAAACAACACAGTCAGATGGAGGAAAAGCTTTGGAAGGATCGTTGTGTGCTCCTCAACAAAGATGAAGAAAACGAGCTGGTAAGGAGTGGGGGACGGTGCTGGGGTTTAGTTTCTTGTGTGTCTCTTTTCCCACACATCCATTTTGAATATGCATCTGCTTCTTCTTCATCTTCACTCCCCATTTGGGCACTGTCTCTTCAACATAGCCTTGGTAAAGGCAAAAGCCCGGATCAGTCCTTGCTGAATTTGAGATTGATTTTTGCAAAGTAAGGGCTAAGTGAGGAACATACTACGTCAGTCCAGAGGCACGAAACATGGAAGAGATCTCTTTGCTCACCAGAGTTCATCTGGCCAGGGAGCAATGTCCCTTTCCCCACTGTCTGTTCCATTGTCTTTTCCATCCTAGTTGTGAGGATCCCTGCTAATGGGTACACTTTCCTTTACAGGGTGATCATGTATCAAACAGCAAGTCAAAGGGAAAGTGCTTACAAATGAGTTTTATCCTGGACAATTGTCTAAGGTAGTGATTAAATCACTTCTCCTGAAATGTAAGGGTCTTTGCTGCTTGCTGGGTCTAGGAAGATTGGGCAGATGATCAAAGTCTACCCCAGCTGTCATGGCAGGAACCCCTTGTTTCTCAGTCTTTTACAGCAGATTTTATGGAGCTGCTCTGCCCTTACAAAGGTTTTTTATTAATGTTAATTGAATCTACTTTCTGTCTTTGATTGTGATTGATTATTGATTGTATGCAGCAGCCTGGAAGGGCTGCTCTAAGTGAGTGCTTTGCAAACACAATGAGTTGGAAACTCTTCCTCTACCTGCCAACATGGAGCGATTACACAGACTCTGGTGAGGGTGGGAGTAAGACTTTCTCCTCTACCTTCCTGTGCAGGGAACAACCGGAATCCAGATATTTCCAGTGCACAGAGTGGGCACAGAAATAGACGCCTCTGCGCAGATGTAAAATATAGTCCTGTCACTCCTGTATTTGCTAGAAATACATGCTGTGTGCACTGGGATCACATCAGCACACTCCCCCAGGACAGGAGTCTCCATCCTCTGTGAGCAGAGGCTGCTAGCAGGTGCTTCCCAGCATCTCCAGTGTCACTGTTTGCCCAGCCCTGGGGACTGAGAAAGTGCCTCCATCACGGGGATGCAGGTGCTCAGGGCATGCACAGGTGGGAGAGACCCTGCCCTGCAGAGCACACCTGTACCTCTGCATCAGGATTGCTTGCGGGGCTACTAATAGCGGTGGGGCATCAGCTTCTCTGGTTGCCTTCAGTCAATTCCTGCTGGGAGTTGACTGCTGCTCATGTGAGCTTGTTTTAGACTAGGGAGCTTGGGTCAGTTACAGCAGTCTGGATCCAGTGTAAAATAGCAAATCTCCTGTAGGAGTCAGGTAAGGAGCCAGCTGGGGATCATCTGTGCCATGCTGATTGCTACAGGCACTGTTCTTCAGGGGTCACTAGCTGGTGTGTGGATATGGCCCCGAAGACCTGCCTCTACTTGCATAGGAAACAATGGAGATGCCAACTCCCTGATGAGAATGGAGGGCCAGGATGGATGGGTGGAGGGAGGCTGTTGCCCCAAGCAGCCTTTTAGCTGGGAGCCTGGGCACCCTGGGTGAGGTGCACCCACTTCCAGGAGAAACTTCTCTTGCCCCATTCGGCCCATGGCTGCAGCCCTGCTGGCAGAGGAGGGCCCTGGCTCTGCCCTGGGTGCTGCTGATGCAGCCTGCCTTGTGCAAGGTTGTCTGCATGAGGCTGAGCAGTGTTTTTCTCAATACTTCGTCCTGAGGTTCTGTTTGCTGGCACAGCCTTGTTTCCAGGTACTGCGCTTCTTGGAAAACCCTTCTTACCGCAGGCAGGCTCAATGGGGTAAATCAGCCGTGAACATGGGTTCCCTCAGCTCTGGCTTCAGTGCTTCCTCCTAAGCACCGTGTGAATGCCTGGTGTGTATTCTCTGAGCACAGGCGGTCTTTGTACCCGGCCCGCCCAGTGCGATCCAGTTGATCGGCCACGTGTTGCGGCTGTATAGGGAGTGACTGCACCAGCCAGGCCATCTCTGCCCTGGGGGACTTGGGCTCCTGCCTGTGACAGCAGGGCTGGGATCCCGCCTGGCCCCGTGCTGGCACGGTGCTGAGGACCTGGCATGACCCGGCTGCGCTGGGGTCCCACAGCCTGCGGGAAGGGGCATCTTCCTCAGCACCTGGAATGTCAGGAGCTCACAGCACCACCCCACTTATGTAAACCACCCCTCTTAGATGTATACAATATATTTCTACTGATTGTCTTCCATCATGTCTTCCATCTTATGCCTTTTTGGGTTCCTCAGTGGCTGTGCTTGGCATACGGCTGTGTCTAGATCTCCACTTGCTGGCAACAGCCCATGTTTGGCTCATGCTAGAAATGCCCAAACACTCTTGCTGGGAGACTCCTGGCCATGGACTTGTCCAGCCCCATCGCCACAGCTCTTCCCAGCCTTCCCTCCACCTTTGGCTGTGGATTTGGCTGCTCTCTTGTCCCTGTGGGGTGATGGGTGAGTCGGGGTCCCAGACACCTCCTGTCATTCCAGCTGCCCACATAACAGGCTCCTTGTTTTCCAGGCCTGCATTTGGAGTGTATTTATGAAAATCCTGCTATGAAAAGGCAAGTAAATGAAAATCTCCTTGAATTTCCTTAGTTGTGGACGCTGTGGTTTGTCCTCCCACTTTGAAAGCACTGTTTGTAGTTATTGATTTAAACTTCTGTGGCCTCTGAAGGAATAATATTTTGTGTACAGCAGGGCTGCACATCTAAAAGCTACAGAGCTGGTTTGAAATGGATTTTGCTAACCTGGTATAAGGGCTGCATGATTATCTTGATTTCAGTTGAGCTGCATTGATTTCAGCTTAGTTTGTTGATTATGATCAGAGTTCAGATAAATCAAGCTAATTGCTCTCTTAAACCTAAATAGGTGCTTACTGCAATGCCTTGAAGTCACTTGAAAATTATATTTGAAGTTAAACCAGTACAATTGTTTGTACAAGCCCTCTCCAAGGAGCTTTGCTTTGTTGCAAACTCTATCCTGTAAAGCACCTGTTGTCCTTCTGGCATTTCTTTGATGGTATTTCAGTTGTGGGACTTCCTCATTCTTATTCTTTTTTGTATAATTTGAAGCACTGTTTCCTCCCCTCTCCTCTCAACTACATGAGCCACATCAATAGGTTACATTATCCCACCACACTGTGTACTTTAGTTGACAAGCTATTCTGGAAAAGCATTCAGTGTAGTCACAGGGAGATGTACAAGAACATTTACTTACCACTTCTGCCTGCGTCTGCAGGGTCACTCAATACCTCCTCAGGGGCAAGTGCCACATGTACCTGCTGCCCTGTGGGTGGGTAATTGTTATCTGTGGTCTGGGCTGGGTATATCACCTCGGTGATGGCACAGGATTGCTCCTGCATCTCCTTGCACGGGCCTGTCCTGCAGCACCCCCAAGCAGTGGGCAGCTGGCAGCACCTCTGCCGGTGTCAGAGCGATGGGCCAGGCTCGCCTGCCATGCTGCTGCTTCCTCGCTCGCTCCTGAGCGCAGCCTCTCTCCTGCCCTCGCCATCAGCCCTAGGGTGAAGTTGCAGGGATTGCCTGGAGCTGGTCTTTTTGGACTAGGGAGGAGAGCTGAGAGGTGCCTGGGAAGTGCCCTGTGTAGGGGAACAAATGGACCACTGCAGCAGGAATGGAGACACCTGATGGAAAGCAATAGATATTTTTTTCAGCAGTGGGTGCAACACAACAAATTAAATTTCTTTTTCTAGGTTTTCATGTCAGTCTTAAACCAAAATCCTTTTCATAGAATCACAGAATGGTTTGGGTTGGAAGGGACCTTAAAGATCATCTGGTTCCAACCCCCTGCCATGGGCAGGGACACCTCCCACTAGACCAGGCTGCTCAAAGCCCCATCCAGCCTGGCCTTGAACACTTCCAGTTAGTTTAAAACTATTACCACTTGTCCTCTCACTACACTCCCTGATAAAGAGTCCCTCCCCATCCTTCCTGTAGGCCCTCTTTTAGGTACTGGAAAGCTGCTATAAGGTCTCTCTGGAGCCTTCTCGTCTCCAGGCTGAACAACTCCAACTCTCTAAAATAAGCTTTTTCCCAAATAAACTTTTATACAAAGTGAGCCCCGTTGTGGGAGCTGGCTGGGTTCCTGCCTTGGTGCCTGTGGAGAAGCGGAAAGGGAAAGACACGTGGCTGCTGAGGGCGCAGATGTAGGGCTGCAGGGCCAGGGTGGCACCTACCAACACTGCTGTGAGAGCTGTGGCCAGACTGCGGGTGACATGCCCAAAGGGTTGGCATCCCAGGGTGCTGTGTGCCATCAGCTATGGATGGAACATCTTCCTTCTTCCCTCATGCCCTGCAGGGTGCTGAGAGGGCTGGGAAAGCACCCAGCATGTAGAGAAGGATCCAGTTACGCTACAGACATTAAAGCTATTGTTAGCCCCATGGGCAGGTTTAAAGCAAACCAAAGGGTCCAAAAATCCAAAGTTCTTCTCAAGGGGAAAAACTAAAGCTATGCACTTAACAATCTCCTCCACAGACACTGGACCATCACTGTGGGGCTATCAAAATGAAAGGGCAAGTAGGGAAGTTGACAAATGACCTGGGAAATAAGTTAGAGGAAGAAAACGTACGGAGCAAAAAGAGCCCTTCCATATTTGCTTTCAAGATAAGGCGTACATGGTGGAAGGTAACACACCAGTAGGCATGGTACCTGGTACCTCACAGGAGTTACTCGGGGCTTGGTGTTTTTCTTTCCCTGAGGCAGCTTCTGTGCCCCTGCTGCAAGGTAGATTTCAGCAGTCAGCACTGAATTCGCATGGAGACATACTCCTTGGTGGCAGACAGGGCTGTTTGGTGCTAGCACTGCAGAGAGAGAAGTATCACCGTGGCGGGTCAGCTGCAGTCTTGAGGGTAAAAGCTCCAGACTGGAGTTATTTCTTCATTAATCCTGGAAGAGCTGATGTGAGAACACTTCTCTGCCGGCAGCAGCCCAGCAGCATCCTTCTTTCAGCAGCTCTTCTGTATTCTTAAATACGTCTTATCAATCAGCAAGCTCTCATTTCCAAAAGCGACCTTGAGCAGTTATGAGGGAGGGCTTCAGTCACCAGCCTTTCCTTTCAATAAACTTGCACTTCCTGATGAACAATCGCCAAGGTCAAACTTGTTAACAAAGAACGCTTTCTCTTTGCTGTACAGGAGATTTTTGGCTACCAGACCCAAGGCTGCCGAAAGGCCTTGTGCATTGCTGGATACATCTTGTCCTGTGGGGCGCTGCTGCTGCTGTTTTACTGGAAGCCAGAGTGGGATGTGTGGGCAAACTGCGTCCACTGCAGCTTGGAAGAAGCAGACGTTGTTCTGCTCAGAACAACAGTAGGTGAACCCTCCTGCTCACTGTTATTTGCAGAACCTATTCTTCTCACAGATAGGGCAGCCCGGCTGCCTTTGTGTGATGTAGCAGGTTAATAACGCTTCCCGCTTCTGGAAGTGGAGCAGCGGGGATGAATCAAGCTTCAGAGGACCAACAATTTTTATTTGCAGAGTTTGAAATACTGTGCAAAAGACCACGTTTACACTAACAAGAGTGCAGGTACTCTGCCTGAAGGCTGGGCGCCAAGCAGACTTCAGGCATTGCTGCTGCTCTCTGTTCTGTAAAACAGCTCTTCCTCTTCCCTTCCTTTATGTGCGTGGGGTGCAGACCACTGGCTTCAACGGAGGGATCATCTTCAGAAGTTGTGACTCTTAGTAGCCTTTCTGCTTTCAAGTTATTGGAGAACACCTAGGAGATGGGTTTTAGAGAGATGGGTTTCAGGCATTCGTTATATCCTAAGACTCCATGACTGTAAATTGAAACCCAACCCAATTCTAGCACAGCAAATGCTTAAGACACTTAACGTTCAACATTGCAATGATATTCCTAAAATAAATGCACTCAAACCACTGAGTAATCTGTTGCTCATTGTAACTAATTACATTAGACTAAACTGATTAAAGGACAATTCAGTCTAACAAATGCACGTATAGCAGTAAAGCTGAGTTGCTTTTGGCTATGGATGTACAACAAGTAACACACCGTTGTAGGAGTTTTGTAGAGCAAAGTAGCTGTTGATGAGGACTCAATATCTGCACCAGAAGTATTTCAGAAAGCTTTTATTTCCAACTAGCTCGAGTCTGCTCCCACAGACTGAATATCTATCCAGTAGCTATTGAAGCGCATCTTCTGGTTTAGTTTCATCTTCTCTGAAATTGCTCTGCAGCACGAACTGAAGCAAATGGAGATGCTTTGTGAGATTGACTTCGAAGTGCTTTCCTGATACTGGTACTAACACACTGATACCAGCATCCCTGTTACTGTGGACTTACATTTGCTATGGTTGCAATGATGCCACAGTACTGTAGTTCTCTGAGAATCTCATGTATACTTCTCAGAGTCAGGAAACATTATCACAGGCAACATTTACGGCTTGTCTTTCAACTGTACTCTATTTCTCTAGGATGAGTTTCAAAGATACACACGGAAGAAGGTGACCTGGATTGATTTGTCCACATTGGCACTACCTGTGGGTAGTAATTCAGATGGTCCTCTTGTAGCTGACAAAGACTCTGTCATAAACAGAGCCATAATGAAGCCACAGTTAAAGGTGAGTCATCTATAAAATGGAGAAGAAAGATGGCAAGGAGGAGGTGGGTGAAAATAGGAGTCAAGGCACCTGCAGGCTCCCAAGGGTGCTCTGGCAGCACCTTCCTGCAAATTCTGTTTACATAAGCTTAAGTGTTCTCCTAAAACATGGTGAAGCATTTCTGTAACAGTGAGGTGGTTTTCCCTTGAATGGCAAAAGGAATTTTTGCTATTTGGTCTTGCAGGTGAGATGTATCCAGGTGCAGAAAATCCGTTATATTTGGGACTTTTCTGTAAAAGAATTCAAGAAAGTTGGGTGAGTGTCAACAGCCTGTTAGAAAATCCTTTGTGGTAGGGGACTCCCTTGTCTGAACTTTCTCCTGTTTTCCTAGATCATTAGAAGACAGCAACACATGTCACAGCATACACCACAAGTTCGGAGCTGGCCTCACAAGGGAAGAACAGAAGATCAGGTGCGGTCTACATATGAGTAGACGTATGAGTTAATTGTGGCAGTGTGACCTATTAATTCTTCCTTTCAAATTCATGTGAGCTTCTTGCCACTCACCTAAGTAGTGAGGCAGTGCAAACTGTGTGGGTGGCACTCGGAAAGGTGCAAAATCATTACCCCTTACACTCTGTTGAGCTCATTGTCTTCTCAGCGATGCCAGGCTAAATCTGGGGAAAACACTACCAATTCCACCCAGGGTTCAGGGCACAGCAAGCCGTGACTGTCTTCCTTTGCCATCATGTCCTTAAAAGCCCTCTGGAAAACTCATCACAAAGTTTTGCAGCAAACTGACGATCTTCTCATCAAGGATACAGTAAAATTCTGCCTCTGTCTAAAGTCCTCTTGGGTATAATAACCTCCTGACAGGTTTATTTATCCTGCTCAGCCATATGCAGCCCCCAGCACTTACTTTTTTAGATGTGTTAATGTTATTTGGATGCACAGTTTTCCACGTGAAGTCCTACTCTAAGAAGTGACTGACCTGTAACATGGAGAACCCTTCTCTACCTTCCTACAGGCAGCTGGTGTGTGGGCCTAATGCCATCGAAGTTGAAATTCGTCCTATTTGGAAGTTACTTTTTAAAGAGGTAAGTAAGTCTGACCAGCACTTGGTGGGACAGGTCTGAAGTGTTTCGAAGACTTTACCTGGGCACACTGGGATGAGGTGGTTGATGCTTCATAGGCATAAGGCATGGAGGAAAGTTGGTGAACCTCCTTTATGGCTATTAGCACACTTTCCTGGCAGAAGATTACAGGAAAGAACATGAAGCTAAGAGGATGCTTGGCACTGCATAGTTATAACAGCTAAATGTTTCCCTTAGGATGACTGTGTCCCTTCTCGGAGAGCAGTAGTGGGAGGGATTGTTGTCTTCCTCCTCTGCTCTAGGCCCTTTATTCCTAACTGAACACCTCCCATGAGCTGGGACATCTTGCCTCGTGGCTGAGCGGTGACATCCACCTGGAGTGCTCGTGCTTTCTGCCACTGCTAGGACTGACCATAGCCACATCAGTAACTCTTTCCTTTCATGTAGGCTCTTGATAATGATCTGCAGTGAATATTTTATTGCTACAACTAGGGCACACTTGTTCCTCTTTAATAGCCTCATTTTAGTAGTCCAAATGTAGTACAAAGCATTGTACAAACTTGCTTGTGGCCTCAATAGCAGTGTGAATTGGGAGTGTGCTTTAGAAGGGAGGAAAATATTTGCGAAATTCCTATTTTCTGTTGCCTTGTTCACCTTGTAACTTCCTTTTCTCCTATGATACAGACGCAAGACAATTTTTTTCCTGCATAAGTAAGGACACAATGCAAGACTGTTCATAGAATCATAGAATGCGTTGGGTTGGAAGGGACCTTTAAAGGCCATCTAGTCCAACCCCCTGCAGTCAGCAGGGACATCTTCAACTAGACCAGGTTGCTCAGAGCCTCATCAAGCCTGGCCTTGAATGTCTCCAGGGATGGGGCCTCCACCACCTCTCTGGGCAACCTGTTCTTCCTCTACAGAGGACAAAACAAACATATCTTGTGGATAAGAGGAGGGACACGTGGATGGTTACTTGCATGTAGAGTTTGCATCTAGAAATGCCAACCTGTAAGCAGAGGCTTTGCATACAGGATACTGTCATGTCATCTGTGTTCACTGTAGTGGATTATGGACACTACATGCATGTCTTTAAGATGGAAAGGAGCTGTGAATGCTGAGACTCAAAGCTAGCATATGTCTGAACTTTAAGTGGAGTTTGTTTGAAACCCTACAAATACACAAAAAGCTCCAGGGCTCCTGAAATTAGTTGGATTTGATGTTACCAACCTTTCAGTGCCCCCTGGAGATGGTTTTGAAGAGAACTCCAGTGTAGCACTCTAAAAAGTTTATTTAATTTGAACTTTGCACTTCCATCCAAGGCTGAAGCTTCATGTTTGAAATATTAATGGTGGTGCCTGGAGGCAGACTGGTCCTCATAAGCTTATGGTATTTCAGTCCAGATACAGCTTCGGTGTCTGAAGGCTGGCACCCTGATTTAGTGTCTGTCTCTTTGTCCTAGTGAATGTTGAAGAAAGTATTAAATTTTCATTGAGGGACCAAATTTGTCAGATGAATAATTCATTTCAGTTCCAATCTTTATGCAGAAAGCTCTCAGTGGCTATTTTAGTTACACCAGTTCTACAGAAAAGGCTGTCACTCCTTCAGACAAGGTGGGCAAATCTCTGAAAAACTTCATCTAATTCTTTTGTTGTTCGTTAGATAACACAATAACCAAAATTAGAGTCTCAGACTTCAAGGGGACTTGTGGCCTCTTTTAGCATAACACATTAAAGTGAGTGATGACTGGTATTGTACGGCTGACACAATGTAGAGTAGCTAAAAGTATGGAAGTATGAGGAAATCAAGCCTTCATTTTTAGCTGTAGTCTAAGACTGATTACTGACATCCCCACAGACCATTAGTTCTTCTTTACTATTTTTCTTTTTACAAATAAATATCATATTCACAGTGACTTTCTTAAATCACAAAGTATCAAAGACTTTTATGGTAATTCAGTCTTTTTTTTTTTTTTTTTTTTTTTTTTTTTTTTGCATATGGATAGTGTCTCCTGAGTAGCAATTACTTAGCATCAGAAACATTAAGGTCACCTTTGTTAGATGGCTACAGTGGGAAACCAACTGACTTAAAGTCCCTTAAGTCTGACTTGAAGTTGCTAGTATAGTTGCAGCTGCATAGTGACTGGTTAGCAACAGCTTTTAATTGTGAACACCATGAACTACGTGTAAGCTGGTGAGTTCAGAGCTGGAGGCTATTAACGCCGTAAAACAGCCATAAGAGAACGCTGCCTTGGGATGGCAAAACAACCCTTTAAATTGGTGTTTGAGACTCCTGGACGCTGTAATGAAATGTTGTCACCTCTTCCCACACTCGATCTCTCTTGACATGTGTTATGTCCATCCCCTGATGCGTGTTACATTTACGTTTGCAGATTTTAAACCCTTTCTATGTGTTCCAAGCCTTCACCCTCATGCTGTGGCTGAGCCAAGGCTACACTGAATACTCAGTGGCCATCATAATCCTGTCGATCGTTTCTGTTGGCTTAACCGTGTACGACCTCAGACAGGTGAGTCTGCTGCCCGCTGCTAGCAATTTCATCTGTCACAGACACAAGTACTGATTCGTATGCTCTTTCTGGTTATTTCTTATTGCTGTGTATTCTGCTGTATTACTAGAGATTTATTTCTATAGAAAAGTTAAAAGGGTCATACCTGGGTCTTGAACTTCCCAAGAATTAAAGAAGACTGAAGTCTGACACCTGGGCTTTGTAAGACTTCATGAAGGCGGACTACACCACGAGTCTGGTTCCCACTGTCATTTCATGATGATTCACTCCTCTTAAGGTTTGCTAAATAACAGGTCTAAACAGCAAAAAGAAACATGACTTTCTATTTCTCAAATTTGTTCAACACCTCCGTCACAGATACAGCTGCTTGGATAGATATGCTTCTAATACTCTCAGATCATTCACTTTTTGACCTAAAGCATTGACCTGTGGTAAACCTGAAACCTTCAGTCTCTATGGCAAAGGCAAATAGATCGAGCTGAGCCTTCGGCATCCCCTGCCTGCCATTGAGAATCCTCATGCAGCCCCATGAGCTTCCTGCTGGAAATGCAGAACACTCTCGCTGGGAGTTGGGGAAACAATTCTTTGATTTCTGAGCCCACTTTAAATACACAGGGAAGGCAAAAATCACATGGAGAAAGTATGTAATATGGAAAAAAGAGAAACTATGTGAATGAAAGTACAGATGGGAAAGAGTGGTAGGAAGAGGAGGAGTCTGGCAGGCAATGTTTTAGTCTCTCAGGTCTGGATTATTAGGTATCACATTCCTCTGCATTGTCAAGATTTAAAAGGAAAAACAAACTGGGGATTCCTGGGTTCTGGTCAATGTTTTGTTAATCTTCAGGAAAAATATGAGGGTTAGTGGGCAGCACTGAGAATTAGAGAATTACAGTTCCTGCAGACCGCGTGATGAGATTAGAGGTGGTGGCAGGTCTGGGGTGCACTGACCTGACTGTCATGCTCTTGTGCTGCTTCAGAGCCAGGCACAGCTCACATATTGCCTCCAAATTCACTGCTACGGTCATTGTTGCTGCACTGAATTACAGGGGAAGGGCAAGATTCAGCCCTTCGAAAGGTTCCTTGAGAAGGTGGTATGGTGAACTGCTCTGTGAAGTGCTGCCCAGGAGGAGGGAATAATGTGCCCTTCCAGGAGCTGGCTTTTGTTTGAATGGACTCTGATTTTTCCCTGGACTGGTAGAAGCCCACATCACATTCCCTGTACCAGTCCCAGGCCCACAGGCTGGCGGGGCTTGGGGCAGCGTGTGCCCACTGTGCTGAGGAGGCACTCCTGCCCACCCTCAGCCCTGCCAAGGGCACGCTTCTACTGCTGCCTTGTTCCAGCTCTCACGCTGATCTCAGCGAGGGCTTTGTAAAGAGCTGGGGCTTTTGCCAGCGCAGGTGTGTTGGCTGCATATCACGTTTTTGTATCTCTGACTAATATCTGTAGGATGACTAGCACTCCCATGTTGAACAAGCACTTGCATCTCTTTGAGCGCACCTTTGTACTTAAAGTGTTGGTGTCCATCCTGGCATCACAGAGAACAAAGAACAGATATGGTTTGTTCGGCTTTCTTTGGCGAGGCCAGTTTTATTGTGCCGACTGATAATTTTGGCAGGAAGAATTAGAATGTTTGGGCCTCCAGATATTCTTCAAAGTGGCTTGACATCTTCGCATGAACAATGCTAATGAAGAAATCCACACTTGGGGATTAGTTTTTTGCAATTACAACTTGTAAATCAAGATAAGGCATTCTCTCTGATGGCCTTGCAATGACAGTTGACTTCATCATTATCTCAGGATATGTAATTGTCTGAATTAGATTGCAAAAACTGGCAAAGCACAGACACCCAGCTAAATTAGAATTTCTGTTTTTCTTCTTGCAATGGCAGTGTTGTAACGATAGTCTTTATGACTTGGTTGTCCTGTTGATAGCCTCCTAGCAAGAGTAAAACTGTTGAGCACAGAGAAACCCTCTACTAAGGAACTGCAGATAGCAGTGTTGCTGCTGAGGATACTCACTCCGCCACGACGCAGGAATAGCCCCTTGAAGGTTAAGGGAGGCACAGCAGCATGAATCGGAAGCAAACAGAAAATTGTGTCCGTGTTCCCACGACAGCTTGTTCTAGGGTAACTCGATGAGCTCACATCCTGATCTCTAACAAGCGATGTGAAACCTCCCCTGGATAACTCAGCAGAGTTCAGTTTCTGTGGTGTTAGCATGAGCGCTGAATTGTAACCTCCTTCACTTGAGTATTGGTGTTTCAACACTGCAATTGCTTTCCCATCAACAGCAGTCTACCAAGCTGCACAACCTGGTTGAGGAGCATAACAAAGTCCAGGTTACAGTCTGCATGAAGGGCGAAGGTGAGTCATCTGTGTCTCATTTCCCTCACCAGCCTGCACAATTAATTAACATGTTGAAATATATCTGGAATTGCACAGCTCCTGTTGATTTCTACAGCTGAAACATGAAGGGCAAACTGCAAGGAGAATGGGGCAGAGGGAGGTGAGCCGGGCAGGGCAGCAAGAAGTGTGGGCACAGCCTATGCGCTGCAGTAATGATGCATCTGAATCATTGTCATCTGTATCTGCAGCATCTGTAATGATACAGGTGAACCTAGTAATTTGTGTTAAGGGTTGAGAATGGCTTGGAAAACTTAATTTCACAAACAAGCAACTAGATAACAACTCTGGCCTTCTGAGCCCTGCTTCCCTGCCCTGCTATAGGCTACTTTAACAATCTTGTCAAGTAGCTTGTGAACGATTTTCAAGGAGTGTAGATATATGGCTCCCACCAAGGTGTGCACTTTCTCTCCTGCATCTCAGTTCATTGCCTGTAAAATAGGGGTCATAGCTGGTTTTGCCTCCTAAACATGTTGAGATGGGCAACTGTTAGGGTGATGGGAGATGTAAAGGCCTTGGATAGGTTTTCTTGGTCAGAGTGTCTAATAAAACTGAAGACAACCACTTGGAGGGAGATGTTTAGACAAGGAACAATCTTTGTGCCAGTGCTTTTCAGTTGGTATTTTTTCCAAGAAGCACTGGCCCTAAATCATGCAGTGTGGAAGTTTGGTGATGACGTGTGTGCCTTGAGACTTTTTTTAACTGCCCAGAACTTGTGCACAAATAAAGTTAATTTTTGTATTGTTCTACAGGTTGCAAAGAGCTGGAGTCTCGTTACTTAGTCCCTGGAGACATGTTTCTTTTAGATGGCAAAAAGCTCTCTCTCCCGTGTGATGCTGTGCTGACTGATGGAAGCTGCATTGTGAATGAAGGGATGCTCACAGGTGCAGCCTTGGAGTTTGAAATGCTAATACCCTGTGCAGATTGTCTGTCAGGGAGATGTCTCTATTTGTTCTGACAGCTAATTGTTTACTATTTATTAGAATGGTTTGCAGCAGGAGGTGGAAAAACTGTGGCTTGAATAATTCACAGTTGTCTTGGGCTTTTGAACAGTGCCATTGTGTAATATGCATTTCTATCCACATTGAAAACAAGTAGGATTAATATACTGTCAGGAGGAGGAAGTGAAACTACTCAAATACACTGAACAGGTATTTTCTGGGTTTTCGGATTCTGTTCTTGCAGTGGTTCTGTTGAAGCAGGCGATGTATGAGCACAGGGGTCACTGTTATACCTAAACATTGATCCCACTACAAGGCATGAACTTGTCAGGAGCAAAATTTGGCCCAAGCCCATTGATAAAAAAGGCTCAGAGAAGCCATCTGATGTACTCTGAAACTAGAACTATAATGGCTGTCACCATAAATCCTCATGTGTGAGTACATAAGCAAGCTAATTAGTCAGGCAAACCTGAGCACCTAAAGGGTGCTGTCACTTTCTCATATGCAGAACCTGATAGATGTTTAAATCCCCTTTAAGTGAAGCTGCATGCTGTTGTTCTTAGGTGAAAGCATTCCGGTCACTAAAACCCCCTTGCCCCTTGTGGAGAGTCCAATGCCCTGGAAAACCCACAGCATGGAGGATTATCGGAGACACGTCCTCTTCTGCGGGACAGAAGTCATACAGACGAAGCCGACGGGCAGAGGACCAGCGAGAGCCGTTGTGCTGCAAACCGGTATTTCTTTTATCATTTGCTAGCCAGCAGAGGGAAAGGGGCAGCCACAGAGGCTGGTGGGAGAGCTGGTTTCTCTTTGTAGTTCAAGTCCAGCACAGATCTGCTGTCCCTGAGAAGTGCTTGTTGCCACCTGATGGCTGAGGCTGGTGCAATGTTACCTGTCCCCAAATAGCACCAATGCTGTATGATGCCGCTATGTCACGTATGCAATGTATGGCACGTCTTCACGCAGGGTTCAATACAGCTAAAGGTGACTTGGTGAGATCCATCCTCTACCCCAAGCCAGTGAACTTCAAACTCTACAGAGATGCCTTCAAGTTCATCGTGGGCCTTTCTGTCATCGGTGTGTTTGGACTCATCTACACTGTGTGTGTGTTTGTGTCCCACAAGGTCAGTACCTGCTTGCAGGTGCCAGCTCTGAGCCCTCGGTCGCTTGTTGGAATATTGTTCACTTCTGCAATAGAGTTTTCAGATGCCAGAAATGGTGGTGGTGGGGATGTGGGCAGAAAAAAGCATAATAAATCTGCCATCCCCAGGGGCAGAGCTTGGGGTGCGTTGCTGCTGGGCAGAAGGGTCGGACCCCCCAAGAGTGGTGGAGCAGGGCACAGAGGCTGTTCCCACCCCACCACCCCTGTTGCTCTCACTATTTGCAGAAGCCGGTGGCAGACGTGGTGGCTATGGCCCTCCTCCTCCTCACCGTGGCTGTGCCTCCCACTATCCCTGCTGCCTTGACAACAGGCACTGTCTATGCCCAGAGGAGGCTGAAGAAAAAGAAGATTTTCTGCATCAGCCCACAGAGGATTAATATCTGCGGGCAGATCAACCTTGCTTGCTTTGACAAAGTAAGACGCTTCCTGGGGCACTGGAAGATGCTGGGGGCTGCTAGGAACACAAGATATTTTCTTTTTCCATCCCATCTGCCCTGATCTAACCCCAGGGAAAAATCCCCTGCAGGTGGCCAGGCAGCAGGGTCACACTGCAGGCAGGAGGCTTTCCTTACCCTGCCCAGGAGCGGGGGAAGGACCTCTGGAGACATGGCAGGAGGAAAAGGTGGGCAATAGTAGGGTAACTAGATATTTATTTAAATTTAGACAGGCACGCTGACAGAAGATGGACTGGACCTGTGGGGCATCATCCCTTCAGAGGGAAGCCGGTAAGGAAGGATTTCATTTAGCAAGAACTGATCTCCAGTGTGAATGTACTGGCCAAATGTCTAGTTAGGAGGGAGGCAGTTGCACAGGATACGGAGAGATGGCAAATAGCATGCAGCAAGAGCTGTTCGAGTGCCTTTGGGCAGGCAGAGCGCAATGGGTGTCCCTGCTCAGCCCCTTCCCTCCGAGGAGGGCACCTGGGTGCTGCTGTGGCAGGCAAAGCTGTAAAGGTCACTGCTAATTCAAGGCAAACAGAAGACAGCAGCAGCATGAGCGCTTTTAATTACCCCGAGGGGATTTGGAGAATATGCACAGAGCTTTTCAATTATGTCATTCTCAGCACAGTTCAATAAATATTCTTAATCTAGTCAATAAACCTCTCATCACTTAAATGTTAGGATAATGCTCCTTCTGTTGAAATTAAATGTTGCCGACTTTGGTGCCTGTCAAATCTCACCTGCTTCTGTAAATGCCATGAAGATAAATCCATGAGACCACAGATCAGACCTGCGAAGCTCCAATGTCCTTAGGGGCTCCCTTAAACCCATGGCAGGCTCCATCTCAATTCCAAGCCCAAAGACCATTGAAATCCTCAAGAAATAACTGCTATATAAACATTAAACATGAGTATATTGAGAATTATACCACTTAATTCATATTACTGTAATACGATAACAGACTTCAGCTCTGCAGTGCATATTATGCCAAACTCAAAATATGAATCTTTTGCAGTGGCCAGAACAAATCACACACCCCACATCAACTCCCAGGTTTCATTAGTAGTTGTTAATATATCAGATACTTCAATGCCACAGAGATAATCATGCCATAATGAATGAAAGGATTAATTCATTGCGAGAGGAGCAAAATCACATTCCCAATACTTCCTCAAAGGACAGAGAGAAAATTACTATCATCTGATGCAAATTAATGAGAAGAGATTAATAAGTGTCAACCAATAAAATACTCTTCCAGTGGGACCACAACACAGGCACGTCTCTTTTTGGCCCCCCCTCCAGCGCAGCAGGCAGGTCTCACTGAATCACTGCGCGTTGAAGAGGTTTGGAGCCCACCAAAGGCAGACAGCCCATGGTAGTGCCAGAATGGTTCCCATCAAAGCAGCCTTGCAGGTAGTATCTGCTCACATGAGCAGCAGAACAAAACTGGATCCATATATTGGAATAAATTAATATAATTAAAAAAAAACCACCCCACCTCTGCAAGGGATCAAAACATAAGGCTGTCTTTGCAGACATGTCCCATCTGCACCCAGCTGGGAAATAGTGCTGGGGCTTGCCAAAATGCAAGGAGGAGCTATTGCTGTCTGCATTGATCTCATTTAGTTATTTGCATAATTACTCTTTCTTAAATATTCACATCTTTAAACATATTATAAGACTAGCTGTCAGCTGAATACTGCGAGGCAATGACAGTGAAGGAATTTCATTCAACTTGCAAAATATCCTATTGTACGTTTAATAAGATATAAATGTTTGTTGGTTTTATGTGGTGTTTAGCAGTTTCACAGTGTCTCTCAAGTATTAATTAATTAATAAGCCAATTATGACCAGGCTGAGAACAAGGTATAATTTGCTGGAAACAGAACAGCCTGATGGCCCAGAGGGACAACAGGTCCTGGATTCATTGTTCCATTTAATAGAGCTGCGAGCCTTCACACTGCATGCTTCCAGATGCATTTTTCTGCACCTGTGTTAGTAACAGGGGATGCTAGTGGTGACCAAAGGTAAATAAAATCTATTTAAATTTCTCCTTAACATGCCAGCCTAAATGATAACGGGCTGTGTTGTGGTCTGGCAGACACAGCTTGTCAGCCAGCCAGTTTGTTAGAGGGGAAAATGTGTGTGTGAGAAGAGAGGACTCTGAGAAATAACTTCCATGATGAAATTATAGAGCCTTCACCCAGCCCGGCCTCACACATGTTCAGTTTGTACTGTGGAGCCAAGGAGGGAATAAACCTTCCACAGAAAGAAACTGGGGCGTGAATCTTTGGCAGCGTGCCTTGGTGTAAATCAATAGAAGTCAACTAACTTAGCCATTTTTAAAACCAAGGTGTGAGGGACAAGCACATGGTGTCTCTGGCCATGCAGATGTAAAATCTACAGCTGGAAGTGAAGGTTGGGCTCCTTGTGGCTCTCTCAGGGGTGCTGAGAGTGGGCTGACGCTGCTTATCCATGCCGGTGGGTGCCCAGCACCAGCCTGAGCAGATGCACCCCCTTTCCATACTGCAGCTTCACAAATCTTCTCCTAGGGCAGGTTGCCAAACTTCTTTGTGATCCCTGCTGCAAGTTTTTCCCTCTCCAACGGTGGGTTCTCTGCTTTGTCTAACACCAAACAGCATTTGCCAAGTGGGACTCCTGTGCCAGCCCCTCTGAGTGTTTTACCATCTCAGTCACTTCATATCAAGTTGAACTCATCCCAATTAATTATTGGGTGGTTTTTTGGCCTCCTGAATGCATCTGACCTGTTATCAGAAGGATGGGTAGGACAGCGTGTTGCTTGCAGTTATTAGGCTCAGCTCCACTGAACGCAGCAGGGCAGCACCGGTACGCACTAGCTGAGGACTTGTGTCTCTGCATCCCTCTGATAAGTGGTCCCACTAACCTTCTGCTTTTAATCAGGTTTCAGAAAATCCATAAGTTCCCATCCAGCACTCCTCTGCCCTGGGGACCCGTGTGTGGAGCCATGGCGAGCTGTCATTCACTGGTTGTTTTGGATAAGAAGATTCAGGGAGATCCGCTGGACCTGAAAATGTTTGAGGGCACACACTGGGTAATGTGACTCGCACCCTCTGCACGCATCCAAAGCAAGGACACCCTCAACCCAGCCCATGGGGGCTCGCTCGCGAGTCAAGCTCAAATATATACTTGTAGGGGAAAATTCTTTCCAGTCCTGGTCATAACAGCTGGAATTTGCTCTGTTATTTCTGCTAACCTCATGAGAGATTTGCAGCACTGTGGCTGCTTTTTGATAGTCCAGCAATCATTTTCCTTGGGGCTGCCTGCATTTGCTCTCTTAATTTGATTTGGAAACACTGGAGTGTGAGGAAGCAGAAGGGGAGCCTGGTTGCTGGAAGCAGATGATCAGACCATGCCGTTGGCCACGTGGTGCAGGGAGGGCAAGCCAGCCAAGGAAACACAGAGGCAGGTTCTTATGCCTGTATGCAAGAGGCTGTTATCTCTCATTAGCAAAGCAACATCCCTACGGAGAAACCAAGGCTGGAGCCTCCAGCTGAGTGTCCAGCAAGTCTCAGAGAGGCCAGGGGAAGAGGCGAGAGATGGAGCCTCGGGACTCATCCGTGGGAAAGGAGAGTTGCTTGGGTGGGAGCAGGATGGGAGGAGGCAAGATAAGGAAAGGGGATGCTCTTCTCCCTGCCATGTCCTAGCCATGGAGAGGTTCTGGGTCTCTGCAGTTAACTGCCTCCTCATCTTTTCTCCTTCAACCTTTTGATCAAGAGAGATTAATCAATAAGTAAAAGAGATGGCAGCTCTTTCAGCAGCACTGTGGGACGGCATCAGGCTGGTGCTTGCTCCTGTGGAAGAGCAGGCAGCAGCAGAGCCACATGACAGCAGAAGGGGACTGTAAGGGTGAATTGAGCCCTGGCAGCATGTAAAGTAAGAGAGCTGGAGGGCTAAAAGCATCCTATGCTGAAAATTACCACCCTGTTTCTTCACAGAACATCAGTGAGAGTTTTTTAAAAGCAGGAGACTGGAAGATAAAAACAGCTAGATAAGGATAATATTTCTCTTTCCCTTCATCATTGATATGGCATTAAATTTATATGGAACTTGAGTTTAGAGAAACCACAAAATTTGACACAGCATTTTCCTCTCATCAAGTCAAAATACGCAGGGCCATGTAGGCTTCTGCTAAGGACACAGCTGCAGGGACGCTGTCACTGACGGTGGATAGGAAGACCTATTAGATCATAACAAAACACTTCTACAACTGGGTGCCAACAGTATGAGGGAAATACACTCCCATGTGCTGCTGCCCTGCTTTAACAGACAGGTGTGAAGCCAAAAAAAAAAAAAAAAAAAGAAATATCATAAATAATGCTTTTCCTTGTACAGGAGATGGATGACTCCAGCACAGCTCAGGATGGGGCTGCTGCTCTCAACACCTGCGTTGTTAGACCGGGGCCCAAGGCCAGCAGTGTAAGTCCAGTTCTTTCTGAGAATAAATATTCTGTGTTTTCAACCTGCAGCATCTGCAAAGTCCTAGCACATACGCTATTCATTTACCTGGGCTAGCGGTTGCAAAATGCCTTTCAGCCACTCTTGGTACTATGCTGTACCTTTCCCCAAAACACCCTGCAAGCATAGGACCAGGAAAGCAAATTCTGTTTAAAGTGGAGCTGCTGCTCTAAAGTGGCATCTAAAGCACTTCATGAGCCTTAAAAGCCCCACATTTTCAACTCCACTATTTGCGCTAATAGAAGATACAGATTTCTCCAAATCCTCACCCTGTAAAGCTGCTGGCAAGATGAAACTACACACGCAGTGTAAGTGGAAGCTAACGCAGAGAAACTTTGTAAACAGAATAAACGTCGAAAGCATGAGTTCATCTGCAGGAGGAGGCAACATAAGGGCAAGGCATTAGAGCTAGAAGCATGGACATGGGTCCATGAGTCCTACTGGTAATGGTTTGCAACGCTACTAGCAGATTTATCAGCATCACCCCAAAGCATGGTGTTGTTTGCTTCACTGTTCCTCTTAAAAGTACACTGGTGGAGCTCCAAGTCTTGAGAGTTAAAAATTGTTATGTTTCCAGTCCAAATGTTGAACCAGCCAGCATCCTCCCAGTGGAAGGAATGTGATTTCTGCTAGTAATACCGTGAAGACAGTGCTGTGGCAACAAGGAAATCAATCTTGTTTCTAGGATTGCTCTGTTCCCATGGTAATGTCACTGTAACACACCAAACTTCAGTTCCCAGGACTGTAAATGCAGGAATATTACATTAATATGTGGTTATTAAGAGAAAGGATGGGACAAAGCCTGGAAAACCAGATAAATATAAAGAAAACCATTGAGGTTCCTGAGAAGTACACTGGGAAGACAGAGCTGTTAAGACTGTGGTTCCTAAACTTGTAAGCTGTGAGCTGATTCTATAGCCAGAAGGCAGCAAAAATGAAATAATCTCCTATTAATAATAAATCCCCTTAGCAGGATAGCCTCAAATGAGCTGAAGTTCAGAATGCATTTGATTTTTTTAATCAAAGACTCAAATACCATCTCACTTTCCTGATCTCTCCAGGCTCCCATGGAAGGAATAGCAATCCTACATCAATTCCCATTTTCTTCTGGGCTGCAGAGGATGTCTGTTGTTTCACAGAAGATCGGAGAGGAACAGTATGACCTGTACATGAAAGGAGCACCAGAAATAGTCTCCAGCTTTTGCAGACAAGAAACTGGTACAGAACTGGGAAAGGGCAACTTCACAGTGTTTATTTGGACTTAATCCAAACCAGAGTTTATGTTGGGGCTCTAATGCTAAAAGGTTTTCTGTGCTCGCTCTTCCCACTGGCCATGCTGCAACTGCGTGTGTATGACTCTTCCCACAAACAAGCCTCGGGCTTGTTAAATTTCATTAGTTAATACTACAAACAAGTTTTCATTGCTTGTTTGTAAGCTAAAGATGCACACAGCCCAACGGCCAGTGAGATGCACAGCCTGAGGTTCAGCCCCTATACATCCCTTAGCTGATGTGCATCAGCTGAAGATACAGCGCATAAATAATGTTGATATGTCAAAATCCCCAGAGCAGGTGTAGGATCATGCTAATTGCTTGTGTCACAGCAAGTGTGTTGTGCTGTACAAGTTCTTAAATTCCCTGCTAATTTATTGCCCTGTAAATTCAGCATTTTGTTTCTGATCTGGCTTGCAAAGGCTTTGAATCTCAGTGATGGGAAACTTGCTGTGGACATAAAAATTACTGTTATTAAGGATAATTGGTATTAACACTCGAGCCAAGACTTCTGTCCTCTCTCTGCAAGTAAACATAGGCTTTTCTCTTTTGTAGCTGAACAATATTGTAGGCTTATACTCAAATTTGTCTGCAAACTTGAAACTCGGTCACATTCACTGAATACTTCAAAAGGATGCCAAGCAAACACAGTACCAATGGTCTGTGGCTCTGTGGTTTGTTATTTCAGATGGCACTGACCTGAAAATAGGTGAAAACGGCTTTGAGGGACAATGAAAAGATATAATTTAGAACCACCTAAGATCTAATGACACAAGCCTCCAAACAAGTCAACATCAGCAAGAAAAACATCTTCAAAATTATGTTTCACTTTCTCAGCTTTCTAAATAGCTCCTCTTATCCTGTCTTGATTGTTTCTGTATTGATTGCAGCTTAATGAATAATTAGGTATCACACTGTAAAGCTGTGATTGCAGGATGCAGTGAGTACAAAATACTGCAAAGTTAAAAGGAACTTTTTGCTTTTAGAATCACAGGAATGATCAGAGAAATGAAAATTGAGGAATTGGGAGAATTCTCACATTAAGGCTTAAACATAAAAACAATTTCCTCAGTCACTCAGCATGTATGCAGTAAAGCTTAGGACAGAATCTAGTCACATATCTTTATTATTTGTCCTCTGCCCAGTAATTCATTTTATCTACCTGCACCTTAACATGCATTTAAAACAGGCACATGGATCAGTTATTTGAACAGTCAGTTGCACGGCCTTGGTACAAACCAGCTGACTCCTATGAGATGCCACAGTGCTGTAACTCAGGCTATGAAGCAGTCTAAAGGACAGGCATTTACCTAGAAAAGCAATCAGCAAGGATGGAATATTCTAACCACGAAACTTTTTTTCCTGTAAACAGTCCCAGATAATTTCTTAAAGGAGCTGAAGGTATACACAAGCCAAGGCTTCAGAGTCATTGCCCTGGCCCATAAAGTGCTAAACCTAGGAAAGGATGTAGACATGAGCAGCCTGGAGAGGTAAGGTGTGCTGATGAGCCACTGGTATTGCTCTGGGGCTGCTTTCCTATCTGCTTGTTACAACCTGCGCCAAACCTTCCCCTTCTCTCCTACCAAAGGGAAGCCTATTGGGAAGCTGTGCCGTGTAACACCTTTCTCTCAGCAGATGCTGATTACACTGTTAATTGCCTGCTTTACTACTGCTCTTGCGAGGCTCACTGAGCTGAATTTCAGAATCTGTTATCAAAGGGTAATGACAGCTGGTCATTGTGCTTTTATATGGCGGCAGATTGGGACTGCAGTAGAAATTCTGTATGCCACAATCTGTGGGTTTCAGCCAGCCAGTTCCACCAAATCCCTGTCTCTCTCTCTCTGCACACACACCTCTGTTGTGTTGCTCCCACTGAGCATGGCTCTCCTGTTGAACAAAAACCGCAGGGAGAGCCTTGCTCCCTGCGCTGTCCCTGGGAGACAGCGTGTGTGTTTCTGTCCTTGCTCCAAGAGAGGAGGCAGAGTCTGGGCTGATGTTCCTGGGCCTCCTGGTGATGGAGAACCGCTTGAAGCAGGAGACGAAGCCTGTGCTACAAGAGCTGGCTGCTGCCCGCATCAGGAGCGTCATGGTCACAGGTAAATCCCCCCAGGGTCCTCCTGTGGCCGTGCTGGCTGCTGCGGGGCACGCAGGATCAGAGATTCACTCCTCCAGCATCTTCTATGGCACACCCATAGTCTCTACCTGGGCTGCCACCGTGCTATGGCAGATGTGAGGAGCCTCCACTATCCTTGCAGGGGACAACCTACAGACAGCTGTCACAGTGGCCAGGAATGCGGGTATGATTCACACGGGCAGCAAAGTCATCCTCATCGAAGCAAATGAGCCAGAGGGCTCTGCTCCAGCTTCCATTGCGTGGCGACTGGCAGAAGAGAGCAAAGCAAACACAGCTGCTCCCCATGTAAGCACAGCCAGGGATGGCTGCTTTCGGGTGCCAGGGGGAATTAACAAAGCTTTTAATGTCTAATTAATGTCTAATGCCCAGGCTTCTTAGACCTGGACTCCTTGCTAAGGATTTGGAAGTAGCTCTGAGGAATAGAGGAAACCTGGGGGCTAGTTTGTATCTACCCCAGGGCATATGGAGGTGCGGTATTGACCATGCGCCTATTAGGGAGAAATAATTAATATAGTGGCTCTTAGCTCAAGGCAACATGCGAAATAACTGCACAAATAACTGGCAAGGCTCTGCAGATGCAGTGGCCACTTCAATCACACTTGAAGTGTGCAGGATTAATTTGTGCAATGTGCAATTATACATACTGGTCTGTGTGACTATTTGCTGGGCCAAATTTCAGTGTCTAAATGAGCCACCTGTGGCTAATTGGGATGAGTTACGTGTGGAAACACAGGTAGAAAATCAAGTACTGCCAGGTGTAAAGTTTTACAAAGGGGTGCTGCAGGGGGCTGTGTCCCTGGGTGCCTGGTGGGAGGTTGACGAGGGGGAAGTGAGATGGCATGTTATGCCCTCAGCCTGAGAATAAATGCTGTCTTATTTCTAGGAGGTATGTGCTAATACTGAGGAAAGGATCACCTTGGAAGGAGAAACCTGCAACTACCATTTTGTAATGAATGGAAAGTCCTATCAGGTTATTATAAAGCACTTCTACAGCTTGCTGCCAAAAGTAAGTTCAGAGGAAACAAAGCACTTAGTTGCCCTCCTCGTTTTATAAAGCAGCAGTGGTGTTCCAGCTGGAGAAAGGTGTTTTTCTGACGGTAGCTGTAGCGTTGTCCCTTCACAAGTTGATAACTCTGGGCAGCATCCCACCATGCCTCAGGTTTAACTCAAACAGCTTGCTTTCAGCATCTTCTATGACCTCAAATGACAGGGGTGGCTGTGGTGCTGCGAGCAGCTGCACAGTGGAGTTACTCCATGGTCACCTTCTCAATTTCAGTTTAATTAAAGACATCAACACCATTCTCATGTGCTGCTACCATAGCTGGCAATGGCCTCTGCTCAGCAGGGGCATCAGGAACATGAAATACGCACATCTAGCGGCAGAAATCTTCAACTCCTGTCACCCAGTCTGTAAAATAGCTGGTGCTGGGACAGATTTTTGGGTTTTGTACTCTCTGGCCAGATTTTCAGGTAGGAGAAACGTCAGGCTGAGCAGTGTTATTGCTGCTGTCATCAACCATCTGTTCTGCACTTGGGAAGCACTTACAATGCCTTGCTGCTCTAAAGGCTGCTGCAGAGCATGGGGTGATTGCTGGCTTCCCAGCACCTCCTGCAGAGCAGGCAAGGCAGAAAGCAGAGCAGGACAAATCTGCTGTTAGAGGAAATCTGAACCCTAAGGGTAGAAAAACTATGGTAGGGTTTGGGAGGTGGGATTGGAGGGTTTCACAAGTGTCAGGCACCCACCTGTTAGGGAGGCCTTGTCCCGCCTTGGTGGAATGATGGAGGCACAAATGCCTGCCCAAGGCAGCCCGTTGCTCTTTCTGCAGGTACTGGTGAACGCAACTGTCTTTGCTAGGATGTCTCCTGGCCAGAAGTCCAGTCTCGTTGAAGAGTTTCAGAAACTCAAGTAAGGTTCTCTTTTGTTTTCTTTTTGAACCAAACCAATAACATGGTTTTTTTTTTGAAGTGTGATCGTCCCAACTAGCTCTGTTCCAGGCCCATCTTTCCAACCCTCCCTTCTTCCACACGCAATC
The DNA here is from genome assembly GCA_947846985.1 of Fratercula arctica. NCBI lineage: Eukaryota > Metazoa > Chordata > Aves > Charadriiformes > Alcidae > Fratercula > Fratercula arctica. Next base: position 37,738,002 of record CANTUZ010000006.1, read on the forward strand.
CCTGTTTGCATCACTCAGGGCCGCCTTCCTCTCAGTTGCCCCCCAGGGATCCCTCTGCATCAGGAATACCTGCACCCCTCTCCCAAACTTAGTCACTGCTTCTCGCTAATGCAGTACAGAAGGCAGCATTAAATGAGGCTGAGATAAAAACAGTCAGACCCCTATATTTACAAATAACCCCCACCCCCAGTACCTCCCGCGTGGCTGCTGGTGCTGTCCTGGCTGCAACTTTAGCAGAGCTGAAACCAACCTGGTGTATGCAGTTGGGAGTTTGGCCCCAAAGATGCTCCTTCAGGTCCCCCAAAGGAATGTTTCCTCCCCCAAACAGGACTCGCACTAACTACAGATATCACTTGCTAAGCATAAACAAGACATGATACCTTTCTGAAAAAGGAACAGTTAATTATTGGTTTTGAGGTGCTTCCTCTGGGGATGAAGTTCCCTGTTCTCTCAGAGGGACGTCACACGTGGTGGTTTGGGAGCTGCTGCATTATTTCAGCAATTCCTGTGTTTTTGGGTCTACAAAGACAGTTAAAGAGAAAATGCTGGTAAAAGCCAAGCTGCAGCTGCAGGAGCAGCTGCAAATATACACATCCTGCTGCCTTTCTGTGGCCTCTCGTACCAAGGAGAAAACACTGTCTGGAATAAAGTGGTAGCGTTCCCTTTCCTGTTACAGCCTCTTTCAAACCTTAATCCTAATTTTGCCCTGTGCACTCTGCCCCAACCTCTCCCTGTGTACAACTGGGAGTTGCTGCCTTCTCCAGGGCCAACACGAGTCCCTGCTCTGATGTCCCCGCAAGTACTAAGCCAGCAGGTGCTCCACCACGGGATCAAACCCCTACATGAGAGACTTATGTGTTTTCCTCCTCCTTCCTCCATCAGTTACTACGTGGGTATGTGCGGTGATGGCGCCAATGACTGTGGGGTATGTAGGAGCTCATCTCCTGTTCTTGGGAAATTTCACCTCTTTCAGCCTAAGGAGTGCTATGACAAGAGGCTGCCCAACACCCCTTGTCACTAGCACTTCCCAAATTAGCCCATGGGGACACTTGGTCAGTGTGTCATTGTAAAATACTATCTATGTGCTTTTTTTTTTATGCTAACATAGATGATAATAGAGGATTACTGATTTGATTTCCCTCCCTGCTGAAAACAGAGGCAAAGGACTTTTTCTTATACATTTGTTCAAATTTACAATTGTAAATTTGAGGGTCTTAGCTATAAAAAAATTATGTTATCTATTATATTATTATAATAAATATAATTTTATAATAACGCATTAGCTTGCTTTGTAAAAGTTGTCCATAGCCTACACCTGAGCTCTAAACCAGAGGCGACAAGGCCAGGTGACGGGGAGCTCATAAGAGAGCAATAAAAGAAATATGAACAAGAGATTGAAAGGAATAGAAAGAGGATAAAATGATAATTTAAATAGTTCAGGGGCCTGTTCAACAGGAGAGGTGTGCACAAACCCCAGGGTGGGAAACGGCATGCAGGGTAGTTCAAAGGATTGTAACTAGGTATAATGGGATTAAATGAACAAAAGAATTATTTAAGCTCCAGGAGAGGGACGATATCTGGAAAATGAGATCAGCTGGGCCACAGAATAGAGGAAGATCAATTACAAAAGACACTTGAAGCAAACTTGTAAAGCACCAGTAAACATACTGCATGGGGTGGGAGGGGTGGATGCCTCTCCAGCTTCTTTTATCCCTGTGCATTTCAGGCTTTGAAAACGGCGCATGCAGGGATATCCCTGTCAGAGCAGGAGGCATCCGTGGCCTCGCCCTTCACCTCCCAAATCCCCAACATCCAGTGTGTGCCGGAGCTGATCAGGTGAGTTTGCTGGGTCCCTGCTCTGAGCTCAGGGTGTGGGGTTGCAAGTGGGTGTGCGCTACCCTCAAAGATGCTGCTAAACCAAACCTGATCCCTCAGTCACTATATAAAATACAGCAGAAGGGTTTTTGAATAGGTTTTGATCCTCAAATTCCAGTGCTGGGAGATTTTTTTCTGGTTTTAGGAGAGCATTGGCCATGGTGGCTGATATTTTTGGAACAGGTACAATGGGAGCGTGTCACCAAAGGGCAGGTATAACAGTGACACAATAGAATTGCTTGTCATTACTTTAAAATAGTGATATCCATGCGCTGCACACGGTCATGGAACAGCCAGTGATAATGCCATTTAACCAAATGTATGCAAAGACAATTACTTGTTTGCATAGAAATGTGCTTGATGCCCAGAACTGTTGAGCAAATTAGTAATGAAAAAGCAACAGCGGCTTAATCCAGGTATTAAAACTGTAGCTGCAGAATAAAACCAAAGAAACAAAACACTGCAGATGAAGGGTAGTTAAGTGGCTCTGCAGTATCTTGAGGCCAAAATATTTGTCTATGGAATTTGAACTGTTTCTTATTCTTCTTAGAGCTCCTAAACAAAAGGAGTTGCCCTCCTGGGAAGCAGAAACCACTTGTAGCACTAAACCCCCAGTACTGTAGCTGTAAGGGAGGTTTTAGCTTTGTTTTGTGTTTTGAGCAGGGAAGGTCGAGCTGCTTTGGTTGCTTCCTTTGCTGTGGTTAAATACCTGACCCTCTACGGCCTGATTCAGTTTGTCGGTACTGCTCTGCTGTTTTGGGTAAGTGTTTTGTGACGATCTTTTATCAGTATGCTGTGCTCACCGTAGGTTTTTATCTTTAGTGGTATTACTCAGCGGGGAAGAAAAGGCATACAGGGCTTCAAGGAGTAACAAAGATGTGAAAAGCTGGATAATTTATGGCAGGGGGTAGATTGGTTGTAGGGACACCCAGAATTGGGGAAAAAGCCCAGTGATAAAACTTCATCTCTTCTGAAAGAAAAAAGGGAATTAGAAGGGGGGTGAGTCCCGCCTAGCTGGGTGGTGGATGCCCAGGAGCAGAACTTGCTCTAAAACGGGGCCTTTGGGAGAGCAGCTGCCTCTCTCTGCTGGGAAAAATGGTCAAAAAAGAAGTGAGTGTCTCAGACAGATGCATGAGGGTCGCTAAGGAAGAATTACCATCGTGTATCACCAGCATGTGATGAATCCTCTAAAATGTCAATACATGAGAAGAAAAACAGTGAAGGAAATTAACATTTGGATTTAGTCTGGGCCAACTCTCTTGCCTCGGTTCATGCACATCTCCTGTGCACAGCCCTGCGGAGGACGCAGGACAGGAAGCAGAGGGAACGGCTGTGAACCTGCACGGCACGGCCCAGCCGCGGTGGCAAACAGGGAGCGCTTGTGGGTTTCCACGTGGGGGCACCTTCCCTGGCCACTAGTTTGGGCCACACCAAATTTGTCCATGTCCCCACTACCCAAAGACATTTCAAACCTGGCACAAAGTGAAACTCTGGCTGTCATTGCTATTACTGTGGGCTGGGAGCGTGTGACCTGATCTAAGTGGTCCAAGGGGCATTGGTATCTACTGGAAGAAGGGTGGAAAAACATTCAACTGCTACATTCAAATGTTGGGTTGCCCACAAGTGCTATGAATTAGTGAGGGATTCAGTAGAACCTGGCTGACACCTGGCAATCTGGGCTTGCTAGTCTTCACAGGGTTGCATCAGGGCTGTGAGGCTGCCGTTGCTGGCATGACATTGCTCTGAAATAGCATCGGATGCTGCAGTTTTTATCATCAAAGTTGACATCGGTTCTCACATGGTGTTGCCTTTGTTTTTTGTTCCAGCAACTGCAAATCTTTGGGATTCACCAGTATCTGATACAAGACGTCGTCATTACCCTTTTGGTTTGCCTAACAAGTAAGCTGTTCAGGAAAACCAGCTGTGTCTGTTTGAGAGCCTGAGTCTAAATGGTTGACTTCATTTCCCAATAAAAATAAAAACAAGGAACCAAGTTCTGCTGTCAGTAACATCATAACCATTGCTGCTAGTGCAATTCCCAGGGCCCAGAGCATGGGATTTGGCTTATAGTCCTTTGCAAACATGGCTGCAGAACTCTGTATATAACTGATAGCATTTGGATGTGGGACTCGACTGGAAGAGGAGCAGTTGCTCTGGTGACTGTCAGTGGGGCTCAGACAGTGTAAATTCAGCTCCTGGTCTCCTGTGTGTTCCTGCTGTGAGACCCAGTACGGCTCTTAGACTCTACTGGAGACTCCCACCTGCAAGTGAGGGTGATATTCCCCATCTTCTCTCTTTGTTGTCCTGAGGGGGAGATTCAGGGGAGGTTCAGGTGGAAAATAGCAGAGATCAAAACCATTTCTTGCCTGGTGATTAGGGCCAGGCTTTGCAGCTTTCACCTGTGATGAGCAGATGGGGGTCTGTGCGTGGCTCTGCTTGCCCAGCAGACGCAGAGGGATGCTGGTGGCCTGGGCTGCCACGGACTGCAAATGTCTCTGGTTTCTCCCCAGTGAGCTTGACTGAAGCCTATCCAAAGCTGGCACCTTATCGCCCCCCCGGCCAGCTCATCTCTCCTCCCTTGCTGCTCTCCATCATCCTTAACGTGTGCTTTACCATCATCATGCAAACCTGTGGCTTCCTTCTGGTGAAGCAGCAGCCCTGGTATGTAGCGCTGGCCAGCCAGAGGTAAGTCCCTCTTTTTGCCTCTGGTCCCCCGTTTGCAGATCACATTTCTGTTGTGTCTGGGGGACACCCCAGCCTCACCATGGCCTGGAGCTGGGCACGCTGAGGGACCCGAGTAGGACAATTTTCACCTCCCCCAGCTGTGTGTGTACTCAGCGGGGTGTTGCCAAGGAAAAATGAAGTTGCTGCAGATGACATGCTCAAATCTAAAGGGCCAGCCTGAGGGTTAACACATGCATGTTTTTAAAACGCCTCTTCTGAAGCCCATCTGGAAATGCGGGAGAAGTGGCAGTGCCGGGCCACAGGGCTGTGGCGGGCGCCCATCCCCGGGGTGGCAGGGGATGGCCAGTCTCCCTCCCTCCCTTCTAATATATATATTAATGGCTGGCATATCATCACACAGAAATGAGCCGGTGGGGCAGAAGGCCCAGCGAGGCGTTTCAGTGGGGATGCTCCCAGACGCCAGGGCTCAGCCAGGGCTGTGTCCCTGTGCCTGCATGGATGTATGGCAGGGTGAGCGTGCCGGAGTGATGTGCAGGCAGCTGGGGCATGCATCTTCATAGCCATGTGTCTTGGACACTGCTATCATTGCCCACTTGAGAGCCAACATTTTGGCACAAACCAGAAAATTAAGCTGAGTTATTTGGGTTTTTTGTTTTGTTTTTGTTTTAAAACGTGGTTTTTAGTCCTGTGGGCAGCATCTGGTTATAGTAGGCTGGGTCAGAAAGAAAAAGGAATTGCTGTTTGCAACTTACTGCTGCTGGAGAAAGCAGGAACAAAATGTCGGGTGTTACCTTACAGACATTGCTCTCCAGGGAACCAGACCGTGTCCCCCACCAGCCCAGGGGGAAATGGTACCAGCAGCGGTGCCCAGAGCAGCGTCCTCAGTTACGAAGACACTACGCTGTGGCCACTGTCTTCTATCAACTGCATCATTGTGGCCTTCGTCTTTTCCAAGGGAAAGCCCTTCCGGAAGCCCATCTACACCAACTGTGAGTTGAGCCGGAGTAACATGTGCTCCACAGACTCTCATTCCTGCCCCAAAATAACCCTGGCAGTAGAGGCTGCTCGGGAAGGGATGCTGTGGATTTTTCTGTAGCCACACCAGTGACTGGCACATAAAGTAACTGTTGGTGTATGTGAGCTCCTATTTCTCCATTTCTAAAAAAGCTCAGTGAGCAGTGCTTATGTTAGCTTCTTCCTGGAGATAAGAAGCAGCAGAGCTGAAAAAGGAGACTGCAACTTATTTTGGAAAATGTGTGCTTTCCAGAACATGATGGGCTGGATTTAGAGCAGAACTGTGTATTATTGTGAGCACAGAGAGCATATGAGGATCAGATGTATTTGTTTCCAAAATACCCACATCAGAAAGAGTTCCTCTGAGATTCACAGTCTTACCTTGCCTGACTTCCATTCCTATAGATGAGAGAGGAAAGCCTATGATAATATCACTGTTAAAATCCTCTCACAATAACCTTTCTTTTTCTGTTTGAGTTTTGCCAAGATGATCTAGCCCTTCTAGCCATCGGTTGACTGGCAGCTCCTTTGCAGTTGCAGCTCATGGATGACGGCAGGGCTTTGCTTAACCTCAGGGGAGCTGATGTTGTTAGGTATTTTGTTAAAAGGTGGGTCCCAAGCCCATTTCACAGAGCACTGATCACCTGCAGAAGACAGGTGAGACCAGAAAGAAGCTGCCCTGCAAGCAGCCAGGCTGAGACAGGCCAGAGGACTCTGTCAGCTCACAAGCTGCGCTTCCCTATGTTTTATCCCTGTTTGGGGACAACCCCTAGGAGGAAGCAAAGGGCAGTTCCCTTGGTTTTGCCACCCATGAGCCCTCTCCTCTCCTGCCTGGCAGTGAGAAGGTTACTAGGAGGCTGTTGGGAGATGTTGGCCCAATTGATCAGCCAGTTTTAAGATGCCCAGCTCCTGGTAATTGCCAGCATTTTGGCAACTCCAGACATGTGAGCCATTTGCCATCTCTCTGTAGCCTCCAGCTCCTTTGGAAGGCGATGCAAAGCCAGACAAACCCTTCCTGTGGAAGGCACGGGTATAGCCCACCTTTGCATTCTGTTGGTTGCAGAAGCCTCTGACCCCCCCTCACCCCGGGAGGTCAGCCCACGAGCACAAGCAGCCTCCTCTGCTGCCTGTAGTCCAGGTGTGTGGCTGAGCACCTGTAGGAGTGAGCGCAGGGGAAGGGTTGATGGTGTGCCTCGCAGCAGTGCCCTTTCCAGGCAGTTTTCTCTAGTTGTATAAGAATCGGAACATGCGAAATCACTTGTGCAAGAAAAACCAGTGTAGGTGTGGAGGTTTGCAACAGGCTGCTGGGGAGTAGCTCCTCTAGTTTCAGTTCCACAGCTCTTCTTTTAGGGTGGAAAACAACAACAAAAAAAGGCATTTTATATGATGGCAGTTTTACAGCATTAGCATTTGGGGCTCCTGTCAGCACATTGGTAGAGTTTGGTCGCCAACCCCCCTCCTTCTCAGGCCCACAAATGCTCTTCTTTCCCTAGATGTGTTTTCAGTCCTCCTGGCCCTCCAGCTTGCAATCTGCCTCTTCCTCTTCTTCGCCGACATTGATGCTGTCTACAGTGGCATGCAGGTAAGCGCAAACGGAACGGGCCTTTCCTTTTCACGCCACATATTCTGCTGGCCCTTTACCTAAGCTCACAGAGCAGAAGCTACAGCTGCGGTCATTTTGGAAACAAATGTGCTGATCCGATGCTGACTGGGCAGCCCTTTCAAACTTCTCCAACATCCTTCTGACAAGGGCTTGATTAATGAGGTAGTCCTCCTCTCCTCTAAAGACTGGGTGGCAAGAGGGAGAGGAAAAAGTGCTTATAGCTTGCCGAGCTTTTCTTCTTAACAGAAAAGCACAATAGGGTGGATTGTGGTTTTGCATGTGGCTTTGCGGCTGCCCCAGGCTGTCCTGCACGGCATGGATTCGGGTCCATAGGTCCTGATGGGATGCACCCGAGAGTGCTGAGGGAGCTGGCAGAAGTCATTGCTGGGCCGCTCTCCATCATCTTTGAAAAGTCCTGGAGAACAGGTGAGGTGCCTGGGGACTGGAGGAAAGCCAATGTCACTCCAGTCTTCAAAAAAGGCAAGAAGGAGGAGCCGGGGAACTACAGGCCGGTCAGCCTCACCTCCATCCCTGGAAAGATGATGGAACAGCTCGTTCTGGGCGTCATCTCAAGGCACGTGGAGGAAAAGAAAGCTATCAGAAGTACTCAGCATGGATTCACCAAGGGGAAATCATGTCTGACTAATCTGATAGCCTTCTACGATGGCATGACTGGATGGATAGATGAGGGGAGGGCGGTAGATGTGGTCTATCTTGACTTAAGCAAGGCGTTTGACACGGTCTCCCACAGCATCCTCATAGGGAAGCTTAGGAAGTGTGGGTTAGATGAATGGACAGTAAGGTGGATAGAAAACTGGTTGAAAGATAGAGCTCAGAGGGTTGTGATTAGGGGCACAGAATCTAGTTGGAGACCAGTGACGAGTGGTGTTCCCCAGGGGTCAGTACTGGGTCCAGTCCTCTTCAATACGTTCATCAATGACCTGGATGAGGGGATAGAGTGCACCCTCAGCAAGTTTGCTGATGACACAAAGCTGGGGGGGCGGCTGACACACCGGAGGGCTGTGCTGCCATACAGAGAGACCTGGACAGGTTGGAGATCTGGGCAGAGAGAAACCTTATGAAATTCAACAAGGGCAAGTGTCGGGTGCTGCAGCTGGGGAGGAACAACCCCATGCACCAGTACAGGTTGGGGGCTGACCTGCCGGAGAGCAGCTCTGTGGAAAGAGATCTGGGAGTCCCGGTGGACAACAGGATGACTATGAGCCAGCAATGTGCCCTTGTGGCCAAGAAGGCCAATGGCATCCTGGGGTGCATCAAGAAGAGTGTGGCCAGCAGGTCAAGGGAGGTCATCCTCCCCCTCTACTCTGCATTGGTGAGGCCACACCTGGAGTACTGTGTCCAGTTCTGGGCTCCCCGGTTCCAGAAGGACAGGGAACTGCTGGAAAGGGTGCAGCAGAGGGCTACCAAGATGATTAGGGGACTGGAACACCTCTCTTATGAGGAAAGGCTGAGGGATTTGGGTCTCTTCAGTCTGGAAAAAAGACGGCTGAGGGGGGATCTTATCAACACTTATAAATACTTAAAGGGTGGGTGTCAGGAGGATGGGACCAGGCTCTTTTCAGTAGTGCCTGGGGACAGGACAAGAGGCAATGGGCACAAACTTGAGCATAAGAAGTTCCACCTAAACATGAGGAGGAACTTCTTTACCCTGAGGGTAGCAGAGCACTGGAACAGGCTGCCCAGAGAGGTGGTGGAGTCTCCATCTCTGGAGACATTCAAAACCCGCCTGGACGTGTTCCTGTGTAACCTGCTCTAGGTGACCCTGCTCTGGCAGGGGGGCTGGACTAGATGATCTCCAGAGGTCCCTTCCAACCCTATGGTTCTATGGAGGCCTGGCATCAGGGCGGGCATACGCAGAGGGAGAAGAGCCGCACGTTGAGCATTAGCTGCAGCTCCCAAAAAATATTTGGCCACCAGATCCTGCCCCAGGCTGGTTTCAGCAGTAGCCGGGGTGAGTTAGGCAGCTCTGTGCTGTGGGGAATCTGGCGTCAAACCTTCCAAGATCTCTGTGACAAGGAATTACTGTCACTCACTTCCTACTGCCTCCTCCATGCTTGCCACCAGGAAAATGTTAGTCAGCCTCTCAAATCGTTAGGAACAGATGCAAATCCTGGCAAGGCATTTAAACCTAATTGCTGTTCATGTCTTTTCCAACAGTTTCTTTGCACTCCTGTGATCTGGAGAGTTTACATCTTACTGATGCTCGTGGTCACCTTCTGCGTATCTTTTTTCACGGAGGTGAGTGCATTTGCTTACTGCCTGTTCCCCCTCTGGTCTTTCTACCCCACTTGTCTCAACGCTCTCATCCCGCAGAAGCATTTTTTTTTTTTTTTTGCTTTCCCCATAAGACTCAATCTGCATCAATATCAAATCCATTTTACGCAGCACCAGAGATTATTTAGACCGCATCTCTTAAGCCTTTAGAGAGAGGCAGCGGGAGCCGCAGCGCAGCTGCCCGTGAGGGGAGCAGGCCGCAGCACAGGCCAGGCCCTTGGCACTGGTTTTAAAACAACTGCTTCCCTCTTGCCCTACAATCAATCGGGCCAGAGACTGCGCTGGCTTGTGCAGTTGGATGTTGCAGTAATGACTAAGCCCTAAAGCGTTGTGTGGGTCAAGGCCAGCTATGTCACCCCCAGCGGGGGCACGGGCTGCTTCCAGCGCCGGGTATTGTCCCCTGCAAGGAGCAGCAGTGCCCAGCCATCCCACAGCCCCAGGAGGAAAAACATGCCCCTTGATTATCCCCTTCAGCCAAACAGACTGAGATCAGCGCTGTCCCGATATAACCGAGCAGAGCCGTCCTGTGGATGAGGATGGTGGCTTCTGGCAGCCATGTTACCCAAGGGGAGCGCACGCAGGCACCTGGCGCCATGCTCCCGTGGGGCTCAGGGGTAGCATGTGTAGCAAGGGATGGGGTTTGTCCCCGAGCGGTCCTTCCTCCCAGGGAAGGGCAGCAGCACTGACTCTGCGCTCTGTCACTCCGCAGGATGTTATCCTGCAGAACAAGCACCTCTGGCTGCTGCTTAAAGCCTGGTTTGGGCACAAGTCGAAGAGCCAGTACCGAAAATGGCAGAGGATGCTGCAGAGGGATCCCAACTGGCCTCCCATAAACAAAAAAGACTTTGCTGCAAAAGGCACGGATAAGATTTACGTTAACCCCACCTACGAACACAGCAATGAGGACTAGGCCAGAGCCCGCAGGCGGGCGCGGGCCTGCGCAGTGCTGGCAGCTTCCCCCACTCCCACTGACCAGCCCGTGTTTTCATCCTCTGACGTGCACCAGAGCCAGGCATTTGAAACCCCTGCACAAACCCAGCCATTCAGGGGCAGGCTGGGCCCGCGCTGGCTGTGTCCCGGAGCACAGGCAAGGATTTTTCTCTCAGCTGCTGGTAAAATAACAGCCTTGGCTCTACTCTTGGCAGCATCTCCTACAAAGGCTCAAAAATACAGAATACAGTGAAGCGATGGCTTCTGCTCCTCCACGTCACACTCTCACTCCATGTTTCAGCCACTGCTCCGCCAAATCCTGCCAATGCACCCACCGGGCTTGATGGGAAGGCAATCCAAAATCCGTGACCTAATCTTGACCGCACAGAGGAGCACATGTACAATTGCAAAATCCTGCGTTAAATGAAACGCTGTGGCTTCCAAGAACTACAAGAAAGCTTCGCAGATGAAGTAATCCCCATTTTCTTGCATCCTGGAGTGAATTACAGAAGTGAGAGGGCACATACCCTGTCCTCACCCGCCTCACCCTTGCCAGTTCTTGCAGACATAATGCTCTGAGTACAAGAAAGGTTAAAGCTGGAGGACTGCTGTAAGGCCAGGCTGGGAAGGTTGGCGAGGACATGCCCTACTTGCAGAGGCAGAGGACAGCACTGCTGCTACACACACACGAAGCTGGGATTTTAACGTGCCCCTGCACATGGCTTCTGGACAGGTACAAGAAGCCCATCCCTCTGTACTTGCTCATTCATCTTCAAATTGTTCAACCACCTAATTAATTTAGCCATGAAAGAACTTTTGATTACATTTGCAGGACGCAAAAAAAAAGACTTTCAGGTTCTGTTTTATTATAATGTTTCCCCATGTTAAAAAAGAAGAAATGTATTCAAATGCAGTAACAGATTACGACCAGAAGTCTGGGCTTCGTTATTTCAAACGTTTAAACAACTGATGTTTAAAAAAAGCTTCTGATCCCGTTATGTACATGTTAAGAGCAGACAAAAATAGCAAGTCTCTTACAGACAGCTCTTTTGCTCTCATCTCTTCTTACAGTCCAGGCAGTTGCAGAAAGCAACACAGGATTTCATTTCTTACATGTGATTCCAAATGTGCAAGCCAGATATTCCTGGTAGAGAGTAATAAACCACACTTTTCCAAAACAGTTTTCTTAAAAGAAAAGGCACATGTCAGCTTTGTGACAAGGAAGGAGCGGGGCTCTGTGGATTGGGAGACAGGGCAGAGGTGCTACACAGCTCGTTCTCCAGGCAGGGACCCCCCGGCTTTGCCTTCCTGCTGGCTGGAGGAAGATCGATCTTGTGCTGGGGCTACAAACTGATTAAACTCAACTTCTGGTCACTGAACCATCAAGCGTCCCAGCTGCTGGGGGACAAAGGCTCCTGGCTGCCCTCGCAACCCATGGTGGTCTTTCTTTAAACCTCAGTGCTTTGGCAGCCCAAGGAGTATAATCATAAGGTGGCTTGGGATGGAAAGGACCTTAAAGATCACCTAGTAAGCTTGGTCAGGTCCAATACCAATAATCACTGCACTTACTGGGATGAAGAGGGAAATTTCAGTGGCACAGTGGTCCCAACCTGGAACAAACAGCTGCCAGAGGAAAAGCTAGCTGGGTTTTTGTCAGACCCCCCCCCCAGACTGGGGGCCTGCTGCTCCCAAAGGGAATCTGAGGAGCCAGGGAAAGGAGTGCTTTGTAGGCAGGAAAAAACTGAGCAAAACATTGTCATGCCAAAACCACTGAGGAATGCTGCCTGTAAGACCTGCCCTTCCTTCCTGCCTGCCTCCTGCCCTCGCACGGTGGGCGCAGGCTCTGAGACACAGCACATGCCTTGTCTGCCCTTCCACAGGCCTGGGAACCCAGGGTTTTCCACTTGCACAGGCTCCTCCTAGTTGGAGGACACACAATAAACCCTCAGCAATACCTTTTTTTTTTAAAAAAACAAAAGTAATGTAGAAGTAAAAATGTCTCTTCAAGCAGGTAAAAATAGGTTATTCACAGAAAGAGCCCACAGGATGTAATTGATCAAAGCCATGATGCATGCAGAAAGCCTGCGCCAGCCCTCAGCAGAGCAGCAGGGATGTAAGGATGGAGAATTTGCTTCCAAGTGCTCCCAGACTACCACAAAAATCACCACAGGCAATGCAATAAAAGCAGATGTAGCAAACAGGCTAGTGCTGCTCTCAGCAAGGGCATCACAGTTGTTAGTAAGTCTTGGTGGTGGCTGTGGCCACAAACTACCCTGGGTCCCTCCTGGCTGGGGGCTCCCTGTCCTGCTCCGAGCTCATCCCAGTGGCCCGTCAGTACTGTCTCTCTCTGGATCTGCTCCGGAGCAAGCCCAGCAAGGAGAAGGCACCAGCCGCAGCTGTTACAAACCCAATGGCACCGATGGCTCGTTTGGCCTGCAAACGGGAAGCAAAACACAGGCTGGAAACACAATGAGCTTGGTGGTTTGGTTTTTTTTTTTAACTCCCAGGCATGCTAATGAAGAGCAGGCAGGAATAATGAAGGCAATTAAATGAATGACACACACCTGACCCAAAAGCAGAAGGGTTAACACCCAGGCTTTTGGCCTTAGGCTGTGGCATTCAGCAAGAGGGCATTACCAGGGTACAGACAGACCATATACTGAACCTCCTGGTCCAGGGTCTCCCGTGAGGCCGGAGGCGGTGATGGTTTAGACTCCCTGCCTGGGGCTTTGCTGTCCCCATGCAATTGGCATGCCGTGCCCTGATCCAGGGGCTGACACAGAGCAGCAAGGAGGTGCGCTGTGAGGCATGCAGGGGCTTATCCCGTGTTACTCACCTGGTCAGAGACCCCCTCACCATAGCGGAGCAGGGTCACGAAGTGCTCGCAGTTGTTGCCGAGCAGGTCGTAGGACACCTCCTGGTCGATGAGGTACTCAGCACGCCGGATGATCTCCTCCACCGGGAGGGGAGCGTAGGTGCCATCGTACTTGTTGTTGATATGGTAGGTGTCATTTCCCACCACATCCTTCAGGAGCTGCATCCTCACCCGGGCCTTTCTGCTGAACACTGACTTGGCGCTGGAGAAGGTGGCTGGGGGCCCTTCATCTGGGAAAGGTATGGATGGGATGAGCCAGGAAGGACCTGTCTGGCTCCTCCAAGACCTCAGAGGGTTTTCTGGATGGCTCCTGGAAATGCTATCTACACACACAGTGTTCCCCACCAGCCCAGGGAGAGTGACAGGGCTCCCAGGTCACCCCAAAGCCCCTTCTGCACCTTGCCGGGCTGTACCAGCCTTACCTACGGGCGTCACATTGATGATGTACCCGTCCCCCAGGTAGAGGGCCCAGTGCTGGTAAGCTGGCCGGAAGATCTCAATCAGGTCCCCAGGCTGGGGGTCACCGGGGTGGGTGGCGCTGAAGCTCTCAATAGCTGCCATCTCAGGAGCCTGAGGTCAGGACATGCCCCTCTTGCTGGGCAGGCTCAAAGCAAGGCGAGAGGTCTCGGTGGAGAGGGGAGGTCTGGGATGTGCTCTGGGCATCTGCTGGGGGATCGCAGGTAGGGAAATCATTAGTGCCTGGCGCTGGCACCCTCAAACGGCATGTGGAGCACCATCGTGGGGTACCCAACTGCTGCTGGTGGTCCCCCTCTCCGCAGGGCCCCGGCTCGGGGGGCCGGGTCCCGTCTGGCAGCGAGGGCCTGCCGTAGGGTTAGAGATGCAATCGCCGCCCCTCTCGCCAAGCGCTGCCGGCCGAGGGTGAAGCCATCACGGGCCGGCATCCAGCTCGCAGCGCCCGGCCCCGCCGCGGGGCCACCTCCGCGGGCCAGCGCTCGGAACCGTCCCCGCCCCGGTCCCTCCCGGCCGGGCTCCCTTCGGGGCTCTGCTTGCTCTGGCACAGGGCCAGCTCCGCCGGAGGGTCGCAGCTCGTCGGGGCGGGGCGGGGCGGGCCCACAGCTGGGGTGCCGAGCCCATCCCTAGGCTCCGGAGCACCCCCGGCAGCTCGGCAGACCCGCACCCCGAGGGGGAACCACATCCTGCGGGCAGGCACCCGCTCCCACCCCCGGAGCTCCCCCGCATCCCCCGCCGCCGCCGCCATGGCGTCCCGCTCACCCCCAGCGCCCGTCCCGCTGCTGCCGTGGCCGGGATGTCGCCCCGAGGCGGGGGACCAGCAGCGGAAGCTGGGCCGGCTCCTGGCTCCTCCCGGCCGCTATAAATGGCGAGGAGCCGGGCGGGTTCCGGGCAGGCGGCGCTTGCCCGGTTCCCGGGGGACTGTTTCCCTGCCTGGCCAGGCAGCCGCTCTGCTCCGCCGGCAGAAGCCCCGCTGCGGAGGGTGTTGCCAGAAGCGCCCCCCGGGAGGAAAAGCCGCGGGGGTGGGCTGCGGGGCGGGGGCCCAGCCGGGCATCCCTCGCCTGGGAACCTTTGCCGAGCGACAGGCAGCGCGGAGCTGCCGTACCGCTTCTTTGCTGGCGAAGGGAAGCAAAGGAGGTGGAGTTCAGAGTAAATCCCAAGGGCAAAGAGGTTTCTAGGATGGCTTTCCATGTGTCTTTCCTGTTGTGGGGCAGGAATTTCCTTTAGGACATCAGAGGAGTCTCATGACTGTGCCCGGCAAGAGTCCCCTGAGCTGAGCGGCGGCAGCGCAGGCAGCCCGAGCGAGCAGAGCTGGGCAGGTCACGGCTGTGCCCTTGGCTACTGACGGCACAGTGAACTGGGAAGGAGGAGTCACTGGCACGAAAACTCTCCTCTGGGTGAGTTGAACTAGGCAGTGTATTTAAACTCTGGCATTTCAAAAGTCAGGTGAGCAAGACAGTTGATGTAAAAGATTTGAGCTGTGTAAGATTTGTCACCTTTCTGGCTTCTATTGACATGAAATAGTTGATTCAGTGCAGCCCTGAGTTGCAATTCTGCTTTCTAGATCACCCCGTTTCAAGTCTCAAGTATTCGCAAAGCTTTGCTGTGGAAAACCAAGGCAATTCTTGTGGTAGAATGGTAATCTATCCATGGAAATCCAGAAATCTGCTCTACCTGGGCACAGCTGAGCCCTGTTGCCTGGGAGAACCCGGCAGGGATCCTGCAGGGTAGGGACCAGGCTGAGGTCCCACTGGCTGCAGGGGCAGGCGAGTGCAGTCAGCAGGGCTGGGCATTCACACAATCGCACTGCCAGCAAGTGCGGGAGCGCAATAGGGAGCTGCCGCTGAACAGGCAGGAAAAACGCTTTTATAATTGCGGTGAAATTCCAGCATGAGGTTGACAGTTCGTTTGCGCACGAATAGGTCTCTCGCGCTGATTCGTTTTCATTATGTAGCGAGGCTGAAAGCCTCCTTCCATTCACACCCTCTCCAAAATAGCTGTGCTGTGCTGAATGGACAGCTGGCATGTACTTGAATGGACCAGAATAAAATGCCTTTTATCTACCTAACTGTTCATGGAGGTTACAAATACTTTTTTGGCTAATGGCACATGTGAGTATATGGATACAAGGGAAAGGAGAAAGGGTAAGTAAATAATAACCAGGATTACAGCAGAAACAAGAGGAAGCCCACGCTGATCCTCACCGTAATCAGAAGTGAAGAAGAAAGCAAAGAACTGGAAAACCATCAGAGAAACCTTAATGGTGCGTTCCTTATGTCTCAATGCTTCGCTCACGGCACTGGGAATTTGTTCGGGGCTTGTACAGGGCCCAGGCAGGGCTTGCTGCCCTGAGCCTTGAGAGTTCTCTGTCGTGGGGCAGGTGTCTCACACACTGCACGTTATCAGGCCTTGCCACAAAGACCTTTGATCTTCTGCTGTAGGGGTGTCCTTAGCATGGGCTGGGACTGAGCTGGTGCAGATCTCTGCCCGTGTTCATCATCATGTGGCAGCTTCAGAGTTTGCAAAGATCCCAAGGAGAGTTTATGACAGGATCTCGTTCTTCAGAAAGATTTTAAGCTATGGTCTTGCTTAGCACGCACAGGCCAGGGGCTGATGTCAACCCCACTTCTTGTGCACTCCACCCTGACAGCAAGGAGGCAGCTCTCCTTCAACCAATCACTTCTTTCAGTCCAGTGCCCCCAAGGGGGGCAGTGGGGGCCATCTGTTTTTACTGCACCTGTCACCAATGTCGTCTTATATATTTCTCTCCCCAGTTGGATGTGCCTTGCCAGAAGAGGAGCAAGAACTGTCCAGCTCAGCCTGCTCATCCCCTCCCCTTGGAAAGATTTGGGTAGGGTGATCTCATGAAAACCTGCCTGGGATGCTATAATTAATTCTGACTTCATCAGTCTACAGTTTGTGGATCTACCAGAGGTGTGTATGCGATGGTGTGCAGCACACTTGTGCTGGCAAATTCTGTCTGGACTTTGTGTTTTTCAAATAGCCTCTGAAGACAACACAGTCTCTAATGTGATTTAGGACATATTTCAATTTGGGTCTTCAACATGAAATCTGAGAGAGATTTTAGATGAACAATTCCAAAGGTTTTAAGCAAATGCAATTATTTATTAATTATTATTTCTTCTCAAAGTACTAGAAATACTATTAAAATAAAAGAGCAGAAAGTAATACCAATGAATGGGAAAAATATTGCTAACTATAGGTATGTATTTGAGGGTTCACTTTGATCAAATGCAGTGTTCACGATGCAGCCATAATCTTGCTCATGTGCTCTGTCATTCCTGGACAGTTTCAAAGAAGAATCCCTTGTTATCGTAGCTGTATCCATCTTTCTCTCTCGTCTGTATAATGGGGAAAAAAAAAGAACAACCATTTTAAATTTCTATTCGTATCTGTAGTGAGAGGTCAAATAACGGTGCGAGCATGAATGAAGTCAGATTTTGGAGTTTTGTGATAGTGGTGCGTACGCCCTGCGTAAAGGAAATGGCATATGTTCATTTAGGAGAAAAAGCTAGGTTTTCCCTCACACTTTTCAAGTGAGATCCTGAGTGCTGTGGTTCCTTGCTGGCCCTGCAGGTATGTGACTAAGGGGAGTTTTGAGGCTTACAGGTGCTAAAAGGGGTGTATGTGTCTTGACTCTGCTGAATGTAGCAAAGCTGGGAGAAGCCTTACCTGCACATGTACACTGCAAAGGAGATGAGGATGACGATAACAACTACTCCTACCACAACTCCAGTAATGATGGCAACCGGATGGTTCTCAGGCTCTGAGGGAGGATCTTTAACAGAAGAAGAAATAAGAGCACTGTCAGTGAAAGCTAACCATACTGTGAACACCATTTTTTTTTTTTTCTCAACCCTTGCCTATCTGCTTGGTTTATACTGTGTTCTCTGATCAATGTGGCTTTCTGGAGTGGTGTCAGACCCAGGTCCTGTATGTTCTACAGAGCCCTGCTGTCATGCCTTCTAGCACCTCTCCACCGGGGGATCTGACCCCTTCTTTCTGCTTGGATCACCACAGGTTCTTACCCACCGAGTTACTAATTTACAGCGTGGAAATGAAAGACAAGCTCAGTCTTCTCCATAATGACACCCATTTTTGAAAGTGGTGTGTAATGCAGAGAGTGAAATCCAAAATAGTTTTATTACCTATTTTTTCAGCCTCACAGGTTTCTCCTGTGTACAATTCTGAACACGCACAGTGGAAGTGGAGAGAGGTGCTGTTGGTAGTTTCAGAGCAAACTCCATCATTCTCACACGGATTTGGCATACATGGTCCGCCTAGCAAAAACGAAGGAGAAACACTTCAGACTCCTTGATAATCCAACCCTGAGAGAACTGTTCTTGCTTAGATTACGCTGACTCCTAATGCTGGACATCCCCTGTATTTTAAGGTACATTACATGTACTTGACATCAGGAATAAGGGAAAGAAACACTGTTTCTACAGTGAAACATCAGAGCAAGATCCCAGGTATGCTTTTCTTCTGTACACACTCTGTTGCAACTATCCCCCACCCAGTGATGTAAGCAGTAAGTCAATGTGATAGCAGTTGACTCACTCCTGTAGCATCCACGACTGTAGTTTGAAATGCCACAGATTTCATCAGATCCACACACTATGTTAGAGCAGGAGACAGTGGAGCTTTCTGTGCACTGGCATCTCTGAGAGCAGTCATCAGTGGTGAATATTTCTCCAATCTGGAAGACAGCAGTTAAATGTTAAAAAATATCAAATAAAATCAGCCAGAAAAACCATGAGTGGAGCACTGGGGCCCATGCTGCGCTCTCTGATGCCTTCCTGATGAATGGCAACAGGGCAGATGCTTTCTTTTTTGTACAAACTACTAAAAAAAAAAAGCAATTTACTAATCCAGCTCTCTGAAAACCAAAAACCAAGAATGACCCAAGAAAGAAGGCAAAAGAAGAGTAGGGGTATGAGATCCTAGCCTCAGGTGGGGTATGTGTGCAACCAACAATGCCTTAACTGTTGCTGGAGATAAGAGAGAGTGGCAGATGCAACACATCATGCCTCCAAGGCCACGTGGAAAGGCTATGTGACATTTTTCCTGGCAAGTGCCACCTGTTAATAGCAAGTATCTGCCTCCTCCCATAAAACACTCTTTACTGGTTTAGGCCTTTTTCTGTACCAATTCTCTCCAGTGTTACAGAAAAAATCTATGAGATTATGAAGCTGTTCTATCCTGCAGTGACAATGGAGGATCCTCCATATTCCTCAGAGTCCAGCCATGCCTAGGGCTCTCTTCATGTCACAGCCAACTCTACAGACTCTCAGCCCTGCCCATATCACTCTTCACTGAAAGGAGAGGGACCACGGTGACTAACAGAATTTCTCCGTAACTGGTGTGTTCTAAACTTCAGAGCATATGAGGCTATTCTTTATTGTAATAAAGGTGAAGAATTAACATGGAGGTCAGAGTGTAATCATATACTTTCTCCAAGTGCTTGCCATGAGTGTTTTGGCAGGCAGAGTTTCAGAGGCAGACCAACTGATCTACTCTCTCTTCCCTTCTTCTAGAGACCAGAATTTTATTTAACAAATTGCTCTTGGTTTCTAATGCAAAACTATGTGCTGAGGAGAATGAGGAGATTGTCAAACTGATTAGCAGAAGAAAATATTGTTTGGTGCTGCGGGAGCTGTCTGACCCACAGAGAGACTGTACCTCATAATATTTGTTAAGGTACGTGCAGCCACATTGTTTGTAAGGCACGCAGTCAGAATCACTAAGAACATATCCAGGGAGACATTCACAGCCTTCAACACAAGGTGATTCGCACTCAGAGGGGCTGGTCAGGTCGTTGCAGGATGCTGGGCATGCAGACATGCATGAGCTGTAGTTGCTGTTGGCAGGACATGATATACCTGCAAAAATAGGGAGAGTCCAGTTACAGCAGGCTGCTGCGCATTACTTATTTACGCGATGCCCTTTGATAACCAGAGGATGTTACCATTTTGAAGAAGGCAATATGATGAACGCACATACCAGAGATGTGCACACATGTATAATACTACTGAAGTTGTAAGTAAAGCACTCCAAAGTCAGGAAATGCATCATCAAAGCTATTTGTATGCTGTGCTCTTATTTCTGGTGGTCACTGATCTCAAATAACTTCTCACACATTCAGGGTAGCCATCCCTGCAAGTACCAGAGCTGTTTCACAGCTCTGGGAACTGTGTTTCACCAGGAATACAAAGTCATCTAACCATGGGTGAGGCAGGGGAAGTATGGTTTGATCAACCTCCCAACTTGCAGAAAAAAAAGGTTTGAGATTATTGTAAGTTTTATTTCAGCATTTTTTAGTCTGAAAGATTTGGAGTTTTCAGCTGAGTCTTTTTTGTCTTGACATTTCTCTGGAAAAAAAAAAAAAACAAACTACTAGTATGTGGAATAGGCTGCCAAGGGAGGTGGTGGAGTCACCATCCCTGAATGTGTTTAAGAGTCGTTTAGATGTGGTGTTAGGGGATATGGTGTAGGGGAGAACTTTGTAGAGTGGGGCTGACGGTTAGACTCAATGATCCCCAGGGTCTTTTCCAACCTAAATGATTCAATGATCCTATGATTCTATGTTTTGTAGATTTAAAAAGAGATTGAAATTAAGTGTTTTTCCTTCAGATTTGTGGTTTGTGATGGTTTCCAAAATTTTAATTTTTTTGCCCAGTTGGGAATGGGGACATTTTTTTTCTCTCGCAAAACTTCTGATGTCAGGGGAGTTGACTGCTCTGCTTTCCTAAGTAGCTTTCTAAGTGGGGGTCTAAATGCAAACGTCAGCATAGGACACAGAAGAAAGGCCAGAGGAGCAAGTGTGCATGCTAAACTGCGAACAGTGATTGAGGTGTGAATCAACATGCTTTTACTCCATGAGAATCTTTGTTACATGGTACATCTAGAAAAAGCCTCAAATCTCAGATTTTGAGAGACCTTTAGGCAGAAAACATACTTTCTGGTTCTTTCTGTGCTTACCACAAACTGTCTGTTGCCTCCAGCCTTCCATCCTGACTCCTTGCTGCTGACAAGCCAGCACATATTCCTCCAGACTGCGACATAAGGTAGCATCGTCATCTCCTTCCACGCACATATCAAACAGGCAGCTCCTATGTGCAACATGAGAAAGCGTTCATTCCCAATACCTTTGTTATTAATTTTCAGCTGCTTTTCTGCCTGACTCTTATTAGTTACTTCCATTTTCCTGTATCTTGCTGACAGGAAAACAGAGGAATAAAAAAAACCCAAACTCAGCCACATGATTGGGAAGATCAGGTGATTTGTTGTGCAGCTGCTGCAAACATGCGAGGTATTCATATACGAAAAAGCACTGACCAAGTACCTGACTGCTTGTCACAGTAAGTTAGTCTTTGCTATCTCCTTCTGGTTTAGGCTAGCATGGCTATATATGGCTTATGGAGCACTTTTTCAGTGCTGCCCAGTCTTATAGCTGGGCTACACGCTTCTTTCAATACATGGATGCCCTCCCCGTGTCCATATGCCTTGACTATTGACACAGAATGCTGTTTTACCCAGTGTTTGTTTGCCAGTGCTACCTTCTCAGCTTTGCTCATCATCTGAATATCCGTGGCCTGATTTTCAGAGGCATTGAGACCTGAGACGAATGGGATCTGCAAGTACGCAGCGCCTCAGAAAAATCAGGCAACCACTAAGAAAGTAAAACAAGCTGCCCAACCAAATTATGGAGTGAAAAGTATGTTAAGAATGAGGATATTTACATTGAAGCCAGTGGTCCAGTTTATTTGGTTTAAGATACCTTCACATTCTCACAACTAAGAGGGACTTCGAAGTGAGCATTAGCTATCTTTAAACATTAGTTACAACTATATGACTAAAGAAAACTGGCAGCTACTTGGCAATTTTGTGACTGATGATAGATGAATAGTGAATGTGGGGATGAATCAACAGGTTTCATACAGCTCAAAATTGATTGTGTAGGAATTGTATATGCAGGAGGCCAGAGCAACCTTGAAACACAACAGGGGGAACTTTCTTGAAGATATTGGGTTAGTTTTACTCTTCACTAATCTGTTTTTTGCATTTCTCCATGAAAGATTCAAGAAGTGTCACTGCCAGTTTCAGCCTTTGTGGCTATAGCACGAAGGCTACATTTTATGAAGCTAGAATTGCTAAAAGGTACCTGAGCCAAGTACCAAATTCTCACTGAATGTGGATGAGAACTGTAAGCACGCTGGAAATCCCAGCTTAATTATTGACACTGCTGCTTTATCTGTGTAGGAAAAGAGGAAAGCTACTTTCTAGTGCTAACAGAAAAGTGAAACTCTAAACAAATGGAAAGATAGATCATCACAATTATTTAAAAATAAACAAGGGGATTTAAATTTATCAATAACGGGAGCACTGGGTCCCATTCTCAAAAGACACTACTATCCTCAATTCCTATTAATACCCTGGAGACTGCAGATGCAAAGTTCTTGTCAGAAACTAGCGCCAAAATGATTTTGCACATGGGGAGAACAACTGTCTGCAGTAGACACTTACGTGAAATAGAAATTTGGTGAGACCGTAGAATGACAATTCACAAATGGACCATTTGAGTCAATCAGAATATGACATCTAGAAGTGCTGTTTTCTTGCCCCAGCTGTTTTTCACTGCAGCCTTGGAAGAGCCCTGGATCTGGTTCCTCCTCAGACTCATTTTTTGAATTGACGTCTCGTCTGGAAGTGAAGTCATTATGAAACCATCAGTTCTCTGTACACCCAGCATTCACGGTACTACTCTCTAAGTAACAACACAAGAGTATTTCTGCCTTGTGGTGTAAGTGTAAGCTTATTTCTCTCTCATGATTTATCCTGAATGGGAAAGAGATAGATGAAGCAAATCACAGGTGTACTAGAACACTTCCTACCACCTCAGAGGTTTATTTAAATCAAAATGGATAAGTGTAATTATCTCTTTGGAAATTCTGCATGACACAGGCTTCATCCAATGCCTCCTGCATCCAATCTATTCAGTAAAACTTGAATGTTAGTTAGAATGATGCAGCTGGAATAGACCACTATTTCTTGGATATATGCTCCCTTGCACTGAACAGCTGGCTGCATCCCTGAAGTGCCAGAATTCTCCTGTAGGCACAGCCTCCAGAGCCCCTTTATACTCAACGCTAGCCTACATGCTGCTTTCTACTATTCTGGCAGACAAGTTTTTGCAGCCAAATTATATCCTGACAGCTAATACAATTCCATTTACTAGCTGAAAATGTTCTGTGTTAGTGGCTAAGCAACCTTGAGAAATCTTTCAAAGCAAATTAAGAAGGACAGAAGGAAGGAAACTTCTTTCCCCACCTGTTTCAATGTTCTGTATGGACTAATTAGCACAGAATTTGCCTGACCACAAATATCATGCTCATTTATACTCAAGAGAATGTCCTTACTTTTTGTGTACTGGCAGAAAACACTATATAGCCACGAAAGCAAGGAAATCAAACTCTCCCAGAACCTCTGCTGGGAGGAATTGAGAAATCATCTTGATGTATTTCAAAGCTACCTTCATGTTCCAGAGGGAGGGATGACACTGAACCAGGATTTGCCCTCCCTCAGGCCCATCCAGCACAACATGATGTACTTGTCTTTGCCAGGAGCGATGAGCAAAGATCTTATTCATTCCCCTGCCCTAGCAATTGTAATGGCTGTGACTCCAACGAGGGATACTGAACTGGAGTAATGCAGTGATAGCTCAGGCCTTTTTTGGGTAGATAGAAGGGCACTGATAGTTCACCTTAGTGATGAGCAGGAAAAGTCCCTACACACAGAGCAAGGGAAGAAGAAAGAGCAGAAATAAGACAGTGTAGTTATTCCTGGATATTAACTATGGCTTAATTCACTCACTTCCATTGGCTGTGCTTGCCATGGATATTAAGTAAAAAATTAAGTACCTGAGACGAGAAGTTGCTTTTTTTAGAGGAACTTTCCAGCTCTCACCAAATGCATTCACATTCTTCACCCAAACACCATCTGGATTTGTGAAGTCATTTCTATATCTCCCATCAAAGTCACCACACAAGCCTTCCACTCTATTCCTGTAGGTGTTGGCCAGCTTTATATCTAGGGAAGTTCAGAAGAAAAAAAGCCATTACACAGAAATCTTTGCTTCTGAGTGTATGGAAGAGGTGGAAAGCAGTGCCAAGTACCGTATTTCATGATTCAGATCAGAGTTGGTCATGTGACATGGGCCTCATACACAGGGTATGAACACAGCCCTGAACATATATGTTCTTACATGTATTCACTGTTTCTGTGCTCTGCACCATGGATCATGAAAAAAGTAATTTCTTGCTGCCAATAAGTTACCATATAACATGACATCACTATCTGAGTGCTCTTGGTGCATACTGCTTACTGCGTTGCAACAAACTGAATGCATCAGCCACTTTTTGGCCTTCATTTACAATCCACTTGCTCATTGAGAAACAGAATTCCTATAAAATAGACCTTTCTGCAATTGGAATTTTAGGGTTTGGAATGACGGTCATGTGTATAAATTGCCTCATACTTTTGGCATGTACTCAGAAATAACGTGGCTATATTCTGTTGTAAATCAGAAGTAACTCTGCTTTGAACAGAGGAGGTAATGTGTGTTCAACTTACATGAGTGAGTTGTGTATACGTGATACAAGGGTCCTGCTGAGAAAATAATGGAATTATCTGGAATAGGCTTGAGAGGAAGCGTTGAAAGGATGCACTCACAACACATTTTGTTATAATTTTCTGGAAGTTCATACCACAAAGGACCATAGGATCAAAGGATGAAGGTTTCTAATTTTGCCTTGGGTTTAGAGCTTCTCTGGGATGAGAACATTTTTTGAGACAGTGCATAAATATTCCTGTACATTGTCTTATTGTCACTTACCTGCATTTTGACTGCCATCAAAGCTCACGTATAAGCCAAAATCTGTCTCCAGGTAAATTCTTGTTGTCCTCCGATATATACGAATACCTTCATGAGGATGAGCAGGGGGTCTCACTGTCACACCATCCAACTACCAGGGAAAGAATAAGTTAAAATTCATAATATATAGGCCAAATTAAAATCTGGCTTCAGTACAGGTCAATGCTACAAATGAACACTCCTCTTCTCTAGTTTTGTGATAAATATATCAGACAGTTTAACCAGGTGAAAATCTCAGTATTCATTTTTTTACAGTTAACAAAATCGTGTATTGAGGAAAGTGATCTGGACACAGTATTTTCATGTCATCCTAAGAGATTTCTATTATTGAACTAAAAATGTATACATGAGCTATGTGTACTCTTACGGACCAATAAAGAGGAAAGAAATAAAATTTTCCTAGCATAATTCACACTTTTCTTTTCCCTACCACTGATAAAAACTTGTATGGCTTTATTGTAAGTCTTTGGATATTTGGGATTTTATTCCTAAATCTCTATTTATTCATTTATTTGTTTGAAGTAGAATTATATCCTTCATAGCTATAGAGAAAAAAGACTCAACACAACTGAAAATCACATTTGTGGTTGCCTCATAGCACTGCTGTAATAATATAGTTAGCATTAATGCTTAAATTCTTCATAACAGACATTTATTATTCAAAGGTGTTTAAGAAAAAGCCTTTCTCTGTGCTCTGGAGTCAGTGAGAGACTTACCACTAGCTGCTTGTTCTGCCTGAATCGCACTGTGTGATTGTAAACATTGATGAGAATCTCTTTCAGGTAAGTAATGTGTCGACTTCGATGAAAAGGATAGTTCATGCCTTCAATGCTGAACTGCGTCAGAGTATCAGGTAGGTCAGGGATGGTCTGAGCCAGAATATATGTGTATTTCCCTTGAAAGTGGTGCACCAGACCATCGAAGGTGATGTAGTGTGGATCGCCCATGATCCGGCATTTCCCAAAACCTAAAGGAGAAGAGCTTCGTTACTCTCCAGTCTAAATGTGCATGTGCCAGATCTCAAGCATGGATCATTTTAACATAAGTTAGATAAAAATGATTGCTGCTAGCATGCAGGTCTCTTAAAGCAAAGATGGGTGCTCTGGCATCACCCTAGTGAATGGTCACTGAAATGGAGAGACAGCCAGAGAAACTCATTCATCTGCTGAGAACCAGTGCGAGCCAACTGAACTGAAGCAGAACATTAGGGTTGATAGGCTTTATAGAGACTAAGCTGTGCACATTGGTTCTCTGCAGCAGAATATCTCTGCCACACAGCATGGCTTGCAATGGGCGCTTAGGGATGTCAGTTTCATAATCCTCACAATGTGTTGCTACAAAATTATTGGAACATGAAATGCAATGTCTAATTTTGGCTGGCTCACTGCTGTCACACTGATTTCTTCTGAGATTACTAAATTGATCATTGGGTTCACCAGACCTAACAATCAGATGCAGCAACTATCGTCTAAGTATTCTCCTTGACTATTGAGAACAGAGCAAACCATTATCGCAGGACCAAGGCTCTCCCTAAGACTGCTGGGGTGCCTCTGCTGTGGTATTTTGCCAACATGGAGCAGGAGGAAGCTGGATTTGCATTATGCTTTTGTACTGACCATCAGTACAGTAGGACCTATGCCATACTGTTCTTCAAAATTGAAGTGTAAAGTCACTAGGCAACAAGCTATTTCCTAAACACTCCAATTTACCCAGAGAATATGGGAACTGAGGTTCTCTGACTGGCCTATTACATGTCTGTTCAGATTTGCTCTGTCCTGTTTTGCCTTTAATTTTTCTCTTCTCAAATCAACATGCAATGGAAAAAACCAAATCATTGACAAAAGATTCATGGACATAGCTGAGTTTTGGTTTTAGTATATGTAGTGCAAATCTTTTATTTATTTATTTGTTTGTTTGTTTAAACTAGTCAGACTGAACTGTGAAACGTCTAGATTTAAGTAAATTTTCAAACTTTTTTCCACTTCCCTCTACAAATTCTCTGTCTTGTACTGGAACTTTCAATTCTGAGAACTGAGGTCTTTTTGCGTTCAATAATGTGTCATCAATAGCACTGTCAGAGCCTTCTTCATTCCTGTGGAAAAGACTGGAAGCACCATGGAAGAAAGAATAGACACTAATATCCTTCCTCCTTCTCCAGCCCTCCTGGAACACCAAGTGAAGACCTGCCCGCACATACCTGTTGGATTGCACTTAAGTTTTCCATTTTTGATCATGCAGGTTTCTTTAGAATCACAGCTATAGCTCTTACATTTGATGACACCGTTCTTCTCACACTGGCATCTTTTGGTGCAGTGCGGAGTTATCCAGGTCTCCCCAGCCTGAATGCAAGTTGTATTAATAATATGTTACCAAAGTGCTCAGCTTTGCAGTGCAATAAAAGTTCAATAGCAAAGGGGCTGGCTAGGTGCAACCTGTCTAGTTGGCAATTCCAAAACTACTCAATCCAGGCATAGTCTCAACAAGAGCCTAGGAAGGGGGGATCTCAGTCCATTTATCTTTCTGTCTTTGACATGAGAATTTGAACACAAAGCAGGACTAGGACATACTGCTTGAATAACTCTGATCAATCAGCTAGTTTAGAATATGCATCAATTTTGGCCTCAGGTGCGAAGTACCAAGCTCCTGCACCTCCTAATGCCTTAGCCTGCAGTTTTTACTGATCAGATGAAAGATATTTAAGAGGTAGACCCAGAAGATTTCTCTGTCTCTCATTCAGATGAACAGGGGACCAACTTTTTACAAGTTTTGCAGCCAATTTACTCCACAGACAAACTACTTACACTGTAGTAATTGTTGTCATCATCCCTGCAGCCACAATTGCTCAGAGGTACACACTTGCCATTACTGAGCACATAATTATCAGCACACTCACAGCCCTCTGTGCACTCTTCTGTCTTCTCACAAAGGGAAGAGGCAAAAATGTCATTGCATGTTGATGGGCAGGGGGAGACACAGTCTGTGTAATAGCTGTGAGATGGACAGGGCAATGCTGCGTGGTTGAAGAGAATAGAACCAGCGTTATTAAGTACATTTAGAAATTGCAGTGCAGACACATATGCCTGCCTGAAAGCTACCACTTGGCGTGTAAAATGGCAGTACAGAATTGCCTTTTAATGGCTGATTTTGATCATCAACCAGTTTTGATTTTTTATGTTTTATTTTAAAAAACAACCAAAACAGAGAGCCCGCCCCTGAAGCTGCTGATTCAGTTCTATTACAGGTATGCTAGGTCCGTCAGACTCAGTATTCCAGTTCAGCTGCAAATGGGCACTGCTAGGAATTAGAATCTTTAGGCAAATTCCTTAGAATGCTCAACCCTCCAGTGAGGCCAAACAGGCGTATATCTAGCTTAACCATAGACATAAACACATGCAAGAACAAAAGACATGCATTGTTAGAGTGAAGATTCATCTAGCTCTATACCGTTTCTGCCAATGACTAAAGATGCATAAGGGGCCAGACAGTTCAAGAAACAGGGTAGCAGGACAAAGGGTTTGTTTGTCCAGTATTTTCCTCCACTTGTAGCAACGAGGCAACTAGGAATTTCTGATGGGCCTATGCAACATTCATCTGGCTTGGTTTTTAACCAGTTAATTGTTTTGTCCTCCACAACATTATGTGATAATTAGTTCCACAATGTAATACTAAATTGTGAAAAAAGCAACAAAAAGAAACCCACTGTGTAATCTTTACTCATTTTTACATAATTTGTTTGTAGCTTTGTTGAATGGGTGGAGTGAGGCATATAGACCAGAAATTAATCTGAGAATGTGGCCCTTAATAAGCAACTAGCCAAATAGTCAGTTTTCATTCAAAACACAGTGAGTAGCATTGAGCCCTGTGTCCTAACATGGTATCCACCTTTGTTTTAGTCTTATATTATTTCTCCATTTTAGGCTCTTTGCAATATCTCACGGCACTCATTTGGCAACTAAAGGCATTCTAACTCCACATTACTACACACAACTTGTCTAGTCCTGACTTATCACTGGATTTAGCTCAACCAGAACACAGTTCAGTGCAACAATGGAGTCATAAAATCATAATAACAGAATTGCATTTTGTGAGAATTTGGGGTTAACTTTCTTTTACACGACTTGTTCACCTAATACTGCTAATTCATTTTCACACTATCAGCCATCCAAGTTTCAGTGGTTTCACTTGCTTGTGCACTTACGACAGAATGTGCTGTTCCTCCATTTAATGGTGATTCCATAATTCCTGCAGGTGTCCACGTAGAATTGAACTATGTCACAGAGAGCAGACTTCATGCCATCATACTGACACATGTCATAGATGCAGATCTGTATGAAGTCTTCAGGCTTGACTAGATTATGACATGCTTTGAATTTGTCTGATTTTAGGACATTGCACTGGCTTTCAATGACTGGTTTATTCTCAGCAGTGCAGGGAGGAACATCATCTTCTCTTAAGTCTGGTAAACAGCTGCATGAAAGCACAGACACAGCTGCATTTAAATTTCAAAGGCATATAAAAGACAGAGACTGAAACTGAAAATTTGCTTCTACTGAAAGTTATTAAACAAGTAATGCTAGAGACTACAGTCTTCTTTCTGTCTATGAGTGAAAGATTAGGAAGAATTAGACCTGCCTGGGAATCACATACTGTGTCTGACCCTCGTTACTCTCACTGAACTTGCCCCTGACTAGAGGACTGATTTCTCAGCTTTACCTCGGATCTACCTCGTCACTGCAAACTTGTGTGGTGATCTGGACTCTTGGCTGACCCTGGCTTCCACACTTGCACCTGCCCTGCTTGCCTTGCTCGGGTGGTGTGGGATGGGCCCCGGCTGGTGAGGCCACTCTTCTCTCAGCTGTTTTATCACACTTGGCTCCCTGCCCCTTGGGGAGCAGCTGGCCCTCACTGTTCCCCAACACCATTGCCCTGCTCTAGGTGTTTTCAGTGTAAAATAAACAGAGGCTATGCCACACTGTGGACTGCCCCAAAGCCTAATTCCCCAAGTCTGTATATAGATCAATAGAATGACTGTGGCTTCCCTCTGGCCCATCCAGTGGTTTCCTGTAGTGATGCCTTTTTTTTGAGCTTCAAATTGAGGAAATGTCTCATATACACTGCTTATATGTAACAAAGTATCAGTCAAAACAATTGAATGTAGTCTGTTTACTGAAGGAAAATGGAAGATAAGAAAAGAAGTTACATTTACCCTGCATCACTGTCTTCCTCCACTTTCCAGCTATTTCCAAACTGTGCAACATTGACGAGTGTACCATTGGGCAAGGACAGGTCATCTTCACGATCATCATTGAAGTTACCACACATTCCCTGTACCTGCAAATCAACAAGAACCGTATTCTCAGCACAATCTGTTCTACATCAGCTTCCCCCGAAAATTCTTATTCATTGCCTATGAAATGATGTGACCAAATCACCACCAACAACCAATCTTGTACCAGAAATTTCAGACATACTCACTAGTGTCTGACTGCACCCATGGAGAAATAAAATAGAAACTGCAGTAAATCTGTGGTTCCCTAAGGCTTCAAGGTGTTTACTTTTATAAGTTGGATGTATTCCCCTAACTAGGTTATTTTCTCTAACAACTACCCTCTTGGAACACAAGGAAATTGTTGTGAAGAGAAAAAAACAGAAAGGAAAAAAATTACATGTGTTACAATACAGCTACAAAGAAAGATGCAATAGCAAACAACCGGATTCAAAGAAATTAAAAGTAAATGCACAAAGCAGAGGTTGTGAAACAGTGCCAGATGTTTACAAACTAAATCTTACCTTTGAGAAATAAGAGTGTGGGAGGGTGATTTCGAGGTGGTGATTGCCATCATACTTCACTATCACACCAAAGTCAGTTTCCAATACTATAAATCTGCCAATGTTTCCAATGGACACGCCTCGCAACCGGTTCTCCATTGGAGTGTAGACTCTCTCATTGTTCAGCTGGAGAGACATGTCATTTGTCAGTATGGACATTCTTCCATGAAAGCTTTTCTGCTCACAATCGATATTCCTTGCAGTGCTGAAGATTTATCTATGACAGTACACTTCCACCATTGCATATTCCAACTATGGGTTGCAGGAATCAGCCTTTTAGCTGAGGAGGGCTGGGCAGGACCCACAGCCTGTGCCTTTAACAGGGTGCTGGAAAGATCCTGGGTAGTGAGCTAGCTCTCACCCACTCATCTGTAGGATTCCCTGCCTCCGGTACTGCCACATGCTATTCTAGACCAATACAGTATGACTTGCTTTTCTTCTGCTCTTTTTAGCCAGCTATAGGTGATTGGGTTGGCAACAGCTACTGAATTGGGGAGCCCCATTCTTTAGTTCAGGCAACAGTTCCTGGAGGCTCTGGGCTCCATCTCCAATACATGGCCAATAGAACAGTAAATCCAAACCAGAAGCCTTGGCAACTACTGAGAAATTATATTTCCCCATGATATCCAGTTAATTGAGGTGCCCACAAGCATATGCATACATATTCCTTAGGAAACATGAAGATCCTTTTTCCTACAGCTACTGTAGTGAACTAATTTTAAGATACTTCTTGCCAGAATAAAGAGCACCACCACCTACCAGGATTCCTTGGCTTTTCTGAAGGGTGATTCGTACACCATAAACATCTACATAGACTTCTTTCAGGTATGTGGCCCCTCTTAGTCCTCTGTCTTCATTCTTGCCAAGGATGGTTATAGGAATGACACTATTGCTGTTGACAACCTCAACTAAGGTGTAGGTGCAGGTACCCACAAAAGTGTACATCAGTCCATCAAAAGTGAAATAATGGGGATCTCCTGCCACTTGACACGTTGCTTGTCCTGAAAGTGAAAAAATAATCTAAGAATTTTGGACTGGATTGCACCATGGACTCAGCTGACAAAAGATGTTTGCATTAGTGCAGCGACCTAATCCCTATCATTATTACACAGGCAAACCTTCACAGTGGTATCTCAAGTTCATACCAATGACATTTATTTGGAAATAAGAATTATTTCCAGAAAGTGTCTCCTAAATGTAATTTGCAAATTATGTACAAACTGGCAACTTGGCAGCAAATGAACCTCTTTATACATTTCTATATGTTGTTGTAGGCATTATTTATGGTAGTTGAGAGTAATACAGAGCTTTTCTGCTTAACTATATAAAAATTCATAATTGTATGTATAAATATAGATCTAAATATAAAAGTAAATAAATTTGCATCTATATACATAGATACTTAACGCACTTGCCATCACCCAGACTCTCAGAAATGCAGTTCTCAATTACTCCAAATTTAGAGCTTGTGGCACTGTGATGTGGGACTTGAATTTGTATTATCAAGACAAAAGGAACCCAGGCGATCTTACAAGCTTTTGGGTAGCATCAGTTTTTGCTGACATCCACTACAACAGAAAGGAATCTGTGCTTGCAAAGCACATCATCATGTCTTTTCACCCATCATTTGTGACTTCTTGCCATCACATATGAAAAGGTATTTATAATAAAGTTAGAAGGAGAAGGAGGATTTAATTATGGAATTGACATTGAAAACCATTTTCAGGCAGGACTTACCATTGGAATGACAGCCCAGCACACCATCCTGAATACTGCATTCTTCTCTGACTCCACACTCCCAGGGTGTGCATACAATGGTGTTATTAGCATTGCAGGTGCAGCGTTCAGTGCAGGGATAACTGGTGAACCAGCTTTCATCCAGCTGAGTGGAAAAAAGAGTGTAGAAGAATATACTATAAGATAAGTTGGAAGGTAATACCATAAGGGACAATCAAATTACTAGTATTTGAATGAGCATTACATATGATCATTTGGGCAATTGTAGCCACACAGCTCACAGATCAAGAAGGCTGTCAAAGTGAGTCTATTTTATTATTAATAATGGTGTAAATAATAATTGTGTTATTGTTATTAACATCTTTTTTTTTCTCATGGTGATAAAGAATGAGATCTCCTGTTCTGTCTTTTTTTTTTTTTTTTTTTTCCTTTAAATATCTGAAGTAACTTGCCTGGTGATACTGGTTTTTGTCATCAACACAACCACAGCTGCTTTCTGGCACACATCTGTCTCCACTCAAAACATAGCCTTCCTTACAGAAGCAACCTTCCACTGGTAAGGAACTGCAGGACTCAGCTGCTGAGATGTTCAAACAGGTAGAGGGACACCTAGTACCACAGCTTTTGTAGATGCTGCCTCCAGGGCAGGGCATTGCTAGAAACAAAAAGAAAAAATAAGATCACTCAAAAGGGTAAAATCATGATTAAAGTTTTCATGATGTTTTCACTATTTGCTCTTGAAAATATACAAAAATTGCTGTCAGAAAGTCTGACACTGGAGAGTCCTGCACACAAAGGATTTTCTTGCAGTGTGAGGTGGGTGGCTTTTAGTAGAGGTGGTAGAGGTGGGCCACCCTGCATGTCACCTCACAATGGAAGTCAAACATTGTAGGCTCGCTTTGAGGTAGATCTTATGTGATCATACAGAACCAATTGTGCTTGGTCCAGTAAAACATTTTCTGCAGGTTTAAAGACATAAAGTCACTCCATTAAGGAAACAGAAGAATCTCTTCACGTACCAGCTGATATGGCCCCATTACTGTAGTTCCTATTTGAACATCTGCCATGTATTTAAGAATAGAACTAAAAATCAGACTCTCAGCTTTCACTGAGACCCTTTGAGGAAAATATATTATACTGTCACACCCCTACTGCTCACGGTAGAATTGGGCTTCTGTCACTCAAAGCATGCTCCCCAGGGAAGGCATTACATTTTACAGAAATCCTGAAGCATTTGTCCATTTCTGTCATCTAAAAAACCCCTAAATACTGTTTCTGGCTAGATTCTGTAATAAATCACTACACATGACTCTCATTTAGTTCTGTCCCTGCAGCAGGTTCTCTTACTCCTGTCAGGCAATTCCAGCCAACAACTCCAGTCACCTGCTCTTTGTCAGGTTCTTAATTGAGGTTTTGTTTGATATGATGGAGGGAGCACTTAAAGAGTCAATCCTCTTAACGTGACTGAGTATCCTCTACTGCTATAATCAAGCCATAGATGTTCAGGTCCTAGGCTATGGCCTCAGACTATGGAGTCTGGGTGTCCATAGCTGGAATCTGATTTGGAGGGTTAGAAACTTGTTTCTTGCTCTGACTTTTTATATATGAATTCTCTGTTCTCTGTCCTCCTGGGGCTGGCTTACTGGGTGCTCTAAAGCCATTCTAAAGTTACAGTAATTCTTTTTCCAAACTTAGCAGCTCCCAGAATCTCTCAATGGTTTTTATGTTTTCATTTCAATGCAGAGCTAATTGTTGATCATAGAAAAAAAAGAAAAAAAAAGGTGCAAATCTGCAGAAGGTAATACAGTGGTAACTAATATAATCAAAATTAGTGTAAAAGACAAAAAAACATAGAGAAGAATTATGGTTTATTTCAGTGTGGTTGACCTTTAGAGGACTTTTTTCCTCCAGGTTTGTACTTTGTGAATATAAAGGTCCTTTAGAAGATGTCTGGCAAGCACAAAACTGCCCAGTGCTGCATAAAATCAGCACCAGTGGAACCCCTGGAAAGCTTTATTCTAAGAAATATGAGTTCATTATATGAAATTTCCCATAAGGTCATTCTGAAGATAATTAATCAGGAGATAGATGAGAATATTTGATTTCTTTGTACTTGTAAACTTCCTAGAAACAGCTGTTTCTCAAGGTCTTCTATTAAACAATTTTTTTAACCAAAAGCCATCAATAAACATTTGTGTATGAGGGACTACCAGCTCCACTTAAATTGAGGATGGTGGATTTTCAGTGGAGCAAAGCAACGGTTATTTTCCCAATGAGGAAGATCACGTAAGATACAGTTGAATGCAATCAAACTTTTCCAAGAAACTAATGGTAAATTATTAAAACTTTAAGGATTAGACCTACATGTATCCAAGCATTCATGAAAATTAGTGTTTTATACAAATACTGGAATGGTACTAAAACCGAAGTAGGCTCAAGACATGGCAAAAGATAGACTATACTCAAAACATTACATAAAATGAAATAACATGCATGAAAAAGGTACAGGAGAACATGCATAATTCTGAAGTTTAAATCCAGAATAGATATTTATAAGTCACAACACTTACGGCAAAGAGTAGCATTCCTCCACTCTATGCATATCCCAGCATTGACACATGACTCAGCGTAGGCCTGGAGTCCATAGCATAAGGATGTTGCCTGTCCACCAGTGAAACACATGTCATAAACACAGTTTTCAAAGAAATTCTCTGGAGGCACTTTGGTATGACAACCCTTGAAGATTCCTGTAAATCAAGAAAGATATATAGAAGGACAGAAAATAAACAGGATCACCACCACCATCTATTTTCTGTCATGGCAAATATATTGCGAATACTCCAGGCTAACTTTGTTTAGTAGGTTAAACCAGCACTTGAAATAGAGCATGCACAATGAGACTTGGCCCTCTGGATCAGACATTCTTCTTTTGGCATGAATGTTACAACATAGCTTACATAAATTAAGAGTTGTTGGATAGGCAAGCCACTAATTCTGGACAACTGCAGGGGCTCCCCAATGCAGGGAATATCTACAGAATTTCAGATAAAGTATCTGTAATACATACAATGGTAGTGCCCCCTGAACTATTTCTTTTAGCAAGCAGAGTGCAAGTCACTATAAAGCAAAGAGCAGCTATGTCTCCCTGCACACATTCTCAGATAAACTTCATGGATACATTGGCACTGTCTGAATAGTTGACATATCTTCACCAAGCACCTATGAGTTTTATGTTGGCCATTCACACTGGAGGTTTTATATGCTTCCAATGTGAACTCAGAGCAACAGACTATAGAGAGGGTCCAACACAAGCTATAAAGTGCTCCAACATGTGATTCATACTACCTGTTGGGTCTGTGATCATGCCACACATAGTGTTCTTCTTTGCTTCACTTTCCAGCGCAGGATCACATTGCTCTTCTGTCCCACTCGAGCATCTGGGGAAAGCAAGCAATATCAAGTATGTGTTTCATATCACTTACTATCTGATTTTCAGTGAAAGATTGACACATGACAACCCTGCACAACAGGGTGTATTTTATTAGTCACATGACTTTATCCAGCTTCTTTGAAAAGCTGATGTCAGCCTTATCACTGTATGGACTCCCTTTTTGATGCCTTCTGGGCTATTCAAATGCTTATTCTTATCTGAAAAAAAGACCTATGGGATCCAATCAGTTATAGTTTCCAATCAGGGAACTGGACTGAAGTCCCGTCCCCCCTCACACTCAGCAGACAGCTCCCGCTTTGGAAAACAAGACTTAAAGGACTCAAGTCCTCTTCTCGTTCCCTGTTTAATCTAATGGAGCAGCTCCCTACTCCTAATGGGCAGTTGGAAGATGTAAAATGGGACTGGATGACAAAGCCAGTGAGTGCTTTATAGAGTTTGATTAGCAAATGCCATGTGATTAAATTAATATACATACACGGTGTTATTCTCAGGTACAAGCCAGCTTTGTCCAAGATCATTGGTACCACTTGCAATGTCACCATTGGGCTTTCTGTTGTCATCATTTGGATCACCATTATAATTACCTGTGAGGGTAAAAAGAGATTTATGGGACACATGAAGTTCACACCTGTAGAAAAAAAAACTAGGTTTCATCTGTAAAATAAATTACTATCAACTAGGGAGAGTATACATGCAACATCAATCTGTACTGGGCAAAATAAGAAGAGCTCAATTGTGTTTTAGACGTTGATCACTGACAAGAGCTGCCGTGCAGAGACCTGTGGACTTGAAGCAAGAAGACTGTAAGTTCCTATGTAACTACATCACATCACATACAAGAAAGAATCACTTAGCTAGAAAAACCCAACTCATTTCCTTGGATCCTACTTGTAGAATGTTGGACTAAAAATCAAATGGTGTTACTTGCAACATTATATTCTTAGGTAGATTTCCTGAATGGAAAGTGTGAAAAACCCATGAAGAGATAGTTGAACTAGGAAATTTCTGTTGATCCAAATCAATCCAAACCAAAATAATTAGAAACTCACAAGACAAGCTGCTCTTGCAATTTCCATCCTGAAGTACATTTCATATAATCACCTGGATTTCAGAATGTTGTTCCAACTAAACCTGCTCAAGTTCAGGCATTAGCAACATTGCTGATGAGAAATTACTGGTCACTACTAATTCCAGCAAGCTGCTACTCTCATTAGCTACATAAGCCACCTGTGACTCTTATTTTGCTATCCTATTGCAGTAGAATTTCTTACAGAACACAGTAGAATGTGCCATTTGCATCTGATCTTTCTTACAGGACTCTAAAATACCTCTATATTTTGTATCATATATAGCACTTAATATTTTGTGGTATTTGAATTTTGGAAATGAAGTATGAATTTTCTTTCTTATTCATCAAGTCTGTCAGGTCAGGATTATCCATTTTGGATCATTGTCATTAGTTTGTTTTAATGTAGACAGTGCCTATCTTAGCTGGAATAAAAAGTAGGTAAAAATAAGTGTTTTCTTTCTTTTTCTGTTATTTCATCTTTTTCTTTTCCTTTCATCATATAAACATGATCATTCAGCTTGTATAAATACCTCCTAAAATAGCACAGGAAAACAGCAGCAGGAAAGTTTGAGGATGCTGACAGTAAGCGCTCTGCTAAAAATGTTATTTGTAGTTATACCTCACAACATTCCAAATGGACAGCATGTTACCAGGAATTTTGTAAGTAACAGTTCTGAGAAACTGAAAAATTCTAGCACGTTTTCTTCACTGCTGTAAATTCTAGTCCATTTGACAAGCACTAGTTGCGTGGAGAGTAAGTATGATATGCTAAGGAAAAGAGTTTACGTAATCACCAGCCTCCATAACTCACTAAAAAGAGACTAAGCCTATGACTTACCACAGAGGCCACAGAGCAGACTACTGTAAATAGAGGGCACAGAGACTTCTGCATAGTGATTTCCATCGTATCTCACCCACAGTCCAAAGTCAGTTTCCAAGAGAACATATCCACCACTGCTCTGAATACTGATCTTCTTTTCAATAAACACAGGCAGGTTCATTCTGCTGCCATTCACCTGTACAGTAAGTTGTAAAAGTTAGTGTATATCTGCTGGGACTCCTACAGATGCCAGCAGCTAAAAAACATTAGTGAAAGATATGATCTTGTGCACAAGGTAACTGGAAGTAATAATAATAAATTCATCTGAGCAAATTTGTTGGACATCTCATTAAAAGGGGTACATTTTAATAAAAAGAGAAAGTTTGCTATGAACTCTACAGTCAGAGAAAATATTTCATTATCTGAATGTCAGTTTAAAAATATTACATATGTCGTTTAAACAAGTATTTTCTTACATTCACTTTCTTGTTTTTCAGCAAAGAAATCTGGTTGCCGTAGACTTCCACTTGCACTGACTTCACATAGGAGACTTTGGTGTTGGCTCCTCTGTGCTCATTCGTTGTGGACACATCGAAGTATGGAAGCCTCTCAGAGACGTTGCACACTTTGGAGAGTGTGTAAGTGCAATTTCCCATGAAATGATGAACTTTGTGGTCAAAAGTGTTATAATGTGGATCCCCAGAGGCACTGCAGGAAGCACGGCCTGGTGAGAAAGAAAGACAAAATAATTCCCTCAAGTCTCTACCAGACTTCTGCACTTGCTCTCTTCCCACTTTGTTTTACTTTGCAATTTCTGCTCAGATAGATATAACAGTGATGACATCAGTCAAGAACATTCCAAAGCCCAGCCGAGCCTCCCATCTTTGTACCCATAAAGAATCTCTACTCTTATGTATCAGAAATCTATGGTAGAGGCTGAGGAAGAAGAAGACTTAGCACTTAAAACTGGAGGAAAGAAGCAGCTAAAACTTATCTTATATCCAAAAAAACCCAGAATTTGGAAGCTAAATTTTCAAAATACTATAAACAATAACACTTGTATAACACGTGAAAACTTGCCATAGAAAAGGCAAAAAAATATTTATGGACATGGCAATAAAGGGTATGTGAGATAACTATAGGCAGCTGGTGTACTGTTCCCAAAGACCCCAACAATGTGGCAAAAGAGACCCAAGGCAGGACATCAGAAAAAGTCCAACCACTGAAGGACTGTCCCAAAAGTGTGATTGGGTGAGCAAGAAAAAGCTCTCACCCTCCAGTATAAAATCTCTGTCACTTGGCTGCAGGTCCTGTATTAAGAAAACTGAGCAGTTATGACAGGCAGTAAGAGTTGGGGATGGGACATGGCAGTACCTGAGCTCGGTGTGGGCATTGGAGGTGATGGCGTGTGTGCAGTCTGTGTTGTAGTGCCTGGTGAGGGTGTTGTGGGTTGTGATGTTGATGGACCTGCCAAAAGAGAGAGTTAGAGAAGATCTACATCAACATAGGAGTTTTGTTGCAGGCAGCTGGTCCGCCCTTCCCAAACATCCCAACACTGTGACCAGAGAGGCCCAGGGCAGGAATCGCACAGTGACTCCTCAGCAGAAACTGGGGCACTTCCACTAGCATAGAAGGAGGACAGAGGATGTGCAGCCCCTTCAGTACAGCAACTCCCTCCCTTGGCCATGAGCCTCAAAGAAGGCTAACTGAACACTTGTCACAAATAATGAAAGATGGAAGGTGGCAGTACCTGAGCTTGGTGTGGGTCTTGGTGTATGTGGAGGCCGCGTTGTGGTGTTTGGCAAGGCAGTCCCAGGTTCTGTGGTTGATGGACCTAGCACAAGAAAGAGTTAGAGAAGATCTGCGTCAACATGGGAGTTTCGTTGCAGGCAGCTGGTCCATCCTTCCCAAACACCCCAACACGGTGACCAGAGAGGACTGGGCCAGGGATCACACAGTGACTCCTCAGCAGAGAGCTCTGCACTCAAGTGATCTCCAAACAGCATTACTGTGTAATAAAAGGACACGCACAGCTCCTTCACTACAGTTGCTCCATCCCATGGTCATGGGCCTTGGAAGGAGTGAAATGAACAGTTGCCATAAGCAGTAGAAGATGGGCAGGGAGCATGAGAGTACCTGAGCTCGGTGTGG
The DNA here is from genome assembly GCA_947846985.1 of Fratercula arctica. NCBI lineage: Eukaryota > Metazoa > Chordata > Aves > Charadriiformes > Alcidae > Fratercula > Fratercula arctica. The sequence goes on from CANTUZ010000006.1 coordinate 37,777,761, forward strand.
GTCTTGATGGTGATGGCGTCTGTGGAAGCTGTGTTGTAATGTCTGGCAATGTTGTTGTGGGTTGTGAAGTTGATGGGCCTGGCACAAGAGAGAGTTACAAGAGATCTGAACCAACAGGGGAGTTTTGTTCCAGGAAGCCGGTACACTCTTCCCAAACACCTCAACACCGTAACCAGAAAGGCCCAGGGCAGGAGTTGCAGAGTGTCATCCCATAAAGAGCCCTGACACTCAAGGGCTCTCCCACCAGCACAGCTGTGTGACAAAAGCAGACTAGGCACTTCAGTACCTGTGCTCAATGTTTTGGCTGTGAGCCTTGCAATACATGAACTAAATAGTGACTGTGGGCAGTGCCAGTGCTCCAGCCTCCAAGAAGTAAGCCTGCTTGGGCAAAGGCTGCATCACTGACCTACAGGACACTGCAAAGACAACCGGTGCTCCTGCCTGTAGCACAGCGGGCCACCTCAGTGGGTGACATCTCCCAAGCAGTCAGTAAAAAAGCAGCTCTTGTTCAAGACGGAAACTACAATGACTGCCAGAAGAAGCAGAGACAGCCCTTCCCCGAGACGAGCCTTGTACCTGCACAGGATCCCTTTTCAATGGACAGATCATCCAATGCTATGTTGCTCCGGACGTCTTCACCCCATTCTCCCTCCAGGACAATCTAAGGGAAGGTACGGTTCCCAGCATGAGCTCCGGCCGCGTGTGTGAAGTGCCAGTAGACAGCACGGTTCATCTCAGATGGCAGCGAGAGCCTGTGCCCTTACCTGCAGGTTTCCTGTGCTGTGTACCGTGATCTCTCCCAAGTTCCACCTGTCCCCGTGGTTCCCAAAGCTGCTCCAGACCGGCATCAGGCCTTCGTCCTTAGCCACGTACACCCGCAGGGCCATTGTTCCAGCCGTTCCGTACATGTGATACCAGAAGCGGAAGCAGTGCGGTCCTTCCAAACTGCACACCGGACTGACCAGATGAGCCACAAAGCCGGGAAGGGCGTTGCTCCCTTGCAGGTAGATGTAGTAGCCGTCTGAAACAAAGCGGGAGCCACGCTGTCACATGCACATCAAACCTACACAAAGCAGCCAGGGACAACCCAAGCCCAGTCCTGGGAGCACCCCCTGCTGCAGCTGTAGGCAGGCAAAAGGAAGGGAGAGCAAACACGGCCCCTTTGTTAGCCACAACCCTCCTCAGCCCCGAGTCCACCTTGACTGCCACAAAGGGCTCTGGATGAAGGCCAGGAAACATGAGGCCTGTATTTGCTGTTAGAAGAGGTTTGTTGCCACCTTCCCGAGGACACCCCTCTGCCTGAAGGAGCGCTGTGTACTAGTGGCTGTTCCTACCTCCTGTCGTGTGGTCAGAGGAGGGGCCGGTATTCTGCGTGGGCGTTGGACCCTTGTTCCTTATCCAGTCAATGCTGCTGTAATCTGCCTGGACCCACTCACAGAAGTCATTGTCGAATGTGCAGGCAAAATTGCACACTGCTGGGGGACCTGGGTATGGTGCAGAAAGGAAAGCAGAGTTTCTAGAGTGAGGGTGGCGCCACCTTTTCCCCGTGTCCCACAGGGCACACCGACATCCCTCGCACGCTCATGGCCAGGTGCGGATGGCTAACCAAGTGGAAGCCCACGAGCTGAGTGCCCAGCAGTCAGTAAAAAACATGGATGGGAGAGAACAGTACCTGTGCTTGTCCCGGGTGCTGGTGCTGTTGTATGTGGAGGCCGCGTTGAAGTGTCTGGCAAGGGGGCCGAGGTTGTAGGAGCTGGTGGATGTACAGTGAAACAGAAGTGGAGAAGATGTGTTTCACAATGAGGACTTGTTCCCGCATGGGAATGTTGCACCTTTCCCAAACACCCCCACACCATGGCCAAAGGAGCGCAGAATACTTACCACACACAGTGCCAGCACTCCAGTCTCCCAGAGAAACGCCTGCCTCAGCACAGGCTGCTGCATAGGCCCCCAGGTCATTGCAGAGCTGCTCCGTGCTGCCACCAGTGGCACACTGGTCATAGACACAGCTCTCAAAGTACGTCTTGGGTGGCAGAACTCCATGGCATGACTGGAATGGGCCACCAAGAAGTGTGAGGATTGCACACTGCTTGTTAGCGGCCTCCTCCTCGGAGGGGGAGCAGGACACAGGTGGGATGATGGCTGGGTCACACCTGCAAAGCAGACAGACAGCCCTGAGCCCACAGCAGCCTGTGGGCCCACAACCAGACAGTTTCCTGACCTCCTTCCCAGCCAAAACCTCAGCCTCTGGAGGCCAGATCCCTCGCTAAGACAAGGCACCCGTGGTTGTCACTTGCAAGGGTGAACAACATGGCCCACAGTCACCACTCTCCTCCATGGCATCAGGTGGACAGAAACAAATGGCCAAGGCAGTTGCAACCGCAACGGCTTGGGAAAAGATTCATGCCAAGGCCCCGGCCCACTCTCTCTGGGGGCAGGAACCGTGAGATGCAGCATGTGGAGTGGGATGGCAGGGCCGTGCATGGAGATGACTTGAGGACCCCAGACCAGAGCGCCTATGGGGAGAGAGCACCGTGCATCCCGACCGCATGGAGGGACCTGGACACCGCCCCAAGCAAGCCAGCCTTGAGGGGAAAGGGGAATGGCCACACTTCTGGCACCCAGTTGCAGCGAGGACGTGCCACTGGTGGGTGGATCAGAGAGAGGAGACGCAAGGACGATACATCTGCTGCTGTGGAACCTCACGCTTTCCCACCACTGCCTGCCTCCTCTCCCTTGCCCCGTGCCTGCCATTACCAAGCCTTCCTCCTTGTGCCCCTCACAGCTCCCCTCTCCCGCGCTCCCTTTTGTCCGCCCCTACGTGACGGAACAAGGACTCACAGCCACTCATCATCCGGCACCATCCAGCTGGCTCCAAAGTCGTTGAAGTCCGGCACGACAACCCCATCGGGTCGCATGAAGTCATCCTGCTGGCTCCCAGTGTACGTCCCGCACAGCCCACACAGCTTGCCCTTGTGCTTCTCAGACACCCTCACCAAGAGCTCATGGTCCCCATTGAACTGCAGCTGCAGGCCCAGCTTGGAAGAAACCCGCACGTAGGAGCCACTCAGGGAGACGGTCACACCAGGGGCAGGAGAGGCCGGCAGGGAGGCCAGAGCACCGTTGATCTGCATAAGGGGGAGAGAGGGAGACAGAAGCCTGAGGCAATGCCCTCCACTGAGAGGTCACTGTGCTTCCCTGCGATGGTGCCAGGGCCCAGCGAGTCAGAATGGCACGAGGAACCCTGCCCAGGCCTATGAGAACAGCAGCTACTCTACATACGGCACACTGAAGGCTCAGGAAAACAAGCTGAAAATCTGTTGCTGCGCAAGCAGCCACATCTGCCCCGCTCAGAGCCTCACCGTGCTCTTCTGTGAGCATGCCAGCAGGCTCAGGGAATATCAGGCTCTGCTTGGGGACAGAGCGGTACTCAATGGTGCCTAGAGCATCTGTTGTTCCCAGGTGTGAAAATGAGGGGCTTACGTAGACCGCCTTGCTTCTGGCGCAGTGCAATGTGGAGGCCTTCCATGGAGAGTGCCACAGAGTTCAGAGCTGTCCATCTCCGGCTGCCGCGATGTTCGTTGCGGCTGGTGACAGTGAACCCAACGGAGGAGTTGTCACAGCCCGTCACCACCGTGTAGTTGCAGGAGCCCTGGAAGTGGTGAAGCTTCCCATCGAAGGTGCTGTAATGCGGGTCACCGTAGATGTGGCAGAGAGCAGTGCTGGCTGGGTAACAGCCCCTCTGGCCATTCTCGATCTTGCAGACCTCGTCCTCACCACAGGACAAGGTAGAGCAAACCATCTGGCCGTTGGCTTCACACCGGCACTGCCGAGTGCAGTTCTCGTTCACAGAGTACTCGCCTTGCTGCAGGCAGAGAAACACCGAGCGTCAGCGTATCAGGCAAGAAATAGAGGCAAGGGAGTGCCCTGGGGGGGGTGCAAGCCAGGGCAAGGCTTTCACTCACGCTGTAGTAGTTCCCCTCAAAGAGGCAGCCACAGTGGGCCTCGGGCACACAGGTGTCTCCGCTGAGGAGGAAGCCAGAGTTACACGCACATCCCTCCATGCAGGGCTTGGAGCAGTTCTGCGGGGCTTGTCGGTCAACACAGGTGGCAGGACAGCCAGTCGTGCAAGGGTCATAGTAGCTGTTGGCGGGGCAAGGCAGGGCTGCAATGGCAAGGGGACAATTAGGACCAGCACACCTTCAAGGAAGGATGACCTTCTGGGAAGGGGAAGACCAACGACTTGCTTTGGCCAGAGGGTGTGGGCGTGGGGAGCAGCACATCCCCCTTCTGGCAACTGCAAGGCAGGTACTCACGGCAGAAAGTGGTGTTCCTCCAGGGAAGGACAGTCACGCCGGCTGCCTGGCATGCATCAGCGTAGGCCTCCAAAGCAGCACACAGGACCTCCTGGCCACCATTCAGGGCACAAAGGTCATAGAAACAGGTGTCAAAGTAGTTCTGGGGGTTGATCACAGAGTGGCACCTCTCAAAAGAGCCAGGCCTGGCAGTCAGCATGCCACAGAACTGGTCCGATTGGTAGAGCTTCTCCTCTTCTGCACTGCAGGGTGGGGAGGGGACGGGGACACCGCAGGAGGAGTCATTGTCTGGGACCTGCCAGCTCTCCCCTAGCTCGTTGGAGTCTGCGGCTTGCTGCCCGTTGGGCATCATGTAATCGTCCTCTCTCCGGTTGTTGAAGTTCCCGCACATGCCACAGGTCAGGTTGAAGTAGGTAGTGGGCACCTTCACCTCCACCGAGTGGTCAGTGTCGTAGGACACTTGGAGGTTGAAGTCTGTCTCCAGGACGATGTAGCGGCCGCTCCTGCTCACCGTGATGGCACCTCCCGCTGCGCTCACCGGCAAGGTCTGGCGCACATTGTTCACCTAGGGCAGACACACGGCAATGGACCCTGGACCTGCCCCTGGCCTTCCTGGGGTCTCCTGCCCCAGGGAAATCAGATGCCAGGCCGGGCATGCCAAACCGGTGCCTACGATGCCCTTGCACCCGGACATGCCCGTGGCTGGCAGAGCCGTGTCTCTGTTCTGCACCCTGCACGGGCCTCTGTTCAAGGTGGGCCACATTCCCCGTTTGCCTCTTCCTCCTCCAACCCCTCCAGAAAGGAAAACCAAAGCAACCCAGGGGCTCCAGGGAAACCCACCCGGGCCTGGGACAATGGAGGTGTCTGGTACATGCCAGGCCCTGCCAAGAAAAGCCAGCCCTGCCTTGCAGCCGGGCCACGCTCCCTGTCCAGACGCACGGCTTACCAGCACTTGGCTCTTCTCCTTCTTGACAATGGCAATGCGCTCTCCGTACACCTCAACCAGGACTTCGCGCACGTAGGACACTCTGGTGTTGCCACGATGCTCGTTCTTGGCCTCCACGTTGAAGTAGGGCAGGGAGCTGCTGTTGGAGCACACTTTGGCCAGCGTGTAGGTGCAGTTGCCCATGAAGTTGTGCGTCACCTTGTCAAAGGTGTTGTAGTGAGGGTCACCGTGGACGTGGCAGATGCCGTAGGATTCTTCGAGGCATTCAGGTTTCCCGTCCTTCACCCCGCAGTACTGGTCCGCAGGGCATGAGGCACTGGAGCACTGGACTTTGCTTCCCCGCGCGGGACACGTGCACTTTGAGGAGCAGGTGTTGTCCGTCCAGAACTCCGAGCCCACGGGGTAGTGCTGCCCGTTGTGCCAGCACCCACACTGCTGGCTGGGCACACATCGGTCATTGTAGAGCAGGTACCCGCTGTCGCACACACATCCTTCCACGCACGGCAGGCTGCAGGTAACAGGCGCCATTGGGTCAACACAGGTGGCAGGGCAGGCTGCACCACAGGGCTCATAGTGACTGTTGACCGGACAGGTGATGGCTGCCAAGACAGAAGACATGGCCTTTACTTGGAGAACATAACACTTCTCTGTGCCATATTTTCCTCTTTGAGAAATTAAGAGTCGATATTTCCTCTGTGCTCTGCCTGGCTCCATGAGTATTTCTAAGCCATACTGGATCAAATGGAAGAGAAAACGGAGCCGCGAATACTTACGACGACCTGTAAATCCCCATGGCATGTAACAAAAATATTTCTTATTCCCCACTCTGCTTTTTCATTCCTATTTTGTGTTTTGCTGAGGGTAATGAGCCCTGGTGCTCTGTGTGGACTTACGGCAGAAGGTTGCGTTTCTCCACACGGGGATCTTGACACCAAGTGACTGGCAGGCGTCTGCGTAGGACTGCAAGCTCTTGCACAGGGCTTCGCGGTCCAGCTCCAGCTCACACAGGTCATAAAGGCAAGTGTCAAAGTAACTGATGGGGCTCAGCACAGCGTGGCACATCTGAAATGGGCCGCTGGTGTCATTGAGGAGCCCACAGAACTGGCTGCTGGCAATGACTTGCTTGTCCGTCTCGTTGCAGGCTGGGGTGGGGAGTGGTCCGGCTGAGCAGCTGTGGAAAGACAGGGAGAAGGGCTCCTAGGTCATCTGTGGGCTTCTCCTAGTGCCTCCCCCTCCCCTGGCCTCATGCGTCCCCAGACCTGCTGGGGGGCCACACACACCTGCTGTCGTTGGACACCTGCCAGCTGTTGCCCAGGCTGGTGGAGTCTGGCTCCAGCATCCCTTCCGGGTTCAGGAAGTCATCTGCTGCCATCCCGTTGTAGTTCCCACACATGCCACAAACCTTCTGCCCAAAGGTGCTGGGAAGCGTCACCTCCACCCGATGGTTCCCATCAAACTTCACTCTCAAGCCAAAGTCTGTCGTGATCACTGTGTAGAATCCACTGGACGAGACCTGCACGCCCGCGGCTGGGGTGCAGGGCAGGACCTCTGCCACTCCATTGACCTGGAAGGACAGAAGCCAAGACAGGGTTGGAGCAACCCATTTGGCACAGCCCTCTCCTCTCACACAGCCCCAACGGCTCTCCCCCTTGTGCTTACCGTCACCACTCCACCCTTCCCCAGCCTTATCCGCTGGCCAGCCACATCGACATCCACGTATCGGACATAGGACACACGAGTGTTGCCTCCCCTGTGTTCATTGGCCGCTTCCACGTTGAAGTAGGGCAGCGAGCTGTTGCTTTCGCACAGCTTGGAAAGGGTGTAGGTGCAGGTGCCCATGAAGTGGTGTAGCTGCTTGTCGAATGTGTGGTAGTGAGGGTCTCCTTCCACCACACAGGTCCCTGACAGTGGAAAGACCAGAGGAAACGTTCAGTCAACCACCTCCTGCTGCCTCTTCTCCCCAGCCCACCTTGCACAAAGAACATCAGTCCCATGACAGCTCTACTCTACTCACCTGGGCCTGGTATGGGTGCCGACGTTGTTGTGCCTTCTGAAGGTGTGGTGATGATGGTGCCTGGTGTTGTTGGAGGCACATTGTCTACAAAAGAGACAGTGGTACAAGCAAATCAATCCTCCTTTTCTAGCTCTTGTTCAAGACGGAAACTACAATGACTGCCAGAAGAAGCAGAGACAGCCCTTCCCCGAGACGAGCCTTGTACCTGCACAGGATCCCTTTTCAATGGACAGATCATCCAATGCTATGTTGCTCCGGACGTCTTCACCCCATTCTCCCTCCAGGACAATCTAAGGGAAGGTACGGTTCCCAGCATGAGCTCCGGCCGCGTGTGTGAAGTGCCAGTAGACAGCACGGTTCATCTCAGATGGCAGCGAGAGCCTGTGCCCTTACCTGCAGGTTTCCTGTGCTGTGTACCGTGATCTCTCCCAAGTTCCACCTGTCCCCGTGGTTCCCAAAGCTGCTCCAGACCGGCATCAGGCCTTCGTCCTTAGCCACGTACACCCGCAGGGCCATTGTTCCAGCCGTTCCGTACATGTGATACCAGAAGCGGAAGCAGTGCGGTCCTTCCAAACTGCACACCGGACTGACCAGATGAGCCACAAAGCCGGGAAGGGCGTTGCTCCCTTGCAGGTAGATGTAGTAGCCGTCTGAAACAAAGCGGGAGCCACGCTGTCACATGCACATCAAACCTACACAAAGCAGCCAGGGACAACCCAAGCCCAGTCCTGGGAGCACCCCCTGCTGCAGCTGTAGGCAGGCAAAAGGAAGGGAGAGCAAACACGGCCCCTTTGTTAGCCACAACCCTCCTCAGCCCCGAGTCCACCTTGACTGCCACAAAGGGCTCTGGATGAAGGCCAGGAAACATGAGGCCTGTATTTGCTGTTAGAAGAGGTTTGTTGCCACCTTCCCGAGGACACCCCTCTGCCTGAAGGAGCGCTGTGTACTAGTGGCTGTTCCTACCTCCTGTCGTGTGGTCAGAGGAGGGGCCGGTATTCTGCGTGGGCGTTGGACCCTTGTTCCTTATCCAGTCAATGCTGCTGTAATCTGCCTGGACCCACTCACAGAAGTCATTGTCGAATGTGCAGGCAAAATTGCACACTGCTGGGGGACCTGGGTATGGTGCAGAAAGGAAAGCAGAGTTTCTAGAGTGAGGGTGGCGCCACCTTTTCCCCGTGTCCCACAGGGCACACCGACATCCCTCGCACGCTCATGGCCAGGTGCGGATGGCTAACCAAGTGGAAGCCCACGAGCTGAGTGCCCAGCAGTCAGTAAAAAACATGGATGGGAGAGAACAGTACCTGTGCTTGTCCCGGGTGCTGGTGCTGTTGTATGTGGAGGCCGCGTTGAAGTGTCTGGCAAGGGGGCCGAGGTTGTAGGAGCTGGTGGATGTACAGTGAAACAGAAGTGGAGAAGATGTGTTTCACAATGAGGACTTGTTCCCGCATGGGAATGTTGCACCTTTCCCAAACACCCCCACACCATGGCCAAAGGAGCGCAGAATACTTACCACACACAGTGCCAGCACTCCAGTCTCCCAGAGAAACGCCTGCCTCAGCACAGGCTGCTGCATAGGCCCCCAGGTCATTGCAGAGCTGCTCCGTGCTGCCACCAGTGGCACACTGGTCATAGACACAGCTCTCAAAGTACGTCTTGGGTGGCAGAACTCCATGGCATGACTGGAATGGGCCACCAAGAAGTGTGAGGATTGCACACTGCTTGTTAGCGGCCTCCTCCTCGGAGGGGGAGCAGGACACAGGTGGGATGATGGCTGGGTCACACCTGCAAAGCAGACAGACAGCCCTGAGCCCACAGCAGCCTGTGGGCCCACAACCAGACAGTTTCCTGACCTCCTTCCCAGCCAAAACCTCAGCCTCTGGAGGCCAGATCCCTCGCTAAGACAAGGCACCCGTGGTTGTCACTTGCAAGGGTGAACAACATGGCCCACAGTCACCACTCTCCTCCATGGCATCAGGTGGACAGAAACAAATGGCCAAGGCAGTTGCAACCGCAACGGCTTGGGAAAAGATTCATGCCAAGGCCCCGGCCCACTCTCTCTGGGGGCAGGAACCGTGAGATGCAGCATGTGGAGTGGGATGGCAGGGCCGTGCATGGAGATGACTTGAGGACCCCAGACCAGAGCGCCTATGGGGAGAGAGCACCGTGCATCCCGACCGCATGGAGGGACCTGGACACCGCCCCAAGCAAGCCAGCCTTGAGGGGAAAGGGGAATGGCCACACTTCTGGCACCCAGTTGCAGCGAGGACGTGCCACTGGTGGGTGGATCAGAGAGAGGAGACGCAAGGACGATACATCTGCTGCTGTGGAACCTCACGCTTTCCCACCACTGCCTGCCTCCTCTCCCTTGCCCCGTGCCTGCCATTACCAAGCCTTCCTCCTTGTGCCCCTCACAGCTCCCCTCTCCCGCGCTCCCTTTTGTCCGCCCCTACGTGACGGAACAAGGACTCACAGCCACTCATCATCCGGCACCATCCAGCTGGCTCCAAAGTCGTTGAAGTCCGGCACGACAACCCCATCGGGTCGCATGAAGTCATCCTGCTGGCTCCCAGTGTACGTCCCGCACAGCCCACACAGCTTGCCCTTGTGCTTCTCAGACACCCTCACCAAGAGCTCGTGGTCCCCATTGAACTGCAGCTGCAGGCCCAGCTTGGAAGAAACCCGCACGTAGGAGCCACTCAGGGAGACGGTCACACCAGGGGCAGGAGAGGCCGGCAGGGAGGCCAGAGCACCGTTGATCTGCATAAGGGGGAGAGAGGGAGACAGAAGCCTGAGGCAATGCCCTCCACTGAGAGGTCACTGTGCTTCCCTGCGATGGTGCCAGGGCCCAGCGAGTCAGAATGGCACGAGGAACCCTGCCCAGGCCTATGAGAACAGCAGCTACTCTACATACGGCACACTGAAGGCTCAGGAAAACAAGCTGAAAATCTGTTGCTGCGCAAGCAGCCACATCTGCCCCGCTCAGAGCCTCACCGTGCTCTTCTGTGAGCATGCCAGCAGGCTCAGGGAATATCAGGCTCTGCTTGGGGACAGAGCGGTACTCAATGGTGCCTAGAGCATCTGTTGTTCCCAGGTGTGAAAATGAGGGGCTTACGTAGACCGCCTTGCTCTGGCGCAGTGCAATGTGGAGGCCTTCCATGGAGAGTGCCACAGAGTTCAGAGCTGTCCATCTCCGGCTGCCGCGATGTTCGTTGCGGCTGGTGACAGTGAACCCAACGGAGGAGTTGTCACAGCCCGTCACCACCGTGTAGTTGCAGGAGCCCTGGAAGTGGTGAAGCTTCCCATCGAAGGTGCTGTAATGCGGGTCACCGTAGATGTGGCAGAGAGCAGTGCTGGCTGGGTAACAGCCCCTCTGGCCATTCTCGATCTTGCAGACCTCGTCCTCACCACAGGACAAGGTAGAGCAAACCATCTGGCCGTTGGCTTCACACCGGCACTGCCGAGTGCAGTTCTCGTTCACAGAGTACTCGCCTTGCTGCAGGCAGAGAAACACCGAGCGTCAGCGTATCAGGCAAGAAATAGAGGCAAGGGAGTGCCCTGGGGGGGGTGCAAGCCAGGGCAAGGCTTTCACTCACGCTGTAGTAGTTCCCCTCAAAGAGGCAGCCACAGTGGGCCTCGGGCACACAGGTGTCTCCGCTGAGGAGGAAGCCAGAGTTACACGCACATCCCTCCATGCAGGGCTTGGAGCAGTTCTGCGGGGCTTGTCGGTCAACACAGGTGGCAGGACAGCCAGTCGTGCAAGGGTCATAGTAGCTGTTGGCGGGGCAAGGCAGGGCTGCAATGGCAAGGGGACAATTAGGACCAGCACACCTTCAAGGAAGGATGACCTTCTGGGAAGGGGAAGACCAACGACTTGCTTTGGCCAGAGGGTGTGGGCATGGGGAGCAGCACATCCCCCTTCTGGCAACTGCAAGGCAGGTACTCACGGCAGAAAGTGGTGTTCCTCCAGGGAAGGACAGTCACGCCGGCTGCCTGGCATGCATCAGCGTAGGCCTCCAAAGCAGCACACAGGACCTCCTGGCCACCATTCAGGGCACAAAGGTCATAGAAACAGGTGTCAAAGTAGTTCTGGGGGTTGATCACAGAGTGGCACCTCTCAAAAGAGCCAGGCCTGGCAGTCAGCATGCCACAGAACTGGTCCGATTGGTAGAGCTTCTCCTCTTCTGCACTGCAGGGTGGGGAGGGGACGGGGACACCGCAGGAGGAGTCATTGTCTGGGACCTGCCAGCTCTCCCCTAGCTCGTTGGAGTCTGCGGCTTGCTGCCCGTTGGGCATCATGTAATCGTCCTCTCTCCGGTTGTTGAAGTTCCCGCACATGCCACAGGTCAGGTTGAAGTAGGTAGTGGGCACCTTCACCTCCACCGAGTGGTCAGTGTCGTAGGACACTTGGAGGTTGAAGTCTGTCTCCAGGACGATGTAGCGGCCGCTCCTGCTCACCGTGATGGCACCTCCCGCTGCGCTCACCGGCAAGGTCTGGCGCACATTGTTCACCTAGGGCAGACACACCGCAATGGACCCTGGACCTGCCCCTGGCCTTCCTGGGGTCTCCTGCCCCAGGGAAATCAGATGCCAGGCCGGGCATGCCAAACCGGTGCCTACGATGCCCTTGCACCCGGACATGCCCGTGGCTGGCAGAGCCGTGTCTCTGTTCTGCACCCTGCACGGGCCTCTGTTCAAGGTGGGCCACATTCCCCGTTTGCCTCTTCCTCCTCCAACCCCTCCAGAAAGGAAAACCAAAGCAACCCAGGGGCTCCAGGGAAACCCACCCGGGCCTGGGACAATGGAGGTGTCTGGTACATGCCAGGCCCTGCCAAGAAAAGCCAGCCCTGCCTTGCAGCCGGGCCACGCTCCCGCCAGACGCGCGGCTTACCAGCACTTGGCTCTTCTCCTTCTTGACAATGGCAATGCGCTCTCCGTACACCTCAACCAGGACTTCGCGCACGTAGGACACTCTGGTGTTGCCACGATGCTCGTTCTTGGCCTCCACGTTGAAGTAGGGCAGGGAGCTGCTGTTGGAGCACACTTTGGCCAGCGTGTAGGTGCAGTTGCCCATGAAGTTGTGCGTCACCTTGTCAAAGGTGTTGTAGTGAGGGTCACCGTGGACGTGGCAGATGCCGTAGGATTCTTCGAGGCATTCAGGTTTCCCGTCCTTCACCCCGCAGTACTGGTCCGCAGGGCATGAGGCACTGGAGCACTGGACTTTGCTTCCCCGCGCGGGACACGTGCACTTTGAGGAGCAGGTGTTGTCCGTCCAGAACTCCGAGCCCACGGGGTAGTGCTGCCCGTTGTGCCAGCACCCACACTGCTGGCTGGGCACACATCGGTCATTGTAGAGCAGGTACCCGCTGTCGCACACACATCCTTCCACGCACGGCAGGCTGCAGGTAACAGGCGCCATTGGGTCAACACAGGTGGCAGGGCAGGCTGCACCACAGGGCTCATAGTGACTGTTGGCCGGACAGGTGATGGCTGCCAAGACAGAAGACATGGCCTTTACTTGGAGAACATAACACTTCTCTGTGCCATATTTTCCTCTTTGAGAAATTAAGAGTCGATATTTCCTCTGTGCTCTGCCTGGCTCCATGAGTATTTCTAAGCCATACTGGATCAAATGGAAGAGAAAACGGAGCCGCGAATACTTACGACGACCTGTAAATCCCCATGGCATGTAACAAAAATATTTCTTATTCCCCACTCTGCTTTTTCATTCCTATTTTGTGTTTTGCTGAGGGTAATGAGCCCTGGTGCTCTGTGTGGACTTACGGCAGAAGGTTGCGTTTCTCCACACGGGGATCTTGACACCAAGTGACTGGCAGGCGTCTGCGTAGGACTGCAAGCTCTTGCACAGGGCTTCGCGGTCCAGCTCCAGCTCACACAGGTCATAAAGGCAAGTGTCAAAGTAACTGATGGGGCTCAGCACAGCGTGGCACATCTGAAATGGGCCGCTGGTGTCATTGAGGAGCCCACAGAACTGGCTGCTGGCAATGACTTGCTTGTCCGTCTCGTTGCAGGCTGGGGTGGGGAGTGGTCCGGCTGAGCAGCTGTGGAAAGACAGGGAGAAGGGCTCCTAGGTCATCTGTGGGCTTCTCCTAGTGCCTCCCCCTCCCCTGGCCTCATGCGTCCCCAGACCTGCTGGGGGGCCACACACACCTGCTGTCGTTGGACACCTGCCAGCTGTTGCCCAGGCTGGTGGAGTCTGGCTCCAGCATCCCTTCCGGGTTCAGGAAGTCATCTGCTGCCATCCCGTTGTAGTTCCCACACATGCCACAAACCTTCTGCCCAAAGGTGCTGGGAAGCGTCACCTCCACCCGATGGTTCCCATCAAACTTCACTCTCAAGCCAAAGTCTGTCGTGATCACTGTGTAGAATCCACTGGACGAGACCTGCACGCCCGCGGCTGGGGTGCAGGGCAGGACCTCTGCCACTCCATTGACCTGGAAGGACAGAAGCCAAGACAGGGTTGGAGCAACCCATTTGGCACAGCCCTCTCCTCTCACACAGCCCCAACGGCTCTCCCCCTTGTGCTTACCGTCACCACTCCACCCTTCCCCAGCCTTATCCGCTGGCCAGCCACATCGACATCCACGTATCGGACATAGGACACACGAGTGTTGCCTCCCCTGTGTTCATTGGCCGCTTCCACGTTGAAGTAGGGCAGCGAGCTGTTGCTTTCGCACAGCTTGGAAAGGGTGTAGGTGCAGGTGCCCATGAAGTGGTGTAGCTGCTTGTCGAATGTGTGGTAGTGAGGGTCTCCTTCCACCACACAGGTCCCTGACAGTGGAAAGACCAGAGGAAACGTTCAGTCAACCACCTCCTGCTGCCTCTTCTCCCCAGCCCACCTTGCACAAAGAACGTCAGTCCCATGACAGCTCTACTCTACTCACCTGGGCCTGGTATGGGTGCCGACGTTGTTGTGCCTTCTGAAGGTGTGGTGATGATGGTGCCTGGTGTTGTTGGAGGCACATTGTCTACAAAAGAGACAGTGGTACAAGCAAATCAATCCTCCTTTTCTAGCTCTTGTTCAAGACGGAAACTACAATGACTGCCAGAAGAAGCAGAGACAGCCCTTCCCCGAGACGAGCCTTGTACCTGCACAGGATCCCTTTTCAATGGACAGATCATCCAATGCTATGTCGCTCCGGAAGTCTTCACCTACCATGCCCTCCAGGACAATCTAAGGGAAGGGATAGTTCTCATCATTAGCTCCAGCCATGTATGTGAAGTGCCATTACAAAGCATGGTTCATTTCAGGTGGCATTTAGAGCTTCTGCCCTTACCTGCAGGTTTCCTGTGCTGTGCACTGTGACCTCTCCCAAGTTCCATCTGTCCCCTTTGTTTCCAGCATCTTTCCATTCCAGTGTTGATGCTTCATTGTGAACTACGTACACCCTCAGGGCCATTGCCTCAGCCACTCCGTACATGTGATACCAGAAGCGGAAGCAGTGCGGTCCTTCTGAACCACACACTGGACTGACCAAGCGGGCTACCTCACTTGGCTGATGCTGACTTCCTTGCAGGTAGATGTAGTAGCCCTCTGGAAACAGCAGAGTGTCAATTTTTCATATTAATTGGCCAGGACAAGACAAAGTCAATTCATTTACAAACTGCGTACAGTACAACTTTTCTTCACCCAGCAGTTGCATTAAACTTTCAGTCCCCAAATTTATTTCCAGCAGATTGCACTGGTCTACTACTTAGGGAAAGGAAAGCCTTCTGAAGGAGAGGCTGAGTGCCACAGTGATCCAGTCTCATCTTAGATATACCTTTGCTCAAGTCTCTTTACAGGACCTTATGCTAACAGGTCACATGTTTATGGTCACAGGTCCTGCACTGTTCATCCACCACCCCCCACAACAGATTCCTGACTGCTGCAGAAGGCTCTGGATTGAGCCTAGGAAACGTGGCCTGGGATTTGTTATTCAAGCAGGCTCAATGACCTTTTCAAAGAGAGGCACAGCCAGATACTGTTTGCTCTTCCTACCTCCAGTCGTGTGGTCGTAGGAAGGGCCTGTATTTGGGGTGGGCGTCGGCCCTTTGTGTCTTATCCAGTCAAAGTCGTCACTGGTTGCCTGTTGCCACTCACAGAAGTCAATATCAAATGTGCAGGACATATTGCAGGCTGTTGGTGCACCTGTATATGGTGCAGAAAGAAAAACAGAGTTTCTACAATGAGGTTTGGAATCTTCTCTCTGTCCTGACAATGCCCTTCTAGGTCTCATGCACCCGTGTTCATGAAAAAATTTGAAGATGAAATGAGTAGAAGTGGCCACTACTGAAAAATTGACTATAAAATATGAAATTTTAAGTATGTGAGAATGAATGTTATTTTACAAATCCCTTCCTCAGTTATCGTCCCGATACACTAATATCCTATATTTTTACACTGTGCCACAGTCATAATCCTTGGTCATTGCAAATTGCTCAAAGCTTTCCTATTTGGCACAGTAGTATTCAGC
Organism: Fratercula arctica; assembly: GCA_947846985.1. Classification (NCBI taxonomy): domain Eukaryota; kingdom Metazoa; phylum Chordata; class Aves; order Charadriiformes; family Alcidae; genus Fratercula; species Fratercula arctica. The sequence continues at coordinate 37,793,511 of CANTUZ010000006.1, forward strand.
TGGCTCTCAAACTCCTGCTTTGGTTGAAATCTAAACATCATCATGAGAATGGTCTGACATTTCTTTTTACTTCTTATAAACTGGGATGAGTATTGTCTCAGAATTGGAAAGAGGTTATCGAATGCCTTTTCATGTTATAGCCTCATACTTAGGCTGCCATTTCTGCTGGCTTTGGTAAGTACCTCTGGTAGCTCTAGATCTAGTCTTACCTCTACGTTAACTAATCTACCTAGATAATAAGGGCCTAATAGTGTTATGACTGGAAGGCTGAACAGACAGCAAGCTGCAGGAATCTCCTTTATTAATTTCAAAGTCCTAGTTATATACTTCTGAATTTATTTCACATGCTTGGTGAAAACCTGGAGCTGTAGACAGGTGGAGTAAGTGATGTATTGACACTTCTCAAAAAGGAAAAATATTTTATTAAAGACAAAGTGGTGATTTTTAGACAAGTGCTCAATTGTCCGAGGCTGAGCCCTTAACTGACAGTGTATGTTGTCTTTCATGACCCAATTCTAAACCAAACGATAGTCTTAGGTCAAAAGTGTTCAAATATCATGTCCTAAAGTGAATTCTGGAAGCCTATTATAAGCTTAGATTAGAAGCCCGATCTCCAGAGATGCTAAGCACTTGAAAGCTTCCTGTGTCTCCTTGAATCCCCTTTTCTGAAATTCTTCTCAAGTTAGTAATTTGAATTTATATTTGTAGCATAAGAATTTAATCAGGTAGCTATTTGCTAAATGACCTAATGACTTACCGCAGATGGTATCTTTCCTCCATTCACCCAGATTTACACCTCCAAGTTCACAGGCAGCAGCGTATGCCTCTAAAATCTTGCAAAACTGGTCAGAATTTCCCTCTGTAGCACATAGGTCATAGACACAACTCTCAAAGTACAGCTGTGGGGGAATGTGCCAATGGCAGACCTGAAAAGGCCCGCTATTTTTCAAAATAATTTTGCAAAGTTCTTCATATTCCTTCTCTTTTGCTGTGTCACAAGTGGGTGGTACAACTGAAACTGGATTACACCTGTATCAAAAATAAACAGCAGTGTGGTTATATAATAAATCTTTATATTTTGTTCTATCCTGCAAGGCATACCTCAACAGTAATAGAACCCTATGCCAAGTTCTATGGATTTGATGTGTATAGTCATCTTTAGTGTGTCAAACCCTGAATTGAGAAATATTACAATTTGTCTCATAATCTTCCATTAAGAATATAACTGTGAATTGTTGGTGTATGATTCCTATCCATAGACTGAAGTTCAGAAGAAACCAAGAAATCAGCTAACACAAGCAAGATAATTTCAGTTCACTATTGCATATACTGAGAGCAATAATTTGCATGTGAAAGCATTAATAGACATATAAATGCCCCATGCCTATGTTAATCAATGTGGAGTTATCTTAGGAGCTGAATCTGAGAGATATATTTAGGCTTCTTATAGTAAGATAATATAAAGGAGGTATTTTAGAACAGACAACTAAGAAAAAAATCAATTTATATGCAAAAAAGGAGACCAGTTTCAAATAAAATCTACAAAGGTCATGCAGAAAACCTCTGAAGGGTGGTTTTAAAATTTCAATACTTTCTATTGAAAAGTGGAGTTATTCAAAGGTGAAAACACTAGCAAACAAGTAATATCAAAGAAAGGTTACTATGGAATATAACTAATGTACGTTAATCCTATAACTAGATGATCTATGTTTCAGGCATTTTTCTGTTTCCTAAAGTATTATCAGATACTTACGTCCTATTGTCATCCTTCACTAGCCAGCTGTCACCAAATTTATTTGGATCCTGTTCTAGGACTTTATCCGGTTTTAGAAAATCATCCAGTTGGTTGTCATTGAATGTTCCACACAGACCACACAGCTGTCCTTTGAGACTTTCATCAACCAGAATGAAAAGCTCCTGGTCACCATCAAACTTCACCTGGATCCCTAGAGAGGTATCAATGACCACATAATGTCCTTTTATAGCTACTCTGGCTCCATGGTTCAAATCCACAGGAAGATAAACCTGAACTCCATTCATCTAAAAAAAACCAAAACCCACACAACCAGTTAAGTCAATAAAGCTCCCAGGAACAAGAGGAGGTCTACACTGCCAGTACCATAGCTTTCTTCACCAAGTCAGCCGTATTCTAATGAACAATGCAGACACAGAACTTTGAAGTTTGGCAGAGACTAACGGGTTGCATACTTATCCTACATCTTAAGTAGAACTTTGTAGCACAAGTTGAGCTCTGTGCTGTCACGACAACACACATAGCAATGCTTGGAATAGCTGGTTTAAAGCTATCTCCAGTACGTATGAGTCTGAGAGTGTATAGCAAAAACACCATTTCTATTTTAAAAGCCAGTTCTATAAATTTCAGACTGAGATTTAGTTTGGTAAAAACTTTCTCTTATAGATGAAGCTATGGATGGTTTTTTTCCTACAGCCTCATTTAGAAAAGATTTGAATGGACAGAAGAAAGCTCTGATGATTTCTGCCTTTCTGAAAAAAAAAAACCCAACCATTTCTGTGACTTTTAGCATGTGCAGTCTTGGAAGTGAATAAAGCAGAGAACTCTGATTCAGTTCTTTTGGACAGAAATGCAAAGTGAATAAATGAGATGGATTGTTTATGCTTAAAGAAGAACACTTACATAGGTCTCTTTATTTTTCTTCAAAACAATGTGAAGGTTTTTCAGTGTGACAGCAACTGAGTTCAAGGCTGTCCAGTTTGGGTTTCCTCTATGTTCATTTCTGGTTGTCACTGAAAACCTTTCAGAAGAATTTGTGCATGTCTCAACAACAGTATAATTGCAGTCTCCTTGGAAATGGTACAATCTCCCATCAAAGGTTATATAATGTGGATCCCCAAAAATGTGGCAGGTGCTGGGATTCAATGGATAACATCCCAGGAGTCCATTCTGCACCTTGCAAACTTCGCTTACTTCACATCTGTCTGAATTGCAAACTACAGTCCCATTTCCAGCACATATACATTGGCCTGCACAGTCTGTTTGCCAAAAAGTTTCTCCTTTCTGTTAAGAGACAACAAAATGAAAATAAATTAAAAGAGCTAATGGTAACAATGAACTGTGAAATAAGCCCCTGAATTATGTGCCAGAACAAACCTCATAATATTTGCCATTCTGAAAGCAGCCACAGTTACTCATGGACACACATTGTCCCCCGCTGATGACAAAACCACTGTTGCATTCACATCCTTCTACACAAGGTCTGCTGCAGTTCTTTGGTGCAAGAGGGTCAGTGCACGTTGCTGGACAAGCACTGGTGCATGGATTGTAATGACTATTGGGAGGGCATGCAACAGCTGAAAAACAACAAAAGGCAATGAACAGGCAATCACAACTCAAATGAAACCATGATCCAAAAATGGGATTATTTTGAACTAGTGACAATGTTGGTTTTTTCGAAGCCTGAAATGCCTTTCGTATTTTGATATCAGAAACAAAGAAAAAATGCTACAAGAAAAAAGCACAAATATTTAACAAACATATCCTGGATATTAAGCACCTCCAAATCCCAGTTAAAACTGTGCCTCTCTACACTAGATCTAGTACATAGCTGGTACATTTCTAGAAGGATACAAATTGCTAAAGTCACTAGATGTAGTCTGGAAATGAACAAACCTATTAAAGGTAAAACATATAAAAATCAGAGGTGATTCCATATTATCAGGAACCTACTGCTACTGATTTGACACACATTCTTGAGACAATGAATAAAATGCTCCTCTGCTCTCTGGCAGAAAACAATAATGGGGTTAGTTTTACAGAATTATATTTCTGAATATTGCGTGTGTAAAAATTTGAAGAATTTAAGTTCTCTAAGCTGTGTCAGTTATTGGCTAAAATCAGAGTCTTAAGACAACAATGGAGCTATTCAAAGATTCAATTCTCTACAGAAACTCACGGCAGAAGGTGACGTTCCTCCAGGGAAGGACAGTCACGCCGGCTGCCTGGCATGCATCAGCGTAGGCCTCCAAAGCAGCACACAGGACCTCCTGGCCACCATTCAGGGCACAAAGGTCATAGAAACAGGTGTCAAAGTAGTTCTGGGGGTTGATCACAGAGTGGCACCTCTCAAAAGAGCCAGGCCTGGCAGTCAGCATGCCACAGAACTGGTCCGATTGGTAGAGCTTCTCCTCTTCTGCACTGCAGGGTGGGGAGGGGACGGGGACACCGCAGGAGGAGTCATTGTCTGGGACCTGCCAGCTCTCCCCTAGCTCGTTGGAGTCTGCGGCTTGCTGCCCGTTGGGCATCATGTAATCGTCCTCTCCCCGGTTGTTGAAGTTCCCGCACATGCCACAGGTCAGGTTGAAGTAGGTAGTGGGCACCTTCACCTCCACCGAGTGGTCAGTGTCGTAGGACACTTGGAGGTTGAAGTCTGTCTCCAGGACGATGTAGCGGCCGCTCCTGCTCACCGTGATGGCACCTCCCGCTGCGCTCACCGGCAAGGTCTGGCGCACATTGTTCACCTAGGGCAGACACACGGCAATGGACCCTGGACCTGCCCCTGGCCTTCCTGGGGTCTCCTGCCCCAGGGAAATCAGATGCCAGGCCGGGCATGCCAAACCGGTGCCTACGATGCCCTTGCACCCGGACATGCCCGTGGCTGGCAGAGCCGTGTCTCTGTTCTGCACCCTGCACAGGCCTCTGTTCAAGGTGGGCCACATTCCCCGTTTGCCTCTTCCTCCTCCAACCCCTCCAGAAAGGAAAACCAAAGCAACCCAGGGGCTCCAGGGAAACCCACCCGGGCCTGGGACAATGGAGGTGTCTGGTACATGCCAGGCCCTGCCAAGAAAAGCCAGCCCTGCCTTGCAGCCGGGCCACGCTCCTGCCAGACGCGCGGCTTACCAGCACTTGGCTCTTCTCCTTCTTGACAATGGCAATGCGCTCTCCGTACACCTCAACCAGGACTTCGCGCACGTAGGACACTCTGGTGTTGCCACGATGCTCGTTCTTGGCCTCCACGTTGAAGTAGGGCAGGGAGCTGCTGTTGGAGCACACTTTGGCCAGCGTGTAGGTGCAGTTGCCCATGAAGTTGTGTGTCACCTTGTCAAAGGTGTTGTAGTGAGGGTCACCGTGGACGTGGCAGATGCCGTAGGATTCTTCGAGGCATTCAGGTTTCCCGTCCTTCACCCCGCAGTACTGGTCCGCAGGGCATGAGGCACTGGAGCACTGGACTTTGCTTCCCCGCGCGGGACACGTGCACTTTGAGGAGCAGGTGTTGTCCGTCCAGAACTCCGAGCCCACGGGGTAGTGCTGCCCGTTGTGCCAGCACCCACACTGCTGGCTGGGCACACATCGGTCATTGTAGAGCAGGTACCCACTGTCGCACACACATCCTTCCACGCACAGCAGGCTGCAGTTGTAGGGTGCTATTGGGTCAACACAGGTGGCAGGGCAGGCTGCACCACAGGGCTCGTAGTGACTGTTGGTAGCGCAGGCTAGTGCTGTGTAATAAACGAAAAACCTACTTAGTAGTAGTTTTTAACTACTGACCTATTTTTAACTGAACTATTGGGTTTTGTGTAATATCATATTCTGCTTTGTTTTGAAATATCTGGGGACAAATTGGAGTTCTAAGGCAGTTTGATGCATGCCTTTGCTGTTTTACCAAGCTTTAATTTCTTTTGAGGTTTGGGCTATTTAAAGTTTCCCTCATGGAGAGAGTTTCCTAGGAGACCTCTTATTCCTGAAGAGGATTGGTTTGAATTCTTGCATTTGGATGAGGAATATCGGTGATGTCCTAGACATTTGTCCTAGACATATGCCATATTTAAGTTGTAGTCTTGATATTTAATTCTAGTCATATTGTAGCTTCTTAATTCATATTTTTTCACTTCACCAACATCTCTAATGTTTGTTAAATAATCAGGATGTACAAGTGCTCTATACTATTTTCGATCTTGTTACACACACAACATATATATACCCAAGCTAATTAGATGTTTTAAACACTGACATTTTCAGGTGAGAAGATGCCAGAATTGAAGTTTCCTGAACAATATTTTTTCAGATTCTGTATGGTTTTGTGATGCAGTTCAGTTTTTAATGACATATTTTCTCACTCTATTTTTAGCCTGCTTTCCTAAGGAGACAGAGATCACACAATTACATCATACATTTCTCTGCTCATCCTCCCACTTACTAAATTTGACCCAGCTGACTTATTGGAAATAAGTTGGTGAGATTGATAGAGGACAAAAACATATTCAGGTCCATTATATGAAATAGGTGCAAGGCAAAGAGGAGAGATCCTGCAAGCTCCTTCAGCAGAAAGAGCAGCTACAGAGACGGCTCATTCCTGCTTAGAAACCATAGAATCTGTGTGAGAGAAAACCTCAGTAATGTACCCAGCAGAGAAAATGCTCCAGCTAGAGACTGCAGTCAAATGTGCACAAAAGTCAGAAAGAAATCAGGCTTCAGTCATTTCAGCGTTTACAGACAAGCCTTTTTCTTTAGTTTGCCCATGTCCTTCAGCACAGAAGGCATATAGGGCACTGGATCACTGTTTCGTGTTCTTTGCACTGATTCTGGTGGAAGCAGATCTGTTCAAGACTTTCAGATGGTATTTAAATACTGTTCTAAAGATAATAATTTTTTTTCTATAATATATGACTGAATGCTTGAGAAATGTTATTTACCAACTTCCATAGAAGAAAGGTCATTATTGCCATTTAATCTCCAGCACAGACTTCTGTCTATTACTTTAATACTTGACACCTTTTGTTTTGTGCCTCTGTGTGTTTCTGTCTCTTCCTCACCCTCACTACCTTCTCCACTTCCATTAGCGTGGTTACAATCTCCATTGCACAGGCTTTTTACTTAAGTCCTGGCCTTTAATTCCAGGCTGCCTGCCTGCGTTGCCTCCTCTCCCATCTTAAAGCATGAATCACACTGCCTGTACAGAACATTGATGCTTTCCTCCACATCCATAGGCATAAATGGCTGGCACTCCTTCCTCTCTTATACATATGTGAGTTTGTGCCACTGATAGCATTTCCAATACTCTCCTTCTCCCTTCGTGCCAGATCTCCTGCTCAGCTCATCAGATGTGTTCCTCTTCCATCCTGCTCTCTTTGCATTGCTACAACAATGAGTTTCAGACATCATCTCTGTTTGACCTCAGGTTTATTCCTCCTATCAGCTCTGATTTTATTATTCCTGCAAAATGAATAAGCTCCAACCCTTGGACCAGGTACCTAGTCTGTACTTCATGTCCATGGCTTTCTGCCTAGCCAGTTTCAACCTATCCTTCCTCTTTTCTTTAGACTTCTAAGCAAATCCTCATTTTCCTTTCTAGCTCCTACTTGCTTTCTCTAAATACAGCGTCTTACACGTAGCCTATCCATTAGTCCTCGGCATTTCCTAGTCAAAGGTCCTTTCTCACTGTCCCAGATTGCCTGGATTCCTTATCTCCATCTATAGCTCTGTCTTTCATCTACTCTGGCTCATGTCCCTTCTATATGAGCTCTGAAGTGTTTTTGCTGAGGTTGCTGCAGGAGCAGAAGACACAGATAGCTTCCCTTCTGTTAACTGGGTGCCTGGCCACCACTCAGGGTAGAGAGGCTGGGAGCAGGGAGGGTGGGTAAGACTCTTACATGTCTACAAAGCATGTGCAAAATGAGATTTCTTTTCCTCAAAGACACTTAAGTTTAGGCATAGCTTTTTCAGAAGGTAAAAAACTCTCCAAGTCAGATGTCTCTGACACACTTAATACCCCTGAACAGAAATATAGGGGCATTGAAGGAATTCAAAGGAAAACCCTCCAATTCTAATTTAAGAGGGACTAGACAGTATTTTCTCCTTTCATCAGAGGCAGCTTAACTACTTTCACTAGAATCTTCCCAAAGGAATGTAACCCTGAAATCTTTAGAGCGATCAGTCAAGATTCACAATGTTATCTGAATTCATAAGTGTCTTGTAATGCTCTGTCTTCAGGAAGTCCTAATTATATCCTCCTGACAAGTGGTAATTTCCAGTAATCTTTGATACGTACGGCAGAAGGTTGCATTTCTCCATGGTGTCACTTGGACTCCTGCAGCTTGGCACACGTCTGCATAAGCCTGAATGTTTTCACAGAGGGCTGCATTGTTCAGGTGAAGTTCACAGAGATCATACTGGCAGGCTTCAGAATAACTTTGTGGATCAACTACTGAGTGGCAATTCTGGAATGGACCGTTGGGATCTGTGATCAGACCACAGTATTCATTGCTTTCGATCATATGTTTTTCATCCACTGTGCAATTTGGGGTGTGGCCATCATCTGGCAAGCATCTAGTATGAAAAAAAAAAAAAAGATGTGGAAAAATTCACTGATGAACTTTGGATGCATTAGCACCTAACATGCTTTTCAAATTACATCTAACAAAACTACAGGGCTGTCCCCAGGCTAAGCGTATTTTAAAGCTCTACATTTCAAATACTTAGCATAGAAACTCAGATTTTGATATGATCGTAACTTATAAACTTTGAGAAGCCTGGAAGAAACCTAAATATTAATTTTGGTTTTCTTTTAAGTCAAGCTTTCTACATGGAAGATGCCTAGGAAGCGCAAACAAAACGTAAAAGCATTTGAAGTTAAACCTCTACTGTCATTAAATAATATATTGTGAAATTATAAAATAAATGGTAAAGTATCTCAGAAGAGATTAAACAGGATCTTCAAGTATTAGCATTAAAATACTATAACAATAAGTGAAATCTTAGTGGGCATCTGCAGTGTCTTATTCAAATTTTCTCCCTTTAAGCACAGTTAAATTTGCTGTGAAACCTTATCCAGATAGATAAATTAAGTACGTTGACAAGAATATATATTATTCCATGTGCCTGACATTTTTGGTTCACGTAAAACAGTTATTTAAAACACTGGTCATTGCATAGCCAACAGATAAGGCCTCATATCCTAGCTGGAGTCCTACCTGGAGTCATTGTAAACCTGCCAACTGTTGCCAAGGCTGGACGAGTTTGTTTCCATCCCTCCATCTGGGTTAAGAAAGTCATCTTCTTTGTGCCCATTATAGTTTCCACATATTCCACAGACTTTAGACATATAGGTACTGGGAAGAGTGATTTCTGCTCTGTGGTTTCCATCAAACTTGACGTTCAGCCCAAAGTCAGTAGTAACCACAACATACTGCCCACTGAAGGAAATACTGACACCTTGTGCCAATGTCAGAGGGAGCACCTGGCTGACTCCATCAACCTGCAAGCACAGAAAAGGACAAGCATTCTAATCACTTCAAAATAAATATTTTTAATAGTGACCCTCTTAGATCACATCCCTATATTGATCATAGGACTTGCACAGTGAGCTTGTAATAGCACTAAGAACTCACATTGTCTCAAGTATTATTTTATATGAATGTTGTATATGGGCACATAATCTAGGACCTCGAGGCCGTAATAATGTAGCTACGTGGCTTCCAAGTGCGGTCAAAGTGAGCTTGGTGAATCAGACCCAGCTGGCAAAAGTCCAAGACTTAACATAGGTCGGTAAGCTGTTACTGCTGACAGACTATCTTTTATTTCTGATCAAATAAGATTAAAAAAAGGTAGTTAGAATCAATTCACAGAAGATTTTCAGGATTAGACAAATCTTGAAAAAGCTTCTTTTTGTTTCTTTCTCTTTGTCTTTTAATTTTCATGTATGAAATGCCAGACGATAGAAAGTGTCTAAGTAAAATTTTCAATTTCTTTAAAATTTTTTTAAATTAGCATCTACTTTGAACATTTTTTCTTATTACATATGTAAGAAAGTTTGGTTTACTTAGAAACATACATATAATAAAAACAGTGAATACAGGGGAAAGGTATAAAAGAGAAGCTGTTGGACAAATGTGGGTATATGAGTTTACTATGTTTCTAAGGTCAGATGGGAAAGGTCTTGGTGTACATTTAAAACTTTATCTCCTGTCACATAAATCACTGTACTATTTTCTTATAAGAAGGGTGGTATATGAAGTAAGGTGACCTATTCATATATTGGGGGTTTGAATCAAATGTGTCTGCTGCCTTGGCCCTTTATGGAAAAGAGCCATAAAGAAGCCTTAAAATACAATAGCTGGCCAAGTGACACATGGATGTGAGGAAAGTCATCAGGTTGTCACTCTAGGACTTTCTTATTTGGCCCTGCTTTATGGCAAATGCTTTGTTAAGTGAAGTTAGCAGTGATGTGGAATAACTAGAAATGAAGGATGAGCACGCAGCTTTACAGTCTACCACACAGGACCAGGAAATAGCCACTGGCATAGACTTGGTTAATGCAGAACCTTTTTATTTCCTGACGCAGACCAGGTTTGAGCATGCAGGGCAAGCTAGAAGGGTAGGCTATCCCACCAACCCCATCTGGAGTGTCAGCTCTAATCCACCTTTTAGCAACACAGCACAAAATTTTGTCTATGTATTCAGTCCTGAAATTCCAATGTTTAAGAACTCCACGCTACACCTACTGCTAAATATCTGACTGCCCTCTAAATATTACTGTATGTATGCTGGAAATCTGTAGCCTTTGTATAACAATTTCTTTATGCACACTATGAGTTACTGATGACAGACAGTGAGCTCCAACCTTACCTTAACAATTCTATTTTTACCCAGATTGATCCTGTAACCATACACATCAATGTCCACGTATTGGACATAGGACACACGAGTGTTGCTTCCCCTGTGCTCATTGGCCGCTTCCACATTGAAGTAGGGCAGCGAGCTGTTGCTCTCGCACAGCTTGGAGAGGGTGTAGGTGCAGGTGCCCATGAAGTCATGACGCTGCTTGTCGAATGTGTAGTAGTGAGGATCCCCGTGTATACTGCAGATTGCTTCTAGAGACAGAAAAAGGAATATGTTCTCATTAATAAATGGAGTCATCCAGAAAAGGCGCCTCATACCTTCATTGTGCAGTGGGAAAACACAATCATCATCCCCATTTTATGGATTACATATGGAAGAACTAAAACAGAAAAGGCAGATTTATATGGCGTAAGTCAATGCCATAGAGAGATACTCAAAGAAATTAACTGAAGCTAACAAGTAGAAGTGGTAGTAAAAAATTTAGGTGCCCTTCTATAGCCCATTGACTAGCACATGTGATTGGCTAAAATTACCTGTTATTGGAGGTGGTGTTGGTGGAATAGGGGTAGGGTCAGCTTCTGTTAGTAGAAAAGACAAGGCAATACAATGAGTTATAACATTACAGGTTGAACACAACATACACACCAACATACATGAATTTCCACTTATTCTTTACCAGCATGAAGTTAGAAGTTTTTCATTGAAGCAAGTGGAACTGCCTGTATTTAAAAATGAGGATGTGTAGGCCTTTTGAGCACTTAAGACTTGAAGTCTAGTGTATACTGATAAATCTCTGCACAAGAGGATCCCATTAGAGCTTTGAGCTCTAACTTCAAAGCTGAAGATATTTTATAATAACCTGTCTGCAAAGTGGGATCAGCTCCTTTGCGTGCACTTGTTTCTTGTACACCTGATGCTTATTTGCCCACTTCTTCACATCCAGCTCTCTACTGCATTGTAAATGTAATTTTTGCATGTCTAGCCCAGAATTGCTCTTTTTGCTCTTTCAAGTTTGGAAAAAAATTATCAGAAAATACTGATAATGGCTGTATTCCCACAATGTAAACTTCTCAACAAGCTTTAAGTTAACATTGTTGTAGAGCTCACCAACAAAGCAGAAGAAAACCTCTTCCTAAGATTACTGTGCCTTGAGATCTAAGGTGCAGAAGTTCTGCAAATGCCATTATGAATGACAAACATCATAATGTAAAAACTGCTTGCTAAAGTTGCCTCGGAAGCTATTTTTTCACGTGTCAAATGAACATATGTTTAGTTTTTCATCAGTTTGATTAAAATGTCTATTCAGTCAAACATTCTTGTAGAAACAAAAAGGTTGAGAGGACTTTGACTTTTACCAGACCTAATAATTCACTTAACTTTCATATTAGTAGCCATACAGTTTAACAGAGGGAGGAGCACTTTTCTCTTGTGTCTTGGAGTTATAGTAGTGCACCATCCAGTGACTGAATCACGTGCTAATATGCCTGGGAAAATGAAGAACTGGCTTTGCTTAGGACCCTCAAAAAGGCCCCCAGTATTTTTCACAAAATTTTAAAGAAAATTATATGTTCTGAGGATTTGGACCTGAATAGAAGTCTTTATCCTGACTAGCGTAAATTTGAAACATTTTATTGTTGTTATATGAGTAGCATTTCACAGAGAACGAGGCCTATTAAGATCTTACGACAATTTCTATATTGCTTTCAGCAAATTTCTTGTTCAATTCGTGTTATGTAAGTATTGCATGCTTGTCAGTTAAGATAGGATGAAACTGTAATTCACTTCCAGACCCTAGTCATCCACAGCTTGTGCCAATCTTGGCTGATTTGTCACAGGGTCAAGGATCAAGCTCAGATTGCTGTTTCATACTCAGAGCTGGTAGTGCAGCTCAGCTTCATTGACTCACCGTTATTTATTTTTGTGACATATGGCAGTGCTGTGTATTTGCTGAGCTTGTATGAGCTGATATTTGCTGTAAAATTCTGATTAGAACATTTAATCTAGAACCCAAGGCCAATGTGCATGGCCTTGGCTGGGTTTAGAGATGCACTTTGGACTTAACATAAAGGTAAAGTTTGAAGGACCTTGTGAAAATGGTCACATTTGCAGAAAATGGGGTAGCTTGTTCTGAACATTTGAGGTGGTGAGGAAAGATTTAGAAAGAAGCTACAACAAAAAAGATAACATTCAAATGAAGCGATCTGTAAAGTTTTTGCCATTTCTCTTTTGCGGTTCAAAGTTATGAGGAGTTTCTACGTTGTATATGGAATTGAGTAATGGTCAACAGCTTAAACATAGATGAAGAAGGGGTATACACTGGAGTGCAAACACAGACTTACCACAGGATCCATCCCTTACTCTCACATTGTCCAGTGCCGTATCCCCATACTCCGTCAGTCCTCGGACAGCCTCAAAAATAACCTAGACAGGACACAAAGTCAGTCACTGCATCAGAGTTGTTTAGGCAAATATGAGAGCATTTCCCTTAGCATGTTTTCAAAATATTCTTTCTGGTCTATCTCTAAAGGCATCAAGTAAACTGAGGTTATAACAGTTTTCCTACCTTCCCTCAGAAGCCTAAAATACATATTCTGTAATAGGGTAAGGACTTCAAGAAACATTGCCCTCTATTTTGCTGACTGATAAATGATTTATGAGATTAGTTGTCTGGATTCTACAGAGGAGTCAAATGTAGACTTCATCCCAAAGTTCAAATCTTAACTCACAACAGACAAACTTGCAATTAATTAAGGCACCTAAAGTCCTTGACTTTGTGATAAAATGAAGGAGAAAATTAAATATATTTTATCCCTTAACTAACAGCACCAGTAAAACTCAGGGGCTTGTTTGTTTCTTCTCTTAGTTCATTGGCACAGAGCATGAGGACATTATATTTACAAAATATAAACCAAGCAAATCTTGGTTATATTTTCTAGCTTACATGCACAACCTTTTGCAGCCTGCAAGGGGAAAACAAATGCTGGCACTGTACAAAGAAATTTATTCTGAAAATATATTACCTTTATCTTTCTCTGCGTTGGAAAAGTATGAGTGATGGTGCCATAGTTCCAAAAGGAGCTCTGGTTTCCCTTCCGACTCCACACCGTAGACTCTCCTGTGCTGTCTTTGATAAGCACTCGTAGCTCATTCATGTCTTCTGGCCCAAACATATAGTACCAGAAGTCTATGCATATATTCTTAGAAACCACAGTGTCTGGGCTCTCAAGCCTGTTGGTGTCGAACGGAATCAGATTACTTGCTTCTTGGTAGATGAAATAGCCTTCTGCAGAGTGAAAAAATTAAAATATGGTTGAATCTGTAACTTCTTAGGTATCATTTAAAACTGAAGTACAACCCAATTCTGGAAGAAATCAAGGGCATCATTAGCAGTGCAAAGAAGCAAAGTAAAGGTTGTTTGGAATTTACATTGCAATGGTTAGCACCATGTAGTTAGCCAAACTAGACTGCGAGCTGGAGAGCAAAGCAAATATATCTCATCTCACAGGAACAGTTATTTTAGGTTCACAATTAAAGATGTAGGCCTCTCTTAAGTGACAGTACCTCCAGACACAGTGCCCCACTGACCCATGTTCAGTTTCCTCTTTCCTCAAAGGAAAATAATGCAATCTGCTATACATTTCCTCTTGCAGAATATATTTTTTTTTCTGAAGTTTTTGGTCTCAAGATGAGCAAATCCTTAGCACAAGGAAAATACCAGCCTGTCAGCATTTGTTTTTGTCTCAAAATGGAAGGAATAGAAAGCAATGCAGATATTTCCATGAAAATATTTAGGTTTGGCATTATGAAAAGGAAGGAAACTTTTTAAAATTCAGAAACTCACAGTATTTCTTTTAGGATTTGAAATGCTTTAGTCTGAATTGGTTCAATGTGAGATCACAGTTTGCTTTACTAGGGCTGAACTTTTTTGCTTCTCATGGGATAAGATCAAAGCTACATTTCCCCAGTCCTGTTAAGTCAAGTCTCTCCCATCTGACTATGCAAAGGAATCAAAAAGAAATGAAAGACCATTTCTGTATGATAAAGAATGGCTCCACACATAGCATCTAACATTCAGTCATATGTTTTAGTGTGCAAGACATCATATTTAAACTCATATGGTCTCTGTCAATTCAAAAAGCAAAACATTATTATTTGTGTGAAACCAAACTAAAAATATTTAATTTCTTCTTTCAACAGGCAATTTTAATTTTTATTATCTAAACACTAAAAATGCAGAAAAATATTCAGCAAAAATCCTGATTAATACTGTTCTAATCTGCTTACTGAGTCTAACAGTAGCTGACCTTTCAGCCTCAGGACAATTACAGAAAGCGTTATGACTGCCAAATGATCTCCCATAAATTGATCTGCTGGTGCAAAGATAGTGGTTCAAACAGATAGATGGAGGCATACTAAGCACTCATTTGATTATATGACCATGTTAGACCTCAGTTTTTCAGTCACATGTAGCTGAAGACAAGCTTTTTAAAGATGTTCTTTAATATCAGACTTGATTTTGTAACACATGAGCATTATCTAGTGCCAGTACAGCAATCATTACATTTATTGCCATTAACTGATATCAGTGTAATTTGGCCACAAGACCTCTCTTGAATAATGATCTGTTACATGTCACTGCATTCTCTGTGAGACATAAGCATGATGTAATTATCTTTCTTCTACTTCCATGCATTGATAACGATTTCCAACCCATGATAAAGCAATCCAGTTTCATTTGCTCACAACTGACATGGTAAAAAGTCAGACAGGTGTCAGCATGAAAGAAACTGAGACATTTCAAAGCGCTTCATTAATCTCTTTTCTCTTTCAAAGAAAGAAGAAGAAAGGTAGTCAAACGCTCTTCAAAAGGAAATTAACAATGCCACAACAGCGCACTTACTTCCATCAGGATAGTCTCCATCAGGACCCGTTCCATCCGTCGGAGTGTCATGCTTGGTTCGTATCCACACTCCTTGGTTGACATTGCAAGGTTGGGTCCAGTCACAAAATGGTCTTGAGTTGTTGTTAAAATCACATCTGGTGAGGTAAGCTGAAATACAACACATTAAAGTAAGGAAGAAGAGCTAGTATGTTCAAAATCTGTGTTGGGTGTTAACAGCGTTAATGACCTGCAGTTACCTGTTTCAGGATCCCATGTTCTCAAGCCACCAGTTGGTCTTTGCTTGATTCTGCCAAGAAAAACAACACAGTGAAGCCCTTGTGGAATTAGTGACTCAAAAACTGTTTAAGAAAGAAAGTTGGGACCTCAAGATATGTCTTTGAGTGTTCCAGGTTTTCATCCATGTCTGACTCTTTGTCTTTCCATATGTACTTACTCCTTCATGTTAAAGCTCTGACAGCGAGTCAAAGGTGGGATATGTTCACTTCATATAGTGTGGAAGGATCCTCTGCCCTGTTTCCCACTGAACTGAAAGGAGACCAGCTCTCCTAGGTACAGGGAGCTATGGAAGGGATGGATGGATGCAGCTCAGCTCAGACAATACCAGGATAATAGCAAAGACTTGCTATTAACTTGCTAATGGCATTGCCATCCCCACTGTTGCAAAGCAAAGTGTGTAAATGCCAGTAAACTACTGTACAGTGTAATGGTTATTTGTTGAAAAGCTATATATTTCCTTTAACCCCTACAAATCTCTCATAACACAAAGCTGTCATCTCATTCAGCTCTTCTAATTTACCCTGAAAATGCCGTAGAACAAAAGCAGTTACAAATGCATAATCCTTGTGGCGCTACAATGTCCTGCAGAGATGAGTTGACACAAGACCAAAATCTCACCACAGATCACAGCATAGATGGCTCTGCTCATTGAATCCATAGATGGACTGCTCTTTGGTCCACAGTTTCAGGAGGCAGGGTTCGGTTCTAGCCTCTGTGGTGCCCTCTCCTTAATTATCCTTATTGTACTTGACACAGTATAGAGAATCTGTCCTTAAGTGAATGCATCACAGTGAATGTCCCTACTGTCCCTCAAAATCTAAGCACTGACATTTAGAGAAACAAGGGGGATTAGGAGCAAATATCACACAATCAAATATCACATCAATGAAATGCAGCAAGCAACTGGAAAACAGACTAAGCTAAGGCTAAGGAGGAAAGAGAATACATGAAGACAGATAAAGTAAGAAAATTTTCTTTGCTGGTCCTCACTGGATGACTTCTTCCATGAGAAAGGGAAAGCTGTGACAAATTGCCATTTCATCTCTATTCAGTGCTATCTTTAAATGGTTACATATCAGGCAAATCCTAAGGCAAAGGTTACTTTAGGTATATTCAGAGTCAAAAGTGTTTTATAACTACTGCGGTTATTTTGTCAAGATCTCTCCTCTTCAGATGTCCCATTAGAAATCCACGTGTTCCAGGTTTCTCTCACAGACAGGAGCCAGTGCAGAATTAGGCAACAACAAAATTAATTTATTTCTTCTTTTTGAAAATCACATGGTTCAATTGTATAACATTACACATTTAAAAAGTGAGGAAACATTTCACATTTAAAAAGTGAAGAAAGGGTATTTATCATTAACAGCTAAGCTTCCTGAATTAAGCTATATTCAGTACTGTGCTACTTACCCTGTGGTATTCAGCACTGAAATACAGAATAAAATTAAAGTGTATTGTAAGTGCCAGAGGGTCCCCATGCTAGAAGACAGAGTTAAGTCTTCTGTGTGGTACAGTTTGCATAGTAATCCACCAGCTCTACTCAGCAAGGAGAAAATGAGGACGACCTACAGTGAAACAGAAGAATATATTGACCAGAGGGTGGAGGCGGTTATAAAAATCTGTCAAACCATTTATCAGTTACGTTTCCTAGGCTATCTCTCTTGAGAAAAAACACATATGAACTTAAAGCTCATATTCTGCATCACTTCCTTTGACACCCTTAGTTGTTTGCTGCAGAAATTTATTTGATTTTGGCAATTTTTCTTCCTGCCATTGTATATTTTAAGAGTCTGCAATTTTAAAGGGATTTCTTTCTCACATTGATAGCAAGACAACTTTCTTCATTTTAAAACTCCTGCCCAGCTTTCACTGCTAGAATAAGTGAGATATCTCATACTGGTTGAATTTTCTCCCTTTCTGAAACTAGCTTTCAGCAGAGCAGGTAACAAACTTTCAGTTTACGCACAATAGTCATGTTGTCATGGGCACAATCCAGGAACTTGCTGAAATATTATTGCTACCATATTGCACCTGCTTAAAAATAAAAGGATCGTTTTCTGGCTGCAATGAAGTCTCTCTTGGTTGCTGGCACAGAAAAAGCAGGTGGATCATTCCCACTGCCACTTGGGCTTTTGCTGTTCTGTTCTTTTGCAGCATTCCTTGCATTGGGGTCTACAAAGAAACGACTCAAAAGCAGCCAAATTCTCTACTTGGATTTCATGAGCGATGAGAATCAAAGGAGTATCAAAAAATGTAGTTTTCCTTGCATTGTCTGGAAATCCCAGACCATGGCTCTTTTTTTGTCTAAAAGGAGGATGTCTCTGGGAGTGGGGTTTTCTGGAAAAGTGGCCTCTTAGTTACGACCACTTTCCGTTTGTGATTATATTCCGATGACTAAGGTCATTAGGGCTTCATAATTTAAGTCTGGAACTTCTTCAATTCCTTTTCCCTCTGTTCAGCACAAAATATTTTCACTTGCCATTAACAATTAACTGAGAAGGCTGATTACAGAAATAAGAGAAATAAGGAAGGATCAAGGGAGGCCAAGCAGAAACACAAATATATTCAAGTTAGATGTTAACTGATATGTTGACAATGGGCCTGGGTCTGCATTCTGCCACAAGCTCATGCCCCACACAAGCCCCTCCAAAGCCAGAGGATGGATGTTCACTTGACTGGTAATCATCCCTCATCAATGAAATTCCTTTCCTAGGAAAACGTGCGTATTTTTGCCAATTGGTAAACAGGGAAAAGGATTTCTGTGATTTAGAGACAAAAGAGAGTCATTCCCTGCACAGAACCTTTGACCACACTTTTCCAGTTCAGTTGAGGAGAGCTCAGTGTGAGGGGTAGAATACAAGTGACCTTCAGATAAAAGTTGCATTGAGCACACTGCATTTTCAGCAGGGCTGAAATGAACTATCCAGCAAGTGATAATCTGGGCAATAGTTGTCCTTAGAACTGTAACAGGTAGCAAAGGGCCCTCCGTGTATGCACATGCTGCTCTGTATGATTCTGACAAAGATGTGAGTCCATCTTGGAAAGGAAGCAACCTTCTGTTAAATCCATCCATCCAGATGATGTTGTTGATCCCACCTCACCCACGGCAAATATGGGGCACTGCAGCGCAATGAACACTCCTGTTAATAGAACATTTGTAATACAATGAAGCTAAAATTCTTTCCAAGGAAGGGCATTTGCAGACAATCTTACAAGCAAGTTATGTTTTACTTCTGCCTTAAAGCAAGGATGCAAGCAATGCACACCTGGGAGCTAATCCCTATGACTGGCTTCCTCATGCTTTGTACTGCTGTATTTCTTTTTGAAACCAGACACTAGATTTCACGCCATCTGCAGCCAGCATTAGAAATTCTCCTCATCTGCTGCCTGTTGACAAGGGACACTGGGGCTACTCATGGGAACGAATTGGTTTTAGATGACAAAGAGATTTCTCACATAAAATCTGCAGAAGATGCCAATAGTAGGGCTTGTCAATAAAGTGTGACATGCAACATCCTTAAAAGGACACAGGTAATACTGCATACAACTTCATTTCTGGCTGGTGGTCAGAAAGGGGCTCCTAAAGAGGCTCTCTTTTAATTTTTGCAGGATGAAGTTAAGTTTCCCAGGAGACAGAATCAGCCTGATACCCCTGCAAAGGGGCAGCACAACAAAGACACAACCCCCAAAAAATTCTTCCAAGCAAGAAAAATCAAATGGTAAGAGAAACAAACTCAGCAGTTCATCCATTCTAGTCAGTGCTGTCTAGTGCAGCTTTTGCTGCACAGTTATTCTAGCATATGTAATTGTCCTCAATTATCTAAATCTGGTAACTTCATTTTCTTGAATCCAAGTTTCTCTGACAAATAGCAATTGCATTTCACCATGTTGTTAATTCTCAGTCCGTGGCGGTGTAATCAGTAGAAAGATACGGAGCTCAGCAAGCTTAAAGAATGGGGAAAATTATACAAAACCTCTTTCTCCTAAGCCATAGGTTTGGGGATAGTTGAGCCTCATAGTGACACTATGGGAGACTGCTACGCTGCTGTCTAGCACAAAGCAGAGAGGTCACTGGCTGATATGAAATGCTGATGTCTTCTTGGGATACACTTGCAGCACATGTATATCCCAGGGCCTGTTCTGTTTGAGGCTATATCTAGAAGAAATTTTAGCTGGATTAACTAAATGTCTGTTCTTAAATGGCAGAATTCTGTGCAAATACTCATAATGTGGAATACATCAGGTCCAGTAAATTTGCACATAAAACCTAAACATCTTTATCTGATTTTCAGATAATATGTATCTCATTGGGCTTTGCACAGATTTGACTGCATTGTGTTTTTGCATCAATTTTAGTCAAATTGATACAATTTGCATGAGTAAAAGGATACTTCTGTTGTTTCTGTTCAGGTAGTAAAGTTCTTCGTCTGTCCTAACAAATTGCTGAGCCAGCTTTTGCAGCATGTAATGCCTCTGTCACTGTTTCTGGAACTCCCAGTGCCCTCTGGGATCCAGTCTGCCTTTACTAACATTGTGTACGAGAAGGCACTGCCAGATCTCTGGTTCCTTCAGAAATCTATCTGTGCTTGACTCTTGTTGGAGCTACCCCCATATCACTACTCTGGTAAACCTTCATTACAGAGCTGTCAAACAAACAATCAGCACTCATAAATCCATAATCAGACAAACTGAGATTATATGGAAGTGTAACTAATCTCACCGTTGCTTTGTTAAGTAACATGCTTTGATAGGCCGAGAAGGAAGTACACTAAAATCCCCCTGTTGCTTTAAAATAAATATACAGCTTTTTGATGAGTAAAGTGCACTTGTGATCTGTTGAGTACAAGCTGAAGTTGTTTTTCTAACGGGTGTCTCTCCAAATGAAGATTAGATTTTAAATTCAAGCTGTCTTTTTCCTGGTCTGAGAGCTGTAATGATTCTGAGAAGAGAATGTAACATTCTTATTAGAATGCAGGTGCCAGGTTAACATTTCATTCTCTTTCTTATGCTTTGAACAGTGCAGAGCTAACAGAAAAAAAAAGGTAGCAGCTTTTTGGTCAGTATTCTCAGATGTCAGTTGCCTATGGAAAAAATTCCTGCATGTAAATACTACTCATACTGTGGCCTAAAAGAAATGCATTTTCAAGGTAACGTTCATGAGTTTATTAGATGCTTATGAATGTGTACTATATGGATAATGTATTACTACAATTGTACCTATTAAGGCCTTTTTTATCTTTGAGTTGAAATAAACTCACAATGTATTTCATTTCCAGCATACCAAGGTAAAGAACATAATATTCCTCCCAATTAATGCAATAAAGTGTTTTCACTGTCATTCCAATGGATATTTGGATAAAGAAAAGACCATCATAGGTAAAACTACTTTCTTCTTAATTTTGGGGTGCTACACTTGCAATTGTGTTCATAAGAGTGAAATCAGTTCATAAAAGCCCATAAATTTTTCCAAACCTGTCTATTAATAATATATGAGATCTAAAAGACAACTTTGAATATGTATTTTAGGAGCAGATCTCTGGCAGGAGGAAACTGCTGATATTTATCTCTTTAATTGCCTTCTTTATGTAGGGTTGTTTTTTTTATTCAGTGATAATCTAATCAACTGCTTCTGGCTCATTGGAATCACTGCAGCAATTTGATATCTGCACCTTGATGTATTTTACATTTATTGGCTTGGATCTAAAATACAAAACAAACCTGTGGTGTGCAAAGACCTTTCAGAGGCAGAGTGGTGCTTTCTATTTCCATCAATGAGTTTGTAAAACCAAGCTACCTACAGAGATAAAGAATTTAGACTACTGCAGAGGTCTGATTCTGCTCTTGCATGGTTTCAATTCCAATATTCTACTGTAAAAGTTGGTGGTGCTGGTCCTAGTTCATCCTAGTGTAAAAGAAAGAGAATCCTGGCTCATTCTCTATAACATAACTGGTATTACACATGCAGCTATGTCTAAAATTAGAAATCTTAGGCCTGACTTAATGAATGCTGAAGTTTATTTGAATTTTTAGCTCACCATTGCATGCTCCTTTGATGCTGATGAAGTCTGCATTGTCCTTCCCGTCCTCAGCACTCTGACATTAGCAAGCCTTTCACTTACTTAAACCTCATTTTAAACAGCTACAGATCCCAAATGAATTGGTGCAGTTCTTTGCCTTCCAACCTGATTCCTCATGTCCTAAGTAATCCTGCAAACCTCTTACCTCTTCCTGGTCATTTCAGGAAGGGTGACTTCTCCCATCTGTTACCTCCTGGATCAGGCTGCTTCCTCTCAAGGTATAGTCCTAAGGTATGGTCACTTCTTACAACAAGAGAGCCCTCTGGATGTAGCAATTAAGGTATTAAAACTTGTTGTTACAGTTGCTTCACAAATTGCTGGTACAATTTCCTTTTTATGTAGATATATAGAGATGTACAATTATAAATTATTTAAAAATGAAGAAGCTTGTCAACATCTATTCATATGGCTTTTTCTGACCTAAATCTCACACTTTCCGTGACTACTGAAGCTATGTACTGCTCTCCATTACCTAGATCACAGACACCTCCCTGCCCATTCTATGGGAAAACCCACTGAGAGGTGACTGAGTTGAGCTAAAAATAGTCTCAATCTGGCAGCTTCTGCCTCTTTTACAAGCAGAGAGAGACAGGAAAGTTAACCTGTTGCTCAGTCTGTCCCCAGATCACAAACTAAACCCACTCCAGACCCTGGCAAGGTATGAAGCTTGTGAAATGCATTGGTATTTGTACTTTGTTCTACAAGCTCTACATCTCAAATGAACTAAACTGAAATGGAGATCACTTGTGTCACTGACAGGTTCAGAGTGAGTGATCAGCATTCTGACATTTGCTTTTGAGTAAACTGTATTTATAAAAGAGTATTTAAGTTTTGAGCTATGCAGGAAAACAAGGCTTATGTCTCAGGAGGTAAGCAGGGTTCTTATCAGCAGTGCATTTAAGACTCTAGGCGACATCTGGGTGTGTTTGCATACTTACATATACATAAAAACTTATGTGAACAACGTTCAGAAAAGACAGCTAACCACAGGAGATGATTATTTTTTTTTAATGTATGACTGTGATTTCCTTTTCAAGAAACTAAAGACAGTTGGATAGCATTTTCTATCATATTGAGTCCACTCAAAGTGTGACATTCTAGAAATCATAACTGTATTTTCGTCAACCTAAAATACTTCAGTTTGGGTTCTGCTGTTCAATATCCAAACTGTATATATATACCTCCAAGCTTCCCTCTGGGCCACTGAATCTTAAAATCATGGATAATCAAAGTCAAACACATATAGATAAAAGATAAAGAATAGCAACTACCATGATGCTATAAAGTGAAATATTGATTATCAAACAGAACATATGCATATAAATTATTTCTATGATCCAAATTAAGAAATAATCTTTCAACCTTTAAATATGATATAATCTGTTGAGAAAGAGTGTCCAAAGCACTGGATGTGGAACCAAGAGGAAAGCCTCTGGTTATGTTATTTTAGAGTTTGGTAGGTAGAAGAGAGTGGCAGTGTAGCCTCTCGCTGTTGGAAGAGAGAGCCTGAGTGGAGGATGTGATGTGGGAAATGAACACCAAACCTAGGAAGCAAATAGTTCTTGGAAACAGGGATGCCAAAGCTGTTGCCAGACAAGCCAGTGACTTATTAGACATCCAGTTCTTGCTGAGCATCACTGATTTGTGTTACAGTGATGTGAGTAAGGAGAGGAGTGGCTATCAACATGATTCATAAAGATAAAATATATTGCCTTTATACTAAAATCATATATCATCCCAGAAATCTAGAAGCTTCTACAGAAATAAGCAACCATTGCATATTTAAAAATGCAGAGCTGGGAAACACTTTCGCTAGACCCCTGCAGTGATGCCTCATTGAGAACAGATATATCTGACACATACAATCTTCCTTCTTCCCTCTTTTCTTGTGCCTAGGGAAATTGGACAATAATACTACAGATTCCAAAGCAGATCAATAATATCAGAATATTCTATCCTTATTTCAGGATAGTATGCCCAGGTGTGTAACTGTATAAGTAAAACTATGGTAATGCTTTGATTCATCTGGAATTATATCAGCCAACATTCCCCAGGTGGACAGTCCCATGGCAATACACACAAATTGCAGAACCATACAATAATTAAAGGAGGAAGAGAACTCTGAAAGTCACCTGGTTCACACCTTGCTTAAAGCTTAAATAACTTCAAGATTATATTAAGCTGGCCTTATGTGGACAAATGCGTTTGACCACATCCATTGTGAATACTTTTTCATATAATTAGTAATATGTATTCATCATAGAATGAGCTTCTCTTCACACCTGTATTCAGGAATGCATGCAGAAGTGCCTGTAAATGCGCTCTAACCAAGAATAACACAATTCAGAGCAGACAAACCTTTCTTTGATAGCCAAACCAGACAAGAGAGAACATACAATTTACCTCGATAGCACATAGTGCAGCTGTGCCAGAAGCAAGATTTAAAACTGTAAGTGTCAAAAATTCATGTTAGGCCTCAGAAATAATCTTGTGATGTCTTAATAATCACAAAGTTCACATCTCTGCTTTGTCTTCACTGCCCTAAGAGCTCCAAGTCTCCAGGTCACTAGCAGGTCATGTTTTCAAAGAAGTAGAATGCTTCTCTCCCTTGTTTGTTTTTAAGCAAAACACCACCTGTGAGTCAAAAATATCCATTTAACTCCACAAGTTTAGGTTTATGAAAACAATTTCTTAAGACTAGGATCAAAATGGGATAATTAGCAATGACAGAGAAACATCTGAGTAAAGCCGGGAAACAGAAGCAGAGGCAATTCCTTTCACACTGTTAATGTTGTAAGTACAGGGCTTTCAAGAGAGGCAAACCTGTAAATCTTCCCTGTAGTTTTGAATAAGCCTTTTAGACATGGAGTGTGTGACACCCCCAAGTCCTGGCAAATTCTCTTTTTTCTAGGCCTGCTATACAAGGAGTATAGCAGAGGATAATCTGTGAGAAAAGCTTTATGAAAAAAAAAATTAAATACAATTAAGTCTGCTAATCAGTTAAGATTTTACTATGGAAAATAGCTTTCATTTTATCCCACAGTTCTTCTATTGCCTTGTGTTAATATGTAAATCCCAAAGAGGAATAAAATGAATAAAATAACACTATAATATACTTAGAAAAAATTTTTAAACAACCATAGGCTGTAAAGCATTGCTCTAAGCTCTTTTTGCATGCAGACAGCTAGGAACAGATTTCCAGACTGCTGTGCTCAAAGGACCAGGTGCAATAAATTACTCTAGTTGCATTCACTCATTGAAGTCATATGGGTTTGCTCTTTATTTCTGAAAATCTTTCCCCAGGCTCAGGTTTCAGATCTACTAGTTTGTTCCCATTTCCCAGAGTGGAATAGTATGAGATGACAGGACTTGCCAGAGGTCACAGTGAAAAGGAAACCTGGCCTTTCCTTTATCTCAACTGTCTGTTCTGTGGAGTGAGCTCTTGTACCTTGGTCTCCCACGTCCCACATGAGTCACACTGTCTTTCTGGCCCACGAGGGTATTTAATTTTTCACAGAAAATGAGCAGGTCCAAAGAAGCAAAAGTGAGGGAAATTACTTGGTTAGCTCAGGGACTAGAACACTCACCTGATTTGTACAACACCAAAGTTTCACAAAAGTGAAATAGTGGCAGTGATCCATCACTACGGGTACATGAGCAGATGAGCAACCTTAAGACATTAAAGTGGTCAAATCGCATTGTGTCAGCCATCTAGGAAAGAAAAAACTGGGCATCAGAAAGTGCAGTGAAGGGTGAGGCTTCTCCCTGAAAGGCAGGTAGCTGAGACACTGCTAAGCTTCCCCTGGCTTTTGTCAATGCAAATGCGATTTTGGTGAGAAGATGGTAAATGACTTTTGGGAGTCCCCCTGGTAAGCCCCTGGGACAGCTGGCCTTGTTAAGGACATTCCCCTAGGCCTGGCAGCGGGCTGAGACATGTGCCAGAGATGCAGGTAACAAAAGCTGGTGGTAAGTAGGGAGTTAAGTTTTGGTGCTTAAAAACTGAACTAAAAAGCAAGACGATCTTGTGTTGAGCACAACATCAGGGCGTTGAGTGCAGGAGGAGATCTTACCCACCCTGACCAGCCTCACCTGGGGCCTCCACCCACACGCCCTGCCCACGGGCCCAGCAGGCCCATTCCAGCCCAGCCTGGGGCCACTCTCTGGCCTTGCCAGGGCCCTGCTGGCTGATGTCCTGGCCTGCCCCATAGCCTCAGCTGCCCTGTGTCTGACCGTGGGCCCTGCCAGCTGACATCCTGGCCTGCCCCGTAGCCCCAGCCATGCCGGGCTGCGTCTGACCCTGGTTCTTCCACACTGGGACTCACCCTGGCCCCCACAGGTAGGCTCACACCTCAGCCTGGGGCATCAGGAACTGCCCTGGGCTGGTCAGAGCCAGTTCCAGCTCAGGAGCTGCTGCTTGAGGGGGCCGCGCTGCAGCCACTCAGGGGCTGGTGGTGTGCTGTCCCCGGTGACAGGAAGAGGCTGGTACACGGATGAAAGCCATGGAGGCAGGACCCTAATGTCTCACATCACCTGTCTCCTCACAGGAGGGGATTCTCCAGGTTGAGATTGTTTTACTCACTACACAGTCCCCTACAGGGCTTATACAATCAGGGGATCATGCAGTAACGCCACAGTAATTTTCCATTCGTGCTGGAGACACTCTTGAGTTTTGTTTCCTGTGCCTGGTCAGATTTTGATCTATTGTGTTAGTTCAGGTGGTAGGGACGTCAGTTGTTGAGCAAGAACCATGACAGTGATTTCTTCCTTGAGTCCAAACTCCACCTTCACCACACCTGGTGTTGAAAAGAGTGAGCTTTGATATGAGCTGCGACAGCACGGCCTGGCGTGTACCTGGCTGGAGTCCGGTATCTGCTCCTGTTTGTGGACCCGCTGAATTGGCTTTTCATCACAAGCCGCTTCATCTTCACATTTGTGCAAAGTTGTCAAACTGCTTTGACATCTGCGGATAAAATGAGTAAAATGAGAAAAGAATTATTGTTTCGCTTATCCCTCTAGATTTTAATGTTGGTATTAGGTTTGGGAAGGCCTGAAAATCATGGGTAGTTTTCAAAGGTTAAGTCAAACAGCCAGCTGTCATGACCTTTGCCTTTTGATTAATTTGTTGAGAATGGGTAAGATCACCTCCAATCTTTTGCCATTCAGAGTCTGTTCAATAAGACATTTAAGAACACCTTCTGGCGGGCCTGTGTTTTGCCCTATCGATCCCAGTGAGCCTAGCTAAGGCTGCAAGTGCTTTTGAGCTTTCTTGGACTTTTTGCAAACTCCAGCCCTGGGATGCTATGAAACTGAGAATAAACCTCCTTAACGTTTGACAAATATTTTTGTCTCTGCACTCCTCCATACCTTCAGGCACAATCCTCTCTTCCCTCCAAACTTCAGGGCTGAATTTCACTAAATAAGTTTCTCTCTTTTATAGACTGAAGCAAAATCCATGGAGTTAACACCCTGCATCATAACTGCGGACAGTAACAGAGGAAAGTCAATAATTTCTCTAGTCTACTTGTTTGATGCTATTTCTGCTCCTTTTTGTCACCTCCACTGTCTCCAAAGACCACCAGATGCTGAGGAGTCTGCCTAAAATGAAACAAGGGTAAGACCATGGGGAAGGGGGCATCAATTAGGGCCAGTCTGCACTAATGTCTGGATAATCCCAGTGCTGCAGATAATGGCCACAGTTGAACTGTGCTGTGGTCCTTTAATTAAAGACTTAGGCTGTAGAAGAGATGTCTAAGGGTGTATCCAAAGAGACACTCTTGTTCTGTAGGTCTGACATCTCATATTTCTTCACATGATCATTCGCAAACTGTGAATACCTGAATAAACATTGTAAGTATAGATACTTTTACATGGTCCCTGCCTGGCAGCCAGTAGAGTTTGAAGCTAATGCAATCCTCTAGCAAAGTCACATTCTATGAGCTATGCAAAATGATTTTATGAGAACAAGTTTTAGTTTTTGAGGAGTTCCTTTTCCAGCTCTGTTATTTGCTAAACCCCAGTGGGTAACTATAAACAAGGGGTTATCACAGTCTGGGTGTGTAGCTTAGGCTCAGTTCATGGGCGTATGCTGTTTAATATTCTGGGCAATGATGTCGAAGACATCATACAATCATGACTGATGAGATGTGCAGGTGACAGATTTATGAATATATTAGATAAGGAAGTCTGTAGAACAGTGGTATAGAGATCTGTAGTGCTTGTAATATGCACGCACATTCACTTAATGCAAATATACAGTTGTACTTTTGTTACGAAAATACAGGTTATACTTAAAAGAAGGTGACAGGGCAAAGGCGAAGTTTTTCAAAAGATTGGGTGTTCACAGTATACAATCATCAGAACTCAATATCATAAACAGAAGGGCTGATCTGATTGGGGGGGGAATGCTGAGGCAGCTATTAGAGCAATAATCAGCTAAGCATTTTTGCTCGTTTGGATTATGTTATTTTACTCTAGAGTCAAAGGTTCAGGAAACCTGCTGAAAATAATGACTTGATAATGGAAGAGAACAGGTAGAAGAAGCTTAGAATATTGAAAAACAATACTTGTTGAATAAATAATATGTGAAGATGCCCTAAATGTCATAAGGCCTAACAGAATGAGGCCAAAGTGAAGGAAGTAGAAAAGGTGGTTTTAAATTCTGTCACTATGAAATTACCGAGTCTTGGATTCTATACATTGTATAAAGGTGTGAGGTTTCTTTGGTTTGTTTTTTAACACAGTTCTGCATGTGGTGGAATAATTTTCTTGTGTCGTAATTTCTACTCTTGTTATAGCACGCTAAAAAGAGAAGTATTTCCTCAGGTTTGTAATGATACCTTAAAGTTACCAGTGATGTAGGGCTCGTTAGCTCTGCTGCCTTATGGCATTACCATTTGTTAGTTCCTCACACTTTGGCCGTTTCTGTACTTGCAGATAATCTATTTGCTCTGCCATTGCTTTTGCCACTGCTTTCTAGGAGCAGAGCACGACAGTTTCTTCCCTCTTCTGTGTGCCTTGAGCCATCCTGCCCACAGGCTGCTCCTTCTGGTCATCTTACCAGTTCCAGGCTCCTCCCCCAGATCCTGTCCTTACTTATGGGACTTCCACCCCCACATGGATTTTTCTTGCTCTCTCCCCGGTATCTGTCTACCTCACCTGGTTCTGTCTTTGCAGTTTCTCCACAATCTTCTTTCCAAATCCTGCTGCTTGCAATTTGGTTTCCTTTCCTACTGCCACACTGGTCTGTGTTCCAATATGCCTTTCATGTGGCTCTGTATTCAGACCTGAACTGGACACTGTTATTCTCCTACTTGTCTGTGCCCGGTGGCATTGGAGCAGCAGCTTGACAGTGAAGAGGAAGCAGGATGCCAGATCTGGTTCCTCATAATTTACCTGTTTAATCCCTAGCAACAATTTGGTGCTGGGTAAATGAGGCTTTGCTCACATGCAGTTTTTCTGGAGCTTGCTGTGTGTGCTTAATGCACCCAGAATAGGCAATTCAGTTACAGGAAGCTGGCCAAACTGTTTTCTGTCCAGAAGTCTGATTCTTCATGACGCTGAACAGGCATGGCATCAAAAAGCACAGTTTTGATAAATGCAAATACCCCCAAGCAAATTATAAACACCATTTTTTTTAAAGGGAGAGAGTACTAGCCTCTAATGAGGAAAAGGTCACTGGAATTTTAAAATACAGACCAAATAGAATTTTTGTCTCATTTGGGGGGAATTTCTTTTAAATGACTAGTGTTCTGCTAGGAGTACACCAGGAAAACCAAACCCGATGCTCGGAATCACATGGAAAATATTGTCCCAAACAATAGTTTAGCTATATCATTAGTAACTGAAGACAGCAGAGTTTTACTTTAAATTGCTCAAATTCTCTAAAATAAGTAGTTATTCTAATTGCCTCTATTTCAAGACACTCAAGTGGTGAGATCCTAATGACCTCTGAAAACCAAGCTTCTTCATTTTAAACTGTGCAGGAGAAGCAAAGTGTCCTGATGACCTGACACTTTAAATTGGAAGGCTTTCAATTTCTTCCAGGTATCTGTCAGTCTTTTAGGTAGCCTTTGACTAGGAACTACAGAAGGGTGCCTTTTAAATGCTTGTGTATGCATAAAAAAATGTTAACTCTTCCCAGTTATCTAGCATAATCTCTGGTACTTTGAAGGCACTGAAAGATGCAAACTGTTGTAACAGAAGCCTCAGGTCTGGAAGCTGTTTGTAATATCATTTTTTGTAATGACTCCTGTGAGTCAGGGCAACAACCACTATGGAATGAATCACTGGTAGACTGAAAATCTCTGCATTGCACTGCATTGTGTAGACATGTCCTGAGTCATGTTCTTTAATTGCCTCAGATTGCAGCTGTAGAAAGTACAAAATTGAAAGGAATCCTCCGCGGTAGCACAAATACTTAAACGGTGTCCTTTGACATTGCATGACTGAGAGCACAGTGTAAATGAAAGCTTAGGAGTTGTCTGGTTCTCAGGTTAATGGAACAGAGTAGGGGCTGAACAGGGGTCCTGTAGTCATTCAAATTTGAAAGTGATGGATGGTGCAGTTTAGCCAACTTAAATATTTTTTAACATTCCCAGGTATGTCAAGGTAGGGGCCTTAGCATGGGAGCACCCCAAATCATTAGCCCTTCCTGAAACCTGTGGGTAAAAACTAGGCTCAGTATGGAAGAGTCATGCTCTGAGGTGCATGAGGATGAAAGATGGTGTACAAGATATTCTTTAGAAATATAAAAGGTATCTATAAAAGACCATCTAAGAAATTCCCTCCAATTTCTGAAAGGGTTTTAAATTTCAAGGAAATTTAACTTTTTCTCCAAGGTTGTTTCTCCATCTAGTTATATCAAGATTCTTTGAGTGACTTATGTGGTGGTGGATGATGCTGAACAATTAAATCTATTTATCTAATATTATTGCAGTGATTGCCAAAGAAGCATCACAGTTTTATTGCCCAGCTATGGCCAGCAGGAAACTTTAATCTCCCTCAGACTAAAACAAGTTGATGGTGAAATGATTGCAACTAGATACTCCCCTCTGTTGACTCTTCAACCTGGCCAACTTGAAAGCTTACCTTCATTTAGATACCAGACAGAAGACTCGTGGTTAAATTCTGGTTCTTACGGCCTATTCACATAGATGATGGTCAATGTTCTGGTGTACATTCAGATGCTGACTTGGCCACACTAACTAACAGCAAAGAAATTCAGAGAAACTGGGGGGTGGAGAGACAGGCTGTCTGTGTAATCACCAGTCTCAGTCTGGAAGCAATCTAGCCATACTCACAGAGCACAGATCTGGTAAATTGGGGTGAGAGGTGCACTAGCTCAAGGCAATGTCATAGAGTGCTGCCCTTGCCTGTCTAAATGGTGATTTTTTAGCAACACCAAGCATTATCAGCTGGTTCAGGGCCCTGAGTGGTAGTGTACAGTTTGGAGGTACACCTGCTCTATTGTCTGTCTGTCTATAGCATAGAGACAAACATTCTTTCTTTCTCCCATCTTCATCTTTTAGGAATGCAAGGTCTTTTGGGCACTGCCCATCTGTCAAAGTACTTTTGTACTACACCTTTTCTGATGTGAAGCCTGATCTCAGCAAAGACACACAGTCTGTGGGTGGCAATAAAGCCTTGTCTGATGAATGGAATTTTGCTGCAGCCTGTCATGACTCAATAAAATGCACTGGTTTCCAGTTTGCTAGCGGTTTACTTACTGACTTTGAGCTGAGGAACCTTTAGGACCTGACCCATTCTGCTTTACAGAGCCCCTCTCTGCCAATGTGTCATCACAGCAGAGATCAAGCAGAGTGTCTCCACCAGATGTGCCCATTGAGGGACCAAAAGAATTACTGAGTGCCCTGCCCTGCTTTTGGCCATAAAATCTTCCCTCAGTCCACCAAGATTGTGTAGATTGGCAGGATAATGAGTTATATTTTGGGTGAGGCTTCTGTCTGAGGGTGGGGAAAAGCACATGTCATTGAGTGTGAAGAGCTTATTTATGCAGCTAAATAAATGTTAATATATAAGTTGAGTTTATCTTGTTCTGTGAACATTAAAATGTTCAGTCCACAAGATGATTCAATAAACAGAGCTTCACCGCCTATCAAGAAATGATGCCAACA
The DNA here is from genome assembly GCA_947846985.1 of Fratercula arctica. Taxonomy (NCBI): domain Eukaryota; kingdom Metazoa; phylum Chordata; class Aves; order Charadriiformes; family Alcidae; genus Fratercula; species Fratercula arctica. The sequence continues at coordinate 37,825,494 of CANTUZ010000006.1, forward strand.
GGGAAGGAGGAAATGGCAAAATTCATTGCCTAAAGATGAGGAAGGCACTCAGTGCTTGTAGCTGAAGGTGCTGCCAGCTTCCACAAATTCTTTTCTGCCCTGGAAATGACCCAAACCAGAGAGCAGGAATGCACAGCAGAAAGAGCAGCTCTTTCCTAAGGGAAGCGATGCCAGATGAGGCAGGCAGGAACTGGTCACTACTGTGGGGCAGACAGCTGCAGCTCTGGTATGAGTTATTTCCATTCTGCCGGCAGCATGTGTGGTGGGGCAGCTCTTGGCCACCTGTCTCTTTGCTGTAAGGATTCCTCATGGATTCCTTGTGTGGCAACTTCTGAGAGAATTCTGCTATCTATTCAGAAACTACAGACCTTGCCATATGGTTGCTATAGGATAAATCAAGACACATATTGATGTTATTTCTGTTATCTGATGCTCACCACCCCACAGCAGTTTTGCTTTTGCTTCATCCACAATACAACAGAAAGATCTAAAAGCCTTACATCTTTGGGCTTCATTAAGTTGGTCTCTGTTCAGACAGGCTGGACAGAAGATGCATGTTAAACAAATCAGAAGGAATGTCTGAGTGCACCCAACTGAAACAGATTTGTTTTCCAAGTATAAAAGAGGTTTTCTATCACTCCTGGCACATACATTTCAAAAGTGTTATACTGCAGGAACTCTTATTCTAAAGCTTCTTTGTAGCAGTAGTTGAAGGATTAAGGGCTGCTTGTTGGAATATATTTTTCTCTCAAAGAAAGTTGTAATCATAAGAAAGTGTGGGCTGTATAAGACTTTGGCAGAGGATGCACATGTGTAGTCAGGAAATTTTCTATCTCTTGGATACCTGGTGGGAGACGTCAGCTCTCTCAAATAACCTCTGTTCTACAGCTTTCCAATTAATGACTCTTACGTAATTATGAGATAGCAAATGCAAGCGACTATTGAACTATGGCATGTGACCATCCCAACCTCAGCCAGGCCTGCTGGTGCTGCAGTACAGAGCTTCCTATATCACTGCAGAGGATTCATTTGCCCACAGGAGAGAAATGGGGATGCACTGAACCAGCAATCTCCTCTGCATCAGCAGGGGGAGGTTTATAGTATGTCGCGGGCGGAGTGATTAACTTCACTCATAAGAGAGAAGTAATGATTTAACAAACTCTTGCCAGTCTGTAGCAGGCCAGCACGTTTTCCAACAGCTCAAACCTGCATGAATGCTCAGGGACCACCTGTGGGAGGTTAATCGCCAGATAGATGTAGCCATCATTTCTATTCACCTCAGACTGCAATAAAGCCCATTCCTTATCCTGAAAAGTCTGTTGTCATTTCTCCTTCTAACTGTAATTTTAGACAAATAGAAGTTTTACTTTCCACTGGAGCTCATTTAGCCAAGCTGCTTTTAGTGTTCTAGTGCGGATTTGTTTGCCTCCACTATCTGTGGTTTTAATTTAAGCGCTGGTGAAGTCTTTCCCACAGACTTTCCAGTAGCAACCAAATCCCTGATCTTGCCCAGTTGCACCGGAGGTGGCGGTGTATAATCCTTGCTAACTGGGCTGGGACTAGCCGGACGGCAATGGGAAAAGGCTATGGGACTGCCATGAGAAATTGCCGGCCCTGGAGTTCCTATCTTCTGAAAGGCCACTCCCAGAACAACAAAACCACAAACAATCTTTTTAGATTTTAACATATCTCAATTCTTTCTGGTCCATACGACGGAGAGGGCAACAATTTTTTCTCCTCCAGACAGAAACTCTTGCTGTGTCTCTGGATGTTGCTACTTGTATCAGCCAAAAGCTCTCTTATCAACCAGCGCCCTCGCTGGCAGTGGTGTCGATGGTGTTTGTTAGGCATGTTTTCTGCTTGCTGTCAGCCCAGAGACCTGTGTGTTTCCATTCAGGCTAAGAGCCCACCTGTAAAGATTAGTTCTGCCTTCATACATTGCCAGATTTGTGATCCTACTAGTCTAATCAGTTCTTAGTTCCTCCACACATTTCCAGATCATTATTTTACTTGTCTGATCAGTTCTTAGTACCACAGTCCCATAATGAAATAACACCTGCTTTGTCTGAGGTGTTATCATTACTATTTCCTGATACAGTTCAGCATTTATATTGTAAAAGGGACTTGTCTTTGATGTGGCTTGTGATTGTTTGGGACCTATCTGGAAATGCCAGGGTCAGACCAATGGCTAGAAACAGGGTAAACAGACTCAGTGAAGCAAGCTTTCTGCTTCTTGCCCTCCTTCACTGGCCCTTACCTCTAACATTTCACAGTTAGCTTGTTATGTTGAGAACTTTCAAGCTTTACAAACTGTAAATCACAATTTCATTTATCTAGAAGCATAGAGTTATTACTAAGCTACTACATAGCTTCATCTTTGTACCTGCAATAAGGAAGAGTGACATTTCTACCAGCTATAAGACCAGTCTATTCAACCACAGCTGAATTTAATTTTAAATAATAAAAAATGAAAATGTGCAAAAAAATAAGGACCTTTTATTAGAGCAAAACACGTGAGCTCAGCCCAGTGGTCAAAAAGTATTTTACTGGCTTTTTGTAAATCACAGGCAACGATGCAGCTTCCAGTATACCACTCTGAGGTACACAGGCTACTCAGATGCATTCATGAGAAACAAACAGAGCACAGAAAATCTGAATGCAAATCAGACATAGCAGAACAGATTGAATGGTGTCTCAGTCAAGACTTGTGGTTCATGCGAGGTAGAGTATTCGTAGAATGCTGTGAAGAATTCAGGAGTAGGTTTTAAACACCCACTGCTACAGTTAGGGATGTCTAGGCTCAGTTTCCAAAATCTCATTATTTCTCAGCAATAGAAAAAGAAACACAGACCTGGAGGTAGCCCCAAAGTGACCAAACCCAGTCCCTCTGCAATCACAGCAACTAGGCAACCATTGAGATAAACAGTCTTCAAGGCTGTGTCTGTTAGGAAACAGAAGACAAGGAATCACTCTTTCATCAAAGACAAACCTCACTTGACTTCCTCTAACTTGTGCACGAGCTGGGCTAAGAGAATGCCATAGTACTTTGTTGTTAATTTTTGCCTTAGGTACTAATTGGGAGGGGGAAAGGAGAAGCAACAGGGGACGGCTTTTTCCTTGGCAGGGGAAGGTAAAAGCTCCCACAAGTATCTTCAGTGTATGGGAAGTGCTTATCTTCTGGTGAAAAATATTCCTTTTTTCCAACAAAAGTCCACAAGTGAAGTCCAGCATTTTGTACTTTTGCAATAGAGTAAGGAAAGAGCTGGTCACAATTCTTCAAAGGAAAGGGAAAGGAAGAACCTTATTCATGGGAAATCTGAAAGGAATTTCTGCAGGAAAGTGAAGGGAAGTGGTCTTATTCCTCAGCTCTAACAAATCACAGTGAGGTGGTTTCCAGCATTGTACAAGAAATAGGGAAATGCATACCAGGTTTACAGTAGATTCGTGCCTGTTTGTTCCCAACAGTTTCTACACAGAATCTGCTGTCACAAGGCATAACATCATGCAGTATACATTTATTTCTTCCTAGCAATATCCTACAGGAATTTGAGGTACAAATGGCTAATGATTCTAGTCACTGCTCTAGGAAATAAGTGTGCTCATCCCAGAAGGGCTTATTTTCATTTTTCTTCCTTATGCTGAAATTTTCTAGAGAGGTAAATGACTTTAAATCTCTTACTCAGCATCTGCTTGACAAAAACTGGAACAGACCCTACTTGTCCTTCCCGTGTTAGTAAGGCAGGAGCTGCCACGCTCATGACCAGGAGCATAGTTTTGTCGCACAGAGCAGAGCACTAGTGCCTCCCAAAGCCACTGGTGCAAATGGCACCTGGAGAGGAGCCAGCACAAACTCCTTCACAGCAGTCGTGGTGCTGGTTGTGACCGCAGCAAACACTGCCAGGAGATGGAATGCTGAGCTGCATGGATGGTGATTTGGCTGTTTAATCAGAAGCCAAACCTGAGCCTTGAACACTGGTAAGGTAGCCCCAAACAGTAGAAATTAAAGATTCAAAATACATTTGTCAGCATCAGTATAACTAAATAATAGGGAAAAATACAGTTCTGCAGGAGATGGTTTTGGCATGCTGCCTCTCTCCTTGCTCCAAATCCCAGGCAGGAGGCTGGCTAGGCTACTTGAAGTGGGATTTGATTATGGCTTGCCAGCCAGAGCCTTTGCTGCTCTGCTTGACTGCACAGTGTGAGTGTGTCAGGGCAAGTTCACTGCAAGGGAAACTCCACTGAAGTCAAGAGAGTTGTACTAAGAAAAACCCAGCCCATCATTAGGCTTTTTTTTCAGGGTGAATTAAGTGTTGATGCAAGCAGGCACAGTTCCCACTGTGGTTGGCAGGAGTCTTTTAAAAGACTCAGGCCTGCCTATTCTGTGCTGCCTTGCTTTAGGGCCAGCCAAATCGTTTGGTGCTTCTTGCCACATGACATTCCTCTGCAGAGGGAGATATCATTAGAGACAAGCATCCCAAGTGCCCAAGTTCTTCTCCACAAGCTGTGGAGAAAACTTCAGAAATCTAAGAGGAATATGTCACTGATAAAATACTGTTTTCCTTGTACTGCGAACAATATGGGAAACTAGTTTTGAGACATCCACATGCAGTTATCACAGCCAAGTTACTACCGTTACTACCATAGCAGTGCATTTGTCAGTTCTGTTTTGCCACTGATCATATTACAGAAGCATCCAGACAATTTACTTATCTCATCATCCGAAATTGCCTTCTGTGGCAGTCTGGCTAGCAGTCTGGCTTCCCTTCCCACTGTTCCCACTGTCTCTAACTGGGCCAGCTTCTGCAGCCCCATGCTGAGCTATCAGTACGGAGATCAGAACACATGAAGCTATACCTGTGGGGTAGAGTCTAGTGAAATCTGATTTAACACAAATAAATAAATAAAAATAGCGCAGACACTTCTCCAAATATTGCGTCATTTGTGGTGACCATTTATAGAGGAGAAACGTTCAGTTTTCAAAGATACCTGCTACTAAGTTTTCAGGCTGCTGCATTGATCAGATATAGAAATCAGAGGGCCTGGCTGCAAAATAGATACCCAAAGTATTCCATGAGGTCCTTAGCAATATCTAAGGTTTTTGGAGATTGTCTTCCAGGATTATTTTCTATGATTTTTCCCCAGTTTTCTTCTCTTTTGCAAAACACTGACTGAGGCCAAATGTTCAGAAGAACCAACGTCACTGCAGGATCTCTGTCACTTAATGTACACCAGCACAACTGCATTGCCTCCCCTGAGGCAGCAGAAACCAGCTCCAAGCAAATGTCTGGACAGGCATGGTAGAAATGGGGATGACACTGGAATGGCATTTTTCGACTCCAGCAATAAGTTCAGTATCAGTGTTTTTAGTGATGGTGACCATGACATTTTGCTGAAGATTAGTAATGCAAGGGGAGGTTTCTGTCCTTTAGTAGTAATAAACCTGAAGTATGGGTCACAAAACACACAAAAAAGTCCTTCCATTACCTGCTTCACAAAACCTAAGGGACCTCTCATGAAAACACTGGCTTGAAACCGTGCCCATGGGCTGTACAAGCCTCTTGTTTACAGGCAAGATCACTCCTTGGCAGTAGTACCTCTGGAATACAACTTCTGCAGTTACACAGGGCTGTCACTGCAGTCACACTATGCTACATTTTTTTAAAGGGCAGAAATATATCTAAGTATAATTTGTAAACAGCATTGACATATCAGAGATGGGAAAAATCTCTGATCTCTGCGTGTATGTGAATGACTGAGACTGTACACGCTGATGTGCAGTCTCTGGCATTTGGGACTTCTGAGAGAATGTTGTTAAAAAGGGATCTTATTATTCAAAATAACTGTTCCTTCAGAGAGCAGGGCAGGAGGGGGTGGGAGTATTCTCTGAATGCAGGGAAATTCAGATGGTAAGTAACGTGTGATGGAGACACTGCAAGTGGAACCCAGCCAGGTTTTGATTATGCCAGTTCAGATCAACACAAAAGAGTCAGTGACCTGCTGGATTTAAATGGTCAGCTTTAGTGGCCTGATTCTACCTTTTATGTTAAACCCCATCAATGCTTCTTTTACGCCACTTTACAAGTCCTTTGCCTGATTGAGGCCATAGAGAGTGAGCCAAGCATGCACTGTGGCTCAGGAGACACAGCACTGCTGATGTCAGGGAAACCCTGTCCACTCCTCCCAGTGCAGGATTTGGCCCTTGATGTCCCCATCTGCGGGACAGTACTGGGAGGTGGCAGCTTTCTAAGGTGTACTGATTCATGGATAAGCATCTCTCTTACCCATCTGCAGCCCAGGTCAGCTGTTATGCTAGGAGACATGTGGAGGTGGGCAGCAGAGCAAATAAATGACAGAAATACATTTACTTATACATACGAACATACAGTACCCAGCATAGGTGGAGTGCATGAAGCTTCACCTTCAAGGACTGATAGGACAGGCTTGAGACACACTGGAACCTGTTCTGATTGTCACAGACATGTTGTACCACCACAGACATTGCTTTTTCATATTTTTACCTATCTGTAAAATGGGATGTCTGTGATCCAGTTGTGGGAAATTAGGGCTGGGAGCATGTCCTGACTCACTGCGTACAACTCCCCAGTAGAGCAGGCAGCATCACCTTCATACAGATTTTAACTTAATTTCCAGTTCATCTGAGTAAGAAGGCCTTCAGCCACCAATAACCTAGCCATCACTCCGTGCACCTCCCTGGCCCTGGGCTGTGCATGGCAGGGATTTGGAGTTTGTGTTATACCCTGGCTTTTCTTTTATTAACTTACATGAAACTGTTTTCCATATTTGTACATATGTTGATGTAAGTGAAAACAAGAAGTCTACTGGGATAAAATAGTCATATAAAAGGACTGTGCATTTAAATAAAGACAAGACAGTGAGTCTCAGTGCCAGAGAAACAAGACTGAGACTCAAGAGGCTTAGGCTGAGTTCCCAATTCTGATGGGCTCTATACAGAGGCTGTGTTTTAACAATTTTCCTTTTACTGTCTGCTTTTGAACAAGACAGCATTTCTGAGGCTGCTTTTATAAAATGAGAAAAGTGTATTAATTCACCTACTTTACTAAGTCCAGACTGATTCATTCCCAATGAGACAGAGGAAACAACTTAGGCGTAAGTTGTTTTACTAGCTAAGAGGGTTAGACCAGCATGAATTTACATGCAGATTTGTACATATGCATAAATACACACATACATATACAACTTCTGCTTACAGCACAGACGGGAAGGATGTGGCATATGTGTATTTCTGCAAATAAGGATGAAGAATTTTTTTAAGCTTTCCATAAATAAATTACAACTGGGAGCAAAGAAAAAAGGAGATTTTCATTATACAAAGGATTAATTTTCTAAATCTCTGAGGAGAATAAACGGAGTTGTTCTAGACATGGGAATGAATTTTTTTAGTATTATGCTTGCTATATTAAGTGTAGTTGGATCAATATGATAGGCTAGCTTGTAAATATATGTAGTTCTTGACTGTGCTTTGCTACATTTAGTTATTTTGTGCTGTGTGGTGTTTTGAATAGAAATATATGGCCAGATATGTAGCTAATGGTGTTTAGTGACTGGTCTAAAAGGCACTAGAAACTGTCTCTCCTGAATAGGTTAGAAGAATCCTCAGCTTACGAATGTCTCCTAAGGCCAGTAGGTCTCCCAGCAGCCTTGCTGTTCCTGAAATCTGTCTTTGTCACAAATAGCAAGTCTTGGGCTATGGAATATCACAATCTCATTATGGAATGTCATCCCACAGCACAAATACATTATTCTCAGCGGATTTACAAACAGCGTAGCCAACATTGCCACCCAGACATGACCGATGTACTGGGTCCAGATTTACACTGAAACATGATTTACACTTGACAGTGGCAAGAACAGGCTGCAGAGAAGACTAGAAATACTGTCAAGAGAGTTTCTCCTTCATGGTTCCTTAGGCACCATAATCCCTGTCCTGAAGCAAGGGGAGGGGGAGGGAACAGGTCTCCCTCTTTCAATTACAGCTGGATGGAATAATATTCTGCTCAGTATTTCTGTCTGCAGGGTGTGAGCTGTGCCTTCCACCTATGGGATCAAAGTGTGTTACCCCCCACCTGTAAATAAGCCTTGTAATGTCCTTTTCAGCCCTGTTCACAGATCCTAGGGAGGTGTCTTAGAGGGCTAGGGATAATGTCTGTATCTGTCCAAGTTGCATTGACTTCAGTGCAAATGGAGTAAGAATTGAAGGTGCACCCTTCAATGGCTCCATTACAATCCTAGAAGCATATTTGTGTCTCCCATTTGATCCACCATTCCTTACTCCCACATCCAGTGAACTTCTGTCCAAAGGGCTCAGGCCATGCATGGAGGGCAGGGAGAGAAGCTTGTGCTGGTCAGTGCTGACTCCCTGCCCCTGGGCAATTCTACCCTCACAAGCCCATGCCCTTCTCCAAGGTTTTGCAGCAGTATGCAGTTCCCATTACCCAATTGCTACCAGCAGCAAAGCACTTCCAGTGCCATGTAGGGAATGACAGGCCTTTAGGACAAAAGGCTAGAAGCTGAGCTCTCCAAAGGAGAAATCCTATGGTTTCTGTGGAGCTATGGGAGTGGTCTGGAAATTCTCTGAGTTGCTATGTTGGGTTGTCGAAGTAACCAGCTTATGTGGGAGACAGAGAGGGTTTTCTCACCTAGGAAGGAGGTCTCAAATTGCACTGTGTGGAGTGCGTCTCAATACCAGACTGCACTGCCAGGGCAACCACCCTCAGTGGCTTTCCAGGCGCTCCTTGTGTGCCAGGTCAAACATCCATTGGCCTCACTGTCTGGTCCCTGCTTGAGGGTAGAAGGCCTTGCTGATGCTTGAAATCCACCCTCCAGCTCAAGCTCTGTAGGACCCTACAATCCAGAGCTGAGCTGCACAGAGAGCTGTCCTCACCGCATGTATGTATATCTGCGTAGTTAGGGTGCCCTTTCAGTCAATTATCAGTTTACTGCATCCCAGTGAATGAGAAGCAAAATGCTAATAACAAAAATAATACCAGTAAGAACAAGCTGGTTTTATTTAATCCAAGAACTGGCCTCCCTAAGAAGGAGAAACATAATCGTCTGGGAATGAAGGTAAATCAAACTGAAACAGGGAAATCGGCTCCACTAGAGCCTAAAATAACTGTGAGCAGACCTCCAGGGTTCTGTGAGATGAGACAAATGGGAGAGGAAATGATCCACTTAGAGCTAGAGGAGTCCAGATATCATATTAGCATAAAGGGGACAGCAGGAAAGGCCTTAAGGGATGTCTGCAGAGCTCTGTCACCCACAGAGCCGGCAGGGCTGATAGTACTCAATATCTTGGCAGCCAGTAAGGCCAGCAGGGACTCACTGTTTCTAGGGCACAGAGAGGAGAGTTTCACTGTTTCTTAATGAAGGAGGCAATCAAAACATCCCTGCACATGCATATGGGGCAGGAGTGTGAGGTGCTGCTGGGAAGTGGACGTACTCTTCTTCCTGGAGGTAGGAGAAGCAGTGAAGGCTGCCCTGAGAGAGTAGGGAGGGAAAGAAGCTTGGCTGGGATATAAGCAGGATTTGGAGAGAGGAGTGCGAGTCGATCTCACCCTGCCATCTTGAATGAGACATGGTCCCCAAAGAGGGGCTACTCTTCAACTCTTCTTTCTTGCCTAAAGTTTGGACTACTATGCATCCCTAAAACACAGTAGCCTTTCACAGGAGCAGCAGGCTGCAGTGTAGTGCTGAAGTGAGCTCTCAATCCAAATTCAAGGTGACCCTGGGTCAATGATCTTCTAGCCCAGGAAACTGGAAGCAAAGCAGAACAGAGCTGGCATTTCTCCAACCAGCAACTTACAACCTAATTTCCATTTCTCAACTACGGGCATTTCAAGCCCAAAGACTTTCTGAGTAAAGTGTCTGTGAAAATCAGAGTCTTTCCAGTCCAGAGAGTTTGTTTGTAGCTCAGGTCTGCATGAGTCTAGTGCTTGAATTTACCATCTGTGAAATTTTAATGGGTGAGCCATAGAAAGAAGAGAGTTCTGCATGGTTTTACAGTAAAATCATGGGTTTGTGTTTTAAATATGAGATACCCACTGTGCAAAATCACAGTCAAGTACAAGGTGAGTAAATGAAAAACTGAAAAGAAAATGAAAATTAAATGGAAAAAAAATGCATGAAAGTGAAAATCTATTGACAGATTACAGTTTTGTTCCTGTGGTCACCAGTGCAAGTAGTCTGTCTCCTTGGATGGAAGTTAGTAAGCTAGGTGATCACTTTTCCCTTCATTTCTACTGGGGATACCATTTTTTGCAAAGTTCATGCTAGCACTGATTTATTCTGGGCTTTAAGTATAAAAAAAAATGGAAGGGACTCTTGAAATCCTGAAGAAAAAATTCATACAGAGGAGAAATTGATAGTGTGGCCTATGCAATGGCAACGGGATATCCATTTATAAATTATGCCTATCAGACACTGCCTCTCCCTAAAACAGAGCAGGTTTGAATTCAGTCTATAATTACATTGTTTTTCCAACCCAGGGAAACAAGAAATCACATGCCCACCTGGGAAATGAGCACCTCTAATGACGAGGCAGCTGCAGAAGCAGCACACAGACATTGCTATATCTCATTAGGTCAGGCTTGTGGGGGAAATTCCTAAAATTAAATCCCTACAGCCAGTGTTGCAGCATGGTTGACATGGGTCCTGGTGCAGGGAACAAAGTGGCGCTCCTGTCCAACCAGTCCCAAGTACTCAACTCCCCATTTGCCATCTTCTTAGGCCAGCACCCAGGCTGCTGTGCTGGGGGTCTTGTTGCTGTGCACTTCATGGCTGCATCCTCCCATACAGCTTTAAAATTTATATCTGGACTGTTTCTCCGGACAGATGAATAAAATTGCTTCTGAATGCAAAGATACACAAGGTATAGCTGTGAATAACAGCTACACTTGAGCCCAGTATTTCACCTCATTGCCTAATCATTTGGAAAGAGAAGCAGGAGCCTTCTTGATGGTTGAGGGACTGAAATATCGATGCTTCTGTGCTGAATTCACGCTTCACCATAGCCTGTCTCTGAGCTTAGGCATTTCTGCTCACCCAAGATGTACTCACATTTGCCTTCTTAAATCCATTACTCTGTGGCTGTTCATGGGAGCAGCAGCTCTTGAAATTTAGGTGATTTAAGTAGGTATCCAAGTATGAACTTCATTTTATTTGGCTTCATAAAATGGTTCAGGGTTGCCCAGGGGGAGACACTCTGCTTTTGGGTTACCAGCAGTTCCACCTGGAGTGAATCAAGAATGGCTTCTCCACTTTCACTCTGCAACTTACCATCTTGCAGACTGCCTTTCAAAATCTCACTCACTAGCAGTCCCTGAAGTCATATACTACATTGTTACCAGAACAAGGCCAAAGACCCAGAGCAGGAGGAGAGTCCTGTGAAACTGCTTGGCCATGAGGCCATAGGAAATGGCTGATACCTTGTTCAAGGCTATTGGTTAGAGGTCAATTTTCCTCTCCAAGAAACTCCAGTCTCATCTACATCCTGCCTGCAGTCCTTTGCCAGAAGCCCCATGTATCCCCCTCTATTATGCTCCCTAAATCATAACAACACTCTGTTACTTCATCCTGGGTTCTGCCTCATGAGAACCCATCCACGGAAGAGTGAAGTCAATGAATGGATTTACCTTGAGGTCTCCAGTGGGTGTTAGATCAGCTCCAAAGTGTATTGGTGGCTCTTTCTAAATAACATGTTTTTTAATTTTGCCGGACAAGCTTTCCAAGTGTCTCTGCTTAAAGTTAGTCTTCCAAACCCTCCTTTCAGCATCTGGCTGAAGGACCAGAGCCTTATGAAAGCTTTAGCTGACTGACTTTAGTGACACTGCAGCCATGTCTCCAAAATGTCAAAATACACAATTTGTTTGGAGCAGGAAACTGTTGGGCTGAATTTATTGGCAGCAGGAACAAAGTTTTGCTACGAAGTTTGTTGTCTGTAGTACAAGGAAAGGTTATGTTTTATTTATGGTTGATAGACCTGTGAATAAATGCATCATTATTGCCCATAATCCCAACCCTTACTTCTGCTCTACAATAGAAGTGAAGAATTTCATGACAGTTAGAGATATGACAAGGCAAATATTGGCCTTTTGAGACTCTGGAAAACTTCCTAGGTCTTTCACTCTGTATTTGTGTGGGTTTTCACTGGCTGTGGCCAAAGCCTGGCTCTGTCTCTGTAGCTTTCAGTATTTGGCTTTGAGAAGAGATTAGAAAAATGTCTGCAGAGTTATCCAGCTTGGTCAAAGGTAATCAGACTCAAATATGGTGAGACCGCAGGACAATGCCTACCATGTCCCTGATGCCCTGAGGCTCACAAAGAAAGGTTTGGATAGGTTGAAGGGTCCACTAAAACCATGCCAATCAGTCTGTGACAAATGATACAAATCTGAGATTTCTACAGGCCTTCCACATGAAGCGAACAAAATAAAATAAATTTGTGATTTTCACTTCCTTGAAAGTCTCCTTTCCTGCAACACCAACACGAATGTGATGCGGGTGAATGTGGGTGCAGGACTGTCCATCTGTCATGCTTGCCAATATTGCCTTTTTTCTGTGTTTCTTCACAGACCTATGCTTGTGTGAGAGCTCTCTGAGGCAGAGATCCTCTGTTTTGGGGTTTTTTTTGGTACAGCTCTTGCGCTACATCCTTTGAGATCTCATTATGAGGCAGGGTTTCATGCTCTGAAGATGTGGCAAAGGCAATGATTTAGGGAATTCCCATGCCCTACATCTCACTCCACCTACCCACTTGGTTTTATCAGTGCAACTGTTTCTTGGGCCCATGCTAAGAACTAGAATAGGGAACTGATCTGGCTTTATGAAGAAAAAAATGGTTAAAGAGTGAAGCTGCATATTCACTGCTGGCCCACTAAGCAAAGTCTCAGACCCTTGTACAACCAAGGGAGTTTGTTGCAGCAAGTGAGTGTAAACCAGCAGCAGTACTGGGTTGAGTGTGGGAACCAGTATGGCTGCTAAATGCTCGATTTGCTAAAACACAGTCTGCAAGTGATGCTCTGAAGTCTTGTCTTCCTTCCAGTTTCTCTTTCACCCCATTAAAGAAATAAAACCTCCTAACCACTTATTAAGAGCCAGCCACCTCTGCTTTTAGGGGAGATGCTGGTTTGGAGAGAACAGGAGCACTGAACTGATGCTCATTACCAGAATTGGCAGAGGTGCAAATCTGGGTCAACAGGGACTGGTCAGGTCAGGCCAGGCCAGGCCAGGCCAGGGGTGTTGCAAGACACAGTTTCTGTGCTACTACACTTAGATGCTCTGCTTTACAAGCACTGATCTACTTGCTTTTTCTTTCATGTCATGCACAGCACACAGTGCAAGGGGACAGGTGCTCTGATTTCTGTGATGAGCTGAAGTTGATGACTCCTAGTTTGCTCATCTGTGCAGCAGAGAAATCAGTCAGCTGAGGTAACACACTGACATGCATTTTGCCCCAAAGCCTCTCCAGCTAGAGCTGTGACAATGGCTTTTGTTCTGCCACAAAGGAGAGGAGAATTCTCATGTATATTTTAAACAGCATGCTGAAAGCAAGGACTGATCTTCCTTGCTAAATCCAGAAAAATTCTATTGAACTCAGTGAAAATGGCATCTGAAATCTCTCAAAGTGATAACAGGATCAGGTCTTGCAAGCTCTCTGTTATGCCTATAGGGTTAATTGCCATTAGCAAATTTATTTTCATTTGCTTCTGTCTAAATGAGCCATGAGAATCCAGCCATCATTACAAATAAGTGTGCTAACACTGGTAGCATTGTCCTTTCCTGTCTACTGCTTCTCTCCTGTCCTCAGTTGATTTGGACACAAGTGACATCAGTCGCTTCTGGAGTGATTGCAGCCAGGGTAAGTGGATGTGGCAGAGAAAGAAAATTGCAGGAGGACCTGACCCAGCCGAGAAGCAGGGTGACACTGCCATGAATCAGTCCAGGAGATGACTGTGCACATCTGCAAATCGAATGGAAGAAAGGATGTGATTTTATGGCATCACTTGTAATGCAAGAGACTGTAAATTCATCTATAATACAAAGTGGACTAAAATTTTCAGCGGACCGTTGACAGAGAATGTGTGCTCTTACCTCACATAGAACTACAGAATGTCTGATGGCTCCTGGGTATGAATATAATTGGCAGCTGCTCTTGTGTTGTCATTGTCTGCCTCATCATTATAGCTACAGTTCCATCCCATCCTTAATTTTGATAACTGAGCAGGTACAAATTCTTGCATCTGCAAGGATTTGCACACATAAAATTGTATTTTAAATTTGGAGGCATCTTTTCACCCTCTGCTCTCACTGGAGAATGAATAGTTGCTGACTGTGTTCTCTTGTACCTGTACCTGAGGGGACCCTCAGGTAGACAGGTAAACAACTTTGAAACTTCTTCACTCTGTCAGGCTCACACAGATCTGCTTGAAGAAGCCACACTGCAGTGGAATGCCCCAACACAATATAGGCTGGTTAGAAAAGGCAAGCTGATATAATTAAAGAAACCTGCCAGCAAGAAAATGAGATTTAACTTACCTCTGACATCTTCATTGTAGGGGGCTATATGGGGAGAACTGGTGTCAGCTACCCATATTTTACAGCAAATCATGCTGGTGCTGGACAGAAAACTGACTGGCTGACCAACCTTTTAGCTTTAATACACAATCATCAGTGTCAACTCCCCAACATGCTGCGAGGCACAGTTTCTATTACAGCTTTCCTGCTGGAAATTGAGCAAATATACTTAAAACAAAGCAAACTAAAATGTCACAGTCCATTAACAACAACTGAGCAGAACTGAGAAAGGAAGAACAGGATAGCTCAAGGAGTTAGGAGCTAAATTACCTGCGGAGAGCATAAACACAAAGGGATACACAGATCAGACAGTACCATAGTCACCAGCCATTGTGTATTACAGCCAAAATGTTGGTCAGACATCCATTTATCCATCTCCATAACACCCCTGCATCTGCCCATCTCTGCTTGCCTGTTACACAGGCAATGGGTGTCAATGACTTGATAACTTTTGTTTATGAAATACCTGGGTTGGCCTGGCTGAAGACATGATTTATTGCAGTTTTATCCATAATATTTTGCAAACTGTTCCTGTTTCTCTGTTTTACTCTTCCATGAGCAGCTGTTAGAATCTTTCTTCTGCATACTTAAAGTCTTCATTTTCTTCTCCTCCAGCAGCATGTTGTTTACATGCCCTGATTAATCAAAGGAACTTGAGAGATAGCTAGTTCATTCAGTTTGATTTTCGGCAGAAAGGTAGGCTCTTTCTTTAAATCTTGGAGTAATGTTATACAGGCTTCCTCAAATCTCCCCTTTCCCACAAAATGAAAAAGTTGGTTTTGCCTAGCTCAAGATGCTGTTTGAAGTCAGATTGTAGCTGTCTATACATCAGTGGAAAACACAAACCTCTGCAATGAATTGCTGTAACACTGGGCTCACAGCCACTGTCTAGTTTCATCCACCTGCTTCAGCTACTTCAGTTCAGAGCTCTATGGATGAGGAACTCCTTTTATTTCCTGCATACATAGGGTTTAGCTGCCATACATTAAACTAATACAAGCAATAAAAACACAGTACAATTTACAGCTAAGTTGCTGAGGTATCTAAACCTGTTCCAGTGGATTTCCTGATGTTGAAGCTGATGTTTTAGCAGACCTTTTGTTATAGTTGTCTAAAAGCATCTCTGCACTATGACAAAGACAGTCCTAAGTCTGAGACACTTTCCCTGCCATGCCCTTGTTTCAGGGTATGATAACTTGAAAAGTATGTGGTGGAAGGAGGGAACGAGTGGTGACATCTGGTCACACAACATAATGCCCACATTTAGGACATGCCATTGTGCACATCTAGTTTCATAATGGAGACAGACAAGCAAGACTATCATGTTTAATCAAACATGCATGCATACTATTGTCTTAGTCACAAGTGGTCTAGGATGAAACCATGTGGACCTTCCAAGGTCCTTTGTAAGCAGTAGCATTCCTCCTCGGCAAATAGATTGGGAAGCAGTCCTGTGGATATATTTCCTCATCATTTTCTCAGGTGAAAGGAGGCAATTTCTCAGCTCTGGGATGCCTTCTGGAATACATCAGCTAGCCATTGCTCTGTAGTTACTCCTGATGCATTTTCAGGACTCCTGTCCCACTTTGGATTTCCTCTAAGCTGCACATAGTGAAACAATGCAGGAGAATAAATGCTGTAGGAAGGTCCCATGGGTCCCAAAATTTATGAAATTCAGGTTGGTGAGTGGGCTGGGATGCTGACGTGGATCATGACTGAAATGTTGGCACTTAGCTACATCTCTAGGAGCTAGCAGCTAGGACTGACAGATTAAATTATTTGCTATTTCTGAGGGAACAGTTCCCAGCCTTCAGTGTGCATTCTCCTGTACCAGAGAGTTTTGTGATGTTCTGTATCCATTTATTCATTTTTATTTTCTGTCATCTAGTCTGTGTGCAGCACGCAGACAGCACTGTGGGCCTGTTTCTCCTGGCTTTCTCCTGTTCTGACCATGTATGCCAAAAAAAGTCTTTGGAAATACTTCCTCCGTAGGCACTTCCACACAAAATCACACTCGAGAGGAGGCATGCACAAAACATGTGCAGGCAAGGCACATGGGCAAGGTATCAGGCTTGGTGTCTTGCATGAACAGGGTAGGAAATTTCCTCCTTTGTTGCAACTTCTCTCCTATCCTTACTGCTAGCATTGCCTGCTGCCTTACTGTGTTTCTCTGGTGGACAAAGTTATCCCTTTCCTTCCAAACCACATCATGTGACTTTAGCTGCCACTGAAGGAGGACAGACACGCACCAACCCACTGCAAACCTGCATGGGGTCTTGTGCCAGGCAGTGGAAGACTTTCCTGTGCTAATGCCCCATGTCATCGGCTGAGGACTTCATTTAACAAGGGATTCCTTATGTTCTAGCACCAGGAAGTAATGTGGAAAAACACAATTAAAATGAATACTTCTCTGAGATACGTTGTGCAAGCCAACCTGGAGAGGACAACACTGTAATCTTTTTGGTGTTATTGTAACATATTGCCCATAAGGAATAACAAATATCAGCTTCAAATTAACTGGGATGATACACACACTGAAAGCTAAGTGGAGTGAATGAGGAGAGACCAGAGATAAACCAGGCTGCTCTCCAGATATTATTCTGAAAATTAAAGTGAGTGGATGGAAGATATACATCACAAAAATAATCTGTTATGCTCAGTGTACTAGAGAAGAACTTTCACCCTTTTAAACTCTCATTAAAATGCATCCATTTTTGTTTCAAAGGATTAATATGTTGGCTCTAAAGAGAAGAAAAATGGCATTCATGATGTGCTTGGAATTAGATATTGTTAATTGAAAATAACCCTAGGCACTTACACAGTGCTTTTCAGCTCAAGATCTTGAAAATAGGGGTTTTTTTTTGTAGATTAAATTCATTCATGTAAAGGGGCTGCTGAAAGACTTGTGTGCAGCAAAAATCTCACCAAAAAGTACTGTGAGAGCTCTTGTATGCTTATGCTGTGCACTAAGGCAAACATCACTTTTGGGCAGAAGGCTTTTGAACATGTGGGGACTCACTATCACCTCGGAATGAAATACCTGTCCGTAAAAATAGCAGGGAATGATTTATGGTGGTTTGGCTACAGCTGAACGAATATTTGTACAGCTAGCTAAAATAAGCCCCCTGGAAACTCTGGAAAAAATGTACTGGTGCAGCCTGATTTCTGTCACTCTGAACATGGAAAAATATTCATTGTGAAATGAGGACTTTGTAGCCATGTGCAAACTCCTAATCAAAATGAATGTAGAGATGAAATTACTAGCGGAGGTTGTTGGCCACAGTGGATTTTCTGATGCTCTGAATCCTCCAGTTTAGCGTGGGGGCTCAGGGCGTCATGAAGTCCACTGTGATCAACAGCCACAGCAAGGTTCCCCAAAAGACTTCCCCAGGAGCTCAAAGGTAGGCAAACTATTAAGGGACTTGATGAATTAGGGTCAGCAGCACTCAACTCACCTGCGTAGTGAACAATGTTTCTGCTTGGCAAGTGAGGAAACAGGCACAAACAGTGTGGTGGCTTGCCTAAGGTCATGGAACAATTTAGTCTGGAGTAAAATGAAAAACCCTCCAGTTATGTCCTTTCCCCCGCCCTCCCAGTGTCAAATGAAGAAGGAGCACCATTCATGTACTATGGTAATTTCATAAAGCATCAAGCAAAAGCCATTAAAATTAATAAAAGCAGAAACAGCTAATTGAGAGAGTGCTCTGTTCTTCTTTTTTTTTTTTTTTCTGGAGTATTACAATGATATTCTGTAGTGGTGCTGTGAGGATTTACAGTTTACCTGCTTGGACAGTACTGCCATCGTTGTGTTGGAGTGAAGATTTAGCTTTGTAAGCCATTTGTTTCTGAATTCATTGTGACCTACTTTAAGTTTGCTGCTAAGTGGCTGGGATTTAGAGTGGCTGGGAGAGTGATGTAATCAAAGTCACACTTGGGTACATGGAGGCAAAATAGGTCATTGGTATCAATGCTAGGCCAGAAATTTTTGCAATGTGCAACCAGATTAAATAAATCACTCAGGAATAAAGATGAAGAAGGTACCGTGCACTGAGAGGAAGGATCTGTTTGAAGTGGAGAGAACAGGAAGATGTATTTCATGTGGCTAATTGAAGCAATAATTCCAGCAGGAAGACTTGTTACTGATGAGCGTATCCAACACCTTTGAAAGTCCCCTGGGAAGCAGAGATGATGAACATCTTTGATAAGCCATTTTCTGCGGGCTTCCACAGCCCTCCTAACCCCTAGTGACTTTCTTGTACCATCAGCTGGGGTCTGCCATCTACAGCTCCTGAAAATAGAAATAGCTTCCTTTCACACTGTGTCTGGGGGCACAGATAATGAGATAGGGAAAGACGCAGGTACAAGAACCAATGAAGATCACTAAATCCAAAGTGCTGTATTCTGTACCCAGCTTTGGCTCTGGCTTCTCTGAAGAAGAGCTAGCTATAAGCTGCATGTAAAAGGCCAGTGATATTAAAACACTTGGCTCTGAAGAGACCTGGGAATGAGAAATGCCACACAGAAGCTATTACTGTTCTAATTTTACTGTGGGCAGTTCCCTGTCAGCCTCAAAGAGTGGTGGAGGAGAAAGGTGGAATGGAGGAGGCTGGAGGAAAAACCTTTAGGATGGGCAGAGAGGGCACTACCTGGAGACAGCTTATGATAGGGCTATAAACAAATCTCTCATACCAGAAATCCGGGGAAGTAAATGAAAAAGCTCTTATTGTTGTCAGCAAGGTCAGGATTTCACAGAGGCCTGACCTTCAGCTTTATGTAGTCCAAAGTATAGGTCACAGCCTCACAAGGGGAGCTCCAACAAAGCATGGCACAGGAGTCATTTTTGCCTTTAAGCTCTTTGATATGTCAGCATGGCTTTTATGACCCGTTCTTCTCTCATATGTGTGACCTCTTCCCAAGGCTCTGCAGTGAGTTCCCTGCAGAGGTCATTAGTTCTTCTGAGACAGTAAACATGGAGACAAGGGGCAAAGAAAAATTTGGGTTTCACAGGAGCTCAGCACAACATTCTAGAAACATCATCTCTGCTTCCTATACAAGATATAGGTAGGCACAGAGCCGAGCTGGTCCTCAGATGGCTTTCCAAGCACATGATAGGAAAAACACTGGCGGTGTTTCAATTAGCACTCTGCAGCTCTTCGGACATGCCACGGTCCTCAGAGCCCCAAGTTCACCACAGCACTGAGCATCCATGTATTAATGGAGTGGGACCTGCTGCTGTGTGCAATGCCTCCACAAAGCACACCTTCCCCGCCAGCACAGAGGGAAGAAGTGACAAAATCACTGAAGTTGTTTGGCTCTAGCAGAAGGTGGAGTTTGATGTCCTGTTATAAACATCACAAACAGGGAGCCTAGTCCTTGGCCCTCACCGTCTCCCAAAATTAAGTAAATTTCCCACAGAAATGAAAGGAAATTTTATCTGAATAAACCTCCAGAATTTACTGGCTTTACTTTGCTTAAGTAACCGAGGAGAATTTAAACTGATCATTTATTTTCCTGTGGAACAATCCCATGAACTGTAATAGAGGAGACCCTGAAAAGCTTTTATCTTAATTACTACAGAAAATTACAGAGAATTAGATCCTTTCTAATGGTTTTCTGAATCATCCTTTGGGATTTGATAGCAGGAATATAATGTGCTATTGAATTGTATAGACTAGTGGAAAAACAATGCCTATAGAAAAGTGTTCACTATCTATTAGTGTCCTTAAGGCTTCTCTATAAAAGGTTTCTAAAAGCCTTTTATTTACAAATACTTCCAGGGGGTTCTATTATGCTCTACACCTCTGTTTATAATGCCCACTCATTAGAGTAAGAAAAGCAAAAATAGACAGCAGAGACCGGTGATCTGGTTTCTGGGAAAAAGGACAGTGTGAAATCACAGGAGACCATCCTCATAACCCCATGAAAATGCATCACACAGCCAAGAAAGGCAGAAAAAAGCTAAGGTTTTGATCCTGCACAGAGTTCCTGCTGGCAGACCCTTGTTCCCACCTAAACTCTGGAGCTCCAGGGAGGTGCAAAGAGCTTTACTTTGGATTACAGCTTCATAGACTAACACTGTAAATTGATAATAGAGTTTGATCATACCCTGGAAGCTTGCCTGCAAGAAACAATGACTGCATGTGTAATGCAGTAATAACTGATCAATTCCTTGTTTACTTCCTTTAGCCGAGCAGCCTGGTCTTTCAACTGCAATTACAGACTCCTCCTGAGCAGACTGTGCTGCATGCAACCTGTTTCTTTCTCCCCTAGTACTTGTCACACTAACAGAATAAGACTTCCCAAACCCTGCTCTGCACCCTCCCTCCCACCTCACAGACATCAATACTGTCACACAGCTATAAGGAGAACTGGATCTTAGTTGTGCAGTCATTTGCTATAGATCCAGTCTCACAGTTAACATCAAAGTTATCTCTAATGATGGCCATTGGAATCGACTTATGTCTGTCCAGTTCCTGATGTAAATCCTTCTATTCCCTCCTGACTCTGGGGAGTCTTTCTCTATAGCTATCGCTTTTTCTGCTTGTTGAGGGTGCTCATGACACTCATGCCTCCAGGTCACATCCTACTGTTACAGTCTCCTTAATGACACTGGTGCTAGAGGGGATGAGGCTTCTGATGAGGAGATGGTTTGCAATGTCATTTCTTCAGCAAAGAAGTGACAGTGACAGGAGTGCTGTACCAAGAACTGAGCCCTGGTGCAAAGCTATCTCCTGCAGCATCTGCCTTGCTTAAACTTCTGAGGAATTCTTGCATTCAGAGCATGGTGGTGTGCTGTCATGCACTTGGTGTATTTAGGGGTGATGCTAAGCTCCTCTTCCAAAAAGCCTGTCAACAGGCTTTAAGTAATGGCTACGCAATATCTGCTTTGGGCCTTTTCCATTTCTGATGGGCATTTTTGTTTATTTTCCTGCTTATGCTAACTGCTTTTGCTCTGTTGTTATAGAACCTTGAAGGAAAAGACCTTGCTGGGTGTAGTTGTATGCTTTTCAACAGATTTGTTATTCCACCACCTGATGGGGGACGTGCTGAACAGTTCCTGACACTAACGCTCTCTGCCAGAGTTCCCCTGAGTTTAAGCAGTACAGCTAAGGCTGCCAGATGCAAGTGTTTGCAGAGCTGAGAACAACAGAATTCATAGCAAATGTCTAGGCATCTATCCTCTTTCACCTCTTGCAAGTTCACAGCAGGGAAAATGGAAGAAAGATGACAGCAGCAATGTCAGGATTTGCCTGTGTCTGCAAAAGAGCTGAGGAGGGAAGATGAAACACAGTGACTTTATGTGACTTTCTTCCCAGGTGACAACATGCCAAGCTTTCAGAACAGGAGTCACAGAGGGATTCTAGCACAAAAGGATATTGTGGCTTTTTTTGAGAAAAATCGAATTAGGAAAATGTTACAGAGGTCCTTCTGTGGCAGGTATCCCAACATTGCATACCCACACATTGAAAGTCCACATGACAAACGGTGTTCGATAATGTCAGACTAAAGGACATTTTTAATTTCCCAGGGACCCATTTAGATTTTGGGTATTTGTTTGCCAGCTGCTAGCACAAAACCCTTAACAGTAAATACAGATCATTCCAGCAAGCAGAAAACAGCATGCCCAATACTGGAAGTAGAAAATAAATTATTTTAGTTCTTAGATTTATAAGCTGAACTAAAGCTAGAAAAACACATTCATGCATGTTGCAGTTCTGGCAAGTCCCGGCTCACTAGTATCTTTTTTTTGTGAAAAGCACAATTCCCTTGATTTTCCATAACTTTCCTCCCCTCCCCACCAGCCTCCCATTTTTTCATTATTTTTCATTTGCAATTGTCTGTCTTGGCAGACAGACAAGTCCTGTGTTCAAGGTACAAACTCCTACTCCTTATTATAGACCACCGAAATGTTTTGTCTGACACATTTGTGGTCTGTCGCAAGCATTACAGGAGATTTTTTTTCATTATAGATTGTTGTTGCCTTTTGTTTATCCATCTCAGGTCTTCTCTTCCTCAGAAATGAACCTATCTACTGGCCAGAGTTGTGCTGAATGCTGCTTCTCAGCAACACAAAAAACATGGTCTTAAAAATGTCTCTGCAGTGTCCAGGGGATGTCCCTTTTGCCATCAGATGCAAAAAGATTTTTAGCGAAGTAGGGCAGTTAAATACAGTACAGAGCTCAGGCTTCCTGGATTTCATTTTATGTTAAGGTATTTTTATAGAAAGATGCTCAGAAAGCTCTTAGACCTTCATGCTAATGAAAGGGAAATTGATATAGAAGTCAGAGGTTTGACAGTTACAGATTGGAATATTCTGACAGGAAGCACAATGTGGGGAAAGGCAGAGGAAAGGGACTATTGGCTTTCAGCACATAACGAAGGGACTGTATTTTCTCTTTGTGTGGCTGCTGCTACAGGGAATTGCAGCATTTCCTGCAATCCTCCTTTTTCCCACTGCTTTATGACAACTTGTAAGAAGTGTGTTCTTCAGGGACATAGGAAAGAGTCTGGCGGATGGAGCCTTTTTTGTTTTCAAATTTGGAAAAATATCCATCTTTTACAGCTACAACCACTACCCAATGGTCTGAAGAACTGAGTCACCTGTGAACTCAACATGGGATTTTAAATAACAAATGATGCTGGGATTGGTACATTATAAGGCTCCAAAGAAGTAGCAGGTATGTCTAAATTACAAGGACAGCTGCTATTTAACAGAGTCTGCATGAAAAACGCCGTGTTGAAATCTTCTCAAGACCTGCAGAATGAGATGTGAGAGTTAAACTGCTGCTGGTAGCCACCTTGTGAGCAGAGGTTTGGCACAGGAGAAATGGTATAACTGTTTTTTCTCACCCTAGATCTATACATCACTGCAGGCACAGACCCGCTGGTAACTTTTCTAAGTTCCTGGGTAGGAAGAGAGTTGCTGAGTGAGGTCTCAGAGTATACAGTGAAATGAAACAGAAGTGCTAATGACCAGTTCTTCATTATCTTTATATCTGATTTCCAGTACAATAAGGCCCTGATTCTCATTTGTGGCTTTTGGTATTACTGTAATACAAGTAATTAGCTACACATGAACAACAGCAATGCGTGTAGTCAAGCAGCATATAATGGACGCAGAAGTGTAAGGGAGCATGTCTTGCTGTTTGTATTCTCTAGTCTGCCCTACCAGTCTTTATTTATTATACATGGAACCAAACCCAAACACCAAAGCTGTATGCTCTCTGTGTAGGGGGAATTTGCACATAGATCAGGGATTTCATGTTCTGGCCGTATCCCTGTACCAGAGCATTAGCTCCAGTACAGCACTACAATGCTCAACACTGCTCAGATGTGAATCCAAATTTTACTACTTGAGATAATCTCAATTTAAAAATAAAACTAATGACAGAAAATTGACATAAACCCAGGAAATGAGCAGCAGAAATATTTCCAAACATTGCTTACAGAGGCCCTGAGCCAACCCACTTATAGACTATGAAATTTATCAGATCAACTTCAAAGGTGTCTGTGTACAATCTAATTATACTTAACAACGAGACAAACAGATCACCAGTATATTTTCACACACACACACAAAAAAAAAAAAAAAAAAAAAGGAGAACACCAAGGCAAGAATAGTAAATGATGCGGCTGGAGTCTTTCAATAATTAGTGTCTGAAGCTGGTTTAGAATCAGGAGTCTTCTTCTTAGAACTTTACTTCAAAAACCTTGATGGATACACGAGCTAGATATATTTCTAGCTTGGGGTATGCACTAAGCATCTGCTATTCTTTTAGAAAATGTTTTAAGCATCCTCAGTATGGGTACTTTGAGGCTGGCTGTGACAGATGCCATGCCATTGTTTCAAAAGATTTTAATGAGTACAGCTTCACTGCCATGTGGACGGCTTGATGCTGTGTTCTGCTGACAGGATGTAGGAGTTCACAACTCTTCACAGGGGGAGGCATTTCTTTTTTTTTTTTTAATCTGGAGGAAAAGTTTAATTCTGTCAAGGAGGTAACACACCCCTTTTTAAAACTGTCTCAAGATTGTGGTGTGTGCTGAGTGCTATTGATCTGTCATAATCCTTTGCATGTGGAAATTGTGCCTGTAAATCACCCGGATTTTTATTTACAGACACTAACTTAGACAAAGGGGTGACTGGAGGGGGGTCATGGGCAGGCAGAGCTTCTCATGGTCTCTGGGAAACATCTGGGACACACTAGGTGCTTGGAGAGAGACAGAGCTGAGTATAATCCATGCTGCTTTAGCTGGCATATTTCACAGCTGGTACCACACACGTCACCATGTGGAGACAGCTCTAAGTGGTGAAATTAATGGGGTGCGTGGGCCAGAATGGGACTGGCTTTCTTCTCTAAATGGGGAAAGGGAAGGGGGAGCCCTGGATACAGAGCAGGAGCCCAATTCCTTGCCAGCTCCAGATCTCCAGGGTCTGGGAGCGTTCTGGTGGGGCTGTATGACTTTATGTTCACTACAGTTCCTTCAAGTCTTGCCCCTTTAAAGCATACAGCTTGAATAGCAGAGCCAGGGAGAGATCATGAGTCCAAACTTCATCTGAAAGACTCTCCTTGCCCTGAGTCTGCACTAAATTCAGCCTTTCTTGATCCCAGCCTTGTGGAGCCTGAAGACTGCTACCTGTAACTGCTGTTTTGAAGACATTTTTGGGGTGTGTGAAATAGAGGCAAAGTTTCTGGCACCAGAACAAGGGGAAGTCCTAATGCAGAGAAGCACAGGGAGTACTTCAGTGATGTCATGGCATGCTGTGACATTCCAGTCCTGGCCAGGAGTCCCAAAATGCCTCACTCCAGAACCAGACGAGGGACTGCTAGTGAAGGGAAAGACCTGAAGAGCAGCAAAGCAGCTGAAGTACATAAGGATATCACCAGGGCAGCCTAAAGAAAGTGAGCTCCTGATAAATGTGAAACCAGGTTTGGTGCTACTCTGGGCTACTTTCTCCTGGGACTGGCACAGATCTGGGAATGAAGGCCACAAAGAGAAAGCGTGTAGGGAGGAGAAAAGGGAAAGGAGGGAAATCTCCACTGGGGTTCAGCTATCAGTGGGAAGAGCAGAATTGGATACAGAGCCAGTGAAGGAGAGACAGGAAGATGGCACAGCAGGATCCTCAGTCTGCTGCTGCGCGCCTCCCTCTCTGTGCATGGCTCACTTCCC
This sequence comes from Fratercula arctica, assembly GCA_947846985.1. Classification (NCBI taxonomy): domain Eukaryota; kingdom Metazoa; phylum Chordata; class Aves; order Charadriiformes; family Alcidae; genus Fratercula; species Fratercula arctica. The sequence goes on from CANTUZ010000006.1 coordinate 37,851,276, forward strand.
CGCTCTGTGTCACTCTTCTTATCTGCACAGACAGCCTGTTCTATAGGCCAAGACCAGGTTTCTGCAACACAAGGCACAAAGGACCTTTGAACAGCTTAGAAGGTACTGTGATAATATGAAGCAGGAATTGCAGCCACCAGATTGGAAAAATAGAGCGCTTCCAGTCAGCAATTTTGCTCCTGGTGAAGCCCCTTGCCACGTGAAGCTTTAAGCTACAGCTGCTTCAGTGCTAAGTACAGAAAAGGAAGATGTTTCTTGAGTCTACTTTTAGCCTCAGAAAATCTGGGTACAGTTTCTATGAAATGAGGGATGAATCTAGCTCATCCTGCGTCATACTCTAATTACCAGCTGCAGTGAAATATCTTAAGATGATGTATCTGAGGCTCCATCTTATTTCTGGATCTTGTTCCAATTAATTCCCCCTACCAGTTTGCAGAACCTAAAGGAGATGCACTGAGCATCAGGCCCTGGGTTGCCTGGTCTTTCTCCCTTGGTATCCCAGGGCAGTTGCTCTTCATAGCTACTGCAGAACTGTTTCACCACTCTTAGGATGGTGGTATTAATACTCACTTGCTATACAGCAGTTTTTTGAGACAGCCTATTCAAGCGCGAAAATCATTTTGAGGTCTCAGGTCATGCTACAGAAGTGAGAACAGTTATTTCTTCTCTTTCACTTCATTTCTCTGTGGCCTGTTCTATTTCTAAATGCTGGAAGTGGTGCTGAGAAAAAAAAAAAAAAGAAAAAGGATATCTGTTCTGCAGCAGAAAAAGAAGAGGAAGTCTATTTTGCAGGAGAAAAAGAGGAATACACTTTGAAGGGAAGAGAAAACACATGGGAGAAAGGAAGAGTGCATGTGAGAGGGAGAGCACAGATTCCAGTGCAGGTGAGAAATGGTTTAGTAGTCAGGGTGTTCAATCCCTATCCCGAATAAGGTGAATGTCCTCACTGGTAATTCTTGGGCCCAGTATGGCAGATGCCATAGAGTCCTCTTAGGCCCCAAATAATGCTCACAAAAGGAGCTTTGAGGATGCTGCAATGTTTCCACAGAGAGTTCAATTTCAGAAAGAAAAAAGATTTGATAGAAAAACTCATGGCCAACCGTACTTGCAATCTCATTCTCGTTTATTTGCTCAAGTAATCCCCAGTGCTTGATTTACGTAAGACTTGAATTAACTGTGTATTTATTCAGAGATCTTAAATTGCACTGATGTGATGAGGTAAAATTGGAAGCTGATGCAGTTTCAAGGGTATTAACACGCATATGACAGTGCAGCAGATCCCACTTGGCACTGAGGGACCCAAACCCATTCAAAGGTTTCCAAAGAAAGTGATAAAAAGGCTCCTTCTTTTGCAAGTACATCTGCTTTTCACGAAGGAGAATTTCTCTCGGCACTAAGGTGGGGCAGAGAGGTGCGGTACCTGTCTGAGATTCTTGAAGAAAATTAAAACTGCTTGCTCGATGCTGCTGTTGGTGAACAGTGTTGGCTTGAACTCAGACACTAAATGAAGCACATTTTTTGATTCTGAGCAATTTCTGAATAATGCATGGTACCAGGAATAAAACAAACTCCAAATGAGCAAGAAGCATGGAGCAGTTAACACCCTGATCTAACGGAAATTTTCTGCAAATATGAAGGTGACTGTAACTTCAAGCAGAGGTGCCATTAAAAAAGGCAATCCAACTGAAATCTCCCTTGCTTCTGGCATTAAGTGTTTCTGTAGCACTGTATGTTTCCAAGAGATGTTTAGTTAATTCAGGAAATCAAAGCTAGCTATGATGCTGTTATTCAATGGGATTTAAACATTTTAAATGAAGAGGGGGAAAAAATAACAATGTAAGTCTGTGATTGATGTGGGTGGAGGGTCAATGTGACCATTTGTCGACCCACTGAAAGACAGAATCTGAGACAAAATGCTCATGAAGAAGCTACTGGAAGTCCCAGAATTGAAATAAGCAAATAAGCAAATAAGACATGGTTAGGAAAGAAAGCTACACGGTCCATGAAGCCTGTGGAGAACGTCAGCTTGAAAAAGATGAGGCAAGAGGGTTGGAGGTTTGCTGGCAAACGTGAAACAAGGTTACCCACATGGCTAGAAATGGTTATGGCAGGCACACAGGGGATTTACAGATGTTCGGAGGTGGACAGGGCAAAACAGGAGCTCTTGAAGTGGTTTGGGGTTCGGGAGCTACTGTGACTCCTGTGGGAGCGGTGTTATCACAAGAGGGAGCTGTCTGCCTGTAGGAGATTGTCACCCCAGACAAAGAAAACACTGCAGAGAAGTAGCAACAGGGCTCTCAGGTCCAGAGAGGGGCAGGAGGCAAGAGGTCCTGAGTGCTCAGATAGGCAGGGACCACAGCAGGCTAGCACGGGAGGGCACGGGCTGAGCCGGGCAGGCCACCAACACTGAACACTGCTAATTGCTCTTCTACAAGTCAGATCCTGCGTTATGTTAATGCCATCAGTTAATTGTTTTTATTTGTATGCTTTGCTGGGGAGGGAGATGAAGGAAAGGTGCTTGGTCAAAGTCAACCATCGTGCCAGTCAGAGGTTCATGTGACAATGCAGCTGATCACCAAGGCTCAGTGGGTGAATGAAGTCGCTGGGTGTCAGTCGGCTGTGAGCAGTACCTGAACACAATAGGGCCTGTGTACCCAGCAGAGGGCATGTGCATGCACACACACGCACTCCTACCTTTACCTTTGGGACATCATTTCTTAGATAATGAGCATATCAGTGCCCTCAAAAGCTGTGTAAGTAGTTACAGGACGAAGCCAGAGGCATCAGCTGTTCCCCTTTGAATAGGCTGTGGTTTCTGTTACAGGGTCCAAACCTACCCTTGATTTTCATTCTTCAGATAAGGTCTCACTGCAAGAGGTGCTGAACTCCCAATTCTGATCAAGATAGTAGTCCAGAGGAACCAAGCCACATCCCCGAGCTCAGGTCTAAACACTAGCATGTGTGTTTAATATGCATCAGGGAAACCAGCCTGTAACCTCTTCACACTGAGCTTAGTATCACCTTCCTGTTTTTTCTCTGAATGCCTCATGGCTAATTTTCATAGACACATTTTACCGTACTCTGGGACTGAGCTGAAAGCTTTGTTTCCTGCCAAGAATCATGAGAGGATAATACATATCCAAGCAGTTTGCATCAGTGCCATAGCATCTGAAATGCCCCGTAGAAGGCTAACACAATATATTTGTATGCTCTCTGGGCAGGAAGACAGTTCTTCCAGTGGATGCACTAAGGTAAATAATGGATTGTGCTAGATATGTTCAATGATGGGACAAGGCACAGAAGATCAGGGAGAAAACCACTGCAGGTTGAAAAGTTAGAAGGCATTAAAAATACATACAGAAGAGAAGCATGTAGCCTTGGAGATGAGGGAATGGATGGAGATCAGAGGTCTCGGCTCCTTGCCACAGGCTGCTTGACCTCAGGGAAGTCTTCTGAAATCCCATTTCCCCTCCTATCCTTTGTCTATTTAGCTCCCAGGAGCTTCTAGGCAGGGTTGGTCTCAAGTGCAGCAGTGAGGATACTTTATCCTGGTCATTGATTCTAAGACATATGATAAAATAATTCATATCTATATATACACACACACATATATAAACAATCTTCAGGATGCCTTTAGAGCAAAAAAGGAATAAGCGCAGAATGCCGCGGCAACGTGGGAGGAGCAGAGTTCCCAGCCGGTTATTAATCCACTTGCAGGACAAGGCTTTTGCTGAAGTTTAAAATTAAATTGAAATTTAAAAAAAAAAAAAAAAAAAAAAAAGAAAAGAAAAAAGAAAAAAGGGAATGTTATCCGGAGGCAGAGGTCTGGCTCCAGCCTCAGCCCCCGCCCGCCGTGACGCCGGCAGAGAAGCGAGCCCCCCCCCCCCGCGCCCCCCAGCCCCGGCAGCAGGCGGCCCTGCTCCGCTCGGGCCCGGCCCCCAGCGCGGCGGCGGCGGCGGCGGGCGGGCGGCTCCGCGGGCGCGGCGCGGGGTGGGGGGAGCTCGGCCGGCGCTGCCGCTTGTTGATCGCGGCGCCCGGCGCCGCTCCGCGCCTCCCGGGGCCCGCTCCGCGCCCGCGCAGGCAGCCCCCGTGCCCAGGCTTGCCGCTTCGCTGCGGCGCCGCTTCCATTCTCCCATTGCAACATTGCAAACCCCTCCTTTTTTTTTTTTCTCTCCCCCACCCTTTCTTTCCTTTTTTTTTTTTTTTTTTTTTTTTTTTTTTTTGCATGAAGATGGCGGCGCCTCTCGCCAGCAAGGCAGGGTCCGCCGGCAGCAACAGCAAGCCTCCCTTCCCGGAGCTGGATTTCCGATCGGGAGCCAGGGTGGAGGAATTGAATAAACTCATCCAGGAATTCACCAAGCACGACCAGAGGGAGTACGACGACCAGCGAGCCCTGGAGATCCACACGGCGAAAGACTTCATCTTCTCCATGCTGGGTAGGGCAGGGACCGTGCGGGGCGGGGGCAGTGGCGATGCCGGCCGGGGACCCCGGGGCAGGGCTCCCCGACGGTGCGGCACCGGCGGATCCTTTCCCCGCGCCGAGCTGGGGGGACCCCGGCCGTAGGGCTAATCTCGCCCCCAGGAAACTATTTTGTCCTGTTCTGTCCACCTAGCCTTGAGCAGCGATGTATTTATAAGCACGGAGGAAAGACTAGGTCGCAGAGCTGGCCAGTGCCCGAGAAAGACGCCGAGCCAGCTCGGCTGGAAGTGAGGAGAGCCCGACCCGTTATTGTTCCCCCCCAACTATCAAGGCTGTAGGAAACACAGATATTTTTTTCTGGACCACTTATTTTGATTTTTAGACCGGCTGATGCTTGTACAGGAGCATCCTCTGAACTGCATTTCTTGCTTAGGTTGCAAAACTTGCTGCGAGTGGAGCAAGTCAGATTGTGGCAGGGAGTCCTCATCTGCGTGAAACTTTGAATCGTGGGCAGGGATCCTAAAACCAGGGTGAAACATGTGTTGCCCCTTGCAGAAATCACCTGGGCTCTGGCGTGACTAAGGCTTCTTAGGATTATCACTGAAATGAATGACTAACAACTCTGATTCTCTAGGTAGTCAGTTCCTGATAAATATTTACCTTGTTTTGACTAAGAAATCACTCACACAGATGAAAGCCTTCAGGGCACAAAAAGATGTTCTTTAACATGCAGGCTGGACCTTGAAATCAGTCACCCAGGTTTGAATCGATACCTCAAACATTTCTGCATGTAAAATAAGGACATGGGTAAACAGCAGGTGTGGCCAGTGAATCGTTCTTTGTAGCTCAGAGGTGCATATGTACACCCTTGAAGAATATTTGGCACAAACCAAGTGTATGGTCTACATGTACACCATGAATAACCTACATCACTTTTCTCATTCAGAAGCACGGAGCTATCCTGTTGCGATAATAATTATTTTCTGTATTGGGGGGTGAGCACTATAATAATCACTTCCTCTATAGCCATGAACATACTAAATGAGAATCTACCTGTCCATCTGGTTATCTTGTAAGGCACCTGGATAAGTATAATTGCCTGCCGTGGGATTTGCTCAATTTTGAGTGTGTATTGCCTTTTCACCAAGGGCTGGACAGGATATAACAGACCAAATTTAGCCTGAGAACAAGGACAACAAGTTGAAAAGTAGCATGTATATTTATAGTTGCTGTTATAAATATTTTTCCCTTCCTGTTTAAAAAAAAAATGATGTGGTGAAGCCATGGCTGCATCAAAGCCTGTAGGATTTTTGTTATTGAAAACCTGATCCTGTGGAAGTCATCCACTATTATGATCTGACACATTTTTCAATCAGGGCTTTAAATAACTGGCTGAGGAAGCAGGGCTAGATGGGACTAAGCAGAGAAGAGTGGAGAGAAAACAGTCAGAGCAGCAGTTCTGGGTGTGTGGCTAGCGAGCAGAGAGATCTTTATATGATCGTGTTCAGGCATTACTAGTCTTTGCAGGGGACAGGGACCACAGCATTTCTTCCTGCCTCATGCGAGAGAAGGCAAAAGAAGAAAGACAGAAGAATGGGCTGGAGTGTGCCTTGCATTTCTGCAAATGCACCCTAATGCCTTGCTGTTTGTGAAAACAGGGAGCCCTAGGCTGTTTAGAAATAAAGTAAATTAATGTGGTTGTCTTTGTTAATATAGTAGCTAGAAGATGAGTGTTCTTCAGTATATATAATATACTTCAAATATATAAACTAAAACCAGTCTTTAAACAAAAACTGTATTTCTGTTTAAGTTATGCCTGGCAATTTTCAATGAGACTTGTTTCTGAATAAAAAAAGAGACTTAAGGACCAAGCCCAGGACAGAAATGGAGATGGGGTGTCTCATTTGTCTTTATTACACCTAGAAGTTGTGTTTGTAGATCAGACCCTTCTTAGCCAGAGAGGCTCTTAAATCTAAAAGGATTTAACTTATTAATAAATAGCTCTTTCCCCTGTGCCTGATCCCTCCCATACATACTGCTCTTATCTCATCGGGCGATGATAGGAAAATTAAACATAGCTTTCCTGATTTAATTACATTGGTGTGTAATTGGTGGATGAATGATAGGCGAGGAGACTTTGTGCTGATTCTCAGATGTTTGTACTCTGCATGGCTTGCCCTCTAGGTCAGATCTTTTCTTTCTATTTATATTAACTCTTTTTTGTCTGTGTTGCCTTGCCCTGACTATTAGCAACTGAACTCTGGGAGATCTCAAGAGTTAGGCTATGATAAAATTAGGGAGAGGTACCACTTGTCATGCCTTTGTCCAAAATCTTGTGCCCCAGGCATTAGAATAGGACTGCAAATGACCTACCTGTGGTGGGGGAAGTGAGTATTTTCTGAACGTGGGCAATTCCTGGGCATCCCGTTCATAGTCACCAAGACCATACGGTCTTGCTAGCACCCTACGCTGAAACAACAGGTGTCTTTTGGTGCTTTTCCTGTACTCGCACTGGGCTGTGCCTGATCATTACTTGTCTCTTTGACACAGGTATAACTGAGCCTCAAGTCTGTATTAATCAAGAAAACAAGTGGAGAAAAGACAGTCTTGTGTTCTGGGCAGTGGGCTGGATGAGAATGACTGAGAGACTGAGTCTCTGCCTGCCAGTCGTGAAAGGAGCTAATTACTTACTCTCCCTGGGACTCGGTTTTGGATTTTTTTGTGCTTAAAGAGTGATAAAGGAGTATTTTTGTCAAGTGATGATATTACAGTCAATGATATTTTGATTTTTAAAGCACTTGCCGCTATTGTGATGAGAGGTGCATAGCACTCATATTAAAAATCTTTTAGAGGTACCTGACCTTGAGAGTATCGTTCCTGCAGTACAAGTACTTCCAGGAAACTTCTTTAATAAACACTACCTGTCTTTTTCTGTTCAGCCTCTAAGTATAAAGTACTGTAATGCACAGGTGTGCTAGGCTTAAAAAAGCCATATGTTAAGCTCTTGGGAACAAGTACATTCCATTGAAATTTCTATTGCTGCCTCAACCCAGCTCGTGTTATTAGGGATACTGACTCTGTGTTTTATTTCTTAACAAGAGAAGAGAAAAGAGCAAGGACATATGAATAAATACAGACTATACAGAGCTGTTTCCTCCATTCCAGGAACGCGTTGGCGTTCAGTCATCTAGAGCAGTTTTCAGGCTCTTCAGGTTGGTATTTTGTTACCCTTTCCTATCATGAGACTTTTTCTTCTCTGTAGACTCAGAAGAGGGATGCTCAGGACCTTTCATGCCATTCTCTTTCCTCTCATTGCCCTCTCCCCACCAAATCAAGGGAAGGATTGGTTTAAATTGGTGGTAAAGTGGCCTTTTTTTTTTTTTTTCCAGGCGTCTAGTGTATCTTTTTGTCACTTCAGTGGTTGCATCTCACTTCTGTGGGAGCTGCCCACCAGGACAGGCCACTCTTTAAGGATCTGCAGCCAGCTGCAACTTAGAGCTGTTGACAAGACCTCTAGAGAGCTTATATCAGCACCTGATACAGGAGAGGTGGTGAGCACGTTCTGAGAGCATTTTCCTTTTCTCTGGTGTCTGCCTGGTGCTGAGCTGTGAGTGCTAGCAAGTGTTTGTGATAGAGGCAAGTCTCGTAGCGGAGGCAGAGCTGGCATCGGCAAAAGATTTCTGCTGCCAATACCAGCTTACCAAGTGGAGTGAGTTACCCTGCTGGGCCCCTGCATCTGTAGCAAGGCTTCCAGCTGTTTCTTGGACTGATGGGCCCCTAGAACATGTGCAGTGGAGGTGCAGATTGCTGCGCTGAGAACACAGGTGTCCTGACAACAGCTTGCTTTTTTTAGCATCTTCTACAAGAGGAGCATTTTAAGGTTCTCCCCTGTATCTGGGATCTGTGTAGCAGAACAACGTTGGTAATGTGACTCTGTTGTGTGGGTTTGTGCAGTATTTTTTTATCCCTTTCCGTACCTGTCATAACTTGCTGATGTAACCTCCTATTGTAGATTAGATTTCAGGCATTGTTGGAATTGTTACCTGTTTGTCTATGATACATCACGGAAGTTGTCTGGTATCTGTTGTGGTGTCGAGCTGATGAAATAGCAACAGGATTGGAGTGATCTCTCTAGGGTTAAGTCTTTTGTGTGTATGCGCCTTTTCTCAAGAGAGGCCAATCATGATAGGAGCACACTGTACTCTGAGGCCTATGTTAATAAAGGCTCCCTGCTGGCATTCCCTGTGCTGCTGAATGCATAATGCACAGCTGTTAAAAACAACCTTACTGTATTGCAGATTTCATTTCTGGCTTCTGTTGGGTCTCCTCTTCCTGCATGCCGCACGTTTCTGTATTTGCATTTGAGGTTGTGGGGGCTTTGTGTTGCTTTTTTCTTAAGGGACAGGATACTGTGCTGGTAAAGTAACCTAGCAAGGCATTGGTAGCTTCTAATTGATTATAGCTGCTAGAAGTCAACCAGTTTCATCTCACTGGGGATTCTTTTCCTGTAACTAGTTAAAAAGGATTGGTTGCTTCCTCTATCTCTTTGTTCAAAGGGTTTGCTGCTCCCTGTATGTGTGCAGTGAAAATACCTTGAAAATCTTTCTCTCAATTTATTTTAAGATGCTGGTACTTCACTTGCTAAACTACTGTTTTGAAACATTAGGCTGTGATGCAAAGTATTTAGTGTAATAGCTAGGAACATGTCCTAAGGGCACAAATTCTCATGGCAGCCTTGTCAGACTGCCCACTGCCTGTTCCTTCAGTCTGTGGAAATATTTGTAAAAGATTTGGGTGAACACTTGCCAAGTCCAATTATGCAATTATGTTTTAAGGGCAATTTTATAATTATAGTGGAGGATGGTAACCAGGATACGTGAGTTGTTGGGTTTCTGACTTTTCCTTTTTTCTTCCACATGACTTTGCATGAATGCTAAAACATTAGGAGCAATTCTAGTCAGAAACCAGTTGTTCAACTTTCTTTTAGGCAGCTGGCTATTTTTGTAGGTGAAGCTAAATTAAAGGCAAATACAACATTGCTCAGGAAGGCTGGAGGACATGTTTTATTATAGCTTTGATAATTTATAAGATGAATGTGTACTTGGAGACCCAGAGCAGCCCATAGGCAGAGTCCAGTCCAGAGAACTGCCTGGACTTTGAAAGGGAATCTCCAAGCTGTAAAGTCTTTTGGATAGTTGGGATCATTTCTCTTAATTTTTATTTGACAAATGCCAATGATGGCTTTAACCATCTCCTGTATAGCTAAACCTTTTGCATCTTCTCTTGGACCTTGAAATGTACACTCTTGCCCCTGTGCATGTCCCACTTCTGCTGCAAAGATGGTTTTCCCGGGCATATCTCTGAAACCCTTCCCTGTGTTCCTTTCTCTGTCCAGATCAGACTCTAGCGGTTTGTACTCTGCAAGATCGGTTAGGTGACAAAGTTCTAGGAAGAAATGTGTTTAAGGCCAAGACATTAGCTCTCGCCTCCAGTCAAGGGGGCTTCAGTTGCCAGGGCTCCTTCAGCATGACACTGTGAACAGTGATTGAGATGACAACTGCACCTCCAGGCATGTCTGTGTGAGACCCTGTGGTGGCAGCTGCAGGTAGAGGCTCTGGCATAGACCTCTGAACTCTCTTTGAGTCTAAGAAAGACAGCCAGCCATTGAGTCTGTTACCTGCTAGTGTATGAAATTAACTTGAGAAGCAAGAGCTGTACCTCATTTCCTATGAAAAGAGGGTCTTAAGAGTTGAATGCGTTATGTAGGGTAACATACCTCCTGAGCCAGGTTTTCCTTTAGCAACTTACAGCTGGGATGGGTTAAGTTCCGTATCCTAAAAGAAAAACATTAATTCTGCTCATTGGTAGCTTTCCCTGCTATCCTCTGAACGAGGAGATAAAATTCCCTGAGAGTAACAACCCATTCTATATGCATACTATATGCACAACATACTATGTTACTTTTAGACTTTCTTTAATTTGCCTGTCTTCAGGGTATGAAAGACGCAGTAGAGTAGATGGAGTTCTGGAGAAGCAAAAAAGAGTATCTGCCCTGCTTTTTTCCTCAGGAAAACAGAGGACCTGTCATGGAAGCTAAAACAGAAGGCAGCTTTGGATGTTGTGCTCAGAGAATGTCCCTTAATGAGAAGAGAGGAGTGTGCCTGCATGGCAGCAAGGGTGAGAGAGCTGAAAAATGACCACCTTTAGGTGGATATCTCAAGTTATCTGCCCAGGTCTTGTTCTGATCACTAGTAGTATGATCTGAATTCAGGAGACTGAACTGTAGCTTTATTGGAACTTGCAACCATACTTCATAGGTTCCCCATCCTAACTATGGATTTTATATCCAGTGGAGGTTTATGACTTCTGTTAGCACAAACCTGTCTTACTGTCTGACTAGCAAAAATATGAAGGTTGGCTTCTTTTTTTGCTAATGCAACTGGAAGGCAGCTTATGAAACATTCAAAATAAATCTTTCAGCAGTAGCTGATGTTCCAATTGACAGATGCTGCTATGGATTTTGCTCCCTTTCATAAAGAGAACGCCACTGTTTGCTTTCATTTCTACCATTCTGTTGCGTTCCCTTTTACTGCAAATAGCAATTGTCCTGGACTGAGTGGATTAATCTGCGCCTTAGTACTTCAGCCAACCTGACATGTCCCTGAATCATGTACTTTTGCATTAGATAAACTTCCTGCAGTTCTTTCAAAGCACCATTTCAGTTACTTTCTGGTTTTAAGGAAATCAACACATGCTGTAGCGTTCAGTTTGAGGAAGATAGATTCCCTTCTCCCCAACGTATTTGACTTTTGAGCTTTTAATAAACACTTGATGCTAAGGAAGTTATAACAATCCTGTTAACGCGTTATATTTCACCTGTCAGACAATGTGATTTTAATCTAATTTCAAGCATTTAATTAGAAGGTTGTTAATGCACTTTGTTATGAGCATGCTGATGTTGAAAGTAAAATTTGCATACCTCTGAGTGAGGGTGATTAATTACTTTAAGGTTCATAATATCCATGTCTTTGAAACAGCAGTGGTAGCTACTTCCACACACTCATGTTTAGGGCTGTGGGCAGAAGTTTGCACAGCACTGGGTGGCTTCAGCTTGTCGAACAGGAGGTGGGTGGCATCCATTTCACCCTAAGAAAATCGCTCTGTAGGTAAAACACTGAGTCAGGACACCTTAGACCTGTGTTCCATTCTGAGCTGCCCCCAAATTTACACAGATCTGTGCAAGTTTCTGAATATAATCATATGTAGTGGGAACTTGGTACTACCAGAAGCCTTCCTCGTCTCTTGTGCTTCAGCGATTTGTGAAAGGTAGGGTGGTACCAGAATAGTGGAACATCCTGGTGTTGCTGTTCTTCATGATAGGATGGTTTAACCATGCAGCCCTCTGAAACTGAATCTGGAAAAGGAAGTCTGTTTTTGAGAGTCTAGCGTCAGAAAGTATTTAAATAGTGATGGCAAATCGTTGCTCTGTCATTGGGTGTTGATCTAGTGGTGTTGAGATCAGGAACAGTTCAGCCTCTGAGAGACAGATTACAACCTGACCCAGATAGGCAGTTCTAGCAAGTAATCTTATCTTATACTGAAGTGATCCCAAAGCAAAATTGGGACAAATTAGTTTAAAGAATGCATCCTGGCCACAGTCTGCATGCTGATGTAATTTGGTGGAATCAGGCAATGCCAAGCAGTAGAAGGCAGCGGTTTGGGACAGAAAGCAAGGGGAAAATGGCCAAAGGTAGAAATCCTGCTGGGATAGCTATAAGGAATTGGCAGAGAATCTTTTTTTTTTTTCTTTTGTCGAGTTACATCTTTCTAATGTCATGATTTAGATGAAAAGTAGAGGTTTGTGTGTGGGATGTTGTTGGTCTGCTTAGATCTTCTGTACTGTGGCTTGCAGTCAGACCATCCGGAATTTCTTCCACCCACTGACAGAGTGAGAGTTCATAAAAGGTTTGGTACAGAACCGCTGAGCAGTTAGGGAACACTTGCAGTTGCATCTAGACGTAACAAAGTTGGTTCTTGCTTTGCTGTGTAGTCTGCTAGGCCATGTGCTTTTTCTGTTCTAAAATGTTTTATCTCAGCTGTCCTGTTCACATTGTAGAATCTTTTGACACTGCTCCCCACCTCTCCCAAGGAAGGCTGTTTTTATTCAATGGTGCATGTATGACCTTGTTTAGAAATTCAGGTGCTGAGGTTGTGAGGGAGAAATTGTATTAAACAGCTATCAAAAATGGTAAGACAAACAGTGCAATTAACTTCTGTGCTTTTACTTTCAGCACTTCTATTCTTTGCATTTTAATAGATCTCTTGAAGAGCTGGTGATGCTTTCGGTCACTCCTCTTGGAAATGAATCCGGTGCTAATAGCTGTGGCTGGGCCTGATCCACAGGCAGATGCTTGGAGATATTTCGTGTTTGTTTTGTACCTCACTAATTAATGTATAACTTAGTGGTAGAACAGCAGGAAAGCTGTGTTTGCTGACGCTTCATGATATAATGATTTAATCCTTTGTGACACATTCCTGCTGAGTGTCAAAGCTGATAACTCTAATCTCTGTCCCGAGCTCAGTGGGACAGGAACCTGTTCTAGAGGGCATTTTGCAGGAGCTTGCAAGCTCTTGTAGGTACTTTGCAACCAGTTCATAAACTTTTTTTGTACGTTGCCACTCTTGAATGTGATTGTACAACATCGCCTGGTGCACTGAGGAGTCTGGAGTTGAGTGCAAACAAAGGAGCTAACTGACTGCATTCAAATAAAATAAGGCTTGTCCTGGGAGGAGGGGGGAAATACCCTAATCTCCTTCTAAATACACTTCTTCCTTACCAGCATTAAGAGTGGTATCGTTATATTGGTTCAATGGTGCCGAAACCCACTGCTCTTTGTTACATATGGTTCTGAAGCCTGGGTATGGATGCAGATCTGTACACAGGGATAGCTGTACAGCTACTCTCCAGTGGTTATTCCTTGTGATACAACCAGCAGAGCTCGCTTCTGTTCCAGTGGATAGTGAATTGCTGTTTATTTTAAACTTTTGGTTGAATGGTATTTGTAAAACAATTTGCAGCTCTGCATATGGAGGAGGGAATGTCACTGTAACAATACTTCAGGGGCTCTGTTGCCTTCTGTCTCTGAAATTTGCCTTTTGAAAGTTGCATACAGTGTGCTGAATGGCAGATCAGGTATTGATATGGGCCCCTTGATATTAGGCCCTCAAAGCTTGAATTGCTGAAATGTCCGTATTTCACAGACAGTAGGGCAACCATGTGCTAAGCAATCAGTAACCTGAGGAAAATAAGAGGAATGCAAGTCGTTGCAAGTGCAGCATGTCTCTGAGTAAGCCGCACCTTCTGAATTAAATACCTGGGTTTTTTTCCAATGTGCAAGCTGTAATGCACTTCTAAGTGCAGTATTGAGAAAAAGGAGCTATTACAATTTGACTGAGCATCTGTCAGAGGCTTGTTTTATGTGCTAAATTGTCTGTAAAAGCTTGACCCTGTACCCCCAATTTTTCCCAATATCCTGTGAATTTTGTGAATGTGCAAAGTATGCTGTTGAGGCAGCGATGTTATACTGGAAACAACCACTTTGACACAGGCTTGTAATATCAAAGAATGACTATGTCTGTGAAGTTTAATTATCTTGGAGAGGGATTCATATGTTCTAGGTAAGCACTAAGCAAAACTATTTGCACATTATCAGAGCTACAGATTTAAGTTACAAGTTGGTCTGGAAAATCAAAGTTAAAAAAAAAAAAATATTTTGATCTTCTTAGACCTAAATTCTGGTTCTGGAAACATAGGGCACTCCTGGGTTACTTTAAAAACTAGACAATCCCTATCACACCTTCACCCAAGCTGCAGACAGGAGGTTTAAAATCATCTTTTTATCTAAGCTGCTTCTTAACAATGCAGGTAAAGAAATCGGTGTCTAAAAATCTACTCTTATGCTGAGACCAGTCTTGTAAGACATCGCTTGGGTATATGAATCACTCTATTGTGCTAGCATATGTCACTCTGAATTCCCAATGTTTTTGTAACTAACCCTTTCTTTACCATGAAACAGGTATGTGGTTTTATTTTATTCTATTTTCTGTCTTACTTTGCCCCAGACATATAAGTTGGGTGGAAAATATTTGCTGTTCAATGGCAGTGATGACAGTGCTTTGGAGTGTAGGAGAGTGCTGTTGAGAAGTGAATAACTTAGATTTGCAGGTGGAGGTCTCATCCCCTCCTGGCAGAACTGTTCCAGTGTGCCAGGCTTCACTGGGCTGAGGCCAGCCCTGCTCGGTGAGGACTGTAGGAGTCCTATGGAAGAGATTTCTGTCTGAGGGAAACAGGAGTGGGGGAGACAGATGAACAAAATCCCCAGACCCACAGCATGTTGGTGGACCTCCTGTTGTTCTTAATTTGTGTCTGTAAATGGCACTAGTTTCTGCTGTTGTGCACCAAGACAATAATAAATAACAATCCTTAGCGTTTATAAACCACTTCACAATTTTCAGAGTGTTCAACACACATTAACTAATTCAGCTGAGATGCAAATATTCAGCTGAGATGCAAATATTCCGTGAGCAAAGCTACTCTTGTTGCTGCCCAGGTGAACCTTTCATTACAGCTGGGACAAGGCTTTTCTTTTTCCCCTTAACTGGAGCTGTTGGCAGGAATGTTCTATACAGGGGCAGTGTCTTTCTTCTTGAAGTTTTTAAGCCTTTGCATGTACCCCTGTTTGCACAGGAATTGAACTACTCCCAAGTCACATGTGGTACTATTAAGAAAACTATGCAGGAGACTTGCCTGTATATTTGGTGCTGCAGATATGCAGACCCACAGTTAACAGATATGTGATTTCAGAAGCTAATGCATTAGCAAAGATACTGATGCATTAAGTGCATCTTTCTGTACTTGCATAAGGCCTTGGGGGAACATCATCTCCAGGGGACCTCTAGGCTCTGGAGGGGAATAAATATCTGTCAGTTCTTACTCTGCTGGATCATCAGACCATGTGCTAAAGCAAATTGAGGATGCCTTGGTCCATGTTTCACTAAATCCAGCATCTGCTAGAGCACCAATCTGTCTTTTCGGGCAGGAGAAAGCCCAACAGAAGGCCTACTGCCAGGTAAGAGATGTGTTTTGAGGGTGATGGCAGTATGTCCTATTGTTCATAATCCTGAATCCCAAACATGGAGTAATACGTGCATTGGTATGAATCTAATTTTTCTGGCATTTGACTCACTTTTTGCCTTGGCATTTGTGTGTGTGTGTAGGGAACTGGTGAGAGGGAGTTTGGTGCATCTCTCTGTATCTTTGAGCTGGGCAGGATTGGTTCTACTTTTTATTTGCAAGCATTGTAGCATTGCATTAGGGTGATTAGAAGATAAGCATCTTTTTTTATCAGGTTGCGTAACCTGAGTTTAGTGGTTTACCTTGGAAATCACTATTTAGTAGTCTTTGTAAACTGATGCCTGGTGCTGCAGAACTGCCTGCATGCTTTGTAGTTATAACCCTCTTTCTAATCCATGAGGTTTAGTTATAACTAGGTGGTGGCACTTCTGGATTGCCTCTTTGTCTAACCTTTTGGTAACTTTCTTTTTCAGAAGTGGTGCCTGCAGGTTTGACCTGAAACTGATTCTGAAAGAACAGCTTAGATTATAATTTTCATATAAATGGTTGTATGAACAGGAACACCATTAGCCTCTTAGTGACCTAATTACACAGGGAGGTAGCAGCACATTGTGGGATCAAAACTCTCATCTTGCTACAGCTTTCCTTTCAGCTAACAGTGCATGGGAGAAGAACAGCATGTTTCTTGCAGGTGATGATTTCTTTTTCAGTGGCTTTGATATCCTCATTTTCTGTTTGAAGTTAATGTGCAGATTGCTAGGTGGCGTCACTCAAAGTGACTGAGCTGCTGTTGTATGTGAAGATGTCTCCAAGACAACTAATTTCCTGATCAAACAGCACATTGGCTTCTGCCACAAGACATTTTAAGGGAGTTGGTCAGCTGAAGGAGCAAGATTTAACAGTTTATTATTAGCACTGTAGCTGCCAAATACAGCTCAGAGTCCAAGGCTGAAAATGTTCCTATTAAACACTGCAAATGAATAGCTTAAAAAAAACCACAACAGGATTGTGTGATTTAACTAGCAAACTGATTTGTCAGACAACTTCTACCAAAATAAGGGAGTTAAATCCCTACCTTCACAATTCATTTGCTCCAATTGCTATGTATATTCCTATGCTGGAAGCGCAGGGAATTTAGGGACCTTCTTTCACTATTATATTTTGTTGTTTTATGTCCAGACTTTCCTGCTACATTTCAACTCTGTTTTTTTAGTGTGTGTGCCATATTTTTTTAAAATATACCCAAAAATCAAATGTTTGTTTCCATTTATCTTTTGCTCTAAAACTTGGAAAGGTTTAGTGATTCCTTCCTGTTTTGAAGTTATGATAAAATAAGCTTGAAGC
This sequence comes from Fratercula arctica, assembly GCA_947846985.1. Classification (NCBI taxonomy): domain Eukaryota; kingdom Metazoa; phylum Chordata; class Aves; order Charadriiformes; family Alcidae; genus Fratercula; species Fratercula arctica. The sequence goes on from CANTUZ010000006.1 coordinate 37,868,174, forward strand.
ATTGGGGTTTTTTCTCTGTTTTATCCTTTCCTCCCAGTTCCCTTTGTCTCCAGAGAAGCAGTGTTACTGCACAGGTATGAGCACTTACAAGTATTTTTCCTTTTGCATTTCCAATTTTTTACTTTTCTTTATGAAATATTCCTATGCCCATCCTGTTTCAAGGGACTCAGCCCAAACCAAAATCAAAAATACCCGCATTTTTTCCTCCCTTCCTTGCAAGGCTTGGCTGTTACTGCCTAGCTGAACAAACCCCACCTTTGTCTTCACTTTGGAATAAGAAACAAGCAGGCTTGTTGATTCCTGCTACATTAACACTGTCCTCCTCCCTTATGCTGATGTAGTGGTTGGGGGGGGGGGCGGGTAGGGTAGAAGCTGTTTGCTGCTGTTTTCCTGAGACCTCCCAGGAGGCTGCTGCAGTGTGGATCTCCTGCACTCCGTCCCCAGGGACCTTATAGCACTTGTCAGGCTGTAATGACTGGAGGAACGCAAGCAAAAACCACTTTGTGCAATAGTGGGTGGAGAGCGGACGCTGAGGGTGCTATGTGGAGAACGCTCGAAGATTTTTAAATAAAAGCCCAGGAGAGACAAGGGGCTGCATCCATGCCCTGACCTCTGTCCCCTGGTACATCTGAACCTGAACTCTCAGCTAATAACCCCTGAGCCACTAAGCCGCCTTCTCTAAGCATGCCTGCATGCGCCGGGGAATGTTAGGAATGCGGACTTCAGCATGGTGTGGGGTTGCTGCTGCTCACCCTCTGTTCAAGAGCTTTAAAAGCTGCAGTGGGGTTGGTATTGCCACGATAAAGCCCCATTGTGGTTGTTTGCAGCATTCTTTAACTAAAGATTTATTTTCCTGGGTAAGGTTCCATTAGAACAGCAGGAGCCAACATCAGAGAGCTGGAGAGAGGCCTCTTCCCTTCCCTGGCACAGCACAGCTTCTCCCCTCTCCCTTCAACGTCCCCTCTCCCGATCCCTTTGTTTTTAAGGCATTAAAACTTTAGTGACTGGGATATCAAAGAGGCTGTAGTTAGTGGTGTATTGCCCCAAATTACAGGAGCAATTGATCTAAGGAGGTAAGAGGAAAAAGGCTGTGGGAGGATGGAGCTGGTATCACTGATGCAAACCTCTCTCTTTTGATGTCTTCTCCATTCTGAAGCAACCTCATCTTTAGCCTCCAGCTACTTGAATTGTTCCTGGTGGAGGATGTGGGAGGTCTGCAGTTGACCCAAATGGGAGGAAGATAGTAACTAAGCTGGTCATACGGGCCCCACCACCTGCTTGGCTTTGTCCACAGCTCTGTGTCCTGTGTGTCTTTGCTGTTTGCGTCTCGCACAGCAAGGCAGCTTGAGTGCGTGGGTTTGTTTTGTAGCGTGTATGGTAACAAGGGGTGAAGGAATGCACTCCTTAGTAAGTCCCTGTCTCTGCTCCTGGTGGATAGTAAATGGTCCTCTTATTTACTTTGAAAACCTGCTCAGAAAGGAAGGCAAAGCAATTTGTGTCCTCAACGTGGCAGAACAACCATATGACCAGCATTGACAATGCATCTTGGAGTTCCATCCAACCTCTGTTAGCACGGAGTTCCTACACATGCAGGCATTCAGTGCCACACTTGATAACTGGCAGTGAGTCAAGCTATTTGAGATATAAAGTGCAGTATAAGAAGCAACCTGGACCCAAATAAGAACTCAGTGAAGGTTATTTTTAGAGTTATTGCTATTCTGTTCTGCACCAAGGAGGCTTGTGCTCCAGTTCTGCACTACAGTTCAGCATTGTTCTGCCTTATTCCTCATTTCTTGGTCCCATCTATTTTAACTGGCAAATATTGATTGCTTGAGTACCTCCTTTCCTGACCCGATGTCTTCTCATCTAGGTGCTGGACAAAGCTGTGGTTTGAGACAATCCAGTGCTTGTGTTCTCTACAAAATGCACTTAAAATCATTCCTGGTTGCCTTGCAGCAAATCTATTTCTGCCCTGCTGATGGCCTGGCTTGCAAGCTGCAAGCGTCTGGATAGGATTTATTATGCTCTGACCATTAAATTTTAAACTGCTTTTAATGGTAGATGTTAAATCACTGTTGTCCCAGTTCCAAGATCTGTGCAAAATTTCTGAGTTCTTAGGAAGGCATTTCCCCTGCCAGCAACCTTTGGTTTCTGAGGACAACAACAAGCTACCGGGCTGTTCACAGGACAAGGAAGCAGTAGTTTGGTGAGGGACCTGTATGCTGGCCAATGTCCAGGCATCTGTCTGGTTCTACTAAGCAGAGCCAGGCAGACCTGGTATGGCTGTGATGTGACTGAGAGATGTTTGTATCGGTGTCTGGGTGCAGACACTCTGCTGGGACACAGTGATTTAGTGGTTCTGCTCTTGGCTTTGTTCCTTCCCGATTGAAGCATCTTTGAAGCAACCAGAAACTGAAATTCAGTGTTTCAGCATGGAGCTGCTTACAGCAAGCTATTTTATTTTTGTACATGTCTAATAAATACTGAACTGTTCAATGTTGTCACTCAATGTGGCTTTGTCCCTTGCTGCTGGGAGCCTTTGTATGGATTTCCCTTGAGATTGGCAAAACATAGCCGTAAAGTCCTGTGGCTCAGTGTACAGTGCAGGCTGCTTCCTTGAGTATGGCATGAGATGTACACTCTCCTAGCTGACGCTGTTGTCTGTCACCTTTACCTGGAGAGCACTAAAAGCACTAAAACAGAATCTAATGTTTCTCAAACCACTTAATAGTCTTAAAGCCCTTTTCAACTATTAGCAAAGGCAGCTGTGGCAGGTGGGCAGGAGACGACTTCTTTGCCAAGGAGAGGGAGATGCCTTCTTCTGCGTCACATGTGTTTGCAGGGGGAACAGAGACACCCAGGGCTTCTCACTCCCAGACCTATGCATTTCACACTGCTCCATCTTCCTCGCAGTAGCCTAGCACAGGGCTTTCCTTCTCATCAACGGGAATACTATTTAGTGTGTTTTGCTTTCTTTGTCCCAAAGCTGGACGTGGTACAAAATAGTCATCCAACACTAGGCTGGTGGGAAATGTTTGAGAACAGCACATCAAAAAAGGCTGCAGGATTTTACAGTACGCTATGGCAGAGTTTTCCAGAGTTTGTGCTTGACGGCAGCAGGATAAACCCAGTCCTCTACATGGCGTTTAAAACCACTGTTCGTAGCAGGGTTTGCAGTGATGGCAGCTACAAGCAAAGCTCTGGACCAGAGTCAAGCTTAAAAACATCTTGTATTTGATAATTTGCCTCTTCTTGAAGATCTGTGCTCTTTAACTCTGGGGTTATTTCATTTCACTTACAGTGGGAGAGGCAGGCTATCATCAGTAGAGACTGGTGATACTGGACCAGAGGTTTAAGCAAAACCACTTTCATCGAAAATGCTTTCCCTGAGGGGGTCTGCCTGCCTCAAGATAAATGGAGACTCTGACTTCTTCTCTGCTTATTCTTACACCTGTAAGTTTGAACAGACCGGTTTAACAGCGCTGCCGTATGGCTTATTCCCGTATTAGAAAGGAAGGTGCTGAGTATGGACATCCCAGTGTGCATGAGTCTGTCTGTCTGGACCCGTCCCATCAATTAAACAGAAGCTGACGTCATATTTGAAGGTCAGCTGTTTTATAACCTAATATTACCATTTTTTTTTCCTCTTGGTTTATTATCTTCCTCCAACCTGCAGCTCGGCACCATCTGGTGCAGGCACACAAGGGAGAAAGATTAGAGGAAAGTAAAGCAGCTTTGTTCACTTCCCCCATTGCTTCCGATGTACAGAGGAGCCGGCAGTCTCTTACAGTACTGAATTTTAAGTGGTGGGAAGGGCTGGATCCTGTTAGCTGTCTGAGGGAGAAAGAAATGGTCTGTGCTTACCAGGGATCTGTCAGGAAGCCTCTCATGATTCCTAAGGGATTTACTGTGGCCACAGAGTGCACTTTGCTGCATTTTATTTTACATTTAAATAGTCTCGGGGTTTTATGACCTGTTTTTCCCAGCATCCATATTTTCCTTACCTGTAAATTGCCAAAAGGACTCCTAAATGAGGTACATGCACGGTGCTAACCCAAACTATAGTCTCCTTTGGTAGTGGAGTGCTGGGAACACCTGACGTGCATTTACAGCTAACAGAGCCACCGGACCGACACAGCATGTTCTGCAACATGGGGAGAGCTATGTCTTCCCTGGTGGCATCTGTCTGCACAGACCTAGGATATGTGTATTTACTTGTCCAGCCTCAGCCTATGGTGAAAACACGCCAGTTGTTTCCATTTCATAGGCAGGGTTGGGTTTGTACTCAAGCTTCACCCTTTCTCCCATCCTCCCTCCCTCTTTTTCTCCATCCATCTGGAGGTGGGATCGCTCTCTGTCCAAACTGCCTCATGACTGTTTTCTGTAAAAGCAAAGCTCTTTTCTTTCCAATAATAAAATCATAACAATTCAGCAATGCTGATCTCCTAGGCCAGCGGGATTACTTGCAAACTAATATCTTGTTGTTTCGCTTCAATGTTGCAAATTTTGCATTAAGCTATTTTGAAACAAAATGTCTCTAGCCATAAATAACTATTGTATTTAGCTATTTGGAAAGGATGGCTAATTGGTGCTCGCTGGTTGGATACGAATATACAAGCCGAGTTATGAAAACATTTGGCTGACTGTGATTCATGGTATGTACGTGGTGCTGTATATGTGGCATACAATGTGCATATAGACTCTTTTTTGTCCGCCTTTTCTTTGCTGCTGTGTAGCCTGCTTCTAAACTGTGATTTTGTCAGGTCAAGGACACTTTGTACAAATTCCTAATTCCTGGAGAGAGGGTAAGTTTGGAGGCTTTGGGGGACTTTTATTTTTATTTTTACTGTTTTAAGAAAAAATAAAATTAGTTTCTCGTGCCCCCCAGCCCCTTATATAAAGAATCTTGAACCAAAAACGGTAGACATTCAAAAAAGGAAGATTTATTTGGAAACAAAGAGGGAGTTCAGGGTTTTCCAGTGCTTTTGCTTTAGCTCCAGTTTGTAACAGAAGAGAGTTCGTCTTCTTTCACACATGTTCTGATACAGTTCTTTCCACTATAGTCTTTGAGGATGGGATTTGCCTTATTCCTCTTCTAAATCAGTGTAATGTACAGTGTTTCTTCAACATTTGATTCAGCTATTCTTGTCCCTAGCATCTTCCTAGAGAAGATCCATACTAAATGGAGCAATGGTTCCTGCATTTCTTGACAGGTTTGTAGATTTGTAGAGTGCACTTTTCCAAGTAGTGAGACAAACCAAAGCCTCTGCACATGACAGTGAAGAGTTGAGAAGACAGATGCACACAACAGAGGGCCTGGCCAAGTCACCACAGTCGTCTTAATGTGAAACTTTGCCACCTTGAACTGAGCTTGAGAATGGTGCCATAGATTCTCATGTGCAGCTTAACTCTGAAACCAATTGTGGTGTGTCCTTTTAATTGCCTAGAAAGGTGTTTGCTCCTCTCCACCCCCCTCCCTCATAAGGTGGCCTTTGCAACCTGAAATGCTCCTATCAGTTTTGTATCTTCTATCAGTTTTGTACTTCTAGTGCTCTCTCTGAAAAGATCTCTCACTTCCTTCTCAAGGACAGCATACGACAGCAGTGCTTGACTTGGATCATTGCGAAATCCCCTTATCTGCCTGTTCCCACTTTATTTTTCTTCTGACTCTTGTCTTCATTGGTATTGAAAGCCTGCAGCCAAGGTTGATGAGGACAAAACTTAAGCTATGGTCAGTCTCTACTTAACTCTTTGCAGCCTTTCTTTAAGGAGGAGTGTGAGTGAGCAAAGCTATTAAATCTCTCTCTTTTTTCCTTTGTGTTTCTTTCTGTCCCAATGCAGCAAGGAGTTTTAATCTACCTTTTGAGGAGCTGACAGCTCAGTCACTGATCTGAAATGCTGTACTGTGCCTGGTGGTACTGAGCACTCAGCGAGGAGCTCAGGTTCCTCCATCTCTTAGTCATTTCTTCTGGAGGTCAGGAGATGCATACACCTTACCATTAATACAGACGAGGTTGTACATGCCAGATTTCCACGTCAGGCTTCAAAAAAAGAGGCAACTTTATGGCTGGCTTTGCTACCCAAGATTTCTGTCCCAGAAGAATGTACTGCTGACAGATATCTTCATGTAGCTCCTGGTGCTGAGGCCAGAGAGGCACCCACACTATCTGGTGAGGTCTTGGCAGGGAATGAACCAGCAGTTCTGTTTCATCTGATACACACCGGGGAAAGCCATCCTGTTTGCAGTTGCCTGGGTTTTTGATTGCTCCTCTTTGTATCTCAGCAAGAATCCCTGCTGATCATCTTTCAGGGTTTGTCTTATTTGTTTCTGGAAGCTCCCTTGTTGAGGAGCTTGGCAGGGGTTTGCTCACTGTCTCTAGCAATAATTGAGCTGGTTTAGTGAGTTATGGAGAATAAACTGAATTGATTTCCCTTTCGCAGTCTGGACTGGAAAAGCTGATTCCCTTGGTCTTCTGTGCACTCAAGGCCACAAGCCAAGCTGCTATCAATTTTACCTTCCCCTCCTGTGAAATTGCTAAAGAAAAGATGCTTTCCAGATCATGTGTGTGGAACAGATGTGACTTATATACTAGATGATTCAGCTAAAACTGGTGCCAAAATATCTTCCAGAACTCTCAGCTGGCTGTTGAGTTGAGAAAAGGAATAACTTGATAGAAATGCTGGGCTGGCTCTGCCATCTGTAGCTGTAACTGCAGCCATGTCAGGTACCAGTTCCCTTTGATTTAGCAAAGGTCTAACAAGTGATGAGATGAGGGGTGCACACAGAGGTCTTGTGCCATGAAGCCAGGGAGGCACTGGAGATGTGTCCCCAGAACTGAGTGATACGAGCACAGGAGCATGAAAGGAATACAGAAATGCAATTGCAATAGGCTTGGTTAATATGTGGAGGTGCTTACACACAGCCTGTGCCCAAATTACACACTGCTTCTCCCACTCCAAGCGTTCCTTTATTGTCAAATACCATCAGCACAGAGATCACTGGGGTCTTCTTGGCCAAATGTATTTCCTTCCACCTTCTGCAGAGATGGAGGAAATTCTGTTTTCATAAATAGGTATGTGATTAGCTCACCTGTTTTTCCCTTTGCAGTCACACTTGGCAGTCTCCCAGAAACCCACTGGAATAAGCTTTTTTGAGGTTAGAGGTATAAACAGACTCATGCCAGAGATGGGACTGGGCAGCTGCCTGAAAGTCTAGCACTGTAAATGCACATTTGTCTGTTTAAAACTTGTTTATATGGGGACTGAGAAGTGAAAGAATGAGCAGAAGTGCTTGATCAAATTCAGTAAATATGTCCTAACAGCACGGCTCTTTGGACTTTACTGCTGATGTTGTAAATCAGAGCGCTTTAACCCTAAATCAAGTTAAACTTCTATACGTGGGTGAAGTCCAAGTGAAGCGTGCTGCTGTTGGTGCCTGGGGAATCCAGCCCAAAGAGCAGAAACTGTCCGTTTTGTAACCCATAATAGGGAAGTATTAATCTTGACTGATGAACAGCTGAACCAGGCATGGCTTTTACTGCACAGTTTCACATTTACGGTGAATACAGAGTAGCAAGTCTTGGCACTAGAGAATGTGGAGTCTACGGTGTTGTGTCTATGACTGTCAGAAATCACATTTATGCAAAATGATTGCAGGGTACCAGCTGCCTCCATCAGCAAGAACACGGGTGCTATAGCCTCACTCATGGATGCATCAAAGGGAAGAAATGTCTACAGGTGGTGGTGGTGGTGATAGGGATTGTCTCTCCTCCCCATTCCCAGAAAAACTTAAGCTCTGCCACAGTCTTCTGCTGAAATCTATACTACGTTCTGCCTTAATAAAGAGAGCTAACTCCAGGAAAAGCTGTGGTTTGTTTATGCAACTGCTGAGTCAGGAGGGGGTGGAGATGAGAAACACAGGGTTGTCATTCTGTTCCCCTGGGAAAGCTGTTTGCACCTTGGCACAATAGTTCCTCTCAGTATCTGTCCTCTGGGAGCTCTCTGTGGTTCAGCAGCCCTACCTGCCTTCCATTAGAAGTCAGGATACCTCCCTGTTGTTGCTTGGTTCTGGACTGTAGTCTATAAGCCAGATCTCCCGCACCAGCAGCTGAAAAAACAGTCTCTACTCAATGCCCCTGGTACATCTCCTGGTAATTTGGGAGAGGTCAAGAGTGGCATGCTTGGGCTACTGCATACTATTGGGTGTAACCTTGGTGTTCCGTGGGAGATGGTGGTCCTTTAAACAGTGTGTGGTGCTCCCCATGCTGTGTAGAGTCCAGCTGCCTGGGGAGGGGGCAATGTTTGCACAGACTGGCTTGCCTCTTTCTATGTAATTATTAAATAAGGCAGTTAGGGTCCCAGCTGTGCCTCTCTGATTTCTTTTGTGTTTGATGTCGTGTCTTCTGTTCTCTACCCAGCCACTGCAGATTTTCGTGCAGCTCAAAGTGCTGGGACTGGTGCTTTCAAAGCAGGAGACTTGTTGTCCTTTCAGGTTAGTAAGGGCAGCCTCTGTGAGCAAAATCTTGCCAAGATGCTTGTAGTTTTTGACAGGAAGGCTTTTTCCTACCTTTGACTCTGTCTGAGCAAAGGGCAGCACCAAGTGGCAAATAGACTGGACTCATACTACAGGCTTTCAGTGGCAACACTTTGCTAATTATGAATTGTATCTCTTGCACTTTTGGGCAATGCTGACAGAAGAGTTTGCCATATAGGCTAGGTTAATAGTGCTTTTGTGTTGCTACCAAATTCTCTTTAATGATAGAGTACTTTGTGGTCCCTTGAATTTCACTCAGAACTGCATGCATGCTTTGGTGCTAAACAGTAAAACGATGCCTATTGCAGACTGAGGTGTGCCTTGGTAGGTTAAAAACCACCCAGTAAACACAAACCCAAGGCCAGGTGGATGCAAAGATGAAGTAAAATGTATTTACCAAGCTTCTATTTACTTTTACCACAAAGATTTTAAATGGAAGCGTGGGTGCTAATCGGGTAAAGAGACTGTTTTGTGTATGCAAAGGGTAAAAGTTTTTAGTCACTTTCACTCTGAATAAGTTGCTGCAGTATCAGTTTGCAGTTCCCTCCCTAGCTCTGTGACCATTGAATAGTGGAGAGGATACAGTAGGCTAAAGACATAATTTGGAAGAAATTAATTTCTCTCTGCTCCACCTCTTCCTGTGCGCAAAAGGAGGGGGAAGGCACAATGAAGACATCTGTTCCTTTGAACCCACTCACAGACTTGCTGGGTAATAAAAGTGGGGGAGAGGAGGAGAACCTATTGCTGCTGTTCAAGTGGTTGCTAATCGCTGATTGTTGAATACTGAGGGAGTGAGCTTTTATTGTGTTGACCTTCTTAGGGGATATTGAAAAGAAGCTGGCACTGACCTCTGCCAGGATTTAAATCCAGGAGGCTCAGAATCCCTTTGTGCCCCTTTCAAAGAGGAGGCAAATCTCCGTGGTAGCCACACTCTCTCCTTCGCCTCAGGGTAGGTGCCTCTGCTGTACTGACCCAGATGCTGCCCTCTCCTCTCCTAGATGAGCCCTTCACTGACAGTGTATGACCACGATCTGTGCTGCAGCAAGCTAAACAGGTGTCCTGCAGAAAAAGCAAAATTATTTTGTCCCCTGGACTCAAAGCATGCCCTACCTCCCATCCACATTTTGGTCTTGTTATGTGTAGTGCTTAAAATCTTGTGGCCTCAAGCACAGGGCTGCAGGGTCCTCCCCATCCCCCTCCACCCCCCACCCCCAGCTCCTCCTGCCTAATCTCATTGTGCTGCTTAGTCACAGGGAAGACCACTCTAATGGGTTTAAGTGGCTCTGGTCCTGGCTGGGTCTGCTGTGCTTTATGTTTGGCTTGGGATGGTTGATGTAAGAGATCAGGTTGCACACATCTACTGCTTCAGAGTCCTCCTGTTGTCTCAGCAGGTGCATGCATGAATATTAGGTTTCCCTCTAAGTATCATACCTGGAAACAAAAGCCGTGTAGTAACCAGCATGTTAAAAAATACCAAGCGGGTGATACACTGATCTCAAACTAATACAATGTGGCCAACAACCCTTTTATGAGCTCAGCCACAGAATCCGGGGGCAGATGGTCCCTTAAGAGTTTTCCCAGGACCTTAGAAGTGTCTTAAGGGGTAAAACAATGGCTGTGGCACTCACTGGAACTAGTAAGGTTGATGGGGGGCGCTCTTAAGTTGTGGATTTTGAGTCTCCTGTGTATTCTTCCATTACATTTTCCCTTAGCTAGTGAGGAGCTGTCAGAGAAAGAGCCATCTGGGAGACAGTATGAAGTCTGTAAACATGGTTCAGAGTAGGACTGGTTCTGCCTTAACCAAGGTAACAAGCAGGCAGCTGCTAGAGAGAAGAAAGATGTCTCTGTGCAATGATGTGAAAACTGTGAGCCAGGAGCCTTGCTGGTAGGTATTTGCAGAGCTGACTGGGTTGGACAGGAAAAGTCTCTTAGGGGTGTGATGGACACAGAGGTATCTCTGTACTAGTGAATGGGATGGAAACCAAGGCTGAGCTGAGCAGTGGCATTCAAGATGAGAGATAAGTTCCAGGGCACTGTGTGAAAGGGCTGATGTCTTCTTTGTGAATGCATGTCTAGTGATTATGGCTTTCAGCACAGCTGAGAGCTGCAGATACACAGTCACTGAAAAAATTCTCATACAGCCTTATAGAAATAGTCAGAAATATCTCTGGCCTTTCAGTTTCTCTTCCAAGCTGCAAGTTTGATGAACCCACACAGTGGAGGAGAAATAGGGACTTTGTTATTGTAGGTGTCACTGGAGCATGATGATGTGATTTAAAGTGATGAGATTCTCTAATTTGTGGCTATAAACCATAGGGACAGATCTATCATCTTATAGAGGTAAGAAAGGAGTACAGGAACCCCCAAACACCTCCCTAAACTCTAACAGGTGACATAATGTGAAAGGAAGGGATGACACCACAATATAAAAGTACGTATAGCGTGGTCTATGAAGTTGAGCAAGCCCGTAGGGCTAAGCTGCTGCAGTGGTCTGGCAAAAAAAATGTGAGAGCCAAACACTGACAGAAGAGGGGCAAGTGAGGCTGGTAAAGCAATAGGCAAGAGGAGAGGCTGGTACTGAATTAATCTTATGAGCTAAATAGGAGTTTGTTCCACAGTTAATCACTTGAAATATTAAGCAGTGAGACTGCTAAGGTGTCCCCAGTAGCCACAGTTGTCCCACACCTCAGAGAGCCTCTCAGTGCAGGATTGAAAAAAAAAAAATTGCCAGGAAGAGCCCTGTGTTTCTCCACCCAATGTTTTTATCCCCCTTCTCTCTCTTACGGCATGGACCATCTTGAGGGGAAGAGCCTTTGGAGAGAGGTTCAGCTTTAGCAAGAGGAATAGGAGGGAAACCCCAGCACTCATACATCACTAAGCTCCAGAGGAGGCAACAAGTGCCTCTAAACAACAGAAGACTGCTTGATGTCAGCACAAAAGGGTGTAATACATGCAAGGGCTCATCAAGGGAAAGGAACACAAAGCCAAGGATGTAATTGATGGGAGGAAGCCCTCAAAAATGGCATGTGTGTACTAGTCTGTGGGTGAAGTGAGCAGCTGAGTGGGAGAATGATGCTACAAGGAAACCTTGTGAGGTCAGGGATGGAGCTGCTCTGTCATTAAATACGTGATATTACCACAAGCTGATCTTATTATGCAGATGGCTACTCTAGTGGTGTGTTTGCTTAGTTTCAGTGCAAAGCTATAAGCAGAGACAAGCAGGAAGGAAGGAAATGAAGGTCAAAGTAAGTTCCTTTGCAGTAAATGAATTAAGGTGGTTAAAGAGGAGTGGCAGGTCTCTCAGTAATAGGTTGCAGCACACTCCCTAGGCTGAGTTTGTTTTAGTTTTAAGAGAGATAGAAAATAGAGCAGAGCAAAGAACACAAGTTAGATAAAAAGGGATACTCTGTCTACCCAACGAGTAGGAATTCAGGCTGATAGACTTCAATAGGGTATCTGGAAAGGTTTGATCATATGTGCTAACATCAGGAGCTCTTCTTGTCGTCAAAACACATTGCTTATCTGGAGTAAATATGAACATGAAAATCCAAAACTTCGCCAATTTTACTCATCTGTCAGGGCAGTAGGTGGGAGCAGACCGTACAACCCTATTTAGAGGAGGTTACAACACTGCCTAGCAGAGGTTATAATGCTGCCCAATCACCTGCATGGAAAAGAGGTTTTTACACTATGAGGTAGCTTGAATAAAGTATTTGATTTCCTTCACTAAAGCAGCTTTTCTGGCAACACAAACATGCAACATGACTGTGTAGCATAGTATATTCTATCCTAGAGGCAGAGGAAGAGCCACCGTGGATTTGGTTAGCAGATCATGTTGGGGTCTTCTGAGTTAACAGGAACACCAGGAATGCAACCTATACTGGGAGTTTGTCTTGGAACAAGCCAGGCTTGTTCTTTCTTTTCTCCATGAATCCTTAGCCAGTACTGGGTCAGTAGTTAAGATTTGTATGCAGCACTAGTAAGTATGGACACTCCACTGTGTGTTGGGACATAGAGGACACTTGAAAGGAAAGGCTGGAAAACAGAACCTATGAAGTATTGTTCTCCTTTGTCCTCTTCTTGAAGTGCTTGCCTTGGGTCTGAAATGTCCTGTATGGAAAAATTGCTTCTAATAACCAACCATTTGCTTCATGGAAGTGAAATCTCTATGCAACACTGTTCTCTCTTCACTCTGCCTTTCAAGACAGACTTTGGTGCAGACCCCTGTGGTGCTGCTAGGAAGAGCAAACAAGAGTTGCAATAGTGTCCTGGGAGCCGCTGCCTGGCCCTGCCACAGTCCATTAGCCTGAAGGCAGGGGTCTGAAACCTTCATTAAGGCTTGGTGTGCTCTCAGGTGTGAGTTTTGCTGTTCATACTAGCCATGGTGTGATGGGCAGAGGGACATCTCAGCACCCTGCTTGCTATTTGGCTAGCCCTGTGCGGAGGATGGGTTATTCCTAATTTGAGAACTGTGTTGAGTCTAGAATTGCTTCTGGAATTGCTTCCCTTTGCTTGGCCTGAGCTGTTCAAGGAAAGCGCTACAGCGCAAGTAGACTCAGTCAGAAGCCAGGGAAATGGACCCTGAGAAACGGACTGTAGATCTATGATTCTGCTTCAATAAAGATGAAAAATAAGCGCTATGAATGTTCTGTTAGGCCACAGATTATTGCCCACAGATTTCTCTCTAGCTGAGAGTGCAGCCCACCCTTGTGAGCTTGCACCCAGATTCCCAGTGAGACCCATCAGATGATTCCTCAGGAACGTGCATAACTGTTGTCCTCCACAAAGCATAAGGTCCCAGCCACTGTGTAGGGAACCATGGAGCTGTCGGGCCCTACTCTGGATGATGTTGATGCTCAGTGCTGCTGTCAGGCTGCCTGGGATCCAGGACAGAGGCAGGCTCTGGGGAGTGCCACCCCACAGGCCATACGGAATAATCCTTTTCTGGTGTCTTAGGGTAGTACAGTTAGAAGAAACCTAGGATCTTGCATCCTCTCCTGAAACAACCAGACAGCTGGTTTTACAGGCAAGGTGGTGGACTCGGTAGGCAGTTGCTTCTGCTCTGAGGTGATTGTAGCTCTAGTTTGACTGATGCATAGCTATCTGCAGGGTGGGATGGACAGGGAAAGTGGTTTTTGCTAACAAATCCCCGTATCTTCCCTTTTGTCCTGACAGCATTTTTCTATTGCAGCACTTCTTACTAATCTCCCATATATCAGCTTTAATTTAGCAATGCACAAACCAGACAGACTGAGTTTGTCAGTTCTTTCCCCTGGAGCAGGGTTTATTAGCCAGCAGTGCTAGAAGGAATGCGTGCGCCTTGGTGCCTTCCTTCCTCTCTGTGCCCCATTCTCTGTTACTCAATGGGAATTGTCTGGACCGATAATACTGATACCACTTCCAGAAGCACTCTGCCCAGACCTGTCATTGGCTGGTAGAGTAGTTTCTTTTTTGATCATCAGGCCTGGGCCAGAATATAATCTCTTTTCCTTCTAAAGCAGCCATAGAGCATCCCAAACTGTTGAGATAATGCTCTAAGAAAGAAGCAGCTTAAAATAACGAACTCCTGACCCATGACATTTGCTACTGTGTTTTAAGAGGACTCTCCTCTTTGTGCTAATCTCCTTTTTCCCCTGTTGGGCATGTCAGTGAGTGGGGTGGAAAAGGTAATTATGATATGAATTCTGGATGCTTTCCATGCTGCAGAAGAATTGCAGGCACCAATAAACTTACCAGGTGGCCACTGAAATGCAAACATTTCCCATGACCCATAGTCAGGGCATGGAGCTTGTTGCCCCATGACACGTGAAGGCCAAAATACAAATAGATGTGAAAGGAGCTGTGCAAATTCAGAGGATTTGTCTGTCAGGGGCTATTTAGCAATTATGAGTCCGCCTGCAGAAACCTCTAAGCCACAGACTGCTGGAAGCCGGGGAAGGTGTATCATGCTGTCAGTTTACTCCACCTTTTTACACTTTCCCCTGAAGTTTCTACTCCTTGTCACTGTCGGTCTGTGGTAGATGAACTGACCCAGGATTGTTTTTCTACTGTTTTTGAACACTGACTGTTGCTTTGTCACGATCTCTCTCCCACCCCTGTCATTTTTGCCTTTTGCACAGAGACTTGTCACGCAGGCATCTCAGTCGGAGCCTGCTTGCGTGAGGCATCATCCTAATGAGCGCTGGAGCTCAGAAGTTCCCTTTTCACAAAAGTAGGGCAGCTGCTCCAGTGTGGGTGAGAAAGGGAAGGCAGACGCAAGTATCATGAGCAATAAGGGTGTTTAAAAATAAATGGCACAGCAGTTCAGTTGTGCCGACAGATCAGCTTTTTTGCTTTTTTCACCTGTATGAGCTTCTCTGATGTGCCTGCCATTGTGTTTTGCAGCTTGATACCTTCTCATTCCTCCTTCGTTTGCTGAGCTTTTGTCTCTGGCACTTTGACTCCAAGGATCTCAAAGTGTGTTAAAGAGACAAATGTTAAAGACGTAAATGCATCGGTTTTCTGGCATCTTATACCACCTTCACTCATAGCAGTGGAATATAAAGTATCCAATATATATAATTGGATATATATATATCCAATATATTGGATATGTGTCATTGGTTGGATATAAAATATCCAACCCCCTTTTCAGCCCTTCTATTTCAAGGGGCCTGGATATGAAACTCAAAGAGTTTTGCGCTGGGAAGGTGACGCTGCTTAGTGCGAACACTAAACTAGACAAACTAGTGTTTGGATGGGTGGCTTGTATACCATGGGGCCTTCTCTCTGGGACCAGCTAGGCATGTGCTCTGTAGCAGACTGTGGGGCACAGGCTTTCTTAAGGATTTTCATCTAAAACGTGTAATTCACAAAGCTTGTCTTGCTGGGACAAACGTTATGACCACACATGAATGGCTCTTACTTTGTGTGCCTGATTGGTTGTGTGTTTTTCTACTTTCCTCTCCTCCACGCGCTATACCCTCTGCTAGTTGCTTTTCATCAAGTTTATCTGATATTTCTTAGTAGACAGGGATATTGTCAACCGTTCATTAGATGCTTTGGATCTCTGTTGAAATGGCTTCTTCCTAGAGGGAGTTAAGGCTTTGGTGTCCATCCTGCAAAACTTCAGGGTGGAGAGAGACTTCCCGTGTTGGAAGTGCTGGTCTGTGGCCTGTTACCTGCTGCAGTTGGACACCGTTAGGCCTGGACTGCTAGGCAAAGGCATCCTGACAATTGTCAGTGCCGGCTTTTTTCCTCCTACCACAGACTCTTTACACAGCACACTCACGTTGTTGGCTTTCATTTCCAGTTTTCGTTCTGATGCACGCCCCTCTTTTCTCCAGCCCTTGCTCTGCTCCCTGTCACCTTATCAGCCACCATGGGGCTTTGGGTGAGAGTTTCAAACGCGCACTGGGTCTGCCTCTTCCTCTCCAACAGCAGGTGAGACAAAGACAGATGGCTAGGTTGAATTTTAAGGTCATACTTCTGTGTTAGGTTATCTTACTGTGTTTCTGTGACTTTAGGGAGCCTGCGTGCTCAGAGATAATACAATGCTATGTGCTACAGAAATTTGCAGCTTAACGCTCTTTCATTAAGAAGAACTGTTGTGTTCTTTTAGGACTACTTGTATGTTTCATCTAAACTCCCTTCTCAAAACATCCCATTAAAATGTGACTCTGTTCTCAAAAGCTGCATGCATAGCCTTTCTGGCATATGCAAAAGAGATGGTATTGGTTTTACCTTAGCCTCATTCCCTAGCTAGTCACGAGTTCATTTATTTATTCATATTTATTATTTGCAATGCCCAGCTATGTAACCTCATTGCTGACCTCCTTCTGTAATCAGTTCATCCTATCTAGTAGGAAAGAAAATAAGCACATATTGCAGTTTATGTTACAAATTGCTAGCGTGCTTGTGTATCTCAGCATTGACTGCGTAGCTGTTTTGCGCCTTCAAGTCTCGTGAAAACTCACAGAGTTAATGTTTTATAGCATCCAATCCAGTTTCCACTTAATGGAAAAAATCTTATTGGTTTCAGTGGTATATGGATCAGTCTTCTAATCCTACAAAGGAATGTAGCTGTATTCTTCTGTGGATTTTGGCATGACAGTGTGCTGAATGCCATAATGACTGCTGCAATATTAGTCTGCATATTTTCCATCAGGGTGTGAAATCATCTTGATGTTTGGAACTGCTCAGGTATTTTTCTAAACCATTGCTTATCTCTGCATGGGAGCACTGTGCTGTAATAGCCTTAGGACTGATTGAATGTTGCATGCTACTGGACTCTGAGTTCCCCTTAATCCAGGGGATTCCTGCAGTCTTTTTGAAAACTAAGGGGAAGAGGAGGAGAATGAGAGAAAGATTTTAAAAGGAATATGTAATGAACCTTTGCAGACAAACCGTTAGGTATTACAGGTCTGTTAGTGTGGCTTTCTGTATGAACTGACTGATGTCTTGCTTTGAAGATGTTCTGCAGAATTCCATCATGTTTTTAATCTTTGTAGCATTATTGAAGCATATCTAAATGCTACCAAGACGTTTTCACTGATATGTGGGGTCTCTGACAATGTTTCAATATAATATTTAAATATTTTTGGCAGGTTTTATGGAGTGCTGCATATACACAGAGATTTAGAAAGGAGTTTAAAAATACTTTTTGTGTTACTAACACCTCCTATATCAAGACACAAAGTAGAATCCTATACGGTGGGTTTTCTTTTTTTACGCTGTCAGGTTTAACTTGCTGCACTGGATTCATCCTGGAGAGTACATCAGAAACTGACTACTTTCTTTGCTTCTGCATTAAGCCTGTTGCTTTCATGCAGTGCCAAAATAGCGGCTGCAGGTACTAACGTCACATTTTCTGTAAAGAACAATCTTCTTAAAAACCAAGACTATGCAACTTCCCCTTCCCTTTCCTTTTCTTTTTCTGTCTGTAAAAGCTGGTTAACTTTTAACCTCATTTAGTTTTCCTTGTAACTGACAGCTCCCACTACTGATGTGCCATTTCTCTGAAACAACTTTGCAAATAATTTCCTTTACATAGCAGAGTGGATGCATGTGTCTTCCAGGTGGTGGAGGGTACAAGCTACAGTATGCTGGCTGCCTTGTTTTGGTTCCTGTTTGAGGGGGATTTTCTGCTGTAGTGTTGCATTGCAGCAGACCACTTGTCAACCTTCTTGTATCCTTTTGCATGGCAGTGGGAGAGCCAAATGCCACTGAGTCAGAGGGTTAAACAGATTGTAAGGATCAGCTGCAATGGCTGAATGGGGCAACTGAAGCCCTTGGCTGAAAATTTGGTACCCTGAAGTCTTAGCAACCTTGTGCGGCACTACAACAATTGTTTTTCAGAAGGGGACCTACCTTTTTCCTATGGTGAAAGAGAGCTCCTTTCATGGGCTCATCCCAGTATGCTGATAGCATCAGGACAAAAAGATGTGTCAATAGTGTCTTCCCAGGCCTTGCTGGCAGATGAGAGCAGACCTTCCTTATGCAATTCCTACTTTTCCTGGCTTTTGTTGCTCTGAGACCCATCTAACCAGCAATGGCAATGAGTTGTGGAGTCCTGCCATCCATCCTGCATGTGGATGTGGAAATAGCAGCTTCCAGGCCACTGATGGTGACAGCTTGGGGAGAATTGTCTTGGCACAAGGAGTGCAGAAGTGCTTCACTTGCATTTGGTGCCAGATGTCTGCTTAATTCTGGCTATTGGAGTAATGCCAGCCCTGGGGTGGGTGTGGAAAAAGGGATTTGGGCAGTGAAAAGCAGGATGGGCAAGAGGGGTCAGGCCTGGCTGCTCTTCAGTGCTTTACAGGATCTTCTTACAGCAGAAGCCTTAAGGGGCTGGGTGTCCTGCTGCAACACCCATGGGCAACCCTTTGATCTTTTCCCAGACTCACTCCTAACTACTCTTCTTTTTTAACATCCATATGAAATATGTGGGGGTCTGGCCTCACACGTGCTTGTCATGAACAGAGCCAAAAACATGCCTCTGAGCATGGGAAATATGCCCTTCCTGGGAAGTCTGACTAGGAGCACAATTGGAGCAAGTCAGATATGGATCACAGGGTCAGGATAACGATTACTCCTACCCTTCCCCCTAGTTGTAATTAGCTGTGATGATGTCACCCTCTGTTCTGACTTCTTGCTGGCATTAATTACAGAGCTGCAAATTTCCTGCCTTTCCCTTTTAATCGCTTTCTGGGAAACTAAGAGTTTACACCCTGTGTTTAATATCTGACAGCAAATTTCCTCATCACATGCTACAGCGCCTAACCTCTGACTTGTAGCACCACCTGGAAATAGGCTTGATTGGGGGGCTTGCTCGGACACCTTTCTGAATGTGAACACTTTCAGGTCAGGATTGTTCCCTCTGCTTCTCTTGAGCTTGTATCCTTACATCCCATTTCATTTTGCATTCAATCCTGAGGAGCAAGAGATGTTTAAAACCCACAGTGACAGGGGGTGATGAGCCCACAGTGATGAGTCCCTCCCTTTAAGGGAATTCTGTCCCCTCTAGGAAATGCAATTTCTCCAGCTAAGTTGAGCTATAGCCTTAATATTAGTAACTGAGGAATTGGTGCAGGAACCACTAGATGAGCAGTTTCTGTTGGAGATATTCTCTCTGCTGGTGGGATAGGGTTCGGAAAGTCTGAACTGGAGCAGTTCTACATAGCTTGAGGGGCTTGCGATCTGTCCTAGTCCTGCAAGGACCCTACAGCCCTCTGCTTGGACTGCACTGCTGATGGACTCTGCCTCTGCAGCTTAAACCTGGTTTCAGGGGCTGTGGCTTGAAACCAACCAGTAGCGGCTTGTAGGACATAGAATCATAGAATGGTTTGGATTGGAAGGGACCTTAAAGATCATCTAGTTTCAACCCCTCTGCGGTGGATATCTCCCACTAGACCAGGCTGCTCAAAGCCCCAGCCAGCATGGTCTTGAACACTTCCAGGGATGGTGCATCCACAATTTCCCTGGGCAATCTGTTCCACCGCATCACCACCCTCACAGTAAAGAATTTCTTCCTAGTATCCAATCTAAATCTACCCTCTTCCAGCTTGAAACTGTTACCCTGTGTCCTATCATTACACTCCCTGATAAAGAGTCCCTCCCCATCCTTCCTGTAGGCCCACATCTCTGTCACCCACCCATGGACCGTCATGAACTCTGTGGCGCCTCTAATCATTGGGGTCAATTGGGAAGGGTAGGAGAGCACTGCTAGAGGGATGCAGGAAGCAGATAACAGCGATTGCACTAAGAGTTGTCAGGGGAGATGAGGACTTAGGCTGTTGAGGGCAAGCGAGATCTTGGGGGCCAGGAATGTCAACATGAGCTGGCTGGATTTATAACCGGTTCAGAGTGGGCAGTCCTGGTTAAGTGCAGATGCTCCAGATTTGATCCTGAGCCAGGCTGGTGCTGAGAGAAGGAACGAAGACTGTCTCCTCTGTTGGGGAGCGCCTCTTAGCATGTGGGTATGCAGAGCTGCCTGTATCCCCAAGCAGGTTACCCTAGGCAGCTTCTCTGCTGACGTGGGATGTGAGGAACCAAGAATCTGCACTAATACTCCTCCATTTAGAGAAGATCATAAAAATACGGTGCAGATCCTTTTCTGAGGAAGCTAAATCCAAAACATCAGTAGTGGCATTTGAAGGGTTTGTTTTGGTATTGCCGGATGATATTTGCCTCTGATCTTCATACTTGTTTTGCAGCCATTTATTTTCCTGGATGGCTTCTCAACCTTGCGCATTTTGCTCTGTACAGACCTCAGCAAGGTGGCCTCGTGGCTCCTCCAGTCAAGCATCTCCCAGTCAATCCTCCCTTTGTTTTGGGTGTCGCTCCCCTTTGAAGTGGGGTGCGTCTATGACAATGGATCCGTCAGTAACATGAGGGGGAACATATCCCATAATCAGGAACATTCTGTCTAGAGAGTAATGTTTATTATACACAACTTGTTAGGGACTGTCAATCAACCAGCCTCCCTTTGTTACTCCATAATGCATCATTAATGATGGCTGCTGCTGTGCATTTAATTTCATTGCACACAAGGGCCTTGTCTCTGTCTCCCCTTCCCCCTCTTTATAACCACCAGCACAGAAGAAATTAATAAATCGATCCAGAGAAGGAGGCTTGTTATAAGCTATGTTCGGTGTCCTTGCTCTCACTGAGTTGTACCTTACTCTTGGAGAAATCTCTTGGATGTCAGTAGACCTATTTTGGGATTACTGCTTGCTCCGCATCCCGAGGAAGGGGATTGGTATCTGCCCACACACATACATGAGCATGGATAACTGGCCATGTATAGAAGGGCCAGAGGTATCTCATGAAAGTGATCTGTTGAGCGCCAGGCATGCATATGCCGCATCCTTTTCAGCTCTTCATTTCTGCCCCTGCCCCTCTGGATCTTTGTGCGCTGGGAACATAATGATGCTTTGCTGATTATCATTTTGCTCATTCAGCCCAACTCAATTAAGTTAAAAGAAGAAGAATATTCATCTCCAGGGCTTGTGAAAGGTGGCTGGCAGAAACAAGCTTACTGGAGGCTATAAATTCACTAAGAAAGTCAGGGCCTCCCCTGGAATTTTTAGGAAACCACAAATAGTGGAAAAAACCCAACCCTGAAAATCCCCAGTTAAGACCGATAAGAGAAAAGGCTAGTTGTAGTGTGTTTCATTTGTTAAATAAACCTAACTATGTGGTTTAGGATTGGCCTGTTGGAAGCCCTGAAGCTGATTTTCCCCTACTGTCAAAGTTTGCAGCCTTCATCTGCAGCTGAAATGCAGCACACCAGTAATGGCTAGGATAATTCTGCCTTCTGGCTGGAGTCTGCTAATTGGTTTTGGTTGGTCTCCCTGTCTCATTTCTTTCCATTTGAGTATCTCTAGGGCTTTTTTTTTAACAGAGGGGGCTAAGCCCTGGTGTGAGCTGTGGATACCAAACTCTCTGGTTTTGTTGGACTTTCCAAGATTAGAAATTACTTGGATTGCCTGGGTCCTTTCCTGTTCTGTGGAAAATCCAGTCCTGTTTTGTGGTCCTGAAACAGCTGCCTGGTGTCTATCTGAGTACCAAATCTTGCATAAGGCCTTACGTGGTGCTGCCTCCTCATATTATCTGTTGCTTTGGTGCACAAGACGCTGGCAAGTTTGTTCACGCAGAAATGGTGGTTTGTGTGGTCATTCCAGCATGAAAGTGAGGAGTGGCTTGCATTGAGGATAAGACACCTCACAAATATTTCTGCTCCATTCTCCTGGGTTTTTCCAAAGGAAGTCCCCTCCTTGTCCTGATACCTGTTTCAGAGAAAGACCTGTAGCTACTGAGGAGAGTCCTGAAGACAATGTATAACAATTGAAGGAGAAGGAAATTCGGTCAACTTCAGATGGACTTCTTTAATTCTCTCTCCCCACATCCTTGGCTCCAGGCCATACTCTTTTGGGATTTCCCCCTGGCAAACAGCTTTGGCAGAGTGCTCCAGGCTGGGTTCCAGCTTGTTCGCCTTTGTCCCGTGTGTGTTGGGGCAGCCAAGCCTGGCTGTGGGTTTCCGGTATTGCTGGATGGGATCCCACTCCTGTCCATCTGCATGGGCACAACCTCTCCCTTGTGTAAAAGCAAGGGATGAGGAAGCTACGCACGTGTCCTCCACTTGGTTTACAAGTCAGAAAAGCTTGCTTCTACTGCTCATGGCCAACAGTTTGGCTTTTCAGTCAAGAGAGCATCCTGTTCAGGTAGGCAAAGGCCAGGAGCAGAGCTGTTTTAAACATTTGATAAGCAGAGCTGTTCCAAAAACCTTTGATCATTTTCCATCTGAAGGGAGTAACTCAGAAAACTGCTTTGCCTCAATTTTCCATTGTAAAGGAAAAATAACAGGATTTGACATTTCTTTTCTGGAACAGAGCATTTGAGGTTTTTGAAAATATTTTGCATATTTTCTACTTGCTGTTCCTGTACCAAACTATCTGAAATATTTTTAGATTCTTCCTCTTGTGAATAATTTCAGAGGTTTTATGGCCTTTGTTTCAACACAAAAGGAAGTCAGATTTCAGAATGTTTAAATCCTGGTTATAATGGATTTCTGTCTTCTGTACTGCTCTGTAGATTTGTTTGATGTTTAACAAACACAGAATTTAGCACAGAAGAGGACAAATTTTACCTTTTTTTTCCAATTTTTTTCTAAGACCCACAATTTCACTGGAGTCATGTTTCTGGAATTGCTTTCTCCACTGTAAGGTTACTTTCTCCCTCCACTCAGCACTAATTCCGGGACCTCCAGTGGTCCACCAATGGAGGAAATGGTCTTTCGGTGCTGGGCTCTGAAATCGTTTTGCCCGGATAAGGACATGCCACTTGGGTTAAGGAAGTCACCATGCATTTATCATGGTGCTGAGGGCATAAAGTGGCTCTCAGTGTGAGAACTTGTAGACTTTATACAATTTGGCAGAGATCCTAAATGCACATTACTGGGAGGACAGTGTGACGATGTAGTGACCAGTCTTTCCTAAAAGGAAAGGAAATTGTTGGCTTAAAATTTTACTGTACTCTTTGGTTTGACCCCGTTGGCTGAATTCAGCCCTTGGATAAATGTATCTAGGAAAAAGGATTCACCAATTTACCTGCTAATACTTTCTTCTCTTTTGGTGGAAGGTTCTTCAGAGAAGACCTTTCCATGTGATAAACTGGTGCTGAATTTCATCTGCAAGATGAACTGCGTGAGGAGCTTAACTGTCTAGGTCTTTGTGATGGTAGGAGACTGAGCATAAAGTTGGTATGAGGACAAAACTCTCAACTTCATGTTCTGAGTTCTTTGCTGAATTTTTTTCCTTTACATCCAGTGAATTTTCAGGCTTGCTTTGTATTGAGGATGGAGCTATAAACCTTGGTACTTCCCCCCTCATTCATGGCTAGTGTAGAGCAAATAATTAATTATGGAGTCTTAAATCACTACAGATCATCATTGCCTTTAAATGTCTCTGGCACAGGCATACTATCTCTGATTTTCATGTCTCACCAGTTGCTATTTTTACATGTTTTGTATGGAAGAGGCTGCTCCAAATAAAGCTGTGTGTTGTAGTAAGTGCTTGCGAACTTTAAAATGGCTACCACTCTGTTGTGTGCCTTATAACCTGAATTCCCAGCTCAGCTTTTTCCCCATGCCAGGAAATGTCTCCTGCCTTTGAAACTTCTCTCAAGAGATGAAAGATTAGCTTTATGCTGTCAGGAGCTGTCATTTCAGGCAATTAGAAATAGATCAGCTGACGCTTGGTTTTGCAAATATCTGGCTTTCCTGGAACTGCTTCATTTCTGGCTGGTTTTGAAGATTACATGCAGGGTAACTCTTCCCAATTACCCACATGCACTGTTTGTTTCTAGCTACTGTTTTCTGGCTGCTTTTTTACTGTTGGTGAAGTTTCTGGTAGCTAGTAAAGCTGCTGTGAGGTAACTTTATTTGTAGTGTAAGTGGCAAATTTTTCCCTTCTAGTTAATCCAGTCTCTGAAAAAGAAAATGGAGAAAATAGAAGTTGGTGTGGCTGAAGGCAGAGGCAAATAAAAAAGCAGGTTTTATTGCCCTAGAGATCTGTCCTGTACGAGGACTGAGAGGAAACATGCAGCAGAAGCTAGAGAATTGCATCGACAGAGTGGAACTCTTTGCATGCCCTTCGGCTACACCTTTCATTAGGAAGCGCCTGCCAACCCTCTGCTGAGCGCTGATCCCAACCCACCTGTCTGGTCTTGTGCTCTCTCCGTATAGGTGCTTCTGCTTTCATCTATTTCTAGGTTAAATATCACCACCTGAAATATGCAGTTCCCAGGGGAGAGTGAAAGGCTAGGATCTGTTTCTTTGCATTTTAGGTTGAATTTGGATTATAAAATCAGTGTAGGAGAGTGAGGGGGAGGCTGAGCCACAGCACTGGGAGGAGCATAGTCCTCTTTGGTGATCTCTGCATTACCTCCAAAGCATCCTGTATGTATGTGAAATTTTGAACTCTGGGGCTTGGTTATGCTGCCAACTCCATTTTGGCTATATCTCCTCTGTCCCTGAGCCTGTTTTTTAACTGAAGTATAGCTAGCAGGCAGTTAACCTGAGTGCTCTACCTTGGAGATGCGCTACCTTAGATAATAACATAGTTTCTACCAAACTGTTGTTTGAAAGAGGCCTCCTTGCCAACTAAGTTTCTTGGCAGGGATCTGTTATCCCTGGATGGAAGCTAAACAGAGAGCCTGGAATGTAACCAAATGCCAGGAGTTGGCCTGTCTGCTATGTCGGACATCTCCAAAGGCAAAAGCAGAGGAGGGTCTGCCCATATCAGAAATAGTGAGGCAGTGAGGCTTTTGGCTCCCTGTGTGCACGTAGATGGAGGGGAAGGAAAAATGAGTGGTCTCAAGGATCATTGTGTTCAAAACTGTTTTGTCACAGGCTCTGAGTCCCTGGGGGAGCCTTTTGTGAGAGGGTCTGAAGGGTGGAAAACTCTGAGGCTGGGCGACTGTGCACCTGATACATCAGCTGAGTGCTGAAAAAGGCCAGGACTTGGACAGATGGAGTAACGGAGATTGGAGGCAGGGGAGCCTGGCCTTGTGCCAGCCTGTGGAGTGGGGTGGGCAGATCACAGAGAGGAGCTGGAGGGGGGTCAGAGGAGGATAATCCTCAAGCGGCGATGAAGGCTGCAGCTGTTGGTGTTAGAGCATGGCATTACAGAGGTTTTCTGCTGCTGTGTTGTGGGTGTCAGCAGAAGTCTGCCAGCCCTGAGAGCTGGGTGAAGTGGGGTGCTGATGAGCTTGTCCCCTTCAGTGTCCCAGGGGATGTTCTGGGACATTCATCTAAAGGTGGAGGGGCCTGGAGGCATGCAGAGCCGTGGATAGAGCCGTGTCTGGCGTGGAGTGGGTTTGTAAGACCCGTGACGGTAGCTGGAAGGGAAGGCAGCATGCTCCTGGAGCTGGCATTTGCATACACTGCTGTGTGTTGCCTTAGAATAACCGCTGAGCTCAACTTGCGTTTTTGTCCCTCTTTGCAGCCAATCACAGAACTCTGCCCTGTCTGAATACTTCTTCCCAGATGCCGCAGTGGGGCACTCTGGTGGGAATGATCGACTCATGCTGAGCAGGGAAGCAAGGAAGGAGCCCAGCAGTAGAGCTAGCAAGCAAGTGAGGGCTCTCCAGGCCCCTGGAAACCACTTGCTACTGTCCCTGTCAGAGCCACCCAAATTGTGCTGCAGTGCAGGTCCTGGCAGGCAGACAGTGGTCCCTGTAATAGAGCCTTTTGCTCCTGCTCTCTGTGGCATTTCTAACTCCTGCAGTACAAGTGTACATTGCTGCTTTTTTGCTTTGAGACTGCAGAGAGTTTGGCTGGGTGGAAGATGTGTGAAGAGAGATTAGAAAATCCAGTAGAGTTCTTGGCGTGAAAGTGGGCGCCTAGAAGATCACAGCGAGGCAGGGACCATTAGGTTCTGGGAAAAGATTCCCGGCCCTCCACAGAAGGGAGGTCTCTGCCCTGGGAAGAATCTGCCCTGCCTTTGCCATCCCTAGGGCTGCAAATAGGCTCCCTTCTTGGAGCGTTTTCCCAGGACATCACTGTCCCAGGGCACAATACATGGCATCCTTCTATCCCTTTCCTAGCAGTCCTGCCTCTCCACCTCCTAATATGAGGCCCAGTGGGTTTTACTTGGCCATTGTTTTACCCAGTACATTTGTGGAGAGAGCTGACATCAACTGTCCAAGGGGAACCTCAGAGGGAAGAGCAGTGAGCTGGTTTGCTAAAACTGAGGCACTCAGAAGCTATGAGTTGGACTCTAAAAATAAAAACTCTTGGTATATTTTTATTTCTGTTCTGTTTTCTTCAGCTTTTTAAGTCTTTCTCAGCCTCATCTCCTTCAGGGTATTTTCAGTTATTTGCAGCTGTGATGGACAGGAAGTGCTAGTTGCTCATTTTTTTCCATAAATTTAAGCTGATACTTTTACACAGTGTTTGGACTCCAGAAACTGGGGTCTTCAGCAGAAAGGCAGATGCAGAAGACAAGCAAGAATTGGCAGTGTGGCCAAATGCTGAGTATCAAAACCTTATCAAGCACCTCCAGTGCATCTTTGCTTGGTTCCAGGACCTGAACACAGTACAAACACTTGCCTGTGGCTCAGAATTTAAAGGCTTTGGAAGGCACAGGTCTGTCTATTAGGTTGGTACGTGGAGGTGATGGGTGAGAATGGATTTTTTTCTGTGTCATAGCCAAAAATGGTTTGTAACAAAACGTAACAGTCATTACTGTCCAGCTGGCAGGCGCTGTTGATGGCTACTGTCTCAGAAGTGCAGACAGGCCTCTGTTTTCCTGTCCCTGTTCACTGTAAAGTTTGAGATCTGGCTGAAACTCTGCAAGCACGAGCTGTCTAAGACTAGCCCCAGCCCTGCTTGTTCTCATTCCACAACTTGGGATGCGCTGGAGCAGGCAGATCAAATAGTTACGAAGGGTGTGAATAAGCCCTGGGAAAGAGCAAGCAGGCGGCTTGTTTTATGTTTGCTTCCCTGTGTTTGTGTGAGTCACACAGAGCTGGCGGTGGTCCTGCTTTCACCTCGCAGAGAGAAGTAAGTGTGTAAGAGCCCCACGCTAATTTGCTGAAAATAGCTGAAAGCCAGGCTCTTAAGATACTTGCAAGGGATTGCAACTCCTCTATCTGTTGATTCTTTTTCTCCCCCCTTCAACTTAACAGCTTTTAAAAGACAGTAAAACAGGGGAAGAGCATGCCCACAGTGTGTGGTGGGCTGTCCCAGCCCTCGCCTCGGTGGCGCATGTGTGTGATCTTGCAGGGTGTGCAGAAGTGACTACAGGGTGGTCAGTGGGATGATGTGTGGAGACAGACATTTGCAGCAACAGAGAAGAGGTAAAAATGTACTTCCCTTGTTACCCTGGAGGCCGCTGGCACGCCATGCCACTGTCACGGCAGGAGAGGGGCTGGCTCTCCACCATCACACACCAGCTCTGCCCTGAGCCAAGGTGGTTTACACCTGAGCTGGTGCAAGTCTCTAGTGGTTGTGGCATGCCCATGCCATTCTCCAGTGCAGGGGGCAAAATACCAGTTGAGTGCCTTGCAATGGTGCCAGGTCATAATTGCATTTTTTGTTTCTGTTTTTAATCGAGAGTGATGTTAAATTTTATGCTCTCATTAAAGCTCCAGCTTCTGTAGCCAGTACATGATGCTGTGAGAATCCCAGCTTTGTTTCTGAGCAGGGGAAGGAAGTCTAGAAAGGCAGTCTGGCAGCTTGTAGCCTGGGGGCAAAGGTAGCAACAAACCCCATGTTCCTTCCATGTTTCCGTGGGCCAAGTCCATACATGAGCTCCTGTTGCAGGTTTTGAACACAAGGGCTGGCAGAGCAGCCTCTGATCTAGCTGGTGTGTTGGGAAAAGCAGGAAGAGTGCTTCAGCTTGCAAGGGATACAGAGCTTGCGTGATGGCCACATATTCAGGTCAGCTCAGCTGAGCAGAGGGGGAAGTAAGTGATAGAGGCTGCTGTCACTTAAGCCATTGGTGTTGGGAATGCTGCTGTGGTTTGGGGGCTCACTAAACGAGGGGTGTTTACATGCTGAGCATCTCAAGCAGGCAAGAGAGCCAGTCATCTCCCAGCATTTGTCCTTCACGCAATCAAGTGATTACTCTTTAGCAACACAGGCTCCCCTGAAGCCCAGTTCCTGCATTTCCTCCCTGCCTTAAGCAGGCTTTGCTTCACTTGTTTCCACATTTGTTTTTTTCTGTTACACAAACTCTGGTCTCAAGCCCCTGAGCTGAAATACTCTGGGCTTTCAAAAGCATGACTCTGAATTGCAGAGTCTCTGTCTCCTCTCTGCTGCGTGCCCAGCTCATCTTACCCTTGGTAGAGTGAGCAACAAAGTCAGGGAGCTAGTGAGTGTTGCTGTTTGATGCTTAAAACCCATACTGTGTCTTCTGAACTGCCACAATTCTGCTTTAAAACCAGACCACTCTCCATTGGATTCAACAATTATTCCTCAGGAAATCTTTGTGGCCATGTGAGGGCTCTGTTTACCACTTAATTGGCTTCTTCTGGTTCCCCTGCTATTTTGCAAATATGCACCTGTGCTCAGGACTTTTATTGTCCCTGCTGCCCTGAGTTCCCCAAAGGAGAGGATTTCCTCCTGTGGTCTGTAAACTACCCCTCCACCCAGCCCTCTTGCAACAAGTGATCTGCCCCTCACACTGTCTGACCGCTGGAGCTGGGCAGACATGCCCTGCACACCACCCCTTTCCTTTGAACTGGGATGGAATGGGAAAATGGGTATGGAGATTCAGAGTTACCCATCCACCTCCCTGCTTTCCAGACTCCGGACTGGGGATGGACTGGGGGGGAACAAGGACACAACAGGACACCTTGCATCCTGCCCTGGAGCATCAGTGAACCCATGCCATATGGAGTGCTGTCCAGGGATTATGTTCCAATATCTGGAAACCAGTTCTGGAGCTTGAAATGGACTTGCTGGTGGGTTGCTTCTGAATATGTTTGTATTGAGCCATCAAGAGAGGCATCCCAGCAGTATCTCCCATGAGAGCCTCTGAGCAGTGTTTCAAGGGTGGGGTGTGTTCTGAGGTACATCTGCTAATGAGAAATACGTGTTTGTGTCATGCACTAAGGTTTCTGCTGGCTCACACCTAAGGTGTGGGTGTGACAATAGCTATTTAAATGCAGCTTCAGAAGGGTTTGTAGGAGATACCCAGCATCCCCTGAGAGCTGGTTGCTATTGCTTGGCACGGTGCTATACTGCGTGCGGCGGCAGCGTTACATTGCTTGCGGTAGCTAGTTTGCTATTTCTGTAAACTCAAATGGTACTTGGTTGTGTTCATTTGATGCCCCTCATCCCAGATGTTATGCATTGCCAGATGTTCACAATTGTGTGTGTTAGAGCACATCCATCTAAGGCTGCATTAAGTGCACCCACTGACCACTCTGGACTTGTTCCTTCGCTTACCCATAACTCTGCTGAGACACAGATAGTTTGATGGACCTCAGTACTGCCAGTGGCGTCATGCTGTAACCTCCTACCTGTTCTAAAGTACATTGCTCACGGCAGAGGGTCTGTATCTTGAATCTCTGAGGAGTCACACTGACAAAATAGGAATAAAATTTCTTTGAGTAAGAAGCTAGGTTTGGCTTCCACATGTCTTTGCTATTTAGGTCCATTTTAAATTTATTTGGTTCAGAAATTTTATAGGCTGGATTAAAAAACGCAAATACCACTTTGCAAGAACACTGTAGTTTTTTTTCTTTTTCTTAATGCTTTCTTTCCTGCCCCCATCTGCAGGTAGGCTCTCCATTTGTTGCCCTGAAATATCTCCAAAATTCCAGTCCTGCTTCTCATTTTGGCATGGGTATAGGTGCATTCCTACCTGACCCCCTTTATATTTAATTTTCAATGCTCCTAGAATACTTTCGTTGTATTCTCTGTTCTGAGGATGAAAATAAGTAAGGGAAACTGATTAGTTAGGTGTTGATTTTGCCTTCTCTGTGTTCAGTCTGAATCACTGGAGGGCTCTGTCCTTAAACCCGAGTACCTGCTTCCATTGAACACAGGAACACAGACAGCCTCTCTGCCCGTCTGCAGGTGTGTGCTTGCTGGGAGTTTGCTTGCTTTTCGATGAAGAAATAGAAAATCTAAATTTCAAACTAAGTTTACCTGCAATGATTAATTCAGAGCACTGCTCTTTTCGTAACTTATTAAAATGCATTAGCAATAAATTCTTAACAATGCTTCTATAAACAGCAATTGTTCTGCTTTGAAGCCATGATGCACACTGCCGGCTCAGTTATGCTGCTGTGTAAAGTGGCATAAATACTCAAAGGGAAATGACACAAAAGGAGCCCTGTGCAGATGGCTTGGACAAAATGCTGGCCTTCCCCTTCAGTCATCACAAGCTGGAAATCTGGCATTAAATAGGATTTGTAGACAGGTTTGGTGTCTGTCTTCTGGCTTATCCCCTCTTAAATTTACATCTTGCTCCCACCTCGTACAGTGTATGGTATCAGAGGACTTCTGATGTACACTAGATGAAAATTATGTACCAAATCTGGTTTTATAGAAGATAGGCTGGTACTGGCTCTCTGGTCTCTTCTCTCATAGCAATAATTGTGCCAGAGCTGGCTTCCTCTTCACTGTAAACCCTAGCAGGTGGCGGGGAAAGATGTTTGTATGCCTGCATGTGGCTTCTTCCCTTGCCCATACTGCAGTGTGAAAACTCTTATCGCCTTTTGTTTACAACGGTTCTTTTTCTCTCTGCTCACAAATCCCATAGGCCTGCCGAGTTCTGCAGCCCCGTCACACTGATGCATTCCTGCCATCTCCTGGCAGAAGAGATGATTGCAAGTACCAGTTTTGATGGAGTTTTTCACAACTGTGGGGATCTCATACATGGAAGGACAATGAACATGCCCATAGCAAGGGGGAATGTTTACTGTCCTCTTGTTAAGGTATCTGGGTATTTGTCAGTAAAGCTTGAAATAAGATTGAACCTTAATATGATGATCTAAACAATCAGCAGCAAAGTAGAATGTCCTAGGCTCAGGAAAGCAAAGACATGTTTTAGTAGCGTCATGGTTTCATAAGCCATCTTTCTGGGAAGGGGTAAAATGGTTCTTCTTCCTCAAACCCAAAGTTCTGTGGAATATTTCTCGCTTACTTTCAAAGTGTTCAGAATATAATTTAGGGCAGGGAGTTGTAGTTTAGCAACCCATTCTACTTTACAGGATCCTCCTAGTCGTGCCCCTTTCTATTGGCAGAGAATGCCGACGGTATATCTGAGTACAAGCAAGTGTTGCCTCTTTGGGAATCAGCATACTTTTGCCCTCCTCGGGGCCATGCCTGTGGATAAAGGCTGGCTGATGTCTGAGCTTCGCTTGGAAGTGCCTCAAACCCCATTAGCGTGACACATTAGCTTCTCCATCCATGGTCGGGAAGCAAATCTGAGAGGTCTTTTTGCCTGATGGTGACACTCCTTCTGGTGGGTTGTTTTGTGAGATGAGGAGTACAAACCAGTATGTATTTGGGTAGAAGAGCTCGCTGGAGCCTCAGGTCTGGGCCCAGCCAGTCATACAAAGTAGGTCTCCATGGGCACAAGCAGAACAACCCCAGCCAGAAAGGCAGTGCAGCTCGGAATACAACTTGTGTTTTGTTGCTGACTGGTTTCAGCTACAAATCTGTATTTCTCTGTCTCTGCTTCTGCCAGCCCCTTCTCCAAGTGCAGCCAGGAACAAATCAGGAGGATTGTGCTCAGATGTCTTCTGGGCATGAGCCGTACATCAGCTTTGTCTGACTTCAGGGACAAACATCCTTGTTAAAGGGCCAACTCACACTCTAATATTCCTG
Source organism: Fratercula arctica (assembly GCA_947846985.1). NCBI lineage: Eukaryota > Metazoa > Chordata > Aves > Charadriiformes > Alcidae > Fratercula > Fratercula arctica. The sequence goes on from CANTUZ010000006.1 coordinate 37,900,033, forward strand.
CTTCTACATTGTGCAATTAATTCTATAGACTGTTAGCAAATTTAGGAGGTCTGTAATCTTCTTTGTTTGTCGATTAATCACAGGGCAGGAGGCCAGCTGTCAGCGGGAAACTAGTGAGGACAGTGTTAGTCGTTACTTCCTGTGTAGCAGGACTGTATTCAGACAATATCCATCCCTGTTGTGCTGGGAAGTGTTTTCAAGCAAGGGATAGCAAGCCCTGCAGGAGCTGAGCATCCACCAGGAAATTTTACAAAGTGTTTTCACAGCAATATCTATAAAATATAGGTGAGATTTCTAATTACTGAATTCATTTGAAGGGTCTGTATTCTCCATCTACCTGCCTCTTCTAAGCCTAACTTCTTTATTAGCACTTGTGAACAAATCTTTATAGCATTTTTCATTATTGCTACAGATATATTAGGGAATTTGTGGATTAAAATTCAAGATTATGCACTGTGTAAAACAATAAAGAAGGTAGTTTAATGTTTGAGAGAACCTTCAAATGCAAGAGACCTGCTAGGACAAAATACCTCAGTATGTTGTGGTTTTCATTAAGGCTTATTACTGGAGTGATGTGAGGTTCTCTATTAAATAAAGCAGAGTGCAAACAGAGCATCTCTAGTTATCACGTTTTCAGGGGAAAGCTAACTGAACTAATTATTGGTTTGAATTTTCAAAGGTAGCTGCCTTTCCTCTGTCCTCCTTGCAAAAATTTCCAGTGAAAATGAAACTTGAAGATACTGGTATGATTTCGTGGCCTGTCTTTTACTTCATGGATGTTTGGGTTGAAGACACTGCCTCCTGAAGTTTGGGGAGATTGGTGAGTGGGATCGTGCTTCCCTGAGCTTTCCCGAGTCACCAGGGTGAAGCAGCCCTGATAGGAGATGAGATTTGGAAGAATGAGCTTTGGTTGTTGTCAGCTTTCCATTTCAAGAGGACTTTGAGATCCTACTCCATGAGGTCCTTTGCCTAAGTTCCTGATGGTTCTCTGGACCCAAATCTTGCTCATGTCTATATTCCACTAGAATTTTAGATCAGAAGGACTTTGGGAGTGGGCTATTGGAGAGAATGGCTTCCTGGAACATACTTTGTGAATTTCGTATTTGATCAGCAACAATTTTGCTTTCTCTTCTCTCCTTCACCTCACAACGTAACTATCATCCCGATGAGCCAAGAGGTCACCGGGCCCGCTCTAAATAGATGTGCATGTGAGGCTCTGTTTCATGCCAGGTAAGCACAAAAAGGCTTAGTGACAGATGTGGGGCTGGTCTCCTGGAATTTCTCCTGAGTGAGCAGAGCAGGCAAAATGGGATGAGAGCTCTGCGCAAAGGGCCATGAGTGCTTCATGCCTGAACTGTTACTAACGTTTCATTCCCCATTCCTGGTAATGGAGAACTGCTACAAAAATACAGCCCTCATCTCACTGCAAATGCTTACAGGGCATCAGCTAGCTGTGAGCACTGCCAGCTCCTGCCTCAGAGCTCCATCAGCTCCTCCTTCCCACCAGCCAATTCATGCCTTATACCGGAAGGAGGGCAGTTGCAATACTTGGATCTTGCAGGACCAGCTGGCTACGTGACTTTGTGCTGTTGCTTGCTTAAGATCACAGTGCATTTCACTTTTGGAGTCCTATGCTAGTGTGACAGTGGCATTTCACTGCATGCCTTCACACAAGGTGGCCCAGGTTCTACTCTGCTGTAGCAGTGGTTGCTTTTCCTTTTCTCTTTTACTCTAATTGTTCCCGCTTCTGTGCTTCCTGGCCGCTGCCTGTGCTGCAGGGATAAGAGATCCTTGACAGCTTCTGGGGCTGTGAGCTTGGCGCTCGATGGAGATCAAATCTGCACAGTGCTTCCTGCTATGCTCTTTAACAGATGACATTGCTCATCTGCACATAAATGACTCTAAAATCTGAGAATTTAGGGCCTGACAGTCCCCGTTAGAAACTTCTGCTGGCTTTTGTGCGCTGTTAAATATGACCTCTGCAAGATGAAGCTGGGGCAGGATGGTAGGAGCAATGGGACAGGGACAGGCAGGTTTGGAGGGCTTAGGTTTTCCTCAATCTGTCTGCCATGGAAAGGGAGAAGGAATGCCCTTGAAATTTCTGTCAAGTGTTCCCGTTCACTTCAGGGGAGCTGCTCTGTTTCCTGCTAGCAGAAAATCTGGCCTATAACTTCTTCCCCAAGCGATGTGGACAAGGAGGAATTCTGCATGCACGTCAAAGCCAACCAGCACTTTTCATACAGCTGATGCTGTACATGAAGTCTTAACACATGTATTTCATATAGGTGACTTGATCTGGCTCCACATGGCTTTGGAAATGTTCTTGGTGATGGGTGGTCAGTTGGTTAGTACTGCAGCAATGCTTGCTCTTAGCTTCATGATCTCAGACACAGCTGTATTGTTTAAGCCTTTTTGATTTCAACACTTTATGACCAAGGATCTGCATTCCCTGCCTCATCTTGCTGGTATAATCCATCTTCATCTGCAAGGACAGAGAAAAATGATATTGTGGTTCTGGCATTGGGTGTCTTAGCTGTATTTGGCCTGTCTGTCTTGGCTCCCTCCAGTGTTTGGATATAAGACCTGTCAAAAGGGCCAGGCCGGGCTTGAATGGATGGAGTCCAATGAATTCTGGGGGCTGTAGAGGATTCACTTCATGTCATCTTCTCCACCAGGTGCCTCAGAAAGGCTTCTGAAGACACCTGCTTTCCTTCTGCACTCAGAGAACAGATTTCCCCTGTGTCCAGCGTGCTTTTGGGGCTTGGCTGGTTTCCCGGAATCATGCTTCATTCCCTCTTTTTCTGACCTGTCCCATGATATAAAGCTCAATAGATTTAGTCATTGGTAGATGATGAGAATGAAAGTGATTGAAAGGGATGCCATTCTGATCATGTCGTTGACCCCAAGAGCCAAGTTTGATGGAATTTAAGGGAAAATCAAGAACATTATATTGAATTACAGCTGTGGTTATCCATCAACCCTCTGATGTCTGTTTGTTGCCATGTGCACTCCACATGTAAGTTTTAGCTTTGCTGGATGATATAGTGAAGAATTTTTGAGTCAAGAGCAAATCTCCTGCTGCTCTGCAGTGAGGTAGAGCTGTTAATACAGAATAGGCAGGCACTGAGGATGGGCAATGTTGGTTCAGGCCCAGTTCAGAAGAATAGTGCTGTGATTTGCTCTGGCTGTGACTTGTCTTTGTAGAAAACAACTGCTACAGGAACAGAAAACAAGCTGGTGGTTAAGCAGCTGGGGAGAGAATTTCCAGCATGTTGGATAACTGTAAGCAAGCGGCTTGGCAGAACAGCTCAAAGTGCATTTATGATGGAGGCTTTTCTGTTATGTACAGGACATGAGGGTGTGGTGGCATTCCTCTGGGCATAGCCCTCTGGCTGGCACCTGAACGTAAAGTGGTGTAGCAACTTAGCCCTTTCAGAACAGGCAAACAGATACTAGACAGTAACTAAGAACAGAAAACTATCTCAGAGGAGTCCAAAGTGCTTTTGCAACCTTGGAGTCAAGTTCTGCCCAACGTGTACACGTGCCCCTCTGGCTGACTTGGAGCAAGAGGAGAATGTGTTCCCAGGTCTGGAAGGGAATGGCTTTGCTCATCACTGGAGAGCTGCCACGTGTCTTCTGCGAGAGGCACCTGGTGCTGACTAGTCAGATTGGGATGAGAGCTTGAGGGAGGCTGGGGACTTTTTTCTGGTGTGCAGCCTCCAAAGCCTTCCCCTGTCCTAGTTCTACTGTTCTTTTCCAGTGTCATCAACACCCTTTGTAAAGTGGTGGGATTGGTGTTCGCTTCTTCAGGGAGAATATCCTGAAGGTGAAATTAAATTTTGGGGAAGAGGACTCCATTACATTGAGCAAACCAGCAGCGTAGTGCAGGGCTGCTGCAGTATTTCCCAGACAACTGTGAAGACATCCACACAGAAGTCACCTTTTCATGTGACATGCAGTGGTGACCACCTCATTTCACCTAGTGTGTAGCAATACAGCCTACACAGGTGCTGAGAAAGACAATCAGGTATACAAAGTTTAAATAAATTGTTCTTTTCAATGTGGAAGAAAGATGACTGATTAAGCCATGTAAATTCTTGAGTGATCTGTGGAAGGTGCCACGGTTAGGTGAGTTTCTTCATTTCCTAGTGAGCCAGCAAAAGGAAATACTTTTTGACACAACATGTACTTTGTGAAACACGGTGCTGCAAGGCACTGACTGTACTCAAAATATAAATGATTTAGAAAGCAATGAGAGACATTACCAGCAGATAAGTCCATCAGTGTTGTCAAAGACAAAGCTGCAAATACAGCCTCTGGTTTGGGAAATCCCAAAGCCAGCAACTGCTTGGAGGTTGCAGACGTAAAGTTATTATGCCGTACTTTCCTTGCTCTTATGCTCTTCCCCTGAAATCAGTGAGCAGCAGTTGCCTGAGACAGAATGCTAGGATAGATGGATGTGTTATGTACCTCACTGAGGTTGTTATGCTCTTGTAAAGAGCACAGTAACAGTGAAGGTACAAGGAAAATAAGGGCAGAACAGCCTCTCCTGCAAGGAGCTGCATGTTTGCACTCAAGAAGCTCGACCTGGTTTGTGCCCACTGTTGTTACCCTTGTAAGCGGATCCAAGAGAGGCGTCCTGATGAGTTTCCCTCAGTGTAACATCTTGCTGAATGCTCAGCAGTGCTCCATAAGGGTGTGAGCAAAAATGGCACATCTAGACCCCACGTAGCCCTTGCCAAATGTGTGCTCTCAGTCCCAGAGGATGGAACTGATAAAGCAATCTGTCCCCTGGCAGATTTTATCTCTGGGATTGCAGTTCCAGGATAAATGGCATCTTGTGCCATTTCCGAAGGGAATTTTATGTTATGCACACTTAAAAATATGGACACCGTATGGACACAGTGTATAGTGTTAAGCAGGGTGTAGCAGCAAGCTGTTCTTATAAGCACACTTTCTGCCCCTTCTTCCTTCTGTTCTGCATGTCAACTGCTCTCAGACCTCATCACACATATTCTTCAGACCCTAGAGCACCTCCTTGACGTGAACTTCATATTCTTTGTAGGCTTTCAGCTTTCAGACACTCTTAGTTTGGCTAATATGACTCTGGCGTAAGTCCATTGGATAAGCAGACTGGCAGGCTGGAAACCCAAAATCAGTTTGGAGGGTGACTCTTAAACTCTTTGCTACCCAAAGCAGAGTTGCACAGTGATGTAGCGCCTCCCTCTGAAAGTGCTGGTTCCAGCTCTGGGGTCAGTCTAGCCCTGCTATTGTGGTCTCTCAGACCTGAGTATTTTAGCCAAGCAGGTCACTGCAGTAGCATCACTGCAGGTTTTGGTGCCAGGGTGGGTTTGGGTGTTTGTGACAGCACAGCCTTTTGCTATACAAGCCCACCCTTTGAATCTGGGCTGCTTCTTTCTTTTTCTTTTTTTTTTTTTTTTCTTTTTTTTTTCTTTTTTTTTTTCTTTTTTTCCCCTTGCACCATGGAATACCCCTCTGCATTGGCATACAGGATTTCAGCTAGCTGGGCGCCTTCCACCAGCGCACATGGGAACTGGAAAAAAACGGGGACATTACTTTTAAGATTGTTTTTAAAGAAAACTTTGGAGAAAGAAGCTGATTTCTTTTACAAGGGGGTGCTGGGTCCCTGCAGTGTGTTCTGTCACCATATCACAAGATTTCTAAAAGGAGCAGAATCAGTAGGACACTGGTGTATCAGTCTGCAAAGAGCAGCTTCCTTTGCTCACCTCCCATATTTGACTAAACTGGTATCACACAGTTCAGTCTCCCCACTCCCCTCCCACCCCCTGCTTGCTTCCGCCAACAGTCCTCTCAAAATGTGCTTTGTAACTAAAGACTCTCCTAAAGAGCTGACTCTTTCAGTTCTTCTGCGTAATAAAAACTTGTGCTGCTCATAAATAGATTTGTAATTACCAAGGGAAACAGAAGAATCAGTGCACTCCAGCTGCATCAGAGCTGGCCTCCCATCCTGTGTTAAAGAAGCCCCTGAAATTCCACACATCACTCAGGCATAGCTGGGAGACCTCTGTGGCAATCTTTCCTTTAAACAACATTCCTCTTCTGTAGAATCTGCTGCTTGCAGCAGAATTGTCAAGGAACTGCAGAGTCCCTGTCTAGTGTCTTTACAAAAAATGACAAAAGCTTTTTCTTTTTTATTTTTGACTAGCCTTGGGTTTCATGTATTTCTTTTAGCAGTCAAGGGTAAGAATTGCCTGGGCAAAGCAGAGGACCCTGAGATTTATCATGAGCTTACAAATTGGTTCTCTGCTAATAACATCTGGTGTGTGGTTAGTGCTGTCTGAGCAATTCGAAGTACTTTCTGAGCATCTAGGAGGTCAAACTTCCTTAGCTTTTGGGGCTTACAGGAGGGTAATGATTTTATATAAAAGAAAAAAAGGCATGCCCAAGGTCATGCCTCAAACTGTGTAGAACTCAGAGGAAAACTGAGGAGCCATGACTATGCTGGGTCCTGTGGAAGGATTAAGCAGTAGAAAGCAGGGAGGCAGTGGTATATGTGGGTGATCCCTTGACTTCCCTGTACAAGGAAGATCCCTTCTGTATGTCTTCTCCCTAGGCTGCCAGGGGGCACGAGGGGGCATACACCCAGCATAGTGGTTTTTGACTGCCCTGGTGAGATGAATGGGCTCTGCCCTTGCCAATAGCAGCAGGTATGTCAGATCCTTGCAAACCTGGCTGGGCTCAGCTTTGTCTTAGATCCTGGACTCAGGCTCTGCATCCCCACAAAGTGCAGTTAGTTTCCCAGTGGCTCGTTTCTGCATATCCCAGAAAACAGTCATGGAGCTGGGGCATGCAGTGCCACAGGGCAAGCTTCCCTGCAAAGCCTTTGTGCTGCTTCTTGCTGGAAGTGCTGAACAAATAAGGGCAAATCAGATCTGTTGAGTCAAAAGTAATTCCTAGCATTTCTGGTCTCCTCAGAGACATGATTGATTCCTGGAACCCTTCTGGAGAGCTTCCCTGAGTGGGAGTTCACTTGACCCAGGGCCTCGGGTGGGTCTATGGAGGAATTTAAACATATGGCCCTATTGATGTCAGTGGGGACTTCATGATTTCTTTTGACGGGTATATACGTACCTATGTTTCTTGCCAGGTGCTGGGGGTGCAATAGCAGCAGCGTGATGCTCACTGTCTCTCAATACGATTACTGAAAAATATTGCTTAAGACAATAGCCAGGTCTGTGCAAGACTGGCTGCAAGTAACAGGAGACTTCTGCTAGAGCCCAAGCTAATGGTTTGGAGAGGGCACACTTTAAATGCAAGGTCAGCTGATGATCAGTGCCAGAACACCACATCATTGCAATTGATTGAGGAAATGAGCATCCAAACCTCTTGTTTTGCGGAGATTAAGTTACCCGCAAAGTAAGAAGGAACAGGGGGAAGAAGATATCAATGATAATGCTAGCTCAGGTGTTGGATTTCTCTAGAGAAAATCTCAGTTTTAATTCTGTAGGCTTTCTCCTGGTGTGTGAGGGAGGGAGAGGAGTGGGGAGAAGGACACTTCTAATTTTGTCCGGATCTGCGTTCCCTTCCATCTGTCCACGTGCATGTGTTGAAGTGTGTAAAGCATCAGAGTGTCTCAGTTCTTCTGATCGTTCACAGACAGCACTGTGCGCCTAGGCTGAACCCACAGTGCTTTGGGTCTTTGAGCAGGGTTGCAGAGGGTATTGTCGCATCTTCTGAACTCCAGTGTGGGGCTGAAGGGCAGGTACCAGGCATGTTTATTCTGTGTTGCAGCTATTTTTAACAGCTGATGTTACACCGACTTGTGTTGCTTCTCAAATCAGGTTAGATGGCAAAGTCAAGAGGTGAGCAGGGAAGCTCGGTAATGAGGAGCAGCAGCTAACATCGCTTTTACTTGCTGAATTGCACTGCACAGCTGCCTGTGGGCTGCAGACAGCTTCTTGCCGTTGGCCTGGGGCCTTTTCCTTCTGGAGAGAAAGGGCAAGCTCCTGTCTGTATATCCCACAAATAACCTTGTGTGCATCATTTACATGTGTCTGGGGATTATCATGCCCCTTAAAGGTGTTCAGCAGCCTGGCCATTGTATCTTTATGGTTTAGTAGCCTCTTGCTTGCCTCCTGTGCTGGTTATGTGTAGAATACATTTATGATCTTAAGAAGTTGAAGATGGTCTGTGAGGGACAACATCAGCTTTCTGAGACAGCTTGCAACCCCTTCCTAGCACAGAAGGTCTGTAAGGGCAGGGATGTGACAGTAGCTCACGGTGTCAGCAGTGTACAGGGAGCCTTGCAGGCTGTGCAGGAGGAGAGGGTGATGCAGGGGTCAAGGAAGACAATCAAGGCTGTGTACTGTGTAGACTGTCTCCTCCCCAGCAGGCTGGTGTGGAATGTGAGCAAGATGCTGGGGTCTAAGTTGGAGAACGGGAGCAATGCAGAGCTAGTGCCTGGGTCTGGCTTGGCTCCCAGAAGAACTCCAGTGATATGCTTCTGCATGCAAGGTTCTGCAAATCCTCCTTTGTGGAGCCTTTCTGAGCACCCCACTGCTCTTTTGACCTCTCTCTAGTTCCCATGCAGCAGAAGTGTCCCTTAATTCAGTGACTGCCCTGAACATCACCCCATTCAGTTTGATGAGACCAGATTAGACTAACTGAATGGCATCTTTCTTTGCTCACATTTTCTTTTGATGACAACGGTTGTGTATCTAAGGCATCAGAAAGGAAGGCGTCAAGAAGGAACACCTAATTAGGAAATGCATGTTAGAAATAAGTTTTTGTGTAATATTTCTTGTGGTCAGTTTCTTCAAAGACAAGTCTGTAGGTTCCTCCTTGTTTACACAAAGCTGGCTGTGAAATAGGAGCAGATCCGAGTATGGCCTGCAATGGTCATGAAATCACTTCATCTGAAATTCCGTAATGGACGGAGTGCATTGTTGCATTGCTTTTTTTAAATGGGAAGAATATTCTCTGTGTCATGTGCATCAGAGTTCCAGTTCATTCAAGGATGTATCCCAAATGTAGGTGTTATGTAAAAGTAAAATCTTTTTTCTCAGTCTTTATTCTCCTTGTATCACAGTGCTTGGAGTAGAAATAAATCCTATTTTCCTGCCACTGAAGGAACAACAATAGAATGAAATTCTGTCTGTAGAAGTAATTTGCTCACCTGTGTTATTCTGAACTGACCGTTCAGTAAACTAGCCAGCAAGCTTGGCCTACAGGTGCTGCTCCTAATTCTCATATTCCCTGCTTTTCTCATGCTTGTAAGCATACTTACCTGTTATGATGTCAAGTTTTATAGGTTGGGAAGGTCTTAAACTAGGTACACAGCTAGGAAAACAAAACTTCTTTAAGGTGCTTTAGACAGAAGTGGTAACTGGACACCTATCTCTTACTTAGCAAAATGCCGGCTTTGCCAAACAACCTTTTCAAAAGAACATGTCACACAAGATATAACTACAAATCCTGTGTTTTGCCTGGTAGCAGCAAGAGACTTCTTAAATATTAGTGAACCTACTTTGATGCCATGAGAGCTGGTCCTTCAGCTAAAATAAAATTTTTCAAGTTTGACACTACAAGTTCTGGGTTCAGTCTTTACAGACAACTCCACAGGGCTTCTACAAATTTCATAAGGTTATTTCTAACCCCTATTCCCCTCTCCTCCCAGGGGGTCATGGTACTGAGGTGGAAAGAAGAGAAATCAAATGTCCCACTGGTGCTATTATCTTAAGTACTTGGGTCAAGTACCAATCTTGATATTTTTCTTCTTTGTATTTGCACTTACATGCTTGCTGAGCTGGAGTGCCTGCTTCTGTTGTACATACACGCAGTTCTCTCAGCTTGTGTTTGGGCTGTTGAAACTTGGGATAAAAGCTTTGTGCCAGGTCAGTGTATGCCATACAATGTTGGCTAAAGGGATTCCTTGGAACCCCTTCACATTTCAAATAGATTTATGAATAAAGGGGGCAGTTTGAACACATTGCAAACCCCTAAAGCCTTAGCGAATCCTGAATTTGGCCATCTCAGCTATTTATAGAACATTCTATACCTATTCTAAATATATTTTCCTTAAGGGGACCTCATCTCAAGCCCCTGCTCCACAGCTTAAATTGGATCAGCAATGCTGCTATGATCTGTTAGCGAAAATTCCTTCTCTAACTCTGTGGCAGAGCTGAAGGCGTTGTTAGTCCAGGACTTGAAGGGGAAGTTCTGTGCCAGGCAGAGCTCAAGCATTTGGATTGCCAACCAGCCAGCCAGGAAGAGCAGTATTGATGATACTGGATCATTTCCTGTAGCCATTGCCTGAAAGTTTTTTTTGTTTTTTTTTTTTTATTTCTCCTCTGCTGGTAGGCCTAGAGTTCTGGAGGTGGGGGGAAAGTGACTTATTGGCAGCATATGGCACCTTTCCCTTACAGGAGTCGTCAGCCATGCAAACTAGGCTTAATGGTGAGCACACAAAACATTTTCTTTTTAGAGGAAGCTTAAAGAGTGTTCTGTGGGCAGAAACCATTTCCTATTGCAAGGGTGCTTGAAACTGGTGTTCTCTTTTCTTTCTCTGCTCTAGGGAAGAGAAGTGTCTCTTCCATGGGAGCTGTGCCTCTGACTGTATCGGATGGTTCCTCCTGAAATCTTTTCCACGCAGAAGCCTCCTCAGTGCTAGCTGTCATTTTGTAACCCCTCTAGCAGTAGAGCAGGCTGTACAGGCCTTGTCCAGCGCAAGCTTTGCTTTGTGCTAGCGAAGGCAGGAGTGCTGGAGGAAGGTACAGAACTACCATTGCAGGAGTGGCTTCTGCTTTCATCTGGCTTTGGAGGTTGATCATACACGTTCGCTATTATTTTCCAGGCAGATGAGCATGGGGTATTTAGATAGCAGGGACTGAATGGTGTCAGACTCTCAAGTCTATTACTCCCACATAAGGACAGAGGATATCTTCAGGCCAAGGAAAGCAACTCATCCTACTCTAGATTCCGTACTGGGGAATCTCTACCTTTTAGAAAAACTGTATGATTTTCTTTTTCAGTTAAAGCCTCTAGGTGTACCATGGGTTAGAAATCTTGGTGCAAAGGGTACACTACAGAACTTCACAGGATATTTTTCATCCTTCAAGTTTAAAAATACATCCCTTATTGAATTCTGTAGGTTTGAACAGTTTCTTCTGTAGGACAGTTACACTCTGTCTGCCTCTCTCAGGAACATCTGCAGATCTGCATGGCAGATGCTTCAGATCACAGTCCTGAGCGGAAAATTTTGGGTCAGTGTAGAGGCAGGATGGGCCATCAGGACCCTACATATCCTGAATAGCTGTGCTGCCCCACAGTAAGGGTCAGCACTGATCTGGATGCTTGGAAAAAAACAACTGCTCTCTGTCGCTGTGATGGGATTGACCCAGACTCTATTCCATGGGTCTTGGACTGAGCTTACAACTGAGGTGTAAAGCACCAGGGCTGCTTGCACTGGTTCCAGGACAGGATTTGGAAGCAGTGTGTCAGTGTCTCTCAGCAGTGTCTCCAGAAGTCATGTCAATTTAGGTACCCATTAGAAATCCCCTTCTTCTAGGTGCAACGAAGGAGTGACTGCCACTTGCTTGGCCTCAGAGGCAGAGAAACCTGCACAAAGTTTTGCTACTCCATAGATCAGGGTAACATAGCCCACTGTGTATCTAAGCCTTAGAAAATGTCTTTGAGGTTGACAGAAGCTTTTCTTGATTATTACCTTTAAGGATGAATGGCACAGCATGGGGCAAGATTGCAGAATGGGATTAGCTCATGACTTAGCAGGAAGAGTTTCTTAGCACTCCTCCAAAGCTATTTCCTTCTCTTGCGGCCTCTTGGAGCTGCATGAAATGGAAAGGGTTATGTCCTTGCCCGCCTGGCAGGATAATCATCCCAGCTCAGTGCAGCAAAATGGACTGGGTCCAGTGCTCTGGGAAGCAATGAAACAGGTAAAGTGTATTTAACAAGGAATTTCACATGGGGGATTTAACAGTTACCCTGAATATTTCCCCAAGATGCATTTCCTTTCACACACAGGCCTCTTCCTATGGTCTCCTTGGCTCTTCCAAGGAATCAGTGTAAGCACAGCTGTAGATTTTGCTCCGGTTATGGCTTACTTGTGTGTATGTAGGTAGTGTTTCATTGCCCCTATCCTAGCACGCAGGAAAGGACAGGTGAGTCTCCCCAAAAGCACTGCAGTGCCACTCAGGCTAGTGCAGCACTCAGCACTTTGGGGTGCTGCTGCTGCTGCACTCTGCTAGGGAGACCTGCTCAGCTCAGGCAATATCTGTGATCCCATGGGGATGCATTAACTCAGGAAAGGCTCTGCAGTACCTGGGGCTATGCCAGAATGGGTGTTCGGACTCTGGTGCTAATCATTTGTGTTAGCATTTCAGTAAAGAGACACTCCTAATGTATCTGTCTGTTCCTGGTCTGACAGTGTGATCGGCAGCTCTCTGGCTCACCTCGTCATGCCTCTAGCTACTTATTCACGCTGATGCGTCTCTAAGACTGGCCTCCTCGTAATGGAAGGTCTCCAGCTGACCACTCTTGATATAAACAAACTATAGTGCCTTTCAGAAGGTAAAGTAGTGCATGCTAACAAAAACTGGTACATTTGTGCCTGTAAAAAATAGTGATATGTCCCATTTGCATAAAAGATTCAGCTTCTCCATTCAGAGTCACTGGCCTTAGTTCCTTCGTGGCCTGGGTGTCTTGTCTGAACTGAGGCTGGGAAGGAATCAAGAGCATTTAACCACAAAATGAGCACCAGGAATGAAACAGCCTGGATAGCAGAAGCAGACTACAGAGTACTCAAAGTACAGAATTGAATTTTAGGCCTAATTTGAACATTGAATGAGGTGCTAATATCTCAGCTACTGCGTGGAGTATCTTCTCAGTCTGCTGTTCACGTGCTGTGAGCAGAGTATAGTGGTATATACAGAATACACAGTGAAAAACTGGCTTTGCGCAACTGGTGTGGGCAGTGCAGGGTGAAGGGAAGAGTCTGGTTCTGGTGATGAAAATAGAAATCTGTCTTCACGTCTGTGCTCTGTGGAGCTGATCAGATATTTTGTGGCATGATACCGTCATTATAGCTTGAAGAACGAATTTCAGAGTTGGCTTCTGTAATTGCTCCACTCCTCCATAAGAGGAGGACGTGTTGCCTCTGTTCGTGTTGCTTCTGTTCATGTTGCCTTGTTCATCAGTAAATGTAAAGCAAATTGTAAAATCAGATCTACTTGAAGTAACATTTTTAAGTATTCATTCACTTGTGCACAAACCAACTCCCTGATGCTGGTCAGGCTTTTTTCTTATACCAGAGAGAAAATGAGAATAGTGAGTCAATTAATATTCTCTTTTCTTTTTGAAGTGTCAGGGAAGCATTTGGATACCATGGAAATGAGCAACAATATTGGGAAAAATTGGTTTAGAAGGTGTTTAAGAAGTTAAATTTAGTCCTGGGGGTAGCTTTGCTGTGTTTTACAGAGGCTTCTGCTTTTTTCCATTGCTCCCAGTATGTTATTTAGGATGGACTTCACCCATTCCCAGGAGTGCAGGAGAGTCCCACCTTGAGTCAGGTGGGACTCAAGGTTGGCTGGGTGCTGGGCCTGATGTACATTTGTGTTACATGAACAGCGACGGAAGCCTCTAGTTGCTTTTTTTCCTGCTGGGCATGGAATGGGTTTTAATCCTGGTTAAATCCTGCACCCCAGATCTGTTTGCCTTCTCTTGAAAGGACTTCTCTTTCTCTCTTTTGCAGGCATGGTTCAGAAACTTGACCAGAAGCTGCCTGTAGCCAACGAGTACCTGCTGCTTTCAGGCGGTGTGCGGGAAGGTGTGGTGGACATTGATCTTGATGAGCTGAATGTTTATGCACGAGGCACAGACTATGACATGGACTTCACCCTGCTTGTGCCCGCACTGAAGCTGCATGACCGTAACCAACCAGTCACTCTGGACATGCGCCACTCGGCTTTGTGCCACTCCTGGCTGAGCCTGCGTCTGTTTGATGAAGGAACTATCAGCAAATGGAAAGACTGCTGCACGATTGTGGACCATATCAACGGAGCTACCAATTATTTCTTCTCTCCGACAAAAGTTGCAGACTGGTTCTATGACTCCATTAGCATTGTCCTCTCTGAGATCCAGAAAAAGCCTCAGCGAGGTATGCCAAAGGTGGAGAAGGTAGAAAAGAATGGGACTATCATATCCATCATTTTGGGAGTGGGCAGCAGCCGCATGCTGTATGACATCGTCCCTGTGGTGTCCTTCAAAGGTTGGCCAGCTGTGGCCCAGAGCTGGCTGATGGAGAACCACTTCTGGGATGGGAAGATCACAGAGGAGGAAGTCATAAGTGGGTTTTACTTAGTGCCTGCATGTTCCTACAAGGGGAAGAAGGACAATGAATGGAGGCTGTCATTTGCCAGAAGTGAAGTGCAGCTGAAAAAGTGTATCTCCAGCAGCCTCATGCAAGCCTATCAGGCCTGCAAAGCTATCATCATCAAATTGCTGTCCCGCCCCAAAGCCATTAGTCCATATCACTTGCGGAGCATGATGCTGTGGGCTTGTGACAGGCTACCAGCCAGCTACTTGGCCCAGGAGGATTATGCAGCCCATTTCCTCCTGGGTCTCATTGATGATCTCCAGCACTGCTTGGTCAACAAGATGTGCCCTAACTATTTCATCCCCCAGTGCAACATGCTGGAGCATCTCTCTGAAGAAACTGTCATGCTGCATGCGCGGAAGCTGTCCTCAGTCCGCTCAGACCCTGCCGAACACCTTCGAACTGCCATCGAACATGTCAAAGCAGCCAACCGGCTAACACTAGAGCTCCAACGGCGGGGCAGCACCACCAGCATCCCCTCCCCACAGTCAGATGGAGGGGACACCAACCAGCCTGATGACCGATTAGCCAAAAAGTTGCAACAGCTAGTGACTGAGAACCCTGGGAAGTCCATCTCTGTCTTCATTAACCCAGATGATGTCACAAGGCCCCACTTCAGAATTGATGATAAATTTTTCTGAGCTTTCATCAATGTTTCCTGGGATTTTTTTTCTTTTGTTTCATTTTTAAAAACTCTTGCAGTGTGCAGGGGTTTTTTTTGTTTGGTTTTCCTTGATGACTTAGTCTCTTGTTTTTTACATATCCAGCGTAGATTGGATCTGTTGAGAGCAATCTGAATAAATTATAATTCCTGGTTCTGCAGGACGGTGCAGATTTTGAAACAGTATATTACTATTTCATATGCTGCTTTGATTTTTTTTTTTGCTCACCCAGCCCCATTGTCTGTGAGTAGTTTCTAAAGGAGAACATGCACTGTAAACACACATGCCACAGTCTAACAAAGATTTTTTTTTTTTTTTTTTTCAAGCTTTCATAATTTATGTACATTGTTGGGCCTGGGGAAGGCAGAACTCACCTTCCATTGCTTCGGAAATTCACTTCTTTTTCCATGTGCTTCCATCACCCTAAAGAAATGAGAAGATACTTTTGGGTTGGAAAGCGCCACTGGTAATTTGACAAGGCCAAATCTACTGGGCTGAAGCCCAGTTCATCTGTTCTTCACACTTCTTACACTAGGGGAAAAAGTTGACTTCGAAGATGATGATGCAGCTTTTGGAGGAAAGAGTTGTTTCTGTTTTGATCTACTTTTTGAATGTAATTGTTCATAATTGGACCTTGTACAGTCCAGAGGGTTGTTTCTGCTGCTTTTCCATGCGGAATAAGGTTATGGAATGTTAGTTTTAGTGTGTGTAATTATTCAAAGCCTTATTTAAATTCTATTAAAGAACATACCATTATAAATGTTAATTGCACTAATGAAATCTCTGCCATTACCTCAGTCCCACTGTTTGTGTTTCTTTCATGAATTAGCATCTGTTATTAGGTCTCAGTATTGCAGATTGCTTGAGGCCCCTCGGGTCTCATGGTTTCAGGTGATTTCTTGATTGTCTTTTGTAAAAGGCTCTTCCTTGTTAGCCCTGCTATGTGTGAGAAGTCAGATTTTTGCATTGGCATATTTCTTTGGATGCGTATTGTGTGTTGCAGTGCATATTGCATTAATATGTATTGCATGTTGTTGAAACAGGTTTACCATTAGATAAGGATGTAATGCTAAAGCAGCGGTATGTGCAAAGTGAATCAGCCAGACCTCGAGCAAAGGAGCTACCTTGCTTCTGTAATGCATGTATTAGGCCTGATCCTTTATGGCAGTTACCATTCCCTTGACTCCTATGGACTTTCTGACTTACCCTGGGACATATGAGATCTTACTTTGGTCTCATGTTTGCAGAAGTTGTGTTTGTATGTAAACTTGTGGTGCAACAGTAGCCTTGAAACACACATACGCTTTCCTTTTGTGTGTAGGGTAAGATGTATGGTAACAAGGGTTAGTCTGAGCCAAAAATAATTCCAAGAGTTCAAGGATAGAGTGACTTTTTGTGGCTGGCTGGCCAGTGACTGATAATTTAGGCCTTAAATCAGCAATTTGGGCTTACCGATTATCCCAGAGAAGCTGTTCTGATCCAAACTTGATGCATGTTTTAAAATGTGATTATTAGAGCAGGTCGAAGTATTTTTAAAATATTTGACAGACAAATGAGGTGCATTTCTAGTAAATTCTAACGGATAAAAATTGTGTATGAAAAACGTGTCACGTTTTTAGCCCAGCCTTTCTGGTAAAGAAACCAGGCTGGTGGAGCAACAGACCAGCAGCTTTGGAAACCGCTTTATTAGATGGCGGGGAGGTTTCAATAGCTGATCTAGAGCCCAAGTCATGTCTTAAAACAAAACTTTCGCTCCTCCATTTCTTGGGCATATTTGAAAACTTCATCCCATCGCTGTAGCCGAGATGTTCACATTTACCTGAATTTACTGGTACACGCTTACATGAGCCTGAAGAAGCTCTCAGAAGTTGCTGGCTAGGTGGAGTGGATGAGGATTTAACTTTAAAGCACAATTGGCTAGTGATTGTGAGCCCTGGTGCAGCTGCGGTTATGGTCCGGGAAAGGACATGTATTGACTTCAGCGGAACTGGGTCCTACCAGTGTGGCTATTGCCAAAGATGAGTCTCCATTTAAATCTGTGTAACCTGCTGGAGGAGGCAGGAGAACCGACTGGAAATCCTCTCCAGAAGTGCTTGGATAATGCAGATTCACTGAAATGGTCTTTTCCCCAGTCTCCAGGACTTCTGTCTGTTGGAAAGAGAGTCTGGGCTCCAGGATGAAGTTTCCCATCACCACATGAGAGGGATCTGCTCAGCACAAAGCAGCAGTAGCCTGGCAGGCAGAGTACTTTCCCAAGAGTCCCAGTGTCTGTGCCGGTGCTCCCGAGTTAAGCAGAAACACAGCCTTCCTCATGCCAGTTCAGCGTCCCGATGACCAGCGGTTTGGCTAGCCCACATCAAGCTCTGGTGTGTGCTCCCTTTTTGGTTTTAATTAAAAAACATTTTGAAAAGTATGCATCTTGGTTTTCCTGCATTATGAGGAAAATGTGTGTGTGTTGTTTTTTTTTTTTTTTTGTGGGGGTGAGGAGGCTTGGCTTTTTACTGGACTGGAAAGCAATTTGCCAGGTAGGTCTGAGAGACGTTATATCCTCTGACTGGACCATCTGTCTTGCAGGGAGGCCGAATCCAAACCTCCAGGTGGTTTGGAACATCAGTCTAGTATTTACTCCTTTCTGCATGTAGCTCAATTTAACAAAGCAGGTTGCCAGCCTGGAGAGGTGATGTGTGCTTTCTACATCAGAGAACACCAAAGGCTCTTGTTTTCTCTCTCTCCTGTTGTCCCCTCTTGCCTTTGAGTATATGCTGGGACAGACTTGCAAAATGCATACATGTCTACGTGGGATTTCAAAGTCGTGAGTTTAGATACAAACGACCTATTATTCTTCACTACCTGCCCCAAGTTTCAAGAGGACCTACTGGGAAGTTCTTGGGAAGTCCTTCATACAAGCATTTTAGAGGACCCAACTCCATGGGGCTAAAGACTTCGCCAATCTGACAAACACTGAAGTAAGAGGGGATTTGCTTTAAACTACCCATGTTCCCTGCTGACTAGGAAAGAGGAGACAAGTCAGTGCTGTGGGCCCATGTCTCAATGGGAGCTTCAGTTCTGCACGCACAGCTATGGGGACAGTGTGAATAAAGAAAACAGATTTTTTTTTTATTATTTTTGCCCATTAGCTATCTCTCTTTTGGCAGATAATATTGCAAAAGGACCGGGACAATTAGTGGGGGGCTGGTGGCATGTGAAAGAATGTAGGAGGTCCCATGTATTTGGCTGCACAGTACCACCCTCCTACACTGCTAAAAGGAGAGGGAGTCACAACCAAGAATGCCTGGCCTTGAGGCAGCAGGAAGGTGAGGAGAAAGAAGAAGTGCCCTTCAGAGGCTCCACTTCCTTTTCTCAGTGTGAGCCTCCTTGGGGGTCCTGGCTGTGATCCTACTCTTGGGACAAGCTTTTCCCTTTGCTCTTTCTGTAGGGCTTCTGGCCAGTAGCACAATTAGAGAAGCAGCTCATTTCACTGGTTCCAGTTGTTGTCACTTCTTTTGGGAGACCCTGAAGAACCTGTCACTTCTTCAGGGGGACACCTGAGCTGCTGCAGAACTGACAGAAGCACCAACCAGTGGGGGGTGGTACTTTCTGTGCTGTGTTGGGGGGAATACTCAAATTGGAGCAGAAGGGAACAACAAACAGCCCAAGAGCTTTGTGAAAGCCTGCAGTCTGCTTCTTCAAGCATGTTATGTGAAGCCTCAGTCACTTCTGGCTGACTGTGATAAATCGGTTTCTCCACGTTTTCCAATACTCTAGCCTGCAGAAATGGTGACGTAACCAGAAAACTACAACAGAGCATCAGAGTCACTCTTTGCATGAGATTCAGCAAAATACTGGCAAGAGTTTAACCATCCACTGCCCAAAATAGAAGCCAGTCCTCAAGAGCTGTATTTTAACAATCTGTCTTTTCTATTGTCCTGTCATACTGAGAAATAGCTCTAATATTGATCTAAATTCTTGGACTTTCCCTCATTGCCTTGTGGCAGTGTAGAGCAACCTTGCTTTGGCAGCTGTGGTGGTTCTGGGCTCAACAGAGGCATCCAAGCTCTGCATCCTTCTACTTCTTGGTCTCCTTATGGAGGCTGATAGTATGCTGTCAGACAGGCTTGTGTCTGCTGCAAATTGACAGATCAGTGCCTGAAACAGGCAATGAAAGGCAGCAGTCACTCTTGATACGAGATATTTCCTCAGCTTTTGTTGGCCAGTGTCGTGGGCCAAATGAAACTATCCCCAAACTCTCTCCTTGGGCACCATGCTCTAAAACAAGCACAGGGTGGCTGGCTTCACGCAAGATGCTGTACTGGTGCTATTGCCAAGCTGTCAAGCATGCACCAGTAGCCAGCAGCCTCCAATCGTTTGGTTAAATTTTCTGTTAAACCTGCGGATACAGGGAAAAATGACTACCTAAAAGCCTCAGAAAGCCAGAGATTCCTGAAGGTCACATTGCTCTGCTCTCCGGAGGCTGTGACTGGTGCTTAGACCTGGCTCCACTCAGCTGCAGCCTCTGAAAATGTTCCTGTAAAGAAGGTTTATTTAGGTGTCCCACCAATCTGCTTGCTGTAGAGTGATGAATATGCACGTAGCAGCTGGGTAATCGGACCAAAAGGGTCCAGGAGGTGGTGGCTGGGGCTGGAGGGTCACAGGATGGGGCCCAAATCCCATTAAAGTCCATTGGCACTTGAAAATGTGCTTGAAACAAAAGTTTGTGTGCTTTGCTGGATCAAGCTGATTGTAATCAGACTGAAAATAAGCAGACGTCTGTCATATTTTATTAACCCATACATAATACAAGCATCCATGCATAATGCAAGTGAATGTGGCAGAGGGAAAGGGGAAGATAGACTTTGCTAATGATTATTTCTCTCTCTCTTTTTTTTCTTTTTTCCTTTTTTTTTTTTTTTTTTAAAGTGTGCATAATTGGTGCCTAGAATTGCTTAAAAACATCCATCTGTCCCTGTTTGCAGGTTCAGTGCTGGATACGTTTTGCCACTTTGTTTGGTACTAAAGCCAGTGGGTTGGAAAGGTCACCGGGCACCTGAGTGCAATGATGTTCAGATTCTCCTGGCATTGCTCAGTGATTACACATATTCAGCATGCAAATAGCTCATTCAACTTCAGCAAGTACATCATCTCCCTCCCGCCAGCCTCGCTTGGGGTGAGCTAATGGACTTTTAACATTATACAGCTTAGAGAGTGACTGTCTCTAATAGCTCCTGATTAAGCTCTCCAGAAAGGCAAGTAACAATCATGGGGCAAAGGCTAAACAAGGGGAGAGGGGGCCAAAAAGCACAGATACTAAAAAGTTGCTGGCCAAGGGACTCTTGCTGACATGTTTTGTATTTAGGGAAATTCAGCATTATATTTAGTACATTTTGGCTTTTGAGAGCTGTCTATCAAACTGAGCCCAATTTACTTCCTCTGAATGCTTTTAGAATAGTGATAAAATAGCCCTCCATCCCTTCTCCTCCCCCTTTGCCCATTTATAGTCTATTATTTTAGGGCTGATCTGAGGAACTATTGTGTTTTCCTATTATCTTTGTCCCTGGCTCAGCACTGTTCTTCCAAGCTGAATGTAGGCTTTTGGGGGTTATTTTTATCTTACTGACCTTCTGTGGTAGAGGAACACACTCTCATTCAGGCTCCAGACGGCCCGATTTGCTGAGCAGAGAGATGTGGGTACATTTAGGGAGCATCAGGCTCCCTTTAAACTGACTTGACCCCATCTCTCCCTCTCAGTTTTTGTGTGTTAGGAATACCAGCGTGGAAGATATGACTGAGGTCTTGCTAGGGACAGAGAAGACATGATACATGATTCTGAAGTCAAGCAAGCTCTAGTACACAGTGGACATTGAGCCCAAAGAGCCACTTTTCTCCCTGATTGTCTCAGCCTCTCTGACTCCTTTGTTATAGCTTTCTTTTTAGGAGGTGGAGAGAGATGAGCTGCTTTTGTCCACTTCAGTGGATACAAATCGTAGCTTTGGCTTAGGATGTTAAACACTTCGGTCATTAATGGCTCTGTCTCCAGGGCTCCCCATTGTTTTATGCCTTATCATGACATTGGTGGGACGGGTTGAGGGTTTTATGATCTGTTCAACCAATTCACAGCAGAACTGTGTGAAGAAAGGAATGGCCTTTTTCCATGAATCATAGACTCATTTAGGTAGGAAAAGACCCTTAAGATCATCGAGTCCAACCGTAAATCTAACACTGCCAAGTCCACCACTAAGCCATGTCCCAAAGTGCCATGTTTACGTGTCTTTTAAATACTTCCAGAGATGGGGACTCAACCACTTTCCTGGGCAGGCCACTTTCCTGGCCTGTTCCAATGCTTGACAACCCTTTTGTTGAAGAAATTTTTCCTAATATCCAGTCATGGGGGCTATCGACCTTGTGTTCTCCTGCCTCCTGTGGGACAAGGTTCATGCACACAGTATGTTAATAGCCACTTCTAAGGACTTCACCTGATCAGAGAATAAAGGCCAAGGTGCTTCTGTGCAAACCCACCAGCTCCCCTTCCTGGCCTTCGGTATCCCTTGCAGGGCAAGGCTTCTCCTCCCTGAAGCCTATGCTCTCAGAGCAGACTTTGGCTGGTTGTGTTTGCAGGGAACAGGCTGGGTCTGCATCTGCAGAGAGAGAACTCCACTTGGCTGATCTGAAATAGCATGGAGGAGAAAATCCTTCCTGCAGAGAGGCCACTGCGAATTCTACCCTTTCCCACCAGCAGCATGACTTGCATAGTGACCAGGAGAAGACATGACCATTGCTATCATAAAGGCACCCTTGTGTCTAGGAGCTCATAAATGTCACACCGCAGCCACTATCCCTGAGAGGTGCTGGCGTTCTGCCTCCTGCCCCAACATGGGAGGGAAACCAGGACTGTCTTAGGACTCCCCCAGCAAGGATGGGATGGCAGAGGGGAAGCTGGAGTGGTTGAGGACACATTCTCTCCTCGCTCTGACCCCCGATCTCTGCAACACCACCATAGCTGCAGCAACTGGTTGCAGCTCCTTTGACAATATACCGTTTGTGGAGCTTTCAGAAAGAGAGACTGGGTATTTCCTGGCAAAGACAGCTCTCCAGGGAAAGCCTGCAGCCAGCCCAGCAATTCCTGTGCCTCCCTACTCACTTAGGGAAGTGCTCAGTGCGTGTGAAGCCCTTCATTATGCCTTACACCTTCTTTGCAGCCATATGAACTCATGCAGAAGAGTTGGGGCAGTAAGGAGCAAGGACCAGTGAAGGACATGCTTTCCCTCTACCTCCTATGGTGTCCAGTACCTGCACATTCACCTGTGATTGTCCTGTGAGGATCCTCCAGTCTTCCTCAACTATTAATTATTGATACAGGGCTCAGAAGAGCCATTTCAGTCATGGAGTTCAGCCACCACTGCAGTCAAAAATGCCTATACTGGTGGTTTTGATGTTTAGGCTCCCGAGAGTATCTGGTCTACCCTCAGCCCCACACTATGCTCTGTAACAGGTGAAAAAAGGATGGAGCAAGAAAAAACCCAAAGCTGCAACCTTCATTCAGCTTCCCTCAGAGGTTCCCTCTATTTACCAATGGTTCTGGCTAGTCTTTGTTGATGTGCACCATCATTTGCACCATGATGTGCACCAAATCATTACATCATTTTGTTAACCACTGGTGACAAAGCTAGGATTGCCAAGTGGTGTCTTTAATCCCTGGACTGCTGTGAGTACATATAGATGTTATCTTGCTGGATACTTGAACTGGCTGCACTAACATCATCTCTCCTGTTAATGAAAATGGAGGGAATGATGGTGGGTAGTTGCTACAGAAAACCTCCAGAAAAAGCACAAGCCCATCAGTTAAAGGAAACCCTAGAAACTGAACTAAACGGTTCTGAATTCCACCAGCACATTGTGACTAAGGACTGATAAATCCACCAAGGCCTATGTTACCAGATTAGTAATACAAAGCTAGTTGCTCGCTCGTTCTTTCCCCAGGGCATGGCTCTATTCAGCATCAAGTCCCCCCTGAAGGTAGAATGTGAAACCCAGCCCACCAGAAGGCATGGAAAGCAAACGCTGCTCAGCTGGTTCCTCCAGTCTGTTTCTCTACTGCACCCAGCCTGCACCACGTCCCTCTCCAAAACATCTTTAAATAAACTCTCCAAAGGTGTTCTGCTACACAGTAATGAACTAAAGTGAAATAACACGCTGCTGAATGGAGCTGGATAAATGCCTTCTCATATTTTGTTATACTCACCTAGAGCAACCTCATTGTCTGTGTCATCTGTCTCTCTGGTTTACTTGTGGAGCAGCAAGCATCATGGTGACTATGCAAAAAAAGGAAGAGAAATGCAAGTTCATGTGAGTTGGAGTAAATAATTCAGAGGCACTGGCTTGTTCTGATACACAGGGCTGCCAGGGCATACTGGTCCAGCACGCACAGAAATCATGGTCTCCCAAGTAAAAGTAAGCTATAGACAAAACTGAGCGAATCCCCCAGCCTGTTAACTTTGCAGCTCATTGAGCAGGTGGAAACTCAGCAGCATGACTGTGTGGAGCGCTGGAGTGCAGCTGCCGGCTGGGAGAGCAGTGTCAGGGCTCCCAGGCTGGTGGGCTCTTCAGCTGGTGCTGCTGTATCTGCACAGCGGCACTGGTGCTTGCATTACTATATGCCATTGTGCAACTGACTGAATACAGTCAGTGCTTGAGTTTGAAAGCCATTTCTGAGTAACAGCTTAAGAAAGAAATGGTAAAAAAAAGAAGACGACCACCTAAAAAGCAGTACATCATGTACAGTCCTTCAACAGAGCAGAGCTGAGAGTGAAGAAGATCTTCACATGATCAGTTTTAATGTTGTGGTAGACTTGGATTTCCTGCCCAGCTGCCAACTCACAAGGAACCTTACTGTATTGTGCTCTGGCTGGAAGGGGATTTGTTCTGGTTACGCAGCTCTGATAACTTTGGAAAGATGCAGTCTTGGAGGCAAATGCAAACCTGTGTCCCACCACTCCAGCATCAGACACAGTGATGGCTTGCATGGCTGCAGACACTTGAGCTTTTAGTCTTCCAGTTTTCTTGCTATATTAGTGTCTTAGCAGTTCTCTTAAGCAGTGAAGATCTCCGGGAGATGTTTCCCTCCTTGATACTTCTGTCTAAAAATACAAGGAAAGCAGGACAGCGCAACGGTGCAAGGATGCGGAGGCATGTTAAGTAATTCCAATACAATGTGCAAGGAGATCTTCATGGTGTTTGTAGACCAGGGTCCTGCCTGGTTTGCCTTTCCTGCCCCTCTGTGCCTTCACACCTGTGCACGCACAGGAGAGGTCTCAGGTGTGGGCTGGAGGTGTCTGGGACAGCCACAGCTCACCTTCCTGACCAATTGGCTCTGGGTACAGCCCAGCAGAGCGGTTGGTAGGTCTGGGGGATCGTGTCTGTTTGGAATCCAGCTGTCCCAGTGGCCAAATCCTGTTAACTGCTCACCTTTTATTTGAGGCATGAGTAACCCCAGCTATACAGCTGCATGTGCCTTGAAGAACTAAACATATCTTTGCAGAAAGCTGGGGGGTTATGAATTGCTGCAGTTTATGGCTGGGGCTGGAATTTATTTATCACAAAGAACTGAGTTAATTTGACCATTTGTGCAAACAGATCTGAGGTCTGAGGTATTTAGACATCTGAGCCATGCCCCTCATGCATCACAGGTGCTTGCTGCCACAGACCCAGTCCCTCAAATGCTTCTTACATGCCATGATGCCATCGTCATGTAATAACTCGCCCCAACGGCTGGCTGGGTCCACATGTAACGGCATGTACTCCTCTGACCTGGCTGCAAAAAGCTCCTTCAGATCCAAATGCCGTTTCTTTTTCAATAGTTACCACTGAGCTCTTCCCACAACAAGCACATCAGCAAGGCATTCTGCGAACCCGAAGAGCTCTGACCGGCTGTAATCCAGCCAAGGGCCATTGCCAGCTGTGGGGAGATGGGGTGCATCTTGCCTCCCCTTCCCTGTGCTTGGCTTGGCGATAAGCCCCAGGTCTCTAATGGTGACATCCAGCAAGCAGAGCTGATGTGCCAGCAGAGCGCAGCCCCGCGCGGGACCAGCCCGGCGCTCGCAGGCGAGGCAGCGCTGCACACAGGCTGATTTGCTCGTTCCTTCAGTGCCGCTAATTAGACCACATGCAGCTCCTATTTCTGGGAAGAGCTCTTTTAGAGCCAGCTCAGGTGTCTCTCAACTGCACAGCATTCAGCAGTTTGGAAATAGCCACTCTGCTTAGAAAGCTAAATGGTGTCTCAGCACTATTGCAGCCTCCCAGTTCTTACTGGAAATAACCTCCTGGTGCTGTCTGCCTGTGGCCTTGTCCCTTCACGCCTCTGGCAAGGTAAAACATTATTTTGAGGGTGAGGGTGAATGATGGGAAAGATATCTGCTGTTCTCAATTTTACACACAGTACTTCAGCAAATGTCCACGTTTGCCAGCCTGAATTCAGAAGACGAAGGGAGGGGTGGGGGGATAGAACAGCAACAGAAAGTCATGAATGTGTTTGTAAAATAATCTCTTGTATGCATAACTCACTTTTAGTACCCAATTTTCAGTCCAGTCACAGAGAGATTATGTTGATTTGCACTTCTGCAACCACTGAAATTCCTTTGCAGCCAGTGAGAGCCAGGAATTTCTGTTAAATACATACGTAGTATTTCTCCAGGTTCATTTGAAGAGAGGGATAATATATCATTGCTCCCAGTGGGGACATAGCTGCCTCCTAGCTCATGTCTGCTGACACGCATTAGAGCTGGGCTTGAACGGCAGCAATCAATAGTGGGAAATGCAGCGGCTGAAACTGCTAAGTGCAGCTCTAACGTTCCTTACGCAAACGTTACCACTGACCAGAGAGCAGCCTGCTCAAATGAGCAAAGAAACAAGATTGACTGCTCTATTTGCTAAATGATTCCCAGTATTTCTTGTTGGTGGGTTTTTTGTTTGTTTTGTTTTGTTTTGTTTTTGGTTTGGGTTTTTTTTTGTTTTGGGGTTTTTTTTGTGGTTTGCATATCTTAAGAAAAAAAAACAAACAAAAATAATTGCTGAAACTGCGGAGGGTAACAGCATCCAAAATTAAGAAGAGAACACCTCTCTTTTTTGGGACAAGTGTGGGTTGCTCACACACACAAGGGCAGGTCTGCTATCCTGGGCTATCTCCAAGATCTCCAAGCACATCAGGACACAGCTAGCTGGGTTCTGCCCCCCTCATCCACCTGGTGCCCACCGATTCCTACCCTGATGCAGACCAAAGCGGGCACAAGTGTCCCTGACTCGGCTCTCAAGCAGAACTAGCGCATGGGTGTTACAGCCTTCTACGAAGCTCCTGGGCACCCCCGTGCCCTCTCCAACATGGTCATTCACTAACCAGCTGCTCAGCCTGAAGCTGGACCCGACTGCCCAAGTAGCTGAGCACCCGCTGCTCACACCAGATTAACAGGAGCTGCGTGTCCTCAGGGTTGCCAGTGGCTGGACGCGGAATTTGCTCATGTTAAAAGCCAATTCATTTGCTCTGAACACACAGCTGATACATGGAGGGAGACCACTGTTATGACAGGCAGGCCCTGAGGGTCTGGGATCGCTTTCTCACTCCATCTGCAAGTTGGAGTAATTGCAGTGGCATCATAGCAGTACTGACCTCCTTCCCCTTCTGTAATACACAGAAGAGTGGAAGAGGAGAAGGAGAAAAAGAACTTAATTTTCTGATTTCTTTCTGCACAGTGACCCTGACCTTTGTGGTACACCTGGCCGTATCTCTGTCTGGGAGGGTTTGTCCTCACCAGCTGGCCCCAGCACAGCTAATTGACTGCTCAGCAGCCCAGGTGAGGGGGAGGCTCATTAGCAGCCATTTGGCACAGTGATGTTATAAGGAGGAATGGGGCTTTTAGGAAGGTCATGCTGATGTGTCTCTGTACTCTGAGGGGTGACCAGATGGGGACTACAGTCAGAGGAAGGTCAGCAATGGACTGAGAAGTAAGTGTTGAGCCTTTATGTGGGGCCAATATGAATCGATGCATAAAGTAGGAAGGGGCTGGGTGTCCTGGGTCTGGCCCCCTGAGGAGCTTTGGGCAAATGCTGGGGTCAAGAAGGGGCTAGACCCTGAGCTGTGAAATTATGGAAGAGGCGATCCCTTATTTCAGAAGATGCGTGCACCCACCTTTCTCGCCCTTCTTGCTATTGAAGAATGAGCAATCAGACCCTATTTGCATCCAGATTGGTGTTAAACTGGTGTTAAAATGTCTCCCACTTTATTTAACTTGTCTGTGGATCCCCTGCTGTGCAAGTTAGAGGGGGAAGGTTTTCAACATTGTGCGAGAAGCATAACAACTATGGCATTTGCCGATGATTTGGTACTGCTGAGGATGTGTGTACTCACCTTTCTCTCCCTTCTTGCTATTGCAAGCAAACTTGTGAGATGAAAAGTCAGGGTTTGCTTGTGTGTGCCGGGAGCTGGAGTGCTTAGAGAGCCAGAGGCAACGTTATGGGCATTTGAAGCAGCAAGTGTCCTGCTGCCTGCTGTTTCCTCAGGAAAGGATCAAGGTAAAAAAAACAAGGAAAAGTTGTTAGTGTGACTGCCTTGCAGATGTGCTATCTGGGGAAGTTTGATTTGGGAGGAGCTGAGCAGGAGAGATGTGTTTGATCTTGAAGGCAAGGAGTGTTGGAAATGCTGCTGGGCTCGGGTTGTCTGAAGCTGTTGGTTCCTTGGCTGATAACACTGTCTTGGCCAACAGCGCCTGCACACATTCATCTGTGAGGAAGTATGTGGTCAGACTGTAAAGAAAGGATGTATCCTGGCATGCAGTCAGCTGTGTTTGCTGCTATCGCTGGTAAGCTGGACACCAGCAGGTATTTATCAGTGGTTGTAAACCCTTGTGAGATGTCATGGAGGGAAGGAGAAATGTTTCCTTGGCTTATATGACAAATTGCTAGGAAGGGTACATTCTTTACACTGTGAGTTGGGGGAGCGTAAGCCTGCTAAAGCCTTGCTGTCTAGGTGCTTCGTATCCGTCTTATGGGATGCTCACCTGAATGCAGTTTGGGTGCAGGTGTGTGTGAAGAGCCCCGTTCCTGCTGTCGTGGGGTGTGCTGGGCTGCAGCACTGTTAGCCTGGCACGGGTGCCTGCTGTGAAGCCAGGAGGTTGCCCCAGCTGGGGAGACAACTGAGTTCTCTTGATCAAGCAAATTCAGTAGCTTGGTTGACCCCTTACCTGAGGAGGGAGCGTGTTGTCTGCACGTTGACTTTGGGTTATCCCTGCCTGAGATGCTTGCAGTAGAGACTTCACTGGCCCAAGCGGTGTGAGAGTCGTCAGCAGAGCACAGCTGTGATTTTGTAACACTAATACACGAGTGTCCCAGGCTCTGTTCTCAAAGTCCTTGTTGCCTCCACGCAGCTTGTTAAAAGCAGAAACTTGCAACAATGTATTCTCCAGTGCATCATGATCAGTGAGTGCAGACCGACTTTGACTCACTGTGTTTTAAAGGTTGTGATTCCTACATCCTACACCACCCCATTTCTCTACTCTTCTAAAGCAAGAAACATAGCCCGGAAAAGCATTGTCCTGCTCTTGAGGAGTATTGTTTGGACCACACTTTCTATCCCATTCTTCTGTTGTTACAGCTCTGCTCGTCTATGAGCATAGCTAAGGGGTAGGATTACACTATCCACCTCTGCTGACCCTAGATGTGGAGATGAGAGCAGTCGCTGCCTGATTTTTTTAATTTTTTTTTTAGTGAAGCTTTTATGTGAGCTGTCTTGATGGTGGGGACCCAAGGGAGAGCTTTCCGATGGGTATGTGACTTGTTAAAAATGCAAACAAAACCCCAGGGAAGTAAATCCACCAAGTGGTGGAGAGGCTGCTTCCGTTGGTCCTCAAGCAAGAATTTCAGGTAGGTCTTTAAGCCACAGGTGGTAGTTGCATTTTCATTGCTCTCTGCATAACCTGATTAGCACATCAGTGGAAATGGGCAGAAGCTGGAGTTCAATTTCAGAGTTTTAATGATAGAGTGTGAAAAGAAAACCCACCATCTTCTTTCTCCTATACCCTCCCTCCTATGAGGCTCTAGCAGCTGCCTCTAGACACTTTTTGTTGACTTTAATCTTCCGTATGGGTATTTCTCTTATGTGCTGGTTTCCATTACAGGTGGGAGAATGGGAGCTTATCTTCTCCAGATTCCAACCTCTGGATGAATCTGAAAACCTTTATGTGCTTTTAAGTGATGTGTATAAATGCATGATGAACAGTCTCGCTATAAATGTGAATGGCTCACTTCTCGGCGTCTGACTCCAGCCAGCTGCTGCTCCTGTTTCCCAGCCCTGATGCTTAGTGAATGAGGGCTGTTGATTTCCATATGGAGATGAGCTAAAACAGCAGTAATGCTCTAGATCTTGTAGATTTTCATAATTGCTGAAGGATTTGGTTATCTTGAGTTACAAGTCATCTCTGCTGGGAAGTAAGAATGTTTCACGGAGATATTTATATTCGTGAAATGATAGCCCCCTTTTACCTTTGAGATCTTTAACAATGCAGAAAGATAGTATTGCACGACCTCGCTTTTGGCGAGTATGAACCGATGGCAGACAGCAGCATTTTCATCTCTTCTCAGCTCAACTTCTACCTTTCCAGTCCTCTTCTCCCTGTTTGCCCTTGTAATTGGAGATAAGCTGGACCCACGTAGTTATCCAGCATCAGAAATGTAATCTAGACATCTCTTCTCTGAATCACATTTCTAATGTGCCCTTCAAACAGAAGGTAGATGCCTACAGTCTACTTGCTGTGAGCTGCTTGGAAAAAATCTGAGCTGCAACTATTGATAGATACATGTTTGAGGGACACCTGGAGGTGTCTGATGTTCTCACAAAAACAGCACAATACTTCACTGAAAAGCATCTTTTCTCAAGGACAGCTTTATCCTCTTCCTAAAAGGAGATCAAACTCTTCACGGGAGGGCAGGCAAGGGGCCACTAGGGACTTTGATAAGGTGATGAAAGCCTCTAAGTGATTCATTTTTTGAGTGGAACAGGAGTTTAGGCTGTGCAGGTCTGCAGAAGAGATTTTAAAATACCCTCTCATGCTGACTGGGAACAATGGAGGACTTGGTGAAAGATCAGGTGCGTTTTCTGTCTTTCTGCCCTATCCAGGCAGTTTTCTTGCTGAACAAAACCCTGCTTGCTGTGAGATGCAGCAGCTCACCAAGGTACAGATGGCCCAAAGCTGGACCTCCTTTTCAGAGCATCACTGAGCTCCTACCTTCTGTTCCAGAATGACAAACTTGTGAAAACATGAGGAGGAAAGTCTCAGCTGAGGGGAAGCAGGAGTGGGCGTGAGCAATTACTTGCAGGTGACAGGCAAGAACTTTTGATGGTTCTTTTGTTGAGACATTGAAGTCCTCCAAGTGCAAGACAATCCTTACTTCCAGATCTTGTCCCTGCCAAGGGTCTCCTCAGGATCTCCCTCTTGGGAGGCCTCATGGCCATCTACAGGCACACAGGATGCTTGGCAAGGCTAAGGACAAGGAAATGGAAAGCTTGGAGGGGAGGGTCAAGGGGAGGTATCCAGACCAAAAAGAGCTGTTTGGACAATGCCATTGCTTTGAGACAGATGAAGCTGCTCCTCACAGATAGGTTGATCTTGGGGTTTTATTAAAAAACCCAAAGGTGTAGATTCTGGAGCCTCTAAATAAGCAATGAGATGCTCAGATGACTGATTGCTCTGAAATCCTGGTTGTGCTGGATCTGGGGGCTCTCAGAATCACAGTAGTTAAACTATTGCACTTGACTGAAATGGCAAATATATGCCTTAGCCTTCCCCTCTGCACAAGTCTCTTAGATGTCTGAATCCTTTAAGTGGTAGAAATGAGATGTAATGGTCTGCAATGCCCTGGCTGGGTGGTCAGTGAAATCCTGTGCTGTGAGGCCAGTAATGCTGGGTTATCCAGATTAGACACTGCATCTGATTATCTTGCTGCTAATCCTGCCCTCAGTAATTTAATCAGGATGGGGATTGCAAGGCCAGGATCAGGCAGAAATAATGGGCGATTGCCCCCTTGTGCATCTGTAGTAATTGGAACTCCTTGTTTGTGGCAATATCTGTAATGCATTTAAATAAATATACATATGAGTTCCTGCTGTGTTGCCACTGCCATTGCAACTGGACTCTCCTGTTGTTTCTCACTGTTCGTAGGTAAGAAGTCAGCTATCGAGTGACTTGGGGTGACACGGATTCCTGCATTTGCTTTCTTTGAGTTCTCACAAAGTGTGTGTGTGAGGGGACTGATATGTGATGCCAGTTTAAACTGGGATGGCAAAGAGTGATCCAGTCCAGTAAGAAGAACAGATGATGTTAACCTGCCTGTCAGGTAGCAGTAGGCAAGGAGTCCTACCTCTATGGGAAAGCTGGGTAAAGTAAACCATGTCCTGATCCTGTCTCTGGCAAAGGCTCCCCTGGTGTGGGCTGGGAATGAAGCTGCTTGGTCATGTGTTTGTAGAAGTGCCTAAAGGGGAGCTGTGTTCATGTTACTGAGTTTGGACCAAAAGGCAGGGATTTAGACTGCCTGACACCTGGAGCATCAGATCCTACAGAAAAACTGGTACCCAATCTATGCAGCTTCCCCAAACCTCAAATGAATTGAGACCCGCCTGAATACATGCACATGGGAATATAAAAAGGCCACTTTCTCAGTGTACTGTATGAACCTGACCCTAGCAGCCGAGCAGAGTCTTAGTTAAGGACGACTGGGTGGTGCCTTAGGATTTGGGATGCATGCTACAAGATACAGGCTATAGAGGATAATGGGTGCTCTTGGAGCAGCTCCATGCACAGCCAAGTGTCACAATTCATGTAGGGCTTTTACCCCAGTGCATATGTGATCTATTGGAAAGGCATTTGAGCAACGCTAATATGCTTAGAGCCATAAAATATGTACCCTGTGCAGACCCGCAACTTTGCAAAGACTGTTAAAATAAGCCTAGAGGATAAATACTAACTTTGGAGAAGCGCTCATGCTGTGTACAGCGCAGGGGATGGGGGAAAAACCCAGCTTGACACTTCTTGTTCCAGCCAGGAGAGGGCAGAGGTTCATACGCAACCACGTGTGGCCTCGGGAGGCTGCTGATACTTAATGATGGCATTTGATGGTCACTGCCAAGGGGCTGAGCACTTAGGCTGAGGTGATGATTCCCCTCCTAGATCGTGACACTGGAGAATGCCTGGGGCAGCTGTGAGACAGAGCAAATGCTCTGCTGTGTCTGAGGAGAGGCTCATCCTTGCGCAGGGATGAGGAGAAGCGAGGAGAAGCTGAAAGCAGGGCAAGGAGGAATGAAAAAAGCCAAGGGAGAGAATGGGTGCTGTAGGAAGGGGAGGAATGGCAGGTGGCAATGGCAAGCCTGGCTGCTGGGCAGGGAGCTGAGAGCTTTCCTCCATGTGGTGAATGTGGCTCGTGTCTGTGTGCAGATGCCAGAATTGCAATGCTTTGTGTGTGTAGGAGGACTGTAGCCGGGGAACGGGGTAGATAGCTTAGCTGGAGCTCACAGACTGGAGGGCTGCCTTGGGAAGGAGTCTGCACACACTGGCCTAGGGTGTTTCAGTTCAACACGGCTCCTGCCTGGTGCTGTCCCCTTAGAGGTGGCACCCTGAGCACTGCACTGAGGATGTGCTTTTGTTGCTTAGCTATTTGCGACATGGGGAAGTTTCAGGATCAAGCTGTGAGTGTTTCCAGCAAATGCTTTTATTTTGGAGCTGTTTGCCAATTGTTTTCTTGCCAGCACCAAGAAAGCACCATCTTCCCACTGGAAAACAACCCCATTGCTTTTCCCACTTGCTCTTGCTAGTGGCTTTTTTTGCTGCTGGCAGTTGGCTGCACATCCCATCGCTTGGTGTTTCTGCTGCTCTCAGCCTTGACACTGCATCTTCTTGTTTCCGTGCCGTCTGTCCTCTTGATTGCTACAGCTGATCTGTCACCCTGAACCTCTTGCTTTCTCATCCCACTGCAATGTGGAGCTGGTTGACTCCAGCCTTGGATTTTTCTGCTCCTGTTACTTGAAGGGTCTCAAACCCTATTGCCATGCTGATTGTGCTGAAATCTGCCAGTTTTGCCACCTTGCTGACTAAATAGTTTTAGTTCCCTAGCTTGCTTGCTGGCATGGGTTTCAGTCACAACTGGCTTCCTGCCACCTTGAGTCAGTCCAAACCTTCCTCCTCTGCCTTAATTTCTTTTTTCTGAACAAAATCTCTCCTACTGTTTTGAAGTTTAAAAAGAAATGTGAGATGATATGCTCTCCTTTCTTGTCCTTGTCTCCTAGATGTGAGCATAAGCACCTTCTTTTATCTCCAAGACTCCCTGTATCTATTCCTATCCATGCTGTTATTCTTTCCCTTCAGTCCACCCTCTCTTCTGGCAGATCTTCCTTACAAAACAAACTTGCTATGGAAGCCCCCATGTGTTTTTATAAATACAGCCTATCTCTGCACCTTGACTTGAAAAGTGCCTTCATCAAAGTCAGCCCTTTCCCCTGATGTCCTTACTCTTATCACCTGGGACCTTCCTCCTCTGCTCTTCCTTTCCCTCCCAAGGCTGTTTTCCATTAAGTTACTTGGAGGATGCTGTCCTTCCCTTTGGCCTTTTCCAGTCTAAATTTGTGCAAGTGTCCCATATCACTCCATCCTTGGGCCCTTTCTCTCCTCCCTTTAAATGCTGCTTGACTGATCTCATCCAAGCAGTAAATAGCCTTTGTGGATGCTTTGTCACCTCTTCTCAGTCTGAGAATAGGAGACAAGTGTGTCCTGATGATTTCTGTGCAGATCCAGCTATCTGCTCAGTCTAGAGCAGAGCTCCTCACTTTCCCCTCACCTCCAGTCCATTCCTGCTTTTTCCAGTGGCAATGGAGATTGCCATCAGGTCCTCAATGTGCATGCCACTTGCCTTGGATATGCCACTGGATTGCCAGGTCATAGATATTTTAATGCATACTACTCTGTAAGGTTCCCTCCCCCACGCCACACAAACCCTTCCTGGCATCTTTTCCCTTACTGACAGTTTTTCCCAGCTAGATGGGTGTGATCTCAGGCTCCTCCTCTCTATCTGGAATGTTGCTTCCATGCTGGTCTCTTCCCTAACTTAGGAAAATACCTCTTGCAGTTGGTGTTTCTGCAAAACCAACCACTAACACAGCAAATACTGTAAAGCTGCCCAAGGAGCTGGCTCTCTTTCTTCCCACCATTCATTCTCTGCACAGCTGCTTCCCTGACAAGAGAGGAATGTCCTCTTAGTGCTGCTTGGTTCTAGTGTTTTCGTTTTGAAAGAAAACCAGTGTGGCTAAGAAACAGAAATACCTCTTTGCTTCATCAGTCAACTAAGAAAAAGGTTTCTAGAAATGCAGGGGAGGAAAGACTAATTTTATATGCAGTATAAAATGAGATCCTGGGAAAGGGCTTTGGAGGGAAAGGGCAATGGTGGTTCCAGCCTGACCCTTCTGAAGCCCCTGGAGATCAGCTTTGGGTATGGCTGGGGTGGATAGTAGCAGGACCGTGCTCCTTGATGCATCTTCTTAGATGGCTGTCATGGCCAGCTCTGGTCTGCATGGCAAATATCTGCAGCACTGACACAGCTAAAAAGCCCTGGAATAGCAGAGCTTCTGGGCCACAGCAGGATCTTCAAGGGCAAGGCTGGAATATGGGCAGAGAAACATGAGTCTTTCTGACCCCGTTTAGGTGGTGAGTTGAGTGCTTTCTGGACTTTGTTCTTGAAAAGACCTCTGAAACCCAACCTGAACAGCTCTCCATGATGGGAAAACAACCCTTTTATGCTTAATATGTGTTGGACTGTGTAGAATAAAGGAAGAATCTGTACAAGAGCATATGGTTCTTCCAACTCAAAGCGCTACTCTTTCTGCACTCCATTTGAACACCTAACTAACAGTAGGTTACAAATGTTGCCCATGATCTCAAAATCTTGCTTTGTCCTTCACTGAAAGGTCTGCAACAAGAGCAGAGATGAACTTGCTGGCTACATTGAGTGTAATCCCATATTCTTTGTTGAATCTCCAGTGTTTTCTACACTTATCTTTAACTGTCATCTGGAAGATGCCACTGCGATGTTTAGAAAATACTGTCAGTTGTTACGTCTACTCCACCTAGTCACCAGGTAGACCTGAGCTCCTTCTAAGTAGTCAAGCTTTGCAGTCTTGGGTTAAAGGTGTGCGGTTTGACTGTGCACACAGGTGATGCAGCTGAACTCCCCAGCATCTCTTGGCTGTACTGTGACCACAGCTGGCAAGTGGGGAGCAAGCAAGAGCCTCCAAATGGTGCTCATCCTTTCATGGTCAGGCACGCTGATTTTCATACTGTTTGGATTGGTTGCAGCCCAAAATTCTGGGATGGATATAATGAGATCCCACCAACCGAGCAAAGCAAGGCTTAAAGAAATTTGTTATTTATGTATATGAGCTAAGCAAACAAAGCAACCAAGCTTTTCTGTAAGCAAAACCTCACCAGAGAAGAGCAGAGGCAGGCAGTGTCTTGGCAGGCTTATTAAATAAGCCACTGAAGACTGTCTGTGCTTAGCGTCCAACAGATTCAGGGACAGGTGGCAGGTCAAGTCCATTTCTGGATACTGAGCTGGCTGGAATCTAGGATTCCCTGAGCTTTAAACTGCAACCATCACTTTTATTCTGGGCCTGAGTGGTGCTTTCCTGTCAGTGCCAGACCCCTCTGCCTCCAAGGGAAGTGGTGTCCTTGCAGCTCAGTCTAGGTTGCCACAAGGATTAGTATTCTCACCACATAGTTCATATCCCACTTAAGACACTGGAGCAGAAACCAACATCGTGTCTTTGTACTACGGAGCTGCTGGAAGCTGGTGTGGGTTAAAATGGCTTTAGGGGTCAGGCTTCACCCAGGCAAGCTAGAACTTACAATATTCACTTCAGGGATCAAGTTTCTCCTACAAGTGTGAAAAGCTGCCTCCTTAGCTTGCAGGCTTTCATGTCAGGGACGAAGGTGCTCTACGGATGCTGTCTGTTCATGTGGATTGGAATTTTGTGGGAGAACTGATACAGTTTGTTCCTCTCAATTTCTCCCAGCAAAATGCATGAGTCTGTACTTCAATTTAAGTATGGGAATGTTTTGGGGTTTTTTGCCTTTACCACGGCTGTTCAAGTGCCTAAGGTTTGTGACACTGCCTGTTGTAACCATCTAATGTGGAGATAAATAACTTCACATAAGGGTTGGTTTTCCCATCTTTGCAGCTGAGTGTGAGCTAGTTCGGTTAGGATCGCACTCTGTTGCTCTTCCTTCTTTACTCTTCTTCCCTTTGTTTTCTATTATGTATCTCGCTTTTATTTGGATTTCACTTAGTTCTCAATGTTTTTCATGACATCTGCCAAGAGGAATTCAAGCATTGAACTGGTCCAGTCAAATACCTGTCAGTGGTGCTGGTATCAAGCAGCACTTGTCTGCCTCTTGTATTTGGCCAGACCTTGAGTTTCAGCTTAAATTGTCACAGATCCCATTCCCTGAGGCATGGGAAAGCTGCACTATGAATACACTGATGCTAATAATTTTGGCTCTGCAGGTGTTATTGCATTTGTTATTTTCTGACATCCTGGAAAACATATTGTTAAAATGAACAGGGTACACATAGGCAAATGGAAAAAATTTGGAGCTGGATAGGAGATGACTCTGTGCCCAAGCCTTTGCCTGTCCCCTTCCTCAGGGACACTAGAGCGGTCTGGCACATGCTTAGGATTTTGGTGGGTGTCAGATGGTACTGAATAGCCACCTTAGCGGGCATCTCACAGGACTGTGGGTTCTGAGAGCAGAGTTCAATGATCTAGAAATGTCTCTTGTATGGTAGGAATCAGGCAAAGAAATTGCCTCCTGGGATATGGGCCTTGGCAGAGGTCAATCTGTTGTGACTTCTTGTAATAGCAGATAAAGAATAAGAAAGCTACTCAGCCCTGATGGTTGTAGAGTAGTGATGAGCTAATAGTTTTTTATTATAGGAAACAGGCATAGGCAAATAGGATTTTAAGATAAATAGTCCATTCTCTGTAAGCATTTGAGCACCTGGCTCTTAGGAAGGCTGAGCTGCCAGCAGGAAGCTCCTTCCTGCCTCTGCCCTGTAAAGTGTTTTTTCTTGTGTGAAGCATTCTGAATGCATGTAATTACCTCTTTTAATCAAGTCAAAAAGGGGCTGGTGCTTGAACAACTCCAGCTTATTTTCATATTTTCCCTTTTCACATGGAAGCCTTAACCTCTTATAATGATAAAACAACCTGACTTCAGACACTTTCTTCCCTGGTCCCACTTGTCAGAGGAGGTGATAAAGTTATTTACTAAACTGAATAACTGGAAGTCTGTGGTGGGGCTCACAGGGGCTGAGGGCTAGCCCTGAAAACATAACGTGTTTTGCTGCGAGGATTGAGTACAGCCTCCAGCTTTCCTGGACTTTGAGGAGCTCAGGGTGCTTGGTACCTCACAGCAAACTGAAAGTTGGAATTGAGCTGTGTTTGGGTCAGATCCAACTACCATTAAAGTCAATAGCAAAACTCTTGTTAACGTTAGTGGGTGTATATGAAAGTTCATGAAGAATAGTGGCAGAAGGAGGCTGATGGTACTCTATCAGCCTAGTGCTGGTGCTCAGAAGGACCTTCCTCTGAGTCAGTCCAAGGATGGTTACCTCCCTTCACATTTTTCTTCCATAGTAATTTTTGATGACTTAGTTACAAGTAATTGTAAAACTACTCCCTTGTTTTGGTACATTTGTGGCTTTGTTAGTGCTTTTTCCTTTATTAATATAATGCTGGCTGATTAATCTCAGCACTTGATCAATAATTGTATGTAATTAAACAGACTGTGCTTACTCAAAGGTCATGGCTTGTTTTGGTCTTTATTCTTCACACCAGCTCCTAATGCACTTAAGATATGCTTCTGGCAACTACTGGGATGATGTAAGGAAGTGACATCAGCTGATGATATCACAGTTGTTGTTTTTCTTGTTCATAAACAGAAGCTGTGTACGTCATCCTCAAGGTGATGACTACAGCATGCAGAATGTTCTGTGTATTTTACCCTACTCGTATTATTAAAAACTTCTAGTCTCTGTTTACTCCCTCCTTCCCCCACTGCATTCCTTACTTTTTGTAGTAGTGTTAGAGGTCCTTCCTGCTGCTGCTGTGTCATGGCCTACTTCCTTGGAACCTGCTGCTTTGGTTTGTGCTTATCTGAGCACAGCTTATGGCACGTGAACATCTTCTGAGCCTGGTGTGGTACAGAGCTGGGGTTTTTTTTTCTGTCTTAAAGGAATCTGTTCTGCTGGCTAACGATGGCAGTTAGCTAATGATGCCCATTGGTCTTCAGGAATAGATGCTTTGGAGTCCAAAAAAGGACTTCCAGAAGCACTTGGCTGAGTCCTGCTCCCCAGTGCAGCTGGTTTCAAGGGGTGCACTGGTTTCAAGGTTAGATCCACACTGAACATCAAGTTTAGTAGTTATTCCTCCTCCTTGGTCAGAATTCAGTGCAGCTCCTTTCTGATTGAACTGTCTTTAAGGAATACTGTCTTTAAGCTGTGGGCAGGACAAGCGCCTTTGTGGAACCTTCAGTGAGGGCAGTTCTGTCTCTAGCCAGGAATTCTTCTGATCTGGGCACTCAAGTTGGCTTCTGGGCAGTTTGGGAACAGGCTGAGACATTGACCTCTGGATTCGTGCTCCCTGGAAGCCACAGTGAAGAATTGAAGCTGTCTTGTGGCCAGGTTTGTGTAGAGCTTGGTACAGAACTTATGTCCCCTGGCCCTTGAGATAGTACCTCTGCCTGGGTTTGCTGTTTTGGATGGTCATCATCAGAAACTAGCACTGAGCAGGTGAAATCCCACCACTGGTGGAATTGCTCCCTCCTGGCACATCCAGCCTCATGCAGAAGTGTCCCATGCGGATGTGGCAGCATGTGCGTGGCTACATGCATGACCTTACAGGCTGGCTGGTGCCTCTGCCCTCGTGAATGGAGGTTCCCCCTAGAGAAGGAGGCACTGTGCCAGAGTAGCAGATGGGCAGGAGCAGCAGCAGCTGGGAGACCATGTATGATCATCACGTGGGCTTTTACTGTCTGCAGCAATGCTGAAATGACCACTTGCCTCTTTCATGTCTGTGCTCAGGGTTGCTCCTGAGCCAGCTGCTTTCCAGAGGCTGGGAGTGGAAGGGGGACAGGCAGCACTGATTCCAGCAGGCTCTGCCCAGCATCCCCTATCAATGGGGGGAAGCAGCAGGTTCCTCAGGGGTTGGAGGCCTGTGTAGTACTTCTTTGTCTGGACCATGATGTGAGAGCAGACAAGCTGAGTCCTTGCTGTGTCCCCTCTCACCTGTCCAGGCTCAGTTCTTCTCTGCCAAGTAGAAGACTTATTTCCATACACCTTGTCCTGCTCCCTCTGGGGAGAGGGGGTAGCTCTGGGACTGTTGTTAAAACAAGCTGGTCTTGTGCATGTCTCCAGTAGTGCAAGCTGGGCAAGAACCCTGCTGATAAAACAATGGTGCAGGCAGCCCTGAAGTAGCCCTGTGTCGGTAGCCTCATGGAAACCACTCAGGACTAACACCAAGGGTAACTCTGCCTCTCCCAAATGATGATCTCCTTGCTATGAGGGGAGCCAAGGACACACTGAAGCCTTGTGAAGAGGGTCTGCATGGGGTGGTTTGTGCTTGGACTGAGCCACCTCCTTATTTGTACCATGATTCCAGCTTACTCCAAAGGCTTGAACATGCAAAGCAAACAGATGAGAAGCGGGGGAAGCACCACTGGCAACCCTGTGGACTTGGTACAGGAGGGTGGTGCTTCAGAAGCTCTCCTTCCACTTTGTCTCAAAAGGTGTGGATGGGAAGGAGTCCGGGCTCAGCACATCTGCATCTCCTGAGTGCTGCAATGCTTTGTCTTACTGTGGTTTGGAGAACGCCTTGATGCATTATTGAGATGCCATTAATGTGTGTATCTTCATTTGCTGGCTGTTACTTGCAAAGCCACAGATCTGACTTTCCTGAGGGTCTATAGGAGAAACTGTGATCTAACTCAAGCTGGTCTAGCTTGCTTGGTACTTTCATGCAGGATGCACAGTTAAAATCTAGAGTAGAGCACAGACATTATTATATTCCTTTCTACTGATAAGGTGTTTGAAAGATGGCCTGTAAATGCTAAGGGAGGGAAAACATCCACTGGATTTGTTCCCTTGAATTTGCCTCTATATTGAGGAGAGAATCCTTGAAGGGACTTCATCTGTTCTGCATAGGGAGGGCCGTCTTTCTTCATGCTGGCTTTTTATTTTAAGAACGCGTCTTAAGTGTGTTTCATAGTTTCATGATCTGGAAGGGAAATCATGATATTTCAAATGTGACCCAGAAAGAGATAAACTGTGATTGAAAATGAATATGTGGATTGGTGGGTTTGTGTTTTGTTTGAACTATTTTCTTGCCTGCTGTTACCTCAAAGGAAGAAAAGCTTCAGAGCTCAAAGGCAAAACAAAACCATTGAGAGGACCTCCACAAAGAAAACAAACCCTGGAAGAAAGCAACCTACCTCTGCTAATGGGGAGCATGTTATGGCTGTCTCTTGTGGGACACTGGAAAAATATATTTCCTATGTTTGGGAAACTTGGTCTTTGTGTATTCCTATGGCAGTGGGGCTCAGCCTGATGCCTGCAGCTAGGAACTGTTTCCCACCTGTTCCTGTGAAGCTGAATTATTGATGGCTCTTTGCTTTCCAAGGAGTGCACAGCTTTGAGAGGAGTCTCTTGGTTCCTTGGTCCAGTGCCTGGTATTAGGAATGGTGCCTCAGATTATGCTCTTGGTAAATAGCCCATCCGTATCTTAAAAGTTAGGGTGTTTCTTTGCTCTCACTTCTTCCTGTTGAAAATTGTTCTTGAAATTGGATGCCAGGAACCTTAATGGCCTCTGAGAGTTTGCCTGGTTTTAATCTGTGGGAGCTGATAACTTGAGTCCAAGTGTTTTAAAAGAACTGGCTGAGGAGTTATTGAGCACTCTGGTGTATATTTTGATTGCATTTTGGAACACTAATAAGGACTAATAGACCTTGAAAAGAGTTATTGTTTCACTTGCATTTTCAGAAAAAGCACACAGGTTGACTCTGGAAGTGTAGTCTGGTCAGTGGGGCATTGATGGTGGGTGAAACCGTAACAATGGGGAAACAGGATCCCACCATTTGATGAGGAAAAACTGAAGAAACAGTAGAAGTTTAATTCAACATTCTAGTCCTGTCATAAACTGTCTGCTTTGTCAGCTCTTTAGAGTGCATTTTGACTCAAAGCTCACCTATAATACCTGAATATTCAATCCTGAAATAAAATAAAACTAATGTTATTCTTCACAATAACGTAGGACTTAATAAATGGGTAGGAGCCAGTTAACATGTGAATTTTATATGGTGGGTCTTCACCCAGCTGGGCTGTTTCTAGTTGATTTTCAGGCGCACTAGTGTGCCATCTCCAGTTCATGTGCCCTGCCGCCTTGTGGGATGGTAGCTGAGATTGGGGCAGGTGTTGTACAGAACTGCCTGGACCATGTAGGAAGGTGGGATCATGTGCACAATGCTCACTTTCATAACCAAATTCAGGGTTGTGCTTTGGAATGGGGAAGCCTTTGGGCAGTGTCTGCAGGATGGGGTACAGCAGCTTGGATGAGGAGCATGAGAGCCTGTGTAACCACCGACTGGTTTGCCGGTACTGGGTTGCAGGTGAGAAGGTGAATATGAACACCAGGATGCATCAAGAAACAGTAGGAGAGAGGAATTGCTGTTCCTGTATTTAGAAACTTATGTAGTGCTGGAGCCACTTATCCTCTACATGTGCAGCTCCCAGCACAGTGGATGCCTTGAACTGCTTTTTCAGGAACACAAATCATAAAAATAAGCACAGAACTGGGGCTTACATCCTTATCATACCAAAGTTGGAAAATATGGAAAAACTTAAGAGCTGCAGGAATAATTCCAGTGTGGAGAAACTTCCTTACAGGGACAAACTTAAGGAGCTCAATCTGTGTTCTCTGAAGTGACTTGATTCTGTTACGAATGTCTTATTAACTTCTCCTTTAGCAGGGGACTGCTCATTTTATCAAGCAGCCAAAGAGAGACCAAGTCCAATGGCTGGATGCAAAAGCAGGAAAACCCAAACTAGCCATGAGCTGGGTGTTTTATGAATCAGCATAATTAATCTTGAAACAACACATCCAGGGAAGGCCTGAATCTGAGAGTGGGCACCTCACAAGAGATCCACTCCATGTTGGCAGGTGTTGTGGGCTCAGTCTGGTTTATATGGTAGAGGGAGGCTATGGCGAGTGGAGCGATCCCTCTGAATTTGAGTGCTGTGGCCTGGGGGTTTGCCTCTGACCATGTGCGACACGTGCACACACACACACACATGCACATCACCTGCAGAACCCAGCCGGTGCGTATGCAGCAGCCGGGACGTGTTCCGCGTTGCGTGGATGCCACCTCCGTGTGCCCGGGAGGTGATTTCCGCGCCCAGCGGGACTCCCGCTATAAACCAGCGGCGGTTTGCGCCCGCTTTGTGTAACCCAGCGCTCCCCGGGCAGCGGGGCCGGGGAGAGAGGGGGGACATCCCAGCCGAGCGGCCGCTCCTCCTCCGCGCATCCCGGGGGCCCGGCGCTGCCGCGGTGCGGGCCGCGGAGGCGGAGCGCGGGCGGGGCGCGCATGCGGGCGGCGCCAGGCAGCGCGGCGGGCCGCGGAGCCACTCGCCCCCGCAGCACCGCTCGGCCAGGGACAGCTCCCGCCGGCGCGCAGGTAACGCGCTCCCCCCGCGGCCGCGCTGCGCTCCGCTCCCCCACCCCGGCCGCGGGGCTGGGCACAGGGAGGGTCGGGGGGGACTAAAAGGGGGGCGGCTCGGCGGCTCACGCTTTCCCCCCCCCCCGCGGTGGTTGCTTGCTTGCAGCTCTCAGGCTGTGTCGGCGCCGTCCCCACCGCGGAGCCGGCTCTGCCCGCCGGGCTTTCGGCTGAGGAGGGAGCGCATCTTCCGGCAACTTCCCGGCAACTTCCCGGCGCTCGCAAAGCTCCGCGATGGAAGGGAAAGGTGGGTCGGGGAGCGGGGAAAGGAGGAGGGGGGATGGTGCGGCGGCGAAAGGACCGCAGTGGCCGGGCCGGGTGCGCGGCGGCGGGCCGGGAGCCGCCGAGCCGTGCCGTGCCGTGGCGGGGACATTGCAGCACCGGCGGGGAAGCGGGCTCGGGAGGCTCTTCCCTCCCCGCTCCAGCGGGTGGTATGCCGGCAGTTGCGTCGTGGAGCGTGGTTGAAAGGGGGTGGTGGTTTGGTGGTTGTCTTTTTTTTTTTGTTTTGTTTATTTTTAAATTTTATTTATTTTCCCTTTAGGGTGAGACAGATGTTAGTTGGTGATTTGTTTTCTTAATGCTAAGGATTTGCATAATAAATATGAGGTCTGTCCCGTGTTTGTGTTTTTTTTTTTTTTTAGTCAGTCAGCAATGGGGAGGTTTTTAAGAGATGAAAAGCATTTCATAATTAGAATGGTTTTTAAAAAATTTTTTTTTTTT
Organism: Fratercula arctica; assembly: GCA_947846985.1. Taxonomy (NCBI): domain Eukaryota; kingdom Metazoa; phylum Chordata; class Aves; order Charadriiformes; family Alcidae; genus Fratercula; species Fratercula arctica. Next base: position 37,943,625 of record CANTUZ010000006.1, read on the forward strand.
TTCTGGAATGAGAGGAACAGGGCTACAGAGCTCTCCCCTCATTACGTTGCATATTTAACACATCGGAACATCCTGATAGATTGGGAGAAATGCACTGAGTATTGTGCTATTGAACTGTCCACCCTAGAAAGAGGAAATCATTAAACATTGCCTGCCTAGCTTGTCTGTTTGCATACAAAGACATATATCTCACCCAAATATATCTGTTCGTGTTGGGCATATGTATTTTGTTTCCACATATAGCTAGGTAGTCCTGCACGTTTATTTACCTACCTACCTCTACAATTGCACCAGACATCATACATTCAACTGGTACATGAACTCAGGATCTGTACATGTTAACTGCCAATGAAATATTGATGGTAGGTCAGTCCATGCGGAGGGGAGGCTAGCTGCCATTCCCACCTAACCCAAGCTGCCAGCTCTCCTGTATAACACAGATCCGGTAGCTGTTTAATTGATAGAGATCAAGGCAGTGGGAGAATATGGACTATATTAATTCAAGGAAAACGATGGCAGACTTGTATAATACTACATACCTTCTAGGGAGCTGAGCGAGCTATATTTAAACCTCAGGTTTATTTTTGTAACTATCTTGTCAATCAGGGCTATAGTTCTCCTGTGTGGGAATATCTGATTATATGCTGATTAAGGAAGGAAGCTATTTCAATCATATGGAGGCAGTATGTCCTATAAAGTACAGTTTCTTGTGGGCAGTGATCAATAGAATTACTAGGGCTTGAGGACAGGTAAGTACCTTTTTTAAAAAAAGTGTATCTGCGAAGACTTGACATTGATTAAAAGCTCCCAGCAGTCATGTTAGCCTTGATATATTATTATTTTTCTGGCTATCCATGCTGTTTTCACAGTTAACCTGAAATGGGACACCTTTACCTTTTTGAATGTCCTACTGGTACATGTCTTGATGCAAAACAAATAGACTGTGACTTTAGTGTAACACATTATGTGCCTTGTCATGCGCTACGCAAGCAGGCAGAAGGCTCTCCGTGGAACTCCTGATGGAGCTCGTGTAGCTGGAGGAGTTCTACAGGGGGTAGAAAGGTAACATCTGCAATCAAAGAAAAGAAAAAGGCTCTAGATAGCGGGTGGTGAAAGAAGCACCTGAGAGAGGGTCACCTGATTCCGATCCTGTGCAAACGGATAGTGGCTGTTATGATGCAGTTGCTGCCCGAGTTGGCAATGAGCAGCTGAACAAGGCAGCCTTTGGCACCACTGGCACTTGTGTTTATTAGTTTCAAGATGGGCTCTGCAGCAGTCCATGTTTCCAGGCTCTTGGCTTTGGTGGAAGAGTTATCGGGGCTGAGACAACCCCAAGAGTCACTACTCTAACCTTTTGCAAAAAAATCTCAGCAACTTGCTCTTGCTCGATGTTTTCCTTGGTGGGGAACAAATAACTCTCTGGGTTTCCTCTATCTAAGCAGGAAAAAAAAAAAAGGGCTGTTCAGAGCAAACCAGCAGAAATCAAGGCGCCAGAATGGGACAGGTCCAAAGTAAAGATGACCTTAAAGGGGAGTACACAAGCAACTTTGTCATCTCAATGGGAAAATGAAAAGGCAGATGAAGTCTGCTCACGGCAGGAATCCAGTTGTGTTGGCGCTGAAGTAATTCTTGAAACTCATTTAACGTTGGAGTAGCATGAGGAGGCCTGTGGTACATAGATCTAACAGTCTAATATTGTGTACCTCTACACAGTGCAGGACGTCTCTCCAGAGGGAAGGTGTGAGCCACCCCAAACCTTTCACATCTTCAGCTTTTGTGATTAATCCTAGATGGACTTGCAGCTGCATTGCCTTACTAGGCTGTTGTTTACGTTTAATTTTCATTACTAACCAAGCCTCTGCATTGCAAGTTCTGTGTTAAGAGGTTGCTGCTTGTATACAGTGTTTCTCTGAAGTCATCCCTTGCTTTTTAAATGCTTTCTCCTGCAGCCCTTTTCCTACCCCTCCAGTCTTCCTCAATGCAAATCTTAGAACACTTCAAGCTCAGTGTTATGCAGATACTGGGGAAGAGTGTGCGCTATATTAAGCAACTTAAAGTCTGTTTAAGAAAACCTACCTTCTGGTCCCTGAATTCAGCTGTCCCTGGTGACTGCTGTGGATGTTTCTGTCTAGGATTTGCCATCCTAAGACAGCTTGATTGTCTGAACGTGGCTGGTGCTGATGCTTTGCAAAGCCCTGCAGTCCCCTTAAAAAAAAAAAAAAAAAAAAAAAAAGGAGCTAAAGGCCCATCTCTGGTGCTGCTCAGAGCAGCTATAACCGATTGCGCTGCTTGGACTCATTCATGAGAATGCGGGGAGGACATACCCTAGTTTTTGTGCAGGGGGATGCAGGATTAAGGACTTGTTGTTAGAACTGCCGCAGTAAGCGTGCAAGCAAGAGGGTCCTGGTGTGGGCTGAGGAGGTGATAGTGCAGCCTGTGCCTCCTTCCAACACTCCAACCTGGCTAGAGGCAATGTCTCCATCTCCTCTTGATTCCTAAAAGGTAAATAATTGTAACACTCTATGGATCTGCAGTGTTACCGACGCGTCTTGGTGGTCTAAAAGTAGCATCTAACTTACTGCTTCTTCAACTTAATTCTGTTCTGCACATCCACTGACTCCAAAAATTTTTCCAGCAGCGAGAAGCTTAAAAGTTGTAGCTGCTCCTTAAAGCTCATTAGGCAACGGGGGAAGGGAGGGCGTTGTGAGTGAAGATTCTGTTTTGCATCTGCTACCTGATCCCTGTTCTCTGAATCTCGCCACTACAGCAGTTCCTGTAGGCTGCAGCAGTAAGTGATACCACTCTAGGCATCCCAGGAGCTGGGCTTTGCCAAAGCTAACAATAGTTAACATGGAGGTTAAAGAATACTTGGTCATTTGCCAGATTCTTTAGTCACAGTCAGAAAGATGCTTAGCAGGGGAAGGAATGTCACACAGTGATGTTCAGGCTCAGAGGCTGGGAAAGAAATCAGCCAAGCAAGAGTCAAGCTGCACAGCGTGGAACAGATCCCTGGGCTTCTGGACAAAGTGGAGAGGGACTGCAGGCTGGCCTTGCCGCAGGGAGCGCTCCCTTCCTCCAAAGGTGCTATGTTCTTTGCTGTAGTCCTGAAGACACAGGGAAATCCTTTTCTGGCAGTGAGGGAAAAAAGACATATTACTACTTTTACCTTGTTTGAGGTGGGGACTTGATGTGTCCATGTTTCATGGGGGGCAGGGGCACGCTGCCTGCTGGGCCATTCTGCATGGGCAGCAGGCTCTTGGTGCTCTCTGCTCTCCCTGGAGGTCAGTGCTGGGCGTTGGTGGCCCTGGGGAGGTTTCACTGCCTGGGTGCAGGGCAGGCTGCTGACAGCACAGGATGCACACTGTCAGATGGGAAATACAGCAGGACTTGTTTGTGCCAGCTGCTCTACTGGGACAGCAAAGCTAAAGCATGTTGTTGGCTACCCCACTGAGATCTGGAAGTGCCCTTGTCAGTCCTCTGAGCCATCGTCGTGTCCTGTTGGATAGTAGTGTCGGGTTGGAGAGACGTCCTCCATGCGGTGGGTCTTCCCTCAGGAACACCATTCTCGTGCTCAGAAGGCTGTGTTGTAGAAGCCAGGGGATCTGCTCTTACAGCTCTCTTCTGCTGGAGAGTCCCAAAGCAGCCAGGCTTTGAGGAGATGTCTGCAGAGGACATCTCTGCAGAGTGACTGTCCCAGGAAGATGCTGCCACAGTAGTGCTATCTGAGTCATGTTCTCTTTCCAGTCACAATTGGAAAAAAAAGAGTCACAATGCTGCTGTTCATAGACATGCAATGTTAACGCCTTGAAATGGGGTCCTGTGAAACAGCAGTAAGACCCAGATTGCCTACGGCACAGAGCTGCCCTTCTGGGGACTGGCAAACAGTCCGAGCAGTTTACATCTTGCTGTCTTGTGGATATGTGAATGGGTAGGGTGGTTTGATCCATGTGTCCCTACTGGAGCTGCTCTGAAGCCTCCTTGACCAGACCCAGTGTCATGGGCCAGCTTTCTCTGCGCAGGTGTCTGTGTGCTGTGCCTGTAAAGGACAGAATCTTCACCTTGAAGAACTTGTGAGCAAAACCCAACAAGATCTGATGAATGTTGGGATTGCAGGCAGGCTTTGTGGATGAGGTGAGAGAGGGTGGCAAGTGAGAACATGCAGTTCTGGAGATTGCTGTGCACTGTTCCCACCTTCATGGCTTTCTTCAGTGATCAAAGTAAAGATCTTAGTGATCCCAACTGTAGTTCATGTCCTGAAGCTGTTTGGGATGCTCATGTCAAAACCTACCTCATCATGCATCTTCCTGACACGTTGTGTATTTGTTAGAGGTGAGCCTGGAGCACATACTGCTGGACACGTGTTGAAGCCATGCAGATTGCTTTGGTAAAGATAGGGTCACACAAGTCATCTTGGTTACGTCTTTGGAATGGAGACTAAGTAGTGGCACAGCTGCTGTTGTTATGAAACTGTTCCGTTTTTTGGGGGGAACGCTTCCACCTCTGTCAAGATGGCTAGAGGCTTCTCTGAGCAGCTCATTTTCCATAGAGAACATGGCTGTGTGCTCTGCCTTTCTCAGTGATGTGCTGTGTGAGATCCAGGACGTGTTACTGAGGCCAACGGTCCTCAAACTGGCTACTTGAGGTTTGACACAGGGAAGAAGGTTTGGGGATGTAGATAAACGGCCTGATTTTTTTTCTTTTAGTATCTCACCTGTGCCCCAGGCTATGTATTTCTGTCTGGATGCCAGCTTTCTGTAAAGCAGGGGAACACTTTGGTTGCCTGACCGTAACACCTTATCCCTGAGGCTGGAGCATGGCGCTGTGAAGATTGCTTTGCTCCTGTGCATCAGACTCAATTTCCGCTGAAGTTGCGAACTGGAACGGGTTGCCCAGAGAGGTGGTGAAGGCCCCATCCCTGGAAGTTTTTAAGGCCAGGTTGGATGGGGCTTTGAGCAACCTGGTCTAGTGGGAGGTGTCCCTGCCCATGGCAGGGGGATTGGAACTAGATGATCTTTAAGGTCCCTTCCAACCCTAACAAATCTGTGATTCTATGCGGGAGGGGAGCGTAAGGCACTACGCTAGCACTGCATGCATGCTGTTCTTTAATGCATTTCAGAAAGCAAGTGAACTGTCTGCTCCTCTTACATTGGAAATCCCATTAAACACAACACAAATATGACTGTGTCCTGGGAGGGCTCAAAGATGGTAAGAGCTCAGGTTGCTGTGTGGGACTAGCAAATGGGCAAACCTTGGCTGCATGCTGCCACCTAGAAGAGCAGATAAATCTAATATCTTTATTAGCCATCAGTTGGTAGCTGCTGAAATGCTGTGGGCAAGTATCTGCAGCTTCTGGATAAGAGGATGACCCAAGCTTATCTGATGCTGGGGGAAGTAGACATGGTGCCCATATTCCTGCATCCCTACAAACCTGCCATGTTACTAAAACAAAGGGGAAAGAGGGCCCTAGTAATAGGCTTAAATGTTATAAAAATGGGAGGAGGACTTAGTCATCTGGCTATTATTAATATAACCAAGAAACAGACAAATTCCTCCACCCCACTTCCACAAGTTACGTGGGAGCTGTGGAAGTTGCATTTTAGCCTGAATGAAATGCTGGAGTAATTTAAAATGAATTTTTTTTAACGCATTAAGTTGTTCTGACGTACCATTTTATACATATAGTGGCTGGAAGCATAATCTGTGGATACTCTGAGAAATGACTTGTATACAATGGTTTCATCCGTAGTTCGTTTAGGGTGCAGAAATTTCAAAAAAGAAACTTGATTTTTAAGCAGGTTTTTTCAAAAGGCTTAGCTTACCGCAAGATTTTTCTTATCTGCTCTTATCTTTCCCCCTCTATCTACTCAGCTATTCAAATCCTGTCTGAATTGCATTCATTTCTAATGTGCCATAAAACTTGGTATGCAAAAGCTAGTTATTTAGGGAGAATCGCAGGAACTATTTTAGTCTGTGTCTTTTGACCTATAAATGAGATAACATGATTAACTTTTACGTGCAAAGCTTGGTGTTTATTAGCATGGTAAAAGGCAATTTTACAATGAAAAAAATATTCCTGATGAGCATAATAATTAATGCTTTCATTCAAAGTATAAAGATCTTAATAATTTTGTTATACTAAAATGATTGACAAAAGAGTTTACTATTTTCCTGTCAGTGATACAAGGATGTTTCCTTTTTTTATAGCTCCTACATCCCTGCTTTTTTGTGTTCTTTATACTCAATAAGAGTACAAATCATTACGCTAATTCATTGAGTTTCTTCTCCAGGTCCCAGGTTTGGATGAACCTTACGATTTGATATTTATGTAGGATACACATTGAAAGCTATGGCTCTTTTTTTTTTTCCTCCGGATTGAATTAAACCATTTATGGTGTCGTCATGTTTCAGTAGAGATCTTGTGGCTTGGGATGACGGCTGCTCAATAGAGTGCAGGAGCAACACTGCGGCATGCCCTGAGCCACGCGGCCGAGGGAGGGCTGTGTACGCATCAGGATGCGTACTTTCAGAAATAAGGCGTTTTACTTGCTATTTTTAATAGCATGTGCAAAGCGAGGAGTCAGGAAAGTATGGAATAGCATTTCTAATTCGGAAAACTGCCTTTCTTGAGCCGTTTCTTCCTTTTGTGTTTCATCCCTCTGTTGGAAGCTGGTTTAGACTGACTTTATCCACCATCAGCCTTCAATAGGTAAGGTTAATTCACTGAATGTAGCTGCTTAGAGGATTTAGGAAGAAAAGCCAGGAGTTCTGAATGCTTTATTGGTATAATGAGGGAAAGTTTCCTTGCTTCTTAGTCACTGAGAATGTATTATTAATGCAAAAACACTTTCCTTGAATTTAATGCTATCTCCAAAAGAGGCTGACAAGCAAGAAGGCCTCTTCAGGAAGACTGAAGCATATCTGGTCACTAAACCTCGTATGCCGTGCTTATTTCAACATAAAGTGCTGTCACTGATTTTCATTTTTCTCTCCAAATCCAGCCAGATAAGGGTTATGGGTAGGATGGACATGCTCTAGTGTTGTGATAGTCCCTACTCAAGCAAGTGTTGGACTAGAAACCTTGAGGTATCCTCTAGCTGATGTTGGTCCCTGATATGACCCTACTGAAGGCCTTGAACTCTAAATCTGGTTCTGAATTCCGTATCCTGCCTCTTCCTCCTCCTATTCACATACTGGTCTGTACCCATTTCTCATATCTTGAGTGTTTATCATGACCTGGGGCATCGAAGAGCTGGGTCCAGGTGCTGTGGCTGGAATTTGGCTGTGAGTTATACAGTGTGTGTGTTGGGGGGATCACAGGTGGCTGTGCAGTTTGAAAGATCAAACCTTGTATGAAATTCATCAGCGGAAGTAAACTTCTGCCTTGAAGGACAGGCCTCAGAACTTCATCCTTTATTGATGTGCAGTTCTGAATGTGTATTTTGGGGAAGAGCTTTAGACAGTATAAAACTCACCTGACCTTCAGGTAAGAATGTCTTGCAATGGCTTCAGAATGGTAGAAACAAACACAAAACATCAAAATATTTCAGATATCTAGAATTACTCAATTTCGTCGTAGGTGATATTACTTTAAGATTCAGCTTAGCTTTCTGAAACTGTCTAGGGAAAGATGTACAGTATGAATTGATTCTTTACTTGAGAATCCTTACACATGCTGTGCTTGCGATGATGCAAAAGTATCCATTCACCCCAAATTCAGTCTTATAAATGCTAGTGGCTTCAGCATACTGTAAGCGAGAGGGAAATAGCAGTAATGCCAATAAAATGAGGAAAAATATAGAATCCAGCACCTTCTAGTATAACAGAGGAAAAAAAAGAAATTACTTGTACAGAAAGGAAGACTTGGATTTCCTAATTTGATACTAACAAGCCATTGCAGCATAACTGGGTTGACAGTAGAATCAGCTTCCTCAGCAAGACCTGCTTTCTGTAATATTCCCAGCATATTTGATCTCTTTGAAGGCTGAATCTGAGCTTTTGAGATATTTTCTAGCCTTAAATTCATATTCCCTTTTAGTATTGACCAGTGCTCCTGGTATTCTGAGATTGCCTGTTAACCAGTGCCATACATTATCAAATAATTGCATTGATGAAGTCAGCTGTTAATTTTTAAACTTTTTTTTCCTATCGGTGTGTCCCAGTGGAGAAATTACGTGCTGCAAATTGTAGCTGTTTTGTTGCCGTATGAGAAGTGAGGGAGAAATCAGTGGAGAAGTTTAAAAATTACTGTCCTGAGTCTCCTCTTCCAGTCAAGATTTTAAATAAAGCCTGTGGAGCTACTCTGGATTTGCACTTGTGTAGGTAAATGCATCATTTGGTCAGTAGGCAAAGGCCAGGTCTTTAATGCCTTACCTAACTGAAAACACAATGGAAAGAATACTGATTATATGGTGTACGAGCTATTTAAATGCCTTTAGACCTTAATTATTAACTACTTAAGAAGTTGTAAAGGTTTGAAGAAGTCATTTTGTATTGGTTCAAAGAAACGTTAAAATAACAAACAGTGGTAGCTTGTTTACCTTTGACTTCCTGCTGCTTTGAAGGCAGTTTACTTTATTGGTACAAACTATATAGCTTTGGGCCTTTTATGTTAGCAACTGCTATTAAAATTGCTATATAGTGTCTTCAAAAGTCAGGATATCCACCTCATCTTAAAAATGACTATTAAATACACTTAAAACAAGTGTCTCTGAGGCGTATCTCTGCCATTACTACTGAACATAGTACTGGATACCTAGATTACCTGTCAATTTTATTTGCATGATTCATCTCCCAGTAACACGTGTTTCAGGTTTTCCTGCCTAAACTGTATTTATAATGCATTCCCCTCCTGAAAAATCAACATCCAGGAATAGCTAGCCTTTGGTGGTGTTCTGTTGTTTGGTTTTTGTTGTGTGTTGGTTTTTTTTTTTTTTAAAAAAAAAAAGCAGTAGCTAGGATTGAATTTTCCACCTCCTTTGATTAGAAGGTTCCCAGAAATAGTGAGGACAAGCTTGACATACTGAAGCAACGCAAGCCTGCAGCCGTGGGCAGTATACAGAGACAAAGAACAGAATGTGTTTAAAATCTTAATTATTTATAGTAAGGAAATACTGGTTTTGATTAAATTGTCCCTTCTGTGGTACCACCCTAAGGTTGACGACAGCAGCACTGAGTGCAGAATTTAGCCTCGCGTTCTGCTGTCTGTGAAACTGAGAACAGGGTGCTGGGGCTGATGCTGAGCTTTGCATGCACAGGCATCTTCTAGCGCAAGCAAAGCTCAGCGCTGTGCGACTCAGTCAAACAGCAGGAATTTTTTGATTGATGGCCTGTTATAGGCATACTGCTATATATATGAAAACACAGGCAGTTCCTTTTTTAGGTAAAGGTTTTCAGGAACAGTGAGTCCAGAAAAGTCTCGCTGAATCTCAGCACCATTAAAGCTGGCATCACCACCACTGAAACGAATTTATGCTCACGTGGAGTGTGAGTTTATATTTGGTAATCTCAAAAGCAAGGCTGGTTCTCAGCTACTTTACTGCTTTTGTCTTACTGAAGTCATCTTTATTACCCAGAAGCTGTACAGCAACTTGGTCATCCAAACCAAACAGAGCGTGTCCTGAATGAAGCTTTCCATCTTATCTTGAAAGTGGCTGTGGTGGGCTGTTGTCTTGGAGAATCTTGGGAAGGACCGTGTAGGTTGACATGTCCCACTTCTGTCTCTCTCTTGTAGCTTCATATCAATTCTGTAAGTTGGACTTGGGCTTGAAGCCTGGCTGGGGCACCCAGGAGGTGTTTGGTGCTTTGCTCTTCTCCCTGGCTCCTCAGATGTGTGAAGGCTCTGTCTCCTGCAGAATTCCTGCTTGTGGGCAGTTCTCCTTAGTGCCAGGACTTCTGTTCAGCCTTAGGGGTAGTAGTCAGTGGTCTAGCAAAGGATAATCTATGACATTTCTGGGCTGTCCACTGTCTGTCAGGAACACTGGTGTAAGCACTTGCCTCTTCTTCTTCCTGTTTGCAAAGGACTTGCCTAAAAATCAGGTTTTTCTATTTTGCAGAAAAATTACATTCCCTGAAGTTTTCGTGCTGAATCGGATTGCACCCAGTATTTTTTCTCACCATTCAGGCCACTCAGGGTCTTCCTGGAGTCCACGCTTACTGATAGAATAGGATATTTCCAGTTGGAAGGGACCTACCATGATCACCTAGTTCAACTGCCTGACCACTTCAGTGCTGAGAAAAAGTTAAAGCACGTTATTAAGGGTGTTATCCAGATGGATCCTGTCTTGGATCCATGAGAGCTTGTCAACGCTTGAGGTATTACGAACAGCACAGCTGAGATTAGACTTGTGTTTTGCAGCTAAACAATTTCACTGTGTGCTATTTTTGTAAGGAGGTATCACAATACTCTTACTGATCTCTGAGGCACTGTGGATTTTGTGTGTGATGCTTTTAAGGCCTTTCCAGGTGGAGGTACGTATGGACCATAAAGCCTTTATCATTGTTTTTAGTTCTTGTATTATTTCCCTCATCGACTTTGTAGCTCTTCCATTTGTTGAAGTGTGGAGGTTAAGTTGATGTTGGAAATGGCTGTTTCCAGCTTTCTGTTTTATCTTCCTTTGTAAAAGAGGAACGGTGCCATTGGCCCAGAAAGGAGAGCCACATATTCAAGAAAGCATGCATATTTTTCTCTTTAAAAATACTGTATTTCAATCTTAAGTAGTATGTATTTTAGCTTGAATTTGTTTTGAAATTATTTCCTTTAAAAATAATTAAAGAACAAAAAACACTTTAAACAGCACAAACAGTAATCCTCCATTTAAAACTCTAAAATTCATACTTTTGCATGGATTTTCCCAGGAAAGTTCAACAGAACTGGTCATGAAATTGCAAGTATTACAATTCACTATATCAAGTGTTTCTGCGTGGAAGATGTCAGCTGCAAATTTTCTGCCCATGCTTTGCCAATAGTTACTGGCTCAAATGCCTTGCCAAGGCCATGTGAAACTATTTAGTTCCATGAAGATGGCTCGTCTGGCCTCACCTGGGTGGATGACCTTGTAGCTTTACCAAAAAAGCATCACTCTAACCAGATTGTGTTGTCTTGGTTTGTGAACTATGTGGTTTTCACCCCATGTTCCCAGAATAGCCCCAGGTGGCACCACTAGCTGTGAACTATGTATATGTATAGTGATGCTGCAGGGTACCAGAAATAGTGACCAAGGTGGCTATTAGTCAATGGCTGCTGAATGCCCTGTGTCTAATGATTTGAAAAGCTCATGTACCTCCTTGAAGGGAAAATGCAATCAGATCGTCTCTAATCATGACCCCAGATGATGATGGCGCAATCCAGAAACAGCGAAGCATAAGCAGTGAACTCCCGTGATACAAGACAAAACTGGATGGGTCTGGCATTGGATCCTTCCTTTTCACTGAAAGACCTACTGGACTGTCAGCTCTGTTCCTGGAGGGGCTAGTTACAGCTACGTGAGGCAATAAATCAGCTCCTGCTCCTCTGGAAAGGAAACCCCTTGGCTCTTGGCTCAGGTTCTCTTGGCAAAAAAAAGGTGTGGGGATGGAGAGCCAGAGTTTCACACAGCGGTGCCAAGTCCAAGATGCCAGCTTGTACATCACCTGGGTTCAGACCCTTGTGTCTGCTCTATGGTGGGGTCCTCTGGTAAATGGACGTACTGCGCATGAGGACCGCGTGTCAGTATGGCTCTGTACTTTATGCTCAATGGGAGGTTGGCTGCTGCCTGGGCAGCATGTGTTCATGGGCACGCTCTGGGGTTCAGGCAGGTCTTCATTACCTTATGTAGGAATTGTATTAGGAACCCAGTGTGGGTTTAGTGTCTTACCCTGCTGATCCGAGACCTTGCTTGGGTAGCACTTGCAATTTGGGAGTGGTTGGATCCAGGTATTGATTTTATATTGTTGGCCAGAAGGCTTAAGGGGCTTTGGAAAGAGGTCTTGTTGGTGATAAAGTGGTCGGTACAGAGCAGCAGGACTCCTGGGTTAAATCTTTGAATTTTCATGTGTTGAAATTGCTTTCAAAATCTCTCTGTGCTGCTGAATGGTGAAAAGATTGGTAAGGTAACACGGCCCTGAAAGCAGGGCACTGACGTTTTGTCTTCTCCCGCCAATCCAAAAGGATTGAGCCGTTTTAATTGTAAAGTATCTGTTTACGTCTTGCCCTAGTGGGGTGCTGTCAGCTTCCCTCTTTCTTTTTCTGAAGTTCATATCTCAAAGGTGCTCTCTTGAAACATCAGATAAGTTTAACTGGAGAGGTGCACCTGATGCCAGCTGCCATCATGACTAGCAAAGTTAAAGTTTACCAGTTATTTTTTGGATGATGGATCCTAACAGTTTTTAGAGCAGCAGTGTTTAATAACAGAAGGTAAGAGCATAGTGTCAGGCCTGGAGTGATGCAGCATCCTAAATGGTGGTCAAAGATTGTAAAGGAGGAAAGCACATCTGATCTGTTTGGCAGGATAGGCAAGGATATTGGGAAACCTCTATACTCTTTTCTTTTTTCCAGGTGGTTCCTGTTGTAACATGTTGTCTTGTTCTGTGTTTTGTTCCTCCTAGCTGGTTAAGCCTGTGTGTTTAGGCAGTAGTTTGATGTGGGATGATATGGTAATATCTCCCCTGTTCCTCAAAGGCCCTAACCTTGTCCCTAGTAAACATGGTGATGCAGAAAGCACTGGGGGGGGGAGGGAAACAGAGGTTTGAGAAGGGTTTCTATAAGTGTGCTGCATCCTATAGACTGATCTGTGTGCTGTATCCCAGAGGAACATATAAAAAGAAAGATGAAGGGACTGAAGTAGCAGTGCATGTAATTGTCACTTTTTTGTTACAATTGCTAATCATCTGTTTTTTCATAACATCTTTTTCTCATCCCCAATACCTGCTTTGTAATCTCACATTCATTGGGATGGCAGAAGATTGGGATCGCACAACTGCATTATAGTTGGGTTGCTGAGACCCAGTGGATGGAAATTACCTTGAAGGGTAAACGAAGCCACGAGTGCATGTGATCGAATGCCAGTGTGCATCACTGCCCTCTTCACATCTTACACTGCACGTGTAGCGCTTCTATTAGTTATAACTGAAGGACTTGTTCATTCACTTGTACCATTTTGCAGGATACACTAGACTTCTGTCTAAAAGATAATCCTAATATTTTTCCTACTGATAAGGTGTGATTGATATGCACTTTCTGGTGGGATCCAAATCCTTCAGTATAAGAGACGTTTCACTTGCATAAAACACTTCATACTTTTAAACATCAGAGAATCTTTATAGAGCTATGAAAATGTTATTGATCTCACATATAATCTGACTCTTAATTTTAAAATCTACGGATGTTTTATAAAATTATTATAGTAACCTTATTTTATTAAGTTTAAAATAGTGTAGTTGGTTTGGAGTAATAGTCTGTAATGTTTCCATGCACAGTAAATCTCATTTTTCATGCAGAAAAAGATCTTCGAAGACAAATATTTGCAATAATAGAAAAGGCAACATGTAGAAATGGTGTCAAAGAACATTATTCTTTGTGTAATTGTTTTCTTTCTTTTCCTTATGGATATTAACTGAGTGTGGATTTGTGCCTCTAACAGGTGGCTAGTTTTAATCACTTTTCTATGAGGGGAGGGAATTGGGAATTTTGAATTGACAGGGTTTAGGAGAGTTGTGCCTCTTTAATGTTTGAGGTCTCTCGGGTACTGGTTGGCTTGGTTTTGTGGGTGGTGGATGCGTTTGGGTCTGTTCCAGGGAGATCAATGAGTCCATCTCGCCAAACCCTGCCGAGGGCACACCACTAGTTGTTATACTCGCATGAAAGTGCGCGTCCACTGTTGAGGAACAAGGGGCCCAAGTCAATAAGCATCTGTATCAGTGGGTGTTTTTCCTGTATTTGCCTTGTTCTGTTCCCTTTAACTTCTGCTGTGATACCTCCCCGGCACACCTACCTGAGCCAGTCAGTAGAACTGGCGCGTGTCACGTCAACTTCTCAGGCTCTTATGCATTTGTATTTACGCTGCTGGTCCTTCAGCAAAGATGCCTGTAAAGCTCTATACGTGATATTTTCTGTTTGAATAATGTAGCTGTTTCACCAATACATTCTAGCACAGCTAGCGATAAAACACATTTTCCGTGATACTCTGAGCTAGAACATCAGAAAATTCATATCTTTCATGAAAGACAGGGAGATTCCTTATAGCAATGTGGAAGATGTAGTTTGCCAGGGACTTTCCCTCAAAAAGACAGTCGGGGTTTGAGCTGCAAGTTTGAAGCAGTGTTAGTAGGGAAAGGCAGCTGAATTGATTAAAAATATTCTTCAACTGTTTCGGGTTAGTTGAACATGGCAGAACATTCTTATTTGGACCTGTATGATACTTCACTGCAGTTACCCTGGTAAGAATGTCTCTGAAAATGCAGGTTTTTTTTTCTTGCATAATAAGGGGGGGAGGGAGGAATCCAAAAGACAATTCTTAATGGTGGTAATGAAGGAAGCTGGGGGGCTTGTTGAGGATGCATCTGTGGACCTACTTCATAAGATGATCCCTCTCTGAGGGAGGATGACATTGTTGCTGTCCTGTGGCATAAGAAATAGCAGGAAGCTCAGCTTAGAACAGCAGTGAGTCAACACAGTGTCTATGCCCACTTCTAGCACTTGTGATGCCTGGGGTTTAGGAGCTTTGAGGAAATGAGATGTTTCCCACTATTGACCACTTTTATCAGTCTATATATATAGAGAGAGATATTAGAGGCTGAAATTATTGATATGAAATGAAGATTACTTTGTGGATTTAAGAGAAAGCTAGGTCTCTTAGGTGTTGAACTTCTTCCTTCACCTGCCAGCACCCTGACCATCCTCACAGGAGTACTGTGGTCCTTATAAACTGGAGTTCAGTGCCCTACCTGCAAAGCTTTTGACATCCTCCAAGCATCATCCTCCCCAAAGGAGTAACACTGACACGGAAGAGGAGTGCGCCGAGGGCAGAGTGATGACTTTGTTCAGGGTGGCGAGGGTGGGGGTTGTGCTCTGAGGCATAACCCTGCCTTCAAAGGCAGACTTTGAATTGCAACTTCAAATACGAGTTGGCTGCTGGAAAATCGGGGAGTCCAAGGCAACAGTTACATAATGCAGACTTAAATGTGTATTTTGCTCAGAGATGGGTGTGAGCCGCTCAGTGATTTGGAGGTGGTTGCATGTTCTTTATGATGTCTTTCAGTAGGTAGGACCTGGGGTCCCAAAAAATTAATAGAAATGGAAGCATACAGAAGTATCTCTATATAGGTGACACTGCTGTCTGTTATGGAAAAGGATATATCAAAATACATGGTATTTATTTCTGTAGGCTACACACATAAGAATATACTTTGTAAAAAGATAATACAGCCTTCCTGGCCCCCCAGTTTTTATGAAGTATAACAATTTAGTAATTTGTTAGAAAGCCTGGATGTCCTCCGTTCAGAAAATAACAGATACATCTGGGCGGTCTTGGTTTTTGCTTTTATTCAAAATTCAAACTGTTCACTCTCAGTGGCTCAGTGTTTCATGGTTGATTGCTCTGTATGGAAGATGGATATTTCCCAAAGATCTATGCATAGTGTTCACAATATCAGCTGCTGTCTAATGTCTGCTCAGATAGTATTCAAAAGCAACAAACAAATAGGAAGACACTTCTCAACACTTTGAACAAAAAGACTCAAGATAAGGACTGTTTTATAGTGTGTACTTTCTTCAAAAAGCAATGTGTGCCAGAAGAAAGGATTTGTGTAAATCTGTCCTGCTGGCTGGTTATCTTCAGGCAACATACCCAGGTGACCGGCTGTTTCCTATATAAGTCCAAAAACCTGGTTGAGTGTTAAATTCTACCTGGAAACTAGTCAGAAGCCCAGGGTGGATGTGAAAATGTTGTTGTGGTATATTCCCTGCATGAACTGTTGCTTTGCAGGTTTGTAGGACTGTGGTGTATTAGTTTAAGCCCCGGATGCTTTCTTTGTGGTGGCATCATAAAACTAAAGGGCAATGCTCCATTCTGAGTGTGGGTGGTGGCCCTTGCTCCACAGGGACAGAAGGAAACCAGCACCTTTACCCTGGACTACAAAGTGAGGTACCTGAGTCAGTGCAGAGCTCCAGGATGCTGCTGCTGCAGAGCTAGTCCCACATATGACCTGATCCTAAAGCTGGTGCAGTCTCACTTATTTCCAGGCTTGTGCCTGCCTTTTCCCACTCCAGAGTCTTGTGAAACAGTGGTCTGTACCTGCCTGCTGTGGAGGTGTATCGCACTGTGGCAGCCCCCTGTTGCTCGTTGCTGAGCCTCTCCAGCAAAGGTTGGGGTGTGCAGATGGAGACTGGGATGCTGGCTGGGTTTTGGAATTGTCCAGCTCTTGGTTGGGTGAGGCTGCTGGATTCGGGGCCATGCCATGGAGGGCTTGCCTCCTCCCAGATCTGCAGTCCTGGTGAGATGTACCATGGCTGCTGTGCAGAGCAGTGGGAGAAGAGCTATTTAAAGTGTCAGCTCTGATATGTGCTGTGGTCCGGTGGGGTCCTGCTCCCATTGCCATCTCGCCCCATGCCAGCACTGCTTCTGGAAAGCTATTTAACCATGTAGGGATTTACTTAATCTCCTGCCCCATGGGAACAACAGAAAAGAGGGTGCCAACAATCCCGACCGCCGGGCACCAACATTACAGATTAGCTTGCCTTCACACTTCATCCTTGTGCTTATTTTTGAATATGAATATGAAATACTATGTATAGCTATTTATAGATTTGCCAGGCCTTTTCTGAAGCTCAACCGACAAGACATTAATGGATAGACATTAATGGATGTTTCTGTCATCCAGAAATCCCTTCCTCTGTTGGTTGCTTGGGTTTATTGATTGATTATTGAACTACTGCTTATTAGCATATTACATAGAAGGATTATATTGAAGTATCTGATAGATCTAGAGGTTCCCTTCTTCTAGTCTTTGTGTAGTCATTTCAGAAAATAAGCACGACAACCCCAACCTTCACTCACCTGTAGGCCAGGGATGCCTTGGATGGGGACACGGAGACATTTGGTATCCCTTTTTGTCCAGTCCAAGAAGATTTTACCCTAACTAAAGCTTTATCAAGGTGTGGGAACAGTTTGGCTTGTTTTGGGAGAGCCAGAGCTCTTTGGATGTTTCAGAGGGAACTGACCAAAAGCAAGCTGAGTTGAGGGTTGTGACCAGCAGGAGAAGAGACGTTTTCTTTCAGTGAATGTGAGAACCTGCAGCCCTTCACAGAGCAGCAGCGCTCATAAGGTCTCTGCATGTGACTTTCCTTCTCTATCACTGCCTAAGAAAAGAAACCTCAGCAGATATATCTGAGTGTCCTGAGGTCTTTCCAGGGAGCTGCTGTTAAAATGTACTTGGGTTTGAAAGCACGGAGAAGGGGTCAAGGTTTGGTTGCAAGGGGCAGAAACGACTGCAGGTTTTATGGCAGGGATTTGCGGGTGAGAAGGTCAAGCAGATCAGATTTAATGGCACACAAGTCATTGCAGTTAATGGTAGGCTGGAAAAATGAAAAACCACATATTTGATGCTGTGCAGCTTGAGCAGCTCACAGGTCGTGCTCGGCTGCATTTGGCCAGCAGAGTTTTAGCAATGACTTTCTGGCCATTCTTGAGGTAACTAGAGAAAGAACAGGGTCAAATCCCTGCCCCGAGTGTGTATCACTCATAAGTCCTGTATGCACTCTCAAATCCTTCTCGGGTGCCTTAGAGGAGCTGAATGAATAACGTATAGTCTTGAGGAGAGTGGGGCTAATTGTTTAGGACTAACCCTTGCTCAGGCATATATATTTTAAGTAGAGTCTCAAATGTCTGCCTCAGCAAGCAACTTGCCTAAGACACCCTGGTGGTAGGTGCTGAGCTCCAGTAATTCTTTCGAGTGGATAAGATGAGACTGCGTGGGCCTGCTGCAATATGCAATGGGGTGCGGTCAAAGAAATTACAAAATCATTGTTTGTTCTACAGAATGTGGATCTGTGAAAGCCTATTTTCCAGCTAGGAAGTCTTCCAGCTGGAGGAGTTTTAATGTGGATCTGAACACTGCCTTGGCATTGTATTTGTGTTTATGCTTTTGTACCCCACAGATTCTCATTTGCCAAATAGATTAGTGTCCCACAGGTGACTCCTTAGAAAGTGAAGTCATCCCTGAGTGGCCAAAACCAGCCAAAGATGCCCTAAATAAAGGAAATCTGTCCTTATTGTTCTTGGATGCTTTTGAGTGTCTTTCCCTCAAACCTTATTTTGTGCTCTTCTGGAAAGTCCCAGGGACTAGGATACAGCGTTATTGATGGTGACAGCTTGACTTTTTTCAAAAGAAGGGAAAACAATATTTTAATTGATTTGTTAATTGCAGATGAGGGTCAGACACTGTCTGTGGAAAAGTAATTGGCTTATCTCGATCTGATTCCATATCGGACAAGTGTCTCTGTGCCAGCATTCATTAGCTGCTGGTACCCCTGTGCTATGCGATGAGACAGTGGCTTTGGGGAACGAAACAAGCCGGGAGAGGTGCATGGGCAGTGCCTGTTGCTGATGGAGTACATGGGACCTGCCCTGGAGAGAAGGTATAGACTTCGGTCTTGGGTGACTGCTGCTCAGAAAGGCTTTGCCAGCACAGGATTCGCATGTTTCCAAGGTGTTGTTTAGAGGGGTTTGATTACCAGGGATAGGTGTTGCTAAGCCTGTGCTGCTCTGATTTAAACAGCTGATGTCAGGATAGGCCGTCACTATGTAGCTGTAGAAAGGAATATTGGAAGGGGATGGGGAAAGGTGATTGACTGATTCCCTGGTTTGAACTCCTAAAATAAGCCTGAAATCTATTTTATTCTGCTCTGAAAGGATATTCTCCCTGCCTGGGAATTAACATGGTTGTGATGCTATTCCAGCACCTTAAGAGGAATTGAGGCTGTGATGTTCTATGCCCTGGAGAGTCTCTGCCTCAGAAATCTGCCGGGCCTCTGCAGTTGTCACTTCTCCATTGTGTCGGTGTCCTCAGCCTCATCAGTGTTTCAGTTTGAAGCAGCATGGGCTTTTGATGATAAACCATCTCACTTTTGGGACAACATGAAGGAAACTGCATTATGCTGTGCTTGGAGGAAGGGAGGGAGAGGACCGTGGCTTTGTGCGTGTGTATGTTTGCAGCACGCTGAGCCCAAACCTTTTACCTTAATGGGACAGATTTGCAAATTCACACCTGCAAATTCTGCATTCCCAGGGTTTTTGTGTGCAAGCTCTTTGTTCGTGCCCCAGAGAGCAGCCTGCACCTGCTTCATCTCGCCTGGGAGACAGGCAGCTTGGATCAAGTGGCAGTTTCGTCTCTGGTATTAAGTGCCTCATCCTGCAGCACTGACCCCCTTTAGGGGGTAGTGAGTCTCGCCCAGGTGAGCGAGGGCCAGAAACACAGCCCTGCCCATCCATACGCCCTACCGCAAATACTGTCGCAGCAAAAGCACGATAGAACATGAATAAAGCACCGCTGCTGCCTAAGCCCACAGATCTCCAAGCTGTCAAGAAAAGCTTTTTTTTTTTTTTTTTTGGCTGGTGCCTGCATGTAAAACATCAAGGAGCTGTAGTACGCAGCTGCCCAGAAGTCTGGCCTTGTTTCTGCTTCTTCCTAACAGTGGTTCGTGCATTGCATTTTTCCTGAGATGGGAAGCTTAGGCTCCCATAACCATGGAAACCTGGTTTGTCTTCCCTAATAGCTTCAGCTGTACTCAACATCTATCTCCCTGGGAAAAGGGAAGGCAACGAGCCACAGGTTAGTTGTGTTGCACCTCTTGGGATGCTGAAACCCTTGAGCACCTCCAGCAGGCTCCTGGCCCACCAGCACGAAGCGGCAATGCTGAAATAATGCTTGAGGGGCTTATAAAGATATGCCAGGCAGGAGGGGAAAGTAGGGAGTGAAGGAAGGCTCTCCAGAGGCAGGAAGGTGTTATGAAGCTGAATAAGAAAATGCTGCATTTTCATTGTCTTGCTCTGTGTGTGTTGGCTTGACATGCTGGGTGTGTAGAGCTTTCTTTGACTTCAATGCTTTAAAAAAAAAAAGCCATTTTCCATTTTAAGTTAGCAGCCCTTTAAACAGCTTGTAGTGAAGAAGGAAATCTGGATATAAGCTGGTAAGCATGAAATAAGCTTTGAGATGTGGTAAGTGGTTCTCTTTGGTAACTGCATGTCTCTGTACGGCCTCTCACTTAGTTATTGGAAGAATGATTGTTGATTAATGTGTCTCATGGCTCTAACTTGGTGCTAGCAGTGTTGCCAGATTGGTTAACATGGGGGAAAAAGTGGGGAGAAGCATTTTAAAGAGGCTTAAAAACTAATTCAAGAAGGTTCTTTCTGCTGCATTTCTTCATAGACATGCATGCCTCTCCTATGGGCTGCAATTTAAACTTTCCTCCTTGACTTTGAAAGATAGATTTGTCAAATAAAAGCTAAGCACAGCTACAGCCCTGGACTCCAGGCTTCCAAGAGAAGCCCTGCAGGCTGCCAGTCACTCAGAAAGGCATCGCAGGAGCTGGCAAGACTGGGCCCCTTCCTTGATGTGCCCAGTCCCGTGTCTCTCTTAAATGCAGGACCATGCCTGGTGCCAGCCCTTGGAAATGTGTGGAGAAGAACCTGCACCAGGGAGGTGTTGGGTGCCCTGACCACAGGTCACTGCACTCTGTAAACTGGAGGCACAAGCAGAAATAGAAGCAACCTTGTCCACTGGCAAATCTGACACACCTCTGTGTGTCTGTCTGTGAAAAGGAGGTGAAAGTATTTCACTGTGGATGCTTTAAGGCTTTAGTTAGTGTTTATGAAATGTTCTGAACTTTTGGGTAATACCTGCTGTAGAGGGGACTTAAAATGGTCCCCAAATGTCTTTGACACAGCTGGTCCCATGTACAGAGGTGCTGGGAAATGCTCACAAGTTAAAACCAGAATGTTTCTAAAATGAGCCTAAAATACTCATCTAACAGCTATCACCTGGAGGTGCTGTGGGCATGAAGAACAGGAAAACAGTAGCAGGTAAAAATCTGGTAGAATCCAGGGTTGAGGATAGTGCCTGAACAATAAAAGCTCTTTGGGAAATGCTTTGTACCTCTGCTTAATATAGCTGTTGATGTTCTATCTCTGAGCACAGAGCCACTGGTCTGTGTGATGAGTCCACATTTCTTCGTGGACATGACAAGCATAAATCTTTCTTCATAACAGCCTGGTAGGAGGGTTTTCATGCCAGTTGCTGCAGTGTTAGAAGATTGGACCGAATCAGGGAGCCAGTACTCCAAACTCACCCTCTCAGTAGGGACTCTGGCCAGCACAGCCGTGCAAGATGTAGCCTTGTAATAATAATATGCTTCGCAGAAACAGTTTTTAGTTTTCTGGCTCCTTGAGTGTTTGGTGAGCGGAGAAACAAATGCCTGTCTCTTGTCTGCAAAATCCAAGTGAAGATCTTGGGGATTGATCCTGCCTGCATGCATCCACAGCAACTGCTGTAGACTATTTTACTGGCAGCCAGAAGTCAGTGTTTTTTCAGCCACACCTTTTTGTATTATAGATGCTTTCCCACTCCTTGTCTACAGAGTGAAGTGATCTTTGATCAGGGTACCTGCATCGCATCTGTTCAGAGTACTAGTCTCTGTTTCCAACCTGGACCTGAGGAACCTTTTCCTCGAGTAAATTTAATCAAGATTGCTCCTTCTAATTAAGTTTCAATTAAAAGGCATTTTATGACCAAAATCCTTTTTTGTTAATGCAAGAGCCAACTGGGAGCACATCGTCCCCGCAGGAGCTCCTGGGAGCCAGCAGTTCCAGCTGTTGGCTGTGTCAGATGTCAGAAGTGCACCAGAAGGACACTGAGCTGTTTCAGTGTTTGACACCACTGTTGGAAGGTATCCTGAATTGCTCCAGGTTTGTAGTTATTTTGACCTCTTGTAATAGGGATATCTCCAGTAGTACCAAACAGCAGTTCTGCAGCCAGTGACTATAGACTAGAATATACATACTCTGTGCATTTTTTTGTGTGTATGTATATATACACACATACATATATAAAATGCACATGCTTCTTAACTTCTCTACAATAGCAGCTGTTTACCACTGTTGCCCATCCAGCTGATGGGATGTGGTGATAGCAAATGTTAAGTGAACTATCTCTGGTAGCGAATTAGCTGAATTAGGGCAATATCACAAATAGTGTCTTTTTTGCTTCAAGTTGACTCTGGCATTTATGATGTAACATGTCAAGTTCAAAGCTAATCTCGGTATCAACACTTCAGAGCTGAGCAGCTCTAACAATATTCTTTTAATCTAGCATAGATGTTGGGGTGTGTGTGAGAGAAATAACCCCACCTGGAAGTAGACACAAAGTTGGACCTTCTTCATGTTGTGCTAGAAAAGATCTGTTCTTATGAGCTTGTACTTAAGTCAAGATTTGTACAATGACTTTGAGTTGGATCTTAACAATGGAGATGAGATAAGCAGTGGAAGTGCTCATTATGAACATGATGAACAGGTTGGCATCAGGAACTGGGCAGGTGGTTATTGTGAATCTATTGATTTGAAGTTGCAAGGGATGATGTTGGTTTGCTGGGGCTGGTGGTAGGTGCTGGTTCTGCCTGATAAATTGCGTTTTCCTGGTGACCTGTTTCTTGCCAACCTGAGTCTATTTATGGATCCAATGGTGGATGAGTGTCTACTGTTTGGGCTATGTTTGTGGAGCTTTGAATGTGAATGCAGAAGTGACAAATCATCCCATAGCTGATGATGACTGCAGCTGTGGTGCAGGCTTCACTTATTGTTAATATTTTTGCATCAATAAGATAGGTCTGCAAAGAAGTTATAGTTAAGGGTCAAGTTCAGCAGGTTGGCAACTGAGCAGGGAAGGAGAACAAACTGGTGGGGTGGTTTCAGGACACCCTGGTAATAATCTTGCCTCTCCACTTATTTGCTCTGTGACCTTAATCAAGTCTTACTATGCTTTTGATGTGCAGTCAGGTTTTTTTTATTTACCTGACTGTAAGTGCCTGACCAGGCACTATCCCTTTTTGTGTCTGTGTATGATACTCCGTGCTTTCAGTCCATATTCCAGTCATTCCTTCAGAGTATTACTGAGCTGGAAATTATCTAGTAGCAGTTATGATATATGAGGGAACTGAATGTGACCATCTAGGGAAAGTATCCCCCCCTTCGGGGGACATCTCTTTAGAGAGCCTGTTAATGGTTTATGTGTTTCTGCAACATCTAGTAACAAGCTCTCTAAAGCTGGGGGAAATCTGGAGGCAGTGGGTTGAGCTTACTAACACATGAAAGAAGGGAGCATGGAAAACGATGAGGAACTGGGCAAAGCTGGACACCTATAGCTTCCAGAAATGGTGCAAAGACTCAGCCCTCTTCACCCTGGTAGCCTGAGGCCAGTTAGAGGTGGCTGTGGCTCATTCAAAGCAGCTCTAAGCAGCAGTGGTTTGTAAAGCTCTGTGCAGGGCTCAGCTCCTCGTTGCAGATGTGCTGCCTCCCTTCAGCGTCTTTAGAGCTGCAGCACACGGTTACGCTGTGGCAGCCTGAACTCACTGGCCACATATTATTGGCTATCTTGAACTACTGCCTCCTAATGCTAAGAAGTTATTATGGTGTAGTTACAGATGCTAAAGCAGATGTCACATCTGAGCCTAAAGCATGCAGATGGAGCCACACGCAGAAAGGTGTAAACCTGATATTGTCCGTGTTAGAGAGTGAGGACTGAGGAGAGCTAAGCAGGTATGTAGATTTACTTCTGCAAAAGTCAGTGCTGGTTTCAGACTAATGGGATCAAAACAGTTTTTTCTTAAATATGTATGGTCCAGAGATGCTGCAGTAAAAAATTAAAAGCATTGGCCTGTTCTCTGCAGTGCAGATCAAACTACGTTACTACGGTGGCTTCTTTTGGACTCTCAAGCGAAGAAGTGACTATGGGTTGGGTTTTGGTGTGTTGTAGGCTTTCCTGCTAGAGGAGAGTGTGTGCAGGTACATGCTACGTCAATGTGCTGTGTTAAAGGAGCATCCTTGAGTTGCTGGGAGACCTTTAGCTGGATCCCTGTTCTGGCTTTTCAAATGATGATCCAGTCTCAAGTTCAGAAGATCCAGTGACAGACAGCTTAGCTTGTACAACACACAAGCCAGGGAGAAAAATGTGAGAGCTTCTGTGTTTTCCTCTTGGGTCACGGTTTCCCCGGAGTCTGGAGCTCAACTGGGTCTGAAGCTTCACCTCTTCCAGGAGTGAGATGCCAGAGATGCTCCTGCAGCAGGGTAAGGTCGTATGTGCCATAGGGCCTGTGCTTGGCAGGTGTAAAAAGCTGCTGCTCTGAGCAGAGAAAGTCAGGGAGGGAACCAAATGGAACTGAGTGGCAATGCCAAACTTTTGGCTGTTCTGAGGTTTGAATTTTGGGTTTGGTTCCAAACGTGGAGATGCTTTTTTAAGAAGCAAGTCTGAAAAAGTCTCAGCTACCCTGTTTTTAAAGCTACCATGTGTGTCTCCGTAGGGTTACTTCTGTCATTGCTGCCCTGTGTGACCTGGGTGTGAAAATGTGCAGTGAAAAGGTAGTAAGGTATGGGCAGGAATTTTCTGGTGATTGGGGGCTGTAGTGCCTCTTTTTAGAAATGAAGTTGAAGATGCTTTGAAAGGTAACAGATTTGGTAAATGATTGCACCCTATTTTAAATGCAATTAAAAGCCATGTGAAGAGTCTGAATTTAAGGCATCCTCAATCACCAGTCACTTCTGGAAAGTAAGTAATGTTTCATCTCATTAGCAGTGCAGAGAGAGCTAGCGCTATAAAACTGAGTCTGGAAAAGGGCCTGATACAGATGCCTATCTCTGTCCCTCCCCAGATCCCAAAAAGCCAGAAAAATGTTTCTAAATAAAAGGTTTTTCAGCTCGCTGGTTGCTTGTGTGTCCTTTAAAATAATAGGTTCTTTCTACCCCTTCCTTTGACAGATCTCTCACACATGCTCAGTAGTCAGTACCTCCCTTGCTTTAATCTGAGATGCTTAATATTAGAGAACCATAAAAACCCATTTTCCTGTTTGAGAAGGTTCCTATAACAGCTGAAGTTAATAAAAGTGAAGAAGGTGTAAACCTAAGCCCATAGAACTTCCACAGCTGGAATGGTCCCTGAATTTTGAAGTATATTTTGTCCATGTTTTTTGAGTTTCTAATAGCTATGTAGTACAAAGTGAAACAGATCCTGAAAGCCCTGGATTTCCATGGTTAGTGTGGAGGCTTCTGCTCAGACCAGCACCTAGAGGTGACAAGCATCCCTTGCAGGAAGGAGATCTGGTTCATGTTCTGCCCAGCCCTGTGGGATGTGATAAGGTGTTGCAGACCTGCATGGATCTCAGAGTCAGTACAGTGTGCTCCAGGCTGCAGCCCTGCTGGTTAAGACCCTCATCTGTGTTTATTTGGAGTCATTTCTTCAGGCCTAGTTGGGACTAGGAGTTGGTAGATACCCCAAAATAGAGGGGAAAAGGATCAGCTCCAGCTGATCCAGCGTAGTCTTCCACCATGAACTGAGGATTGTGCTGTTTCTGATGACTAACAGGCTCACATGGACTGATTGCAGAAGCTGAAGCTCATGTGAGCATCTGGTGAGGATGCTCCAGTTTTGTTTCTAGTCATTTATGTCTGCTGGTGCTTTGGAAACACCTTGGTGGGTCTTGGCTATTATGGAGCCTGAGCAAGGAGACAGATTTAAGCCTAAAAATTCAAGGGCTGTAGAGACTGAAGTCAACATCTGAGGGAGATGCCATTTTCCTCATCTTAAAATAACTTTTTTATAATGTCCTTTACTCTCCAAGGTGTCCTTCAAGGCTCTGCCTGGGTTGCATTTTGACTTGTGCAGAGCAAAGCTCCTGTGAGGAAGGAGGGCCAGGAAATTCAGGGAAGGCAGTTTGGGGCAGGCAGGGGAAGGGCAGTGGGAAATGCTGATAAGGGTGACAAATGGTTTCACCTTCAGGAGTGATGAACTGTGGGAGAGTTGGCTGCATTGAGGGTCTGGCACAGCTTCAGCATGCGCACGTGGGGATGGATCAGCTGAGAGAAATGACTGCATTTATTCAATGAATTTACATGAGGTGCCTCCATTGCCAGAAAGGGAAGGGCTTCCTCCTCCAAAACATCAGCAGCTCCGTGCAGGAACGGCAGAGGGATGGGGCTGGGAATCTTTCAGCAGAGCCTTTCCTGCATGAGGCACCCACACGCGGTGTGGGGTTCAACTCCTCCCTGCTGTTCCTGGGATTTGGCTCTTATAAACTGAATTAATAAATGGTTACCCATAGCCAGCCTGCTGCTGGCTGCTTTATAGGCTGCTTCTGCCTCCAGCCAAACTCTTTCCCCTTCTCCCCCACACGCCCATCTCTAGAAATTCACCAGCAGCTTCTTGCACATCTGATTATGTTTTTTTGAGGTATCAACTTCTGCTCTGTAGTTGCATTTCTCTTAAAAGCAGCGCCTGTGTGCAGGGTGTAGGGCAGGAGGCATTGATTTGCAGTAAGCATAACGGCCAGAAGAGGAGGAATAGGTCTGTACCAGAAGGTTGGAGCCACAAATGCTTTCATAGCATGTGGTGAGAGAATTAGGGCTTGAGGTGGGGAGGCCCAGGGCATGTTGTGCATCCTTTGGGCTCCCTCAAAGTGTACCACACTCTGCAAAAAATCTCCACTTGCTTCTGTGCTCTTATTCCTGGCCCTGAGGAAATGTCCTGCTGCAAACATATGGCACATAGGAGTCAAAGAGCTTGTTAAGAAAACATGCTGAAGAGGTTAAATTACTTATTTCATAACCCTGCTGGGTTATTAACAAGGTGAGTGTTAAATAGGCTGCCTAGGCCTGTGATTAGGGTGGGCCTATCCTAAAGGCCTCCCCAGGGGCTGTTCTCAGCACAGCCTACTGAGCCAGAAACAACTGGTCCATGTTGGGAACTAGTGGGGGTCCTGCAGCTGATGCTCTGTTCCCTCAGCTTCCAGAGCCAAAGAGCATTTGGAAAGCCATCTCCCCCAGTCCTTCTAAAAAAAATTTAAATAATACATAATAAACAATGAATATTTAATCTTCAAATGGGATTTCTTTAAGGATTGGATTCTTTACATTATACCTGGTTGTAGCTGTTGCCTTGCTGCATGATCCAGGGTCCTGCAGGATGTGAGCTGAGCTGAAGCTCCATGGGAATGCGCATGTCCTACACCCAATACTCATGTTTTGTGGGAGATGCTGAGGGATGAGGTGCTGTGATAAATACCAGCTTGGCAGGATGCTGGCCAGCCTTGGGCAG
The DNA here is from genome assembly GCA_947846985.1 of Fratercula arctica. NCBI lineage: Eukaryota > Metazoa > Chordata > Aves > Charadriiformes > Alcidae > Fratercula > Fratercula arctica. The sequence goes on from CANTUZ010000006.1 coordinate 37,970,952, forward strand.
AGCAGAGATGCTTCAGGCTTGAACTTTTATTCCAGAGAGCTGCTGGAGTGACAGAACTGGTCCTCAGTGGTATGCCACTGTCCCTACCTTGGAGTGATGCTCCCACTGAAGAGAAATGGGACGCACAAAGCTGCTCATACAAAGTCTGTGTTATGAAAATTCCCTGGCTGCTCTGAATTAATTCCTTTCTTAGCTAGAAAGTTGCCTCTGAGTAGAGGGGGGAAAAAAAAAAAAATCTTCCCATCGTGTCTCTACTATGTGATGTAGAATCCATGACAGCTGTTACTGTCCTGCATTCAGCCTCCCTGACAGGTATCAGTACAGGTAATACTATCAGCTTGAACTATCATAAACATGTATTGTTTTGGGCCTGAGTTTGTCTGGTTTTGTATTGCCTCTTGTTAGACTGGATTTGCTAAAGGACAGAGCTCTTTGATGGAATTTCTGTTCCTTATGTAGGTACTTTCAAACTGTGATCAGATTGTCCTATTAACCTTCTCCCTTAGTTAAGGAGAACAGATGGTGCTTCTGGAGCCTTTCTCTGAGCTGAACTTTTGGTCCTTTAATCATCCTCGTGGTGGTTCTTTGCACTGGGTCCAGTTTTTCAATATCCTTCTTGAATTGCAAGCATTAAAGCTTATAATTTTGACAGTATTAATGTCAAATGCCACATACTGACTCTTTTTCCTGTGAGTGTCTCCCATCCAAAGTCTCTCTGAGCTCTGTTGACCCACAGCACAACGTACTCAGCTGCTATTTTTCCATGTTGCCCGGGAAGTTCCTGCCAAAATCACAGGATGCTGTTCCCATCGTTTGTGTTGCTGTGTGTATGTGGCAGTACTGAAGTCAGTGCTGTATTCTGTAGAGCAGCTTATTTAGCCATGCAGATCCGTTGGTCTCTTCTTAGCTGTTATTTAGCAGTCCCACACTGTTTGTCATCTTCAGGCTTGGTAAGTAATGGTTTTAGGCTCTCTTCCACTTATTAACATATACGTTTACACCACAGGGCCAAGGACCAGCCTCTGCCAAGTCCTCAGTGGGACATACGTGTATACCTGTGACTATTTAGTCACCCCTGCATGAGATGATTTTCATCCATTGATACATGTAATTATTTTCTAATCTGAATCAAATCATATAGTGTGAAGCTAAATTCTATATGGAAAATCAACAATGTCATTTTAATGACAAGAGAGTAAAATCATGTTAAGTAAAAGATTAATTGTTACTTTATACTTTTTTTAAAAAAGTCAATACTAGATACTGCCTGTTCTGGAGAATTTCCAGTTTATGCAGATTTTTCTCATTCTCTTAGTTTACTGGAGATGACTGTTAGGGTTTTCTTTTTACTTAAAATGCTTGGCACATCAGCAGGTTTTGTGCCAGCCGCTGTGAATTCCATGTGCCCAAGATATGTTTAAAATTGCTATCAATAATACAGAGTGTTTCAGGATGTTCTTTTAAAACTGTGATGCAAGTCGTCCAAACCTGCTGAATTTAGGTTCTGCTTAATTAGCTGCAGCTTAAGGTTCTGCTTAGTTGCTAGTAGAATAAGGAGAGCAGAACTGATGATATAATATATGCATATTCCATTGAACTACTGTCCCTGTGCAATGAAAAGTGCTAAAAATCACTTGTAACTTTTTCTTTTGACCCCTACAATGTGGAAATGATTGAAATAGCATTGGAGTAATCTTTAATTGCCTCAAAACCTGTCTATATGGCTCTTAATTTTAGTAGCTAGATTCACCCCTGTGCCTTTATAAGCTTACAGTTCCTAGCTTTTGGCTCCTTGTCATCACCTTTCTCTTTCTCCAGGGTGATAGGTGTTTAATCCTGTGCTTCTAAGTGGCTCAGTGTTGGACACAGCACTTTTGAGTTAGTACGTTGCCATCTGGATGGTGGTGTTAATGTTTGGAGGGCATTTTGGTAACAGCCATGTGGGACCTCCAGTTTTTTCCATGCTGAAATCCACTGCAATATCTCCGTTTTCATTCTTATCCATTCTTGATGATGGTTAAAGAAGAAGAGCAAAATCTCAACTTCATCTTTTTCTGAGCTGTCATTTACTCAAGGACAGGAAATGCTGAGAGTTGTTCCATTTCTTCTCTACTTACCATTCCCAAATAAGTTAAAACCACTGATTTCTTCATGTTCCTGTTGAGTGACTGTCTGCCAGGATACAGCACTGTTGAGTGGCGGAGTTTTCAGAAACGAGCAATCCTGGCTGCTCTGATGTGTTGTAGTCCTACTTCTGCTGTGTAGACAGATAAAACAAATTAACCTAATAGGAGACACGCTGAGAGGAAACAAATTCTGAGGTTGGTTTGCTTCAGTGTTGTGTGGTTTTTGTTTGTTTGCTTTTTGGTTTTTTTTTTCCCCCTTGTGTATCAGTGTTTCTGTTGTTTTTTCACTTGTCTGGACAAACCCAGAAGAAAAGATCTTTCTTTTGTGAAGACATATGTCCCACTTCTAACAGTTGGTGGAGCATTATTGCTCAAAGTCCTCTGTGCCCCACAGGGTTCACTGGTTGAGCAGGGCAAGCTGAGAAAGATACTTTTGAAGAACAGTGAGGAGTTCTCTTCCAGTGAATTTCTCAGATGTGGCTGTATGCGGTGAAGCACTGCTATTAGTCCCTTGGGGTTATTTGCCAACCAGCTTCAGAAGCCCTGAAAATTGCATCTTGTCTTGGATCTGGGAGGACAGTAGGCCGTCCTGTTGTTCCCTTGCCTCCCTGAAGAACAGTTTCCAGCCAAGGTTCAAAAGCTGGTAAGTGTAGAGGGCTTGTGGGGATGAAAATCCCTCCCAAGTGGCATGCATTATGAAAGCACCATTCATAGTTAATAGCTAAAACCAGAATTTTTAACACTTTCACAAGGACAGAATAGCGTATTCTTCCCAACGTGTGTAGCTCGAGCTCAACAGTATGCATAAGTTAGTGTGGTGCATGGTGCAAAAATCATCATCTAATTCATTGTGCATCTGCCAAGTAAGTGCTCAGCCTTCGGGGTAGAGGAGCAAATGCAAAGCAATTCGGGCAAGACTAGCCTTCTTTAGCTGAAAGCTGAACCGATCCAGGTTGTCTCATATTGGGTTGAGCTCGGGGTTCCCTCAGCTCAGTCTAAGCAGGGTTCCTTGATTATCTTGCTGCCTTGTTGTGCCTTATTTGTTTCAGTCTTATTCTTTGAGAAGAGAAGGCATTCTTTGATGGTTTGTGTGGCACTCAATTAGTGGGGTTTTTATAACAAGAATCAGCTGATTTGTAGAAACAAATAGAGAAAATATTTTTAAAGGGCTTCCTTTGAGAAAACAGTGTCTGAGTCTTATGAATGACCTTGATATCAAAACAACAGATACATCACACAGCTTCTAACTTAGCCTTTCTGAAATCGCATCCGTACTCTGCATTTGAAGTAGTTCTTTTAAGGATTATCTCTTCCACCCTCGGCCTCTCCCCTTCGTAATTGAAAGTTTACACAGCAGCCATGTGATTTCGATATGGGGAGCTGGCGAATGTGACATCTTTAATTCCCTCCCTATGCTGTGACGTGGTGGGAATGAAGATGTGTGTTGTTACACCAGATAATAACTGTGCAAAGACTGTTAATGTGGAACAGTGTTGTTGCCAGAGGAAACAAGTGTTCAAAGCTGCATGGGATTTTTCCCTATTGTTTTGACCCTCCCACCTGAATTGGGCAGAATTGAAGATGACATGAGCTCAGTAATTAGGTGTATCTGCTTTAACCTTCTTGGTGTTGCAGAAGGTTAGCTGTAAGTCTGAACATCCCAGGCTTGGAAATTTGAGCGCTTGCATGTGACAGCTAGCACACGGTTAGTTCTGTATTACTGGTATGTATACTTTCAGCCTGCGCTCTGCTGTATTCTAACTTTTAATCAGTAATATATATATATGAAATGAAATATGACCCTTGTCAATGCTGCTAGTAAGGTGCACTTGCAAGTCAGAACCCTTGAGAGTAATTGCAGGTGTCACCCAAGCACATGCTGTACCTGCAAAAGGAAAGATGTCCTCTGGAAAACACAGTCTCAGATTATGGGTGGTTAGGAGCTGATGCTTTAGATCAGTCTAGTGCAGATGGAAGTCACAAACAGCATTTTTCTCTCCTTTTGCTTTTTACTGCTTTTTCTGCGCTGTAAGTCTGCTTCACCTGTACGTGCCCTAAACATCCAAAGCAGCAGTGGAGACAGTAGCTACAGCTGTTCTGCCTCCTAGCCATGGACTGGAGGTACTGAGGCTTTATTAATTAGAGCAGTGTGGCAGGACACTTTCTTTCCCTGAATAGTAGCATGCACAGTAATATGCTGTTGGAATCTTCTCTTCAACCAAAGACATAGCTGCAAGCTTTAAACTTAATGTAATAAACCCAAGACTTCAAGGACTGCTTGGAGGTCTCATTTGTTATTGAAGATGCTGCCTCTGGTGTATGAGGATTTCTGAGAGGTGGCTACAGTCTGCTTTGGAGAAAGCACTCTGTGCCCATGAACAAGTCTCCCTGACACCCTGCTAGCCAGGGATGTGAATTCATTGCAGGGTAGACGTTACTTGAGTCATCTCAAAAATGACTTGGGGTGAATGATCTTGACTCAAGATCACCTTCAAGAGCTGTGTTTTTTGCCATGCTTAATGCTATGTTTGAGATCAGACTTTTAGGATATTTCCTGCTGGAGCGGAGAGCGGTCCCTGTGAGCGGGGTGGAGGCTGAGTGTTGTGTCCAGGATGTGCTCGGAGGCCTGTCAGCCCCACTGGCATGGAGCTGCTGCCTTGCCTTCAGCAGGGAGCAGGAACATTTGTTCCTGGGGTTTGGTCTCAAAGCTGCTGTGTGCTTGGTGTCATAAAGCTGCCCAACAGGGAGCTTCAGAGGACTCTGCTGGAGCAGCTGTCAGGTCCAAGGACGTGTGTCCCATCAGCAGAGCAGCTGACTTTAGGGGTGACACAGGTTTGTAATCCCCTGGATAGAGCGGGTGTCTTTGAGCATCACCAGGGCTCTTGCTGCAGACCTGTGCTGACTATGGCCAGGAAACTTTTTACTTCTGTGCCCCAATCTGCTGTGCTTCTAAATCACTGATACTACAAGGGGCTATTGGAGTTGAGATCCTGGTCTGAGATTGTTCTAGGAGATGGCTCAGGAAGAAAATTTGGGTGTACCCTTGAGCTCATCCACAGAGGGATGTGGGCTCACCTATGGGAGATGATCTGGTGGGGGCTGCATCTGTCCCAGGGCAGCTGCGCTTGTCAAGGGAGATGTGGATGGCGTTAACAAACACTGGATCCTTGAATTCCCTGAGTGTTTTTAAGTAGAAATTCATTCAGGAAACCCTGAAAAGTGGAAAACGATCAGTGAACATGAGAGTATTAGGGACAAGTAGCTAATAGTTCTGGTATACCTAGATACCTTTCCCTGGCTCTTAGTTAATACCCCATAGGCAATGGGATATTGGTCTGTGCATCCCATCTTTATGTTGAGAATGGAGAAATCTAAAGAAACTGTAGTTGTCTGTGACAGTTCACATTGTTTAACTTCATGTTCCTCGTGTAATCATTAAATGCCATGATGCTAGCTCTGTATTTTTATTTTAAGTATACCAATATCTCAGTTCCTTCTTAGGGCCTCTCCTCCTTTTGTTCAGAAAGACAGTTCTTGGTGTAAAAGATAAAATGTATTTGCTCTCATTGTTAATAAACATCCAGTTATGTTCAGTGACAGGACAATGAATCAGTGCAGCAACACACTGAATATGCTGAGGCCAATTCTCAGATACATGATGCTGCAGTTCCCCGTGGATCAAGCGTGAGTTCCTCATGGGTGTATTGTTTATTTGCTGTCCAGCCTAGTGAAAATTAATTACAGAAGATAAAGGGAACTTTTTTGCAAGCTACACGTGCTGTGAGCAGAGATGAATGGAAAAAGGATTTTGAAAATACCTGAGTCCTCACTTTGGAAAAGGTGGAAAAATGATGTTGGTTAATTCATCCCTGGTGGGATTCTGCTGCTACTGAGTTAATCACAGGACAGATTTGTCCTTATAATGTGATATTTCTGTAGCAGCACAAACTTGCCTATTTGGTGGATAGAAACGGTTTTACAGCTTAGTTTTAAAGAGGTGAAGACCAACCCATCTGCACTATGAAAGAGATGTGCAAATGTGGTTTCCATGTGATATGGTCCCAGATGCTGTGCTCCATGAAAATGTTTTAATGGTTTGAAACAGTTTCTAGTTTTAGGATTGGGGAGGAAAAGGTTAAATTTTTTTGCCTGGGTTCCCCTTTTCACTTGAACTACACTGTAGGAGAAATTAAACTGCTTTGCTTTCATTGATAAAATGCAAATCTCTCTTCCGTTTTGTAATAGACTTTTTCTTGTTGTTTGGAGTAATTACATTAATTTATTTTTGTCTCCAGGCTAAGAATATTCTCCTGCCCTCGTTGCTGTAGATGAACATAGGTCATGGAGTCTGTGTCAGTGTTTTTCAGCTTTTTCCCCCATGGGCAGACTTCAGCATCAGTAGGGCTTTCTTCCACTGTGCCACTTTGATCCCCACACAGGGTACGATATCCAGGGCTCAGCTCCCGTATAAACTGGAGTTTCTTTCTTCACAGAGAAGAATCCAAAGAATTACTCGTAGTAGGGAAATAAATTCAGTGTGGAGTTTCAGGTCTGATTTCTTTTCATCTGTGCAAATTGTTATCCTAGAAAAATTGAAGTGAGTATAATTTGTCCTTAAAAACAATTACTTCAATTATTTTTTGCTATGCTGCACTCTGCTGATGGCATATGTGGCCAGTGGGACTTATTTTAAATATGTATGCTCTTAATATCAGCTCAAAAGAAAGCTATCTCAGCTGGAAAAAATTAATGTAATGTAAAAAATTAGATTATTTTCTCCATCTGACCTTGCCTCTATTTGGTTATCTCTGCTTTTGATGTTGAAATTTACAGATTAATAATTGTAGCTGCTTGAGCAAAGTCAGGGCAGAGAACAACTATGGACTGCAAACAAATCCCTCTTCTGCCTTTGCCTTTCCCTCGGTTGGAGCGCAGCGTCTGCAGCACTGTTGTGACTGTACGCAATTACTCGCTTTCCTAATAACTCGGGGAAAACTAATTACTTTTTCAGGGCTGTTTGCTGCCAAAGGAGGGTTTGCTGTTGTGCAGCGTAGCTGAGGTCTGCAGGGTGTGTTTACTCTGCATCACCCTGATGCCCAGCCCGTTTATTTTATCAGAGCTGGCTCCGGGGGGCAGCAACCACCCAGCCCAGGCAGCACAGGGGTCTGGTTAGGGCTACATGGGGTTTTCAGGCTGGTTTTGCAGTCTGTGCTGGATTTAACTCAGTCCTGGCGAACCTGCTATCCCTCCGTCCCTCGCTCGGTGCTTTGAAGCTAGCCTTGGTCTCACTCTGGTGCATCGCAGTCGGGCTTTCGGTGCTGTGCGAGTGCATGTCCTTGCTGTGGCTGTGGGATACAGCGTGCTGTGAGGATGCCAGTGGCACCAAGCCTGCTTCATCCTCAGAGGTGTGCGCTTTGTCGTCATCCAGCTCTCAGCTCATCCCTCCCCCGGGCTAAGTTTGGCAAATACTTTTCTATCTGCTCGATTCAGGAAGGCTGACTGTAAGATGGTCCAGTTTGTATGAACAAGAGTGGCCGTTGCGGGTGCCGGCGTGCTGTGCCCGAGCTATGCTTTGGGTACTGCATAGATGACGTTTAGAGATGGAAGTCCAGAGATATTGCAGTTATTGAGGCCACGTACGAGATATAAAGGTCAAGTCCATCAGACCCATAACAGCTGATTGCACGTGACTTTGTGAAGGTGCTGTTGCAGGCAGACCTTGCAGCGTGTTTCCAGGGTACGTGCTGTTCATGGAAACTAGACCTGAAACTGGCTTTGCCTTTAGGGTTTTGTAGCGGAACAGCCTGTTACAGTGCAACTACCTGAATTTTGGACTTGGAAAGGCTCTTAATCATCTTATAAATGTAATCCGTGCTGTAATTTTCTGAAAACTTGGGATTCAGTTTGGAGCTGAAGCCAAGTGTTTTTGGAGATCTAAATCTGTTGAAGAAGGTGGATCCTTGAGCTAGAAGAGTGATGTAGAAGAGACACCTGTCCTCACCATTGCTGACAGAAATTGAAGAGCTCTTCCCTGTGCTAAGCTGTTCTTATTTTGCGTCTGTGTGTTCTATTTTGCATTTGTAGATGCTTTTAACCCAGACTGCTCACCAGATCAAAAACATGATTGAGAAATTAGATGCTTAATTATTGCCTCGTTAGATTTACAGACCTGCTGTACAGAGCCTCCCTCCCTTGCCCCCAAAAGTTGTTTCTAAAGCTCAGACCTTTAAATACAGGGGTCCTCTGGCTACTTAAGGCATTTTTCAGAATTAAAGACCAACTGATTTGCCTGTGCAATTTGCAGCCCAGGTCTCTGTTCAAGGCTAGTGGAGTTCTGAGATCTTAGTGCTGTATCCAAGCAGGAGTGAAACCCTCTCTGAGTAAGGGGAGTTCTCCTGAGTCTTTCATGCCTGCCTCACTTCAGCTCTCCCTGGATTTCCACAACTGTGAAATGACTGATTAAATTGTGGACCTGTGAAGGTGTAGGTGCAAATAACTGCAGTGTTCCCTGAGAATCTTTCCTGTAAAGTGGTAGTGAGAAGCAGTTATATGGCTATTGCTCCTTTGTGCACAGCAGCTACAATTACCACTACACCACAGATAGCTGCGGTGCTTCTATAATTAGCTGATGTGGTGAGCGCTGGTGAAATAAACTTTCCTTGGGAATATACCAGCTACTTACCCAAACGCATATTACATTTTAAAAGACGTCATGAAAAGGGCTTACTCAGACGCAACTAGCACTATTTTACATGCTCTGTATGTGAAAGGATTTCCATTTTCTAATCTGGTGATAGAGCCAACCAACCACCTCACTAATAGAGCAGAAGGGAGTTAAAGCAGTGAATTTAAAATATCCTTTAAACTTATTCTTGTTTGATAAGTCATTCCAGGAGCTGGATTTTGCCGTATGCCCATGTTCCTGTTTCGGCCAACAGCCAGTTGGATCTCACGTAGATGAAGTTTTGCATCATGTCATACCCTGTCACAATGGATGACCCTTGTCTCAACTCAGTTCTGTCATTGATTTCAATGTTGCCTGTTCTTCGTAGAAGTGTGAATGGCTCAACGTGGAGGAAGTCTTGGAGATGGGAACTAAGCCTGAACGGAAGGATTTCCCCTCTCCTTAGCTACTCCCAGCCAAGCCATTACAGCAGACGACCATTTTTCTTTGCCCTTCTATTTGCTCCGAGTTTGCCTGCACTATTTCAGTGCAGCTGAGCACGCAGCCCTGCCCTGCCTACATCTTTCCTCATGCTGTTGGCTGGGCAGAGTTTTTGGGGCTGTGGAAATGACTGAGCTTTGTCGGAAGGAGGCGTGGACGCTGGCACGGGGACTGTGCATCACTTGTGGAAAGCTGCTGGCTCAGGAGGACAGAAAGGTAATGTCAGCCCTGAGCATCACTGCACTGTGCTCCCCAGGGCCTGGAGGATTCTATCCACCTCGCTCATCTGAAGCGGGCCCTGGACACGAGCAGCAGGAGCTCTGCCTGCCCCTTGCCTGGGTCTGTGAGGGCAGAAGTGAGCTTGGGCACGAGGTTTGGGTGGGAAGTCCCAGAAGTGCTCACAGGGCAGTTAGCATGACTACCTACACCCACAAAATACTTGGTATTCACTTTGATCTTCTTCAAAGGGTGTTTCTTATTGAAAAGATCATGTGAAAACATCGCTGTCCTGGTCGGAGATCCCTTATTGTATGCAGTTGTGAGATGACACTACAGATGGGGATTGAATCCCATCTCTGTCAGGAGCTGCTCAGTTCTCAGATCTGTGTTACACCCCCCTGGTTCTGTAGCTTCCGCAAGCCCCAGCGGAGGCAGGAATGGCGGGATGCAGAGGTGCTTCTGTTGGCAGGCTGGTAAAGCACTTGAGTAAACACTTGTTCTTTCGTATGGTCCAGGACAATCTCTAATTTAAATGCTGGTGGCTGCAGAAAAGATGCTAATGAAGCGAACCTAGCAGCCTCATTTACCCATATGAAATCATTACCAGTGGATAATTCATTCTCCTGGAAAATACAATAATAGTAATGTAATATACAGAACACAATACTACTCTCTAATAAGTCTGACAGGCAGATAGCAGTGTCTATTTAGACTGTATTAGCCAGCCAGTGATTTCAAATGCTTTTATGTGCAGACCGTTGTTGCTCAACTCCTGCTCTTTGCTGGTTGAGCTAAACTAATTAAAGAAAAATGTACTATAGCTGGGAAGCACCCCCCCAAAAAAGCTAAAAACAGCCCTTCCAAACAAAAATCATCCTAAATGAACAGCTTTCAGTTGTTTTTGCAGAAATGAAAGCTGCTTTGTTTTTCTTTGGGCATGGTCAGGGCAATTATGCTATGTTTATTAATCTTTTAAGGATCTTGGGTTCATAAATGTGGACCTTTATTGCAGACTACAAGCACTGAAGCAAGACTTGCGTTACCTGGCTCTCTTGCTCTTACAACATCGGGTGATGGTTCTGTTGAGACAAATGGTACTAGTCATTTAGTGTGTGATACGCGGACTGCAGCCTCTGAGCACCAGCACTTCTGATGGGTGTTTAAAGCTCTTTGTGGCTGAAGCTTGCAGTGCCTGAGGGCTGCCTCAATAGACTTCTTGGAGCATGTAACCTGTGGAGGACTCTTCTGCTTCTCCTTTGGCATGCGTGCAAAATGCTGCCCCTCTGCTTAGGCTGATGCAAGCTGTCAGGCAGAGGACATCTCTGATGGCTGCGGTGGGAATATCTCCTGTTCCAGGTGCTGGAATGCTGCTCAGGATCTACTTTGCTCCAGCCCAGTAAGCATATGAAGGCTTTTACGAGGAGTGAGTTGCCAGTAGAACTAACACCAGTTGTTGGAGAGCTGTATTTAAATGCTGCCAGTCAGTTTGAAGGCTTTAGAGCTATGGGAAATAAGTTGCAGACCCTGGGGATGTCCTGTCCACAGTTGCCCAGGGAGCAGATACAGGCAAGGAGCATGCATGGGGTCGGGGTCTGTGCACTGGATTGCTCAGCAGAGACACCATCCTGATCAACCTATTTGTGAAAGATGGTGATGTTCTCACGGGTGCACCCGCAGCCCTAGGTGAATCCTTTCTGCTGAGGCCCAGCCCATGGGTTAGAAGAGAACCCAAAAATCCCAATCTTATCTATTTATGTGAAGATTGCTTGTTTCCTTTTTGGATATCTTCATCAGAAGAGGAGTTTATCTTCCTGAAGCAGCGAACTTATGCTTTTGTTTCTCCAGGTTGCAAACACTGCATGTAGCTAGGACTTGTCCTGATGTGTTCACTGTCAATCTGGGTTAAACCATCGCAGAAAGACTTGGGCAGGCTCAGGCTTTCCCTCAGTCTGTTTGAATTTGACTGTTTGAATTTGAACAGCCTGTTCCGATCATTTCAATGATGAAAATTGGTCCAGAGCAGGAAAACTCTTTGGTCTGTGCATGTAACGTAGAGCCAATAACTGGGTGTTATCTTGAGCAGCACTTGAAGTCAAAATTTAGAAGCTGCAGTGTTCAGTTTGCTCTGCAGCCCGAGTTTGGAAGATGCGTACCTGTTTGGTGTTCGAAGAAATACTGGCACAGTGTGCTGTTGAATGCTGGCCCACTTCAATTACTGACGGAAAGATAAAACACGTTTTGCTCTTGGCTGGCTTCCTTCCTTGCTGATGCTAATAACATCACGAGCTCAGCATTTCAGGGGTCATCTTGAAAGCAGCAGAGACCTGAACCCCCCCGGTCCTGCCTTCCTGCTGGTGTTGCCGCTGCAGGGAAACGTTGCCAGGTCGGAGACCGGCATCTGCACTTCGGCACAGCAAGTGCCAGGTGACTGCAAGGGCTGCTGCGCAACGGGAGTCATGACCCAAAGCAGGGTGGTGGTGGGTCTCCTTCTGACTGGCAGGTGTCTCCACGCACATCCCATCTTTTATTTTGTGCTAACATCAGTCTGAAAACCCCGCACGACTGCAGGTTTCGCAACCACCTTCATAGGAGAGAAGGCTGAGGAATAACCTGGCCATGCATGTGTCCGTACATCTTTCTCATCCTCTAGGAAGTTTTGTAGTGCTTTCATCATTTTGTAGCACCCCAGGGAGCCTCTCTCTCTCTGCCAATTAATTTGCTGTGGTTATTGCAATTTTGTTCACAACCTGCTTGACAAAAGCTCTTTAAAGCTAGGTGGTTCATGTCGAGTGGGGGGGAAAACATGAAGCTGGTCTGGATCACAAGTAACAGTAGGAGACATAATGCTTAGCCATAAAAACTGCATACATGCCTATAAGCTGATGCATGGAAAACTCAAGTGCTTCCTCAGCTGCCTGCCACTAGGAATGATAAAGATGATAGAAATAAACTTTAACTTGTTCATTAGTGTGAAAATCAAACAACTGCAAAGCCAGCTCTTACTATACCTCGCTCATGGAGAGTGGTTTTGCTGCAACTCCTTAATGCCAATTATTTCTCTGCACGTCAGTGTCCCACATGAAATAGTGGTGGCTTTCTTCAAGTCTGGTAATGGGAACTTGTGCTTTTAGCACCTGATGGTGGAGACTTTGGTTTTGCCTGGGCACCCAAGAAAGATGGAAGAGAAGGGGCAACATGTGGTGTCACCAGTGGGAAGTGTCTGTTCTTGCTGAAGTATGGTGATATTTTCTGAAAACATTTCTTTGTGAAATGAACACACAAAGTAGTATCTGAATGTTCAACTAGATATGCCCACTGTCTCCTTTTGTTCCTGAAAGAGGAATATTGAATAAAGGATTGCTTGGGAATTCATGTGTATGTTGCTTCCAGCTGCTTTTTAGCAAACTGTGTGAGCCTGCAGGTAGCAGAGAGCCGGGGAGGAGAGCTGATACCCAGTGCTCTGGCTTCGGGGAGGCTGCTTCATCTCTCCCTGCTCACAGTCAGGCAGGCTTTGATTCATGGATATTAATTAACCCAAAATTGTTTTTTCAGCCTCCACTGTGGAATTTTTCTTTCTGGGCACTTAGACTTCTGTGTGGAGTTGCTACTTAGACTTGTGCATGGAGTTGGTTTATTTATCCCACATCCCTCCCAGAGTGGAGAATTTTAATTCTGTAAGCACCAAATGTGTCTCTGTTGGTTTTGTTGTTTCGTTTGTTCCACTCCCACACACCACACCCCCCCCCCCCACCTCCCCCCCCCGCCATGGCCTTTTATTAGCCTGCTGCTGTAGATCAGAAATTAGCTACACAAGTGATGTTTGCAATCATATTTTCTACCTGGGGAGGTTACGGTAGGTGCAGGATGGCAGTTGAATCAGCCAGTCCATGTACGAACGTCATGGCGCCAGCTCTGCTCCCGCTACTGCTCCATCTCCTGGGTTCCAGCTTCCTTTAAGGGTGCTGCATAGCTGCTCTGCTGGAAACATTTTCATTAATAATGGAATTTAGCTTAACACATGGTATTAACTATACTTCCGTATTTTTTTTTTTAAGGTTGACCTTAACTGCGGTGGTTCATGGGGCTTTTTGTGTGCATGTAAATGTAATTGAGTGCTGAACTTGGCCCTGTCACTTGGTGTGATGGTTCCCAGGGCCCTCAGTGAACTTTTCCAGGTGATCTGAGGTGAGGCACTTGAATCCTGCAAATCTGATTTCTGCAAAAAGACTTCATGTTGTTCAACTTAAAAGCATTTAAAAGGGCTGCTCTGGGAAACGGTAGATAATCCCGTGCCTCAGTTTCCTCTAGTAATTGTAGTCCAGCTGATAAAATAACCCCGGTTGTCTGGAAGTTTTGATGTTTCAAGCCAGTCATAGCTATTTAAAATTGTATCACCTCTATTGAGGATTTACTTCCATACAACAACCAGCAAGCTCATCTCCCACCAAGAAAAGATGGCTTGATAAAGCTTTCCCTTGCAGACCTGAGGAATAGTGAGGAGGACCTGTGAATCCAAGGGGACCTCGTGGACCTTCCTGGGAGAGCAGGAGCAGGGGGCTGTCCATGTCCCATCTCAGCTGCTTGGCTCATTCCCCTGAGGGAGTTGGTGTTTCTTAAAGAACCAAAAACCACATCAGCCATGCTTATCAGAAAAGGGATTTTGACTGTTACATTCCTTAAATTTATTAGAGTCTGGTTTTTTTTCCTTCTCCTGGTTATAAGTTAAAGCAGTGCTTTCAAGACTCTTTAATTTGGGCTGTAACAAGGCTCATCATGTCTGACAATGGCGAATAAAGGGTTTGACTGGAGCATATGTTAATGCACAGAAAACCATGATGCTTAAAATAAATGCCCCCAAAGTGCTGTATTTGGCAGCGGCTGCAGGAGATGTGTAGTAAATGATGCAGTGCTGCCGCTGTGCTTATGAGGGACAACAGCAGCTTCTGGCTGGTTCGAGGATTTAATTCTGCTGAGCTCCAGCAGTTGTGTGGGCAGTGTCTTGCAGCCAGGTTGTCAAAAGGAGCCACTAATTTGAGCTGTGTAAGAGGTTTGTTGCAAATCTCCCTGCGAGAGGCTGTGAATGCAAGGCACCTCCAGCACCGCATACAGGGACTCTGGGTCTCCGGGGGCTCAGCGGGTTGGAAACCTGGGCCGGAACTTGATTATTTCTTTGAGGTTTCGAGGATGAACACAGGCAAGGTGCTGCGTGTCTATAGCTGGAATACAGACCTCTCTGTGTCTCTTTCAGGATACCACCTACCAAAAGGTGTCCCTGCATATTTCTTTGCATGTGTGCTGTGCAGCTTAAATCATTTGGGTGGAAGAGGAAGGTGCCATTTGCATTAAGACACAGCTTTTGCAGTAGCCTGGTGTCTGTACCCCAAGCAGAGCTATTTAAGCAAAACAAGTGACACTTTCTTTAGAAAGATTGCTCTGTTTCCTCACTTTTGCTCTTATGTTTTCTGCCTTAAGATGTAACTGAAACAAAAAACTTATTTGTCACTTGCAAGGGTTTTGACAGCAGCAGTACGATGCCCCTGGAAAGGCACATGTAGTAAAAGCTTGGGTGGTTGTATGGTTTTTGATTAGTAAATGACTTATTTCTCACCTGTGGGTACAAAAGTTTTTGTTACACATCAGCTCATTAATCAGCTTAAAGAAAGCCGACAAAGTTTGCTAGTGAGCAGAGTGGTAGTTTGAAAGGAAACGAGGTCGGGGACAATTAATGTATCATGTAGTAGGCAGCCTGTAGACTTCACCAAAAGGCTTGTGCCTCCTGGTGCTGTGTCCATTTCAGGGGACGGAGAAAAAAAAAAAAAAGGCAAAACCCAAACCTGAAAGCACAATAGAGTCTGTAACCTCGTGTTTCCAGAAAGGGGTTAACGCAGGGGCTGGGACAGCAGGAAGTAGAGAGTAGGGCTGGTTTAAGGGTGCAGGAGGGGTCACCTTCTGCTCAAAGAGGCTGCAGCCATGCTGGCCTTGCAGGCTTCTCACCTAGGGCATCTGAGGAAACGCATCTGGTTGCGGGGTTGGAAGCTGAGCAGGGTGAGGGGAAAGGGAAGGGACAAGCAGCTACCCCACGGCTCCATCGCAGTCGGTTTTGCCATTGTATAATGGTGTGTCTGCACTTGCAGCGTTACCGAGACACGTGTCGGGCTGGACATGGGCAGGCAGCTCTGCCGTGGCGTTGGAGCAGGTCCAGCACGCCCATGGGAAATGGCATATGGGACAGCATGTTGTTGGATGCTCTCTCACAGGGTGCCGTGGCTGGGCTGGGATCCCATCCTTGCAGGGACATAAACATTGCAAACTGCATGCTGTGGCTTAAACCGAGCTCGGAGCCTGTGTTTGCTGTTGTATTCAAGCTTTTAACCAGACTGTGCAGGGGCCTGTACGACAGTGCTGAGAGCCAGCCGCGTTTCTCAAACATATCCAAGCCCTGTGGCAGAAAGTCTTCACTCTGACGAAGCAGGGCTGTTGCAGATGCCACAGAGAAGATCCGTGTTAAACAGCTTGCAGCAACCGCCTTGCCACAGCTGGAAGTGAGCTGTGGAAAGCTGGGTGGGAGAAATATCTGCATGCCTGTGCTGGGGAGATCTTTTGCTTAAGGGAGTTAGTGGTGAATTTTTACCTGACATGGCTACAGGTATAAACTTAAACAGTTATAGGAACAATTTGTATCGTTACCCTAAAGAATGGCTATGCTGTGATTGAGAGTAATGGGAATTTAGGATGCTGTGAAAAAAAAAAAAAAAAAAAACACCAAAAAACCCCAATAAAACCAGAAAAAGAAGTCTGGCTCATAGAGGGATTTCTATTTCCAGACCTCAGTTGGGTGTTTCTGCACCATGTCTCTTGTTGCTCCATCTTCTGGGAGGGCTTATTAAACCAGTGCAGTGCTGCAGGAGGTCTGGCAGACAGGTCAGATCTTCCCGGGCTTGTTAACTCAGGCCAAAAAGTCCCAACAGAGGTGCCAAACCCTGCCAGACCTAACTGGCCTCCATCGGAGGTGCTGGTGTCCATCTGCGGCCTGGGAAGCCAACCCCTGGCAGCGGTTGGGTTTCTCTAGCATAGCTGTACAAACACCAAGGAGACAGATGTGCTGTTACTTAAGATGATCTAGAAAAAGAGACTTTTTTCCCCTTTTTTTCTGAAAATAGATCTTCCCTAAACAAACACTCTGTACTTTAAAGAACACCTGCCAGCCAGTCCTGGCTTTTGCAGCACACTGGGATTTAGTGCTGAGTGAAGGCTTGGTTCACTTTCAGTAGTTGTTTCCTCATTAGGATTGTGATGGGAAATGCACTGTCAGTTCAGCAGGGAGAGAAACTAACTAATCCTTTGGGAATTTTCACATTTTTACTCCAAGATATTGCTGTGTTAATGAAACAGAGGAAAATAGGGGATTTCAGGATTTCTTTTACAAAAATGCTGATAAAAAGAGCTTGTAGCAACTTTTACTTTGAATGAAGAATGGATATAAATTAACCAAAATATTTGTTCAATAGTCTTGATTTTTTTGATCTGTGTGGGAAATGTTACAAACGCAAACCAACCTCAAGACTAGAAACCTAAGCTGGAAAATCACCTTTCAGACAAAACTGCCTTGTTCCCCAAGTTACAGCATCCAACCCACCAAGGCTAATTAATAGCAGAAACACAAATGTGTATTTGTACTTGCCCACCCCATCGTCTCTCAGCCGTAGGTCTGACATCTGCTCCCAGACAGTCACTGTGAGCTAAAAACCTCTGGTTTCCCTCGTGCTGCTTCCAGCACATAGCTCTAAGCAGGCTTCTTTAGCCTTACATCTTTAAAAGCTTTTGATGTAACTTTTCGTTGGTTGTATTAATTGACAAAGTTCTTCGGTTCGTGCTAATGTTTCACTGAGCCTGGGCTGCATAAGAAGGAAATAAATGTCACTGCCTTCTGTAGGACAGCAGGACTTTGTGAGCTCGCAGTTGAACTGAGACATCCCTTGGGAGTGCCTTACAGGCAGAAAAAGTCCTACAGACTGCATATTAAACTGCCTATTTTTAACTTTATGTCAGGTTTAGAGAGCATAGCAAGACAACCCGATTTTCCCCTGAGGATTCAAGCAGAAATATCAGTCTGTCATTTCAGTTCACTGCTTGGGGATAATTAATTACAGCTGAGGACAATTAATCATTTTAAAGAACTTGTTTCCTGAGAAGGACAGGGATAAATACAAGATAAAAGTCTCCACCTGACCCCACGTGAGCCCAAGGCACTGTGATATGTTAAATAGTTATAATAATAGTTAGCAAATAATAGTTATTTGCTGCCCCGAGCCTTGGTGATTCAGAGTGGCTTTGGTGGTGTTTGGGTTCCTTGGTCCTGTCCTTGATGGGTGAAACCATAACTCTTCTGACCAGCTTGTTCAGTAGTAGTTCCTGATTTTGGATGACTCTGGAGAAAGCTTAGCCCAGGGGAAGAGCCAGAAAGGCTCAAAACCTTATGAATTACTTGTTTCTGACGTGCTGCGTGGGCAGTTGAGGAGGAAAGGGCCTTGTGCCTCCCAGCTTTCTTCTCCATCCAGGCCAGCACCATGAGCTCATCTAGGAGGAGGTCTGACAGCAGCTGATGTTGGCTGAATATCCTTTGCTGTAGGTGTGATATGGACTGAAAGATCTCAGAGTGCTTAAACCTGTCTGGTTATCGATACCTTCTCTCCTACCTGTCATCCTGTCTTATACTGATTGCTAGATGCTGTGTGGGTTGCGGAGCTAGCAAAAAAAAGGAGCTAGTAAAAAAGGAGCTTGATACAAACTGCTTTTCCCCAAGTTCATCTGTATTCTCGATGTGGTCGTGGTGGGCCTCATTGCCATGATGTTTATCCCCAACTTTATGAAAACAAGGGAGTTGAGTGATTCTTTTCCCAGGGCTCTCAGCCATGCCATAGGTTCACCAGCCTTCAGAGGCCTGGCCCAGTCCCCACACCACCTCTGAATGTGCGTTTGATCTTGGCAAAAGCATCTTTCCCCTGGTGCTACTGGTACAAGCTTGGTGCAGGTTTGTGGTGACCCACTCATAATAATCTGATGGTAGTTTTGAGCCCTGACAATCCCCTCAAATGTCACATCTGACACTTCTAGACCACGTTGGCAGAGCAGAGGTCATTCTGATAAACCAGAGGGGACACGTATTCTTAGTTTCAGGGTTTTCACGGCGAACTTGGGACCACCTGCTCAGATCCTGACAGTGTTGGAGTCTGTGAAAGTTTTTTGCCTTTACTTTTGCAAATATCTGCCAGGGGTTTCTGAATATACTTGCTATAGCTTCTCTACTGACTGCATTTTGGTGAAGGTCAGGCAGTGCTGAGCAATTTTACATTTTTAGTGCTAGTCAGAGCAGCTTTCACCCTGATGCCTTTAATTTGGGGTGGCTGCTGGAGGCTAGTGCGGTTTGGAAAAGTTGGCTGGGAGGAGGAGAAGCAAGAGTCCATTCCTGATGCAGCCAGTGAGACATTCGCGTTGCAAGAGGTGAAAGGAGAAATGGATGGAAAACTTTCCTGAAACTCTGACGGCTCTAGCTCTCCAGCAGGAGGCTAGAAGGCATCTATTTTCCTTTTTAATTATTGCATAGCTTCTATGTTACCCCTTTTACAAGCCCATGAAAGTGTTATAGAGTTTCTTAAGCTCTGTTTCACAAAACCCCGTCATCACCAGAGGGTGCACAGTCAACTGTTGGGGACTGCTCATGGGGTGATCCTTTTCTGTTGGGAAGCACAGGGAGCAGCAGGCACCAGCACTCCTGGTGAGCCTGAGGATGAGGAAGGGGGAGAGGCAGACAGGCATGCTTAGTGTGCTCGCAGAGGCTTTCCAGAGTCAGATACTGCCCTACTGTGTCATGGTGCATGTCCTAGGCTTTAATGTCACTGCTTTAATGGAGGACTTACCCAAGGGTGATGTAAAACCAGATATTTTTTTTTCTTGATGTATATCTATCTTCTTTGACCTACTTGTTCCTGAAGTATCGAAAGCTACGGTACATACATGAGCTCATATACATGAGCTATGGTGTATACATGCTTTTCCCCATTCTTCCCAGGAGAATGGGGAAAAGCAAAGGGTCAGTGAAACCAATAGTACAAAGACTTGTTTTCTGAAAGTAATATTATAATTTATATAATTTTCAGACCATTGCCCCAATTGAGCACTGGTCCGATCCAGTAGTGCATCTACAGTGTTTCAGTGCATGGCCCAACCCATCACTCCCAGCCATCCATTTTGTGAGCTCATCCCAGGTCTCCTACCGAGGAAAAACATCACATCCCTCAAGTGGGAGAAACCAGGTGCTGGTGGGACTTACCCAACAGGCCTGTCATGCCTGTGGTTGCTTCTCTTCCCCTCCTTAGGCCGTGGTGCAGGTGTTAACAACAAAACGCAAATCTCTCAGTGAGTGTAACAGGACTTCCATAGGTATGTACAGGGCAATTATTATACGTATTGATTTCCAATAAACAGATGTTTCAGAGCTACGTGGAACATATTTTGGAAACATGTCAGATCAAGTAAGCTTTGTAAATAAATCATAGCTGTGATGCGTGGTGTGAAAGTACCTTATGAATAAGTTAGACTGCCTGGGGTCAAGCACACTTTCTTTAGGTCATCATAAATGTGACAAAGTCAGTTTTTTTTGTCTATACTGTAACTTGCCTAGGAAATTGGGGCAGACTGTATGGTGGGAAGGAGAACCAGCAAGTTTCTGGTTATAAAGAAAGCAGTCAGGTAATGTTGCTCTGATATTTTTCAGAGAAATTTCTCTCTGGACTTAATAGGCAATAATTTAGTTTCTCAGTACAAGTCCCACAGGCTATGTCAGTGGTCAAATAAACTTCTCTTTTAGCTCACTCTCTCCCCAGCTAACCTTGTTTTGTCCCAGTCTGGCTTCTCTTAAGGAGAATCAGGGGGGAGCTGTTGGCTGGTTTAAGCATTCTGCACAAGTGCAGCCTGTTGTGCAGCAATATCAGTTGCGATGGATATTTGGGATTTTGAGATCCAGGTGTTTGGAATTGTTTCCTGAGGAAGCACAGAGAACAAACGTAGCGTGAAAGCGTGTCTCCAACCGGAATATCCCTCATCTCGTAAGCACTTAAGTAGAAAATATGACCGCCTGTGTGCCCAGACATCTGTCACGTACCATGCAGCTGGTATCCTCTCCTGGGGAGTTCTTGCGAGGCCAAAGTGGTGCTTTAGCATCTGACCTGAGTTAGAGGTGAAGTGCTCCATGCGCAAGGGCAGTGTCAGAGCTGGGTCTTTGCTTCATTCATGCAGCAAAGGGCTGGCGCAGCTCTTCTTGCTGTGGATGGCTTCCTTAGCCATGGCTGCTTTGCTGCTGGCTGCCTCTATTTTGCTCAGAGCCTACAAATACTGCTAAATGATGCAGCAGCATGGGCTTTTTTTCCTGCACAGGATTGAGGACAGCTGAGCTTTTACATAAGTAAAGTTTCTTCCTGCATGCATGCAAGCCTCACTGCTGGCTCTTACTTGAAGCTGGCAGGTTTTGGCTCTAGCCCTCCATTAATCAAATTCCTGAGTTCCTAGTTTGTTCTTTTTCCTGTCAAACCTTCACTGAGCTGAGTGGGCATTCAGCAAGAGTAAATCTGTAAGAAACGCTAATAGAGAGCAGCTGTTATTATCTTGAGAGAAACATCAATGTGAATTTTCCCTCAAGGTATTTGTGTTTCAAAACAGAGGGAAAATGTTTAGACAGCGGCTGGCCCAAAGGTGGGAAACTGGAGGATGTTTGGAGAGGGGGGACCGAGTAAAATCTCCCTCTGCCTTGACAACCTGCCCTTGCAGCAGACAAGGAGAGGCTGAGACCTCCCAGGCCACTTGGCCTGGTTTCCTCCCATTTCTGAAAACCACACTGTACACCACATTCATGAACTTCAAGTGCCCTCTTAAAAGCTGAATTTCTGCTGGGAAACTGTTTCAGAGCCTCCCTGTGCCGATCAAACCTTTCCGAGTTCTAGGTTATGTGTATTCCTGGCCATATTTATCTGCACTGGGCTCTGATGCTGTCCTATAAATACCTCAGGGACAATCATATTCCCTCTTGCATTTGGTTTTGCTAGGTTTAAATGGGCCAAGCTGCTTTAGTCTTTGTTGCGCGCAGCTCTGTTGTCGGCCGATCCCGCTGACCCTGCTCTGTACCTCTTCCAGATGGACTTGGTCTCACTCAAACGCTGTAACGCAAGCAAGCCACTTTCTTTAAATATAAAAGTCTTTCAGGTTGACAAGCTTAAAGTTCAACATCTTGTCTGGCATAAGGCTGGAGTCTGCAAATTCAGCATTTGGACTTAAATAGTTTTTCATTTTTCACAGGTTTTTTTTTTTTTTTTTTAAATGCAGTATACACACTAAGCAGATGATGCTCAGCAGGGCACTGTATAAGCTGCTTTCTGTTGTGTATTGCTCTCAGTGATGGATGAAATTAGGCTTCAAGAGTCACTGGGTCTTTCTTCTGGATGTCGTGTAGCCAGATCTATGGCAGGGGATATTTTTTGGTGATTTCATTTTCAAGTCTTGTGCCAGCACTTCTTAAAATGCCTGTTTAGCTCTGCCAACCTCCAGAGAGGCTGAGGAATGTAGAAACATTTGGATCCAAATGCCTTGGAGGGTTTGTGAAGTTCAGATCCAGCTATGAGCCTGACGAGTGCCAACTAATGGAAGCTATCACGCTAGCTAAGATTTATGGTTGGCTTTGTCCATTATCTCCCTGACAGTGTCCAAGGGCCAATGCTTCACAGGGACCTCTCACAAAGCAGCAGCAGATCAATGCTTCTGTAGGAAAAGCATCTTCCCAACTGCCAATATTTGGCTTATTCCCTACAGCAGGAGTGTTTTATTCTTCGTAAAATGTGTCAGCCATTACCTGTGGATGGTTTTTTTTTTTCTTATAAATGGATGATCCTTTGTGGATTTGTGCCAGTCTCTTCCAATATAAGGCACCGTTACAGTGGGATTTCAAAGGTTGTTATAGCTGAATTGTGCCAGGTGAAAATGTTGAGACTATTGGAAATGCTGGGACCCAGTTACAAGACAGGCTTCTTTGCATTTATGAATTGCATGGAAAACATGGCACTGTGCAACACATTCAGTGAAGGCGGAGAGTTTTGTAATACAAATTTTTCTCTGGTCTTCTAATAGGCAGTAGGAATTACATTATTTTATTAAGGCTTGTATTAATATTCTTAGTTCCACTTTGTGACTGAACCTTAAATTAGGCTCAAATAATTGGTAGAATAAAAGATAACCAGGAACAGGGGAGTAAAATGATTTCTGATACTTTTTTGGAATGAGTGTGGATGTGAACGAAGCAGCAGAGCAGCAGTTCTGAGGTGACCGGTTCCTGAAGCTGGTGTAAGCATGCTGTTAATTAACATTTTTGCAGCGCTTTGAAAATGCAAATTGCTCCAGGAACGTTAAGTATCATTATTATGGCAGTCTTGAAAAGTAATAACTTAATCTATGAAGTTATGAGTCCGTTCTTCGGAATTACAAGTGGGACCATGATGTGGCTGCTGGAGTGGCAAACTGCAATTTGGGACACTGGGTTCAGCTCTTGGGGCTTTTTAGTAGGGTCTGTCTGAAGTCAGCTTGTGTCTGTTCTCTGCTCAATGGTGAGTGACCTGGAAGAAGAGTAAGGAAGATGAGGACAGATCATTCATGGAGAGCCATCAAGTTGCTCGGTGAATTAGCACAAGCAAACGGTATGCAAAGCATTACTTGTAAAAGCAGGCATTTGGGCACGGAGAATTGAGAGGGTGGGCTATTTCTGAGAAGGAGCAAGTCTGAAAAGGTGCAGGGCCACTGACTAGTCAGCTGAACCGGAGCTCTCAGGGTTTCATCTGAGCGCTCCCCGTTCCCGTCCATCATGCCTATGCTTATGGGTGCAACAGGGGTGCAACAGCTTCCCCAACAGCGAAGATTCAGCCCGGGGAGGTCCTTGCGGGTAACGGAGTACAGGCAAATGCTGCCTGGGGGAGGGCAGACACAGAAATTTGGAGTAGTAGTAAGGTGATTATGTTTTCTCTGAAATTAGCACTGGTGCAATCGCTTGGAAAATACTTGAGGGAGTTTCTGACACCTGTAATCAAAAAAAAAAAAAGATACTGGGGGGAAAAAGATATTAGTGATAAGTCAGAGAATAGCATGAGAATAACCAGAAAACATGACTTATAACGAGAGGCTCCAGGAATTTGATTAATCAAAGAGTGATTTCATCTGTCTGGTGATGGAGAACAGCTCTTTAATACACAGCAAGATCCAGTGGCTGGAAATGAAAGGTGGGCACATTTTGACCAGAAATAAATTGAAGTTTAACTGTGGAGCTAATTAGCCATGGGAACAGTATGTAATATTGAGGACTATGGTGAAAGCTCTGTCATTAGAAGTGGTAAAATCAAGATTGAATGCTTTTCTGCTCCAACTTTCATAGAAATTGATTCAGGGTTATGTCTTGGTCTGTGTTACGTAGAATACCCGAACAGATAATGATAGTCGCTTGCTTTATTCATTTGCTGTGTGGCTTGGGCAGGTTTAATGGGGACATTGGAATTATAAGTACTATCAATGACGTCCCAACTCTGGGGGTGTTAAAGGTAAAATTACGAACAAATTTGCCAGGGCTAAGGCTTCTCCTACGCTGACATCTAAGAGAGTTGAACACTCTGAAGTCTATTCATTTCAACTGGAGTGTGCTCAGAAGTTGTGAAAATACAGCAGTCAGCTGGGAAAATTAGTGTCTCCAAAACTGGGGGGCAAGAAGAGCCGTGTCTTCAAATTTTGCCTTATCCTTGCTGTGAGGATAAGGTTGGCGTCCTATAAAACTGAAAGGAGTTAATATTGACCGTTATCTCTCAAGGACGTGTATGTGACCTAACGCGCATTTGGAACAAGTCTCACAGAAAGGGTTGTGCAGTTAAACCTGTCCCCCCCTCCCTGGCGCTGCTGGGTGTCTGACGCTCACTGTGCCGCCTGACGCAGAGCAGCTGAGCTGACCTACCGTCTGGCCAAAAAACACGAGGTCTGTCTTGCAAAAAGGAAAAAAAAAAAAAAAAAAAAAGTCAGGATTTGGTGCGCATTGTCTCTACCTGAAACTTTTCAAACTCTTGTGCAAAGCCCCGAGGAGAGGCTGCGGGTGACGCATCCGAGCGCTGCTCCAAGCTGGGCAGAGCAGGATTCTGAACAGGCAGTGCTGCAGGAGGGAACTTTTGCATCAGCACCTCTCCCTGTTTCTTGTTGGGTTTGTTGTTTGATTTGGGATTTTTTGTGGTTTTTTTTGTTTGTTTTGTGGTTTTTGTTTTGTTGGGTTTTTTTTTTAATTGTAAACTCCATTTTTAACAGACATTCCATTGAAACGGTTTAGTTTGAATGAGTTGATGTTTTCCAACAGTGGCTCTTGGTAACAGCAGAATGGTCCCTGGCCAAAGAGGACCCTTTGAGGTATGCTGCTTCTCACAGGGATGGGGATGGTTTGAGGCAGGTCACCTGACAGTCATGGGAAGGTTGTTCCTTGCATTAGTGTGAATGTTTCCTGGTGCATAGTGAAGAGATTAAAGGGGATTTGTGTTCTTGAGGTTTCCTTGGTTTGCCTGAACTCATCTCTGTCATCAGTGTATCTGCTAAGTGAAGGACATGGCTGTTACTGCTCTCTGCTGGGGTGCAGCAAAGAACTAATTGTCACTGGAAGATGGCAGTATCAAAACAAGACCCCCTGTATGCAAAAATGCTTATATTTGCATACAAACTGCCTAACCTGTTATTAATGGATACATTTTGGATATGCGGGGAGCCTAATCATGGCCAGTCACTCCAAATGAACAGACATCAAAATTTGACCTATCCAAAGTCACACATTGAAGCAGGAAGCAAAAGCCAAGAATAGATTCAGGGTCCTGAACTTCCCCAACCTCTGAAATGGGAGCCAAATTTCATCTCTCACTTGTAATTATGGTCAAAGCCTGGGCTGGAAATGAGATGCACTGATTTCTGTTTCTGCTCTGCAGTAGATTTACTGTATGACCTTGTAGGAAATGATGTGTCCTTCTGTGTCTCAGTTTACCTCCCCACTAACAGAGATAATTGTACTAGTGTGTAGTGAGCTTTAATGGACTTTGTTCCTGCACCTACTGAAGATAATGGCTCTCCTTGCAACATGAAGATGACCAGATACATCATTTGTACAGCATCTGCATGAAAGGATGTTGCAGAAGTGAGATATATATTATTTGTTTTTAACGTATGGGCCCACATTATAGCCACATATGCTTGAGAGTCGATTGCTTACATGGATAGTAAGAGATAACAATTCAGTCTTGAGAACAACAGCTGCCTCGACCCTCCTTGTGCTGCTGCTCTGTGCGCGTGTGGTCTCACCTGGCCTGGGTGCTGCTAGAGCACTGGGAGGCTTGGAGGGGGGCGGTGTGGGGGTGTGTGTGTATTTGTAAGAAATCCAAGGCCCAAATCTGTCAATAATTTTCTGAGCCAGGTGAGTGCTACACCTTGCTCCTAATGCATGGCTGTAGTGAACAAATACAGCGTGGGGAGAGTTCCTGGCTGAGCAGGGCTCTGTCTTGTGCTTTATTTTCCTCATTAGTTAAACCAGCCTATGTATTCCTCCAAGCTAGCTGTTTTTCAAGTATACAGAAATGGGACAACAACTTACAATGCTGATCTAGAAAAGTTAACAGCCGTGGCACCATGGGAGTGAGTGCAGCATCCCTTGTCGCTCTGCATTCCCTCCCGTGCACTGTAGTGGGCTGGGTGGCTCTTCCAAAAACCAAAGTTAATGTTGCAAAGTGTATCTGGTGTGTTTCCTGGTAACTGGTGTCACCAAGTGGAGTATTTCTGGCAAGTGGAACAACGTTTCCCTATTCTTCTGTTAGTAGATGAGGTCTAAGCACTGCTATCAGTTTATACCTTTTGTGCTGATTCTTTGTTTCCTGGGCTAAGGGAAAATAAATCACCATTCGATCTGCTGACCAACCGAAAGTCTGTTCAAGTAAATTATCGCACAAAGACTCTTTCTGTGCATTTTACTTTGAAGTTTTTCAGAACCTGAATAAGAAGTCCCTATTTTGAAGTATCTAGGCTGGTCAGGTTTCAGTGAGTTAACATGTTCACAATACTAGCACTGGGCGTCCCTGGAGTGATCACTTATTGATGAATACTTGGTTGCCACGCACAGCATGGGACTGTGGTTGCCTAATGGAGACACACAGCTATATCCAAACCTGTGTAACTGCTCTAGTTTGTCAGTAACTGCAATAGATTCCCTTGAGATTTTACCAGGTGAACAACTACATGCTAAAGACAGCCTCCATCCCAAAAAGCTTATAACTTGGAGAAGACGAAGAGAGGTTTAAGTCTCCAAAGTTCCTGTGTCAGGTTGCAGTCACAACGCTCTCCATTCCTCCTACTCGGGAGGAAGGACAGGATCATTTGCTTGCCATTATGAAGCCTTACACATTCACATACACCATCACTGCTACTTTTTTTTTTGATTCTAAAATGATTTTCTCATAAAATTGCCCTTGATCTCCAGCCTGAGACTCTGATGCATATTTATAACCCTTCCTCTGTACTTTCTTATCACTTGACTTTACCAAATCTCAGTCCTTGTCTGAGTTGATGATATGAAGCACAAGCTGCAGCTCAAGTGGGGATGAGGGCTGGAAGAACTCTCTTGCTTTGCTTTTACTCTGTTCTACTTTGAGCTCCAGATGAGCAATGGGGCATCATTGTGCTGCCTGCTAATGAAGACATCCAGTGGGATGTAACCTGTGCTTAGTGAAATCCCTCCAAGGCACCTGGTTGACTTCCACCATACAGCTAGCTGAGGTCCTCTGTGGGCAAGCAATAACTGGCAGAATCCCCCAACATGATCCTTCTACCCCCAGATCCTTTCCAGATATATATCCCTACGACACTGCAAAGCAGAGGCCAACTCTTAGCCAGTGGTAATTGTCACAGCTCCACCACCTGATTCAGTTTGCCCTCACAACAGCCAAGAGAAATCAGAATTTGTCAGAGAGCTCCCAATCTCCAGGGCCACACAGGGGAAATCAGGCATCAGAAATCCTGCACCTCAGCCTAAGTGGTGCATGAAATCTGCATCCCACCCGTGCAACCTTCAGGGCTGGGGCTGTGGTGGGGAGGATGCTGACAGCCTCACAGCTGGCTTCCTCTGAAAAAGTCCCTCTTTTCCCTGAGAAACAGAGCACAAAGCAGGGCAGTATCGCATTGCCAAGCCCTGTGGGTTTTTATTCAGCAATTGAGTGCACCGTGCACTGTAATCCTGGGGACTATTAAGACAGTACAGCGAGCTGGGGGAGAGGCTGTTGGGAAGAACTGTAAAACAGCAGCATGTTTTACGCTCTGTCCTTGGATGTGAGTCATAGAGATCTCCGTATGCTGAGGGTAACGAGCATTTGTATTCAGATGGTTTCCCAAGCTGCCTGTTGTTGAATGCTGGGGGGGGGAAAAGTGTTTACTGTTGTTTTTCCAGGCAGGGACAAAGTGCAAGGTGGTCTATCAGGCTGCTGATTTCTGAAAGCTATTCTTAGAAATGTGTTTATGGGGCTCTTTTGCTTGTTCTCTCCTTGTACGGAGACAGAGTTCTCAGTGCTTTCTTCCACCCACAGTTGGTGTGAGACAAAACATGATTCTCTGCACAGGTCGCAGTAAAAGGCCTAGTTATAGTTGGATTGGCAGGTTCCTACCTGCTGGTCTTCATAACCTAAATACTTCTGGTGTCTGCTAGACATGAAACATTCAGACAGAGAAACACCATGTGCATTCAAGAGGGACACGTTGTTGTTGTTTGTTTGTTTTAAACTGCAAAATAAGGTTTTGCTGTGGCTTGAAGAAGGGAATGACTTGCCCTCCTCTAGCTGGCCTGTTATTGCCAGGGCCCAGGCATCCTGTCTCCTCAGGATGAAAGACAAATATGTCCCTCATGAGCTGTGCTGGAGAGCTGGCAGCCAGGAGTCATTGCATGGGTGTCTTCTCCTCCACTTCTTTGTTTTGCACTGTGATGGTGCCCCAGCGGAGCTCCTCTTCCTGGCAAGCCTTCTCAACAGCTGCAGGGAGGTCTGTGAAGGCACGGAGGGCCCTTTGTGTCGTAGGTTTTATCCATTGAAACAACACGTCTTTTGATGATGCGGTGACAGTTCAGGTTGGGTGCTGAGTGGGATGCTCCAATTGGTGCTGTGGGTCAGCTGTTGACTGCTGGCTGAGAGCACAGCTAAGGCCACCTGTCTGAAGTCACCAGCTGTGTCAGTTAAATGATGACTGCATTCTCCATCAGAAGCTGCTGCTTTTTGAAAGCCATAGAAGCTATCATCTCCACTGGGAAGACTATTTCTGAGCTTCTCCTGTAGAGCAGGTGTGAATTTTAAAGAAGTGGGGTCATCTTTAGTTAAGTACCCTCAGCATCAATGAGTTACCAATATTTCAGCTCCCTTCCCTGGTGTCTTGGGAGGCATGTGACATCCATCAAATAAAGCAGCCTCCAGATGGCCCCAACATATGGTCCATGTCTCGGAATAGCTGAAATCTAAATGCTTTTCCTCCTTGGGAAGCTGCAGCCCCTTGCTGAGTCTCGGCATCCAAGGGAGATGCTTGCTGCTTTAATCAATGCGTGTTCTGGTTTTTTTCTGCTTTGTCATAGTCATAATAATAAGCAAGTCTCGCTTCGGCATCCCTTGCTGCAAGAACCTTTCTGTGCTTGAAATACTAAATGCCTGTCAGTCCCTTTCTTTCCTCTTCTCTTTTCCCTCGTCACTAGGACCCTACTGATCTTCTCAATCCTGACAGCGCTAATTACCCTTCTCTTCCCTCCTGCTATTGCTGCCTTCCTTCCTTCTTTTAATCTCTTGTTTGTATAAATCACCAAGGGTGAAGGAAGAGTAAATATCAATAAAGCAATTCAAGCTCCTCATGAAGTTTCTAAGGGCTGCCCAAGCTCCTACCTGGGGAATGGCAATTAGTGGTGGCAGTTATTGGTCTGTCCTGCTTTGCACCGAAGTTTGTCTCAGTTTGTCACCTCTTGATTCCTTTGTCCTCACTCTGCTTAACTTTGTGAAATGGCAACGCAACTTCTGGCCACCTGGGATATGCCTCAAAACTTGTGCTGCCTTAAATCCATCAACCTGATGTTGATGCTGTAGTCCTACCTATGCCTAGGAGTGACATGGCATAAGTGCTAGGAGCTGAGCAGTACCCATGGAAAAGTAGTCTTGCAGCCTTTAGTCACCATTTTCCTTGTCCCTGTTGAAACCTGTTTGGAGGGAAAGTCTCCAGAGGACGATGCACTTTTGTAACTCCTGCTCCCTGTCAAAGTAGCAAGTCATTTAAAAATATTTTTTAAAATAGTAAGTTAAATTATTGGAGCTGGATGAAAAAAGTTGCCTGCACAAAAACTTCGGATGGAAACCTTCCAGCAGTTCTGTAAATATAAGACAAAAACATGGTGTTCCTTTAAAAGGGTCACATGTGACTAAGCATGTGATACTGTTGCCACATTTAGGATATGTAAGTAGTTATGATTTGTACCTATTTGCTTTGTGTGCAGAAGTATTTGTCCAAGACTTACCTAAATCAAAATTTCAGTTAAAATTCCCATTGATGAAAAGGCCCGTCTCTGCAAATACAGAAACTGATGAGGAGTTGTTACGGCAGCGGTAGATCTCTGTCATTCTGCAAGGTTCACAAACTACAACGTTTACCTTGTGAGCGATGTAACTCTTTTGCAGATGTCAGAGGCTGAACAACTCCATCGTCCAGGTCCTTGATGGCCTTGACCCACTGAGCTGTGCACAGGATCAGTGTTGCAGAGCTGCATTCGCGTGCCCTCCACATTCTGAGGTTGCCATTCAAATGGTGCAATGGACTGGTATGAGATCTAGCCTTGTGTACTCATCTGTGTAATCTGTGGCTCAATTAATTTAGCCTGTGGCATCCACTCAGAAGACCATTGCTTTTTATCTAGCTTGGTGGTAGTTCTCTGCCCTGTGCTTGAAAACTAAGGCAGATAGATGCTCTCCAGACTGTAGCTTTGATTTTAAGTTTTTGAAAGGGGAGAGAAGAATGATATTCTGCAATGTGGGAAGGAGTTACTGGTACCATGGTTTCTCTTTCACTTTCCATGAAACTTCATGCTTTGTGAGCCCAAAATACAAAGTAAAACAGTCTCACTTTCTCCAGCCCAGGCTAGTCTTAGCTGCAAAGAGCTGTGGATTGACAGTCCTGGGGCCTCGTGTCCCCCCACTGTAACAGAGGACTGACAGAGGATGACATTCCACCTATGTCTGGGACATCTCTCGGGATGAGACCTTTCTTTAATCTACCTGTTTGCTGATGCTTGTCCTCTCTGCGGCACCTGTCAGCAGAGATTCCTGTTAGCACCCACTGCTTTGGTAGATTTAACCGGATATATCAAGTTTATGTTACCTAAGTCACCAAACAGCCATCACGTAGCAACAGCTTCCCAGCATGACCTTACAGCTGCCCCACCTTACCCTCTCCTTTCCCCAGAGGTGGCAACACGTACATGCATGCTGTAGGGTTTGTGGTTCCTTTGTGTGCAGATGGCAGCATATTCATGTCTCCTGTAAATTATTTACAAGTCTTGATGCTTATGTGCAGGAGATATAGGGCCAATATTGGGATCATGTTGATAAATTCAGGCCTGAAGTTAGAAAAAAGTTTACGATGATGAAAAGGGCAACATTCTGGAACAGCTTCCCACAGGAGTAGTAACCTGCTTGGGTTTTTTCAGATGGTTTTTATGTGTTTGTGGTGAGCCTATGTGAAGTGATGATCTATGCTAGCTAAATATGCGTGTGTGGGACAGGGCACTTGACGTTTTGAGGCCATAGCAGTTGTCTGTGGGCCTCATTCAACGTCAGATTTGCAATGGCTTCCCTTACTTTCTCTTTCTGAAATGAAACTTCAATGGTCCGGATTATCGATGATCACTTTATCCAGCTCGCAGAGTAACCATGCCTCAGGTGCAGTCACTGTGGAGAGCAGCAGGGCTAGAGCCTGGCAGGGTGCTCAGCAGGCATGGCTATTCGGCTTTGGGGATGCTTTTCTACCTGGAAACATCCCAGTGACATTTGTGTGAGTATGAGGCACTAAGATCTGTGGGTGTGCACCGATGGTTACCTTTGGCTATAGGCACCTGGCTTTGGCTTCAAGGAGCCCCCCTTTAGCGTGTGGGGCAGGCAGGACTGGTGGGGTGACTGCTGAAGCAGGTCAGGAAAATGTCTGGGATGTCTTTGCATCCCCCATCCCATATTTTCCCCTGTACCTGAATCCCCCCTTGCTTTCCCCCTCCTGCTCCCCTCCATCCCTTCCCTTTCCCCCCTTCTCTTGCAGCTCAGTCACGCCTCTCTACCCTGCACCTCCTTGCTATCAGCACAGTTGCATAAGTGCCTCCTTTAAAACGTGCTGGTGCCCTCTCATCAGTGAGCAGTGAGTGGGGACTGCAGTGGCCACGGCCAGCCTGGCACCTTCCTTGCACCTCATCATACCCGTTCCAGTTCTCCACCCTTGAAGGCAGATGCCTTTTGTAATTAATGCTCATAACGGTCGTAAGACATGTCGTTTACAAGATGTGAGGTGGTAGCTAGCAGAGGGAGAGGAAAATCTTTCTAACCATATGGTTATATCAGCAGCAGTTTGATGCCAAGGTTGGCTCTTGGTTAAATTGGGACCTCACTTTGCATGCTTACATCTGCTGGAGGAAAAAAAGAGTGTTTGAGTGAGTTTGGGCCATAAAATTATTAACTTTTTTCATAGTCTTATTTCTACACTTTCTTTCTATATGCAAAGCATACAGCGTAAAAAACATTTCTAGGTGCAATATTTTGGACTGACTGTGGTACTATACTAAGACAAATCAATTCATTCTGTCTCCACTGAGAAGCAGAAAGAAAATCTCCATGGCTGTCATGCTCCATCAGCTTTCCTAATCACTTTGAACACGTATTTCTGAAGATACCATCCCCATTGTCTCACGCACCAAATAATTTATATTGTGTTTTGAAGACCACCGACAGTGTACAGGTGTAAGGGAGTGTGCGCTACATCTCCAGAAGGCACTCAGAAAGGTTTCACGGGTTGCAAGCTCCTTATTTCTGTGGTTATTCTCTGTGCATTTGTTGGTAGGTAGATGGGAATGAATAAAAGCCTGTGGTTTTTCATTGAGACCTTGTTGGGTCTGTTCACAAAGATGATGCATTATGAAAGAGTAGCTTTTGTTCTTCTAAGTTCACCCTTGAATAAGAAAGCATGAGAATGTTGTTGCCTGTAGAAGCAGATATTGGAAAATATAATGTTTTGGGAAACCTCATGAAGTAAAACCAGAAGATGGGAAGAAGGGGAGGTGGTGGAGGGATTTTTGTCACAGCTTATTCCCATAGGTGTAGGGCCTGGGACTGACTTCCCTGTGAATGCAGTGCAACCAGGAGGTGCTTTTCCACAGATGTTCAGAAGCTTCATATCACAGTTTTTACCAGTTGGAAAGTTATTTTAAAATTAGCAAGAAAAAGAATAGGCTGTGACCTCTCAGCACATCTGAGATGGGGTGTGCTAGGGATATCGACCAATTTATGATAAAAAGGTTTTAATATGTTAGAAGAACTCTGTGGGTGTGATCTGTCTCAGCCTGTGGGTTTTCCACTGCATGATGTGAATGCACCAAGGGCTGGTGTTGAAAGCATGCTCACAGCATGATTTTATTGTGGAACCTGAAGTCATTGCACACTAAATTCAGTACGTAGACAGGCTTGTGAATTGGATTTTTTTCCCTTATGATGTTCTATATCTTCATTAAAAATACATACATACCTAATATCCCCAAATGATAAATGTGTGAATCAGAAGCTTATAGACATCACATTTTGAGGACACTCCATTTCTTATGCAGCAATTAATCTGAAACACCGTAAGAAAATCTGTATTATCTCCTCTTTGAGAAATGTGCAAGTAGGGCTTTGAACCAAAATAGAACTTTAGTGGAGGCAAGTATCAGTTCT
Organism: Fratercula arctica; assembly: GCA_947846985.1. Classification (NCBI taxonomy): domain Eukaryota; kingdom Metazoa; phylum Chordata; class Aves; order Charadriiformes; family Alcidae; genus Fratercula; species Fratercula arctica. The sequence continues at coordinate 38,004,533 of CANTUZ010000006.1, forward strand.
CCAGGTAATCTGACAATCCTTTCCTTTTATACCACATGCTCTGCAAATGCTCTTTTCCTCCACATTTTTTTCGTAGTGGAAAATGTGAACTTTTTTCCCCCAGTTAGCCAAATTACTGTACTTCAAAACTTGTGGGGGGAAAAAAAAAAATCAGTCATAACGGTATTTTTTTCTAGAGAATGTCATAATGAAACAATTTGTTTGCAGAGGAAAAGAATATTCAAACTTCACTTGGCCACAGGTACGGCAGAGTGCAAACTGGGCACACATCCTTATTCCTCAGCTTGTGTAGCCCCCAGACAGGCATCCTGGAGCTCCAGCCCTGAGACACAGACTGTGTTCTTCTCTATGTGGATATCAGCCACGCCGTGTTGGAAATCCTGGACTATTAATGATTATGAAGAGGAGACACCACCCCCCCCCCCCCTTGAGATACCGTATTTCAGGCATTGCAAGGTCCCTCTCAGTGTTGCTATTTTTTGTGCGTACAGAACAATTGAGAGAGAACTGCAGTGTTTTAGGGCAATTGCTGAGTCTCGACGAGTACCTGGCAATCATTATTCCCCATCATCTCATCAAGCGCATCCGTGGCTCATTTCAGGGAAGGTGTTGGAATGGATGGGGCAGAGAATGGGTGATAAATTCCTAAGGTGATTCTCTTAAAGATATTTGGGGCTGGGCTGAGAACTGATATAGCAATTTACCTGACATGAGGCTTTTAGCAGGAGCAGAAGCATTTGCTGACAATGCTGACAAAACCGCTCAAGTTGCATGTTGTCTGAACAAAGGTAAAAACAGGCCTGCCCAGGAAGACTTTATGGGTGAGGTTCAGTTGCCAAGCACCAGTGCCTCATGCCATTTCAGTCTCCCCAGTATCCATGTTAACAGATGCAGAGCTACCAGAGCCTGCAGCCCCCTGGAGCAGATGCAGACCAGGCAGGACACCCCATCACTCCTTAAATGACACCGGATTATGTATATTTTGGTGATTGTTTCCTCTTCTGTGTGTGCGCTTCTGTGTGAAGGTACATCTGAGTTTGCTTCCTAATCTGGTCTGCTCCAGGATTTACAGAGTAATTTGTGATGCCTGACGAGGGTCTCGGCCACAAGAGGAAATAGAGCTGAGGAACTGAATGAATGAAGGAAGCAGGAATCTCCAAGCTCTGGGTAGATAGGAGCACACTTTTAGGGACTGTGGAAGCCCACTGGCAACATCTACACAGATATGATAGCCACCAGAGGGACCAAACTGAGTGGAAAAAGAGGAATGGTGGCAGTGGTTGTTCATCTGAGGTGGAATGGCAGGAGCAAGTGGGTAAAACCCCACCAAGCCATGTAAACACAGTGCTTTGTGCTTATGTACCAACATCTCCCCAAAAAGGTCTGTAAGCTGTGTATGGCACTCAGCAGTTCTCTTGATGAACTCACAAGGTTACCTGACGTGGTCTCCAAAGCAGGGGGGTGTGTGTCTGTGAACACTAGCGATGGAAAATACCTCTCAGGAGAGGCGGGCACTTGCCCAGCCTCAAGTCCCAGCTAATTGCTGCACCATAACTCTGGGCGGTAGGCGAGAAACAAGCCCTGTCTTTCCTGGATAACTCTCTGGGGCTGAACATCCAATGAACTGAAAACTCATTGAAACCATGAGCTTTGTTTTCTTTTTCCATATACCATAACTGAGCCTGAACCACTGTTTCAGGCTCTGTTGAATTCAGTCTGCCACAACATGAGCCAAAACTGAATCTAGATCTGGAGTGAGATATTAAGCCAGTGATAGGAGTTTTACTTAGAGAATCTTTATTAGCACAGTAAGATGAAGGTGCAAAGACCAAAAGAACTGAATGGGCTGTCTTCTTGCTGTGTGTTGTTTTGGGATTTTTCTGGTAGGATAACTTCCATTATGATGGGATCTCTGAAGTTTTAGAGGAGAAGACTCATATCTTCTTAAAGAGATTACAGCGTAAGGCTCTAGCCCTGGGGACTTGTCCATACCTGCTAGCCCATGTGGGCTGAGCTGCTTCATTGCAGGCTTTAGCTCTGTGTGTCGCTGTTTCCAGGGCGGGGTCTAAGGGCTGAATGGGGAAGGTACAATGTTGTATAGGCAGTGCTGTGTGTTTTATCACGGTCCCTTTTTCTACACTATTGCTTCTTCTAAACCTTCTTTGTCTAAAATCTTTCAGTCTGAGCCACCTGGGCAGGCTCCATGTGAACATGTGCAATCTAACCACTGTTAGCAAGCTTTTGCTTTTATTAGCCTTTGGTCCAGATTTCATATAGTTCACACTTATTCAGATCTGAAAATGAATACCTTTGTCTTCCCACAGCACTTCTGTGCATCTTCTGTCTATGTAAACTTGAGTTTAACTCCTCTCTTTCTGTTGATTTGATCATCTTTCCCTGCACTGCCTTATCTGTATTTGCCTACTATTGATTTTCCACTTTGACTCTGCAAGAACTAAAAGGAGTTTAGGAAAAAAATAGGCTCCTAGAGTGGATGTTTCTTGATTGAGAAGCTACAGCTAACTGTGGTTTATTTAGGACATTGTGAATTACCCAGGCAAGGGGTCGTCTTGTCTCTCTGTGCCCCTAGAAAACAAATATGTGCAAGCTTGAGCTATAAAATTGCCAGTCAGTTGCAGAACACACCCTTGATCCTCTGTAGAAAAGGGAGTGTTTTGCCAAGAGAGGGCATCTGCTGGGCAAGAAGGACTTAATGTACAAGCACCTTCTGGCCTCTGTCCCTGCCTTCAGGGCTTGACGCAATGTCCTGCAGAAGTCAGTAGCAGCAAGGCTGGAAAAGGGCTCTGGACCTCCTGACTAGGTTTCTTGTTCCCTGAGCTAAATGTCTGTCAGGCTTCTTTCCATCACTCTTGTAATCCTGTGTTTTTGCAGACATGTCGGCATGGGGAAGGTTCTTACCTTAATTGCTTTCAATCGTTACATAAAAGACTGTCAATGAAGAGCTGCAACTACTGAGAAGTTTTAATTATGGCCTGACGTGATGTTATTGTCCTGGCCTTGCACACCTCTGTGGGTGTATTTCTGAAGGAGGTGGTTTTTGTTGCTCCAAGCTGACTCCTCCTGAGAAGTCGTTCTCTCCATCGAGGTGACATTCAGGAATGACAGTGCGACACGTCACCGAGGAAGAGGAGAAGTGCTCGACAGGGAACTGTGACTTTGGTGTGATGTTTCCCTGTATCGCCACAGTCTTTTCCAAAGGGGATATTAGTGATCCTCCAGTTTTTCCTGTGGCATCATTCACAATAGTAATCCTCTTGATCATGAAGAGAAGTTGGGTCCCTCTAAGCCACTCTGTGAGCTGCCACAAAAATCGGTGAGGTGCAGCTTCCTTGTTTCAGGTACATTACCAAACTAGGGCTCCCAGAGCCCAGGGAAACTGAACTGCATCATTAAACAACTGAATTGCAAAAAGGAAGGATGAGGGGCTGAGAACGGCACATGGAGCCTTGCACTTTGGTTGGCTAGTAACAGCTTTCCCTGTCCTTTTTCCCCTCACCGAACAGAGGTCCAAGTCACATCTACTGGAGACGCAATGTAGTATCTGCAGTTCCCCTATCTTGAACCACCCAGTCTCTCAGGTCTTCTAAGTCACGGCATTCTTTCCTGAAGTTGCATAGAGCCGCTGTGCCTGTATTTAGGCAATAACTTTGCATGTTTGGGCTCCCCATCGGTTGGAAAGTAGCAGGTTAAGATGCGGGTTGAACCCCTTAAGTTAAGGCATTCTGGCAAGATTACTACAGATGGTGCCGTGACAAGACAGTAGCCAGGAGAGGACTTTGAAGGCTGCCCATAATACTCTTTGCCCATCTTTCAGAAAAAGGAAAATTTTTATTTGTGCTTTTTGCAAGCTGGAGAAGGGAGAGAGTTGCCTTGTGTAGGTGTACTTAATTTGGTGTAGCAAAAATTAAGGAAGTTTTAGCTTCCCACCGAAGGGCAGTGCTGGTGACAAGAATGCTGGCAGCGAGATCAGTGCAGTGTGCCTATCATCCAAACATATAGAAATGAAATGCAGCCCTCCTTTTAAAAACAGGTTCTGCAGCTTGTTTTGCCAAGTGGTTGTTATGTTTGGGACTGTCAACAGCTTTCTTGTGTGTTATGAAACACACAAAGATGACTGGGACAAAAACAAAGAAAAGGAGTGATTTTGTAGTTGGAAATGAGCACACCAAACAGTTAGATTGAGGATGGGTCTGTTTTAGCTTACTGTCTTGTCCCAGAATATCTCAGACTGAATGTCAAGTAGAACTTGGTTGTATAGTTTGTAATAACAGATTAATTTGTATTAAACATCCAAACATATAGGGAGGAGCAGGGGGGGAATCTCAAACTAAGATGCCCATGCCCTCACTACCCTAGCAGGGATGCTCAGTGCTCCCAAATTATGTTGTCCCCTTGAGGCATCCTGACCTCAGCTACAAGAAAATGAAAACATTTTTATATATTGGATACTTTCTTTAAAAAAGTCTATAAATGCATCTTGCCCAGAGTGTGCTCTTGCGCTGGGCATGTGCTGCTTCACATTTTTAATTTCTGCAGAAGATGTAATGGAGGAGTGAGTTGCTGGACTGGATTTAGATGATGCTAGAGATTTTTCATGGCGCTACAAGAAGCTGGTGCTTCTGATGTCTTTAGCTTTGGTTTCTGCTTCAGGAAGCCTGTGAGTAAATGTGTGTCTGCTACTGATGGGTCAGGTCTGATAATCAAGTTCTCTACAGGGGCAGAAGCTTTTCCCTAGAATTGGAAGTCTGCAAGAGCCTTTCTTCTACCTCCCATTGCTTCCTGACAATGTGGCAAAGGGCTGATCCTCAGGTGGGGCGCAGCACCTGGATAGAGCAAATAGAATACTCCAGTTTGGGGTACAGTTTGTGGAAAATGTATCTAATGACTTCCATCCATCTGTAATAGTCACTGAAATCAGCTGTACTGAACAGATATAACTTGACAATCAGTGCAAAGTGTCAGCTGCACTACAGTGTTAACCTACTGGGTGAGACGTACCCGTATTAAATAAATAGGATAGACAAGTGAAGGTTAGTTTGTCTAATTTTTTAGAAATGGGCAGATATGAAAGAATTTCTGATTTAGAGGCTTGGGGTTTCTTTGAACTTAGGTCTAAGTGAACGGAAATTTTCAACTCTGCAAGTGCAGCTGGATGAATAATTTGTAGTGAAAAATGTATCTGATGGCTTTCACCGCATTTGGGACTGACAGCAAACACATCACAATTTTAATTATTGGGATTGATTTGCTGAAATATTCAGGAGCTATTTTTGGTTCCTGCAGACTGTGCATGAAAAAGTTAGCTCTTTAAAAGCCAGACTCTTTTTTTTTTTTTTTTTTTTTTTTCCCCTCTGAGCTCCTGACTGGTCTCCTTGCTCCATACAAGCTTGTCCAAACAGGGCAACAGGGCTCCTTGCATCCTAGCTTGAAAATTTAAGATACAGGAACCTTAAAATAAAATAATCATAATAATGATAATTTAAAAAGTTATTACTAGTCTTCCTACCCTAACCCTCAGCAGAAAGCACGTGAGAGGGATCGGGATGGGGTTGGTTTGTTGGCTTCTTGAAGTGCTCGCGGAGCTGAGGGCTTTCCATGTAACTGGGGTAGGTATCAGCCAGGTGGAGAATGGAGGCTTTGGCAGAGGTGAGGAAAGCATTACAAAATGTTATGTCTCTCTCCCTCTCCTGTACTTTTCACGGCTTTGAGAAAGTCAGAACTTCAGGACTGGCCATCGGCAGTTCAGGCTGGGTGTTAGTTGAACATTGCTCAAGGAAGAATGCAGGGAGTTACTGATGTGTCCAATTTCCCCAAACCGCCGGAAACAGCCATTTGCCTTCCTGACCCTCTTCCCCGCCTCGCGCCTCCCCGTCGTGTGGTACCATACCATTATACCATTATACCATCGTGCCATCCCAGTACGATACTGCCCACTGCTGCGGGGGAGAGTTGGCCTGGGGGGTGATGCAGACACTATGAAGAAAATTAAGGAGAAACAAACTTCTTCCCAGGGAGCAGGGCAGGAATAATGTGAAATATCAATTTTCCTTCTCATCTGCAAAGAAATCAAGGCAGCATTTTGAAAAAGGAATGTATAGGGATGAATAAAAATGTGACTTTCCTGAATAACTGAAATAGCAACCAGAAAATAAGGAGGGAGATGCAGGTACAGATCGCCCTGGTTTGCCTGGATTTCTGATAGCTCCTCTCTAAAATGTTTTGCTACCCTCTGGTGGCTTTCTGAGGATTTGTGCAGTCTGGTTTTCATTCCTTGTACAATCCCCTGACAAAATTTTTGAGATGCATTAAGAAACCCAGATCTGCCGATGGAGGTTTTTATTTTCTCCGATTCTAAATCAGCAGTACGATAATAATGAAAAGGCAGCTTTGTTTTGGTGGTTGGTTGGGGTTTTTTTCCCTTTTTTTCATATGATATATCTTTTGATCTGGAGTTATAATCACAAAGGCAGCTTGGCTGGGAGGTTAAAATGAAAGAGCACTAACTTTGTGCCTAGGCTGGCTGTGTAGTGGGAATATTCAGTGTTTGGGAATGACATAGGCTTCGCAACCCTGCAGAATGCCAACCTGTGTCCTCTACTTATCTGCAGAGGACACAAAAGTGAGTACCAGCGAAGTAAATAATAGCAAAACTCCCATGATCTCCAGAAGCCCAGAATAGGTCCTATTCAGCCTGGTGCAGAGGCAATGCTCAAACCTCCGTCATCCTTCAACTGTGCCTTGGTCTCCATTATTCAGTAACTTCTTGGTTTTTTCCCTTTTCCGTCTTCCCTGCTTTTTAATTGATTCTACATTGTGCCTTTATAGCAGAGGAGCCGTAGGTAGGGATTTAAAGGGCAGTGGTTTGACAGATTTTACAAGAAACTCCTCCCAGGCATTAATTCCTGGGTTATGGGGTCAGAGAGGCTCTTGTGATCTTCTCAGTCTGACCTCCTGCAGAGAGCAAGTCACAGGACTGCCCTCAATTGACTCCTGCTTGAAGTGTGGCATTGAATATAGAAAACATCCCCTCTTGGTTTAAAATTTTCCAGTGATGGAAGATTCACCTTGTTAAATTGTTCCAGTGCTTTATCACCTTCAACATTAAATATTTCCTCACTTCACTTTGTTTAGTTTCAGCTTCCAGCCTTGGGTTTTCTCGTTACTTTGTGAGTTTGAGAAGCCCTACGTTGCCAAAACTGTGTCCTGTGTTAGAGACTCATGGGCTTGATCGAGTTGCCAACCAGGTGGAGCTCTGAAAGGCACCTTTGTTGTAAGAAATGAAAAGTTTTTAATGTTATTGACTGAGAAGTTGTGGGGCGTGGTGTGAAATCACAAATGCATTGCACAGAAGGCACCAAAAAAAGCAACACAGGGGCACTGCTGGAGGATGTGTGCACCTTTCCCTAGCGCGTGTCCGCACTGGATATTTCTAGGGTTCATGTATTTAAAACATACAGTTAGTAAGGGAGGATTTATACAGGTTTGCAAATGAGATCTAACTGCAAAAGTTCTACAGAGGTTGCGTTTCACAAGAGATGACTTGAAATATAAAAGCATTTGTTGTTTGGGGTGTGGGGTTGTTTTTTTTTTGTTTTGTTTTGGTTTTTTTTTATAAATCAGCTGTGCTGTGGTCCTTTGGGATGTAGGCTGCCACATTCCGCTGAATGATTGCCGTTAGCTTCTTACGCTGTTCCAATTCACGATACATTTTAAAACCAGCTCCATCCATCTCACAACCTGGCAGAGGTTTGGAGCAGAGAGCAGCCAGTGCCTTTTGTGCCGGATCGGCCTACAAAAGCCCTGAGCGAGAGTTAAGACCGCAAGCCTGGTGGGACAGTAAGCACAGCTAGAAGGCTACCTTTAAAGCAAAAAACAGGTTTTTGTGGTTTAGGCAGGGAAAAGGGATGCAGTAGATTTAGGTTACCTCAACCGCAGAATGTGCTGTGACAGCAGATGACCCAACTCTTTTTGTGGTTTGACCTCTATCAGGCCAAACTTGCTGTTTTTAAAGCCACTTGAAACCCTACAGGAGATGATGGAAAGGCAGTCAGTGTGGAGGCGTGGGACATGCTTTTAGGTTTCACTCTTGTCTCTTCTTGGCAGGGTGTCTGAGCCCAGCGTGTGGGGCCAGCAGTCCTGAGTGCAAAGCCACTTGTAATACAGATCCTTTCATGGTCTTGTGGGCTGCTTGAGTGAGGCTCCGGGAGATACTTATTTCACTCCTGCTGCCATATCCCTGCTTGTGAAGAGGGGACAGAAATGCCAACCTCAGCGTCTCTGCCAAGGCATACTGTAAGGATTTGCTAACATACACAGCTGTTGTGGAACAGCTCTGCTGTTGATGTTCAGCATCCCCAATCCATCTTCTGGCATTGATGCTTTCTAAACCAAAGGAGCATTTTTTGAGCTGATGCCAGTAGTCATGGGTATGTCTTATACGATGTTTTGCAGCCCGATGCAAACTTGTTTGGGCTGTGCTTTGGGCTGGCTGGACTCAGTCTAGTTCAAGACTGCAGGATGTATAATTGCCTGGGTGTCTCAGCTGATAAATCCAGTCTCCCCACAGACCTAAATAGCTAAGTGTAGTGCTTTGCTGACATGGATACAAGGCTTTGGGGCTGGAGACAGTTTACATCCATCCCTTTCAGGGAAACTTCTCACCTGCCAACAAAGACAGCGTAGACCCTTCTAAAAAGAGAGCACGTGCACCAGCCTTTCAGCTGGGATAGAGTTAAGTTTCTGCCTAGTAGCTGCTGTGTTTTGGATTTAGTATGAGAATAATGTTGATAATATGTATTGGTTTAGTTGTTGCTAAGTAGCGTTTATATTAAGTCTAGGACTTTTTCAGCTTTCCATAGAAGCTGAGAAGGAGCATAAACAGGACAAACTGCCCAAAGGAATATTCCATACCATAGACTTCATGCTCAGTATATAAATGGGGGTTGGCCAGGGGGCAGGAATCTGCAATCACTGCTGGGGCCAGACTGGGCAATTGATCATCGGGTGGTGAGAGCAATTGCATTGCATCACTTCATTTTGTGTATTATTTTACCATTATTATTTTATCTTATGTTACTGTGCTATTAAACTGTCTTTATCTCAACCCATGAGTGTTTTTCCTCCTTTTCTCCCTACCCTACAGGAGGGATGCTTTGGGAGGGAGTGAGTGAACGGCTGCGTGGTCCCCGTTGCTGGCTGGGGTTAAACCACGACACCCCATACCCTCTTCCTGGATTCAGTGACCAAGTGGATGGCAGAGAGTGTGAGACTGCGAAGGCTTCAACTGAGGCATTTTACACTTTAAAATCCCGTTTTACTTCCACCCTCCACCTTGATTCTGTCAGACCACAGCTAGCTCTGGAGGAAGACGAGGTGCAGACTGACAGCCTCAAAGTAAGGCAGTACGGGAGATGCCAGGGATGTGTGTGAGCACCTCTCCAGAGAGGACCCCAGACTGCTGTGCCCCCCCTTATAGAGCCTCTCTGTGTAGTAACAGGAGAAGATTTTCCTGCAGGAAACTAGGATGATTTCAGGAAATGGGGATTCCTGCAGGATCAGCAGGAAATCACTTTGACAGTTGGGGCTGGGGGTCTACCTGTGATCACTGGGAGTTCCTGGAAGCTGTTGCCTTGCCATGCACAGAGACTCTTTTTGTGCGAGGTAGCTTCTTCCCCAGCTGCCAATATAAGAGGGCATCAAAAATGGAGGTGTGAAAAAGCAGAGAAGAAGCGTTGCATCACCTACTGCTCTGAAAGGAGAGGGAAAGAGACAAAGGAAGGGAAAAGAAGACTGCACGTCCTTAAAAATCAGTCTTTCAGATCAGTTTTGGAAACAAAACTGACAATGGTTAGGAAAGCACAATCCCATCTAAAAGCTTTACCAGTGGGGTTTGGCTCCTCAGTACTGAGGGAAAAAATGCACTCTTGAAGCTATGCTCCTCCCTGTTTTCCAGGGCACTGCACCCTCAGCCTGTCAGTGCATCAGACAACTTTCCCAAAAAGGCACTTTGGGGATGTAGCCTACATCTCTGGAAGGAACTGAATGGGGAGCATGTCTCTGCTAATGAAAGCTGCAGCCAGAAATAAGAGTTCTGGAGGTTGAAAACTAGGTTAAAAGCAGCCAGCAACAGAAAGCAGCTGAAGATGGAGTGGGTGAAAGAGCTCTCGAGCATTAGACAGTGGATGGTTTTGCTTCGTTCCCAACTCCTGGGTAGTGCAGTCCTGGCAGACTGACAGGGCTTCTGGGGTGAGTTGTCACAAGATGCTTCAGCTTCCTTAGTATTTTTTCCTTAAGTTTTTATTTTTAGTCAAATTCTCCCACTTTACACACACTACAGTGACCCCTACTGCTGCCAGCAGTCAAGGACTCATCTCAGTGCAATTATTTAACTATAGGAAAGTATTGCCTGTGGTCTTATAAACAGATAGTATCACTTACAATTCTTAACTACACAGAAAGTCTGCTGCCCCACCCTACACCACCAAAGGGGAAAATTTCTGTAAACCTTTGTGATGCTTAAACTGTGGTCATAGTGTTTGTGTAAAGGATAAGAATCAGCCAAAACCTTCATAATAAACCTTTTCATAGAATAGAATCATAGAATCATCTAGGCTTAATATCAGCGAGTCCGACCACCAACCTAACACTGCCAAAGCCACCACTAAACTGTGTCCCTAAGCACAGTATCTACCCATCTTTCAAATACCTCCAGGGATGCCGATTCCACCATTTCCCTTGCCATTCTCTCCCTTTTCCAAGTAAAACTGTTGTAGTGCACCACATGCAGAAACAGCATCGTTGTTGCTCCTGCTTGGTCCTAGGCACCAGGACCTTCTCCTGTTTTTCAAGAGCAATTTTAGGGTGGGAAGATCCTGAAAGCAGTACTAACGTGAAAGGACATTCAAGGCTACTACCCCTGCAAAAGTGGATGGCAGCTGCTCAACCTTCTGTAACTTCTTGTGATGTGTTAAGGGAAGAGCCCTATGGTGGTTTATGCATAGCATTTTGTATCTGTGTCAACTACCCTGACCGTGGGCTGAACCATCACCTGCTTATTTAATCTCACTCTTTTCAGCATGATTTTTCTGGTGGGTGAATGAGTTCTTTACAGGGACATGGAATTACAAAGAGATCATGAAGGAATAGGGAACGTGCAATGTGGAATAAAAGGAAGTTGGAATGTTAAATATAAATAGTAGGGTCTTGCTGAAGTGCAGTGCAAACACAGCTGCTGTGCAGCAGGCTGGCTGAGCCACCACGTCCCCATCTCCATCAATCCTAGTCAGTGTAAACACCCCTGAGAGAAACGATAACTGGCCTCAGCAGGCATCCTGCAATAAACAGCCCTTGGTGAAAATGACACTAAGGAAGAAATCATAGGCTACCAGAGACATGACTCAAAAGTTTCTACAAGGTAAGGACCTAACTGTGAAAGCAATCTGGGAAAGAGCAGAAGGAAGAAACTTTAAAATGAGATTATCCAGGCACTGCTGCCTGCATCCCTGACAGACCAGTGCAGGCTTTTCCCTATGATTTGTTCCCCAGGAATTGCTTTGTTCTAGTTTTAGCTGCTTAGAGACTATCCCTCAGGCTGGAGCAGACGTCAGCTCAGAGATTGTTCCTGATTATTAATTTACTCTGTCTTAATGTAGGCCCATTACCAGGCGCTTCCCCTGATGGTGTGCAAGAAAAGCTGCTGTCTGTTCTGCCTCTCATCAAAGGCAGCCACATGTTTTACCTGGAGACTGGGGGCTGTCGTGTTTTCTGTACTTGCTGAGAAAAGTCCCCACTTCTTTTGGTCTGGGTAAATGGGCAAAGAGGCAGCTCCAGTGACTTCTCACCTGAGCCCAGAGGTGCTCTGCCAAGGGGTATGGGGCGGCAGAGCAGCAGGAGGCATCCCCGTCTCTCCCTGTGAGTGGTGCCTGCACCTCTGCATGGAGAGCCTGACTCACGGCCATGCTGCATCTGGCACATGTCTATGGACTCGCAGGAAACACCCTTCTACCCTGCTGTCCATGTTAGTGATGGCTTTGGTCTGGGGAAAGGCAGCCTAATTACTGCAGCTAGACTGAGGCCCAAGAGCTCCGCTTGTGAGCTCTTTCAGAAGTTTTCATGGACATCTCTCCCCTGAGAGCATCATCCTGAGAACGATCCTTCTGCTTTCGCCTCCATGTACTTTGCTGTTGGCATTGAACATGTTGGACATTTGTGGTCTTGCCTGTCACCTCTCACTGTAACCAGGAGGGTGGCGGAGGGAGCAGGGTGAGGAGTAAAGCTTTTCTCTGCCTTGCTCTCACTTACCATCGCTGCTGTTCAAGGAGCGTAGCAAATAAAAACGGGGAGCCAGGCTCTTGGTATCAGACTCTTCTCCTTCCTGCAACATTGCACGCTACGCAATCCACCTCTGCAGAGCTGGAACCAGAGTGCTTTTGTACACCGCTGAGTGATGCTGGATTCCTTATGGTTCCATTATGGCTTGACACTGAGCACAAGGGAATGAAAAAAAATAGATGATGTGACCATGACAATTCCTGTAACTCAGCAGGGGAAAAGGAAAGACACCCTCCTGGGAACCTGCCTTTCCATTCCTCACACCCTCAAATGTCACGTGCTGCCTCGCAGTGTGCTTGGTACTGCCCTCAGAAGCGTGTGGCTCTGCCATCATGAAAAGCAAAGAGATAAACTTGTGTTTTACAACAAGCTGCTCCAGTGAGACTTAAGCAAGGATGAGCTGGGACCATGACAGAGAGAAGCAGCAGAAGCTGTGGTTTGGGCAGGAGGTCCCCTGCTATGGGTCTATCTTTTCTCACAAAACAACCATTGCTTCCCTCTCCCTGGTGCAGCAGCCCTAGTCAAGACTGGTGAGGACCTTCTGGAGATAAGCAGTGATTGCTCTGTAGCAGGAGAACATTGAGCTGGCATTTCCTAGGTCTGAGTCATCCTGCTAAATCTGCATGGCAGCTGGATGAGAAGGGGAGTGGGGAGTGGAGATCCCTTATGGGAGTCAGAATTACAATGAAGGAACCAAAGTGGTGGAGAAAGGGCGAGTCAGGCGTCTGAGTGTTGGGATTTGAATGTGGGACTGGCCATCTAAATAACTAGGTAGAGCAAAGGTAGCCTTATGTCTCCTTCCACTGCTCCCAGGGAGGCATGCAATATCTAAGGTGGGTTTATGTGAACCCAGTACTGCATAGCTCCAGGTTGTCACTGTGTTGGGGGTTAAGCAAATGCCAGCTGGAAGAAAATAATTTTGGCAGTGGTCTGGGGATGGATATGTGACATGTGAGAGCTTGCTTAGAACACTTTTGCTTTAATTGGCAGTTTCTCCCCATTATAACTACTGTTTTCCTGCTGAATTGAAGGACGTAGCTCTTTCAGAATGGGAAGTGATGGCTGTGGTTCCACTCCCTCGTGAGCCCAGTATGCCTGGCAGGACCACTTGTGCAGGGACAGAAATGGGGTGTGGGGCTGGGTAGCACTGAGGACTTGGGATGACTCAGGTCTGCACTCATGGTTTTTGATTCTGCAGGGGCTTTCTTGTCTGAGGGTTGTAAAGTAATCTCTTAAAATTTAGCGTTGCCATTGCGTGGCACTTGTTGGGACAGTGTTTGTGGCTGTCCTAATGTAAACAGGCAGAAGGCTGATGCAGGACTGGCTGGAGGTCAAACATGTCTTGCAGCAGAGTCGATGCAGTGGCTCTGCCAATAGCTTCAGCAGATAACGTGCTCTGGTGACTTTTCTCGAGTAGCCAGAGAAGGCACGTTGGCCACATGCCATTCACAAGCTAAGGTGAGAATTACAAAAGGTGTGTTTTAGTGACTCATAAATAGCTTAGCACATGCTGACAGGGCAGCAGCTCAGCTTTATCATCCCAGCTTTGAGTCCCTAAAGTAGCTGTGAAAAAAAATAATAATCAGTGCCTGAAACTTATGGGCTAAATTCAGACCTCGTGGAGCAGTATCAATTTATAGCAGGTCTGAATCTGGCCCTAGCTCTCTAACATTATTGGTAAATTCTCTGCAGCCACCTCTCTCTCTCCTCCAGCCCTTTCTTGGTCTGCTCTGCTGCTGCAGTTACAGCTTTAGCTTGTGCTGAGCTGCATTGTGTGCTGTGCCAGGTCCATCACATGTGCCTTGTGTATCATCCAGGTTTTGAACTTTGCTTGTGGGCAGCGGACAGCCACTGCAGTGATTGACCTTCAAGGCCTTTGGTAATGCCTTGTACATGTTTCAGTGCTGATAAAGTAACGTCTCACTGATTTATCTGCTTGCACATAGAATTATTTGCCTCCCGTATTTTATTTCCCTCATGAAATTCCACCCATTTGATTTCCGATTTCTTGCTGTGCTCCGCAGCAGTCTCTGTAGAATGGTGCTTCATCTTTCCCTTGAACACTTCTCATTCCTCCCCAGTTTTGCCAGATTATGCATGTTTTGGAATGGGACTCGCTGGAATTTTCCTTCCAGCATAAGTGAAATATCTTCAGCTGCTGAGGAAAGAAGGATTTTTACCTTTTCAGAGGGGAGCAACATTTCCCAGGGGCTGATAATCAGTCTAAGCCACGATCTGCGCTGGCACCACCCTGCTTTCAGCAGAAGCAGAGTAAGGCCATTACCGAGTATGTCACACATCAGCAGTGATTCCTGTTTCTGGGAGCCAGCCGTGTTACCTGTCACTGGTGTCATCATTGTAAACTGGTGTTGCTAACTCTTTGAGGATTTGGGGCCTTTCTTAAATCCCTGAGCCATTATGTAAGAATCACAACTTGGCATATTTAGATATTTTCTGGTTCTAATGGCTGCAGAGAAAAGCTAACAACAGAAACCTTACAAGAACCCTAAACTGTGAGTCAAATGCAAGAAAGAAATCCAAAGATTTGCTTTAACTCTCATAGCAGAGGATGGAGGAGGTGGGTCTGCCTTGTGGCTGGCCATGTCTGAGCCTGGTACTATCGACTGCCTTCACCATTTGCCCTGAAACTATGAATAGCAAAAAATCTCCTCTTTCCTGTGAAGCCAGCTTGATACTCCGTGTATGTGGTACACACGTGTCACCGTGAACAGGGCTGGGGCTGCAGCAGCAGTGTGGAAGTTGTGGCCTGATGGGGTGGAACTTAAATTCTCTGTGTTTACACCAGTGTCAGCCAAACACTCCTGGCGGTTCCTCAATTGTCAATTTTCATATAAAAAACTTCTGGAAATGTTTCATTTTGATAAGGTTAAAACCTTTCATTGCAACTTTATTACTGTCAAAATGTTTCAGCAAAGTTGAAATACTTTAGAAAGTGTCTTTTAAAGGAATAATGATGAGCGTGTTGATTTTTTGACTTCTTTGGAGCATCTACCCAAAACCAACAGTGTTCCCTGAGAAAGAAAATCTGAATATCTTTTCCTTAGCTCTCTTGTATTCTGGTGAGGACTAAACTGCATGAGACAGCCTCAGAAAAGGAATTTTCATAGAGAAAAAGTCCTCTTAACTAAGTTCACCTGGAAAAAATGTACCTAGTAGGAAGTCCTGTCCTAAGAAGCCAGGATTTCAAGGTTGGCTCTTATAAAGGTCTTGTAAATTCAGTCTTCAATTCTCTTGAAACATGAACTTTCCTTTACATATATAGCCACATTATAACTACTCTCTAACGTTATTATTTAAAGTCTAGCTTTTGTCATTTTTTGGCCTTCAGAACCAACAGGGACAAACCTGTGTGTGGGTCTGGTGAAGACCCTGCTGCCGTAGCGATGCTACAGCGGAGGGGCTGGGAGTTACTTGTTCCAGAATAGCAGTTTTGCCAGTGCAATCTGTTTCAAACATGTTTTCATATCCTCTTCAGCCACGGTAGTTGGTTAATGAGGGTCTGAACTGTGGTGCCCTGGTAGTGGTTTTACTGTGATTGGAGAAGCTGTGAACTGGAGCAGAAAGCGTTGCCTGTGCCATCATTCCCAAGGCAGGGAATTAGGCAGGCAGGTACCTGCTTGTCTCAGTGAGACTATGGCACACATGTTGTATTAGCATGCCAGAATAAATACACTTCGGATCTGGACGACAGTGAAAAGCTCTGTAAGTGTCACTGGAAGTAGGCAGATGGGGAGGTTCATGCTTCCATGGATGCTGCTCCTGACCTCAGATACGCTCCTGAACATTAGGAGTGAGTCTGCTGGAGGGGTAGGGGAGCTGGCTTCTTGCGGAGGTGGTCTATTGTACTTGCCCTCAGAAAATCTTTATTAAACGTCACAACTTTTCCCTGTCAGATGGATGGATTAATTGTGCTATAGGATGAGGAAAGCCAGTCGTTCACTTTTCATGCAGTGAATCAGGGGGAAGCCAAGAGCATGTCCTGGTCGAATTTGGAAGACGTACTGGTTCCAGTGTTGGCTTTGCCTCCGTGTCTGCCTGCTGAAAGCAAAGGAGCCAAGATGCTGCCTGATGGGCAGAGTCCAGCAGCCCCTCTGGCCAGTGAGCTCACTTGCCTGCCCACCTCAAAAGCCTGGCACAACTGCGAGCTGTTGCCCTTTAACTTGGGTCGTGCCTCAGGCAAAGCCTTTGTTTCCTACTGTGGATTAATAACCTCAATTACCAAGGCGCTGTGGGTCAGATCTTCCCCCCACTGGCTGCATTACAGCCCTTTAATCTGCTTTCCTCTCTCACAACATCTGAGCCTGGAGGGATTGGCAGACGGGGGAGATCTTTTGCCTTCCTGTGCAGTTTTCCTTTATGAGGGGCTGCAGAGACTGATCAGATGGGAAACAGCATGTGGAGCTGGCAGAGGAATCACACCCACCAAGGAGGTGCCTCTGGAAGTTGCTTCTGCCACTCTCGGGTGCAAAGAACAGATGTGGCAACATCTGGAGGTTTGCCATGAAATTCAACCCCTTGCAAAAAATCACAGCCTCCCACCCCAGAGGGGTCTGGCAGTCAGGTCGGGTCATCCAGGGAAGGGGCAGCACAGCTCTTCCTGCGGGGAGATCATGCCTCCCAAATCTCTTGGTATCCCCTGGGCATCTGAATAAAGGTGATGCAGATGAGTTCATGCACTTGAATTTCTAAAATGCTTCCCTCACTGGGTGTGTCCTTTAAAGAAAAACGGTCAGGTCTTGTAATTGGGGAAGCAGCCAGTGGAGAGGGATAGGACTCTGCAGTCCAACATGCTCCTAAATGATCTTGGAGAGTGAGGGGAGGGAGAGGAGACAGAGTTTGTTGATCAGATCAAAGTAATTTGGAATAAGAAAAACAGAAGTGGACAGGAAAGAGCTGCAGAAGAATATACTGAGTGTCTGGTAAACTAACAGCAGTATAAACTGAGAAGTGCAGAGTAATGCACCCATGGATAAAACCAAAGTAAAATATATGTTTATGATCACTCACAGTAAGGGGTACTACTGGGGCCATTTTCTCTCTGGATGAAGACCTCAATGATGCTGTGGATCTCTCTGAAAGCACTAGCTCAGCAGAGGCAAGCAGAAATTATTGGGAAAGGTACAGAGAGCAAATGGGACCTATCATCCTGCCGTGCTAGAAATCCCTGGTGCACTCGCACCTTGAGTACTGTGTGCAGCTCTAGTTTTCCTGTCTCAAAAAAGATGCGATAGAAGACACAGGAAACGGCGACAAGGTCAGAGGAGTGTGCAGAGTAGCTGCTGCGCGGGGAGCAATGGAACAGATTAGGCATTTTCAGGTGTCTTCACAAATGAAACAATTGAGAAGGGAAATACGGCAGAGGCAAATAAAACCATGACTGTTGCGGAGAACATAAAATTGCCATTTCACAATATAACCACTAAGGTGAGCATTAAATGGAACTACCGAGAAGCCGTTTTAAACTAATAAAAGCTTTTTTCCGGCAAATGATTAACCTGTAGAACTTCCTGCCAAAAGATAGTGAGGAGACCAACTGTATTACTGGCTTCAAAAACCAATTATAAAAATTTGTTGTGGAGAAATCCGTAAGGGTTTTTAAGCATGTTGTGACACATCTTATGGATAAGGAAATGGCAAAGCCGCAGGGCACTGGAAGGAGCAATGTATGGCTGCCCCTTTTTCCAGCATGTCTGTTCCGAGCTGCTGGCACTACTACCAAAATACATTTGGAGAAGTCCTAGAAATTCCAGCTTCTGAGGAAGTGTCACCATGCTAAAACATATCCAGAGCAACCACTTCTCACTAATTCAGATTGGAGATATTTGATACACAAAGCCTTCTTTACATATAATAATAGGTTTCTTCTTAATGTCTGCAAATGCAACTACTAAGTACTCATTACTATGAGCGTTTTATGTGTCTGAAGATAAACCTATTAAATGATCAAGGCTATGGGACACCTTTTCTTTTTCTCCTGCATTTGCTTTGGTGAACTGAGAGGATGCTGAGATTTTACCGAGTCAGTCTCTCCACCAGTAGCTGGGGTAAGTGGTTTCTGTTCCCTCTTGTTCATACGATAGCACTGCTTTTTGACCACAGAAAAGCAGCCAAGAAATTGGAGTTTCTCGTCTGATGTACAAAATCAAGCTATGTCTTTTTTTTTCCTGTCTCATCTTCTATTTGCTGTCAGAACGTGTGTGGTATACTTTTTCCATGGTAGAATTTCCAGCAGAATAGCTAGAATCTTTGCCTTATAATGAGCGCAATTTCATACTGATCAGGAAGAGGCTAATCCTCTCATTAACTCACCAGAATGAGGACTGACAGATGATTCCCTACTTGGCCACAAATTTATTGTGTGACCTTCAGCAAACCCCTGAACTTTGAGCTGCAGCTCCCGCTGGTCCTGGCGTGAGTGCTCTGTGCTTCCGTGGAGCTGGGTGCAGTAGAAGCTCTCCATGG
This sequence comes from Fratercula arctica, assembly GCA_947846985.1. Taxonomy (NCBI): domain Eukaryota; kingdom Metazoa; phylum Chordata; class Aves; order Charadriiformes; family Alcidae; genus Fratercula; species Fratercula arctica. Next base: position 38,023,367 of record CANTUZ010000006.1, read on the forward strand.
GTAGTATGTCTCTGAAGCAGACCCTGCTGTTCCTCCTTGTCAGCAGTGCTCTGCTTCATAAAGAAGGGACAAAAGTGTAAGCAGAAATACTGGGAGAGCACAGTGACGACAGTGGGGTAAGTACTTGTTTGCACTGAAAAGGGCTGTATTTTTTTGGCCTGTTCCAGGGTAGATTTTGCTCAAATGGCTCCTGCCAAGAAAGGTGCTGAGAAATGGTTACCTGCTGTCACCGAGGAATATACCATTGCTGATCACAAATAGATCCACAGAGTGACCATCAAAAAATGAGCACCAAGTGCTCCCGTAGGAGTTTTGTAAATTTACAAAGAGATAAAAGGTCCGAGATTTGCATCAGCACCGGCTTGGACAAAGCTGTCGAGGTTAATGGACCATTTCTCACCATATCCGGGCAGAAAATACAACCAACACTTGTGGAGGGGCACACCTGCAAAGCCTGTTTATCTGTGTACTGATCACAATGTTCAAAGAACTACAGGTAGTCGATATGGGTGAAAACAGAAACAGCATGGACCCAGCACCTTGATAGATTATTACCTGTTTTTGTACGAACACAAGGAAATCACCTTTCCTGACTAGTCACTTCTTTGAGCTTTTGTGGGTTTTCTTTCTTTTTTGGCTTTTGTAACTGATGAACTCATGCACATCATGCTATTTTAATACCTAGTAAAGAGCCTTGTCTGCTAAATCACCTTATTTTTCTCTGATCAGAGCACAGTGTATTCCTCTTTTTAGTAGAAGGTATTAATTTAAATTCCATAATCCCAAACATATTCTCGTTTCTGTTCCATGCTTCAGAAGGCCAATGGCATTTTAATTTAATAAGGGAGAAACACACATGACATTGTGTTCCCTGTAACTGTCTTCTGACCTCAATGAGTCTTTCACAGCTTTCTTTGTGTTCCAGCAAATGCAATATCTGCTTTTATTCAAGAACACTATCATTTCTAATACCTGTGTTCTACTGATGGGCAAAAATTTAAATATCTGTAGCATTTTCACAATAACTTTTGAGATGTTATTTGAATTATTATTTAATAGTGCAAGCCCATCGATGGAGCCAGAGCAAGATTTATGTGCCACTTATGTCCCGTTGAAATATTGTTTGGGTACATGCTGTCCCTTTGCAGAGAAATAAATTTTATTTTTGGCTTACCTTGGTTTAGAATTAGAATGAGTTAACTCATCTAGCATTATCTTGATTTATGTCAGCTCCATATATTTTTCTAAGTTCTATAAGCTTTGTTTACTGGTTTAAGATTCACCTAATTGGGTACATGATATTACTGAGTATTTTGTGGCATGTAAACGCTTGAGTCATATGCATCACAGTTCCTAAAGAATCATCCTTTGCCATTTTTATGCTTCCATTTTGCTGTTTAAACCAACTTAAACCTACTCAATTTGAAAGAAGAACATGTGCTTGTTGCAGTCCTCACGGCCCTTCTTTGGAAATGTCAAGTAACACTCATTCGTTTATTTCGCTGGTTTGATTCTGCTCTCCTTTACTCTGATGTGAATCAGGAACTGACCCCTTGGAGCCTGCCCCACAAAGGCAGAAATCCCGTCAGATCGGGACCTGTTAAACCTGCATCATCAGCCTTGCTGCAAGGTGATAGAAACACCCCAGAGAAATGGGGATTATTTTATTAATGGTTTTGTGGGTTATTCTGCATAGATTTTTCCAAGAACTGTGTTAGTTTAATGAACAGAGGTTTCAAACTTCAGCTACCTGTTGCATTTTCACTTTTTCCTTCTTATGAACATCTGTAATGTGTCTGGTACACCTGTCCTCACCTGTCCAAGTGATAATGCCTGCCTGTTCCCATGCTAGCTTAGTGTGTATAACATCTAAGTGCACGTTTCTCCTGGTACCTGGTGCTGCACTTTAGAATGGGCATCTTTAAATCAGAGCCCCCTCATTTACAGCTCCATGTTGGCTGCTAAGGAAGGAGGGCACCTTGACTTCAGATCTCACTGTACTGTCCTTGATCTGCCAGAATTGTTCTCATCTCAAACATGCTGCTGATGCATTTGCCGAAGGAGGACTCTTATTTTTTGTGCTGTTACAGAAGTACCCAAGAACCACTAGTTGTGTTTTAGGGCTTCGCTGTGCAAACTGCTTCTGACCTTGTTCCAGAGGGACTACAGGCTTGCTCACTAATCTGGTATAGCGGAGAACTGAAGGACAACAGTGGGCGAAGGGGAGAGGTAACAGCTGTAGTCTCAGTTTGGTATCTTCTCTGATATGGCATGGCAGTCTTCTGTGATTGCTGTAGTGCAGGTACTGCTGAGGAGTGTAGCTGGAACAATGGTCCTGGGTAGGTGGGGACGCATAGGGAGGAGGGAGAAGGGCAGTTTCATTTAGCTTTTTGCTGTGACTTGGAGCATGTTCAAGGTCCTGTTTAAAATAGCTTATGAATTAAGACATACAGAGTGATGATTTTCAGCACAAGTCAGAGCAGACAACAAAAACTGAGTTTAGCATGGATCCCAGGGATTAGTTATTAATACCTTGCATCCTTTTAACAGTCCTGAACTGTATGCTACAGGCTTTGCTTCTAGCTAAGTGCTGTTTTCAGTGTATGAAGTAGGGCTGACTGGAAAATAAGAGCTTCCATTTCATGAAACATTTAGCATTTTAACTTTTTTGTTTTGTTTTGTTCCTATTCTAGGGGAAAACAGTCAGGTATTTACTGAGGGCAGGAAAGACTCCAGATGCTCTCACAAATACTGTTTTTGCCACAAATTCTCAATAGACCTCACACTAGAACAGCATTTCTTTTGCTATGCCTGGTTTATGTGCCTTGGTATTCTGATCTCCATGTATTTTATAGCTTTTACTATTCCATCCTAATGGGATTCCCAGTGAGCACACCAGTGTTGCATGCCGTATCATGCTGACTGTGCCTTATTCTCTTTGTTTTGACTTGAGAGATATCCGAGCAAGTGTTAAACGATAAAGTAACCTCACTCTCCACTCTTGCATCCCGGCAGGGTGTTGGCCAAAAGCCTGTTACATCCTAGAAAAACACACTCTCCAGAGAAACTTCTCTCTTATGTGCTGGTCAGAGGAGCCTGGCCACTTCTGCCTGGTGCCAGGAGGAACAAAAGCAGAGGCAGCTTTGAAAGGTGGTGTATGAGTAGGTAACCCTGCTTCAGCACAAGGTAATCCAGGTAGAAATTCACCCTGGTACAAGGTTCAGGTTTGTCCTGGAGGCAGCTCCCTTTCAGTGGAGTACTGGAGTCTACTCAGATGAAAGAGCTCATTTGAGAGGTTTTTGTATATGATAATACGACTTTCTCTGAGGAGCTTTCTGTGCTCCTGTGATTTCCAGCCGTGTGTAGTGGGTTTTGTACTGTGTAATTTCATAAATTGAAGACAGCTCTACGGAGAGCATCTTTCCCCAACTTCCCTTGCACGTGAAATATCAGCCCTACCTTTCTGTGCAGCACAAAAGCTGAGCCTGGACTTAAGTCTGCAATGCTGTAACCGCGAGAGTTTACAAGTGAGTAAAAAAGTATGAAATTTCAGTTTCGGTGGAGTGACCTTCGCAAGAAGCTCTTGCCTGAGCGTCCGTAAGCCCGTAAATAAGGGGACTTGCTCGTTTAAAGTGTGTGGTTATAGGAACACCCTTGCTTCTAGGGACGCGCTCCTACTGGTGATTTAAGACAAGAGGTGTGTCCTCGTCCCAGCCACGTTGCAGGTCCCGTGGTTTCTGCCAGGCGGGGAGCCCCGGAAAGGCCGGATTCGGTGCCCCCTGCACGTGGTGCCTTCCATCGCTGGGAATATCCGCGTCGAGCCTGCCTTGCCCCGGAGAGCATCCCGGAGAACATCCCCGGCGGGGGAGCGGGGCCGGCTACCTCCCACCCTTCCTCTCTGCCCGCCGGGACTCGGACAACTTCAGCACAGCGGAGCCTTGCAGGACGGCGGGACCGGGCTCTCCGCGGCGGCGGAGGGAGCTGCGGGGGAAAACGGCGAGAGTCTCCGCCAGTGGAGCGGCGCGGCCGAACCTGCCGGCAGCGGGAGGGGGGGGTCCCGGCGGAGGCTCCCCGCCCCGGCGGGGGCTGTGCCGGCAGGGGGCAGGGCTGGGAGCCGGCCGCTCCCGTTTCTAGGGCTTGACGTCCTTCCAGCTGGCCCGACCCCCTTCCCGGCAAAGCCTGCCCTCCCCCAGCGGAGAAGTCCTGAGAAGTGCCGGCGGGGTCCCCCACCCTCCCCCGAGCGCGGCGATGGGCCGGGAAGTTTGGCGGCGAGAGGGGCTGGTGCCCCGCCGCTGAAAGCCGGCCGCTCCGGGGCCGGTCCCTTTTCCGAGGAGCGGGAGGGCGCCACAAAGTGAAATCCATGAGGATTCTCGGGCTTCTCCTGGAGAAAGGCTCGCATATGCTGCAGTGTCTCTGTGGAAGGCGCCTGAGATCCAGCCACAGCCCAGGTGGGGAGCGCGCGTCCTTGTCCCCGCCGCCCTCGCCTCCCCGCCCGGGCGCCGCTCGGCCCGGGCTGGCCCCGTTTCCTCGCCTTCCTCCCCGCGTCCGCTGCCGCCGCCGCCTCGCCGGCGCCGCGCACAGGTGGCCGGGAGGGACCGCGCGCTGTCCGCGGTGCTGACCCCACCGCCCGTCCCCATCAACCCAGGATCCCGTCCTCCCCCTGCTCCCCTACTCGTGGCACCATCCCCAACCCTCATCTACCTGAGTTCTCCACCCTACCTATGTACCCCACCCCTTCCCAGGTTCTACACCCCACCTGCAGCCCGCGCACAAACAGAACCCCCCCACAGGTCCCTGTTCCCCATGTGGATCTCTACACATGGCCCTCACTAGTGTCGTCCATTCCACCTGCAGCCCACAGTCATGCAGAATCCCCCTCCAGGTTCCTCTTCTTTATGCAAGTCTCCTGTATCTCCCGTCCCACCTGGGATCCCCTATGATGATCTCTATTACCACCGGGTCAGGAGAAGCATAGCCTTCCCCACAGTGCCTATGGCTCCACACAACTCTAGGGTTGGGCCCACTGTAAGAGCTCTCTCTGCCCTGTGTTTTTAGTAATGATGTTGTGATGTTTTTCTGGTGGAGGGTGTTAAGCGAGTTCTTGAGTGGGGATGCCCCTAGAAGCAAAAGGAGAGCCCCGACTGCTCCTGATGGGGCTCTGGGAGACTTCCAGCACCTCTCTTAGCTCCCAGTCTGTTGGGGAGAGAACATCGCTGGAGGCTGCACCAGGGTGGGGAGTGCAGTGAAGGATGTGCCTGATCTTAAGCTGTATCCAAGCACTTTTTGAAGAGGGGAATAAGTGCATGAGTGCCTTGGTTTGGTGTGGCACTACCCCTGAGTTTTAGGGTGATCTTGTTGAAGCTTTTTAAGTGGTGTCTCTGCAGTTTCTTTTGTTCTGTCTGTATTTCGTGAGTCTGACTTTTCCTTTCTACAAGATTGGATGAACGTCTATGGAAAGAAACCTGATGTTTTGAAGATCGGCAAAAGTTACAGCACTAACCCTTCAGCTTTGAGTTTGGCTGGGTTTTAGTTCCTCCTTGGCTTTTGACTAGATCTGCTTATTGAACCCTGACTTTTGCAATCTTTGGGCACCAGATGCTGATAAGGATGGTTTTTTGAGTATTGCTTGCTAACGCTTTTGTTGTTTCCTTATGTGAGATCTTGGTCCTAGAGGAGAAAAATTTCTATGCCTCCTGGTGTTGTCCATTGAAGAAGAAAGGCTGTGCTTGAGGGAACACTGTTGCTGAGGTAGCCATATTCCCTTTTGGCCTTGCTGAGGAGAATTTGTTAATGGTTATAGCCACGTGTTTATGCCTCAGTATCCCCTTTCCTGTCATGAGACTTATGCGTGCAAGTTGTTGTCTGTGACTGGTTCATGTCAATAGGGGATGTACTGGAAATCTTTGAGAGAGTAGGCTTGTCTTCCTTTAACATTTTTTCTGCCCTGCTTTGAGGAAAGATATGATCACATTAAATAAAACAAGTTGTGTCTGTGCTTGGAAACATTACACACAGTCATCTTTTCAGTGAAAACTATATTGGAGTTTTCTTCATAGTGCTATGTGCGAATGTTTGTTTTGTATCATTTAGAAACCTGGGGTAGGGTACAGTAAACCTACTGGTGAAAATGGGGCGGTGCTCAGGCTATAAGGCGTGCTAGGCTGTAACTTCAGTGAACCAGAAGCTGATCATAGTGTTCTAATAGTTGCCTTGCTGAGATAGTTTGACTTTACTGGTGGATCCTGTGCTGAGGCATGCTTGATGTATGCTTGGGGACTAAATCTTTCCTTATCTCTCTTGTTGTGATGGAGTGATACTGAACATCGCATAGTCTTTGTATTTTGTGATGTTGTGCTATAAAGAGAAAGTACATGGGAATGACCTCCTATTGTTTTCTATAACTGACCTGGTTCTCCAGGTACTAGCCCCATGTTACTGTGAACCTGAGCACTCTAGGTGTGACCTATTGCTTTGAATCAGGCTGCTAAAATATGTTCCTTCTTGGCTTTTGTTCCTTTTCCAGTAAGTTTAGGCTTTACATTCTTGAAAAACATGCAATAAAAACGAAGGCTTACACTTATAAAGGGGTCACTGTAGGCCAGGCCTGCTGGAGGAGAGATCTCCTTACTACTTTGAAAGGTAAGCATGCCTCAGGAGATAGGTGTGTACTCCTGTAATGGCCCTAAATGTGTAGCTCTGTGCCCAGTATGGCATTGTGGGGTTATGGCAGTCAAAGATGTAAACCAACAAAAAGTTTATAAATTACAGGAGAGGAAGGACCATGGAAACATGGTCTACAACAGCAATAGAATGCTGTGAGCTACTTACGTGCCCTTGGTCCTCCAATCTGAAGAGTTACCCTGATAGTAGGTGGTTTATGCTAAACAATTTGGCACTTTGTGCACTTAAGTTGAATGGCAGATTGACCAAGCCCTTTGCTCTCCTCCTATGTTTTCTTTAATGCGAACAAGTCATAAGGATGTAAGCACATGTTTAAAGTCGGATTCATACTTGTGTGCTGTGCTGACTCAGAGCCTTAAACAACTCCTGATTCTGACAGAAACTAATGCATGATACTTCAAAGAAAAACAGTGAAATACTGAAGATAGTTGTAGAGTACTGTGCAGCTCTGTTGTGATGCTAGCAAAAATATTAGCAAAGTCTTTGTTATTGCTGTGCTAAGACCTCCCACCTCTACTCTTAGCTAACTCTCGCCTGTTGTTTCCTTATGGTCCACTTCTGAGGTCTGCAGACACTTGTCTTACTCTGTGCAGGGGCCGGCTTCTTTGGTTGCTTAAGCAGCACCTTGCAAAATGGGGTTTAATGGGTCTCCAAGGCACCACAAAAGTGCAAGTAATTCATAGCAATACAGAGTAAGAGATTTATTTCTAGTCCTTTGTGTATTTTTTTGTAAGTATCTTAGCACAACGATGTTATGTGTCATCTTTTTATCTTAGTTTTAGAATGTGTAATCTGACTGATTGTATTGCATATGCAGAAGTATTTCCCTTCTGGATGGTACAATTATAATTCATTTTGTTAAATATTTTTTAGTTAATTTATTTTCTCTTCTAATACCTTTTTCCCCTTTGCTTGGGAGATGTGGTTTGCCAGTCCAGAATTTTTTTTTGCTTTTGATTTCCCAGTCAACATTATGACATAGATACACCGTTAAATTCAAGGTAAATGTCAGATAACAATTGTGATGTTGACATAACTGTGAATTGAGTTGTAAAAGCACATTTCAGATGACCGGTACCTGTTTTGCAGCCACTTCAATGCAAAAGGCCATGTACCCGTAGACTACATTAACAGCAGCATGGAGATTTCTGCTAGTGAGCTTTTCAGTCCCCTTCCATAAGGACTTCTTGTTTGGCTGTATGAGTGGTTCTGTCTCATGCCTGTTCTGCCCTTGGCTCCCATACAGACTCTCCTGTGGGATGCATCATTGCTAAAACCAGAGATATTTTTCACATCATCATATCAACTAGCAACAGCGTTCATCAGCAACACATTTTCAGCTTTGTTTTCCAGTAGTAGAGGCCTGGTGGTATCCAGAGACTGATCTATTCCTAAACATTCAGATAAGAGTACTTCTCAGCTTAAATCCCTATTCTGCAAACTAATACCTTCAGTAGAAATTAAGCTCATATTGAAAGTAAGCCCTGGACTTGGCTTCCCTGGGACTCTCACACTGTGGTAAAATTTGGAGATGCTCCTGCAAATATGCTGATTGATATTGGCTTCATAGCAAATTAAAGCGATGTCTGGCATAGTAGGTCTTCGTATTTTTCTAGGCATGACAACACTAAGTTTGATATTTGGGGCAATAGGAACAAGCATTCTGTCTAGGTAGGCAGGGTCAGATTGTGACTGTGCTATAAGCCTGTCGGTTATTGCCAGTACACATCTTTGCATTTGTCCTGAGACTATTCAGCGCACTGTCATAACGTGTCTGCGGTGTCTGCATGTGCAAGACGTCTCATCTTCAGATGTAAATGGAATCACACACATAAGAGGTACAATTGAGTATTCAAGATTAGTATTTGGCTTATGAGCAGAACAGGCATTCCTTGTTTTGCTTGTGCAGTGATCTATGCATTCATGTACACTTTACTTATATACACTAGTTCTGTAAAATTTTCCTGCTGCTGTTTCTTCAAGTAGACAGGGGGTTATAGTGTATAGCAAATACTGTACAGTCAGCTTCAAATTAATGGAAGCGATAGCTCTGTGTACGTAAATGACAGATAGTAAAACCTGTAATTCCTTGCTGAGTTTAGGGAGCTCTGAGAGCCCTTCTGGTCCGTGGCAGTTCAGAGTGTGGTATGTACATTGCTGGTGGGAGATAGGAAAGGTGGCTCAATGCCACAGAACTGGAGATGGGAGTGGGTTGCAAGGCTGACAAGTGGTGGTGTTGCACTGGGGGCCATCAGCACCTTTTTCTTCCTGAACCAGGTCCCTAGCCTGCCATTCTCTGCCACTGTTCCAGAGCGCGTCAGTGTTCTTGCATAGGTTTTGCTTAGGCTCCCTCTTTGTGTTGTGTGTCTTTGGAAAAGTAACACCTGCTGACCAGTGGAAATTAAGTACCTGTGCTGTTCTAGGATAACGCCTATTGTTGACACTTATATACTAGTGGAAAGAATACTATTGTCTGATTTAGTTTAATTCACCTGGGAAATGAATTAAGCAAAACTCTGAAAAATCTTTTTTATTTTGTAATAGGAGCACTCCTCTAGGGTATTACTCAAGAATAGCTATAGCATTTTAAATCCACACCTTCATTTATTCTGAAGTAACCCTCTCATGTAGACATATGCTAAACATCTCTCCTGGAAGCCCGTAGTGCTTGTGCATCTTTGTAAAAAAAAGATCTATTCTGGCTGAGCTAGAAATGATGGATTTGATAGAGTTTTTATTTGGTGAAATTGCTTGGTTTCTATCATACAGAAGTTCGGCAATATAGATTATAACGAACTTAAAGTTATAGGCGTAACTTTTTAAAATGCTCACAGGCAGTTCTGTATACTTATGCAAAGGAAAGTCTTTGATATTACGCAGAATTTTATTGTTTGGTTTGCAATAAAATATTTCATAAATCTTCAAAAGCAAATGCAGGTCCAGGGACTCCCTGGGTGTAACGTGCTTTGGCAATGCATGGTTGTCAGCCAGATGTCTGGGCTTGCAGAGCTGGGTGTTTGGAATTGCTGGATCTTTACCCAGTCCTCTGAGTCTGTAAACTTGTCTGGGTCCTACCAGAGCATCACTGATACCCAATTATATTTGTGAAGCACTTTACTTTCAGTGAATGAGCAAATTCAGGTAAAATAAGCGTAATCTGAATTTTCTTAAGTAGCTGTAATCGGGATGATGGACAGTCCTCCGAAGCAGTGGTTGGCTGGTTTATGGTACTTCTCACCTGGAGATTTATATGGTTTTGCAAAGGAATAAACTTTAACTTCCTTCACTTCCCAGACTAAACCAAGGAAAGAGGAAGATTTTGTCTCAGTTTAAACACCGTGTGCAATTGTGACACATTATAAACTGTAAGTCTGAGTTGGAAATGTTAACCAAGAATTTAATGAAAGATTTTTCCAGCTTTTCCATTGTTTTTCCTGAATACATAAAATACTGTCTTCTGTGTTATTGTTTTTTCAATGGAAGAGTGATAAAAGAATCCAGGTTCATAAGCAGATATTTAAAGCTGATGACTTTCAGAGCAAATGCTTTCAGCTTAAGAGCGGTGTGAAGATCATTAGGTCATGTCCACTCAAAGACCAAGGAGTATTTCCGGAGGTAGGTCTCAGTTCAGCGAACCATTTAAGTGCATGTTTAACTCTATGCGTGCACCTATTCCCATTTTAAGAAGATCATGTGCTTGAGTACTTACCAGAATCATTGTTTCAGATGAGTGGCTTTCAACCTTTTTTAACGTGTATCATCCCTAAAATTCTTCCTGTTTTCCCTGCCCAATGGATCATTGTCCATAGGCTTGTTTTCTATTTCCAGTAGACTCCTCTGGAGATATTCACAGTCACCAGTTCCGAGTTGAAAAGCCCTGTTCGATAAAGAAACTCAAATCCTACTGCTTTGTGAGCATGATCTACTTTTGGCTTACTGAACTTTGTCTCCAAACCAGTCCACTTCTCTTCCCACAGTCCCTTTCTGCTGCTTTCCAGAAGTAACCTGTTCCTTTTTTACCAAACTGGTGCTAGTTGTAAACATTTTAAGCCAGGTGGTACAGTTATCATTGAAAGTTCAGCAGGCTGTGAAAGCTAGATGAGATTGCTTATGTGGTGGTAGTACACAAAGCTTTCAATTGTATGAATAGATGTTTGCTTAAAAGACCTTTAAATAGATTCTTCCCCTTGGAGGAAAAGAGATGTGTAAAGTTGAATAATAAAAATAGCGTTTCTTCCCATAGCCTGAAATGGCATGGAAGGAGGTAATCGTGTTTTGTACGGCAAAGCATTTTTCTAAATGGCATGTTTATGCCTTTCTAGTATTGTGGCTGCGATTGGCTGCTGGGCCTATTTGCATGCGCTAAATTGCAGTCCTGGAGATCTGTGAAAACAACCCAGCAAAGCCAATCTCAGCTGGGAGCATGGAAGCTGCTGCTAATTTTGTGATGAGCCACCCACAGGCCCAGCGTGAGTCATTATCATTGTTTTGTTTCCCAGAAGTTGGCACCAAACGCGTCCAGGATCCAAAGTGTGGATTATCTCTGGAATTGTATTTATTCCCTCATAGCTTTGTTTGTTCCAGATAAGAGGAAAGAATAGGAAAAAAAAATCTGTTCTCAAAACCGTGAAATAATTAATTGTTTCCTTATTAGTGTCCTCTTCCTGCTTTAATGTGCATTCACAGCCATTTGTTCACATGAAAACTCACTTGTGTGTAGCCCGGCAATTGCGCTGCTCAGTCCTAATCAGCTTGCTTTGTGTCCCTGAGGGGATGGGTGGGCAACAGTAAGTACAGTGAGATGAAAGGACTTGTCTGAAGTCATTTCTTGGCTCTGGCAGAGCTGAAATGGGGAGTTTCTACTCTCTGTTCTTCTCTGTGTCCCGATAGTTTCTCATCGAGTCTTTTCAGAAAGCCACAGCTGTGAATGGGACCAGCTGGGGCATCCATTTGCTGTAGGTCAGGAGTCTTTCATCTGAGAAATTCACTGGACTTATCCCCGGGGTTGTAGGCCTGATACCCACTTGGTGAAGTCACTGGTCCTCCTGGAGATAGGACAAGGGGTTGAGAAAACAAGAAAATCCCCTGCCCTGTGCTGGGATTGTGACAAATGTAGTCTGGTCCTAGTTTTTAGCCTGTCTTCTAAGGTGTCATCTGAAACAGACTTTTTTGGTGTGCCAGTGACCATGCAAGTGTACCTGCAGGGAACATGGGCAGGATGCAGAGGAAATGTTGTGTCCGTCAGGAGAAACATCAAGGAGCATGAAAATGGGGGTGTGTGGGGCATATAGAAGCACGGAGAATTGTTTTAAATGCAAAACTTGGACACATGGTGGGTGGAGAAGACGTGGACAGTTTGGGAGGGCTACATGAGCATGGGGGTGGAATAAGGCGCTAAGAGCACAGAAGAGGGATGGAGAAGGGGGGCTTTTAATGAAACCAGCGTAAAAAAACATAGCTAGGCATACTGTGCTTTCTTTGGGGGTAAAAGTACCCAACACAGTGCTCCCTGCTCTGCCTTAGTCTAGTGACTTTTCAGGATGGGGAAGTCTGCTGGGAGGACCCCAGTTAGGCGAGGAGGGAGGGACAGGCTATGGCAGTCTTCCTTATGGGGCTTGGGGTGGAGCTGGACATACTTAAACAGAGCATTCAACCTGGAAAAGCACAAGGATCAAAAGTGCCCGTGACACTCCCACAGTGACAATACTCAAATGTCTTTATGATGTTGGTGCATACAAATGCCCACCGGAAAGGTATTGCCAAGTCCTCCCTGCTGCACATTCCTTCTCAAGTTCTGGATTTCCTCTTTTGTCAAAATATGAGATAAAACCCAACCAAACAAAATAAGAACGATTGTACTGCTGATGAGACCGGGCAGCCAACAGCTACTGTTTTTCTGAGTTCCCGTGACTTACTGTTGCCATTGCTTATCCTCTTCTGTGGTTGTTTTTTGGTGGGGGAGACAGCAGCTTTTCATTTTATGTGTGGATAGCCCTGACACAACGGGCTCTGGTCTCTTGCAGGAGCATACCTTGGACTTTTATGAACAAAATCACATAGCAGTCAGAGCATCTTTAAGTGCGTCTGACCCTATGTGCAATCACAGCAGTGAAATTGAAGCGCAGACCCTGCAGCCTGGGGACACCTTCCTCTGTCCCAGTGCACGGTGCTCCCTTGCTCCCAATGTGTGCCCAGGCCCTTTACTTACCTGCTTCTTGAGTTTAGAAATAGCTTAGGGGTATTCCAGGTGGTGTATTGATGAGGCTGGAGGGACTCTGAGGTGTTGCTTTTGAAAGGCTGGTTTCCCCAGGTATTTATGTTCTGGGCAAGCACAGTATAATCTTTGCAAACACTCAGTTGGTTGATCAGACAAATATGTATATAAATATTCACATATGTCTCAACATACTGAGGCTGTGCTCAGGTGTTTCTCTCTAATAACTGGGATTTACCTTTTATGGACAAGACAAAGAAACTCTTTTTGCTTTTCCTCTGTTTCTGCGTTTGCTGGAGTTTCTGTGGTGAATCCTTTACTGTTCTCACCCTTAACCTGAAGAGGCAGTTCTAGGGATATAATTCATGTCTCCCAACCACTTGCAGGCTGCTCAGCAAGTGAAATGCACTTTCCCTGCCTCCACCTTGCCTGGTAAATAGCTGACACACATCTTACAACATCTTGCTGGAGATCTGTTACTGCCCTGCAGCTCATTCACAGTACCTCGGCCAAGAAGGTGCCATGCCTTTGTTTTTTAGGTTTGGTTTGGGGCTTTTTCTGTAGGTTAGAAAAGGTGAATTAGAACAATCGCATTTCTTTGGGTGGTATGTGAAGCATGAGTAAGAAGCACAGTCAAGTGGGAGCATGTCCTTTTCTGAGGAAACACTTTGGCGAATGAATTTTGCACTTTGCCGTTCCTGGCTAGTGGAGGGTCTCACTGGGAGCACTCCTGTGAGAGCCTCCCTCCTGCCCACCCACAGCCCCTGCCCTTTGGGTCGATACTTCTCTGTCTAACACGCTGGCTGGCAAGGCAAGCTGTCCCCTCAGCAAGGGATGCTCCAACCTCCAGAGAAGGTCAAGAAACACGGTTTCTGTATGATAGTCTGCTAAATATAAAAATACTCAAAACGGAGGCTTTTTTTTTTTTTTTTTTTTTTTTTTTTAGTAATGGGAAAAAAAAACGCACCAAACTGTAAGAAGGATCCAGACAGGCACACTGCTTTGTGGAATAACCAAGGGTGCCTCGTGGGGACTGTGCTAGGGGCTGTACCGGCCCAAGGTGGTTCCTGCACTGTGGGGAGAGCTTATTGCCTACGTACATACGTGTCCACTGAGGAAAAAGGGGTTTAATATCAAAATCTTATTTTGGCAAGGGTGGGGAGAGAGAAATGCTAACCCCTGAAGCGTGCTGGAAAGGCAGGTGTGGGTTTGACTCCCACCCAGAGCAGGGAGGAAGGGCTGGGGGCATCCACCTTGCTCAACCTGGAGGCATCGCTTCTCTTTCTCTCCTGTGCCCCTGCTCCCTCGGGTGAGCTCCAAACTCAGTGCAAGCCTCACCACCACGAAGCTTTCCCCACTGCTTCGTTGCTCCCAGGCTGCAGAAGGGGAGGACAGCACGGTGCTGGGGAGGAGAGAAAGGCATCGCGTCTCTATTATTTATGGGAATGCTCATTTGGCTGGTAAAACACTGCTGGGATTAAACATTAGAGAGGAAAGATGTGCTTGCTACTGAGTGAGCACGTGTTGCCCCACTAACTGCCAAGGGACAATTTTCTGTTTTAGCACTTTTATAATCTCTCTTTAAGCCTTGAGACCAGGAGCCAGTGTGTCTTACTCCCTATTTCAGCTTCACTTTATCCGTAGCACTGTTGTGTTATAGATCCAGATCTTCACCGGGTTTAATACAGAGTGGAGAACATTATTTGGCAAAGAAGCCTCTCTGAAAAAAGTCACCAAAAAAAAATGACATACAGAGACAGCATCAATTCACAGAAAAATATGGGAGCAATTAAACTGGGCCAGAATAAAGTGTCCATCTAGCGCAGTAGTCTTTCTCCATCCACATTAAGCAGATAGAGAAGAGTAATAAAATAGCAATATGATGTGTCCCCCAAATGCTCTCCCAGCTGAGTCAAACATGGTTTGATGTACTTAGAAATTCTCAGTGGATTTCTCTTCCATGTACTTGACCAGACTACCCTGGAGTTCACATTTTTAGCATGGTAGTATCCTGTGGACAGGTTTTCCCCAGACTTGTTGCATGAAGCAGCCCCTCCTTTCCTTTGTTTTGAACGTGGTTTCTGCTAGCTTGGGTTGATGCTTTCCTGAGACCTTGTACTGAACGAGCTAGTGAGTAACAGTTCCTATCCTCCTCTCATGCTGCTTGTGATTTCATGGACCCCAAGAGTACCCCTGCTAAGCTCTCTGTCTTACAGTCTGAAGAGTCTTTGATCTCCTTTGTTGCCTTTCTCTAAATCATTCCCAGTTCTAGTAAGTGCTTGTTGCAGTGAGAGGAGCACAACAGCATGCACAAACTAGAACTTGAACATTGCTGGGATAAATGGGAAAAATGAATTGAGACCTTCACTTGTGCTTCTTTCTAATTTATTTTTGCCCTTAAATGATCTTCTGACTCTTGTGCATGGAAGGGAAATACTCCTGGGTTTACTGGCGGCCCAGGTTTGTTGTTCATGTTCTTCCCTGTGATTTCTCCCCTCTCCGTGGCTGTCAGCTGCATTCCCTGCTCTCCAACAGAGGCTGAACTAGATCTGAAGGGGAAAGTGGTTGCATTGTCAAACGGCCTATCTCTGAATTACGCTTCCATGAAAAAGCTCAAGTAGACACCTCACACAAAACAGTTTGCCATGGAGGAGAAATGAATCCTAGATAAATCCAGGTCCCCATGATTGATTAAGTTCAGTGTGTCCTCCAGAATGAGAAGTCCCTTTTTGAAGAGCAGGAGGACCTGAGCCAGATTGTCCTTCTTGGCATGCCATGTGCAGTGGCACTCCCGGTCCTCACCTGGCAGTGCCTGCTGACAAAAGCAGCTCTTCCATTCGTTTCCTGGGGCCATAGGCGCGCATCTCACTCCTTCATTCCTTCTCTTGCCTCAAGCGCCAAGAAAGACAAGGCAAGACATTTATTTGCTTTGCTTTCATTTACGAAGGACTGGATGGGACCCTGCTCCCATCCCCAGGGGCTCACAAACAGTGATATCAGTTCTGCTGGAGAGATGGTAGTTGTCATGTGGGATGTAGAAAGGAGAGCAGGCTGGTGAATAGGCTATTCTGGCCAGTTGAGTTTCTGTAGCTGTCAGTCCCTACAAGCTTGTGATTAAACTGGCATCTCAAGTTGTGTGTGGACACAGCCTCAGTCAGCCATTTAGCCACATCAGGAGATGAGGATGGCCGTGCCGAAAGCTCTGTGTGTGACGAAGTGTGGAGGATCCCCTTGATGCAGTTTTATCTTTTGGATGCTTTGAATCCCATTCTGCCTGACGAGCTGCGCTGGCGGCCGGCTGTCCATGGAACAGAGCAAGACTTGGGGAGCCGGTTCCATGCTGATGTGCGATGGTGGGGCGAGGAGCGAGATGCTGCCCCCCCGTGCAGATCTCTGTGGCTGGCCTGGGCTTGCCCCGCAGCCAGAGCAGAGGAACCAGAATAGCCAGGGTACAACTGATCTCCTTTGTAATATGAATCTCCTTCACGGTGAGATGAGCTGCAGCTCAAACCCCATTGATTGTATGGACAAGATCTCCACCGACTGTAGGGGGAGCCAAGGGGAGTTGCTCAGTCTGACATTTGGGCTGTGGGTGTCTGCACATAACTCCATCCTGGGTGCCACCACAACCGCTTCTACCTTGTGGCCCTGTCTGTACAATGGCGACAACACTGCCCTCTTTGCAAGGTGGCTGTGGGACTAACGCAGGACCTGTACGGACCACTGAAGGGCTGTAAGTTTCAAAGTAGTTTAATATTACTCTGTCTGGAGAGTGGAACTGGGGGAACGGGTTTGGATTTTAGATATTTAGCGGAAAATGCACCATGAGAATTTTAGAGTACAGATTGCTCATTTGTGCTTTTAGAGGCATTTGAGACTCCCAGCCATTCGGTAAGCTCCCATTAAAAGCCCATGCATTATAAATTTCTCACGTAAAAGTATTTAAGGTTCAGTAGAAGTGTGGTTTGCCAGGGAGAATATGTTGACTGCCTGTTATGAGAAACAGATGATGGCAATTGCTTTCGAAGGGTTAAGTGTGACCTGTAAGCCAAGGCCTGCAGGGTTAGCAAGTGGCCAGCCAGCAGCTGGGATAGCGCAGTGATGGACATATGGATAACAAATGCCCTGTCCTTCCATCCCTTCAGAGAGAGCCTTGCTCAGTGAAGGTTTCTAACACTGAATCAGCAACAGCACTGATTTCTTACAGCTTCTGCACACTAAATGTTAATGGAGATGTCTCAGGAGGTAGATTTCAGAGAAAACATGCTTTTCTCTGTTTTTTGGGGCTTGCTTATCCTCTCTACATCACCTGCAGCAGCGTGCTAACACATAGGCAAAGTGGGCTGTGACCTCAATCAGCTAGTTAATTTTAAGCCCGTGCTTAAGTGATTTGCTAAAACTGTGCTTATTCAGAGAAGGAAAGCAGACTGTATGTTCATTGCTCAGGCTAGGTGAATTATAACATGGAAGTGATTTTAATGATGAAAGGGTAAATTATGCTTTGAAACAATTATTTAAATTTCCATAAAGAATATTAGTAGCAGTCAGGATGTCAGATGGTAGATAGTCATGTTTATACTTTGATAATAGCCCCTTCAAAGTTACTTGAAACACTCTATTGTGCATTTACATTTTTATCTCTGTATTTTTTAAGATGAGAGGAGCTCATTAAACCAAAGTCTTTTTATGGCTTGTGTCAATAGAAAATGTTCTTTCAAGTGTTCAGAAGGAATTGGTTACAGAAGCGTGGGAAAGATAGGGAAGAGACTGTTTTCCTTTTGTGTTCAGTATATTCTTCGTCCTTTTGCTTTTTGATGACTAAACTGTTCTGTATTTGCAATTGAAAACCGTTGATTGGAAACTCTTGCGGGAGTAACACAAATGGGTCTTGATTTTGAAAAATTCATGATTGTTTGCCTAATTTGTGTGTGCAATTAGTGTGATTGCCATTGGAAATGTCCATCTGAGAACAGACTTTTGAAGATTTCTCTCTTTTTCTGATCTGTTTTCTCTCTCTTCTTCTTAAGGTGCCAGCTTCTATGATGTCTAAATATTACCCGTGGCAGTTTAATTTGGTAATATGTTTATTGATCTCCTTTCATCTCTTACCTCTCCACTTTCAGATGTTTGTTAAAAGGCTGAGGATGATTATTCCCTTCTGCTTCCTTCTCAAGTCCATTTGACTCAATGTAAGAGAGGTTCTTTCATCTAAGTTGTTGGTCTTGCAATTTGGAGAGTCAGATCCCACTGAGGTCTCCGTAGATTCTCAAATGGCCATAGTAATATTTAAGCAGTTTCCAGGCACACATAAAGGATTATGGCTGTCATCTGTCAAGTCTCTTGCTCCCTCCTGAAAAGACCTGTGCTTGCAGGGGACATATATTCGTGACAAGTTGGGATTTTTCTGTTCTGTTTTGCTTTAAATATGTGATGAATTAAAAAGGTAAGATAGGTGAGTCTCTAGAGTGTTCTCTTCAGGGAGGCTGAGAAACCTGGCTCAGGTTAGGGATTTGCACGGCACGTTCAATCTTTGAGCTGACTTAGATGTTGTTCTTGTAGGAGCATGGTACCAAGGCTGCAGTTCCTCAGTGGCTTCACCGATGTGTAAGAGAAGGGGACGAGCCTGTGCTCCCATCATCTGTAGGCACATACTCTTTATTCCCTCCCTATGCTGATGCTAGTGCTAGGTGGTAAGCCAGAGCAGAAAACTAACCTTTTTTTTTAATTGTTTTTTGTAAGGTTAATTTTCCATCAAATCAGCCTTACCTTAGTTTGGCCACACAAGCGCTGTTGGGGAGGAAGTAGCAGTAAAGGTGTAGCGAGACGCAGGGAGAGGAATGGGTGGAATTGCCCCTGTTAGCAGCTACACGCCTTAGCTAGGTTTGAAGCCCCCATCCAGGTGACATTCACATCCTGTTAGTTGCTCCTGAAATTTTCTCCATCCCAAGATACAACTAAGTGAAATCTAAAGATTAGGTGTCCCTCCCCTTTTGGGATGTGACTCAGACCTATAGTTGCGGAGGTGGGAGAGTCATGACAGGGCTGCAGAAGACAAATATTCCCTGGATCATTAATCACGGGATGGAGAGCACACTGGCTGATTGCTTATTGGCTGTGGTCTTTCATTAAGATAAAACTCAATTTTCCCAGTGTCAACAGCTGCCTGATGGAGGGGCCGCGCTATGTGGCAGGCACCGAACTGCTGAAAGCAAACACCCAGGTATAGCCATATGTCAAGAACGATACAAGCAGTCTATTTCCTTCTTTTCTTTGGTGCTCTCTCTCCTTGTTGAGAAGAAACAACTTCTAGGGATGAGACATTAAGTATGCCAGTCCTGGCCTGTCTGCTAGCTAGAAAATGCTGGGATGTCAGTGTACTTTAAGTGGGGAAGCTGATTCTTGTTTGTCTGTGCTCATTTCTGGCCTGGCTTGGGACTGGTTTGATTATAGAAACATAGTGCCATAGCCAAAAAGTCCCCCCAGCCAAACAAAACCTTTGTTTTCTTCCTGCCCAGTCCTTCTGATCCTTCCCAAAGCACAAACGTTTATTGTGCTGTGAGGGAGGACTTTGGAAAGAAACAAGGAGAGCATGTTTTGCCAGGGAGCATTGGTTTCTGCTGGCGCTGGCACCGCTCTTCCCCCTGCCCTGTCCAACCAAGGGCCCTCTCCATCAGCACAGCTCACTCGAGCATCTTCCCTCCTTGTTCTGAGAGCTGCTCCAGCCCCTTCCAAACGTATAATTATAGACATGAAAAAATAAACTTGCTCTTATTCAGCACCTGATAAACTGGTGACTCAGGCATTTTCATTTTGCATTGGAAATGCAAGTTCTCGCGCATTCAGTGTGCTCACCAGCACGCCGTCTGAATCTTAAAAGGAGCTGTGTCTGCCCACTGGAAAGGCAAAATGGTTACAAATGCAAAAGGCCACATGGAGGCTTTCATAAGTAACTTCATTTGTCCACGTGATGAAGCAAACCAAGGTCACTTACCTGTCTCTGCTCTTATCCTTACAATGTCGTTATCTCAGTAAGACCCTGACCTGCACCTAACAGTGGGCTGTGAAGATTTTATCTTTATATATTTACTCCTGATAGTCAGGCGTCTGGAGGATTTACTTAAGCCAGACCTGAACATAACCTGTGGGGCTTCATATAGGACTGCCCACATGCAGCTGCCTGACCTTTTGATGCACCAGGAATCAGGTTAAACACACAGGAAGGAATGAGAGGATTGAACCAGGCAAACCTGGCAACTAGGAGCTCTCTGGCCACTCGGGTTGCAGGTTCAGCCCAACGTTTGAGACAAATAGTGGAGCAAAGACACCTGATCAGGTTAAGGATGGCCCTTGTGAACAGTGTCATGACATCCTGTTCCTAAAATAAAGATGTTTCTGTGCTGTGTCAGGAGATCACAGTATACAGGCTGGAAGCGAGGTACTTGTTGAAAGGCATAAATCTTTCTAACCAGCTTCAATTGCGTTATTTTTACGCTCAGGGCAGGTGGTGCTATGAATCCCATCCCATTAAAGGCTGGAGGAGTGTCAGACAGCAAGATGGGCTCTCTGGAGCACAAGTCCCCTCTTCGTCCTGCCCACATGCCCTGTGCCATGCAAAGAAAGTCCCTGGGCTGTGACAAGACTGAAAGGAGGACACGGGCAGCAACTGAAGAAACTGTGCCCTATCTCTGCCAGGCTTTGTGAGGGAGGGCTTGAAAATCCTGCCAGTAAGCTGAGTAGGTACAACATGTTGTTTGATTTTGTTTTAGAATTAATTCGTTAAAAGATAGCTTATTGTATGCCTCTAGAGCAGCCAGTTGTAGGATAAATATTTATATAGAACAGGTGCTGAGTTAAGAAAAGATGCAACAGATGTACAAATATATTTTTTTGCCCTCGCTTCTACCTGAAGGTCCCTGAGGACTTGACTCGATGATCCTCATGGGTCTTTTCCAACTCAAAACATTCTATGATTCTGTGACTTTGCTGGAATCAATTATTTCTTATACCCCTTGTGGACGTGAGGCTTTTTTATGTTTTTATATAGTTCAGGAAACAAATGCATCCGTTTGGTAAAAACCAATCCATACCTGCTTCTTCTCCATCTAGCGCACAACCTGTGCCCAAACCCAGCACCTCCTGGCAGCTTTTCACAGGAATATTCTGAACTGAACCCAAATCGGTGGCTAGTCCCTCTTTCTCCAAGCATTTACACTTGCATCAAATGCTGATGTAGCTGAGTAAACAGGACCCCTCGCAGGAAGGACTATAACATCTCTGAACATAAGCCAAAATCCTTCAATCATAAAGAGATAATCCACTAAGTAATTTGAGCCCAGCAGTCTGCAGGGCACGGGGGATGCTTTCTGGCTTTGCTCCCAAAGACTGAAAAAGTTCTCTAGAAAGGAGAACTAGAGTTTCTAGAAGGAAACAGATGGGAGAGCCAGTAGATGACATTTGGATCTGAGGTTTTGTTTTTTCCCATGATAATATAATTCGCTACGTAAAAGAAAAAAATTTAAAAAAAATAATCTTGCTTTGTTCTCTTTTTTAGTCTATAGGGGAGAAGTTGACATTTCTTATAGACAGAAGAATCTTTCCACGGGATATTTCCTGCATCTAATTCTCCTCTGACAAAATCTGGGTGCATTTTACTAAATGTTGAAGGATGTGGAAGCAGTGGTGCTTTACAAATCACACTCTGTCATGAAGTGGCAGGTGAGCATGTATGTATTTGTGCATGTGTTCCCACTGCCTTTGGTGTGTGGGGTGAGCTCTCTGCAGCTGTGTCATAAGGCCATTGGCATTAGCAGAAATGCCTCCCCAGCTCGGGCCTGGGGGGATATGTTTTGGAAGGGCAGGAGTCCAGAGTATGGGTCATGCAGTCCAGCCAGGTTAATGGCATGCGGGTGATCCGTCACTGTGGCTCGTGCAATATGGATCTGTGATAAATCTGTTGCTTTGGCTCTGGTGATCAAACACAAGGGTTTTCTCCTTGTTTCCATGAAGTTGGATGAGGCTTACAGCGTGTGAGCCAGCAGCAGGTGAGAAGTCCTTAGTTTCTCTATAGATATCCCAGGTGGTCATTTGGGCCTGTCCTACACAGCAGTTCAAAGGAGGTTTCTGCCTTTTCCAGGGTCTAGAAGGAAATTTGCAGGCAGCCTTGCAGGTAAACTAGGCAGCTGTGTCCTTTGAATGGCATACAGGGCAGAGGAGAAGTTTGTCAGTAACCTAGTAGCAGGATGTTTGTCAGACCTACAGTTCTTGTCAAGCAACTGGAGACCCTTAAACCACCCACCAAGAGGCTGATAATGGGAGAAGGGGTAGAGACTTGGCGGTATGGTCAGGTAGGGCCTCCCTTGGCCCTGAGCGTTGCTGCAGCCCTGTTAGGAGAGCAGGGCACGTTTGTCAGCAGGGACCTAAGGGCTACCTGGGAGTAATCATTCTGCTTGGTTGCAAGAGAGTCCTTGCCGTTCCCTCCCTCTGTCAAAGGGGTGGAGGCAGTTGTGGTGGTCGTACCCCTCTGTTGAAGGCTTTTTCTGTTCTGCTGCTTTGGGTGATCTTAGGTCAGCAGTGACAGGCTCCTGGGAGGCTCTGTCCCTGAGACCTAACCAGCCCCTCGTGGTGCAGAGCTGGGACCTCCAGTCTAGGACTCTGTGTCACCTCTGTCCCCTTCTTGGGTGAGTTGCCTTTGTGAGTGACGTCTCACGAGGATGCTGTCTCCTGGAGTGTCCATTAGCAATCACTGGACTCATTCCTCTCCCCGTCTTTCTTGTAATAGTAGTCCTTTTTTTTTTTTTTTTCTTTTAGGATGTGTGCACTGGATTTGGGGATGTGCAGAGCAAAGACTTGCATAATTTGCTTTAATAATCTAGCTAGGTCCAGCAGCAAAAGCAGTGCTGACATGTTCATCACATAAGCACATACCCAGAGCAGCCAGTGTGCTGGTATAAGTTATGCTGCAGCTCAAGCATTTTGTTTTTTCTGCTGTTTTAATTATCCAGGATAAATAGATTATATTTAGATGTGCCTACCAATAGCTCAAATACATCTTCAGTTCAGTTCAGTAACACTTCGCCTCTGACCCATCCTCCATGGGACAATCACGTTAAACTTACATCCCGTAAGAAGCACCAGGGTTACTCTTGTCTTGGACCATAGTTAGTGTTCTTCCAGTTAATGTGATCATCCCCAGAACAGAAAAATTTTGAGCAATGAGCTATTCTCAGCCAAGCCCCTGACATGCCCAGCTTCTGTCACTTGAAGGGAATGTCAGGTATTCTCACTTCTTTGGCAGAAAAGTGTGGCTAAATTCTTTTCTAAAAAATATTCTTAACTTTGTGGCTACTGTTTCTTCTATACTGGATTTCAATTTCTATTCTTGAAACTAGCAAAGGATACACATCCAAATCTGCTAGATATTTTTTCAAACTATAACCTAGTTTAGATGCATGTATGCGCCATTTATTTTAATGATAACCTGCGTCAAGCTTGAAAATTAATGATATAGACTGATAGCTATTCCTGGAGGCATCCCTAGCTTTAAAACACCAGCCAATGTTTCTGTCTTTTATTTACTTATTGTTTTTTGTCTGTACTGTAATATTCATAGAGGGAAGCAAAATAAGGAACTGAAAAGAGCATTTTTATGTAATTTGTAATACCTGTTAAAGTGCTTTGCATGCTTATCTGAATGGATCAGTTGTGCAAAATTCTGTGTTCTTTCTGCTTTTTCTGAGACTGTGCAAATATCTGCATAATCGGTGTAGGGAACCAAAGGAAGTACAATATGGGGAGCAGAGATGCAGATGGGGAATATCTGCTGTGAATTCCTGGGATGGTCAGGAAAGAGGAGCCCATCAGGCCGGTTTTAAAGAATGTCCTGTCGGAGCCAGACTGAACTTGAATCTGTCCTGGTACATTTCCATAACGAAGCAAAAAAAATCTCGCAGCGAGACAGGCGGATCGAAGCCTGACGACGGCTCACCCAGCCCGCGCAGGAGCAGCCTCTGCACCTCCCGTCTGCAAACTGGGTCTGATCCGGGTGGGAGCAGCCGCGGCTTTAAAACGTTCCTTGCCATATGTTATAATGCTATTGGCGCTCGCCAGGCTAACCTGCGGCTGCGTGTGACACGAATAAGACGCGAGTCCAAAAGATGCGTGCCAGGCAGAACGCGGGATGTTTTTCTCTCTGCTCTGCAAGACACTCACCGTGCTTTTTGCCTCTGTAGTTTCCAGGTTTTCATCACCTGCAAGTCACTGGTGGTTTCTAAAGACTGGAAAGGGAAAAAAACCAAACAAACAACCACCTTCTGATTGCTGTGTGTGCTGTGGCTGCCGGCACCCTGCAAGTCTCCTGTGAGCATTATGGCCAATGTCACCCACATCATTACCCAGCCGGGAGGCAGCTGCTGGCAGGGGAGCCACTTTCTGCAGAAGCAGGGAAGGGCTGAGGCTTCTCAGTGCACAGATGCTTTCCACGAACATATGCTTAATTAAGAGGCAAACTCGCTGCCTGCTCTGCAGCACGGCTAGCTAGGCTCCTTTCAGAGAGGTATTTGCTTTGCCGGGCGCTTATGCTTTTTAAAGGGTCTGAAAGCGCCGGTGGTTGTGCTTGTGCAGCTGCCGGTGCTGTTAGCATGCAGAGCTGCCAGCTCCGTTAAGGTAATTGTGCCCAAGGCCTTTCCCTCCCGCTCCTGGTTTAATGAGGAGCCAGAGCATCCCCTTGATGCCTCCCTGTGGCTGCTCGGCCGCATGGCTTCAAGGAGCTGCAGGCGGGTGGGAGACCGGAGCGGGTTTGTCCTCTGCCTCCTCCAGCCCCTGGGGCTGGGGAGGGTGTTGCCGCTGTCACCTACAAAGCCCAACACTGGGAAGGGGAAGGTGAGCTCCTAAGAGCACGTTTTGCTGCTTAAACAAGTATCTTGGCTT
This sequence comes from Fratercula arctica, assembly GCA_947846985.1. Lineage (NCBI taxonomy): Eukaryota > Metazoa > Chordata > Aves > Charadriiformes > Alcidae > Fratercula > Fratercula arctica. Next base: position 38,048,187 of record CANTUZ010000006.1, read on the forward strand.
CTAAAGATGCGAAGAAATTCGTCGCTCCCTTTTGAACGCTCACGCCCATTGGAAAGCTGTGCGGGTTTGGAACCCCTCGCCAGCCCTTCCCTGAGCCTCCGTCTCTCGATCAGCGGCCAAATCCCCGGCGGAGCTGGCAGCGCTGCGGCAGCCCCGGCAGGGATAAATGGGCCATGCACTCTGCAGCGCGTTGGTGGCACGGTGGCAGGGACAGATTAACCCTCTTTTGCAGAACCGGTGCAGCGATGGCAGCTGGCGGGCAGCTGAGAGACCCCTCTCCCTGTCGGGGGACAGCCTGAACACGGGCACGTGGCTCGGGGAGCTCCAAATACCTGTGCTTAAACAGAAGTCACTTAACCTATCTGCTAAGCCCAGCCTGTTTTCTTTCTCTCCACTGTTCTCTCTGCACCCGTTGCAGGAATGCCTTTTCCACAGGGAAATGCATTTTCTGTGCCCAGTTTGTGATGCATGTGACATCTTTAGTGAAAATGAACATTTCTCCTGCAGCGTTTTCAGATTTCTGGGTCCCAAGAGGAGATAACAAATGGGGATTTCAACCCACAGCCCCCGGATCTCTCAGTAGGGAGTTCAGGGAACACCTGCAGAAATGCACATCTGTGCCCCAATCACGGAGCCGTGATCTTGTGCCCAGCAGGTTTCCAGCCTTTTCATTCATTAAAGATGATCCAGGATGATGCCAGTTAATTATTCACTAAGAGTCATTTTGAATTTTCACTGGCTGCAAGAAGGCGCCTGTGGGACCACAGGAAAACAGGCACGACAGCGAGACACGGGCTCGGTCCATGCTGGCACACAGGGTCAGATCCACACACACCCCCCAGCCCCGAGCCTGGCAGACCCACAGCTCCTGCCAGTACCCTGCTTCCCAGGGGCAGGCAGGCATTGGGGGCCTGCCGTGAGCTCGCAGGGGCAATGACAGCAGAGCGTGAACACCCCAGGGACCCCAGGAGCCTCCTTGGGTTGCTGTGCCATGTTGCAAAAAGCAAAGCTGTCTCAGACCTGCGTTTTTCCAGCTGTGTAGACACACAGAGGAACCAGGGGCTTATTGCACTGCAGGACACATTTTTCCTTGCTGGGGGACAGAAGCCAGCAGCTCAGATACTGTAAGGTGAGAGGAAGAGAGGGAAGCCCACAGCCAGCTTGTATAAAAGGATGTGATAAAGATACCACTGCGGTTCGTACCAGAATGAGTTTTAGGCAGGCTGGTTTGTGTCCTGCCCGCAGTCTGGCTGCTGAGGGTGACACCAGCCCGCAAGGCTATGCTGAGCTGCAGAGCTGCAGGCTGCACGCCGGGGTTGTCACCGTCACCCTGGCAAGCACGCAGTAGCTCTCGGCACCGTGTCTGCCTGTGCCAGACTCAGCAGCATGAGAGAGGTGAGTGGGGCTCGGCACACTCCTGGCACCCCCTCTGCAAATGCAGGATGACTCCCCAGATTTCGGCATAAGTAGGAGTGGCATTTGCGCCTCCTTCGCTTTTGGTGGGGCGTCGGGTGCCTGAGCCAGGATCCTGCTCAAGCAAAAGTGTCTGCCCTTAATGCCGTTCGCACTGGTGTAACAGGCACTGGCTGGGAAGTCTTTGTAATTACTTAGCATCAAAAAAACCTGTAAGAATCCTATAAAATGAAACCATCTCATAGAAACCCTAATTACTTCCCCTAGCATAAAGCTAACAAGGTAGAACACTAGCTGTGTTCTTTTCAGGTCATTTTATTCCAAATAGAGTTAGTACCTGTGCTGTGCCTAGGGCTGTGTTGCAGGTACACAGGAGGCTGTTCTGGCTGTTCTTACACCTTGTTCCAAACAAAATCTACTGGAAAAATTGCTAAAAGGAGAGCTCAGTGTTGGCCCACCGAGACTTTGCAGCATCCTGCATGTACTTATTATTCGCTGTGATCAATGACACTGCAAAGGTTGTGTCCCAGGGTAGGAAACGCCTAATTGTATAAACAGGCTATAGTGGGAAGGAAAATGGTACCCAGGAGAGAAAGCAGCGGTGTGTTAGAAATAATGGGCTCTATCAGTGTGATTTTGTTGGGCAAGGTAACCTCAAAGATTTATTTAAATAGGCCAGAGATGTGAGTGACTGCTACATTCTCACTTTGTAATATGTTTGCCGGTCAGAGAGCAGCCAGCAGTAAAGCCACTGCTTTTTACAGCGTAAGTTCATTTAAAGTGTGGCTCTGCAGTACTTGCTGTGAGCTAAAGCAATACCCAACGCATTTCTGTAGGAGAAATGGGTATTCAGACAGGAATAGCTGCATTTGTGGCTTTTTTTTTCTGTTCATTTTCTGCAAATTTTGAAGATCTGAAGAACAAATATTAAATAGATGTGTTTCCTGAGAAGAAAACTTAGGATATTTGCCCCTGTGATTTATTCTCATTTTTTGCTGTGAAGTCAGGGTGTGGGACCAAGAGGACTGTGGAAGCTTCCTTTTCCCAGGCAAACAGCTAGCCAGTACAGCACAAACCCATTTTATTCCATTAAAATGGAATATTGTGCTTGACATTAATGCTGCGATGGAAAGCTGTATGCAGCCTCTTTCCTACATTAATTTCCTATTTTATAGGACAAATTACAAATGTCGGGCTTGCATGACTGGCCGAGCAAGAACTGCTCAAGGCAACATAAACAAATAGCTACAAACAACAGAGCGAGAGGGGACTTTCACAACTTGCAGACAAAGGAACAAGCAATACAGCTAAGGTTAAGCTAGTTAGCTAATGTTTTTCTTTGTAATCTGTGCACCTACATCACTTTACAGGTTGTAATATCTGGGGCTGATGTGGTAGTACATCCGTGTGAGTGGTGTCCCTTATTGCTTGGCGGAATACCCAGAGGCGCTACCCACATTTTGCTGGATGTGTATGCAGACAGTTGAAGTGCAGAACCTAAGCTTCCCGGCTCTCGCCATTTGTGTAGGAAGACTAGGCTAAAATGGATGGTAAAGGGGCAAAAGCTGCCTTCCTGGTTGTAAATTTTGTGTATGAAACAACTGCAGGTCCGAATGTGGGCAGCTGCCTCCTGCTACTGAGTGAGTCTTGGCTTGTAGTGACCAGGACCAGGCAGGAGGGAAGAAGAATGTAAGAAACTATTGCGTACTCCTTCTGGAGTAGAAAAAAAGCACTGAAACCCATATGGTCTCTCTGATTAGCTGGAAAACAAGGCCAAGGTGTTTAATGATGCCTGCTCCAAGGCTTTGGTCAGCTTCTGGCTTGCCTGCCTATGGCTTGTTCAAAAATCCCCATCTCCTTCGCTGTGCTGTCCCCTGGCCGGTCTGGCAGGGACATTGCAGGGTGTTGCTCTGCGCTGTTAAACGGGTGATTTGTTCCACCCTGTTGCTGGTTGCATTTTCAGCGGCGAGTGAAGGTGACCTTGGTACATACTCAAGTTTTCTAGAGTCTGTAAAGCAGAGCGAGATCGGTGGAGGCAAGTAGGCATTTCCAGTGTCAGTTATACACCTTTGCATTTAGCAGCGAGCAATTCTAGCTCAGAATTTGCACTTGGATTCTGTGGGCAGGGAGCACAAGAGCTGCATGCTGTGAAGGGAAGAGGTAGTTTAACTTAGTGCTGGGAGAGCAACAGAGCTGGGGTTTTGTGCGGCGCTGAAAATTTTAGAGGGAAAGAATGAGATTTTAAACACTTAGTCCAAAACTCCAACAGAAGGAAACACACTCTGTTTCTAACTGCATAAAGCACATTGCAAGCCAAACGCTTGCCTATTCTTTTATTCAGAGAAAAACTTTCCTTGCTTTCAGTTCTTTCAAGTTTATTTCAAACTAGTGCTGTAAAATGGCACAAATTCACCAAATATTCTGGTCAAGCCACATGCAGATGTTTTTTTTTTTTTAAACATGGAGATGATGAGAGCGTTTCATTGACCTGTCACCTGCAGCACAGGGCACTTGCGCTGCTGTCACAGAGCTGCCAAGGGCGGAGAGGCTCAAGAGCCACTTATTAGATGAAGGGAAAAGCCCTGCTAAGAGCGACACAAAGCTGTAACACTTGAGCAGGAGCAAGTGGTGGCCCCGGGCAGGCAGAAGGGCCGTGGTATTGCCGGAGAAACTCTTGCCTTAGGAAATGACCTGGGATAGATGGGGTTCGTCTTGGTAAAGTCTTTGTGTGTGCAGATGGCTTGCTGGGCTGCTGCTGAGCGGTGCCATGGGTGAGTGTGTCCCTGTGAGCACCAGGTGGCAGTGCTGTCGCAGGGAGAGCCGCTGCGGTGGCAGCAGGGCCCCCCTTCCCGGTGCCCCTGCGTTTTTGCGGCGTGCTGGGGCGCTGGGGAACGTCCTGCTGGGGAAGGGGCTCGGCTTCCCCAGCAGAGTCCCTCAGCCTCCTCCTTTGAAGGTGCTGAGCATCTCTCTCTCCTTTCACTGATTTCCAGGGCACGCGTATTTTCCAAGTTTGAGCCGAAACTGTTTATTTCAAGTTTCTGTTCAACAGAAAGCCCCCAGTTTGCCGGGCCTGAGTCCGACAAGTTCTACCTGGGATGTGGTGAAGGTGCTGATTTGCTGCACGCAGAGAACCGGGGCTGCAAATTCTGCCTGGTGGGAAGCACGGTGGCGAATTGCCTCGTCTCTGCCCCAGCTAGCCCTGTGGGACTGGAGCAGATCCCTCATTTTCCTCCCTCCTCTTCAACACAGGCGCTTAGAGGAGGATTTCCTGGCTACCAGCAGCCCCGTCTCCCTCCAGCTGACCCTACACCAAGTCCTGGCCCCTGGTAAAATCTTCTGGGGCAGCTTTGCTGCCTGTGTGGGACCCAGCTCCTTCCTGCAGCGCCCGCAGACAGCAGAGGGGTGCCTGGGTCCAGCAGCTGTGCCAGGACCTTGCTCCAAAGGTGAACCCTGTCAAGCTCCCAGAGTAGCTTGTGGGGGTGTTGGTGTGCAGAAGTCCTGCTTTAAACGAGTGAAGGTCTTCCAGAGAGTTGTAAAAAAAAACTTCCTCTGCATTTACACTCTAAGTTTTTGGTGGGGTTTTGGTTTGGTGTTTCTTGGTTTTTTTTGTTTTTTTTTTGTTTTTTTGTTTTTTTTTGGGAGGAGTGTGTCTTTTTCTTTTTCTTTTTCTTTTTTTTTCTTTTTCTTTTTTTTCTTTTTCTTTTTTTTCTTTTTCTTTTTTTTCTTTTTTTTCTTTTTCTTTTTCTTTTTCTTTTTCTTTTTCTTTTTCTTTTTCTTTTTCTTTTTTTTCTTTTTCTTTTTCTTTTTCTTTTTCTTTTTTTTCTTTTTCTTTTTTTTCTTTTTCTTTTTCTTTTTCTTTTTCTTTTTCTTTTTCTTTTTCTTTTTCTTTTTCTTTTTCTTCTCCTTCTCCTTCTCCTTCTCCTTCTCCTTCTCCTTCTCTCATTTCCTTTCCCTTTTTTCTTTTCCTCTTTTCTTTTATAGTTTTTTCCCTTTTTTCCTCTTTCCTGTCTCCTTTCTTTTTTCTTTTCCATTTCCTTTTTTTCTTTCCTTTCTTTTTTCTTTCCTTTTCCTCCTTTGCCTTCCCTTTTACCTTCCCTTTTTCTTTTGTTTCCCTTTCCTTTCTTCTTCTTTTACTTTTTTCCCCTTTTTTTTTCTTCTTTTTTTGATTTTTTTTTTTTTCCCCTCTTCCTCCCCCCGCACCTCCCTTGAGTCGAGGCTCAGAGGGGCGCAGGCGCCTCCTCGCTGCGGGATGCTCCTCTTCTCCCTGCGGTGCGCGCGCGGCTGCGGAGCGGCAGCGGCGGCTCCGCCGGCTCAGCCACCGCTGGGCGGCGCTGCCGCTCCGCAGCCGCCCGCAAACGCTGGAGCGAAAGAAAGGCTGAAGAGGGCTGCTTCAGAACGGGCGGAGTTGAAGATAAAAATCATTAGCGGTGCCCTTCCCGTGTAAATTCAGGGGTGCATGCGCCTGTCCGGGCTGATGTAAATAGGCGGTGATTTTTTTATCGTCATTTTCGTAAATCCGCGTGGGTTTGAGTGTGGGTGCTCAAAAGTCTATTGCAGCATAAAGAGAGCACACTCCTGCGCAGGGCGCGGGGCCGGGCTGCTCCCAGGCTTTTTGTGTCCCTTGGTGCAGTAGAGGTCTGTCGTACATGGTCAGCCCCAGTGGGACACTGCTGTAGCTCGGGGAGAAGCAACTCAGACTTGTTTTTTTCCTCATTTGGTTGGAGATTCTTGTATTTTTGCTCAGTTTCAGCAGCAACACTGGTGTGGTGGGTTCACCTTGCACAGCAGGTTCTCTCCCTTTCCAGCTCCCATATCTGGTTGTTGTCCCTCTCTGTTCCACGTCAGTCTGTGGATCCTCATGCCCTAGGATTGTCCGCCTTCGTTATAAAAGGGATTAATTGAGTCCCTTCCACTCTCAATTATAAATACCTGTTTGGGACTATTCCATACGGAAAAAACAAAAAAATAAGCTTGCTCTAACCCACAGACCATTGGAAGCAAAACTGGGAAAGCTTTGGCTAAGACGCAGTGGTGACCGGCATGCCCCCAAACAAAAAACAATGTAGGATTTAGAGGCAAAATGAGATTTTTTTGCCAATTTTAGAAAAAATACATAAAAACATAACCTGAGGAGGTTTACTTTGTTCCAAATCATTACCTAATTGCATTTCAAATTTTTCCATGAGAGACAAATTCCAAGATATTTTGCAATCCATCCCCCACCCCCAGAAAAAAAAAAGACGACATTGGAAAGTTTAAAAATTTTGTGTTTTCCTCAAAATTAACCTTTTAAGTGTTAAATATTATGGAAAAGAAACAAGATTAATTTCAAGCGAAATGAAATAGTTTTGTGAACCCAATATTGTTTTTGGTTTTGTTTTGTTTTTTTTTTAAATTCATTGTAGGGAAAAAAAAAGACGACTCTGTGCAATGCTATGTATTTTTTGTATTTTTCGCTCTCCTCACACGCACAAAAAAAAATCTGAAATTGCATGTGCTGAGAGCTTTGATCCTACAACCATTTGGGGCACAGTCGCTCTTGCCGTGCTGCTGTAGGCGGATCCCTCCGTTGTTTATGCAAGATGGGAAAGGATCTTTCTGAGTGGGAAACCTGTCTGTGAAGCCTTGGTGCTTCCCAGGAGCTGGATGGAACCTGCAGCACCAACCCCCCCATTCAGCATGCTGGAAGGACAGGGCTTCACCAATACCCTGGAGCATTGTCTTGTTAGTCAAAATGATTTTATTGGTGCTACCCCGAGGCCTGTGGGTGTCTGGGTGGGATTAGTGGGTCCCTGAGGCTTGTCCAGTAGCTGTCGGGGCACAGGGTCAAGTGTGCCCTCCATCTTCTTCCCCCAGTTCTGGGCTGCAGACCTCATGTGTCGTTGTACTGGGTGCAGAGGGACCATGGGGCTAAAAATTGAAGTCCTGGTGAAGGGAGGTGGCAACCTTGTCCTTTACATCAGTGGCACAGAAATCCTGCGAGCTGTAAATATGCTGGAGGAGCTGGCGAGGGGGGAGAGCATGGCTGGTGGGGCCAGGGCTCCTCCGCAGCAGCTCCTCATGGTCTCACAGGCGGAGATAAGATACAACAGGGTCACAGCTCGGGGTGGAGAGGAGCTGAGCTGGACGCTGAGGGGACACTATGAAAGGTGTCAGCTGAAGAGTGTGTCTGTCCTTTCAGAAAGGGAGGGGCCCTTCCTCTCAGCTCCATCTGTGTGAGCATGGGGAAACTGGGGCTCCTCCTTCGGCACCCCTTGCCTGCATTGCTTGAAAAATCCCACCCTAAAATCCACCTGACCTCACCAGGAAAGCATCTTTTCAAGCTTTCCTGTGGTAAAGGCTCATAAAAGGAGTATCATCGCCCTCATTTTAGGGATGGGAGGAATTTGAAGCGTGGGGAGGAGGGTACAGACCTGTGGTCACTCTGCAGGTCGGTGGCATACACCGGGAGTCAAAGTGAAGCCTGTCAACTCGATGCTTTGCTCTTGGCATTGAGGATGATCTGCAATGTTTGCGTCTCAAATGCTTCAGTGCTGTGCTTGTGAATCAGGCAGAAAGACTGCTTGAAAAACAGGCAGTCTAGTTTTCGAGCTGGCATAATCATAATTCCTATGCCACTAGGAGTAGGGGGGGAGGAGCAGATAAAAATCAGAAAATTAGAATTTATTGCAATAAAAGCCAAAGTGCTAGAAGCCAAAACTGTCATTGTAATGCGAGCTCTATTTTGATAGCATCCTATTACATCGTATAAGAGGTTGAACACGCGTAAGAATATCTTGGTTGGTAATTATCTGATTTGTGATATGTAGCTAATGTGTATTTGTTGTTCTGCCGTACATTATGCAGCAGCAATTCATTTCTAAACAACATTAACTGGCAATATAGCAGTTCAGTGCAGAAATTACAGGCATAAATGTTAAGTTTTACTTAGGCTGAGTAGTAGCTAAGTTGAGAGACCAGCAATCCTGGTCAGGGGTGAAGACCTGAGGGGTATATCTCTTCCTAACTCACCCTGCCAACAGAATACCCCCCTTCCTCCCCCAGCCAGATGATATTGGGTATCTCCAAAGTATCCAGCAAGCAGAAAAGACACATGTGGACAGATGTGGGTACCAGCTGGCCAGGGGACCCCACACATGGGAGCTGACGGCTTCCCTATTCTGGAATGAGTTTGTGGGAAGTGGTGTCCCTGCAGACTGCACCAATCAATAGCAGAGATCTGCAGGAGTGGCTTTCGAATTAGATACGCTTTGGAGCTGATGTCTGAACGATAGTAACGATATAAACACTTGACTGAATGCCCTCCTGTCATTGCATCCCTAACAACACTTACATAAGACCATTTGTATTTTATGAGATCTTATTTTCTTTCACTTTATTTAACGACACCACTAAATAAAAACACTCAATAATTGCTGTTGCTTACTTTAATTCATCAATTAAATGAGCAAGGCTATTAGGATAGATATACTTTAAGATGGAACAATTAGCAAAGGTTAAAGGGCCAGTGCTCATTAAAAAAACCTACTGGGTGCGCATCAAATGTCTCCCCATTCTTTTAAAGACCAAAAGTATTGGTGCAACAGATGAGAGAAAGGGTATCTTGGCTTATGTTATTGCCGGCTGTGTCACACCATCTTTTCATGGTGCCCACTGGTCCTGTTGGAAGCATCTTACTCCTCTGATCACTAGAAACCATGTCTAATTTCTACTCTAAATTTATTCTTGGCCAGTTTCTAGCCGTTTGCTCTTGTGCCAGCATTGTCCTTCAGCTTATCTGTCCTCTGGCTGCTGTAATTTATGCCCTGTTTACATTTCTTTCTGCCTGGGCAATGAAGATCTATGAAACATGTCCATTCTGCTTTAGTTTGTAGCCAGTTTCACTTTCTTAATTGCTCCAGTGCCAGGGTTTCAAGCAACACGAGGGAGAATCCTTTGTTTTAAAAAGAAAAGCTCTCATTCAAGCTACACAATATTGTGGGCATATTTTCTGTTTGATTGAAGGTTTATGAATGCTCCGGGTTATGTGGGGTTTTGGTTTTTGTTGTTTTGGGTTTTTTTTCCCCCACAAAATTGAGAAGCTGGGCCAAATTCAAGCTGCCAGAGTCCATGTGAAATGGTTAAATGAATAACAACGGAAAGAAGACTTTTCAGACCTTACATTGTGCCAAGGGTCAAGAAAGAAAAGTGAGAAGGTTGCATTAGTTGCTGGAGCCATCCAAGTGCAAATAATAAGGCTGGGAGTAGCGCGTAGCCTTTTCTAGAACGAATGCCTGGTGCCTGCCTCCTTATGTCTGCTATTTTTTTTTTTTTTTTTTTTGGAAGGGGAACTTTACAGGAGTCAGTCTGACATGCTTAACTGGGGCGAGAGCTGGTGCCCGCTGCGCAGGGATCTCTCGCGCACCCCAGGTTCAGCGCAGAGCATTGGTAGTGCAAGGGGCTGAGGCTGGAGCTGGCAGGAGGATCCCTGGAGCATCCCAGTGAGATCTGGAGGTCTAGCTCATTTATGTCCATTTTGACAAACACAGGCCACGTTTTTTTGGCTCATGACAGTTAAGACTTGCTGATGAATAAGCAAGGACCTGAAAGTTGTTGAAGGTAATGAAGTGTCTATCCTTCCCAAGGACACGTTTGTGTTGCCTATGCTCCTTTTACTGCTACTGTCTTCAAGCTTCTTTACCTGCATCTTTAATGAGGAGGCAGACACTGCCCTGGTAGCTACAGATCTCCACACTTAATTTCCTAAGTGCCTGAGTTTGTCATGAAGAAGTTGCTGCAGACTTTAAAGTAGCTGCATTTCTCAGTCACTTCATTGTCAGATCACTCTTTTCATGGGAGGGCACCTTCTTGCAGCCCACGTTTTATAGCATTTGAGGTGGGCTGGAGTGGGTATTAGAGGCACCGGCTTCTAGAAGTATCTGCTATAAAGAACTGAAGAAATAATGTATTTGCCGCTTAACACTGAGAAGGGAGCATGTGTTATTGGTTTTCTTTAACAAACAGAAAGTTCCCCAAAGCCAGACAAATGGGAGACAAAGCTTGCATGACACTTAGGAAAACAACTCAGGGAAGAGAGAGAGAGCGCATCCTTGGAGCCAGGTCACAACTAACCCACCGACACCACTGATGGGAGGCATAAGCCAATCCTCCTCCAGGCTGGAACTGCCGAGCACATTTTGCTTCACTTCCTTTGGGTTGGGAGGTTTTCCAGGAATTCAGGGCCTCTGGGGCTGATGAAGAAAGAGACACTAGAGGGGACCCACCTCTGCGGAGCAACAGGGACCTTGGGAGCTAGGTGGCTTCTTAAAAATAATTTTGTGCCTCTTTTTCCCTGGTGCAGAGGATCTGAGACTGTGAGAGTATCAGGATTTCAGCCCCTCTTGTTGCCCTGGCCCTCTTTCAACTCTGAAGGATGCCCTTTGAGCAGAAAATCCCAACATGCTTCTGCAGCTAATGGATAACTGGTCATCTCTGTGCAGAGTGCTGATGATCTCTGGTGCCATATTGCCACCTGTACCCAGCACAAAGCCATGTTCTCCTTAATTACTGACAGAAATGTCTCTTCAGAAGCCTCCCAATAATTACTCAAGTACCCACTTAAGTGGCTTTTAATTTAGGCTCCCCACCCTCACACTCATACATTTTCCAATTGCCAAGCACAGCTAGTCTTATGTATAAGCTTCTGCCAAAAGAAAACGCAAATAACTTGCCCCCTGGTTTATACTACCTTGCATGAACTTCAGTGAGCCCATAGCATCTCAAAAGACGGTATTTCCAACAGGCTAGAGCAGGAGCATTCAATCATAATGAAAGATGAAAGCTCTTATTGTGAGTTTCCCTGCATCCGACAACACTTGGCAACACTACAGAACCTTTCGTTGGAGTGCTGCTGGCTGCTGTGCCAGATTGTCTTGTTACCGGCGGCTGCCCCTTGCCCCCTGCACTGGGGCAGGAATGTCGCACAGCAAACAGCTGCCCCAGGAGTGTCTACGGGCTCCTGTAAATGCCATGGGGCAGGTGGCATGACCATGGCCATCGGGCTGGGTGGCACAGGAGGGGCAGCCGACACTGTCACTGGGGCAGTGTGGAGGGAGCATTCACAACTTTGCAGTCTTCTTTGGTGGGGTAGAAAGGGAAATTTGGGGGATCCTGTCCTCTCATCATGAAGGACCTGGCTGTGTTCAAAAGGGAAGGTTTAAGGCATGACTTTGATGGGTAAGCAGGGTTCACGCCTGTTTCTCCATGCCTGATAGAAAGCGTTTCTCTCTCTTATTTCTACTGCTTTACAGGCGTATTCTCTGGACACTGAATTCAATTAATAACTTGTCTGTAGTAGGCTCCAACAGCCCTTTAACTGAAAAATGTTTTTAGTGTTACGTGATGGAATAAGACCAAAGAGACACTCACTCTTTCCCTGAAGTAAAGAAACGTGCGTATGAAGAGGGAGGGCAGGCAAGGCCAGAGAGGAGGAAAGAAATTGCACTGTACAGGAATTCCTTGTCCAAGACAGGAGCTATAGAGAGATCATGAATAGAAGACACAAGGAAACAGGGTTGTCCATGTCCAAAAGCTATTCTTGGAAAGCCCCAGAAGAGCCCTACAGAGTGGTTAGAGCAGCTATTGCAGCTTTTGCTTTAAGCACTTCAGAAATTCAGCAGTCTGAGGGCAGATAAGGCCAAAGCTGTAGTTTTTGTCGGAGACACATGTATGAGTGATACAGGTTGGAAGACTGTGACGGTTGCCTGCAGAAGGAGCAGACAAACTACTGGTAGTGGTGTTTTTTCCATTGAAAAATGCCACTTTATCAAAACTGTGGAAGGGAGAAAGGAAATAGTAATTTCAGAAGAGCCCTTTGCACAGGGATTTAAAGACCCAGTTTCATGCCCTGCTCTGCCTAGTGCAAAAGCAGATTTGAGTCTTGGGCTCGAAAGTGGTGAGACCACCAGTTCTACCACAGCAGTGGGTGTTCTTGCTCTTCTGGCATTTCATAGTGATCTCTGAAAGGTCTCATTTTCATTCCTCATCGGGAAGAAACGTGACTTTTAACCCAAGATTTTCTGCAAAGTGGATTTCTGTTCATATTAGCTCTAATACTAACTGATGCTGGATGAGTCTTGGAAGTCAGACAGAAGGGACTATTTGTGATTGTGCCGTCTGGTCTCCTGCTTCACTCAAGTCAGGACTGCACAGAGCAAACCCAGTAAGTCCTCTGTGACAGGCATACCAGGGCAAGAAACTTCTAGATAAGTGGGATTTGGACTAGGTGTTAGGAAGAGCCTTTCTTAGCTGAGGGTGGTGCAGAGCTGCATTCCCAAAGGAGCTGTGGGATTTCCACTGCTGCAGGTCCCTAAGCAGGGATCGGACGAACCTTGTCAGCGATGATGAAGGTGCTGCTGGCACGATACAAGGGTGACCTCTCCAGGGTCCTTTGTACCCTGTGCGCTATGGTATCGGCTCATCTATTTTTGAAAGAGGTTGGCTCTTAGGGCAAAATGATAGAGAATCCATCACAATTCTTGCCATATTGTTCTCTTGATGGATTACCTTTGCTATTAACAATAAACATGAGCCTTGCCTTGACTCATAGCCTCCAAATCTCATTCTGACTTTGCTGGATTGAAAGAGCCCCTCCTTTTGAAAATGTTCTTACTGAGAGGTGAGAGATTTATCAGTCAGGGCCAAGTTGTCTCTGTCATTCACTTGGATACAGATGACCTCAACCATTTTTCTTCTGCGGCCAGATTTTCAGCAACAGTAAGCTATCAGTAGCCACAATATTAAGAGGCTAAATAAAGTGGAATACCAAGAGCATTTTCACAGGGTGGCCCCATGTGAATTCCCTGGAGATGTGGTTATTACTGCAAAAAAGAGACTGAACTGCTCGAGCCTTTCACTATACCCATATTCTGTCTCAGACTCTCTTGGAGCTATGTTCTGATCCCTGACACTTCTGAAGTGTAGCAAGCAGACTTTGTGACTTCTGTGATACCGGTTTTTGCTGCACTGGGTACAAACGTGACAGAGCATTTCTGCTTCTGCTCACTATTGCTCCATACCTGCACCCATGGGCTTGGGCTCTCCTAACTGCAGGTCTGTGGAGATAGCTCCTGTTCAACTGTATCTCTCTCATGGTTCCCGGTTCCCAGAGTCACTGCTTTCTGGAAAAAACAAAGTGCTTAGTCTTAAGAGATGCAGACTGCCCAGTTTGTCCCCAGAGGTTTGATCTGGCTGTGTTAAAATGAAACTTGTTTCTATGAACTCAGTTTCCATGTCAGTTCAGTTTAGTCTCTTCACCAGACCTGCTGCTATCATTAATTACTACTGCATTAGTGTTTGTATCCTTGGCAAACTTAGATTTTCTTCCAGGCCACTGATATCTTTATTGGTGTCTGGATTGCAGTAGCTGTGAGAGTCTGGGGAGAGAGGACATGGGATTTCATTTTACTGGGGAGATAAAAAAGTTGATTTATTGCTGGGAAGGGAAATAAATTACAATGCAAATAGCAAGAGGTGTGTTTGGAGGTCAGGGGTATGTGGGGGAAGTGATGTATTCACCCAGATCTTTTTTACCCAGCACTTTAGGTCAGCGGGGGGTGAGGAAGTCGTCAAACTTTATCCTAGCTGTATGACAGCTGTAATCTCTTATTTACATTTAGTGTTGAGTATGCCCTTGCAGTATGTGGGAGAAATAAGCAGGTTTGGTTAAGTAAGATGCAATCTGGATGCATGTAACTTCAGAGACATCCTGAGGGCAGGATTAATGTCCCAGCACTCCTGTTCTGCAGAGCTTGATGGCAGGTTTTGTCAGAGTCACTGCCTTTCCCACGAGTTCTCCGAACTGCAAGGAGCCTTTGCTGGGTGAGAGAGCAATTGGCTGCCCCTTTGAAGCATTGCTCTTCTGACCCAGCAGGATCTGAGATGTGACCTGGCTCAGGATGCGAGTGCTGGGCTTCTTGTGGATTTGGAGGCTGCATGAAGGGACAAGTGAAGTTTTGGGTCAGGGAACTTTCCAAGGTTTCTTTAGGTTTGGAAGAATCCATTATGTGTAGATAGAGAGATTTATGGGTCTGGAGGGACTTTTTTATATCTCCTTGACTGCTTCTGTCTTTTCCTCCCCTCTTGGCCTATGCCAGTGCAACACTCGTGCACTAACAAGGCTGATGTCTCCAATCTCCAGGCCTTGACTTGCTGTGGAGCAGGCGGTCCCACAGCCCTGCTGGAGGAATGTGATAGGGGTTTCATTCTCCCTCCCTTCTTTTTATCATTCTCAATCACATAATCGGGCTGTTTTGCCTCAGCCAAGATCTAATCAGGAAGGATCTGTTTGACTTTCAGCAAAGTCAGCTTGATAGAAACTTTAAATTGAAAGGCTTTTCCCGACACCCTTGAAAATGGTTTTGGTTGGAATCAGTGTCTGGCTGCATGGTTACAACGTGAGGAGGTTTCACAGCATGAGGAACTTTCCTTCCTCCCGTGGAGGGGGAAAAAGCATGGGAAGCCCCTTAGACCTTCTGAGCCCAGGGGTTTGGAGGCCCTGAGCCTGAAACTGCACTGTCACACTCCCCTCTCAACCCAGATCACATCACCTTCAGGCAAATGAGATGTAAAGCTAGACATGACCAGTTCAACGTCCATGGGAACTGGGTGCCTCTCGCATTATTGAAAGCATAGGCCAAAAAGGGCTACAGGCTGTCATCAAATAGCATTCAAAGAGAGCGATGGGAATGGATGGCCTCTTCTAGGGATGGGCAGGTTGTAGGAGTTGTCTTCTTCATGAAAGTGCTGCTACCCTGAGGTCTGAGGGCTAGGTCTTTGCTTCAGACAGAGCAGGGCATGATGGGTGTGTATTCGGTCTCAGGCTTGCAACGGGGGTTGTTGTGTGTGGGCTGTTTCACATATTTCAGTCTCAAGCTCCTGCTCTGCATTAAAAACACAAGGGATGTGGTCTTTTCCTCTGCCTTGGATGCTGTGAATGCAGACTTAATACCTGGCATGAAATCTTAAGTCCACACTCTCCCTCTCTTCCTTGAAGTTCCTGTGGCTTAGGGCTATTAGATGGGTGGCCATGGGTTAGAAAGTCCCTAAGGCGGCGGATGGAGGGAGTTGCTGGATGTTGGGAGGAGACCAGTGAGGAAGAGGAGGTGGAGGGAGGACAGAAGGGAGGCAGATGTCTGTCCTGCCTTTCAAATTCAGCAGCTATAGTACAGGCAAGGAGATATGCTTAGGTGGGTGCTTCTAAGCCTGGAGCAGCTGGCTGGCTGTGTGTCCCTTGCTCAGGAAGAGAGGGCTCTCAGCTCTGCCTTGTACAAGGTTATCTGTGAGTAGAGTACCAACCCTTTCATTGCTCCTTGATTGGAGACCCTTCAGCGAGGCCGCCTCCCTGCATTGCCCTAATGACTGAAGTGCTGTGTGGGAGCTGTCAGGGGGCAGGTGTTTGCAGGCCCTTTCCCTTGGACTCCTGCCACAACTAATGAAGCCACAACTGGAGCACATCATTGCAAGGACGGCAGTTTTTTATGCCTTGATCCTGTTGGGAAAGGCAATGTCAGAATGGCTGATGAACAGGACTGCTGGGGTGGGCTGGTAACAGCAGCTTTGAGATGAGCCCATCTTGAGCCATGTGAGACAGGCACCTGTCTGCAGGGAGGTCTCCATATGTGGGAGTGGTTTCAGATGCCCCCCCCCCAATTCCTACTCCTTTTCAGGATTTGTTTCAGGGAGACAGCCTTTGCAGCAAGATATAGGCAGCAGAATCAACCCTAGCTGGTGCCCCTTCCTGCTGTTTCCAGCAGGTACTTCCAGAACACAGGAGACAAAGCCTGTTCAGCCACACGTGAGGCTTCTGGAAGAAAAATGCAACGTGGCATTTTCATTCCTCGATAGCCACGGTCGCCTTCAGTGGAGCAAAGCTTTCTTTGGTTCCCCTGCCTCCACCTGGTGCAGGCAACCAGTCACTGAGGAGAAATAAAACCTTCTGTTAAGTAGAAATCCTCTTTTAAAAAGGAACAAAATATATATGAACATATAAAAGCCGAGTAGAATTATTTCTTTTTCTGGGCTCCAGTTGGTTTTGTTGTGTTGGTGCTGCTTGTGGCCCTGGTTTTGTAGCAGCGGTTTCATTCTGCAGTCTGTGTGACTGCTTGCCTGCCACTTGCTTTAAGACACAGACAAGCCCAACTTTTCCCCAGGCTCGAGCTGTTTTTAAAGACACCGGGTAGGCTAATGAATACTCCTCGTGATGAGTTGCAAATTTTATTTTAATTGAACCTTTGAAGCCAAAAAAAGGGGTGAGGGGCCCATTAAATAAATTATTTTAATATAGCAATCAGATGATACAGGCTTTTCTGTGTTTATTAAAAGGCGTAGTCAGCTCAGTGCTCAGCTGTGCGAGAAAAGCCCAGAAAACCAGCCAGTTTTCATTCTCTGCTGCTGTTTTAGGGCCAGATCTCTCTCCCTGAACAGCGTATTTTTAAGTGGCCATGTGAATTCTTATTAGGCATCCAAACATAGATATAAAACCGTGCATTGTAAACAGAATTACCCTGCTCATAAAATGAGCAAAATACTGTAAGGTCTTTTCTTTATCAGGTTACCCAGGCGTGTTTTTTTTCTAAAAAAAAAAAAAAAAAAAAAAAAAAAAAAAAGTCCACCCACGCAGAAAGACTGGGGAATGCCAAAGCTGCATGAATTTTCATTATGATAGACACGCAACAAGGGGGCTACCTTGTAAAGAATAAAGTTAATAAAACATGGATATGGGCTTAATTCTGCTTAATAAGCAGCCCTGGCAATGCACACTAGATGTAATTTACACAGCGTGGAAATTGGGTACAATTCTTAAGAGGTGTCTGCATGCAGACTTTCAAGCTCAACAGTGCCTTCCTATTGGAAGAGATTTGTTGCTATGCTGCTGTAAAATGGTGAACTAGGCCATTCATAATTATTGACCAGAGACTGGCGCTTTTCTTTTTCCCTATTCAACTGCAGCAATACACATACACGTTTAAAAGTGGTATTAAATTTAAATCTTTTCCTTAAGTTTCAGGTATGCATTTTCAGTAGCTATGCAGCCAAAACAGCAAAAAAACTGCATATACGTCTATCTGTAGTTAGCTCTGTGTGTACAGAATTAGGAAAGCAGAGATACGCCTAATGACTGAATCTACAGAACATAGCCCATGGCTTTTGAAGGCTCTATGAAAAATAAACAGGATATTCTGTTAGCAACCCTGCGGGAATTATTGCACTTCACTAAGGAAAGATGCCAATAACCTCCGTTTTGACCTAGATAGATTGTTCTGTTTAGGAAGGTAAGGGAATGCAATTCTAGATCTCTTCTCTGTTCAAGCCACCAAAGCCCTGAAATTCAGCCAGGCCTTTGTTTTAAACCTGAGCACTGAGGACAGAAGAGTTTATTTATCAAGTGAGCAAAACCTCAGAAATGACAGTGTCTTGAAATGTTGATATTGGTCTCCTTCCACAGCGAGTGCCTAATGCACAGGTTCCTGCCTGCTTAGGTGGGGACATTTAATAAGCATCGTGAGCCTGATTCTCCAACAGCCGTGGGGAGTCTGACCCTCTGCCTGCTCCTGGGCGTGGGATGGGGCCTTTCTCCGCAAAGTGCAGGAGAAGCATTGGTGTGTCTCTCCAGCGTGAGCAAAACACTGTCTTGCTTCTTCATTTTATGACTCAGTGCTATTCTCTCCTTCCCTCTTCAAAGTGCGCACTGTGCAGCTTTCCAGAGTGGGACTGGAGGTGAGGAAGGAGCCCAGGGGAGAAGAGGCAGGGGAGAAAAATTGCCATAATAATTATATAATACAGAGATTATTATATTAAATATAGATAGATAAATATGTAAAAAAAAAATTATTCACCTTAAGGAAAAATGCCACATTGGCTCGGTTTGGTCAAACAATTCAGCTTCCATTGGCAGCAGTGAGAAATGCCCCTGGATTCAGCAGGGGCTAGCTGGTATGGAACAGTGTAGGCTGTGCTACCGTCAAAGGGGAGCAGCTGATACAGAAGAAAGTGGGAGATATTTTGAGCTCTGTTTGTCCAAATGAAAGCTGAAGGAGAGAACTTCCAATGGCAGCGACCAAAGCACATGGAGGCTTTTCTGTTTCACTCGGCAGCCCACCTAAGGTAATGTTTCACCTGCAAGAATGACAGTGCAGGAGGGACGCAGTGCATGATGAGAATGGCCTTCAGTTCTCCAGCTCAAGACCACTCTGGGCTGGTTTGGTGTTTGTGAAAGCACGGGCTGTTCAGAAAATGTGAAGTTGGGGCATGGTCCAGAGTGGTGCAGAGCAGATGCGCATGCCAGTAATGTCACTAGGAATTCATGGCACTGTGCCCGCGCTCAGAACCAAACCCTGTGGACTCCTTGGCCATCCATAAATAAAAACAGACCTGAGTGTTAGCAAACGCAACATTACATTCAGTTTCACAAGCTCTGCTTCAATTTAATTCCATTACTGCAGAGATGGAGACCTGTGAGAAGCATTTGTTCTTAGAGCTGCAGCAACTCTCTTTTCAGATCCACAAATCACCAGGAAAAAAAACAAACAAACAAACAAAAAAACCCCAAACAAAACCAAAGAAACCCCAAAACCAAACATGTCACCAGCTTTATCACTGATTAGGATCATTTTTAAGTGCTGAGCTGCAGCTTCTAGTTTACAGCTACAGAAGAAAACAAATTAGCCGCATGCCAAAATAACTGAAACTTATCTAATATGAGGGGGTATAAAACAGCATTCTTTCACCAGAGATTTGAAGACTATGGGCAAAAAAGTATCCTTATATATAGATGGAAAACCTCTTTCTGGGGAAGATATCAGATTTGCTCACATCCTTTGAAGATGAAGCTTTGGATAATTCGCTGGCAGTTCAGACAGTGATTCTCTGATTGCAAACAGCTTTCTTTAGGCCATGCCTGTACCTTGTACTGCAACATTCTTTGATGTCAAGTGAAATAATTTGCAGAGAAAATTAAAATATGAAGCATTTTAGTTACAGGAATGGGAAGAAAAATCTTTAGTGACTGGGACAGTGAAATCTGCTCAAAAAAGTTGGCAGCAGTTAAAAAGAGATCAACAGCCAAACATTTATATCTCCCAGATGGTTTTCAATATCTTCCTTCCCTGTTCTCTTCTGGAGAACCTGATTCCACCTCGTTTTGGCATGCACAGGGATTAAATCAGGAAGAAATGCCAGAGTTTAGTTAATCTTTATAGACATAGTGGGTGGTTTTTACAGTTGCCTTTTTTTTTTTTCCCCCCAATAACATTGTAATAGTTGAGAACTGAAGTTCTTGCAACAAAGTAGTTACAAGGATTATTTTACTGAAGTTGGTAATTCCCAGGGGGTGTCACCAACTGGTTTAAAGTGCCCTCTTCAACTGGGTACATGCTTCACCCCTACAGCTTCAGAGCTTGATTCAGTCTCATCCTGCCACTGGTACCTCTCAAAGTGTAGCTGGGGCAGGTCTCCTCTTCCCAGACGAGATGCTCTCTCCCTCCACCCTGACCGCTGTACACTCCCCCAAAATATCTTGCTCATCACCTTCTGCACATACGCTCGTTAGCTGTAACCTGGGCCCGAAATACGGAGAGCGCCGTTCTTCTGGCAGCAACAGCAGTTATTTATCTGGATAACCAGAGACACATTTCTGCATCTTAAATTTTGTTCGGTGCAGGTTTGCGGCTGGAGATACAAGGGAGCCAGCCCAGCTCATGCGGGAGCACCTGCTGATAAATTGGTGGTCTGCCTTGGGACCGTTGGCACCAGAGGCAGCCTGGTGCTGCCCACCACTGCAGTGGGCTTGCGGGCTCCCCAGACGAGGCACCGACACCCCCCCCCGCCCCCCCTTCCCCGGCAGCGCAACCCTTGGGGCGCCGGGGGCTGTAGCCCTGGCTCTGCTTGCACGGAGAAGCAGGGAAAGCCGCGGAGATGCTCGGCTGCTGAGGCTGGGTGCTCGGGCACCTACAGCAATGGCCGGGGTGGCTGCGCAAATCGCAGGCGGCTCCCTCGGAGGGGACGGGCGGGGCTGCGGCTCCGGGGAAGCCCGGTTCCCCGCGGGGGCGGCGGGCCGGCCCGGGGGCTGCCCGGGCGGCGGGGCAGAGCCGCGGCGGAGCTGCAGTTGCCTCCCTCTGCCTGCGCGATTTTTTCTCATCCAAACCTCGATCACGTAGGATTGCGTAGAGGAGGGCGAGCGGGAGCAGCTGCAATTCTCCCCGAACCCGGAGCCCCGGCTCCCCGCCCGGCACCGACCCGCCCGGCTGCCGCGGGGCTCCCCGCCGCCTTGGCAGCAGCCCCGCGCTGCGTGGGCGTCCGGGGGGGGGGGGCATCCCCGGCCCCTCCCTCCCCCCTCCTCCCCCTCGGCCTCCCCCCTCCCGGGCCGGGCCGGAGGATGCGGGCGGGCGGCGGGCGCGGCTCGGCTCCTCCTCGCCCCGCCGCCGTCGGGCGGCACCGCGGAGCATCCTGAGCCCCGCGCGGAGCAGCAGCGGCAGCCGCACCCCCCCGCCCTCCACCACCACCTCCTCTTCCTCCTCCTCCTCCTCCTCCTCCTTCCCGCCTCGCATCGCTCCTCCCGCCGCGGCAGCCGGGGCCGGGGCCGCCCCGGTGCCGAGCGCTCCGCGGCCTCCGCCGGGCCGGACGATGTGGGTTGCTGCCGTCGGGGAGAGCCGCTGCCGGGGCAGAGACGGCGAGCAGGGCTGGGGGAGCTGCGCCAGCCATGGCGCTGTGAGCCCGGGGCGCCGAGCTGCGGCGATGTGAGCCCGCACCCGCGGCCGGAGCGCTTCGCGCTTCTTTTTTTTTTTTTTTTTTTTTAAATTTAATTTTATTGTAGTCGCCTCTTTTTTGTCTGTTTGCTGGCCTGGTGCTTTTTCCCGTGGCTGCTTTTTCCTTCCCCTCCCGCCCTCTCTGCGAGCGGAGTGGGGAGGGGGGGAAAAGAGGAAGAGGAGGAGTGCAAACAGAAATGCAGCGCGGCTCGCCCTGAGCCCGGCCGCGGGAGCGGAGCGGAGCCGCGTCCATGTGCGCGCATCGCCGCGCCGCGCCTCGGAGCCACCGCGCTGGGGCCGGGGCTGGCCGCGGGCCGGGGGGGCTCTGACTCATCCCACGGCCCCTCGCCGGAGGGCGGCCGGCGGGAGGAAGCGCCGCCGCCTGCGCCCGGGCGGAGCGGAGCGGCACCGCGCCGCAGGGACCCGCGGATCCTCCGCGCTTCCCCCCTCCCCTCCTTTGGACACAGCTGCCGCCGGCGGATCTTTGCAAGCGGGACAGCCGCCTCCCGGATTTACAAGGCGCGGGGGAGCCGCCAGCCCGGCCGGGGGGTCTCGCCGACGGCCGCCCGCGCCGGGATTTGCGCTCCCCGGGGACAGACCCATGGGCAGGCGGGGTCCGGCGGCCAGCCATGGTTGTTAGCCCGGGCGCCCTGCTCCGCCTGGCCGGCTGAGCCCTCCCTGGCGCCGGGACTCGGGGCTGCAGCGCGTTAAGCGCGGTGTTCCCCGTTCCCCGTCTCCGCGGGGCGCGGCGGCGGCTCGGCCCCAGCGCGCCCGGGCGGCGCGCCCCGGAGCGGCGCGGAGCGGAGCCGGGGGGGCCCATGAGCGGCGATGGCAGCGGCTATCGCCAGCTCGTTGATCCGGCAGAAGCGGCAGGCGAGGGAGTCCAACAGCGACCGGGTGTCCGCCTCCAAGCGCCGCTCCAGCCCCAGCAAGGACGGGCGCTCCCTGTGCGAGAGGCACGTCCTGGGGGTCTTCAGCAAAGTGCGCTTCTGCAGCGGCAGGAAAAGGCCGGTGAGGAGGAGACCGGGTGAGTACGGCGGGCCGGGGCCGTGAGGACCCGCTCCGCGGGGTGGGGCAGCCCCGGAGCCGCCGGGGTGGCTGCCCCGGGGGCGGGGGGGCGGCCCGGCCGGTCCCGGGGCTCCCCCGGCACTGCCGGGTGCCGTCTGGGGACAGGCTTGTTCCTCGCTTAACTTTCGGCTGGGTCCTGGAGGGTCTCCTTCCCTGGGCTGGTGGGGTGGGTGGGCAGAGAGCAGCCCCAGCATCCCTCCGCCGCTGTCCGAAGCGTGAGCAAAGTGGGTCCTCCGGCAGGAGAGACCCTGCGGCTTAACCTGTGCTACCTTAAACCAAAATTGTATTTTTCCACCTCCCTGTAGGTATGCTTTTTAAACAGTCTTCTCTTATTTTCTGCATAGTGACAAGGAAATCGATAAACTGAGGATCAATTAGAATTGCGGTCATTTGATAACTAGATCCATCAAGTGCTACTTCTTGAGCAGAGTTGCATAGGGAATTTCGTGAGCTCAGAAAGCTGTCTAGATGGCAGCTGCACGACTGTTGCACCTAACAACGAGCTTGCAAGGACCTAGAAATGCATTTTTCGGGTAGTCTCTTTTTTCTTTCTTTCCTTTATCTTTTTGTGTGTGTGCTTAGTCTTGGTTCCTTGTGGAAAACTTCAGCCCTAGTGTACGTGCTGCTCACACTTCCACGACGAAGTCCCACCACCCACAGGTTCAGTTCTGAGCGATGCTTTGTGCTCTCAGCTGTCCTTGGTAGGCATGAGAACTACCTGGCAAGAGTAGGCCCTCTGTGATTTCTCAGTGGAATTATTATTTGCACCTTCCTTTTTTTTTTTTTCCACCACTAAGGTAAGAAAACAGCGATTGGTTTGAGAAGCTGCTGTGAACGTGTACTTTTCTCAGGTGTCCGTTAGTATCATGGTTAAAAAAGAGTGATACTCGTTTAGTCAGCTCTTCGGGATGTACCATCTACCTGTGTAATCCTCCCATGTTTTCCATGTACATTAATATTTTGTTTATTGATTAGTCTCTTCATGAAACCCCTTCTCCACATCTGAAGTCTATCGGTCATGACTCTACAGCAAAGTGTCAGAGCTAGCTGGGGCCTGCTCTCCTGGTCTGTAGGTTGAGGTATGTGATCTGTACTCAAGTGAGGAACAAAAAGAAATAGGGGGAAAGCCTCTCACCATAGAAGGCCACTTACTGTTGTCACCAAAGGGAAAAGAATAAATACTCTGAATTGCTGTGGGGCAGGGACTATATTTAGCTAGCAAAACGCTTCAAGACTTGCAGTGCATGGGTTAGGCTGTGAAAACCAGACTCATTAGTGGTCTGTTTTAAAGCAGTTACCAAAAGAGGATGCAAAATATCTGAAATACAGCACGACTTGAAATATTTAAAAGGAAAAAAGTTGCCTTTCTTTTTTCTTTTTTTTTTTTTTTCCTCAAGTTACGATGAGTGGTATCTTGTTGGACCATCCTATGTGTTAGTTAACCTGTGAGCCCAGGCCAAAAGATGGCTCTTGCCCAAAAAGTGTGGTCACTTTGTCTCAGGAATCACTCTTTGTAGGATCAAGAGTGGCACCTGGGAGTCTCACTGACTCATTTTTTTCCCATTCCTTGTTCCTTTTCATCTCCATCTCCTATTGAATGAGGTTCCCCAAGGACTAAAAGGGGTAGGAAGTCTAGACCTGTTACCTAGATTTCAAGATGCTTCGTCACATTAAAGTTTGAGTGACTTTTATAGCAGGGTGTGGTTGGTGAGTATTGATCCTGCTACAGCCCTCCCAGCTGCACAGGTCCAATTCTGCTTCCTTTGCACTCACTAAATACCTGTGAAGAATTGATGAATTCTAAGAATTCCCTCAACTTGCATGGACTTCCATGCTGAGGAAGGTGTTCAATAGCTTACAGACCAGGATGATTTAAGGAAAACTTTTTATTGACTTAGAAGGATCAATGCTACTTAGTGCCATAAAAATAGACCTGTTCAGTCTTCAGAGTTGTCAGTCAATCACTCATAACCAGTATTGTATTCATTTTATAAAATTAAAGTAGAGGAATTAAGTTGTTTTAAAAAAAAAATCAGATGTCCTTTCCTAGGCTATGGGTGGTGTCTGTTTTAGTTTCCTGTATCCATCTTTTAAATAGGGATTTGTTTCAGTGGTACATCCTATTCCTGGACTCAGGTACGCTGCTCAGAAGGCAGCATGCCACTCGGTTTGCTGCTGCTCGGATTGTTTATTCAGGGAGTGCATTGTGCCCAGATAACTTATTCATTGCAGAGTTGCTCTTCTGCATAGAGAATGATATGCAAATGAATTTAAACTGGTTTAAAGAAATGTGCATACATTGTGCAGTGACCCACAACCCCAGTGATTATGTGTACTTAATGATATGCTGGCTCAGTAGTTTGCAAGTCAGTGAAAGGAACGTGAGAAACATCCATGTTCAAAAGGGGTACAATCCCATTTGGAAATGGTACGGTGCTAGGGGAACTATCTTTACCTTTTTAAACATGACCTCATTTTATGGCTATGGGGAGTAACTGTCAAAATACTTCATGTTTACAGAGTGATTTTCATCTCTAGTACTCAACAAGCTCTACCAAACAGAGAGGATTCTTCCCATTTTACAGAAGGCGAGACGAAGGCACGGAGCAGTTACCTGACACAGAGACCTAGTTCCTGCTGTTGGTTCCAGCACACCTGGCTTTGGGCCCCCGCTGCCAGTGAGGTTACAATGCAGCAATGGTGGAGCTGTAGCTACTTGCACCATTACAGAAATACAGCTCCCATGGCGGTTCATGTTCCCTTTGCTCTTTGCTTTTGCAAAAGTAACTGTGTGAGCGTATGTCAATTAAGTGTTTTTTTAATATGTGACTCAAACAGCGCTGTAACTAAAATATTCAGTAGAGATGTGTGTGAGCAGAGTTACATTTTGCACTGGTTGGCACCTTGTGCTTCGTTTCGCAGCTTGTGTGAAGCGAGAGTGAAATACTCCTGCTCTCATATGGGAAGCGAGAATTCACACCCAGTGGAAGTTCAGGCTCCCTTGGCGGTGGGCATGAGCAGTCGTGGGTTTTGGCAAGCTGCGGGGAGCCAGGTCTGCGCGGGACATCTTGTATAATCAAAGCTATCAGCTTCTAGGGAAAACAGACTGCAGAAAGGTCTAATTTGTTAGTTGCAATAAGCACCATATTGTAAAACGAGCACTTGTGTCGTCTGCCTTTTCGACGGGCAAAGGCAGCTCTCTCTCATGCACACTCTGTGTTCTTTTATATGTCTTGCCTGTATTTGGCTCTAAGATAGGATTTCTCAGTTTAAGCTAGGCCAAATAAAGGTGCTGAGTGCTGTGGACTAAGCTCAAAATTTGGACACGTGGGCTTAATGTCATTATCGTGAATTAATACTGGTCATTGGCTACAATTGTGTAGGTGCCAAGCTAAATATGTGTATGTTGAACAGTACCTGTACAATTGTATGTACAAAGTACAGCTAGAAAAGATTAAATTATATATTTTGCTCTGACCGTAGTAACTTGATAGAGGATTAAAATAAATAGCTGCATGACATGGCTTTCTGGTGCAGGTTCAAGAGACGGATCCTTCATCAGGGACTGATAGAGCCAAGAGGTGAATGCAGAAGTCTAGACAAAGCAGCTCTACGTGACTTCTCTGCCAACAAATGGTTGAACCAAGTAGTTGCATCCCCTTTGCAGCTTCTTCATCCCTTCTTCAGCTGTTTTGTAGCAGGCTGGAAGCCCTGGGCTGGTGGGTCCGGCTTGCATCGGCACAGCATCTGTGGGGGTTGGTGGGAATTTTATCTGAGTGAAGCCTGCTGAAAGGGTGTCGTTACTTGGGGTAATCGTGTTTGGATTCAGGCAGCTTTGAGTCAGGCGGTGCCAGGCACTGGTGTAGCATCGTCTCTGTCCCTTCAGGCATTGCTTCTGTAGACAAGTTTCCAGCTCAGAATGCAGAGTTCAGTCTCAAGCAAGTTTTTTACCCCAGGAAAAAGAAAAAAATTCTGTGTTGTTTTTTTTTTTTTTTTCCTTTTTTTTTTCCCCTTTCTGATATATATTTTGTGCTCCTCCAGGGAAAGGACGCTTTTCCTTAAGGAAATCTAAAGGCTTCTTCCAAAATGAAGAAAATGGCTCACATAAAGGAAATCTAAAGGCTTCTTCCAAAATGAAGAAAATGGCTCACATATAGAAAAAAAGCAGTAATTTAAAATGTGTTTTCCCTTTGCGGTATTTCTTATTTTGAATAATAAATGGAGATTTGGAATTTAAAATATAAGTATGTGGGTATTTTTGCAGCAGTATAAGGAAAATATAAGAGGAACTTTAGCTGAAGGACACAAGGACTTTGTTCATTCAGAGATTCATTTAAAACATTTGAGAAGTCTGTCATCTCTGCAAGCTGTTAAATTCCCTGAGTTAAATCCTAAAGTCCTTTCTGATTTAATGCAGGGTGAAAATTATGATTGAAGCTCATGGAAAAAACCACCTTTTTAGCTCCCCCTTAAATTTGTCGTAGTCCTTGCCTTCTTTTATGGAGTTGTTCGTCTCAGAACAGCTGTAACATCTCCTAACCTGTGGAATTCGGCCCCTCTGTTGCTAGCGTCCTGATGCCAGTTACATTATCTCAGCTCATAGCTGCTGTCTGCAGTAGGATTCAGGCTGGATCCCAGCACTTTTCCGTAGGACGTGTATGCACATCTGGGTGTGCGCCCAGCCCAGGAGGGGTCCATCACCTCCTTCTGCCTGCTCCTCTGCAGAATTTGGTGCTGTGCCCCATCTCTGAGTGGCGGGGGGGAATGGAAATGCCTGGAAATCCTGGCATTGCCTGGCCAGTAAGAGTTCTTAGACGTACTAGCTGAGAGGAGGGCAGGAATGCCAAGTGGCCAGCCAAACATGAGCGTGGAGAATGTCAAAGGGAAGGGGCAGGGCCTTGAAGGCGTGTGTCCTTCTTGCTTGGGACAGTCTGTTGGTGAGGTCTGCCGTTGGTGCTGTGAGCTCCTTCTGCACCTGCTGGTGCTAATGAATGCTGAAATAATCAGGAGGGGGGGAAAAGGCTTCCTCCTGCTCGTGACAGCTCGGCAGATGGGTTTCATTTTATCAAATTGATCCCCGTGGGTGGTATTGCACACGTTCGTGACTTGCAGATGTGGTGACTGTCACGGTGTGTGTCTGTGCTCGGTTACCGGGGGGGGGTCCGATAGCAAGCCTGAACTCTCCGCTCTAAAATTGGGGGAAGAACTGCAGACTCACGGCTTACTCTGGAGCATGGAAAACTCAGCGGCCAGCCCGCTTTGCAACAGCTTGCGGGTGAGCATGTCAGTCAGTAAGCCACCTCGTACTAGTTCTGGACTGGTTGATGCCAAGAAAATCCATGGAAGTCATCCAGGCTCCTAGAGGGATGGATATCTTCTCTCCCCATGGCCGCAGGGGTAGCTGTGCTTGTGGGAGCAGTGAAAATCATTACCAGCAGAGGAGGTTCACCATTAGAGCAATACAAATGATTGATTCCTCCATCACCAGCCAAATGAAAAAGTCAGGGTGAAAAGAGGTTCATGAGCGATTATTTTCTCTCCCCATAAAATAGAAGATCCTTATAAATCAGTTTATCATTGACTGATATAACTGATTTTTCTTTGGAAAAAAAAAAAAAGTGCAATTTCATTTGGAGGATTTTTATATGTGTATTTATCTTTAACTTTCAGGTATACTTCTAAATTAAATGTTTTGAAAAAAAACCCAAAAGCTTGAGTTCCAAAAACACAGAAATGAAGACAAGATTTCCTTCCTTCCTTCCTTCCTTCCTTCCTTCCTTCCTTCCTTCCTTCCTTCCTTCCTTCCTTCCTTCCTTCCTTCCTTCCTTCCTTCCTTCCTTCCTTCCTTCCTTCCTTCCTTCCTTCCTTCCTCCCTCCCTCCTCCCTCCCTCCCTCCCTCCCTCCCTCCCTCCCTTCCTTCCCTCCTTCCCTCCTTCCCTCCTTCCCTCCTTCCCTCCTTCCCTCCCTCCCTCCCTCCCTCCTTCCCTCCCTCCTTCCCTCCTTCCTTCCTTCTCTCCTTCCCTCCCTCCTTCCCTCCCTCCCTCCTTCCTTCCCTCCTTCCTTTTTTGCTTTGCTGAATTCAGCATGAATTTAGCATAATTTCAGTAGGCCAGATACTGCATATTTTAACAGATAAGATATCTATTACAAAAAAAAAAAAAAAAAATCAGCAGCTTGACTCGGGCAGCATGGATGGCAGAGCTGCCACGGGAGCTGAAGAGATTGTAAGAATCTCACTCCTGTGAGAGACAAACACGATCGTGAGTCTCACTATGTTGAGGAGCAAGTGCAAATTCACTTCGGCTTATCTTCTTCTGTTCCCTCCCCAAATGGGCATATCATGAACTGCCAGATAGCATGGTGGCCAGGTAGCCGTTTGTTCCATCCCTCTGGCATTCGTTGCATTTGATCTATCCCTCTGAACAGTCATGTGCACATTATTTCTAGGAGTTTCCTACTCCCGCACAGTTGAAGCCAAGCTGTGATTTATTATTATTAAAATCAAAGCAAGAATTTTAACAAGCAAAACATGTAAGAGATTGACATCCCTTTCATATTTCAAGCTCCGCGGCTTGGCAGGAGTAGGTGTCCAAGAGAGCAGTTCAGGGAAAGCAGCTCCAGAGAACTAACCTTTAAATACACATACATTTCTGTATGCTCCGTGTTCCCCTGTTCCGTCCTAGCGTCATTGCATGGCTGCGTTACTGGTGTGCCTTAATCTTCGAAGTCTCTTGTGAAGTGACCTGTACCAAAACCATCTACTCTGTACCCGGGCTGCAGACACTGCAGTCTATCAGGGAATTGTACCTTTATACTCTCTTCTCCTGTTTAATGCATGGTTTGTCTCTATTCCCTAGCTAACACAATATTTTTCGTATTAATACATTATCCTTTCTGGGTATAAAGCAAACTACTACATCTATTGTTTTACCTTTACCCTGTTCTGGCACGTAGCACAAGCCTGAAATAACTCGGCCTTTCCGGAGGCTGGTTTTACTTTGTATCTCTATTAAAAGCTATAATAGAGCCATGGACACACTTTGTGCCCCTCACCCAGCAAACACTGCTAGTGGGGGCTCCTAGAATAAATTCTTTTTAACGGGGGTGGGGGGGTGGGTGGGAGGTGTTGTGCTTTGAGAGGAGTCAATGTGGACGTTGAATTTTTGCAGCATGGTAGCAGGGCTGTAGGGCTATAGCTTCCCAACAGTACTGTCTCTGAAAATAGCAGCTACGACACATTTTTTAAATGGTAAACCAGAAGGCAGCTTTCTAGAGAGCTGTGGAACACGACTGTGGTATTCACTGTTCAGGCAGACCACTCGGGCTTTTCCAGCCCCCACGCTGCAGCATAGACAAATATCTGCATGCTTGTTCCCAGCACTGAACTGGGGCTCTCCAAAACCCTGACGGAGCTTATGTGGCTGCTGAGAAAATTCAGGTGGAAGTGCCCTGACACCTGTCAGACACCTCTGCTGTCCTCCGCTTATTCCAGAATGTGCTGGCTAAAGGTGACAGAGGGACAAAGCCACGGTCTCAGAGGCAGAGTGGTGGCCTGAGCCCTGAGCCCTTCTTGTCCTCAGGGATGAGCTGCTGGCTGGTTCCTGGGGTGATGGGGAAGGCTGGCTCCATGCAGCACCTCTGGGCATTTCTGCTTTCTGCCCTTTCCCCATGGAGTGGGCTGGGCTGCAAGGTGGGGGTTAGTGCTGGAAACAGCATCATCGCTGAATGGGGCTTCGCAGCTCTGTTCCTGCAGCTGCTCTGTGGCTTTGGGTTTGTTCCTTTTCCCCAATATCATGGGGAGATGCCTGTGCCGCTGTGCCTGGGGTCCCTCTGAGGAGATGCTGTACAGGGTTGTGTTGCTCCTGGTAGAGCTTTAAGTTTGGAGAGTGTCCTGCTCATGTGCAGACCCTGGCTTGGGTCAGGGCAAGGAGGGTGGTAGCAGTAGCAGCTCCTCTCTCTTCTTGGCAGCACGTCCACCTGTTGCACCTGGAGTTGTATGTGGGAAGAAGGGGGGATTTTGTCCAAGGACACCTCCTTCAGAGTCTGCCTCACATCAGTGCCCCTTTCTCCTTCAGCGTTACCAAGCACAAGGATGAACTCTATTTTGGATGGTCCTTGGCACTGTCATGTTCCCAAAAAAGAAACTCTCAGCTGAGGACCTGTGGCGCTTATCTGGTCAGAAGGTGGGCAGCCGTGGTGAAAGGACGGGAGTGGTTACGCTGCCACCTGCCCACGCTCCCCAGCTTTCTTCCTGGGCTCTTTTCAGTGCGATGCTTCATATTTGGAGTGCTTGGCTCCATTGATAGATGTCAGAAAAGGGGAGACGGGAAATGACTGGTTGCCTCCAATGGCCGGGGGCTAGATTTGAGGGTGAAGATCCAGGGCTAGATAAAGCTGTTACAGGGATGGAGAGCAGAGAGCTTCTCCCCATCACACAGCATCATCCATGGAGCGTGCTGTGCGGAGCTCTCTCCCGTGGCACTCCTGTCTCCCCTCCAGCAGCGTGCTCTGGTAAGGGGATCTGTTACATCCAGTGGACGGCTGCATGCTGTGAACTGGCAAAATACCCACAGAGAGGCAATATAATTCTGTTACTTGTTCCTCTTTCCAAGCTGAAAGCTGATTGGGATCATGATAAAGATGAAAAAACCCCAGAACGTTCCTTTCTTGAAATATTTAAGCATTTTGGATTGAAATGAAGGTAGAAAAGAGCCAGGTCTCGGGGTTAATAGAACATGCTCGCTTAATTGATATTTATCTAGAACAGCATAGTTTGCAGTCCCCTCCCTTTGCTGGCTGCACAGATAGTTTCTTTGCTTAGCAGTTGCTACTCGTATTGTCTGAACTGCCAAATAAATACAATTCCTTCATTCCCCAAAGCAAAACTATTTGCAAAAGGTCAAGCAGTATGGGACTGCAGCAAGTGAAGCCAGGCTGCAAAAAGCCAGTCCACGTCTTCCAGAAAATTGAAAAGCAGTAGAAATTAGCAAAAAGACACAGTGGTTTTGGCTTCCAGGGACCGGCTCGGGGTTGGGAAGCACGTGACGGTTGCTGAAGGATGCTCCCCGGGGACTTGGAAGCCACTGAGCTGCAGGAGATGCAGGGATCACACATTGGCAGGTGAGGGACTTGGAACATTCACCCGCTCCCGAGCCGGTCCTTTCCCTGGCACAGCTCCTGTAACCGGATCGGGGTCTAAATTGCTGGCTGCCTGCACCCTCCGCCTCAGTTATCGATCTGCAGCCGTTCGTGTGGGCATCCTCTGGTGACAGACATCGTGCTCTTGTGGGGATTTTCTGTGACAGTGGCTAACAGGGCTGGCAGAGCTTGCGGTATAACCACCAGAGCTCTGCTGGCTTTTTGTAGTTTGGTTTTATGCCCTTCAGTACAGGGTCTGCCTGCTGGCTAACATACAGCATTGTTACTTAAAAATTTATAAAAATTTATTTTGGCTGTTATTTCATTTTCTTCTGTGCCACTCCTACCTTCTCCGTAAACATTTCTTTTACTATTTTTCTTCCTGTTTCTTCAAAAACAAAGATATACTTTCCATGATATAAATTTTAGTTCCCAAAGCTGGAGCCCGACAGTGGCTCCTGAATGATTAGAAACCACCAGGTGAAGCTTGAGAGCTCCTGAGCTCTCAGGGGGTGAGTGGCTCCCAGGCAGCTGGAGGAGCAGGAGCTGTGTTCAGAGACCTGTTGGAGAGGCAGATTTTCTGTTTGGGCTCCATCTGCACTGTGTCATCCTGAGCACGCTCATCCCTGGGGAAGGAGCTTGCTGTTTGCAGCGCTCTCCCGAGACAGCAACAGGGCAGGCGGTGAACCTGCCTGTCTCGCTGGAGTCCTCGTGGCCGCCCGACATCAGGAATGAGGTGTTTGCGGTGAGATCTGAACCTTGAAACCCCATCCTTATTTAAAGCAGAGCTTTAGATGGAATAGGGCGGATGATGGCTTTCTTGCACTGCCTGGCTTTTCATTAGGTTGAATGAAACCTCTGGCTCAGGTGGAAAGTTAAAATCATTCTGCAGGTAAAAAAAGGTGTATGTTCACAAAGCAAAAGGAAAGAAGAACAATCTTTGAGTCACATGGTGGGTCTGGGCCATTTTTAGCGTGATCTTGCTCTTTGAAGTGTAATGTTTCAAACCAGAGTGGCACAAGCAGCACATTTTTCTTTATGCATTTGGGTGTTGTGTAAGATTTGTCGAAATTCAGTAATATCATAATTTTGGGTCAAAAAATGCTTGCAAACTGCTACAGGAATGCTTAAGCTGCATTAGTGCAGTGAGTAAAAAAAAAAATCTTATAATACAACCTGACTGATTCAAGCTTTAATTTTTCCACATCACAGGCTCATTACCTGTTAAACAAAGAAGTCTCACACCTCTCATCCCTTTGGAAAATGCTGTGGGAGCGCATGAGGAATACTGTAGCAAAAGGGGATGCTATTGCCTGGTGTTATTGAACGCCTGCAGAGTGACACTGGGACCCAAATTTTGCCCTGAGTTGCCATCCAGTGACTACCCAGGGCTTTTCTGTCTGGTCTGGTTTGGTCTGGTCTGGTCTGGTAGGACCAGGTACCCTCCCCAAGACAATAGCATTTTAAGTGATTCATTTCTGCTCAGTGCTTGTTGATAGCATGTTCCATCTATTTTCTGTTTTAATGAATTTACTTTTCTAGGTGTGTGGAGTGGGGTGGAAGAATGATGTAGCCGTTTCCATAGTGTGTTTTGTTTGTGTGAGGGACTTCTCAGCATTTCTGCAGTATTTCAAGCCTGTTGGATTGATGGGGGAAGCGGAGAGATTTAGCATCTGAGAATAGCACAAATCACAGCGTTGTGGCAGGCGTGAACAGCAGGGAAGGTGTCTGCTCCACTCGTGTGAGGACTATTAGTGATCTGGTGCCTTGCGCGGGGCACTTCAAGGTGAGGGGAGCCAGGGACTCTGACATGGAACCCTTCAAAAACTCAGGGTGCAGAAGTATAATAATGTCGCCAAGTCGTGGTCACCTAGCAGCAAGGCTGAAGGGACCCCCAAGGTAGACTAGTCCAACCGCAGCCCTGCACTGACACCACATGTACGTTCCCCAGACAGATGTTTTTTAACCTGTTTTTTACATCTTCCCACGGAGCAAATTCTAGAAAGAATTTCCTAATATCTAAACCAAATCTCTGTAGGAAACCAGAAAGAAATCTGCTTATTTGACAGTGAAGAAGTTTTATGTTGCACACTGGAGTCAACAAAACACAACACAGCCTTTCTAACTGTTCAAGTGGCAGAGTGCTGCCACAAGATTGCCCAGGATTTCTGACCCATCAAAGAACTCCTTAGGACATGTCTGGGTGATGCATGGCCCTGATGCAAACCCTCTCCCCCTCCATTCCCATTTGTAGGGTGAGCGGTGCTGCAGGTGTGGGAAGAGGGCAGAGCTATTTTTCCACTTCTCCCTCCTGCCAGCTCCAGGCAGCAAAGCCCAGCAAGCGGCATCTCCAGGCATCATCCTCCAAGCCTCCCCTCCCACATCCCCTGGGGACAGCAGAGCTGTGACCCCTTCTTTGCTGGTATGAGCTTTAGGCTCAACCATCCCTCAACCCAAAAGCTCTGCAGGGTGGAGGTACACATTTGCTAAATCTTCGTGCAGCACTTGAGCTCTCACTGCTGGCATGGGGAAGGTCTGGATTTTACTCCCGATATTTCCCCTTTGTGGGTACCCGCTTGGGAGCTGGCACAATCCAGGGGGACCAAGGAGAAGCCACCATGAAGGAGTACACGCTTGGTTGGTTCATGGAGTCACGTTTGCACCCAAATGAAATGCGCTCTGTGATTGTGGGCTCACACATAATATTTATGCTATCCTCTGTTTCACTCTGGGTGAATATGTTGTAATTTTGGCTAATTACACAATATGTCATGAATAATTGCAGGGTGTTCCTCAAAATAAATAATGTATCTTGTGTGCTCTGCTATCCATACTTATGAGCATGCTGTAACCTTCAGTAGCGAAGGCATTGACTGTGCTGGAAAATGACAGCTTAGGAGCTGTAGCTACAACTTCTTTTCCGTTAAACTTCTCATTTTTTAAATTCCCTTACCTGAAAAAGTTCACCCTGCATAAATTCTGGAACAGCACTACGTCTCTCTCTTATGCTTTCCGTTTCTGTCAGGCTTTGGTTTTCTTCTCATTGGAGCTCAAGTCAATACAGGTGTAGAAGATTGCTCTTTACAGGGAAATGTTTTGAAATTTTGACTGCTGGTAAAACACACTGGATCAACACACCAACACAAACCGTGTCCTGGGGGAGGCAAAGACAAACCCAAGAGTACAGCTGTATGAAGAATCGATTTTTTAGTTCTCTGGTCAAATAAAATAAGTTTATGGGGAGGAGGGGATTCAGATCCAATGCAGTATTTCAGTCTATTGAAAATGAAACTTTGACTTTCATCTCCCGCTCTTTTAACATCTTTTTTTTTCATTACATTTCCAAACAAAACATTGTCTCAAAAGAGACAATCAAAACTTTTACCATTTTCAGATCTCCTTTTTTTCTCCGTTAATGAGATGGAGCTTGTGTATAGCTTCATCTGCTCTTACTCTGAATTTTTTATCAAAATATTCAGCTAGACAGTTTCATCCACAGATAGTCAGCAATTCTGTGCCAAAATAACTGGTGTCAGTTAGGCCATCAGTCCTCTTCCACTTGCCACCCCATTGCTTTCACCTGCGCTGGTGTTTGGGGACCTCTTTTGCCCCGGCAGTGCTGGAGATGGTGGTCTCATCCTTAGCTTGTGTGCAGGGACTGCTCAGAATGAGTAGCTCACGTATCACGTACACTAGTTTGGCATTTACCTTCTAGGAAAACCCACCCAAGACTTTGGATCTCTTTATCCTCGAGCCTTGGACCTTAGGTGGCTGTTGCATGAGGTCAGGAGCTTGGGGAGTGAGTGAGCTGCAGGGTGATGTCTCTAAGTCCTAACATTCATAGGCTCCTAGGAAAAGGGGGGTCTGGGAGAGACACGTAGCAGTGGGCTCATCTTGCACCCCTCATTTTCAGTGCTTTATATGATTCCTTTCTCTGCCCGTTACCTTGGACTTGTATTAATATCCATGTAAAGCTGATTCCCTGGACATGGGAGAGCCAGTGTGAATGCCAGTGCTGTGCAACCACATTCTTTCCACCTACTCTACAAGTGAGAAATAGACTTCCCTGGAGGGACTCATCTTTGTAAGAGCAAAGCAGGCGTAGTGCAAAGCTTTGTGCATGTCTCCTCCGTGGCAGAGAGGGTGCAGGCAGGCAGCTGTGCTCAGTGCTGGAGGGCTAATTACTATTCCTCCTTGCAGGCATCAGCACAGGAAAGGAAATCACTTCTCTGGATGCTCTTTTTTCCTACAAGGTGCCATTCTGCTCTAGTGACTCACTGATGGTGACAGCTTTGATGGGTGCTGTCATTGGCTTGAGCCCATCATCCCTCTGAGTTAGGGAAATGTCATTTTCGGAAGCTTGTCCTTCAAACGCAGAGGCCGCCCCTGCCAGCACAGCCTGTTATTTCATGTAATGCATCCTGGAAACACCAGTTGTCTCTCTGTAGTTATTAGCCCTGGGTGGAGATTTGCACTTGAGATGAGTAAATACACGAGTGTGCCATGCAGCCCTATTGTCCCAGAGTCATTTTCTTCTCAAAATAAATTTCCTGTAATTGGAGGGTGACACTAACCCCGTAATCACGTTGGACTGGAGCTGGGCATGGCCTTCATTCTGCATTATTGGGAAAGGAGCTGGGATCAACTGTTTAGTGCCCCCAGAGTCACAGACCTCGGGAATAAATCTTAGCATCAGGCCGTCAGTCTGTTTACATCTCTCCATCCCACTCGCAGGCTGGGTGATGTGCTGGTGTGTTAAGCTGAATGGCTGTATCTAAACTGGCATCTATCGTGGCAGCTTTGCAAGGTGGGGCTGGATGCCTGGCTTTGCTGTGGAGCCCCTCCTAATGCTTGGGCAGCCACTGTTGCCCACCATGACTTGATGTCTGCGTAGGCAGCCTGAGGAGGCATCCGAATGCAAATGCCCACCAACGCTGCTCACCTCCCTCGGCTCTGCAGCTCATTTTTCCTCTCCCTGCCTGTTACTCAGGATGCTGCAGGCTGCATTGCCCAGTCCATCCAGGCCACCTGCTTGTAGGTTTCCTCGAGGCAGAGTGTGTCCTTCTGCTCTGAGCAATTTTGCTAAGTGTAGACACAGAAGCTATCGAAAACATTCTTGTGGGGCTGGGAAACATCCTCCCTCCCTCCACCTGTGTGCTTTTCTGCAGTCAGTGACTCCCGTGGGAGCTGAAAATGCTCAGCGCTTTGCAGCAGGATTTCCTACCTCCGCATCCGAGTGACACAGTTGTAGTGTCCTCCAGGATCCCCATGTGTGGCTCAGGAGGCTTCGACCTGCTTCGTGCCCGACACACTGCAGGTTGAGTCACAGACACCCGTGCACAGCATCTGCTAAAGGCTAACGCTCTGCCGTGGTCACAGCTTGGAAGAGTTGCACCCCTGGTCTTCAAGGGCGGCAGCTCCCGGAGCAGCTGCAAGTGCTATTATTCCTGAGCTTCCCAGTTTGGGTGGATTCAGTGAATCATTGTAGTGAGTTCAGCTATTAAACTTACGCCGACAGTGATGCATTTAATTGGAGACAGCCACTTACTTCATATTAACTACAAGCACCCTGAGAACTTAGTAGCTCCTGGCTGGGGAAAAAAAACCCAACATTTTTCTCCCTCAGCTTTTCATCTTCTCTTTCTCCCTGAGTTCTGTGCTGATGCCTGTCACCATAGTAATCTGCATGGAGCCACTGATGCATTTTTGTGCCGAGTTAATACAAGTCTTCATTAATACTGTATTTCTGAAGGAGGGATTTTGGTGCCCTTCTCTGCCTCTATGTGTTTGCAGTATTTGACTTATCGAGTGTTCTGGAACCCATCCTTTTCAGGGGAGGGGAACTGCAGTTTCTGCGGTGGCACTTTAAACGTGGAGTTAATCTAAGTAAATTAGGAGCAGTTTATGCTCTGACTTGAATGCTGGTTTTGGTGCGTTAAGGGTTTGAGCGCTGGTTGGGTGAGTCATAAATCAACCTCCCATTATGACAGCTGCAGCCTGAACAGGGGAAAATAAGAATAATGGAATGTGTAAATTCCAGGCTAAAATGTTTAATTGCAATAAACAAATATTTAAGGAACATTTAGGTGAAATATGCTCCTGACATGTATTACAGTTCCCGTGTTTGCAGTCACATCCTCAGCAAAACTGTTGCACAGGCACAGCAGAGAGTCAGCGTTGTGCCCAGCCATGGTTCACATCAGGGCTGCAGGTGCTTTCTGCCTTCGCCGGACCGATGTCCTTAGTAGGTACCAGAGGGACTGTTTCGGGAGTCTGCCGCTGGCATCTCTGACAGCCTTGCTGTGCTAAGACCAGGCAGAGGCGTTGAATCAGAGCCTGTCCCGCTGCAGAAAAAGAGAGCAAACAAACGGGCAAGTCTCCTGCCGAAATCACGCAGCCGGTACCTTCCTTCTGCCTCGTTGCAGGTTGCTGAATATAAAATGGCTGCTTGCCGTCTGAGCTAGCAGAGTCCTCTGTTGTTTGACAGCTCGTTGTGCGGAGAACAGTAACCCCAAGAGCTTCAGAGCTTATGCCATAACCGCCACAGAGTACTGCTGGCACCCAGCACGGTAACTTCTGGAGTGGATTTAGAAGCAGTTCTGCACCAGCAACCTCAAGTGGAGGCCTGCCTGCCAACTGGAGCATCGCTATGAGTTGCAAGAATCCTTGGAGCCAGTGGCTCAAATCCCTGAAAGGTCACTAAGCCCTTCATCTTTTCAAGAGATAGTTGAAAAGCAGCCCCTCTGAGATCCCGACCATTAACTCGGAGAGGTCAGATTAAGGCGACTTCTGTGAGTAGGGTCTTGTTGAGTCCCTTTAAATTTCGCAGCCCAGGGCAGAGTGGGGTCCGGCTTGCTGCAACCTCAGGTAATCATATTGCCTTAATGAGAGGTGTTCGGTGAATTGCAAGAAATGAGGCTGTAGCAGACTGCCTTCCACAATGGAGTCTCAGCTGGAAATCAGTATTGTGCCCTATTCCTTGGCTCTCCAGAGCTCAGGGTTTGGATTGGATTGAGCCACCTCACAGCACTTGATAGAGTATGGGGTTCCTCGCTGCGGGTTTGTGCTGTTACATGTGGCCAGATCGCGTTTGTTGCTGCTGCTTTGCTGATGGGAGCGATGGGAGTAAGCAAGAATTAGTGGCCTCAGTGGGGACTTTGCTAAATGCAGAGCTGATGCATAACCTCATAGTTCCTTTCTGCATTTACGGAAGTTATCCTGCTTGAGCATTTTCCATTTTGCAGTTAATGGGGTGAGCTCCATATTCACCTTAAATAACAGAATTATAAGAAAAGGTCATTGAAGAGCCAGTGATACTTCTGATAAGAAGCATTTCTGCCAGTGTCCCTGGTAAAGCTCTTGTTCTTTTCCCTATAGCACACAGAAAATACCTTCAGCATTGCCTGTGGTTTGGGGTTGAGGGATGCGACTCTGGGCAGTAGCTGATTTGGGCATGATCCCCTGGCCTTCTGTGAGCCTGTCCCTGGAGATCAGGCGAAGTATGTATGAGCGCCCTGCACCTATCATGTCCTTGACAAGCCCCAGGAGAGTGAAAATCACTGTATAGCTGTACAGTAAGGGGAAGCACAGCAGCTGATGGTGAACTGGTGTGACTTTAAGGCTCAGCAGCAGAACAGCTGAAATGAATAATGGCAGCATCACATTACCATTGAAGTAGAGACAAGGAGATTAGCAATCAGATCATGACTTACTTAGCCTCAGCTGTGACAAAGGGCTCAGAAAGTTAAAAGCAGGGCAGGCAGAGGGGGGTGAGCTTGGCCTAGGGAAAGGGGAGCAAGCAGAATGCTCTTCAGGGGATGTGCTGTGAGTTGGTTGCTGGATGGCTGCTCTAAGAAGGGTCATCAGGGACCTTCACCCTAGGGAAAACCCCCAGCCTGGCAGATGCTGCAGACCAGCAATCAGGGCCATGGCTTAGCTCTTGCTACTCTTACTGGTCTGTTCTGCACTGTGACTGTGATCTTCTCCTGTGTCTTCTGGGAGCATTGCATTGGCATAAGGAAAGGGTTTGCTGAGCTTTCTCCAGCACCCCCAGCCCTGAGCAGCTGTGTATGAGCAACCAGAACAGCATCTTTAAAGTAAGCATCCTAAAGCATAATGGTATGGCTTATAAAATAAGGATAAAAATATCCCTTTGTGTATCATGTGAGAATCCTAATAGCACAGGGTCTGTGCTGGGAATATATGCTGTGTGGAAATCTCTTGTGTTTAGTTGTTACTTTGGGATCAAGGCAGTTATAAGTTCTTTCTTAAATCCATTTTGAAGTACTTGACTTTGTGTTTAGGGAGACAGTGAGTTGCTGCTGAAGTCTTGTCCACATTAGTTCAGTTCCATTTCTGCAGGGAAAGCTGCTCCTACAGCAAAATAGAAGAGTGAATGGAGGAGCCTGAGTGGGAGGAATAGGTTTATCCCAAGTGCATTGTGCAGTATTGCTCCTTTAAAAGCAAGAGGATCTGCAACCCCTTTGCTACACAAGGATGAGGTTAGAGAGTAGGTTTGAGTTTGATTTCTGTTAAATTCTGTGAATTATAGAAAGAAAATGCTTATGGCAGTGTTCGTGCTTATCTGCGCTGCATTTTTTTCTTTTTCTTCTATGGCTTGCTTCTTTCTCTTATTGATTATAACCTCGAGCAGTATCACTGAGGGAACTTTAGACAAATAAAAGTATCAAGGTTGTGGGCTTTTATTTTAATTTTTTCTCACTAGGGCTCTAATAAGTGCTGGGAATATTGCCTACTGAGAAGGTCGCTCTCTTTTTTTTTTTCTATTGCAAAACTGTGAAAAGTTTTCAGTCTATTTTGTTGTCTTTCTGCCTTCTGTTCTAACTTATGAGGATG
This sequence comes from Fratercula arctica, assembly GCA_947846985.1. Classification (NCBI taxonomy): domain Eukaryota; kingdom Metazoa; phylum Chordata; class Aves; order Charadriiformes; family Alcidae; genus Fratercula; species Fratercula arctica. Next base: position 38,088,443 of record CANTUZ010000006.1, read on the forward strand.
TCCCACCATCCTTAATTGACAAGGAGATCTGCTGGTTTTGAGATTTTTCTACAAACTGAGGTTTTCAACATGATTGCTGCAGTATAAAGGGTAGCAATGCTGGAAGACTGTGATAAAATTGCTCTGTAGATAGAAAGAAGTGATGTTAAAATATATAGTATGGCAAAAAGTAGGGAGTCTCTTAAAAGTCACGTGCAGAGCTTTGCCTCTGGGCCAGTAGGAAAAATCCTGTCCTGTGATTATACAGTTCCCTCTTCAGGTAATAACTCTGTAGTGAGCTTTGGGGAGAAGGATGGGTAAATCTTTGTTCCTTGTTAAAAGCTGCCTTCAGCTAAAATTTTTGCCTGTAGGCCTCCCAGCCATACTGCTTGCTGTACAAATGACAAATCCCGATATCCCACTTTATGCCCAGAGATTGAGACACAAGGTTCCTTGGTAGGAAGCAGCTGCTCTGCTGGCTGTTGTCACCAGTGTAGCTGTTTGTGTCCCAGCGGGTCCCTCTGCAGTCAGTGGAGAGATGCAGGTAGTTTTGGGACCCTATGGACCTGACCTGGCTTGCCTGTTGATTTTTGGGATGCGAAGGCATCCCAGTTCGGGTGTAGAGATGGCTGTACTAGGTGAGACAAATCACCCATTGCCCAACAACTCAACCTTCCTGGGCTGTGCTCTGCATTGGAGGAGAGAACTGGGTGCTGGCTGTGCACGTCTCTATGCTGCTTTTGTATTTAGTTCAGGTTGGTACCCAAAGGTGCAACGCTGCTCTCCAGCGCTTCTCTGTTGAAAGAGGCCCAAGGAAATGCAGAAAGCAGGGAAGGAGAGATCTGTATGTCTCCGAAGTGCTTTCTGACCCTTTAGTGTTGTCGTGGTTTTGGCCAAATTGGCCAACAGTTGGTGACAGATACTCTCCCCCCACCTCTTGCACACTCAGAGGAGGAGGAGAGGTAAAGAGATTTACGAGTTTAGAAGAAACTAAACTACTTTAATGGAATATTAATAGTAAAATAAAAAGGAAATAATAAAATAGATACAATATATACAAAACTGTATTAAGCTCCCAGGATGATATCACCGGCAGGCACTGGGGAAGTCCCAGACTGGACTCAGCAATGGGTGGGAACTGGATTCCAGACCTGGAGTCAGGAACACATGGATCGGGATCAAAGGCAGATGAACAGACAGGGTCCTCCTTGGAGGTTGGCCATGGAAGAAAAAGACACTGACCTGTTGATCCCTCAGCTTTTATACTGAACGTGGGGCAGATGGGATGGAATACCCCTGTTGGTCAGTTTTGGGTCACCTGTCCTGTCCGCTCCTCCCAGCAGGTGGGACCCCTCTATGCTTTTCCAATTCCAACCCTCCAACAGGGCAAATAATGAAATTAGCTGACTGTGCAATAAGTATAAACAAGCTGACTTAGCAATAAGTATAAACAAGAGTCTCTCTTGCATAGCATTCCTTGACACAAACTGTAAACATTGGTCTTATCACTCTGAGAATGAACTGTTTTCGGCACAATATGCTGTTAATTTCAGAGAATTAGAAGAGGCCTAGCTAAGAAGTAAAATTACAGAACAGAAAGTTGGTTCTGTTTTACCTCAAACCAGGACAAGTGTCTGGAAAAAGCATTTGTTCACTGGCACTGCAGGGCATCCTAAATGAGTCTGGGGAGCAGGGATGCTCCTGCAGAAGAGGATCTATGCAGTGAGGTGACAGGAACACTGCTGCTGTCAGGCTGTGTTAGGGCCAGGAGAAATGTGGTGGTGGTGTGTGTGGCTGAGAGCTCTCCACTCCACTCCCTTTGAGTTTTACTTTGAGTTTGGGCTAAAGCCTCAAACTTCAGTGAAACCAGGTCAGGTCAGAAAAAAAGCACGTGTAAGATAAGATTTCTCTTCCAACCTGTCCATAGGCAGGCATTGATTCAGAAAAACCTGGGATTATGAAGAGGGCAGTTGTTAAAGCTCAAATCAGACCTGACTGTGGGTCTGTGTCAGATCAGTAACAAAAAGGGACCCTGGAGCTTTGCCTGTGTTTTACTATGGTGACACTTAACCTTCTGGTGCCAAAATGCAGGGGGATCTTGGTTGTTGTTCTGATATGCTTTAAAAATTACCTGAAGCTCCTAATGATGAGCAGGTTTGCTCTATATTTTACTTGGTAGGCTATTTAGTGGAAGTGGGAGAAGTTTTCATGTTGTTTCAAAATGATTACATGATTGAAGTATAGTTTGCAACCTCAAAGAAGAAGGAAAGGACCTTCTATCCTATAGCTAAAAATCATCTTCCCAAGAAAGGGGAAAAGGTCAGGGTTGTTTTATTTCTTCACTCCTTCTATCCTTCAGGGGCTTTAAGACAACATCTCCCCCCTTCTCCAGCACACAGAAAGCCTCAGGCTTCAGGAGAATCTTCTAAATATCTCCTGCTGCAAGCTTTTCCATTTTTTGCAGAGTACTTAAACATTAAAATTTAACCAGAGTAAAAATGAGGCTAAGACTTGTTCAGGGACTCAAGTGTAGGCCTCTCATAGCAGAGGGACATGGTTTAGTGGTGCAACCAGTGCTAGGTTAATGGTTGGACTTGATGATGGGTCTTTTACAACCTAAATGATTCTGTGATTCTATTAGTGCTGTTACTATTGTGGTATTAGATAAAAGGGAGGAAGGGGACAGGCTTGAGGAGGGTGGTGCAGTCATCTGTGCCTGAGAATACAGCTTTTCATGTCCTCTGGCTTTGATGTGCTTGTTAGAAAAGCAAGTTAAATCAAGCTTCTGCACTCAACAAAATAGAAAATTCATTTTGGTGTGAAGGAAGCAAAACACTTAGCTCAATCTAAGTCTCAATTTGATGTATATTGGCTTGACTGATGTTAGCTTGTAGTAAATGGCCAGTACAATTGTACTTATTTACTGTCCCAGAGTTGAGTCTTGCTGGGAGAAAGCCTGCCTGCAGTCTGCAACACTCTCATTGCTATGAAATCACTTTTTTTTTTTTTTAAGGCAGCATAGAAACCAGCTGATTCTGATTTATTCAGTGGCTTTTGTACCTATGAAATAGTACCTGACTCTCCCCCCTGCTGGTGGAGGGGTTGCTGAAGCTGAAATCCTCTGCACCTGCAGGCTGTCTGCATCCCAGGTCCCCGCTCGCTGCAGGGGGGTTGCCTGTGCGGAAGCGCAGGCTGCGAGGGCCGTCCTCGGATGGGAGTTGTACAGCGCGGCGCGAAATCGTTAGAGACGGAGGCTCCTAATGGAAACACTTAATGCACAACGTGACCGGAGTTATATAATGACTATGGCTTATTAAACAGCCTCACTAGAGGCATGAAAGACGGGAGGCCGATGAGATTTTGGTATGCTACACTGGATTTTTTCCTGTCTATTGAGCCAGCAATAACTAGGTCTTATTTACTTTTGGTGTGTGGTCACATAAAACTACAAACTCCTGTCACACAAGGAAGATCTCTGCCATCCAGCTAGTGTGTCTGCTCACATGTAGCCAGCTAGCTTGCTTTCCAGAAGTAATGCCTGTGACAAATCGTTAAGACTTGCATGATTAAAATCAAATTTATTTTTGACCACTTAATTCAGGTTTGATCGGTTGGATGGCAGGGAGACAGGCAGTAAAGCTGCAGACCTCTGTCGTGTGAAGTTCAAGTTGTTTCTGCATTTTTAATGGTTTGCTTTTCCTCTTCAGCACAGGTATAAAATGTTGCAGAGGCAATAGGGAAGCCCCTAGATAGTCTGTGGCTGGCTCATGATGTACAGGGGCTGGGAAAGTACCCTGATAGAGGCAAAGAGTGATTCTCATCTATGAGAGTATGCAGCACGTGTTTTGAGAGGGAGGAACATGCAGGGTTTCAAAACAGAGGCGTTTTAAGGTGCCCATAAATGCTTTGGAGGTCATTTTTGGAGGTGTCTTGCATCTGTTCCTTTCAGGATTTTGCTCCCTGAATCCCACACGGTTGGACTCGCACAACCTAATCCAGCACTCAGTTACTTTGGTTTTGCACCACTATAATACCAGTGATTTAAATAGATTTTTCATTGGCATAAAACTGGAGCTGCACGATAGTGAATCAACCATACAGAAAGCAAGGTAGTTGGCTTCACAGGTAGAATAATAAGCAAATTCTTTGCAACACAGCTAGCAAACATTCTTCTGAACGAGTGGCATATTCAGAATACATAAGCTGTCTAAAGACTTTCATTTGGTAGGTAACTTTCAGTGAAGCGATGTTCCATAAATGTGTTACTTTCTGCTGCACCAACTATGCATTGCATTTTATCTTCTCATCTGATCTCAATTTTACTTGCCTGTACGTCTATGTATGTATGAATATTTTACAACCACGCTTGAAAGGAATCACAGAAAGCTGTCTTATCTGCCAAGCACTTCTACATTTACTCAGGGCTTAATGGGGGCCCAGCAAATTGGGTCTCTTGCTGCTTGCTGCATGCTTGGTATATCTAATAATAATTATTACTTTTTTTGCAGAACCCCAGCTGAAAGGAATTGTGACAAGGTTATTCAGCCAGCAGGAATACTTCCTGCAGATGCACCCAGATGGTACAATTGATGGGACCAAGGACGAAAACAGCGACTACAGTAAGAAAAATTAGCCTGTTCTGCAACCCAATTGCAATCAAATACATCACCTAGTGGGTCTCACTTGTGCAGCTTTATTTTTGAAAAGATCAAATTAGGAAGAAGCCAGCTGTTTTCTGCACATTTTTTTCAATCTATCCTTCCCCTTTAAATCTTGCCTGTATAATTTCATATGTTTCCTCTCCGATCTTCTTCCCTCCCGCCCCGATTCCGTAACTGCCATCTGGGTGGGGTGGAGAATAAAACCCATGATTTGAATTGCTGCCAGAAGAGAAAGGAGCTTATATTTATACACATGCCATGTGAGTAAAGGATACGGGGAATTCTCTCTCCAAGGAGAAGAGGAGAAAATTGTTTTCACTATTTTATCCTGAAAAATTCAGTAAGCATCAGAAACTTCCAGGCCGGAGAAAACCAACTGTTCACTAAAGTCTAGTGCTTTGAGGCTACTGTTAAGGCTGAGGGTATCAAATGACCTTTCCAGAGAAGGTCATCTTCCAAAACCCTGTTCAAAGTGGTTGACTTCACGGTGTCCAACAAATGACAGCAAAGTGCAGCAGAGCCACGTAGATTTAAAAATGATGCTCACGTACAGGAGCCATATTGGTTTAAACAAATACAAAGCAGTAGCCAATAATTCTTTTGCAAAGAAGTAGATTTGTCAATACCAAAGCTCCTCAAAAGGTTAAAAAAGGTGCAGGATATTTTCTACAGCATCTTTTCATTTCATAGGCCTCAGATTGATGCTTCTGAGAGTGCAGCAATAAGCTCAGATCCTTGGTGCCACAAACTGCACCAACAACCTAGGACTCAAGTCTTGATTTGGGTCATCCTATATTGATTTGTAGCTACCTATGCCACTGCTTGAAGGGACATCGTATGTAGCCTATCCAGCATGGAACGTGCCTTCCCAGTCTTTACTAGAGATTGACAGAAGTTGATCTGTGTGATAGGATTAATGGAAGAAAGCTTCATGTAGTTAGTGAAAGGTGGAACCTACTTAATTTGGGGACAAATCTTCTTCTAACTCAAAGAAGCTCCTAGCTGGATTGAAGGCATCATTCCTTCAGGGCTTGGGTTGCAGGTGAAAGGTATCTGCAGTTGTGCAATGCATGTAGCAGGGCATGGATATTGTCCTGTGAAGCTGTGCTTGGACGAAGGTGCAAAGTGGCTGCAACCCCATGTCCATGGTGCTTTCCCCACCCCCAAGAAGCTGGCAGGGTGCTGTGGTAGAAGTGTTGTCTGTGGTGGGACTGCTCTGCTGCAGCCAGCTCAGGACTGGGGTCCATGTGCGGAGTAATGCATGAGAGAGGAGCTTTGAGAAGACGGCAACTAAAATTGTGGGAGGCTGGCAAAGCCCTTGTGAAATGACCTAAGAGGCTGCGTTCACCAGAAACTTGGCCTGTAGCAGATGCAAGTGTCAGGTTTTAGTCCCCTTTTTCATATGCTGGTGTTGAACAAATGAAATACCACAAATAGCAACAACATAGCTTCTAACTTCTAATTTATGTTGGAGCAGGAGAATCCATGGACCTCCGCACACCCACTTTTACTCCATGAGAGAGTGATCAGGTCTCTTCCTATGAGAGAAAGGTCTGGCCTTCTGATTTTTCTCAGACACCAACACATGTGATGAGTTCAGTGGTCTTTAGTGAGTGAGTAATGACCCAGTATTGGGCTGTATTAGCTGCTTTTTCTTAAAGAAAGATGATGTAGGGTGTTCTCAATCTGCAGAAAATCCCATTGGAGGCCTATTTGTCAACGACATGGGAAGAGCTGCTAGAGATGACAGGGATTCATTACCCTCATCTATCAGTGAGGACAAAACAACAAAGTAATAGGCTTAAATGGAAGCAGAGATGAATTTAGGTAAACAGCAAAGGAGAATAAAATGTAAGAGCAGTTCTGCAATATTTCAGGCTGGCAGGGGAGATAAGGAAAGCTGCCTCCGGCTACACCTCGGTGGGTGCAGGGGAATCTCCTGAGTGCCCATGATTGAGGTTGGGCCCCAATCACCCAAACAGCTCTTATGTATCCCATTAGAAATGTTAGAGATCAGTTTGGCAAGGTGCTGAGTACTTGTGAGCCACTTCCACCCAGTCATCTTAACTGCAAATAGATGGGTTGAAGGACACTTCTAGAGCGTAAATTTACCTGGTGAGATGGCAGCCCTGCCTTGGCAGCTTGGTAGGACAGGAGGCATCTAGCTGAAGAGTGCCAAGCCACTTGCTCAAAGACATGGGCTATGTTTAAAAGTTTAGTGAAGTTTTTGAGAGAAGATTGAAACTAAAGAATTCCCCATCCCCTAATCTCAGAGGATATCAAAAAGAGGAAAAAATCCAACCTGATAATATTTGGCTCCTGAAAATGAAATGAAGAATGTCCTTTATTCAGTTTTGTTTAACTTTTTACTACATGCTCTGCTTTATAAATCTTCAGCTTGAGTCAACATTTTATATTGTATGAAGCTTCCAGTTATAGCTTCAAAACAATATCACATTTTTCACTTTGGAAATGCCAAAATAAAGCATACTGACTATTTTTTTTCATTGTCTCTTCCTCCAAACGTCTTAATTTTTGACCAGAAAAAAGTTAAAACTCACTTCTCTAAGTGAACAACTTACAGATTTACTTCACTGATATTTTCTGTTTTAAAATACTTCTCCAGAAGATTCCTGAGCAGGCGGTCAGAAGCCTATGCAGTATTTCTGTGCAAGGGCAAAACTCATCAAAGACTACATAAATAATATTTCTCTGTGCCTGGAGAGGGGTTGGTTAACTCGCATCCACTGGCAGAGAAGGGCAATCTTTATGGCCACAGCAAGATCCTTCCCACCCTGGATGACCATCTATTCTCCATGCAGAAGCTATCTTAGCACAATTAAATATGTGGTGAACACCATGTTTCATACATTGCTCTGTGTTCTGTAGCCACACACAGATTATTCAAATTAGCATTATGGAAGGAAGCTTAATTTTCATGGAATACATTAGGTTGGTTTACTCTGGCAAAATAAATGTTTAAAATGAGACATGACATGTCCCTCAGATACGTCTGATGCAATTAAAAGTTCTAATAAAAATCCAGTTATTTATATAAGAGGAACTGCTAATATTTAAGCAATTTTTAGATTAATTATCTGGTGCCCATTTTATGTGTATTCTTGAGAGGCTGATGGCATTTATTTTCTACCTCCTCTCACTTAAAGAAAAAGGAGGGGGGAAAAAAAAAAACAACAACCCAGAAGCCAAGTTCTAATGGCATTTGAATGGGCATCCAGCCAGCTTCCCGCAAAACAGCACTGGGACATCTGTTCCTTATACCATGTAGTTAAAGGCACGCCATCTTAATGTGAGCAAGAAGACAGATTCTCTGCCTACTTGCATTGGGATATATGAAGAATTTTTTCTTTTAATTGGAGTGCAGTTTCATGGTGTACGAGGCCTTTGTTTCTGTTATTAGTAATGTAATACATGAACTTAAATTTGGGGCAGTATCTTTTCCGTCCAGCTCCAGTGATCCCAAATGGTCTTTCAGGACTTACTGTTGCTGTCAGTGCTTGCATCATGGTTGGTCTTTCCTGGGCTGAGGAGGGTAATGCCCCTTCTTCAGGAGAGCAACTGGACTTCTTCATTTGCCAGCATAATCCTGCTGAATGTCTGAAAAGCCTCAGCAAATGGACAGTACATAAAGGATAGGTCAACTCTACTGACCAGGTGGAAACAGTCCGGCATATCTAGGATATTGTTTGTGACTTTTCCACCCAGAATCACGAAAAGATTAAGACTGGGGAAACCTCTGGAGTTCTCCAGTCCAACATCCTACTTGCAGCTGGGTTATCTTCAGAGCCTTGTCTAGTTGTTTCAAATGTCTCCAGCAATGACCTATTCCATAGCTTCATAACCTCTCTGGTTTCAGTGCTGCACTGTTCTCATTGTAGAGAATTTTCTTTATATCCAGTCATAATTTCTTCCTGAGGCTTTTGTCTAATGCTTCTTGTCCTTTCATAGTGTTCCTCTGAGAAGAGTCTGTCTCTGGCAGCATTGGTTTTCCTTCTTTGAGCTACGCAAACCCAGTTCCCTCAGTTTCTTCACGTACATGTTGCAGCACAGCCCCTTGGTCATCTTAGCAGCCTTCCTCACTCCCCTCAGGATCTTAAACCTCCCCATCTCATGGTGCACTGAGGCTGCTGTTTCTTATTGCATCCTCCATTAGTTCTTCCTTATTCGTATGCAGAACAAATGTCCTGCTCCAGAACACATCACCTAGTATAAATTAGTTTAGCTCCTCTGACTTACTACTGTTTAAATCAGCTGAGCACGTGGACCACATCTTATATATGGCATAACTTGCCTTACTCTTCCATTTCTGTAAACATGTTAGCCCAGACACATAACTAAGTATGCATTCAGATTTTTAAAATGTGTTATGCAGCTGAAAAACTGCCATAACTTAACAGCAAACAACATACTCATGGCCAAAGGGTTTAGGACCGGAGTGTGCTAAGAGTAGTACCATTAATAAGCAGGGTCAGGTGTAAATCTACTGATGGTTGAAAATGGTAGGATGTAATGAAGGAAAACAGGCAGAAATATTAAACATCTTAATTTTTTTTTCTCTTCTGACCATGATGTAAAAGAACGTGTCCATTCCGTGCAGTTGCAGATGGCATGGAAAATGTACCATTTGCACTAGAGAAAGAGTTTTAAAAGCATTGGTTAAATTTTCTCTCTTTTTCACATCAGCACATCCTGTGTCCAGTCCCATTCTACCACAGCTAGTCCTCTTCCCCATCTGCTGTTTCATGTTAACCAGAATCTCTTTTCCTGACAAAAAATGAGACATCTTGCTTTCAGGGTTGGTTAAGGGTTTTTCCCCCTACAGTTTTACAACAAAGCTTATAAGCTTTGAAATATTTCCAAAACTAGATGAAATATTCATTTGAAAGTGTGATAACAAACAACTTCAACTTCTTCAAAGATGTTTCTAGGTTTGAGTGCAGAAACAGCTCTGAAGAATTTACAGAATTTTGATTGACCCAAGTGACTTTATTACTAGAGGAAGACATTTGCTTCCTAAAACTTCTTTGGCTCTGTGTGAGATGCATGTCCTCCTGCTTGCTCCCCTGCTCTGCAGTACGTTGCAGGAGATGCTCTGCCTAAAAGCCATGATTGTGGGTGCTGCCACCGTGGGCTGCAGCGGGGTCCCAGGGGACGTGGGAACTGGCTGCAGTCTTGCTACTGTAACACAGAGCACAACAGGATTGTTCCTGTGCTCCTTTAGCATGTATGGATGGAAAGAAAGAGATTTGGAGACCTGTGGGTGCTTCCAAGTGGAACTTCTCTCACCCACTAATTCTGGGCATTATCACCTCGCTGCCTAATGAATGCTTTGAATGGTCTGTCACAAGTTTTCTAAGCAAGACAAATTGGCTGTAGGGAATGAATGATGATGCCCATTTGGCTGCATTATCAGCAGTAACATGCTCCATTTTTCAGTGGGGGGGGAAGAATTAGGGAAGGGGAATTGCTTATAAATAGACTTGTTAATTGCAGAGGGTTTTTAGACCTTCATGGTAGTGAGAAAGGGATGGAAATATAAGCTTGCCTTGGTTAGTGAGCTTTTCAACAGTAGAGCTGTGCTATACTGCAGCTCTTTAATGCTGAGTAGCTACACTGGGATGTGTTTGTCTCGTCTGGGGACAGTGTGAGAGTAGCACTGTCCTTGACTCCAGGTGCTCACAGACAAATACCCAGGCTGGATTTCATTTGCCATATACGTCTGTTGACATCCTCCTACAAAATCACACAAAAATGTAGGTGCTAGCTTTGGTGAGACTTCAGCACACACTTTGCTATGGTGCAGAATGTGGTGCTTAAAGGCACGAAAAGGGGCTGGGGGTAGGTTTCTTTTCACTAAACTCAAGGTGCCTTCCTTTTAGGGGCTCACTGAGGGGAGTTATCCAGTCATCTTTGGGAATCCAGGGAGAGAAAAGAACCTTCATGGGAAAATGGGATTCATGAATCCCTTTTTGGAGACAGCCCTAAAACCGGCTTAGCCAGGGCACCTGTTTGGTATCTTGAGCAAAGTGGTCTATCTCGTGTGCTTTTTTCAGATTTTACTTCTGAGAAGGTATCCACCTCTGACCTTTAAGCAAATCCACCATGAGTTCAGGTCGAACGTAACCAGTTTCCCATTACATTTCACACACCCCGCGAGCTCTGCTTTTTCTGTTAGAAACTGTGCAACACCTAGGACTTTGGAGCAAGCACACTGGCTGCAAGGAAAGAATCAATCCACAGTTTCAGTTCTGCCCCTGCCTTTCTCTCCATGTTTGCTGTAAATTTAATTTTTTTTTTTTTTTTTTTTGCTTTTGAAAGGAATTCCAGCACACTGTCTCCACCCCTCTGCAATCACTCACGTGCTGTACATGAGAGACATTCTTGGGAAACATCTTGTGGTTGAGTTACATCCAAGTGTGACCTGGCATGTGCACATCTAACCAGTCTCCTCAGGGTGGTGGGTTGTTGCTGAGCTGGTCTCAATTCCCTCCCATCACAACAGGATTAACACTAGCCTGGCCTGGGGAGCTCTAGCATTTTGGATAGGCCATTTCTGCAAAAGCTGCTTTATCCTCCAGGGCTGATGTTAAATCCACAGTGGTCCATCTCACAGGGAAAGAGAGGCTGGGAGATGGCACAGAGAGGAGGAGAACTGACTGTTTCTCCTACAGCCATTACGGAAGATCCTTTTGTGCTGTGCTTGCTCCAGTGTGATGTGTCAGGCATAAAAATTCATAAATGATCTATAAAGTGAATCAGCTAGAGGATGATGTCCTTAACAGTCAGCTGGAAAATGTAAATGTTTCCCTGCATGCTCTGTCACTCAGTTTTTCCTCAGCACTCTGCCCATTAACAGGTCTTCTCTGGGCTAATTTGAACACCCCAAAGCTCTTGAGAAGTTTGAAGCAGGCTTTTGCAAATAAGTGTGTGTGTTTAAAAGCCACAAAAAATGCTTTATGAATGTGGAAGGGGCAGCCTGACCTCATAACTAGAGAAAAAATACTCTTATTTCAGGGCAGGTATGTTGGAACAGACCTTGAGTGAAGTATTTCCATGGTGTCTGCGCCTATGTTTCTTCCCAACCCTGTGTCTCTCTTTCCATATCCTGAGCTCCCTGCGACACGGTCTAGTTAGCTCTTTGTAGGCTGAAGCACAAGGGGTCCTGCAACATCTGGATACTCTTGTCTTACAAATCTCAGTGGAAACAAAGCCATGCTAATGCCTCAGTGTTCAGTCTAACAACAGCTTCAGTTCTCTCTCTCTTTGAGCCGATTCTGTTAGAAATGTAGCAAAAGTCTGACTGTACGGTAATGTGTATGCTCCTGAGAAAAGTCTTTCAATGAGATACAGGGTCTACTTGGAATCAATCCACAAAGTAATTAATTGGGAGGAAGTGGTTGCAATGCTTTAATAAGATTGCAGTAGAATTGTGTATCAAAAGATGTTGTCCTCTTCTGTCCTATCTGGTGCTGCTTCTGAATGATGAGCAGTGCTCTGGTCCTGGAGTGGAGCAGTATTTCTTCCTGAGTTTCTTCATTCCTTTAACAGCAGGGATGACAGGGCCAGACACACAGTCAAGTTAATTTGCATCCTTCTGGCCACGGTCGCTGTCTATATACTCTTATAGCACATGGCAAATGCAAGAAAGCGTGACTAGGCTAAAATCTGTTTCAGAGTGAAGTAAACTAACTTGTGTTGTTGTGTTTGCCATGGGCAAAGACGTGTACACGTGCAGTTACCACAACTCAGCTGGCCCACAGAAAGCCGTTGAGATGCACGTATGAGCCCTTGGCATCGCAAAGGCAGTGATCAGACAGACTGATGGGTGCGTTAAGGCTTCTGGGAGGCAGCCAAATTCAGCACATTTTTAAAATTTGCTTTCAACATTGGCCCCACGGCTGCAGACCTTTCTTGTAGCTGGAAGCAGGACTTTTGATTCTAGTTCAGTATCTTTTGTAAGGGTCAGGAGTGGGGTGGGTTGGCCCGGGGGCAAAAAGCAGCAGCGGCCACGCAGGGTGATGTCTCCGTAACCTTTGCTTTTCTTTTCCTTCTGCAGCTCTTTTCAATCTAATTCCTGTGGGTCTTCGCGTGGTGGCAATCCAAGGGGTGAAGGCAGGTCTGTACGTTGCCATGAACGCTGAGGGATATCTCTACAGCTCAGTAAGTACTTTGCCCTGTTGGGCTCCTAGAGTGGTTTGGTTTTGTAGGTGGGAGGGAGGAGACTGCATTGGGACTTGCAGCTTTTTCTGAAAATGGTCACGTATCAGCAAACCTTTAAAGGCAGGAGCTGGGGGGAGCTGCTGCATGGCCATGCAATATTCACTTTAAAGTGTCTCTACGGAGATTCGTGGCAATATTTCCTGACCTGTGAAGATACACTTTGTGTTCCTTTGAGTAGTTACTTAATGTAGGTTACGTTGTAGAGGAGGTTGTGTGGCTGGCTGGTTATGTTCTGGTTTCACATTTGTGAAATGGCGTGGACTGAATGGAATTGCTGCTGAATTGCGCCTGGATAACTGCTCTTAGGTGGTGCCCCAATGGGTCATACTCTGCTTTTGACTGCAGTGTAAATCCACAGCAACACCCTGACTTCATTAAAATGATTCTGGACTATTCTGTTGGCAGAATTTCCCTGTATTTGTGTGGTCTTTTTAATGCACATAAAAGATAAGTGAGGCATTTTTTACTGACTAATTCCCCTATAACTTTCTTAGATGGCATGAAAGGGCATGAGGTTATTCATAAGATTCTCATTTGAAATAAGTAATTGATTTTCACAGTGAATAATTGATTCAGTGATTTATTAAATATGGCAGCCCTTTGCCAGAATTTTTTATGCTTCAAATAACTTTGCTCTAGTTATACATAGTAAAAAGTGATAGTTAATAATACACTTCTCATTTCTGTAGCTATGATATCTTTAAAGTGTATAGCCAAGATTCTAATCTTATCTGCCATTGTGTAAATTTACAGCGCAGCGATTCTGCTCTTGTCTGTACATTTACTTTGCTTTAAAAGTGTACGTGAGAATGGAGATAGGACCACTGAAAGGACAATAGTCTGAGTTGCTCCTACGCCATATTTCCTAACTCTTACCGTCCATCTTTGTTTCTGGTCAGTTTTAAACCACTCACGTGGTTGGGATTTCCCCCTTTCCCTCGAGAGGTAGCAAAGCTCTCTCTCCCCAGTGGCTCAGGGTAGAAAACAGCAAGTGGATGTGTTAGTATGCCTGGCGAGATAGGTCTCAAAACTGGCTGCTTGTCAAGAAGAGACAGAGAGATCAATCTGGATCTCTGTGGATGCCAGACGCTTCCTGTTCTTTCATAGCCCAGTAAACATAAATGACTGCTTCTAAATAAATTACATGGGTTTACTAACAATGAAAACTTCCTCTTTTTGTAAAGCTATCAGAAACCTACAGGTAACACCAAGTGTGGTGTGGTGCTGCATTATTGTGCGTGCTTCCCTCTAGGCACTTAGTCAGGGGGATCAGGACTGACATTTTGCCCTGGTTTTGTGCAGTGCTGGGCATAAAGAGTCCTGACCAGTGCTGAGGCTCCTTGTACCACTGGTGACCCATATATGAGGAGTGCAGGAAAGCAGTGTGTGTCACAGAGCCGCATCCAGACTTTCTGGAGCAAGGAGGGGTCAGCATTTTCTCAACACGTAGTGGAAGGGAGGGAAAGATGTGGAGCTCAGGCAAGAGCGGAAATGGAGAGTTGGAAACATGAGGTTTGACAGCTGAGAGATTAGAGACGATGCAGAGGAAAAGGATCTTTTGCTAGCAGTAGTGAGACGATGCAAAGGGTGGGAGGGACGTACCAAGAGATAGTGGGCAGCAGAAGGACCGCGTGTCCAGGAAACACACCTGCTAGTCATATGAAGTGTTCTAAAAGGCACCAAATCATACAGGTATTCAAATGAGGGTGTTTTAACGGCCTGCTTATTCCCAGCAAGCGTGCCTATCTTAAGTAGGAAGGTTAAGCAGGGAAGGCTAAGGATGCAGTGTGATGGCCAGTGGTTAATAAGGTTAACCTTATTACATGCCATGGCTTGATGACATTGAGCTCTGTCTGAACTAATAAGAGTTAAACTGTTAATTTTGTCAACATAATCCAAGGTTTCTGCTTGCAGTAAAGGGATGCTACTGGCCCATCTCTACTCCAGAGAGATGGAACTTGCTGGACACTGTTTTCTTGTATTCACTGGTGGCTCTGTCTTACAGCAGTAAATCAATGAATTCACTGTGCCTTGGAGCAGACCCCAAGGCAAGAAAAAGGAAAATTTGTGGATAAAGCCTGTTAGAAGCAGGGAGTGTGGGTCAAGCCACTCGTAGTATCAAAGACAAGGGATGAGACCAGGGTCCTGTAAGAGAACTGGATATGGCTGAGAAGAGCTCAGCCCGTTCAAGCAGTCTTTCTTGGATGCTGCAGCTTTCCTTGTGGGGCCAGGATCCCACTCCAAGCCAACATTTGGCATGGCTGTGTCAGTCTCAAAGACTGCGCCGGGGAATTGCTTTGTCAGGACTTGACAGTCTGTTCCTCTCTGGGGCGAGCAGGGCCCCTGGCCATGCCGCCTGGACCTGATTGCTGCCCACAGCAAAGGACGCATTGTTCCTGTTCCTTTGCTTAGCAGACCCTAAACTACAGCTTTGCTCTGTCTCAGGCCAGTTTCCTTTGGTGTTGTGCATGTACATATTTTTTTTTTTCACTAGCCTTTTCTGAGGATTTTCTGAAAAATGGGTCAATAATCCCCATAGATACTGTTCACTCATGCAGATCCATTGATAAATGAACTTTTTCTGCTGCTTGGCTGCCTCCCCTGCTGTCTGTCCCAGGCCTAGCCCTGCTAGGACTTCTTGTAACACCCTCAAGCCCAGGACTGCTTTCAGATAAAAAGCAACTGTCCAGGGAAATGTTTTGTGTGGTGGTTTTTTTTTTTCCTCTTGAGTCCAGATTATGTCTGAAACTGAACACATCATCACAGTGGGTTTGTTTTGTTTTTGTTTGGTGCAGGTTTATTAGTGAAACTTAATCTGTGTGCGTCAGCTGAGACCTTGGCTGACATCCTCTGCCCTGGATCAAACCAGAGGCTATTATCAGCCTGGTCTCAGTGTCTCAGTGATGGTTTGTGCCAGCTTCTTCTGAGTTGGGGCCAATGGGCTCTTGAATGAATGGCTTTAGAGTAACTAGCCCTTGGAAAAAGTCTTCTTGGTGCTGATCAGCACAAAAGCAGGGCTGAGTGAGGTCCTCTAAAGCCAAACTTGTTGAGAAGGCTCTTTGCAGAAACACACAAGACCCTTCTATGCGCTCAGCCACATTGTGATACCTTTAGCGTGTTTCCTCACCTATTCTATTCAGTTAGGGATGGGTAGGGACACTGAGGGGTTGGGTTGCTAGGTTGAAGCCAACCATAGATCTGTAGCCAGCTTCAGAAGCCTAAATGCATTAGATGTCAAAGCCTTTTTGCTTGAGAAGCAGCTGTTCATGACTTTTGTGCATTGTTTACTTATGCTCGATACCTGATTTTTTTATTTTTTTTCCCAGACTAGCTTATTGCTACCTCTGAGGTCTGCCAGGGAGTTAGGTGCTTAGTAGGCAAGAAAATCAGGTCTTGGTCTGAGCCACCTGGTTTTGCAGACAGTAGGATGCAAAACACTGTCTTCATAGCAAGTTTGCAGAGTCAATGGTGTGTTCCCATTTGATTTCTTGTAATGTAGAGCAGCTGTAAATTCCCTGATGGTGCATGAAGGTGTTGGTTTTTTTTATCAGCACCTGTTCTGGGGAGCGACATGACTCTCCTGAGGATCCACTGTTAGCATTTTATGCCAAAGTAAAAACACGCAGAATGAATGAAGGGTAGTGGGGTATTACTTGTACTGTCTGAGCGCTAAGGGAAGCTGAAACCAAAGGCTGGCTGTTGCAGAGGAGAGGAAAACACAGAATAAAGAGGTACGTCCTGCTCCAGTGAGTTTACAGCCTAATCGTAACGGGAGAAGACACAGAACATGCTCTCCTGTCTCTGTCTGGAGTTAATAGTTCCGCCACCAAATTAATTCCTACTCCTGTATAACCATTCTCTGGGAAGTTTCTCTCCTCGGCGGCCAGCTTTCTCTCCATTTCCTGCTGCAACACCTCACAGGGGCATGGGGACGGGAACGCCTGCGAAGTGTTTTGCCTAAGAGGCAAAACTGGTCCTCCTGGAGCAGATGTTCAGCATGGGGCTGCAGAGCTTCCACAGGCCCACCCAATCACTCCAAGGACACTGAAATTGCAGCTCTCAGTAGCATGATATGTATAATTCAGTGGCGTTACGGCTGGGATTGGTTTTGCCCCAAGTGCATAACAATTCTCTTCTAAAATGTACTGCTCTCAGATATTCCTTGTTGTTTAACTCGGAGTTCTAATTATTTTTGAAATGGCAAATTGTGATACATAATTTATTGGAAAGACTGAGAAAACCCTAGCAGAGATACAGAATACAGAGGAAAAAAATGGGTCGCTTACGAGAGCTCAGTATGGTTTTACAGTATGAACCTGTGAGTTTGAAATGCTGAAATTAGAGCTTGAATCACTTCAAAGATTCCTACTAATAAGGGAATGATTATGCACAATAAAAAAAAAAAAAAAATCTAAACAGCATTGAAAAAACCCAAGTCACGTTAAGAGCTCAGTGTGTCTTTGCATTTTCTTTTTCTCTGCTTTTTTTTTCTGCTCTATCATTTTGCATAATAAACATGTCTTGCATAATAATAAACAAGCATCTGGGGAAGTGTGTATATTAACTGTATTTTTTAATCTGCTTGCAATGCTATAACTGTTTTGCTACGACTCCTCTAGGGTTGCTGCACTCTTATTTACATCATTGCAAGGTGAGGGGCTGGAATCAATACGCTGCATTCTCTGCCCTAATAGGTTTGGGGTGTTAAACCTGGTCCTGCCAATGCCATTTCTTTCATCCCTATTTGCCCGCCACTGGTGCTAGCTGATTCGGTCAGAAGTACGGATAGGCCAGGCAGGTTATCCTGGACGTCTCCCTTCTGCAAACTTTGCAAGCAAGCACGCTTGCTGGGAGGGATTCCCTAGTTTACATGCCTCATTAGGGAGCCAGGTCAGTGGAGAGAGAGAAATGTCTCCGAAGGCAAAGCACAGCAGGAGCCCGATGTAATGTGCTTTTAATTTCCCTCCAGAGTATCTGCTCTCTTCTTCACTGGTTGTTTAAAGGGGCTCGCTGAATGAAGGCATTAACTGGGAGATGTAAAACTCCTCATGTCCCCTGGCTTAATGATAAATATGGAGGGAACAAAATGGATGCTCAGGGAAGCAGCTGTGCTGAGGAGAGCCAGCCCCTGGGAGCGGATTCCTGCCTTGCATTGAATGTTCCTAAAATACAGCTGCTGGCGGGTACCCTGGCATGCCTCCCTTGTAGCATGGAAACTTGTAAACACGGCTATCAATAGCAAAGTGGTCCCTTCTCCCTCGGTGAGGTGCTACTGCCGACGTTGCTCTGCTTGGCTCTCGGGAGCTCTTCAACAGTCCAGGTTTCCTTTCACTTCAGCAGAGCAAGCTCCCCCATCCCATGTGTGGCTGGTGCAGGTCATGCAGGACCAGTGCTGGCCCACACTGGCTGAGGGGTTATTCAGGGTGTTGTAAGAGCTAGAAACGGGAAAGACCTCACGACCTCACTTGACAGGACCACCTGGACTGCTTGTCAGATGGGGAGAGCTGGGCCAGTGCAATACTGTGGCTTTTTTGGGGCAGGTTTCCCATCTGGCATCCTGTTGAGGGAACCTCTATTCCCTGAACTGTCCTAGCACAGCACCATGGTGGCGTTCCCACGGGGAGGGTGCTGCTCTGCACCTTGTATCAACGCCTGGGGTGAGTTAGGTCAGACTTAGTTGGCTTATTCAAGCAAGAGACAGTTCAGAAGACAAAATCAGTAACACCAGGACCTAATTCTGTTTTCCTAGCTAGCTGTTCCTTGTCTTATATGATAGCAGTGCAAATTATAAAAAGTATGCTTCAATAAGAAGTGCCTTCTCTTAACCTTGGTTGTGCAGGATATTTAGGAATGTGTTTTGTTCCACCTAAGGCCAGTTGGAGGAGAGGGGATGGGACATTTCCCTTTGTGAGCAGTGGTCTGTCGGTATTGGGATGCATTATGATCTTTTGCAGAAATTTAATTTTTGGAAGAAAATCAGGGAAAAATACTCCACTAGTGCTGACTCATCTCATTTTGACACTTCCCCAAAGAAACGTTACAGATTCCCATTTTGAAAGAACTTCAGAGTGTTTTATAGTGCTTTACCATTCCTAATAAAATCGGAACAAAATGTTTAGATTTTGGTTGAGCGTTTTGATCCCACATGATTTCCTTTTAGTGTGGAAGAGGGAGGAGGGTAAAACAGCGGCGGGGAGGGGTTGCTCTATATAGTAAGGAAAGCAAGAGTAGAAATTGCAGAGATGAATGTGGTAACTGCCGCCTTCTGCACGGCATTCCTTCTGCTGATTTCCTTGAGGCCAAACGTAGGGGTCTAACCTTAGCTAAGCAGGCAGATGAAGTCTTTGGAGCAGGTACTAAGCAGCCGTAACATTGCATGGAGCTTGCCTGTTTTTCTCCTGTGCATTGGGTGTGATCAATTAACCACTGTAGGGGAAATGATGAGGTTAAAAGCAGAGTGGTTGGTGGCAATACAATGTTTGAGTTGGATTTTGGAAGAAAACTCTAGGAAATGTGTGGACTGAGGATGGGACAGTGTGCAGCGAAGCCCCTAGTTAGAGATGACGTGCGAGTGGAGCACTCATCTCAGCAAACAAGAGCCAAAAGCTGACTGTTGCAATGTTGCTCTGGAGAGGTAATCGCAGGAGAAGTCCCTTTCATTGCCTTCCATTTGCATACTGCTGGCCTGGGGGGATTCAGGAGAGGCCAGTAACTGGAGCTCCTCTCACTGGGCTAATATTTTGCTTTTCCTGAAACTCTTCAGCCTCCTTTGCTTGTCTGTAATGCTGTTTGTAGAATCACAGAATGGTTTGGGTTGGAAGGGACCTTAAAGATCATCTGGTTCCAACCCCCTGCCATGGGCAGGGACACCTCCCACTAGACCAGGCTGCTCAAAGCCCCATCCAGCCTGGCCTTGAACACTTCCAGGGAAGTGCTATCTGGTGTCTTGTCCGTAAGGAAGTAGTATTGTCTGTTTTCCACAAGTGAAATCTAGACGAAACTCCAGTACGTTGGGGTGATAATGGCATTATTAACATCTTATTTTGTGGTGGAGGGAGGACAAATATTGTCTTTCCTGAATCCAGGACTCTGTTTGATACGAAAAGAAAGCAGGACAGTTTTGAGCAAGGACATGTTTGGCTGGGGTCAGGTGCGTGTTAATGAAGTGATTCGGATCTTCTTTCTGATAACACCAAAGTCAAATATAGAATGGATAAAACTAGTGAATGGTGTGCCTTTGCCAAGCAGTGACTAATGGCTCTGGAGGCGAAAGCAGGAGATACAACAGTTATAGGCTGAAAAACCCAAGAAGAAACCTTACCGACTGTGTGCATGTAATTATAACTGAGAGACAAGTGATAGAAAACTTTTGAAATGAGAAACATTGTTGGACTGTAATGCAATTTTCCAGGGGAAAGGGAGAGAGGTTTAAAATACCTGGGCTATTTCAAGCCAGACTGGCTGAATCAGTGGGGAATGTAGTGTACTGTAGCAGAAAGGCCTGGATGGAGGCCTGAACCATCCCTGCCCTGCTGTTACTGTGAAAGGCTACTATCCTGACTAAGCACTTGCAAAGCAAAAATAATTTTCTTGAAGTCTCTGAATCACAGGCGCTGAGTTCAGGTCCCATATCTTTTAGTTCCCATAAGTCCCAAGATATATGTCTGGCTTCTGGCACCTGTAGTTATGTGGTACAGGAGCCTCCTGAAATTGGTGGAGTCAATATGCTTGGCAGAAGTCATGAACCTGGCCGAGGAGCTGAAATGTCCTTATACAAGATCCAGTTCAGCAAAGCACTGAAATTACACCTTTATGCTTTGCTGAATCCATGCTCCTCAGTCCCCTCTGCCCCAGGGACACGGGCCCTGGGGATTACCAGCCACTTCCAGTTGCCTCTTCTGGCATCTCTTCTGGAAGAGCCACTCCTTACTGCAAGGATAGCTCCATGCCTACCCAACTTCTCTCGCCATGAATTCATCTGTGAAGGAACCATGAGCAGGATGGAAGGGGTGATCTGTTTGTACTACTGGCAGCCAGTCCCTGCTGGGATATGTTGCACGCTGACAGCGTGCTCAGCTCCGCAGAGCGCGTGGGATGGCCGGCGTGCTTCTGCCAAGGAGCCTGCAATCTGTGTGCGAGCCGGGAGGAGCAGAGAGGCACCTTGCCAGCAGCACTGCCCGAAGGCATCCCAGCAGCAGAGCAGGCGGCCAGCACACAGCTTTGGACCCACTCCAGGCCACCCTGAACTGTGCCCGGTCCTTATGTCTGGCCTCGTGGTGCAAAGCGCACCAAAGAGGCCCTGCAAGGTCTGTCTTCTGTACGTGCTGGCCGAGGCTGAGCCCGGTTCTGGCCTTGTGGCCATGGGTTAGAGGGCAGCCAAAGAGCAGTGGGCGTCAGAGGCAGAGCCCGTCCTTCCCCGCCCACTGCGTCCTCTGACAGGGGGGCTGAGTTTTGCTTTTAAAAATATGCCTGGCCCTCATGGAAGGCTGAAAACCTCAGCCCCGAGGGGAAATGGCTGAGTGGTTTAGATCTGCGTGTTGTTTATTACCGGGGTATTTAATTACGTTATCCAACTTGTAAATTTTGAATGAATGAGTAAACTGGGTAGAATCTGGACTTAAAATAGCTCTTTAAAAATATTCAGGTCTAAGACTTTTTTTGCCTCTCGGTGTTAGTTTTTTCTCTGGAATGGTATAGGAGGTTCTAGGATGGGGCCCACGCAGTTTTGAGATGCTGCCACCCAACACCGTGGGAACCGGCAGGTTCTTTAGGGGAGCTTGGCAGAACGATGACCTGACGGTGTCCTCAATGCAATCAAACCTTCAGTTTAACCCGGACCCCATGCAGACAGAGCAGTTCACTTTAGCAAACATCTGAAACCTTCTGCAGAGTGGGTCAGTTTAACCAGCGGTCCAGAACCTCTGTAGAGCGGGGCCATTTGGCCCCAGCATCTGGGACCCTTTTAAAGGAGAAGTGGGCACATGGCCAGCCTGCCATTGGTCGCCTGCCCTACACGATGGCACAGCGGGGTTGAGAGTAGGGGACACCATCTAGGGTGTAGGACATGTCATGGCTTCTTCTGTGTTGTAAGTAGGAGGAGGAAGTCCTCGCTTTGCTGGAGGCTGAGTCCGGATGGGATGGTTCAGAGCAGAGTTTGGACACATGGCCTGGCCTTTATTTTCCAAACTTAAGTGAAACTATCTCTGCTGCACCAGCAGTTGCCTGTAGATTTGTCATAGGACTAGAAACGCAAGTAATGATGGTTGGAGTGGTACCCATTAGTGCTTTTATGGTGTATCATCCACCTTTCTGCCTGCAGTTAGGTTACATGCTTGATCTTTTGTGGCTGACTTCAGTTGCTTACAGTTTTGCTGGTCTTCAGTTATGGCTTCTACCACTCACCTTGTTGCTGTCTTCCTTTTTCCTTTTCCTTAACAGCTTTTCATTAATCTTAACATCAGTGTCTTTCAGACAACTTACCCAAACCAAAACATTGATCTCAGTGGGTAAACGCTACGTAGACTTATGCCTGTGGTGTCCCCTACGGCTTTTGCTTGATTAAAAAGGGGACCTTATTCCCTGCTGATGTACTACAAATCACATCCTTTGTTGTGTGGAGACGGCTACTTTTCTGTGGAAAAGTCTGATAAGCCCTGAAACTTGTGAATGAAGTTAAATTAATTGTCCCTCTCTGAAATCGATAAATCCCTTGCACACACACAAGTCACAGGTTAATTTGGTGGTTTGACATCTCAGCCATCAAGAAGGCAGTAAAGAGACTATGAGGGTGTCCTGTCACTTCTAACATACCAATGGTATCCAAGGTGCAGAGAAGTTGTGCTTGGGGAGCACTCGTAGGCTTTCATGCATCTGGTCTTTATAAGTTAGCTGAAACCCAGAAAATTGAAAGTATTTTAATATTCACAATGTGCTCTCTAATCCCCCAAATACGTACCTAGGCACCAGCCCCACACTAAAAGCTTTCTCAAATGTGAACACCCTCTTGACATAAATAAGACATAGCATGAAGATGTTAAGTTTTCCTATCTCCCCACCACTTTCCTCCTGAGAAGACCAAAGAATTGACTTCTCTTTATAAGAAGCTTCCTTGGTCAGCTCCTCTGAAGGCTGCACATCAAATGCATTATTGATAACAGCACTTGGGAGCTGCATGCACACATTACAGACTCCCAAATGCTGTCTGGAACACTGCAGAGGAATTACTGCAGCTGGACAAAGATTGTCTGCTTCTCTCTAAAGCCTCTGAGAGAGAAATCAGCATGAATCTCCTGCATAGCCTTTTCTCTTCCACCACTAAATCATCGTAAGCATGAAATAGAAGAGAGGAAAATAGAACCTCAGGGATTTTGAACAAGGCTGTTAGGTGAGGAGACACTGAGAAAAATAGTGTCCAACTTTCTAGGCACATGAAAAGTGAGAATGATAAGCAAGATTCTGACATTCCCACAAGCGCAGTGGCCGTGCTGGGCTATTGCTTCCCCCAGCAGGAAGCTCTCCAAAGCAAGCAAGGGTCAAGAAGGGAAGTTCGTGGTATCTCTGCCTCAGTGTTCAAAGCCCATGCACTCGTGCCAGACATCATGTGCATTTTAAAGTGGCAGTTTTCTGCTCCTGCTGGGTTGAGGAGTCACTGCATCATCCCATATTGCTCTAAGTTGGTTCACGTGCACTGGAAAGAGGTTCCCCCATTTCTCCTTAGACTGGAAAACTACTTTTGATGGAGCTGAGGCAACTAATGGGGTTTGAGTTTTGGACTGTACTCAGTGCCTAAGAGAACCACCACCATCTGCAACTGGGGGATACTAACTATTTCCTACAGCCCCCTCTTTTCTGCACTGTGCCTGCTCCCATGTCAGGTAGGTGGCTGCAGAGAGGCCTTTGTTTTCCAGTAAGGCAGAGCAGACCAGCTGGAGGAAGGACCTTTGTCAGGGATCCAGCCAGCTCAGGAGAAGGGTGCTGTGCAACCAGCCCAGCCCAGCTGGGATCCATAATGTTGGTTGTTGCCTTCCTAGTTCTTAGAAGAAAAAGGCTCAGAGCTGTTCTACTGGCTTGTCCAAAGCAATTTCCCTTTTCTTGCACCTCTTACTGCTGCTATGGGCATTTGGGCTGGGCAAAACCCTTCCTTTTCTTTCCTCCCTGCCTCTCCTGGCATGCTCTGGGAGCCGTAGCTGAACAGTACCGGCTGTGCTGTCTTGAGTGATGCTCTCTCTGTCTTTCTTAGCTCCTGCCTGATAATCTGCGTTTGCCCAGAGGCTTAGCAGGATCTCGTCCACAGGGGATGTCTATGAATATCCTGCAGACAGCTGGTGTGATAGGAAGGCATCTAAAATGCCACTGCCATCCAGTGCATCTCAACTTGTAGACCTGTCCGGGAACTGACATGCTCTTCCTCTGGTTTAGCATGGAAAAAACTTGGAGACCTTGTGTATGCACTTTCCTTCTTCCCTGTTTTCCCAGTCCTCAAGTGCAATGCAGTGCTCCGCCCTAGCAAGCAGGCTGGTGTCATTGAAACCAAAGGCAGAGGTGGTGTCTCCAGCTGGAGAAAGTGGAGGATCACTGCAGGAGTCACATCTATGAGCTTTGCTTTAGGGTGAAAAAAATATAAAGCTCCTCTAAGAGCAGACCACAGCTTGGCCAAGCCTGTCATGATGCTCATGGTCCTGTTGCACTGAAGATTTTTTCTAGTTTACACCCTGTCACCTGGTTTACATTTACTGCCTGTAGCGGAATTTCTCTGTGGATGCTGGGGAATCCCAACGTACATCTTGGTGAGCAGGAAGGGAATGGAGCAAAGGGAAGGACTCTAGAATACTTGGTGTGAAATCAGAAGCAGGGTAGTCTGGTGATAACTGCCAGTGTTGGACTAGGAGGAGGAAGAGGAGGGAGAGCTCATGCTGATCACCAGCTTCAGATGCGAGGCCAGGTCAGAGAGGTGCTGTGTCACTTCAATCTCTGATGGGAGCACCACACAAATACTGTCAGCATAATGCAGGACCCAGCCTGTGGCACTCACGTGTCTGGTAGATATAGAGCTGTTAAAATGCAATTCTTTTGCCTAAAGTTATGATTGGGCTCCAGGAGTGCGCTGGTCTGAGGGTGTCTGGGTCATCTGGATCATTGGCAGTGGGAGGAATTACCTTAGCTGGGGTTGCAGAGGCCAGTGGTGTAGGCCTTGAAAACTATCTGTTATCGCTTACCTGTGAGTTGCTCATGGGCTCTCCCACGCTCTCAGATAATTTTCCACTCATGCTGGGAAGCTTCATCACATAGTTAAGAAAACCGAGCATAGAGGAGTGATGTGACATGCCCAAGGTCATGCGTGGAGACTGGATTAGGCCTTCTGTTCTTCCTCATCCTAATTCTTTGCCTTAATCACAAGCTTTCTTTTGTATCACTGTGATTATTCGGGGTACTGGTGCATCAGCAGCAGCACAACTTTGTGTAGTATCTTGTGTCTGAGCAAATCAATGAGCTTTGAAAGCTGTGTGCTGTGTAGGCAGGGCTTGCTTCTCCCTCTCTGTCTTCCCGTTTCACTTCTTTTCTGGCTCCTTGGCATTTATATCCCTAGCAACCTTCATTGAGGATAATGGGAGCAGGCAAAAGAACCACAGGAGAGTCGTACTCTGCCAGCCATCTTCCCTTGCACATCTTAATACCATATGTCAAGTCCAGTTGCTCAGGGCTCCACAGATATCTCTTTTTCAGCCACTCAAGGATCTGGGGCTGTTTACGGCGTTGGCTTCACAAGATGGCAGGTGGAGAACTGGAAACGGCTCCTGAGAAGCTCAGGATTGCAGCAGTGCTCTGGAAGGAAGCATTTGTAGTGTGCTGGTGCCTTCGGGAGCTGAACAGCCAGGTCTTGCAAGAAAACCGTTTCCAGTAACAAAATCAGGCGTGAATTTTCAGACAATTTAAAGCCCTGCTTTCAGAGGGGTTGGGCACCCAGTGCATCCCCTTGCTCTCGCTGAGGTGAACATAAGGGTGGCCCTTGTGTGTCCATTTAACTTAGTATCCAGCTCCAGTAGGTGCCACTAATAGTGACAGCTAGGAGAAACCAGTAACAGAGACAGTAGCATAGTGAGCTATCTGACCAGTGAGAAAACATCTCCTGAGGCGGTGCAGAAATACCTGCTTTTTTTTCAGAGCTAGGTTTGGGTACCAGAAGCCATCTGGGTGGATTGCTGGGCAGTCTGTCCAGCATTCACGATGCTTTGGTAATGCTTTATAGCCCTGGTATGGTGCCATGCACTGTGTCTTCCTCTCTCCAAGGCATCTTGTGCCATCCAGGCATGACCAAGGACTTGGTTATGAGAGCTGCAGGTCAAACTCTATGCTCGCGGTTTTGCTTGGAGGTGGACTGTGTGTGGCTCAACAGAAAATGTTGTTTCATAGTGTTTTTTTTAGCGGTGGAAGCATGTCCATAAACCATCACATAGCAAGGCAACAGTGGAAGGACCAGTACAATTTCTGTGGTATTGAGGGATGTTTCAGTTTCTGATGTCTCTGCCACTGGGCTATATCTAGAGCAAACCAACTGATGTTCGTGTAGTCAGAAAACCAAGATGAGTGTGTTTACCCCAGCATAGCTGAGACCGCGGTCTGCTCAGTCATTTGGGTAATGTCCAGTGAATGTGTGCATGCACATACTACTACATATATAGGAAACCAATTCCTTTCTGAGACCTCGGAATATGATTTTTTTATTATTTTTCTTTGTTAATAGTATTTTAGGACTTTAGTGAATAAATGGTAATCTCACAGAAATTGTGCACGTTTTGAAAATTGGAAATCATCATGTCTTTCTATGAAGTCATAGCAAGACCTGCTTTCCTACCAGAAAGCTCAAAGTGGTTTCCAGGAAAAGGACACAATTATTCACTTCCTTACAGAAGAAAACAGAGGTGTAGAAAAGGGAAAAGGTCACGCTTCTCTTTGGTTTGTAACTCCGTAGTTGCAAAGGAAGGCAAAGCACCCAGATTCCCATAGCCTCAGTTTCTTGCATGACGCCCCCATGGAAGTGTTGGCCACTGAATTCCAAGTGTGAATGTCTCAAACGTTTTACTCTCCAACAACCTCTATTTTTGTAAGGAGCTTTGAAAGATGATTTATTAAAATATTTTAATTACAGTTTCTTGTATCACCAGGAGTTTCTCGCAAATAAG
The DNA here is from genome assembly GCA_947846985.1 of Fratercula arctica. NCBI lineage: Eukaryota > Metazoa > Chordata > Aves > Charadriiformes > Alcidae > Fratercula > Fratercula arctica. The sequence goes on from CANTUZ010000006.1 coordinate 38,115,504, forward strand.
TTCTTTGTGAAAGTTTATTATTCGGATTTGGAGAGATGGAAGGAAATCAATTTCCTCCTTCAAAACTACCTTTTTTCACCTGCTCTATTTGCTTATCACTCTCTGCCTTGCCAGGATTATTCTAATCAGATTTCACATATAAAAAAATAATAACATAAAAATAACTCTCTTCTTTTCAAGTATTTGGGAGGCTTAAGTAAATTAAGACATTGATCAGATTCTGCCTACTGTTACAGCTGTGAATACAATGGAGGGTACCTGGTGTGGCTGGGGAAAGAATTGTGTCTGATGTGTGTCTTCTATCTTTGGAGAGAGGCCAGAAGGGAGGACTGAAACCAGCTTCGTCCCTGGGGGTTGTTTGGTTAAACCTGTGTTTCTGGGTAGCAGCTGGGATGTAGACCTGCAAGGCGTGTGGACACAGCCCAAACCAACGGGGGCAAATGGCAGAGAAAAGATGGCTGCGTGGCTGCAGGTTGCACTGAAGGAAGCTGCTCTGGCAACCGCACCTGCCAGGCTGGTGCTTCGCCACCACCTCTTTCACAGAGCTGTTTCAAAGGGGAACCAAATGTCCGAATTGCTCGAGTGGTTTTGCAAATCTGTCCTCAGCCTAATGCACCAAAATAACAGCCTGCAGCAAGGCCAGCACAGCTTCTCTGCATACAGCTTATTTCTGATTTGGCAGCTGTTTGAGAACCTTATTTGCTGTACATGTCAAGACTGATAGCGCTCCTATGGGGGCTGTGACCTTGACCATCCTTTCATTCTTCCTCGGTAAGCTCATTACAAGCTTCTAAATCATCATCAGGGTTTTGCCATGAGCTACAATGAAAGTGTCTTTCTGTAAATACTGCCACAAGGAGGTAGATTCACCTTTCAGCGTGAGGTCTGGGCTTGTGGACATGGAGGAAGACCATTCTGATGCTGATTCTGGCTCCTTTTATGACAATATAATTGTTTCTATTGAGTTTGACAGAAAACAACTCCGTATTCCATAGGTGGGATTTTCTTGTTAGTGGCTGAAAGATGATATGTTCATACTCATACTGTGTTCATACTCAGCCGGGAAAAAGACAATACACAGGCTCCTGACAGCAGTAGTTATTCTGGAGGTCCCAGGCACATGAAACTTGGCTTTAGTAATAAAACATGAAAAAAAAGGTTGTGTACCTCTTTACAGACAGAAGACAAGTCTTGTATTTAGGGTGTAGCAGGGCAGTTTGTAGGGTTCAGCTCCCTTCTCTGCTGCAAATGCCTTGCCTTGACTGCAGGATTCAGTTCCATTGCCTAAACCTAGACATTCATCTCCCTCTGCAATGTGCCAGCATATCCTGCCCAGCCTCCAGAAGACCGTGGATCTCCCTTAGGTCCTATGTCCCACCTGCCAGCCCTGTCCATGTCTTGCATGCCCTAGGACATCTTAGATGGCACTAGGAAATTATGTTGAGGTAACTAGATCAAGCCCTTAATTTCTCTGTCTCAGCTGCTCACCTATATGGTGCAGATAAGATTTCTTTCCTACTCCCACAGAGACAGCGTGGAGATAAGTGCATTGGTGATTGACAGGCACTCGGATGCTATGTTGAGGGCACTGTATAAGAGCTTGAATAGATAAGAGAGTGACTACATGACAGCATGAGGGCTTTTTGCTTTGTTTTTTACCTCAAAAGATTTTTCTCCTTCACATGTCCTTTTCCTATCAGGATGTTAGTGCTGAGAAAGAGAGATGAGCTCACATGAGCCTCTCACACCTGAAGGCTTCCTGGGTTGATACTGTTCCAGATCTAGCTATGTTCCTCTCCGAATCCAGCCATCCTGGCCCTGTTTGACCTATTTGCCCCACATTACTCAATCACAGAAATGTGCATATGCCTCGGCAGCATTTGGAGACAACTTCTATTTAGGATATCTCTATTACTCATTTTAAAAAACAAAAAGGCAAAAGGAGGCTCTTGGTTTTCAGGTCTGCCAAGTTGGAATGGTGCAGGGAAGTACGGAAATCACTATTTGACTTCAAAATGGAATAAATTGACCGGGCACAACCTGAGAGAATAAACCCAGAACCTAGCTATCTTATTTTTCAGCTAAATCACTGCTCTGGCACCTAGTTACTTCATTGCCAGTGGTGCTGTAAATACTCGCAGCTCCCTGTGGTTTCAGTGGGATTTCAAAGTAATCACCATCCCTGCAGTTCTTTCCCCTTTTATTTACAGACTTCAAAAGCTCAGTTTTATGCTCATCCTTTCGGACTCTGTTTCCTGACATCCATTTGGAGACTGTCTGAAAGAAATTTTCTATAGCCAAGAGAGCTTTTAGAAGTTTCCTCTAAGGGAACCAAGTACTGGAATTCTCTGGGACGTAAGAGACCAAACTAGCACAGGCACTTTAGATGGTCACAGCTGTAGACCCCATTGAAATCTAGGGCAGGGTGTTAGGTCATCTCCTTCCTCAGGTCTCCCCTGAAAAAAAAACAAACCATCATTCTCTGTAGCAGAGGACTCCCATGCGCAGTGGGAGAGGTGGGTGCATTGGGGCAACAAGAAGAGGCTGTGAAGACCTCCGTGCTCTGCAGCACAAGTTTTAACCACACAACTGTCAGAGAAGAAACTGAGTAACCACGCACGTTTTTCCAAAGACCCTGTTAGAGAGTCTGCAGCATGCACTTTTTAGGTCATTATGTCCTTTTATTTATCTTCACTTTCACAGCATCCTCTTTGTCTGTGCCTGTAGTCATCAATCTTATGTTCAAATACTTGACTATAATCTTCTCTCAGTAGTGTCACTTCAAATTGTAAAATTCTTTGCAGGTAACAGTTTCTCAATTTCTGTGAACGATGCATTGATGTAGTTATCAACAATATACTTCCCCCCCGCCCCCCCCCTCCCCCCGCTACTCGTGAATGTCTAGTCATTGAAACATCCAGAAAGTGAGCAAAAGCCAACAAAGGCCTTCTGAGTGTATTTGTAAGTCACTGGCATTGCATGGATTCTCCATTCACTTTATCCTTTGGGTTTTTACTGAAAACACTCTCAAGAGAAGGCCATGGTGGCCATTGCTGCACTTCCTCCCATCCATTGCTAGCAGTTGGAGTCAGGAGCCCTTCATGTTCAGCCCAGTTCTTGCTGGGTATTTCTCTGGCCGGTTCAGTGGCCTTATCTAGTAACTTAGTCACCAAGGACATGAGCACATCCTTAATTCAATAGGAAACCTCTTGTGTCTCCAGTTACTCCTCTGCTCAAGTACGTGGCTGAACTGAGGAACTGTTTTCCTCCAGAAGATCCTGGGGGACTAGCTTTTGATCTAGACTTCAGGGCACCTCTTGTGCCCTGCAAAGCTTGGCAGCATCCATCTGGTGAAAATATCCCTCCCTGCATCTTTCTAACTCATCTCTCTGTAGGAGCCATCTGTCTTTCTAATCTTCCCAAGCACTAACGGATGGCTGTGCTTAAGAGTTTGACCATCCAAATAGAGTCCTCTAATGATGAAGCCAACGATGCAATGATTGCTAGTACATGGTGAGCACTGTGCAGCCTTCCTACAGCTGCTTGCTTGCTTTCACCACTCAAATCCACAGCGTAATTTTAAAAATGAACATCCCAGTTACCCCTAATCTTGTGATTATAATGCAAATATTGACCACTTTTCCTTTGAAAAAATTGTGGAGGAAGGAAGGAATGCCTCGGTGGAACTACATTGTCAGCTATACAAAGCTAAATCCACATTGACTAGGACAAAGATGAATTTGCATACTCAGAATGGGTAATTACATAGCGAAGAACACAGTGTGCATGCTAGGTAGGTAAATTATAATACTCTGAGGCTGTTGTAATGGTAATGTTGGGGGGACAAACCAGATTTACATATTTCAGAAAGTGGGCTTACATATGATTCTTGTTTGTTTAGACAAATCAGCTAATATATTAGCTTAATACATGGTGGAGACAATAGTCTGCCTCCTCAAATATATGTATGCAGAGAAAAATAAAGATATAGAAACAATTCTTTCAGTAAATAGGGGGATTATCCACAAATCCAATAAAAATCTGCAGTTTCTATTTCCCCTGTTATAGTATTTTCTGGCTTGAAAACATTTGAAATTATGCTATTTCCTGATTAGATACCTCTTCAGAATTCCCTAACAGCCATTTTCCTTTTTTTTTTTTTTTTTTTTTGAGCCTTTCCTGGCTTCTAGGTAATAAAAGCCATTGAATAGTTCTTTAGTGTGCGACTGTGGAGTCAGCAGAAAATAACAGTCCAGGCTGCAAAGGAAAACTTATTTAACCCAGTCTTTAGATTACGGTGAATAAATGAGAAGGAGAAACATGTTCCTGCATGTTTTCAGCCTTCAACAATTCAATAACCGTACCCTTTTCAACCTCAACTGACTGAAATACACACTCCAAAGGAAGTTCTGCCATAAAATTGTTTTTATGTTTGTGGTTTTTTTTTTTTTTTTTTAGAAGAAGATCTTCACTGCCCAGGGCAACGGCTTCTCAGTAACTTTATCAGTCTGTCCCTTTTCTGTTTAGGACACATCCCACCACCTTTGGTGTTGGAATACCTACAGATTTCTTTGAGAAAGTAGTTGCAAGATAGAAAGTGTGATTGCTTTGAAAGCAAGCTGTCAAACTTGGTTGAATCATACTTACCTGGAGCAATATTTTAATGAAGCAACTGGGCCGGGACTGGAGGGTTTTTATCTATCCTTTAGGGAGGATGGTGTATGCTGAGTGACTGCTTGTACTCTCACAGCAGTTTGGAAGGTGCCTGGAAAGTTTCATGTGGTGTGAGAGAGCAGAGCAAATAGGAGACTAATTAGATGTAGGCACACAGTGGGGCAAAGCAGGTCTTAGAGTCAGGGAAAGTGTCACATATGTTTGTGTGCATGAAAGAGAAGAAGGAGAAAGGTTCAAGCCTAGAGGTGAGTCCTTGGAAACACAGCCCCACTGAGAGGTTCAGAGGAGGGTGAGCCTCGTTCTACGAGTATCCCTGCCAACATTTTCCAGGAGAACATTAGCAAGTTTGAAAAAGAGGAAAAGAATAATTCTTCACGTAATATGTGATGGCTGTTAAAAAACAAGAATACCACAGATTGCTGGAGATTCAGGGCTGTAGGCCATGTTCCTACACTCTTCATTAGTACATCCAGTACCGATCCCTGCCAGCAACAAAATACACATCTCGATGGACTTCTGGCAGAAGGGAGCCTGTGTTCAAGAGGGTTTAGGAGCAAAGGGATAGAAAGGGATGCCCTGAATGAACCTTTACCTTTCTATAACCCCCAGTCACCCCTCAAAAACAGTGATGGAATATCAGCAAAGCTGTCTCTGACAAAAGGGCTCATGACTAGGTCCATTTGAAAGCAGGGCAGCAGAATTGGAAGAAGTTCATGCAAGTCCAGCAATGGCACATGGAATGTCTGTGGAAGACATGAGCATTTACCTAGAATAATGATGAAAATTCATCAGTCTCCTTCATCTTTAGCTCATCATGTTTCATACAGTCTTTTCTCTCAACGTCATGCATTAACTCACAGGTGGGGAAAAATGGGGTAAACTTTTTAGGTAGAGAGGGATTTTTCAGATGGCTCTAGGGCTGGAGGTAATAGGCACAGACTGAAACACAGGAGGTTCTGTCTGAAGATCAGGAAACGCTTTTTTACTGTGAAGGTGACTGAGCACAGGAACAGGTTGTGGAGTTTCCCTCCTTGCAGGGATTAGCTCCATCTTTGATTTCTGTCTTCCCCGATAATCTTCGGTGGTCTTTGCAGATGGCTCTGGAAATGGTTCATAAGATTCAGCTGAAGTGGCTTCCTGGCTATGGAAGCTAACCAAGGACCACAGAATAGAATAAAGCTATGGAATGTCTTAAGATGGCTTTAAAGTGCAAATGCAAATACGTTGCCAAGATTAGACCCAGTGAAACAAATGCAGCAGCAGAGCAACCTGCTGCAATAAGCTAGTGCATAAATATCCCAGCAGAAAGGGTTCAGAGCCATCTGCAAAGACCACTAAAACTTACCAGGGAAGCCAAAAATTAGAGAGAGAGGTAATAATCGCTCTTCATTGTCTCAGAAGCATACGGGCCTCTTTCCGCATTATGCTACATGAATGTTTTTGTATTGCAGTATCAGCCTTTCGGGGATAAAAAAAAAGAGGGAGGCACAGCAGTTTTAGTAGAGAGCCCAGATATAGACTAACGCTATTAAGTTGCTGAAAGTCCTGGCTGTTTTGAAGGAGCAATCTGGTTACCACTAAAAAAGCAACAATAAAAAAATCTCCCTCCCCCCAAAATTTTGCATTTTTGCATTTGTGTTAATAGTTACCTTTTTTTTGCTCCACAACATGCCATTTTTTTCCAAGAGGTAAGAAAAAAGTGACAGGAAGGACATTTTGACAGGAATGGTAGAGAAGACTTGGGCCAAGGGAAAGTGGGTGGTGGAGGAGATTTGTTACGTGATGCAAAACCTCTCACCTCCATGTCCAGATTCCTCTCCGTCCAACTCAATACCACCCTAATAAATCTCCGCCTCTTGGCTAGTGTCCACATCCAGGCCATGTCATTAGTCACTGGTGACAATTGCTATTAGTCATTATTGTCAGTATAGGAATTCAGTCTGAACAGACTGGCTGGGACGGGAGAGAAACCAGTCTCTCTGTCTGTGCTGAGAAATGTTTGCTGCCAGCGATGTGTGGTCTAGGAGTTGGTAGAGCTGACTGTTGCCCAAAGCGATCCACGCTGCATTTCCATGTCTTGGACAATACTTGCTGTTCTTCTGTTACCAAGTTTTTAATGAACGGCGTGTCGGTATGTGTGGCGCTTCCCTTAGTGTGCACCAGCCCTCCCCCCAGACACTCCAGAAGCTCTGAGATGATCCTGCAATCATCGGTAATAAAAATGTTGCCACTTAATTTGCACTTTCATTTCAAAATGAGGAGATAACGTTCCCAATGATCTGCCTTTAAAGGGAGCTCATTTGTTGCTGTTACTCGGTGAGAATCCAGGGAGATTATCTTGTTTGGTTTGGAAACTGTAGTGTTAATTAAAAGGTCTCCAGAAACCATCTGTGAGTTTTTATTACAATTTGAGATTTGTTCCCACTGATTCTTGTAGTGGGCGGAGAGCAGGGGTTACACACTGACGGCTTGTAATTGCTTCCACATTTGCATATTGATCACTGTGGGCACATTCGCAGCAGAAGTTATTAAGGTCAGTGGTGCCGTCTCGCTTTTTTCCCTCTACGGCGTTTTCCCCAAGTCACCCACGTTCTCCCTGTAAGGACGTTTCCTGCCATTATGTATCTGACATTTCTGTGACTGTGAGTTTATTCAGCAAAATTCCTCCAGACATGCTGTTGTGGATTGTTCCGAGCCACAATCCAACAGGACAGAAGGCGCCTGAGTTAACTTCAGCAATGAAATTATGCAGCAGAAGGCATTATTAAAAGTGGATCTTTAGTCCAATAAATCCTCCTTTATGAGTCAGAGATTGGAAGGGATTCAGAGAAGGGCAACAGAAACAGTTACGGGGCCGAGGGCTGGGTTAGAGGGGATGTGTTAAGAGAGGGAAAGGCATCAGCATTTGATAAGGGAGAAAATTGAGCATGTAATGTGCTGTACTGACCAAGAATGGGGAAGTTTTCAGGAAACCAGCAGTGCACATAAACATTGCAAGAGGTACATAGCAAGTTCCAACCTGGTGATGGGAGAGCGCTAGTTCAGTGATTTTTAGCTCTGCAAAATGGAGGTTTCCAGGTGTGTCGTGAATATAAAGACAGGTATGTGATTTAAATCACTGTCTTTGCACTGCTAGGGATGCGTCCTTTGACTTGGCCCATAACTAAGGGTGGGAAGGACAGCAGTTACTAATACCCTCCCTTTTGATACCTGTATGTAAGGGACATTTTTATTTAACAGAAGAAAAATCCCTGTCATTTGCAAAGGATAACAAGAAATTTGGGAGCTGGAGAAAGCTTTTCTTTTCCAATGAGTGTGTGTTAATTAGCTGTCTGTCTCACAAATGAACTATTAGTAGAAGGTGCTTAAGTAAAATGCCCTGAAGCTGCCACTTTGCTTCTTAACCATCTTCTCCGGAAAAAAGATGTTGGGATCTGCTGTGAAGCCCAGTCACAGAACTGAGGAGAGCCTGCAGCAATCCTCCTGCAAGAAGGATGCTGGCAGCATTTCCATCCTAGCTGTGTTAGATCTCTTGGCAGCTTTTCATTCCAGCGATGACAGTATTCTTTTAACCCACCTTTTATACCTGTCGAGTTTTCCTGGAAGCACCTGCTCTGGTTTGTGCTGCATGTATTCCAGGCTGCTGGATTCTGGATTCATTGTGCATGTCTAATATAGGTGCATCTGGTCTTAAAAATGACTAGTTAAAGGAGTTCCTAGACTTCTGGCTCTGAGGTAGGTGATGCTGATGTTTTCCCAGCTCATTAGGGGAACAGCACCTGCCGTCATCCTGACTTTGGACTATTGGGCTTCAGCGTGGCAGGGAGGGGAATGTGGCTGCTTTCCTCTATTTGTGGCGGAGGGTCACGAGCATTTCCTTTGTTTCCGCTCTGGGTGCTGTCTCTGTGGCCTCCGTTTATGACTTTGTACTAGGATTTTTTACTCTTCTCAGTTACTGCCTGCTACTTACCTCCTGTGCCACTTCTTTTCTTGTGAAAGCATCGTGGTGACTGAGTCAGTGGGGGCTGCTCTGCCAACACCCCTTGGTCCCCTTCGGGGGACAGGGCTTCTCTGCTTAGGGAACGTGGGAAACCTGAAACAGGCAGCAGGGGTGCGGGCAAGGATTTGTCCCAGCTTGTCAGCTACCCATGGGAACAGATGCGAGCAGTGTGTTTCAGTCTGATGCCTCGGCACCTCCTTCCTTCATTTCCCTGGGGAGGCAGAAAGGACAACCCCAGCTCTATTTTCGCCAGGCAAAAGTGAGAATTACTCACCGCAGCGCTGCGCGAGTCAGTCTGGATTTATATCGGCGTGATTGAAATGGGCTTATCATAACGCTGGGGCAGAAGGGGAGTCCAAATTGCTTTGCTTCCAGCGTAGGGCGGCCGTGCTGTGGAGCAGGCATCCTTGCCCTGAGCCTCAGAGCGGATTTCCATCGGCGGCAGGAGCAGACAGAGATTTCTGGCACATGGCACAGGGTGGGGATCTCTCCCTCTGCTCCTAGCGGGACTGTTTGTTCCCAGGGTTAGAAGCCGAAGGCACCAATAATACTACTGCATACAGAACTTTGCTAGGGCACAATGGCTTGCACAATTTAATTCTTTTAATTGGAATTAACAGGGAAAATAATTCCCTCTTTCAGCAGGACTAAGCAGGATATGAACTGTCAGAATTTTTACAAATGTGCTCTCCTGATGGCAGAGGTGCAGAGATACATACTCAGCCTGCTTTAATGAGATTTAGCTGTAATTTTGTGATGAAATTATTCTAGGTTAAACTCAATCACAAAAAAATGTGTTTCATTGTATTAAGGCATATTTGAGACTCAAAAATCTCATTTGTATTATTGGTGAGATAAAAACTATCAGAAATTATGTCATTTTGAGAGATTTTTATTTGCCACATAGATGTTGGAGAACAAATGCTACTCTTAATGCCAGGCCCAGATATACCAGGATGTGATAATTCATGGATTTCTTTTCCAAATAGTTATTAAACTAAGAAAAAGCAATGCAGATTTGCAATATATTGAGATTATTATAGAATACTTAGACATAGAAAGCGGCTTGCAGCTGAGAGATCATGAGTTGTTTCAACTTAAATTAAACGGAAGGCTAAACATTCAACTGTAACTAAGATTTATTATTGCCTAAAAGTGAAGGAAACTAGTTATAGAGGCAAACTAGGCTGTAGACTAGGACTTGAATGCAAAAGTGACTTGGATTGTTTTGGGTTTTTTTTCTCTGTGAGAGAGGAAAACAACTGTAGAATTAATATACCAGACAAAGGAAAAATCTGGTAGGGAAAGACACTTAGTCTAACAGACTTTAAAAAAAAAAAACAAAAACAAAACAAAACCAAAACCACCAAGAAAGCTAAAAAGGGGGATACTTGATGCAGGCAGGAAGTCCACAAAAATGCAAAATGTGATTCAGTGAAGAAAGCTGTTGCTGTCTGGTCAGAAAGCATAGGGAAGAAATGAGAATTCCAAGTATGAAGAGGAGTTATAACACACACACCCCCAAAAAAAAACATTAAAAAAAAGAGAGTAAGTGGAAAAAGGAAAAAAAAAAAAAAGGAAAAAAAAAAAACCAACAACCAAAAAAACCCAACCCAAACCAAACAGAAACAAATAGTAAACTGCAGTTTAGCCATTAAAACCAAAGCAAGGAAGAAGCAGACCTGATTTGTGGTGAGGAGCCAGCAGCAGTAGAGGTGATTTAAAGGCATCCCCAAATACGTGAACAGAAGGCATAGTGCTCTTCATTGCTTAGCAGGGAGGGTGTTGCCAGAGAAAGCAAGAATGCAGCAGCTGCATTTAAGAAGGAAATGGTGTCCCAGACTGCTGACGGGTCTGATGTACCAAATTGCAAGTCTGTTGACATACAGTTTTATGAAGGCTACATGGAAACATACTTCGTACTGAGGAGTGCAGGAATTTCATTTAAGAATCAGCAAAATAAGCATTACGGGCATATACGGGCTCATTCTTTTGACTTCAGTGTTATCCAAAAAAGGGAATAATCATTTAAAATGACAGAGATAATGAGATAAAGTGTAACCTGAGTTTAATAAAGGTAGATTGTGCTGATTACTCTGTTACTGGTCTTTATAAAATAACTGACTTTCTAGAGAGAGGGAATGCAGTAAATCTGATTTATCTGGATTTCAGTAAAGCATTTGCTATCATGTCCCACGTGTTACTAGTCCAGTTGGGAAGGGCAGGATTAGCAGAAGAGAGGATTGCGGGGGGAGTGAGGATCCCTGCAGTGGAGATAAACAACAGGTTGTGCTGCAAGGGTGCATCTGGGCTGGTGGCAAAGCTGCTGAAGTTTGGGCGAGGGAAGCGCGTGATGAAGCCGCATCTGGGAGATGCTGTCACTGCAATAGGCAGCTGGAATATTGCATAGGAACAACCGGGGGCTTCTGAGGGACTGGAGTTATAGAAACAGCAGTTACACAAAAAGTTGTCAAATTAAGTGGATATTGGGGAATTTGGCCTGATAATAGGAATTTGCTCTCTGAGTTATTAAGTTTGCTGGAAATAACAGCTTAGACCTTGGCTGTATTGTTTACATCAGGCAACGATGAACCATTCAAGAAATGTAACTCAGAAAATGCCAAATGACAGTGCAAGTTGTAATAGGCACAGATTACCCATGGAGAGCTAAGGGAATACTGGAATGCTAAAGACATCATCATGGAGACCCAGTCTAACTTGTGCATGCATTTCTGATTAATTGTGTTAAAAAAGATTGAGCACAGCAAGTTCAGAGAAGGTCTTTTCATATGATCTGCATTCGACTGATTTGTTTAGTCCCCAGCAAAATGGAAGATGAAAATGCATTATAATTACTGTATAAATTAACACCAGGGGGTAAATACCAGCAATGTTTATGCTGAAGGCTGAAGCTGGCACAAGAACAAATGGTCACAGCCTGGCAATGAATCCAACCCAATAACTCATTTAAAAGTGAAACTTGATGGACTTTTGAAAGGGTTGATGAGGTATTGCCAGGAACTGGACAGTGTGAACCAGGAGGGTACTTTCTCTCTAGTAATTTTCCTGTCTTGGAACGGCCATTTTTTATAGCTAAAAGTCCAATTATGTTGAGATTGTTTTTTTAAATGGAAGTAATTTATAAACGACATTGAGGAGCAAATTATAAATGGCAAAAGCCCTGCAAGTATTGCCTTGGAAAATTGCAAAAGTGCTTGTAGGTGCACCTTTGCGGGATGCTGCCTGTGAATTGGAACACGCAAAAGGAAGGAAATTATAAAACATGGGGCACGGTGCTACCAAAGGACATTGCAATGTAAGCCTGTGTAAATGGTCAAAGTTGTTCTCCTGTTGTTAAACCTATGTATCACTGAGGGACTTTTCCCAGCTGTGCTCTGGCTGTCTCCGGTGTGCAGTGCAGGACACACCTGGGTGCCCAGCAAGTGCCCATCGTGCCCATGGCACAGGCTTTGCCAAGAGTTGTGGCCGGCAGTCTCGGTCCGTCAGCCATGTCCACAGCTGTGGGAAAGGGCTTGTAAATCCTGCCATGGTCTGCCATGTGGCAGAGCTTTCTTCTTGTTAGGTGAAGGCAAAGTGGAGTCCTGTGGTCTGCTGGGCTGCTCTCTGGTACCTGAACCCAACCCGTTTGTTAGAGCTCCTCAGCCAGAAACCTGCAGGACCTCTTACATGCACCAGAGCTTTTATCTGTACAGCAACGGGGGCTTAGAAGGGGAGATGCTCTCGGCTGGGAGCTGCACTGGCAATTCCACCTGAACGCTATTTTAGAAAACTGTTAATTTTTCCCCTTGCTAAATGAAGTTAATCACCTGCTCATCACTTTGCATCTTCCGTTGTTCCCTTGCTCTTTGCTGAGAGATACAGATGTTTATGATGTTTTCATCTCACTTGTGGCTCGGTGATTAATATTCTGCAAGTTGCTGAGCTTATGGATACCAGCGATTTCCTGCTCTACTTAAGGTACTTAAGTCAGCCTCGTTTGTTTTTCTTCCTCTTGCTAATACCCACCTGGTGAGTTAATTGTGTAGGAAAGCAACCAGTGAAGACAAAAGATGCAGAAAACATGATATCAAGCTCAGCTAGGAGTATTCTGCAGTTCAGACCTATGTGCGTTAGAGAAGGGAGTATGTAAGAGGCTGGATGGCAAAGTTTGCTGTCTTGGAGGAAGCTGTTTCTAGTGACGTTCCCTTGATACGGTCCTGAATTGTGAGCAGGAGTGGTGGGCTCTGTCCTGAGCTGTCCTGGTTTGACTGCAGGGAGGGACGAGCCATGCGTGGACTGCTTTTCCTTCACGGAAGATTGCGTAAGGGCCAGGTGTCATTTTTGAAGGCGTACAGGGATAAATATTCATTTAAAAATTTTGTCCCCCTCTTCCTCAATATCAGTTTGATGTTCTGAGAATAGATGGGAATTCGGGCTGTGTTCCCTGGTTTACCTGAGATGGAAAAAGGTTTGACAAAACTAGGTTAAAACAAAAATGCTGGAGGAGAAGCACATGCAGGTTTTTACTTCTTATTTGGTAACTCATCTACTGAGACCAGAGACTTGCATCTCCAAGCAGATCATGTGAAACAGCAGCAATTGGGAGGGCTGGGCCTGGTACTTTGGTTACACACTTCGACTTTGTGTAAGGAAATATCCACTGGATCAGGGTTTTAGACAAAGGCGTCAGGACTTGCAGAGGAGTGGTTTAACCACCAGGCAGTATGATGTATCGAGGCTGGGCTCTTTTGCTGTCTCCTGGGGGAAATGTTCCCGTTCGTAGAAAACATCGGTGGTTGGACTAAGAGAGTCAGTGGTCTTCCCTTCCAATGCAGCCCTGCTTTCTTCCTGGTCTGGTTTCTTTCTAGCTGTCTCCTTACTATTTCTTCCTTCACCTTACCCTCTGAGATCGCATAATCTCAGTAGCTCCCTTTCTTGATCCCTGCCCAGTCAGTCCCAGTTTACCTCTTGCCTTCCTCATTTTCCCACATTTCCCTTCTTCTCTCTTTCTGGTTGCTGGTCCAGCTTTCTCTCATTTGTATTCAAATTGGCCAACTCCTCCATTTTGTCAGGATCCAGCAGAGAAGATAGATGAAAAGAAATCTCTCTGCTGTCAATTCAGAGCAGTGCTGGCACAGCCTGTAACCATCCAGAGTTGAAATTGCCAGGAATTTGTTCACTGGAATGCATTCAGTTTGGACAGAATCAGTAGGAAATAACAGCTCTTGAACTATAGCACATCTCCCCTGTACTCATGTGTGAACTGCTCGTTTTCACAGATCATCGGTTTAGCTAAAGCTTGGGTGAATATTCTTTACTCCAAAGGATGAGAATAAGGGATGTTTTTGCAAGAAAACTTCACCCGAATTAACACATTTTTTCTTACTTTTTTTCCTGGAAATGTATGAGCTGTCATGGCTGAAAGTTTCCAGGTGAATTCATCTTGAGATAGTTGAAATTGTCAGTCAAACGGTTAAAACTTGGCAAAGTTATAAGCATCTGAAAACAGGGGGTTGTCATGGGATTTGTCAGACATCCTTAATAGTAGTTTCACCTACGAGAGCAAAATTCGGTAATGCAATGTAATTCTGAGGCATCAGCACTGCACAGGTGAACACCATTAGATAACTGGGACCTAAGAGAGTGCAAAACACTAGTACCCTGGCACTTAAGGCTGTGGTTCCGCCTTTATATCTGTAAAGGTTATATGAGCATAATAACAAAGTGGAGAACAGCCTGGTGCTCCTAAGATGAGAGCGTGGCAAAACCCATGCTGCGGGTAGTCGCCAGCACTGTGTCACATCTTGGCCTTGTCACCTGTCCCACGTTTCCACCTCACATCTCAGGTTTGAGCGAGATTTGTGTCAGTGCCAAACTGATGGATCAATGTCCCGTTTTCTAAAGGGCCCTCCCTAACAGCACGGGCTGTGCCAGCAAATCTAACCGAGAAAATCCGGGATAGCAACTCTGGGACATTTATCAATTTGGTTTGAGGCTTGCAAGGTAGAATTTCTAACTTCTCCCAGTGTCAGTACCAGGAGTACAAGATATCCATCCCCAGCAGGTTTCGTCCTTGCGTACCTCTCTCCTCTGCTCAAGTGTAATGAACAGATTAATCCTGGAGCCCGTGTGTCAGTTTAGCCTATCTTTGCTGAATAGATGGAAGAGAAAAAGTGTGGGACAAATGGAGTATACGCCTCCTAGTTGTGCTCACCCTCTCTTGCTCAGTTTCTTGACAGTTTATTTTGTTGCCCTTGGTCTGTCCTGTTACAGATAACAGTGACTTAATACGAGTTCGGTTTCTGCGTTCCACAGAGTGCGTCTAAAAGCATGAAAGTAGAAAAGTGAGGGTCACTCTAGCAAAGAAAAAGGACTTTATGAGTTTTCACCAGCTGGGGAGCTGCCTGGGGCTGTAGGGAGGATATTGGAGACTCCTCTGCAGATTTGTCAAGTCCAGTTTCTGCTTATGAGCTGAACTAAGACAGACCTGCTCTGTGGACTACTCAGTGCCACGTAGCAAGATGTTATGAAAGTGCTTTGAATTTTAAGGCATTCTCTAACTGCTAGAGATCAGCATGAGACCAAATATAGGGTTCTTCCCTTTCCGATTGCTGTCAGAGACCTTGGACATGGCCAGCTCACATATTTTCCAAAATGTTCTTCAAGGAGGAGATTCCATGAGTCATCCTGGTCATGGTGATGAGCCGAGCCCGCATGAAAGTGTTGGAAGCGCTTTGCTGTGACATTAGCTTATGACTTTCTTCTTGCCGCAGGGAACCGGCGTTGCAGTGGGATAACTTTAGTGGGAAACACAGAGTTGTTTCCACTCACTCTTTTCATTAAATGAGCTGAATTGTTCGGAGAGATCAGCCCAGGCTCTCCTTCAGCTGGTCTCCTCTTTAGAAACATTGCTGCCTAGACAACCAGAGAGCTTCTGCATATGTCTGATAGCTTGGGCAAGCAGGCAGTTGTCATGGTTATGGATGCTGCATAAGAACCAAAATAGATGTATAGAAAGAGGGTGATAGAAGTTGGCGCAGATCCTGTCTTTTCTGTACATGAGCTGACAGGATGTAGCATGGAGGAACCACCTGTGTCCTGGCTCCCTCCTGCTCCCTTGAAGACAGGACTAGCCACATGGTTGGCCTCGACAGCTGCAGATGGCAAAAGACGACGAACTGTCTGAAACAGAAGAAGTCATGTAAGTGAAAACTTTGGGGTAGAAAATAGACAAGTGAAGATGTTAATTTGCTAGAAAAAACACATTTCTTGAGTTTTAAATTGCAGGGAATGAAAAATATCAGAGTCTAAGAGCATCAAACTTTCTCTTTCCTTCAGTTATATCTCTTCTCCCTCTTGGAGGGAAATATCAAGACATAACGCTGTCTTTCCTCCTCTCAAACTGGTTGATAAAAGCTCTTTGTTTTTAGCAATGTCTTTTTTTATTGTTTCTCATAATCGCAAAACACTTCCTTGGGCTTTTCTGTACAAATGCATCAAAACTCAAAGGCGTGGGGAGTTCCACTGAAGACACAGTGAGCTGCTCCTCAGGGGATGGCAGCTTCAGGTGGTCAGCTGAGTGCAGAGGGCAAGCAGAGCACCTCTCTGGCTCCTGCTGACAAGGTTCATCAAGCCCCTGGAGAAAGCAGCCCAGCCTGTGCAGCTGCAGCACTTTGTGAATCGCGCGTAAACCACTGCAGGCCGTGAATCTCAGTCACAAGCTCCTGAGAGTTACTGGGCAGAGTGGTTTGTTTTGCAGCAGGCAGGTGTAAGCAGCTGAGAGATTGCGTGAGTCCATCTTCTCCTCCAGGTTTGCGGTTGCACCTGGAGGGCAAGGGAAGTCAGAAGACAGAAAGCAAAGGCACTGGGAGGAGGTGGTGGAGAGCTTTAGTCAAAGGTGGTGCAGGGTTTTGGAAAGAGCTTTGGTTGAACTCTGCACCCAGGTGCTCACAGGATCCCAAACAACAAGAATTTTGGTTGAATTCAGGCTGCTGGCATCAGGTCCGGCACTATCATGCCTTACTCTAGTGCTTTTCCTCTGTCCTCTTTCTGCTACAAAGCCTAAAACTACCTGGACATTTTCTTATAACACCATGGGATAAAGGGTAGAAGCAGAGGGGTTATTCTGAATGCTTTTTAACCCGGTTCTCCCTTTTGAAAGCCTCTTATAGTAGAGTTTTAGATGGGTTTAGGGACAGAGCCTGAATGTGATGTTAGTTAACATGATGGGATAATCAAGTCACTTTGATTTCTCCCCAGGCAAACCTCTCTGCAGTCTATTAAAATGAAATATGATGCCACTGCCATTTCCCTCAGCTGTAGTCAAGGAGATATTTGTTTTAATTCAGCACAAGATTGCCCCACAGGCTCCGATTTCTACTATCCATATTGACATTTGTAATTTATTGCCCTTTTACAATACACACTAAAAGGATGTCGTATTTGCCAGGCTGGCTTTTGAGAACTTCATCTCCGAATCAGTCTGTATATGATACACTGAAATTGTTCTCTGTCTGTCGTTAATGTACTGTGACATACAATATTAACACAGGCTCCATTTGTTTTTCAGGCAGCCTTGGGTTTAGTAAGGGACACAAATAGAATATGGCATATTCACAGAATATAGTGATATTATCCTGGGTATGATTAAAACAGAGAGGCCTTCTTGTCCCAGCTTGTATAAATGTTCAACATGTTTCTGATCAGCTGGCACTTTGCCTTCAAATATAAATGACCTGAGAAGGTACGAGGAACCAGACCATAGATGATAGTACGTGTTACTGTCATGTTTCGTCCAGCAGGGATGCACTTCCTTAAAAGGTGTATAATTTATAAGGCATGTTGGGATGAAAGATGCCGCAGAAGTGCAAACCCCTGTTTTAAACTCCCAGTGTAAGCAAGCCCATGAGAACTGGAACTGTCTGAAGGTTGCAGGCACCGATGCCACGTGAAGCCATACTCAGTGTAATCCACAGGTCAGAGTAGGTGATGCAGGCAGTTACTTGAACTCTTTCATCTAATACATTTTCTAGTTGGCAAATCTGAGTTTTTGCAGAACTTGACTTTTTCAAAAGGAAAATGACAAATTGATGAGACGTTATAATTTTTCAATTAGATGAATTGAAACAAAAAATTCATTTTGGCATTGATATGTCATAACATTATGATTTGATTGAAAATGTCCTTTCTGCTGTGACAGATTCCACTTTCGTTTCTCCCTTTCCTGATTTTTTTTTTTGACTGGTTAATACATCAATATCTTGTCCTGCTTTGAACCAAGAAGATTCCAGACATTCCCAGAAAAAGAAACGTTTCCTAGCAAGGCTGGTAGTTCACTCCCACTGGCATGTATGCGATTGTTCAGCCTGCGATGTGAGGCCCTGCAGCCCCATGCTGAGTTATATTCTGGTTGTTACGTATCTCGCTATTTTCTTTCGGAGAGCAAAACAGTGGCAAAATTTGGCCCCACCACATCCTTGGAACCAAAGTATTATAGCGACTATTTTCTGTGCAGCATTTTATATTTCTTGAGGCTAAAGAGTAAAGTGAAAGAAAGGTAAAAGCAAGATTGCTGGATGGAAAACGAGCTGTTAAACTAATTCAAATCAGATTCCTTTGGGAATGGCTGTGCATTTACAGATGGATCTCATTGTATCGGAGTTTAAGATACTTCAGTGAAGCATCGAGGAGATGCATAAAATCCCTTCATCTTTCCTATCCGTCTCTTCTCTTTCCCATCTCAAAGGCTTGGCTTGTTAGAAAAAGACAATAAAAGACTAATTGCAAAGAATGGGGGATTTTAATTAACTTCATTTACATATCGAGAATTAGTCTAAAATCAATATTAGGCTGTCAGAAAGGAGAATTAGCTGAATGTTTTTTTCTGAGTTTTCATGTCAAGGAAATGTAAGTTTAAGCAATGCAGTTTGGAATACTCTTTGGGATTACTTTCCTCTTCCTTCCCTAGCAGCTCATCCTCATTCATTTCAAGACCCTTTTTTTTCTCCGTGAAAATTCAAGTATGAAGGGAACTTTTAATGTTTTCTTTGTACTTGTGGCAAAAAAGCTGGCCATTTTTATCTGCAGATCTGTTTCTCAGATGTTGTCAGGAAGGGACAGTGCTTTTGTACTGAGAGCCTGAAGTCAAGGCTGAGGAGGAAACACTTTTCAATTGACTGTTCTGAAGGAATAAGGTTGTCTTCCCTAGATGTGCCCATTACTGGTGCCTAGAGAGGCAGATAGACACATTCTGAATACTGGCCTCAGTAAAATTGTTGCAGTTCATCTTTCATCACCCCGTGAGCAGTACCTGGCTTAAATTTCCAAAGCACCAGTGGAGCGACCCAGGAGCTGGCAAAATTGCTCATTATTTTAAGTTGTCTTTCCATCTTTATTCCAAAAGCTGTTGTAATAGATTTTTCTCTCATCAGCATGGGACTCCGTCCCCATCCAGGGTAAAACCAAGTGGCAGATTGAAGTGCTGTCCCAGCTGCGGGATAATTGCCATGTCCTGACGTGGTGGGTTGGCCATGACTTCTGCATGCATCGAGCGTTGTCGAGGGCCTACGCCACCCCATCGGTCCATCTTGCTGGACCTGGAGGGCAGCCAGAGCCAGCTCCCCTCCTTGCCTCAGTGCAGGACAAACCACAGTTTGGGTCTGGTGTTTCTATGTAAAATACTGTACATGCTAATACCACTGCCTAAATAACAATAAACTCCTGTAATTTTCATAGAGGTCTCAGGAGGCTTTTTGCTGCTCCTGGAAGGGGCCTCTGCAGTCCCCATACTGAGTTCCAGTGATTGAGCCTCTGGGATGGGAGTGCATTTTCTCCCCGCTTTGCCATCTCAGCGGTCCCTCTGGTTGCTTCATTCCTTCTTATCCACTGCTAGCTGAGAATCCCAGTTCTCCATTAAAACTACTTTCCTATTTAAAATACAAGATTAAAAGGAAGTCGTAAAGAGCCTAGAACTCCCACTTGGTCAGATGCAGTGGAAATGGGAGTTGTTTTATGTAAAACACATTAAAGTGAATGGACAAAATGGAAGGGAAAAAAGCCGCAGTGACCTCAAATGGGTAAGAGAAGTCAGTTTGGATGATCAGTGATTTGATTTTCTTCCTGAGGCTTGATACAGCCACTGGATTTAGGGTCTCCTCATTTGGGGAGACGTTCAGAGCAGAGGGAGTGGATCAGACTGTTACAGACTTTCAGATGAAGGAGTGCAAGGAGCTTGTTTCAGTTTAGGTGATACGTGGAAGAAAATGCAAGGAACCACAATTTTTGTCCTCCTACTGTCTCCCCTGTCATACTCCACTTGCCCTTCACACCGCCTCTGTCCCCCAGCGTGGTGGTGTGGTGGCTTCCCATGGGACTACTGTATTTTTGGCACAGTGCCGCAAGTGGGAAGAGCCTTACAGCTTCTCCCTACAGTGTGAGCTTCACGTGCGCTTCTGAGAAGTGGGAATCCACATTTCACTGGGCCACACTTCCACACCTTCCTGAACTCAAGCAGCCATCTTGCATGCATCCGCTTGTACTCAGTTCACGATCCTGGATTTGAAATATCCAGGGTGGGGGGGAATGAAAGCTGAGATTTTGGAGAATGCAAAGATATTTTTAAAAAGTTGCCATTCTGTTATAGTGATATTGATCTAGTCTAAGCTGAGAGAGATGTTGTGGTTCTGCAGAATTGTCACTGAACAGACCTTATTTGTAAAATGTGAACATAGACCCAGATGCTGAACCCCCAGATTTCTGCAGCACTTTGGCCCAGCTGTGCAGCGCCTGTTTTTGCAGGTCCCTCTTGCAGCCACCAATGATTTTCTGTTGATTTGAGATGGACAATGTTGATTTAGATTCATCACGCATTTCAAGAATATTTTCCAATCACGTTACACTCTGAGTTAGTTTTAAATTATCCAAGTTTAAAGACATAAAGAAAAGAAAAAGTGTCTTAAACCCAAAGATATTTATTTAGTTGTACATTAAGAAGCGTTAAGATTTCTCCCGATACATACATAATAAAGCTCAGCAAAACAAAACAGTATCTTTTCATGTGCGCTAAGGCTGATTCATCACTGACATGAACATTGTTCCCCTTCCTGCCAAGGGAGGAGATAGCTCAGCCTTTGATCTTCAGAGTGACTGGCGATGGAAAAGCCCTCAGAAGTCCATAATCTCTCTTTTTTTCAACCTTAGCTGCATTGAGAGAAGGGTCCTGCAGGTTTTCTATATCAAACTGCGTGTTAAGCTTGATTGAAGGTTTTGATTTCTGTCCCCCTTCTTCTAGAGGTCTTCCTGCTCTGTGGTGGATCTACAAGTATCTGCACACAGGTGTTGGTGTTCCATGTCAGGATGAAAATTGGCATATGTAAAGTCTTCAAGAATGATAATCACAAATCTAAGAAGAGTCAGCTGGTTTCCCTTGTGACCTCCTGACCTGGCCTACAGCTCCTATGGTTGATGGAGTCTGTGGATTACCCACTAACCGCCATGGTGGTTTAGCTGGGCAGAAATGAGTAAGACATCTAGAAACAGGAGTGTGGCTTCTCTCCAAGTTGGGAAAATGGATATAAGGCACTTTGGTTTCACCTCTGATGAGGCATCAAAGTGTCCTAGGAACAAATGGTGGGGAAGAGTAGACACCTTGTTCCTCATGTTTGCTCTTCTATAATTACAAATAACTGTGTCACTGACTTTTATTAGATTCAGAGTCAAAGAATATCCACCCTGAGTCCCACAAAATGCTTCTCTAAAAAGATCAGTCTTAAAGGACATAATAGGAAATGCCAAAGGCCACAATAACAGTATTAATTTTATGACTACAGAGGATAGAAATGAGACATCACGTTTGAACTTTGCATAAAGAAATGACATTTTTATATAAATGCGAACCAAAGCTCAGAACATTTTGGCTGAATATTATTTAGTGACTCTTGTTCTCTCCCAAACAGAATGTTCCAAACACAGACAGATCCTTTATCTAGAAGAATATATCCATCAGAGAATCCACTTGCCCGCCTCTTCTGTTCATAAAATATGTAATTCCTCAGTCATCATTCACACACATACTATTACATTGATTTCCTTGTCTGTCGTTGATGAAAATGGTTCCATTCAACCTAAATTTGAGAGGAGAAACAAGGACAGGCATGTGTGGGGGAACAGAACTGAGCTCATATACTGAGCCACAAACCACGCTAATGCCCAGAATTTTCTAGCAATACAGCTAAACTACGTATATGTGGACCAAAATGATGGTAATGGTTTAGTTAATTAAACCATTGCCAGCCTCCTGTTGTTGTAATATATATTAATCTCTAATACTAAAATAGCTGAATGTACCCAGACAGTGCAAACAACTTGATAAATTGTGAATTAACTCTCAACCTGCCTATATAGCTAGAGGGAAATTATTGCTTCATCTGTTCTGTATCATCCATGGTCTGAGTCCTGGTCCTCTGCGCTGTCAATGGGCAGGACAACGTTCGTTATTTATTGCCGACAGGTTTATGAATAGAATGTAAAAGCATAAGTAAAACTGCTAAGTTTTGTACTGGGAAAGCTGCTTAATAGTTATTCCCAGCAGCTGTTTGCTAAGGGGAAAAAAGAATAAGGAAAAGTAACCAAAAATACCTTCTTAATTAACAGTTTGTGTTGAAGAGGACCAGGGTGATACATGGGGACAGTCCTTTGGGATTAACTGATGTCTGGTGGTTACTGTCATGGTCAGGACTGTTTTCATCTCCGTTTTTCTTGCCTCATCTTCCAGGCAGTAGGTCAGGTTAGTCTTTGCCTAGAGCATCTCTGCCATCCGAAATCTCCTCCCTGTGAGGGCTCTTCCTGCCTGTCATTGAGCTACTTGCCAGACTTCAATGAGCAAAGCGATAAGATGGGGCTGGAAAATTGTTCTGTTCTGCAGAGCTCTCCGTGCCACACAAGCACGAGAACTTGGGAACAGTTTGGGGAGAGCAGACGAGATTGGGGTTCCTGCTCTCTGCTGGAGCACCCAAACCTGGGGAGGGCACGGAGGCGCAGACCCACACCTCAGACCTCCCACTGGAACTCTGTGCGAGGCACAGATATTTTGATTTTGATGAAGCACTTTTCAACGGAAGAAGTTTCTTTTAAGCTTTAGGGTTTTTTTAGGCAATGCAATGCTTTGCTTAGTTGTCGTTCATTAGCTCCACTGAACAACAGCCTGAGAAGAGGTGGTGTGTACATACTCTGGATATCCCAAAGTCAGTCATACAACTCTTTCTCAGGCGGGCAGGCAGGGCTGGCTGTAGCCGTGATGGGGATGGGGACGGGAGGGTGGGTGCATGGGTGTGGAGTGTGTACTGTGGGGGCTTGCCAGGCTTGACCTCCCTCCTTGCCAAATTAATCCATCCCTACTGTCTCCAAACTAGTGAGCACATCTGAGGAGCTGCCCTTTGGCCTGCCCTCACCAGCAGATGGAAAGAACTGAAAAGGGAGGGAGGATTCTTCTTGCAAAGCCCCAGTGCATCTCCAGGGGTGGGGGCAGAGGAGAGGGTTTAAGGCACTGGGGAAGGACAAGATGCCCTGCCAGAATGTGTGGGTGTTCTCCTGGGAGGATTTGCGAAGATTTTCCATAGGGAACAACCAGCCACCTGTGCAAGCTGTGGTTCTCAAACCCTTCTTATCAGCCCTCAGACGGGAGAGATCACAGCCAGTTCATTTGATGTTTGAATCAAATGAGGCTACATTTAATAAAGCAAATCCAGGAAGCATCGCAGGCCCCTTTCCGCTGCTGCTGCCGCCTCTGGGTTTGTTGTCAAGGTTGTTTAACAACCTTGACAAATGTTCTTAATAAGTGACAGGCTGCCTTGGCAGGGCTTCCATGCACATCAAACGTGCTGCTCGAGGTTAATCCAGCCGTCCCACTCGGGAGGGATGGGAGAAACTCCTCAGACAGAGCCTCATGTTTTGCGGGAATGGGGCCACCCTGCAGTGGGGATGTCCACATGGAGCTGCGGAATTCATGGTCCCATGGACACAAATGGCAGGTCTGATGGGATGGTAACATTTCTTTGCTGCCTTTTTTTTTTTTTTTTTTTTAATCCTTGCAGCTGTGATGTGTCTGGGCAGACCTGCCAGTGTCATTTTCTGTCCTTGGTCAGTGTGTGACATTTTTTATGATGGCCCTTTATAGGCCACATTATCTTCCCTTCTATTACTTAAAAATCTATTACCTTTTTATGCATCAGTTCAATCTCCTTTTCTGCAATGAATTGCTTTGTGGTAGGACACGGAAGTTCAAAAATGCTGTGGCTGTGGATTTGGCTTCCCCGGGAGCTGAACTGATGCAATGACTTTTTATTTAAGCTAACCTTTAAATTTTGAGGCTACAGAGGAAATTTTCCTTGAGGCAAGTTACACCATTACTGCCATGGTGGGAACACTTGCATGGTCTCTGAAGCAGTTTGTGCTGCTCAGAGAGGGGATATTTTATTGGGCACCCCCCAGGTTGTATCTGATGTGGCAACTCCTACATACAGTAAGAGAACTTGCATGCAAAAAGTACAGTCTGTGGCTGGAGTTGTCTGCATCCAATACAGATATTAACTGAGAGTCACTGATGGCAAAGAAAAATGGGGAAATACAGTCTGAAGAAGTCCGTGATGGTTTTGACAATTTGTGCCCTTTTAGACATGAAAAAGATTTTCTAGTCTGTCAGGATCAATATTGAGCTGAGCTCTGCACAACTGGTCTCGCCGTCGTTCATTAGCAGAGTGCCCAGAGGCAGTGATTTGAAATTACCATGTCACTAGATTTTTGCAAATATTTTTTCCTTCCCTCCCCTGCCTCTGGTTCAGTAACCAGTATCCTCTTGGTCTCAGCAGAGTCCAGATATTGGTGGCAGATAATTGTAGAAATCGTCAAAAGCTCAAAGGGCGTGCTTTTCCCTCTGGTCTGCCCTGACAGTCGGTGTCTGGCATTAGACGCTGATGTCCCGGCTGAGGACTGAGACTGCTGGAGGATGAGAAACAGGATCCCTGCTCTCCTCTCTGATTGCAGGGCCTTTAGATTGCAGCTCTGCAGTCTTACGTTTAATAACATAATTTACCTACTATTTAAGTCTACAAGACTTACACTGAACAGAGTTGTTGTAGTATGCATTTGCCTCAGCAAATACACATTATCGTGCACTTACAAGTGAAATTTTTAGTGGTCAAAATTAAGTTTAATCATTTCATTGGATTTATAGCCCTCATGACTGGTAGGTAACTGTCACTGTCTGAGTGCCGGTGTAGCACTTGTGTGTGTCCGTACGTGTTTCCCTGGCTTGCACGGAGCCTGTCTGCTCGTATGCCACTGATAGTTTCTATTTCGATCTCAAGCAAGGATTTAGCAGCCATGGCAGAGCAGCAGTGAGGATTCCTGTTACGGAGAATTAAATTACTTTTCAGAATAAGCTGCGGCAGAACAGTCCCCAGCACCCTGTGAAGCAGTGGCATGCATAATTAAAAACCAAACTACTCATGTCAAGCAAATGAACAGAGCATGTCTTGTCAGCTTCCTCCTTTGCCTTTTTATTTTTTGTTACTGTATGTCAACCCTGGCTTTGGAGTTTGCAAAACCCAGTCATTTGCGGTGCCTCTTGCATCATTAGTATGGCAAACACAGCAAGAATCAGCTTTCTTGTGATAATAAAAAACCAGAGCACAGCGACTGCCAGACTAGGTCAACCCTGTATTCCCATCTCATCCTGTAGCTTGCCCATTCAGAGTAGACAAAAAAAAGTTCTCCAGCAGATAGGACTGAGATCATCTGCCAACCCTATTTGTGTGCCGTCAGGTGATTTAGCTCTCCATTGTGCTCCCTCACTCAGTTTCTCCAGTTATCCGCACTGACTGGATGGCAGCTTGCTCCCAAGCTCTGTTTTGGAGGGAACCACCTGGTTCCCCTGGGGCTGTGGATGTAGCAGCTGTTCCCCAGGAGTCAGTACAGAGGAGAGAGCAGACCAGGTTTGGTTTCTTCCAGTCCTTGTGCAGTCTTCCAAAATTACCCTGGCAGGTCTTATATCCTCTTACATCCCCACAAGCAACCCAGGGCAAGCAACACTTGGTCCCATGCTCTAAAACCATCACCACTGGGTTTCACCACGACCCTCTCATTCTTTCAAGGACTTGAACCTGAAGAAACACACGGCAAATAATGATGGTGTGACAGAGCCACAACAGCACCTCGTACAGCCCAGACCTGTGGGCCAGGGGCTGTGCAGGCACAGCAGTGTGCCTTTGCAGGGGGTTGCCACAGCAATTTGGACATGAACCCATCTCTACAGATCTGGGTGGACTGGGTACATGTAGCACCCTGCCTGTTGCCGGGGCTTGAACATTCGCCCAGATTTCTCTTACGCAGCTCTCAAGAACATTTCCCTCCCATGTCCAGTCCTTCTCCTCACCACATGTGTGTCTTCAGCCCTGGAAAAAGATGAAACTTGGGCCCAGAGAGAGAATAATGCAAATTCTCCCTGGGTGAGGGAGAATCCAAACTGATCAGCAGTCCAGCATGTTCCCTAAAATTGCTCAGAATCTCACATAAGAGAAATTTCTCTTATCCTGAAAATCAATAAAAGCCAATTAACTGGAGGTTAGAAAGGGTCCTTGCTGATAAGCCAAATAGACACTTGGCTTCTTCCATTCACCTGTGAGGCTCATTAACAAAATCTGAACCAGTTCCAGGGACCTGCTTGCTGTCTCCCCTCGGGGCTTGCCCTTCCTCCCAGCCCTCATAGCCCACCTCTGTCAAACGGAGCACTTTGGGCAAATCACTTAGCTAGGCGGCTTTCAAACGCTCTCTCAAAGGAGAGCTGGGTTGGGAAGATTTAATTGAAGATGGGTTATAAAAAAAAAAAAAAAAAAAAAAGAGAGAAAGCAAGGACACAGAGGGGCCGTTCCAAGGGAAATAGTTATTAAGCAGCTGGAGAATACAGCAAAGAAAGCTCTGTATAAAGAATTAGCTGCATGAAAGTCCATCCACTTTTTATAGACTTACCTTGATTTTTTCACACTCCAGTACTATTATTAACTGCCTGAACCCATATTTCTGAACAGAAAAGATTTATGTGTCTAAAAAGCATGTAAGTTTGAAAAACCCAGGCCTTACTCTCATCTCAGTCCCATCGCATCTACTCAGTGATGTTAGTAAGCCCTTTGAGAATTCTCCACAAGGAACTCCTATATGGGCAAAAGGTGGCTGGATTAAATTAATGTGAAGTGGGAGGACCCGTACTTGCAAAAATCACCCTCAGTGCATAGCAGTGTGTTGCAGTTAAATGGGGAACAGGCTCTGAGGAGTCTTGAGCAGTTTGTCTTGAGTCTGGTTCAAGCCAATTAACGGTGCATGTGGTAGGAGAGCGTACTCCTAGAAACACGTATGGATTGTGCCAAATTAGGATTAACTTTGGAGGATATAGTCAGAATTCAAGTATCACCTTCATACTTGGAGAAGTAATCCAAAATCAATAGAGTAGAATTCAGTAAAGATGAGTTTCTTGTGAGTTACACTCTAGAAAGAAAACTTAAGTGCACAAATAGAGAATGAAAAATGTTAAAGGCAGCAACGCTGCAGGAAAGAAATAGGAGTTTACAGCCTACCACAAACTGAACGTGAGTCAAGGTTGCAGGGGAAGCTTATAAAAAAAGCACCTTTTATACTGGCTTTGAATGGATGCCATTGGGAAGGGGTTGTTATTCTGCTCCTCAGGTGGAGGACTGGAGCCTGTTCTGTGCTTAAGAAAACCACAGGAAAACTGTAAAAAAAAAATCAAAAAACAAAGAAGGCAAGGAGGAAAAAAGAGGTCCAGAGGACAACAGTAAAGTTTAGAGAGAAAAATGTGAATTATTGGGAGGATGGAGTGCGTTTATTTTGTTTTTTTTCTTAGAAGAGAGAAGGTCAAGTATGGCTCAGAGGCGTGAAGGATGACAGACAGGCATGAGAACAGCATTCACACACACAGAAATTGTTCTTAGGATGATTGGGACCAATTGTTCTATGTGACCGCTGTGGGAATGGCAAAAAACCAAGAGGTTTAACTCTCAACAACAAAGGAAGGAAGAACTCCACTAGCTAGGGGGCCACTGGACCAAGTAGTTAAGGGATATTGTGCACATTTAAGACCATGTTAGGCAAATATCTGTAAGGATTGGTTTTGCTATATTTCCTCCTGCTTCAGAGTAGACAGACAGATTTGAGATCTCTAGAGATACTTCCTGGCCCTGAAGTCAGTGATTTATATGACATCAGTATTTTCACATTAAAATGATGCTTGGCTGCTCAAGTGTCTCCTAAGCAAAGACACTCGGAATGATATTCTGTCCTTCTCTGTACATCTGCAGTCACCGAATTAATTTCTGTGTATGCATAGCAGGCTGTAGGCACAGGCACGTCGCTGACCTGGGATGACGGGCTGTAGACAGTCTGTGTATTTTCGCTCTATTCAGTTCCTCTTCTTCCACTTTCTGAGACCTGTTTGATTACCAATGGCATTACACGTCATTGAGCACTGTTAATAACCTCAGTTAATCACAGCTGCGCATTTCCCCTTGAAAGAGTTCAAACGGTGAGAGCGAGCGCAGCCAAGTTTAATGCCTCCACTGCGGAGCTGGTGTGCTCCCAGCCCCGGCTGCCGGGCTTTGCGCAGGGCCCGCAGGACCGGGCGAAAAAGAGCTGCAAATGCATCAGAGAGATGGCCCTCCTGTAGTCTGTTTGGTTGCTCAGATGAGGCTGAAAATTTTCCTATGGTTTTGGAGCAGGATAATAGTTACGATCCAGTTTTGCACACAGAAATTTGCTTACTGTGTATTTTTTTGTTGCATTAGAATTCAGGCCTCTTCCCACATCCTGTTATTATTAATGAGCCCTGTGTATGTAACATATCATAGCCACTTCTAAGTCTTAAATAGCGCCAACAGTTTGATTACTTATAGATCTTTGTACATCTTCTACTTCATCTACATTACAACACAGATTTCCAATAGTATTTGGATGTGGAAAGATGCTTACGGAAGCTTTGTGGGATTTACAGATGTGCTTAAATGACTTAGGTGCCTAATTCCCTTTGACGCCCAGTGGAAGCTAGGTGCCAAAGCTGTTTCATAGCCTTAGTAAGTAAACGAACTACATGTCAAAACTGCTAAATATCTGCCTTGGGAGATGGGCACCCAAGCATGTACTGTACTCTGGTATAGTCTGTCTATGACAGTAATTAAAGTAGGGAAGACTGATGCTTTTACATCTAAAAATCCAGGGCCAGATTTCCACTTGTGACCATCCACTGTGATATTACATATACTGATCTGAAGCCATTAAACCCGGGGCTTATTACTGAGCTGATGACAAAATTCAAGGAACCACTCAAAATCAATTAATTTTAATGCCAAGGGCCTCTGACCCTCAAACCTGCAACCACATCTGGCACGGAAAATGGCATGGATTGGTTCCAGACCAAACTTAGAAAGGTATGAGCTGCTCTGCAAAGTAGCTGTGGAGCAAAGGAAAGGAAAATATTATGTAAAAAGTGGGATGATTAATATTCATGCAGGTGCTAAGGAGTGACATTTTGATTCCCTAACACCAGTATTAGCATTTTGCTTTTTGTCAGCAAACCTGAATTGATTTTTGGCTCAGTTTTGCCCTTTGAGGTAAATCCATGGTAATAAAGTTGTACTTTCACAGCTTACTGAGTGTGCGTACATGCGTTAGAAAAAAGTGGATGTTTCGATGTAAAATGAGAGTCAGTATAAAAAGTAATGTAGCAAGAAGTCTTTTAGTAATAGCCCTTTCTGTTGGCCACTGGTTTGTATTTTCACGGTGGCTGGATAGCCTGGGGCAAGGAACGTGCAGGATAAAGAAAAGTCCATCTTCCCAAATTCAGATGGAAACTCAAACAGGTAGAGGGACCGTGGAAAGCAGCTGGAAGGACCAGTGGGATGTGCTGGGCTCCGTTACAGCTCCGTCCTGCGGGAAAAGCCAGCTGCAGGGGCTCTGCCTGGAGTGGGGCTGTCACAGCACCGAGGTCCCCGGAGTAATTACTTGGGAGCCACGGTAGTGAGAGGTTATTTACCCTGCTGTTGAGGTTATTTGTCTCGGTTTAAAGAGCTGCACAGTGAAAATATCATTATTGGCAAAAGATCTCAGAAGAATGAGTCTCTTGCAGTGCAGTTGAGCGTTCACTGCCTGCTGATCAGTTGCGGGACCTTTACGCTCTGATTAGAAGCTGAGTGTGACACTTCTTGTTTTCAGAAACTCCCAATTTAAATTAATCAAGCGCAGAAGCACACTCTGGCTGGCAGGACACTCAGGAAATCAGCTGGGAGCCAGGGTGATATCTCCAGCTCTCATCTTGTTTCTCTCTTATTGCCACTGCTTGGTGACTCTTGATTTGAAAAATATTGGCTTAGTAGAAATGGGCTTGTCACCTGTCCAAATAGCCAATCTCCGATACTCTGAATGTCTAAAGGATTTTCACTAGGCGTGACTGAAGGGTTCATCAATAATACAGAAACAGCATTTAAAATACAGAGGAAAGTTTTGTCAAGGGATCTTCAAGGTCAGGGGAGATCCAAAAAGTTTTACCCATCCATGCGTGGGTAGTGTTATTTGTCTTCTTTGAAGGCGTAGGAAGTTGCTATTAATATTATACCTGTATTGCCAGAACAGCAGGGAAATCCTGCTGTCAGCCACAGCCAACCACAACCTGTCCCCTCCCTGGCAGAAGTAGAAACTGTCCAAGAACAACCTCCAGTGTCTTCACCTAACACCAAAATGGTTGCAACTTGGCATAGGCACCGTCAGACCAAGGTGAATGCTCAGAATCTGATGAGGTCCTTGATGCTTCCGTCCAAGATGGAGATAGTACGTGTCAATGTTTTTCCAGTCTCCACAACATCAGTAAAATATTCAGATTTTGGGAATCATTGCCCTAAATACCCTTTTACTTACAAGGGAGATGAGACTCTGACGCTGTAAATTCCCTGTGGGGTCAGGTCCCTGGTTTCTGCGCCCCCAGGCGATAAGGAGACACACACACTGCAGTGAAATCCTCGCAGACAGACCCAACTGCAACACCGCTTTCGTTCCCTCAATGAGTATATGAATTTGGACAAAATCAAACCTAAAAAGCACAAGCCATGTAACCCGCTGGTACCAAACTTGCTGTCTGTGCAGAGAGCCTCTAATGAAATGTGCCTTTCTGCTGGAGCTGTCTGATCCCCTGCTTTGTCACAGAGCCACCCTGGTGTGACGGGACATGGAGGCTGTAGCTCTGCTAGCCACACTCCTCCCTCTGTTGCCTGTTCCATCCATACCAGGCCCTGCCCAGATTATATTTTAAGATTATGTTTTTTAAATTCTTTTGTTGACTGTATCATTTTTAATAAAGAGAGGACAGATGGAAAGCAAGGCCCCAAATGCATCTGCTGGACCCGGGGCTGGGTCAGGATTTTGCTTTCTCTTGCTTTCTCTCACCAGTGGCGATGTTGCCTTTGCTAAGGGCAAGGTCTAGTCTCAGCGTGGTTGTCCTGGGAAGGCTGTTGTTTGGATAAGACAGGAATTGATGAGCAAGAGTTACTGAAATCCTCTCTAGTGACCTGCTCTTAAATACAGGGATAAACAGAAGAGAGGAGGTTCCTCTGTCTGTTTGCAGTGGTCCAGGCACGTTTTGCATACCTGTTGCTGTATTTTTAGGCTGAAGATGTGATGGACCCAGAAGCTGGGGGGGGGGGCGGTGATTATATGAACGCAGTTTCCTACTAAGAGAAAAAAATGCTTTTGCTACTCCGTGTGTGCCGGTGCTGTGGGGTAGTGGATAGAAGTTCACACTGTCCAATCAATGAGATTATCTTTAGCAGGGGGAGGCGGTGTTTTTGAGGTTGATTTGTGTTTCAATTTCTGATTATCTTTTCCACGTGATGACAGGGCTGCCCACAGTGCACTCCCAGCTCTGGGATTGCCATCAGGGCATGCTGCAGAGGAGAGCAGCCAGGCCATAGCACGTGAGCTCCGTTCTCCTGCTCTTCCCTTGCTCCGAAGGGCGCCAACAGCCTCCTTGCACTGGGGCTATGATGTGCAAACCCCATTCAGTCCTGGCGATGCACTCAGGGTCTGAATTTCTGAGTACGGTTGCTCCTGACAGTCGATCACTGCATGTTGCCTGTAACTCTTTCCTTCCTTGGAAAGAGCTTTTCCATGGAAATTAACCTGTTTGGACAAAGATTCTTGCTGTTGCCATTTGGATTATTTTTGACAGAGTGAGTTGACAGCAACAGCAGTAAACTGTCACGTGCTTGGGCAGGAGCCGCGTCTCTGCACCACTTACCAGCTGTTGCGAGGGTTGCGTGTGGTGGGGAGGAGTTGGGGGGTAGACCTGGGGGTTCCTGTCTGCAGAAGTGCAGCAGCAGGACAGGACGCTCCTTTTCCATACTAAAATTTCCTCCAGGCAGAAGCAGAGAGGTTTGCCCATTCCTGAGGTTTCATCCAGGCTAGCAAATCTCCAGAAATCCCACGCAAGCAGCTGCTGCACATGTGTAGGTGGCACAATATATTTGCGTCAGCCTGGGGCATCTAAAATACAGCATGTGTTGAACTCATTCAGCCTTTTTATGCAGCACCTGTACAGTACTGATGCGCCAGGACACGCTGAATATATATGTCGGCTGGGTATGTCTGCAGAGGAGTGACAGGAATGGATAAGCCTTAGCACGGTGCACCAAGCGCTCCCACGTCCCACGAGGCGGTAGGGATGGCCTGGCTGCAGGACTGCCCTGCTCGCCTGCGGATGGCTCGGGGCTGAGGAAGGTCCCCCAGGAGGATCCCTGCTGATTCTCAGGGTGGTTTGAGAAGTGGAGAGCCTGAATATCTGCTTCCTCAGAGGCTTTTTCCCAAATTCCTGCCAAAAGAACTAAGGGGAGGTGATGAGGGCTGCTTATGTACCAAGGGTTGCAAGGGTGAGAGCAAAGCGGGGACGGGAAAACCCTGTGCCAAGCCCTCTTAGCCCAGGCTGGACCAGTTCACAGATCCTGGATCCAGTGTTTTCCCGTGTGATTAGATGCCAGCTGAGGGGCCTCTGTCTGTCACTGCTCTGTGCCGTGATGCAGGATTGCAGCAGAGACAGGGTAATAGATGCGCTGAAATCAGCTGTATGAAACTCATTTCACATGTCCAGCACTTGGAGATTTCTTGGTGCCTGCCAGGGCTGAGGTTCTCTGTGTTGGGACAAGACGTTGACAGTGACCTTGACCCTGTAACTTTCTTGCTCCGTCATGCCAGCAAAGTTTCCCATGGGAAAACACTATGTCCCTTTCTTGTTATGCTTTAAAAGCCCTTTTCCTCTGTCGCATTTCTCTATGGTGGAAGTGGCCAAAGTTGCTTCTTACAGTCAATTGAAGTTGAAATAGAAGCGGTTTTATGTCTAATTTAGATTATGGCATAGCATGACCTGTGCCTGAAGGACCTGGCAGAGCAGATGAATTTCTGGGTGATTTCATTTGTGTAAAACTGTGGCTCAGTAACAGAAGCTTGCTGTGGTGAAATAAAGTGCCAGGGAATAGAGAAGGAGGAATTAGAAGTGGAAAACAGATAATGTAAGTTATGAGCAGAAGGAAGGATGTTGATACGATGTGGCATTGCCCGTATCGTGAGGCTGAAAAGACTCAAGTTTTTTGAGGATTTTAGAGCAAAATGGCATCCTGAAAAGCATGGGAGAGAGCACATCCCTTTCCCCGTCCAAACCGCCCTAAGAAGAAACACCCTGCAGGGTCATCCCTGAAAGTGCTATTGTTGGATATGCTGAAGCTGGAATCACTGTGCTTCCCTGCTGTTCCCAGCACATCTCTCCTGAAAGTGCAGTCAGTGCAGTTGTTCTGCATGACCTGTGAATGCCGACGCATCTCCCCGGTGCCTTGTCCCTGAGTGCACACCTTTAGCTTTCAAATATTTTTGGGAGCTGCAGGATTGCCTGCCACACCTCAGGTTATCGCCGGCTGCTTTTTGGTCATCAGATTTTCATACATTGTCAGTTTTCAGCAATTCCCCTTATAAACACTCCTGAGTATCTGGCCGCAAATTTTCCTAACCCCACAATATTCTAGTCACTGTCTGCACAGATTCATCCTTTGTCCCAGCGTTGCATAGGGGTGTGGAGCAGCTAATACAGGGGGAAATTGCTGTATGAATGATTCATGCTGGGACGTTCCTCATCCTGTTCAGTTCAAAACGAACAGCAAGAAATGGCACAATTAGAACTGGGACAAGAGGCCCTTGAAGCGCTGTGGCCATCCTGCATTGCCTGTCATGGCTTTCTCTGCTTTGTGTCTTCACGTGGAGCCGAGGGATGTCACAGCACCTCATCTCGGGGCCTTTTGAGGAGCCACAGCTTAGAGGGATTGTGCTGGTGAAGCTGTGAGCTGCATCCAGCTCTGGTTTGGCTTTTGATCACCAGGAGATGCGTGTGTCAAAGTGCAGCAGCAAGAATGACAGTGTGCTTCATTCTTTTGCCTACAGGGACAACAGCCCACTGCTTGAAGCACATGGCGTTCAGGAGCTTGCCACATTGATTAAGGGAAGGCGTATCAGGCTTTGACAAGTTACACTGGAGGCTGAACATTGTCAGCTGTAGAGAACATGCTAGCACATATACTGCATACATAAAAAGCTATTTATCTTTGCAAAGGGAGGAACTGCTGCTGATGATAGGAAATTCATTTCCATGGGCCTTTTGGGGCTTTTTGATGTGCATGTGCTCGGCATCGCTGCTGAATGACTTTATGTTTCCCAAACATTGATGCTACTACTGCTAGAGTCAGAAAAAAGAGATGGGCCACAGCAATGTTGTGCCTCAGTGCCGGGGCTCTTGGGCTCAGAAGGTGATGTAGAGTGGAGCTTTCCTGCAGAGCGGACATGACCACTCTGGTGAGACCCCACCTGGAGCACTGTGTGCAGCTCTGGAACCCTCAGCACAAGAAGGACATGGACCTGTTGGAACAGGTCCAGCAGAGGGCCATGAAGATGATCAGAGGGATGGAGCACCTCTGCTATGAGGACAGGCTGAGAGAGTTGTGGCTGTTCAGCCTGGAGAAGAGATGGCTCCAGGGAGACCTTATAGCCCCTTCCAGTACCTAAAGGGGGCCTACAGGAAAGCTGGAGAGGGACTCTTTATCAGCAAGTGGAGCAATAGGACAAGGGGTAAGAGTTTTAAACTGAAAGAGAGGAGATTTCGATTAGATATTAGGAAGAAGTTCTTTACTGTGAGGGTGGTAAGACACTGGCCCATGTTGCCCAGGGAAGTTGTGGCTGCCCCATCCCTGGAAGTGTTCAGGCCAGTCTGGGTGGGGCTTTGAGCAGCCTGGTCTAGTGGGAGGTGTCCCTGCCCATGGCAGGGGGTTGGAACCAGATGATCTTTAAGGTCCCTTCCAACCCAAACCATTCTATGATTCTATAAAGGGCAATGTTTTGTGGCTGCTCTGTCTGGCATGCCAGTGCCTTCCCATACTGGCCTGAATGGGGCAGAGAAAAGCTTTTCCACTGAAAGCATTGGTCTGGGATTCAGAAAATCCAGATTCTGACTCTGACACAGCCTTTACAAGGATCTTATGCAAATGACCTCATTTCTCTGTGTCCTTTACCTCCTCACCATGGTGGGACGTTCTCCGTCCCTCGTAGGACCCTTGTGTGAGTGAGGTAAATGAAAATATTCAGTTGCTCTGCTGGTAGGCACCATTTGTTTCCCTAAAGGAACAAACCTCCACCCTTACTTGCGGCATTGTGGGGTTGATCCTGCTGCTGTCCCACCGAGCTGCCTGTGTAAATATGAGTCCAGCATGACACAGGAAAGCATCATGATGGTCAAAACTGCATTTGGCAATTTCTTTTCTCCCTAAAACATTACATTCTCTTTTGCCATTTCCTCTTGCTCACGCCAGAATCTAATGTGACACAGATGAATTCTCCATGGGCCGAGATCTGACAGGGGTGCAGCCTGCCCCAAGCTGGGCAGCAAATTGCAATCCTGGAGCTGCTCTTCCAAGCTGAGCCCCACCAGGAAACCTCCCTCCTGTAAACATTTCCCTGAAGCCTCTTGTGGCTCAGACCCTTCTTGCCTCTCCTTGGGGAGCTACATCAGCTCCCACACCCTGCTCTGAACACACAACGCCCGCCACGCTTGTGCAGTCCCACAGGAACCTGGATGCTTTCCCTGAGCACCAGGGCACCGTCACTGGATCCAGCAGGCATAAGCTCCCCTCCTTGCTTCACGGGAGCAAGGAGGAGCTTTCACTACAAGTTTGCCCTGATTTTATACCTTTCCCTAGGCGCTGCTGCTGGCCGCTGCCAGACTGCTGGTCTGGCTCAGCACAGCTCTTCTTAAGTCAGTTTTAATAAGCGTGTTTGAAACAGAAGCGAGTCGCTGGAGAAATTGGTATCCTCAGGAACGCTGCCCTGTCGCACAGCATGCCTGTCGTGAGCGTATGTCTGGCGTCGGGATGAAACCCACAGAGCCGGCTGTGAGGCTGCGGCACGGAGAAGGTTGCCAGCTGCCCGCGAAAAGCAGCTGATGGATCAGTGTTGCCAGCGGACATTGTCCCCTGCATCATGGCCAGTAATTGGTACATGGGGCTGCGCTGTCCTTTTATAATAATCACTTCTTTTATTGCCCTCTTCAAAGGTGGCTTTGCATACAAGACCAAGAGCAAAACCATAGCTCATTACTTGATTGCATAATTACATTCTGCTACAGTGTAATTTGGTTATGGAGGTAATTAAATGGATCAAGGTCAGCAGTAGGGCTCAGGACACAAGTGGGGGGAAAAAAGGCTGAGAACTTTTTAGTGCAGAATACCACCTTGTTGGCATCTTTTGCAGCTCAGGTTAGTTTTTTGTGGCCTTACTGCTTGTCCCTCTGGCCTCACAGGCAAGATGTGATGCTTTTCACATGGCTTTTCACACAGTCGTGAGGTGGCCAGCAGCAGCACCATGGTCGGCTGGCTGGTGGGGTGCAGGCGGTCAGTTCGTTTGAAGAGCCCCTTTGCTTCCCTTGCAGAGCCTTTCCGAAGGAGTCCTTCGAGACCCCTCAGCCTGACACCCATGTCACTGGGGGCTTTGGGCTAGATTTTGGCTGGAAAGCAGAAGGTTCGTAACCCTTGGAGCAGTTGTCTTCCAAAAGAACTTTGAGGTATGAGTGGTGGGGGAACGAAATCAGAGGGTTTTAAATGGAGCTTTGATGAGAACTGTTGTTGTGCCACAGCAAGGACTGGATCAAATAATTCAGGGACCGTCTTCCGCACTGCGCTCTCTGTCCTGCTGTGTTGAAGCGTGGGCTGTGCTACGCCACGGCAGCTGCTTCCTGCGTATGGACATTACTGGGTACACAGACTATTTTTTCCCATTCACGAACCTGGGGAAAGAAGGAACAAAAGGCTTTAGTGTATGTCAAGATTTGTAAAAATGAATGTACATCCCTCAAAACAGTAACTGAAAGTAAGTCATGCAACAAAGTTTGAGTGTTGAGGCCTTCAGAACAACCTAGTCTTTCTACAGACTTCCACAGCCTGATATGAATAAATAATTTAATGGCTATTAATGTGAATGCTGCTGATTTTGAATCTCAGTTCCTACAGTAATAAACCCTACAGCCAGCTCTGCCCTTACGGAACGTTCTTTCTGCAAGGGCTTTGTATCCATGCAAATGTTATCTGCACCCTCTGAAGAGGCTAGAGCTAAAAAATGGCTTTTGAAAATGTGTAGCGCCAGGATTATCACGCCTCGTTTTTTATCAAGTTTACGCTAACGAAAAAAAACTAAAGAACAAAACCCAAGACTTTTCAATATCAAAGTTAAATTTAGAAAGCGGACTTTTTAAAGCATCCTTGTCAGTTGAAAGCTTATTTTTTTTATGACCAGCTTAAAAAGCAAAGTCTCACAGCTCTCATTATTTTTCTTTTGTGCCTCACATGCCTCGTATTTTTTTACTGCCTTCCTCTAAGTAAAATGATCCCCATGGTGCTCTTACTTTCTGTGTGTTGCTCTAAGTGCACAGGTTGTTGCATGTATTTCCGTGTGTATTGGCAGTTTGCTAATATGCTTTGGTTAGGTCACTAGAGATGCAGAAGTGTAAAACTAGTAAATAAAGTCCAATGATTTTATAAGAATTCTGCCACTTGCCTCGTTGAATTTCTGCTTCACAGGTTCTTACCTTCCAAATGCTTTTGTGTTGTGAAATACACTGACAGTCGTTCATGGCTACACTGTTCGTTGCCCTGTGAGACAGATTTGGACAGGGTGGGACACTGTGTGCCTGTTGCTGACCCCAACACCATAGACTATAGGGGCAGAAGTGACTGCTCAGGTCCATTAGTATGAATACATCATCAGATAACAGAGTTTTGCTAAATCATTCTGCTTGCATGAAGTCCCTGCCTTCGTCTGAGTTAAATCAGACACTTTGGGACAGGTTATCTTTGTGTCTTTTTCTCCTCGCACCAGAAGTTATGTTCCCACAGGACTTCTAATCTTCTCCTTCATTTCCTTTGTTATGAAAGTGATCGTATGCCTTTTAATTGAAACATCCTTGAATTTATTCCTTGAACAGAATGTGTGGTCCAGCTTTAGTGATTCTCGGAGGATCCAATTCTGCTCTTATTGCTGCACTAATGATTCAGGACTTAGTATTGATTAAAACATATGAAAACTATGAAATATCGTGGATAGTAAGAAAGGACTGTTATGCCCACAAGCAAATGGTTTCTCTTCTGTGGGGGTTTTTGGTGTTTTTTTTTTTTTTCTCCCCCTGTTCTGGAGTAGCACGAAAGAAAGCAGTCATGACACGTTCCTTCTCCAGTGATATAGTCAGGGCAGCCCTGAGGTTTCCTTCCCCCTCTGAACATGTTTACTAGAACAGACGCGCAATTTCTTTAAAATTTATCATGCTAAGAAAAGCATTTTCAGGCCTCTGAAGGATTGAGCTGTGACACGCAGTAAACTCCAGGCTTTCTGCAAGCCAAGGTGCTGAGATTCAAATAGGCAGGCTTACCAACTAACCTTTTTTCTTATTATTGCTAATGTGGCTGTTTTTCTTTGTGGATGTTGGTGGTGAGTGCTTTTTGGAAGGCTTCTTGTTCCTATATCCAGTGTGGCTGTAAGGCATTTCAGATCATAAAGGAACGATGTGAAGTGGAAACTCTGCGTGATAGGCGAAGAGGACCTTGCGTACAGCCACCACCCAGGTTGCAGCGTGCTGTTCACTCCCCTGTTTTCCAGTGTGTGCGCACACAGGGCCCTCAGCTCCTTTTAAAGATCACCAATGTGCGGTAGGTCACTGACATTTCACACCCATCACGTGCCTACTTTATTATTACTGCCTGCTGCAGTAAGCCAACTATCCCAGCCACCTCTGGGATTAGTGTGTTAGTTCAGACCAGGAGGGCACTTTTGGAGCAATCCCTCCAGTCACCCTCACGTACAACTCTTCGGTTTGCACCACAGAGTTGTCTTAGGCTGTGCAAACTAGATTCCTTTTGGATGAAACTAAACTGAAGGGTGCCCTCCGGGAGCGCTCCTAAAGTGCCAGATATTCAGACCATGGGACCAGGTGGCAGCTAGACCAGACTGAACCCATCCTGGGATGTGTACGATGTGAGTGTCTGGCTCTTGCCACCAGCAGTTTCCCTCTACGCATTCAGTCTGGCATTGTAGATACAGCCCCTGTAAAAGAAAATCAAATGTCTACAGATCTGATTGTAAACCCTGGATCTCACTGAGACTGCATGCTGAAATAAGTAGCTACAAATAGGAAATAGCAATTTTTAACTCTGGATTGCTTTGTTGATGTATTTTGGGTCATATAATTTAAAGAGAGTTGCGCAGTCTTCTGTATACTAGTAACACAATAAAATGGTCTCCTGCTTTACTGTGCATTGTGCCAAATAGAGTTAGTGTATTACATTACTCTCTCTAGAGTGACTATATTATCTTAGATTGGAAGTTGCAGTCATTAGTTGGCTTCTGAACAGGATCAGATGCCAAAGCTAATCTGAGTTCTCTAGCAAAGTGTTCAACAGAGTGAAAAATTTCACTATAGCCACTACTGCAAAATCCCTGATGATATACTTCCATCTGTCTGATTCCTGGGAAGCAAAGCATCAGCTACTATGGGTCACTTGGCTGCATACACTGGAACAGTCATATCTAAGCTGTGGCATAGACCCAATAGCTGTGGGTCCATTCAAAATATTTGTGCATCGTCCATGGGTTATTTCACATCAAAAGGAAACTAAGAGAAAAAGAGCAAGTCAGGTTGTCAGCACAGATGTATCACAAAATCCATTCAAGGTATAAATAAGCCCCGTCTTCTCTGTAAAGTTCTTTTGGGCTGTGAGATTGGTCACCTCTTTCAGGCTGTGCAGAAATACTATGGTCAATATGTGGATGAGACTTCTGTCACAGCAAAGTTGGCTGATTTTCTGAATTCCCAGAAAATAAATGAACAAAGGGCTGTCTGCACTTCATGCCAAATGCTTTCTTTCTTCTCTTTTTCTCTCCCCAAAACATTCTGAGGAGCTGGAGGCTCATTCATTCCTCAGGCCGAATATCCCTCTGTTGTATACAACCAAAGACAGGCTCTTCATACACAATGAGCAATTTAAAGAATATTAGATGGGATGCTAGCCCAAAGTGTCTGGCTCAAGGACACAGAACCTGGAGGAGTCAGGACCAGCAGAGGAGCCTGCTCTCAGGAATTAAAATCCGGTGCCTCAGTTACGTGACAGGTGTTCACCAACAAACTCTCTCCTCTGGCAGTTGATGATGCTCAGGACCAACAGAAATGTGCTTGCAACCCCTCTTCAGGTCTTCCTTCATAGCACATACCCGCCTTCGCTGGTGGTTGGGATGATGAGCAGAGGGATTTGAAGTGTTTGGCACATGGTTTGTGTGTCTGCGGTAAAGCACCCCCCAGCAGAGATGGGGCAGACACCTCAGGGTCACCCTAGCAGATTTTAAGGAAGCACCATTGATCTTTTTTGCTGACTTTGTCAGCAGAAACGTTGCTGGGACCCAGGCTTTGAGGCACAGATCTCGGTGGGTTCCCTTTGGCTTTCCTGGTGGGCAGCAGGGCTGGCCTCCACCCAAGAATATGCCATGAACCTTTCCTTTTCTACGTGTAAGCACTGCAGCAGCTGGTACAAGGGGGAGGGAAAAGCCATGTAAATTGTCAGACTTCACAACATTTTGTCTTGGTTGTAAGATCCTGCCTGTCCAAGACCGGCTCACCCCTGCCTCAGTGGATGCTTTAGATCACAGGGTTTGCTGTTAATTGGCCAGTTGTAGACAACCTGTCAGTAAGCTGTCAAAATATTAATAATCTAGCACCGTTCATTTTCAGGATGGAAGTTTTAGCAGCAAAGAAATTGAATTTCCAGCCCTGGTCATGACAACTCTGAAATTGGTTTAATGCAGGAGAGATCTTTCCAGCATTAGGAAAGATAGGGACAGTGTCGGAGATGGTGCGTTTCCACCGAGTCTGCGGTTTGAATTTAAGAGTCAAAGCAAAGAGGCTATCTCAGCACATCAGCAGCTTATGGTTGTAATAGGCCTGATGAGCTCCTTGGCGAGTCCTCTTATCTTCTGCCTACGTGACGTGTTACTTCAAAAAACGAGCTACATGGAAAACTGGGCTAAGGCCATTTTCTTTCTTCAGACCTGCACTCCGTGCCCAGCTCCGTACCGTTGGGTAGGAACAAGCATGTTTTTGTCTGTGTGCTAAAATTCCATCCACCGGAGGCTCTGCCTTACAAGGGCTGGGACGCGCTCGCAGTCCCCTTCTCCCTGACATTGTTATAACTGCATTATTTCATTTATATCCGAAAGAGAGGGCTTTTGCCTAAGAAACTGAACTGGAACCCGAGGGAAATAAGTTTCTCTACTAGCTCTGACACTTCTTGTTTTACAGAACACCCGGCAAGCCGGTTGCTCTTCCAGTGCTCAGGATCTCAGCACAAAAGCGTAGCAAGTAAGAAGTTAGACCCTCTACTCCTGTCATGGTGAGGGCATTTGTATTGAATGCCCAAAGTATTCATACTCTGGTTTGAGCCTTTGAGGATAATTTTGTTATAAATAATAGCATGCTAAATTTAGTATTGACTGCTAGTTTTCCACTTAGATGTTTCTTGTGATTATCAGAAGAAAATAGAGTCATGTTTATAAATGCATAATCATTATTTTAGTTCATACATTGTTGTTATTATTGTCAACCATAATAAAAATAGCAGTATCACAAAAGTAACCAAAGGCCACAAATCAGTTTATTGTGCCCTGTGCTCAGGCTCAATTTGGTGCCAAGTAACTCTCTCTGGCCCCATAGAGAGATCACAGGTTCAAAGCATCCAATCTGGCTGTCTTTCTAGGGTTCCTGCATTATTATTTTTCTTCACAGTTATTTCAGGCTCTAGCAGATGAGGCAGTACGATGCTAATTTAGGAAACCTGTTTTTCTTGTGTGCAACTAACATATCTTCATCTTGTCCCATCTTGTCTCATGATCATTATCTCTGAATGCAAAGATGTATTTCTGGATGGTGGTTGGGAGTAAGCAGAGTTGATAACATTGTTACCAACTTCAGATACTTTGTCAGAAAAACAGAATGCAGAGAAGACAATGGATGAATTGGGAGTCCCAGTTGAGAAATTACGTTGGGGTTTCACCAGATCCTCAGGCTGCCAGGAATGCAATACCAGAGACAGTGCTGTCAGAAAACTCCACTTTGTAGGAAGTAGTTGCTTTCCTAGAAGAGTGATGCTGAATTGGATGGGCCGAGTGCCATGTGAACGTGCTATACTGCCATCACTGCTCCAGTTCGTAACAGCTCCAACTTCTAAAAGACTTTAAAATTCCAGCTTGAAATAAGATCCAAAATTAAAAAAAAAAAAAAAAAAAACACCGAACACAAATCGATCAATTAAAATCCAAATATACTTTATATATTTTAAAAAGAAGGGATGAAAATTTATTCCATCCAACCATGAATTTGAATTTGGGGTCCATCATTAAGAAAAAGTGAAGCAAAGGACGAAATATGTCACTTGCTCTGTGCTGCCCCATGGGTGAGTTGCTCGATGTGCAGGCTTTCCTGGATAATACTGTACACAGCTGTACCCAAATTTTACTCCGGAGCCTGTTCTCCCACCCAGCCTACCCAGTCTCTCCAGGGAGGTGTGGAAGTGAGCAGCCCAGCTGGAAGAGTCATCCTGAGTTATGTTCTTGTCAGCACTCATTAAGTTGAAAGCTGTGTTCCAATCAGGGTTGCATGAGCAGCTCACCAAAGGCCAATGCAGTAAATTTGGGCATTTTATTGTTTATGAAGTAGTTGGTAAAAATGTGCCTGCGCAGTGGATGGGCCACGAGCTGAAAGCAGGCGAGCACGATACTGAGGTATAGTGGGATGGACAGGTCTGAATTTGGATGCCCACAACTCATTGTGTTCATCTGCTTTGTAGCCAAATGTCAGAGTGTAGCTTGTGTGGATCTATACGAGCTTGTTTT
Source organism: Fratercula arctica (assembly GCA_947846985.1). Lineage (NCBI taxonomy): Eukaryota > Metazoa > Chordata > Aves > Charadriiformes > Alcidae > Fratercula > Fratercula arctica. The sequence goes on from CANTUZ010000006.1 coordinate 38,158,732, forward strand.
GGTCTAGGTAACCAGTGAGCTGGGGCAGAAAGGAGCTCAGCGTGTCTTGCAGAACCTGCCACGGGTTTTGGTCAATACTCTGCCGTGTGCCCGGGCAGATGTCCTTACTGCTGCAAGGTTACCTTGGGCATGCTCACACTGCAATCACACCTTTGTCTCCAGCATTCACAAACTTCCTCTGTGGTGATATGGGTAATTTAATCACTCCATGAACACGAAAAGGTGCGTTAGGACAACTTGTGTCCACATATAGAGATCTGCAGCTTAATTGCAGAGGCTTCTCTAGCACTTGACTTTTTTTGCCTGTCTAGGCACTCCACCTCTTGCTGGGGTGTTTTAAAATGAAGCCAGCTGAACAAATATGTACCTTGAGCACAGAGAGTTCCCACAAAAGTGAGGACAGATAGCCCTCTTGTTATGTTTTTCAGAGGCAGCAAGTTAGACTGATGGTTAATGCTGCTTCTCAGCTCTCAGAGCTGGGTACCAGACCTGCATGGATGGTGATTTATTTGAAAATGTGCTCCCTCCAACCCACAGATGGTCCAGGCGGAGCCAGAATGCTTGCAGATACCATATTGTCTCATCAAGTGAATCTCTGCTCTGCAGCAGGGCTGTACACTCCCATGTAGCAGCTTGTTATTTTAAAACATATCTGCTCTCTCCTACTTCTAAAAGGCCACCAAGAAGACTTGTCACCAATCTCTTATGGAGCTAGAAGGGGGAGGAAAAGTGGAGTGTGAACAGTAGAATATCACCTGCCATCTGGACAAAGATGTGATGAGATGTAAAGTTTGGATGCACATTTGCGGTTCTTGGTCACAAGCCAAGAGAGAGCTCAGCTACGATTATTTCAAAGCGTTTGCAGACCGATGCAGCCCTAGGTCATGGGAGAAGCTACGCTGGGGCAGGAGGCGGCTGAACTGGACCAGGCTGTATGCAAGGCATCGTTGCCTGTGGGAGCGCTGCTGTGGTCTGCATAGGGCTGGTCCCGTGAAGAGGACCTACGTGGTTCAAGATCTGTCCTGGGAATAAGCGTAGGCCAGGATCAAGTGCTGTGGCATGAGGTTTGTGGTCACAAATTCTTAGATATTCAAAGACGTGTTTAGTTTCTGAACTTCCACAGGGCATTTGCATTTCATCCAGGAGCCCAAATGTCTTCAAGAATCTGGTGTCTTTGCTTATCCACAGAGGTCTATGCACACTGATACCAATGCTGGACTCGGTGCTGTTGGCATCAGAGGGGTGTTGATTAAACCCTGCTCTGGCTTGAGGTCAGTGGGGAATTTAGAATGGGCTTTACTGGGTAAAGAGCACCATAAAGCAGATGCTCTTCTGCAATGCCATCCTTTCCCCTGGGACGGAGCAGCACTCATACAGACACAGTGAACATGGTCCAGTCGTTCCATGCTCTGCCACCACAACCACAATGAAATGCCACTGCTGATAGCTCTGATGATATTTATGATTCCTACTTAATATGTTTTAAATGACTTGATGAGCTATAAGTATTAACACTAACATCAGTAAGTACCCTGAGCCAGATTCTCTGGGAGGGAAGCCTTGCCATGCCATAGGCTTTGGTGCAGTTTAGTGCTTTTTATCCCATCTGAAGATCTGGCTCGGTAATTGTGCAGAACATAAAAGAGAAACCCGTAAGTGCTGTAAACAAAGGAAAACTGTTACTCTGGGAGTGTGTTAGTTAGATATTTCAACAGTCGTAATTAACATCCCTTTCCTAAACTGTGGCACAAACTACTTGCAGAATGGGCATTTTCTTTTATTGCTGCTAGTTTCAGTGACTAAATTTATTAAGTCATTAGGTTTGCCTATGGATGTGTATATTTGCTGGTTTCCTTTGGGCCATAATAAAAGGAGATCTTGAGGAATAAAAAATAGGAGATCTTTATTTATCTCGCAATTTTGAGAATGTTTGTAGGGAAATGGCAGGCAGTACAAACAAGCGGCCCAGTCCAAGGGGATGCTGAGTGAGCGGCTGGGTTTGGGTACAACAGCTAGTGACAGCCTTCCCTCTGGCTTCCTTCCCGTCCCTGAGCATTGCACACGGAAGCCTGTCACCATTCCTGCTGTGGTCTGGGGATTTCAAGGGCTTCTGTGCTGGTCAGAGCTTGGTCTAAACAAACAAGGGAGCAAATTGATCGCTCTCACGATCAGTACGCAGGAGCACTGTGCTGTTGCTTACGGGGGACCCTTTCTTTGCATCTCCCAGCTGAGGATGCTCAGGGTAGCCGTGGCAGTGCCACTGGTAGGGGCGCTAGTCCCAGCCTAGTACCAGCAGGGGCTGGCAGGGGCTGGCACTGCTCTCTCTTGCTCAGAGCAGCACCAGGGATGTCCTCTGCCCTGGCAGTGCTGTGCCTGCACCAGGGCTGTGACACCATTGGATTGGCAGTTTTTGAAGGAGCCGAGCTATCCGAGGGTGACAGTGTGTTCCCCAAATACCCTGCAGCCTCACGTCCGCACGTTCGACAGCGATGCTTCTCCACCAATGTCTGTGGAGCTTCTCCAGCTTTACAGAAGTGCAAAGGAGAGTTCAACCAAACTTATTGTGTTCAAGGCCAAGAGACTGGATTAGATTTACTTGATCAGGGTGGATGAAAGCTGAGGTAGACTAGAAAAAAAAATCTGTCCTCTCACAAATGACCCCCAGCCTGTGCTACTGGGAGGTGGGGGGAGAAGATGCGACCAGACATTCCCAACACCTCCCCAAAGGACCAGACTGGCCCAAGTGATACAGGGATTGGTTTGTCCCTGGAAGTCCTGTCCACATTTCCATCTACAGATGGCAGGAGACATTACTGGGATCAAGGATAAATGAAACATCTCATTTTTCTAAAACTTTTGGGGCAATCCATGGTACCTTATACCCTCCCTCCGCAGGTCTGACACACTGAATTCCACCCCCTCCAAATGGCAGCTGCATCCATTTAGCTCTCTTTGATTCCCAGTGTCATTGATTGTGTTCTCCCTAATTTTCTGTGTGATAGCTACCATTTTATTTTTTTGTAGCCTGTGCAATTTCCAATAAAACTAGAGCTAGCATAAACAAGACCTATGTTTGTTTTTCAAAGCAAATCTATTTACTCTTCTTACTGGGATTGCCTTTTGTTCAAAGGATTGGATTGAGATACAGAAAACAAGTTGCAGGCAGATGCTAATCATTTTGCATGTAAATTACTAACATTTCTTTTACAAATATTTCATGCAGGTTTTTACTTTAACAATTAAAAAAACCCCTGCTGTTTCAAACCCCTTTCAGTAATATCTATAGACATTTAACAAAATACCTCACGCTCTAAATCTCCAAGTAGGAAACAAATAAACGTATTTATTTACTTTGTACGCAAAAATGATTTAGTGGAAGAAACATATTTCGCATGAAGATAAAGACAGGCAAATTTCCTTTTTTTTTTTTTTCCTCCAAATCGCAAGCATACTCTTTAATGAGAACTGGTGGGTTTTCTGAGTGAGCTGAGTTCATGATGGTGCTGTCAGGGAACTGAGACCTCTATCGAATTTGCACAGAAAATAGAGTCACCACTTATTTCTTTGTTTATAGAGTGAAAAAAGACCATTGATTAAAAGATGAAGACATCTGTCCTCTCACTGTCTTGTAGCTGGTCATGCTATTTCTGTCAAGGAGAGAGCTGGGAAAATAATTGAATGGGATTTGTTATAAGCTGTTTCAAAAGGTCCCTGCACCAAGTGAGAGAGTGAAGTGGGTGCCCTTGACCCCAAGGCTTACCATACCATTACCTCTGGAAGCGGATGTCCTTACGTCCCATCAGAAGCGCGTGGGAGACACAGCCTGAGGATCCCTTTGCTGGTTTTACCCACTCTGTGTCTGTGGGATGAAGAGAAAGTATTGCACTCCAGGTCTGCCCATCAAGCACATTTCATCAACACTGAATTCATCGTAAAAAGCGAAACAAACAAAAGTTTGCATGCCCCAGAGGCCTGGCCAATAGATCAGTGGTTTTCCAAAAATACCTTCAGTTATCTCAGATTTCGGTCTGTGCAGCAGTGGCCACTAAGAACTGCTTTATTACTGTGAAACCTGTAAAGCTCACCAGCACTTTCCACTTTCTTCCCAGCTCTTCTCTGCCCAAGACAACTGATAAAGCAGTTCCCACCTGATTCAACGTAATTGCCACAACTGATTTTGGCAATAAAGCTTGTAGAGAGGTTCTGCCATTGATATCCCAATAGCCTTTTGTTATTGGTAGCCCCAAAGCCATCAGCAAGAGGCACATGCAGAAACTAAGTGACACAATATAGCTGAAGGCTTTATGTTGGCCACCAAGAAGCTTTCAATGAAGAAAAACATAAAGGTTTGCATGTTAAATAGATTTAGAGGACGCTCCAGATATCCCCAGGCAGTGGCCTGTGTCCTGCTTGTCTGTCTCATCTCCTTTCTGGTCAACTGTCCTTTTTCTTCTCCATCTGCTTGCTCTTTGTGTCATGTCTGCACGTGGTAGTGCCCACACCAAAAGTTTCTGGTGCTCAAACCTGTGAAGACCCTGCAGCGTGTCAATTTGGTGGCAGGATGAATTGCGTCCCGGTGTGTGTTTGTCCTTGCATGGCACAGTGGGACACTTGCTGTTGCTGATGAGGCAATATACATAAGGAGAAGGATAATAATAATGAATAACAATGGTATTATTTAACTATAACCTAGCTGTCAAATCTGTGGGTTTTCTAAACTGCCAATAGACAGAACTGGGATGTTTCTTGGTGGTGTTACCATGGTTAGTGTCCTGACGTGCTGTTGCAGCTGAATTGTGGGGGACGAGGAATCAACCAGCCAACTCACAAAAACAATGGGACAGTTTTGTTTCCTTATGGGGGAGCTTAAACATTTAAAGGAAATCACTATTTTTTTCTTTATTTTTCTTGAATCTTCGTTAGGTTGATATCTTCAAATACAGTTGCTTTAAAATGCTATGACAATAATGCTGTTTTATTGGTACAAGTGGATATACAATATGGTATCTGCTTTTATGAACTACTGCTGCATGTCATAAAATATTATACTGGGGTAATTTTAAAAGAGATATTTACCTGAAAACTTGATTTTCAGTAATTTTTAAATAAAATCTTTTTTTTACTTTCTGAAACAATATTTTCAAAATGTGTTAACTTTTGTATTTCGTCTTCATTGCAAATTGAAAAAATAGTCTTTGTTCCGCGCTGAAATTAAAACAAACATTGAAAATCCCGATATTTTGTGCACAGTAAATTCCATGTTTTGGTGAAGTTGGTAGTTATACTTCACAGCCTACCAACTTTTCCGCTCCCATAAAGGGAATTTTCTTGATGAGCTTTTATTGATGGGGTAACGAAGGCGTGGGAATGAGGATCGAGTTGTCCGGTTTGGTTTTAGAGATGCTCTCCATGGCAGGGCTTGCTGCCTGGCTGGGCCTGATGCCAAGGGGAGCCCCCGAGCCAGCCGGGCGCAGGGAGCCAGCTCCTGGGTGAGCTGCATCTTCCGAGGCAAGACAAAGCCTGGAGATAAAGAGCAGATTTAAGGAGTGCTTAAATGCTGATCTTTTGGGAACCTACTTCAAACACTGTTTTATAGTGCTCTAAGTCATCTAGATCTCTCTTAACTTGTTTCACTCTCTTCTTAAAATATTTATTTCTCCAGCAAGGAAGACTCCCTCAGATAGGGCAAAATGACCTGTTGGGCTGATGGTGTTTTTATCTGTGTGGTGCTAATGATTGATGCAAACTTAACGTGTGCAGCACCACTCCGTGCTTTCTGCTGTGCTTTATCTTCTGTGGCTTCAAGCCTGCCTGGCTCCGTAGGTCTGTTGCACACTGGATTTATTCTCAGACCAACAACAGTTTATATAACCCCCAAAGCGCTTGGGAACACAAACCTGAGTGTTGCTGAATGTTCAAAACGTTCACTCTTAAATGCGGTCTGCAGTAAATATGTGGCCTTACTCCAGATGGTTTGCTCAGATGTTGGTCATGGGTTTTCCATTAGCAAGGTTGGAGGTGCTCCCAAAGACTTCTGAGTGGCAAGGGCTTGGGAGAGAGCATCCTGCCTTCTCTCACAGGGCTCTGAGATACCTTGTCTGGGTCCTACAAGAAGGGACTTTGTTGTTAAAACAGTTTTTCTTCAGGAAATGCATATTCATTGTGGGTTGAGCTTTTTTCCCAAGAATGTCATAGTTAAGGAACCCAGTGGGAGAATTTGTTTGGACAGGATGAATTTTCTGCTCAAAATCAAAGTCTGGGAATAAAACAACCCACCAACAGCCACATCTGACTCAGTGAAGGTTTGGGAGCTCACTGCCCCAGAGTCCCCTGGCCAGCCAGCTCTTTTAAAAGAGGTTTAGTATTTCTCTGTTGTTAAAATATTGAAAAGTTACTGGGACATGACAAGTGTTGGTCCATAGCTGAGTGTGTTTTCCTCCTTGAGAATTTCTGCAAAGCCACCCCAAAGCCAGCACAGACTCAGGCGATGTCTCAGACAGGCCCATGCGTCCTCTGTTCCTGGGCAGATGTGGGACCAGTTCTCAGTATCTGAAGAAATCCTTGTGTCAGAAATCTTTACAGTTACTTCTTTCTCTTTACGGAAAGATTTACAGGATTTGTGCCAGTGTTTGCTCCCGTTGCTCTTGAAAATAAATAGTTTACTTGTTTTTATACTGCCATTTGTCCGACTACACTTATATGCCCCTCATAAAATGCCTTTTGCCCATAAAAATTCGAAGAAGCCTCAATGTTTTAGACAACAACCATTGCAGATTTCTTGCCTGTCACAGGGAAGGTAAGAGCAAAGCCAGGGGAAGGCACTGGGAGCAGCAGATGAGCAGCAAGGCTGTGTCTGCTTCTCAGCTCTCCTTTTGCTATTTTGCTTAGTGTTTCAGTCTAAATCCTGGCAAATTCCTGACTTTTTCTGCACATTTTTCATGCCTGTTTACTGTAGGCTGTTTTGCAGACCACAGCTCTGCCAGGGAAGGAGAGCCTTCCCTTTCAGTGGGGAGTTTTCTAGGTGTGTGTTATTGCTGGGAGCTGCTATTGCTGATGCCTGTTGTTTTCTATTGTTCAACTAACTGCAATGCGTGACCGTCGTGTATCACTCAGTGATGCCTAATTTAGGAAATCAGTGATTAACTCCTTCCATTGTTTTTTCTTCTCTCTCTCTCTCACTGCAGGATGTTTTCACACCAGAGTGCAAATTTAAGGAATCTGTCTTTGAAAACTACTACGTTATTTATTCTTCCACGCTGTACCGGCAGCAAGAATCCGGACGAGCGTGGTTCCTGGGACTCAATAAAGAAGGTCAAATTATGAAGGGAAACCGAGTGAAAAAAACCAAACCCTCATCACATTTTGTACCCAAACCCATTGAAGGTATGGAATCTGCCCGCTCCCTCCATCAGTGGGGCATGGGGAGGGGGAGTTTGCAACTGGGGCTTTCCTGGATGAGGCTGGTGGGCTGCAAGTCCAGAAAGCAAGGACAGTATTTCTAACATCTCAGAAAGGTGCTGGGCTGCACTGTTAGCGTTTCATCTGCTTTCCTTCCCATAGAATAAACCTTACATGTCATCCTGAAGGGGTTTCTCGGCTTTGGGGTGCTAAAGGACGAATTTGAAAGCCCAGCAACATGAGAAGTTACTGGGAAAGGAAAGCAGCCCTCGAGCGGCCAGTAGTTCAGAAGGAATCCGATCCAGCAGTGACCATAACGTTGGGTTCTCTGTGAGGATTTTCCCAACACCATTTCGTGGGTTTTCAGTCCCATGTAAAGTCAGTAAAGACAGGATTTATCTCACCTGTTTTTAGACTTTGACACCCTGTTTATAGTAACAGAAGAGAAATGGGTCCTAGCAGCACGGCTGTGGATGTACTTTATATGTCTACCCTAAGATGACTTAAATCTGGTTTTTTCTCATATGTAAAGGCATCCTAGTTAGTCATGGGGGGGTAGAAAAACCTTATCATAGATGTCCAAAGTTGGATGAGATGCTGTTACGCCATAGGCCATCATCACAGCATGAGGCTTCAGTGAAAGTCATGGAGTTGAGGTTTTGCCCTCCTGCTGCAGACTGTGCCCTACTGAAGTGTGCCACAGCCTCGGGCCAGAGCATTTTGCTTTTTATGGGCTGGCCCCTGATAAATGGAGAGATACAGGGTGATGATCCTTGTACTTAGCAGGTACTAACTTGATTCTGGAAACAAGGAGACCTCTTGTTTTCTGTTGTGTGGAAAAAACACTACTTTTTGATCCCCAAACTATGTGCGCATTTCTGACCCCATCTCAGACCTGCCAGTGGCCACCTCAGGGACACAGCAACCTGGGGCTGGTCTCAGCTGCCTGGCTCCGTGCCCCCTCTCCCTACCCCCATGTTGGCTGTGGCGTCAGGGCTGGACACGTGGAGAGAAGGGATGAACTGATGCTTTCCTGACAGGCACCACTCACAAGTGGTGGAGGCCACAGCTATGTCCGTGCACTAGTAGCTGTTTTAACAGGTTCCCGGCTCAGACGCAGGGACGGAGGAGCGTGCGTGTGTGAGTGAAAGGTCAGTTCAGGAAGGTAGGCTGAAATCATCTGTTGCACCACTGAAGCAAAGCAGGGTGAGAGACATTCGACTTGGCATTCAGAGTATCTGTGGCTTTTGCAGGGGAGATGGAGATATTGGAAGAGCAGAGAACAGCCTGGAGCCTCTTGTCCTGTGCTTGTTTTCCGTAGCTTTTCTGCAGCCGGGAGCCTTTTCTTGTCTATCTGAGGCAGGCATGGCGTTGGTCACCAGCTTCTCTTTGGTCTCCTCCTCTCCTGCCTTGGCTGGTAGCAGACTCTTTAGCAAGCGCTAGTTTTCACAGCTGGATTTCCAGCTCCTTCTGGTATTTCTTAGCTGCCCGGCTGGGTCTTGGCACTGATCAGTGGGTTCCTTTGAATCCAGGCTTCTTTTTTGATGTAGCGTGCGTGGCGTCCACTGAATGGCTCAATAGTTGTCTTCTGCGTGCATTAAACTAGGCCATTCCTGTGTCTCTCCTCATGGAAAGCCTTGCCTTAATAGGGGTGCCTGACCCACAGTGGAGTTCTCATTGCAGCAAATGCCGCTCTGGCTTTCATTTTGAGAAACCCAGCCCAGCCCGAGAGCTTCCCTTTCCTGCACTTGCATCCTCCCACGCTCGCTTCAATCACAGCTGTCACATAACCTCCTGAGCGAGTGAGCGCTTTGGAAGTTGGCAGCCAAATTAAGGGCTCCTCCACCCCTTCCCTCCTCCACATGCTTTGCAGTCAGCCTCTGTGAGTGCTGCTGCATCAAAGAGCTGGCAGTCTCCCAAGTCGAGGCACGTGTCAGCTTCCCAAAGCATTCAGCTGTCTGGGACTGTGACTCCAGACGGAGGACTCTGTTCCCCAGCCTAAAATTCATTGTAGGTAGCAGCGGCTTGTGGGGAGGGTTGGAGTAAAACGCGCTCAGCTCCACGTGATTTCTCTGCGCCGCATCCATCAAAGTCTCCACGAGCAGAGCTTGCAAGCAGAGATGTGACAGAAAAGGGGCAACTCCTTCCCTGTTTTAACAGCCTCTTTCTCTTTGTCATGACTCTCGGGAAGTATTCAAAGCATTCCCCTGATATATTTGCATGTCCCTTCTGCTAAATGCTGTGGCATGCTCCAGCGTGTGGGCTTTGCTGCTTATTCAGGCCGGCACTTCGCAGCTTCCATCTGCAGTAACACTCCCAGCTTTCCTTTTGCTCCGGTACCACCACCAGGATTAGCCCTGCCACATGATGGCTGAGACAGTAATGTATGCAAGGAGGAATCTGGCCCCCTGGGAAGGAGGTGTTACATACATTGCTAGGAATCGCTTCACCCACCACTTCAATGGCAATTATCTCCGAGATGAAAGTTCCCAGTTGTTTGCCATGCGCAGAAAAATTATGCAGCAGCTTAGTGAAGAGAGAGTGTTTGTAAGGAAAGGAAACACAAAAAAGCCCAGATTGCTCCCGAAGCTCATTTGACAGTTGCTTCATACTGCTTTCTGAATTCAGAGGTCCTCTTCCTCGGAGGACTTCTCGGAGTTGCAAATGGGCAGTAAACTAATAAGTAGATATGAAATACCCAGATAATTTCTAAGGAAAATATATATGTACATATGCATATATATATATATATAGTGGTATTTGTTTATGTATGTGTGTTAGCTATAGCTTTTAGCAGCTACATCTTTATGCTGTGCTAATCCCACAGAGTGTTTTGACTCCTGTAGATCATCAGGATGCTGGAGGTGTTCGGTTGTGAAAGTCACTAGATACCAACTGGAAAAGTTTTGGGGTTTGGTTGGTAGGAGGGTTTTTTTTGATTTAACGTAGGTAGGATTTGTTTGTTTTTTTTGGAAATAGCATTAAGCTTAATCAATATAAAAGCACAAAAAACTTGCTAAGTAATAACAGAGGAAACGTTAAGTTCCTGTCCCATCTGTGCACAGGCAAAGCCAAGGCAAACAGCCTGGCAGGCAGCAGCTAATGTACTGTGTGGTGCCAGTTTTGGTTAAAAACACATATACGCAACACATTTCTTTTGATATTTTTATTTCTGATCCCTGATAATTCCGGCTAAATGAGCCCTTAAACTGCAGACATATAGATTGAACCAGACTGCACAAGAATTAGCTTGAGTATAATTGTCACTTGGACACCAAGCAGTCTTTTAAAGCAATTTCAGTCTCTTTAAGTGTCTATAGTGATCAGTGCTGGACAAACACTACCGTCCACAGTGCCTCTTGTTCTTTTGAATATCCAAACCCATCTCAAACAATGGGAGACTTTTCCAGTCTGAGAATTTTATCAGATGCTTCTTGTGGTTGTGTTATTTGTATTTCCTTCTCCTTGAAGACACCAGTTCCAGATTGCTCTCCCAAAAGAGCTACTTTTCATCTCTCACCTGGCCCAAGCCAGAATGCATATGGGGTGGCAAATCCGGCCACAGAAAGCAGAAGACGACTCTTGCTCCATCTGAGCTGCCCCTAGCTCTAAACTCATGGTGCTTCAGCACTCATGACGTGAACACATCTCAGATATGAAGATGGCCTATTAGTGACTAGTCTGATCCATTTCTTACCACTGATGAATATCTGTGTGCAAGGAACAGCAGCCAGGTCTTTCCCACTGTGTTTTCCCAGGGATGCAACATCCCAGTTTTGTTACTGTGGAGTCCTCAGATGTTGCAAAGAAGTACAGGACGCTATTGAGTAGGAAGATGTGGTAGACCTAGTGAAAATGCTTCAAAGGTATCACCTTAATCCACAAAACATCCTAAAAAGTGTTCTTTATTAAAAAAAAAAAAAAAAAAAAAAAAAAAAAGACAGACCCCACACTCTTTATCAGTCTTTGGTAACACAGCTCCTCTTTCGGGTCTGTCTTTCAAGCGGGCAGGTTTTGGTATGTTTTCAGTTGCACGGTAACTCACTTGTTCATCTGTCAAACTCCTAATCATCTTCTTAGATGGCAAATGCCATCTAAACACTAAAATGTGTTTTAACCATGCTTTTGCTTGGCTGTTTATCATCCTGTGCTGCATTTCTTACCTGAACAAACTGTGATTCCAGCTGGCAGCATCCTGCACGTTCAGCCGCTGGATAGACGCGAGCTCTAATGTCTCTGAAACGCATCAGCTGGGACGGGGTTTAGAACACAGTAATTAGAAGCAGAAAACGAGGGTGCATAATCACTTGCTCCCTCCTGCCCCTAGCTGCTGCTCAGACAATTAATTCTCTCCACCGAAGCATTAGCTAATGCAGCCGCTACTGCAGATACCGACAGCCGGAGCTGTGGCATCCGTCAAGGCAAAGAGCCCGTCTCCCGGGCTGTCTGCCAGAGGATGGGTGTCCAGCCCTGCCCAGACACCGGTCCAGGCTGCCATCGTGGCGCACGGCGATCCTGCGGGGCTAACGACCTGCCTACCTGCTAAACAGCAGCTTGGGGAAAATTTGGTTCCTCCTCACTCGTTAGGTTGTGGGGCAGGGAAAGCTAGGAGTCCTTCAATAAGCTTTTTCCCGTATTCTAGAGAAAGAAAATGGAGCTTGTTGCACGCCCTGAACCTCTTCCACTGACAGCGATGCCAAGTGAGAAATGCTAGGATCAGGGCACAAAATGGTGCGTGCTTCCCAAACTCAGGCAGTCCCTGACTCCCAGGGAAGCCGCACAGAGTGATTTCGATTTCCCCGTGTGGGTGGTGTGCCAGTGCCTGGGAAGCAGAAATGATTCTGAGATCCTGCACCAGCTCATAGGCGAGAGATTGCGCTGTTCCATGCTTTCGGGAAGGATGCTCCCCGCTGCCCCCTTCCCTCTTGCTTCCCCAGTTCCCCAGACCCCCAGTCTCCTTCCTGCCTAATTTGACAGTTGTTTCTTTGTGCAAAATTGTTTTCTTGCATGTGCGAGCGGCAGGCACTGCTGGTTAGCAGCAAAGCAGAGAATCCAAAGCTGCAAGAACCAGACATGGGCACAGCTCCGCTCCTGCTCACCCCCTTCCATTTACGCCTGTGGCTCTTCAGCAGATCAAGCTTACGGCACTTTTCAATTAAAGCATGAATATGGATGTGTTGATTAGAATCTGGGACATAGGAGCTGATTATCTGATTGAAGCTCCACAGCATTAGCTTGGTTTCCAGACGTTACGGGCTGTATTTGGCTTGGTGTGTGGGTGTGGGTGGGTGGGAGAAGCAAGGCAGAGCAGGGAGGGATATCTCTTGTTCTAGCCAAATTGCTCAGCCTTCCAAAGCTGCCTGGTGCTGTGTGCACCAGCAGACCTCCCAAGCGTCTGGGCATGCCGACTGTCACACTGCTGCTAGTTTACCTGGATGCAGGTGACAGGGGCAGCCTGTCTTCACACACACACGTGCAGGGACCCCAGACAGACCTGTCGGGGAGTGCTGCTAGTCCTGAACCACAAAGATGTATTTTAAAGCTGGGAAGATCTGGGCACTCGCAACAGTCCATTTGCAAACACCCCCCTCCTCCCCGGTCCATGACTAACATCTCCGTGCGTGAGTCACGCTCAAGCGTCCTCAGTACAAGGAGTAACAAACTGCAGTCCAAGAGCTGGCGTCGCACAACACGTCCCCCCGTCCTTAAACCCCCGGCGTGTGCGGCTGTGTGCATACGCGCCCGTGTGTCTGTGCACACACACACACCCCCCTGCGTGTCACCGTGCACGGGGGTTTGCAGCCACCACCGAGTGCTGGCCATAGCTCAGCATGCGTGCACGAGCCTCCTGTGTAGGCGAGGATCCAGGCACTACCTTGTGCGTGATGCCATATAAATACTGTGCACGCTGGTCCTGTAGGTGTATGTAAATACTGCAAATACGCCTGTCCTGTGCTGCTGCAGATTTTCTGGCATGGGCTGTTGGCGCAGCTCTGTCTGAAAATGTCAGCAGCCCCCAGCCATGCCCCATGTCAGTGCACATATCATGCACTAGACTAGAAGATAAACTTAGAATTCCTGCCCTGTTTGCATGCTAGGTACAGGATTTCCTTAATTTTTAGCTGCAAATGTTGTTTACTTCTGTAGCCTAATTTATATTCATTACTCTGTGGGCCTTGTTAGCAGCTCAACGTTTTTGCCCAGCGGCCACGGTGAGAGGCAGGGAGCCAAGGAAAGGCAACGTGCTGTGGTGGTGGAGCTGCTGCTATGGACTTTGCTTGGGAGCAGCCTTTGTGGTTAAGCATCTGGCCCAGCCTGATGGGGAATTAGGGATGAGTGTGGTGAGATGAGCTTAGTCCATACAGCTGCCTGAGGGAGAAGCTTGCCGGATCCCTCCACCTCTAGCCTGAGACCAGAGAGGTCAGGGTGAAGACGGCACTGCACTTGAAGCACAACTTTGTCTATGGGACATTATGGGCACTGGGGCAACGCCGCCACTAATACCCAACTCTGCTGGGCAAACATCACGTGAGAGAATAAGGTTGGTTGCAGAAGTGATGTGCATCCTCAGTGTCATCAAAAGGCTCTGCATCTCGGGCTAAGAAATCATAAGGGCACAGTTTTTTTCTCAGTTGTTAACCTTTTCATAGTTCTTCAGGCTTTTTACTAGATGCTTCTCTGCAACAGACAAATTCACCATCACCAGGTTGCTGAGTGACACTCAGCAAGGTATGAGGGGCAGCTCAGCAGCTGAAAGGGGACGTGAGATCCCTTTTCCTTCTGTTGCCACCTTGTTACTGTCTGTCTTTGCACCATTCAGACAGCACTGATAGTCTTGGGCAGCTGACGGGCAGTCCTGGCATTGCTTATTCTGGCCCAGGCCCATGGGACAAGTCATTCATTTTCTCTTTTTTGTCATTTTCATCAAAAAATGGCTCCAGCAGCAATAGCAGTTTGCAGATCGGTACCTGCCTTGCAGCCACACTTGGAGGCCCGGCTACTGTGTGTCTTTAAATTGCTTTGAAAGCCTCGCATGAAAAATGCTCTATGGGAAAAGTAATATTTTTTCACTGCTCATATATTCAATGCAATATCCCTCCTATTAATACACAGTTGACTGCACTTTATCTCTGTCCTGTATTGTTGCACGCTGCTATAACTGTTTATCTAGTTAGGAGTAAAATGCAGAGCAATAATGTCATTTGTAGCCTGCCTCTAATTGCCAGGATTTATTTGCAAATCGGGGGAGGTTATAAATATAAGGCCATACATTGCCTTTTTATACATGGGGTATTTTTTTCATTTCTTCAGATAATTTTTGAATTTTTTTTGTTGTTGAGTACCCAGAACCAAAACCTGCTGGGCTCTGTGCCTTCTGTTTGAGCTCTGTTTGTGACATGACAGCTTTATAAAACGAAGCACTACACCGTAATTTCTTTCTATCCGAACTTTTGCAAAGATCTAGTCATGACATTTGCAGTCTGGACCTACCACAAGTTCTCAACTCCAGTGTGCCTGCCCTTGAGAATTGTCGCTATGTCAGTCACATCTACACCCCACATTTGCGATGAGCTCATCAGAGATGCTCCCTTTGGTGTGAGCCGCTCCGCGTGTGCCCCTGCTCTGGCACATCTCACACAGCGTCAGGACAGCCATGAGGACTTAGTCCACATGGTGGGTTGGATAAATGCTTTATGCTGCACAGGAGATGGGGATGTGCCGTGCCTTGGGCAGACGTTGCCTTCTCAGGCTGTCTAGGCTCCAGTGAGTACATTTTTATAGGACACACATTGCTTAGCCAGGGTCTGGAGCGAAGGTGCCCTGTTCTCAGGTGCTGCCAGGTGACCACGCAGAGCTGAGACGGCTCCTGGCTTGCTGTCACTGCACGCATCCCCATGTATCTGCTCATGGCCTTGGCCTTGGCTGGCTGTCTTGATTTACAGGGGAAAAAATAAAAAGTGCTGAAAGCAGACCTCAGCTCTTGGCCGAAGGAGCCAAATGGGCTTGAGTCACCGCTTCCAGATCCAGAGCTTAACACCCAGAAGGTTTGGATGGCTCAGATGCAAGTGTAGTTTTGATTCAAGACCCTGAAGGGCTTCTTGTTGGAGGTTAAGGACTCGAGACGATACATGGTGCTATGAACTGGAATGTTTATTGTATATATATGAATATAACATGAAAAAAGCAGTAAAGCGCAGAAAACCTAGAAAGACTTATCTGTGAGAAATCCCCCGTTTCTACCTTGGAAGAATCCAGAGACAAAAGGAGGATCCGACTGGCAGCGAGGGCAGGTAACAGATCCTGCTTGGTGACAGGATCTACTGCTGGGTCACTGAGGTTTCTGTAAGAGTGTGTGTGTGTATTGCGGGGTGGAATTTCAGCATCACGTACAAAGAAATAATTCATTATGGTCAGTAATGTCTGTGACTTCAGGGCTGTTAACGGGTGTCTTCTCTGTTTGCAGTGTGCATGTACAGAGAGCCATCGCTGCATGAAATTGGAGAAAAACAAGGACGCTCAAGAAAAAGTTCAGGGACACCAACCATGAATGGAGGCAAAGTTGTTAACCAAGACTCGACATAGCTGACAAATACCCTCCCTCCTTCCAACTCCTCCCCTCCCACCCACCTACCCACCCCACCTGGCGAAACCACACTGAGACGAAGACAGCTGAGCAAGGCAGGACCTACCGGTAGTGGCTAGGAGTCCGAACTCCAGAATCTTTCTTTGTGTAGGACGAGGAAGTTGAACCCCAGATCCTGCCTGTTGCAACGTTTTAAAAAACAAAACAAAACAAAACAAAACAAAAAAAAAACCAAAACAAAACCAACAGAAAAAAGTGAAGAAAAAATGTTTTAAATCAGGACTCCATTAACATTTTCAAAAGCAAACTGTTTGCTCTGTGATCAAAGGGGGAAAAAAAATCTCATCACTGCATAATAATAATAATAATAATTACAACTAATAAATATAATAATAATAAAGATGTTACCTTTAAAAATAAAACAAAGCTTTTGGAAAATTGAACTTAGCATATGATGTGCGAGAAACACGTGGGAAACACAGCCTGGGACTGCGCTTTCTGTCTTATACTTTCACCTCACGTTCACACCACTGTTTTTTCCATCCCCGCTTCCCTGGGGATGGATGGGATTTTTCACAAAGCAGGAAAGGTAGGGATGCATTATGACTGTGTTTGCTCTGCTATCAATAAAATATGGCCTGTCCGAATTAGGAGTCTGACAGTTATGGGCACCAAACTAGCTACTCTGTATTCAGCTTTTTCCACCTACATTCAAACACTGTGCAGTTATTTGTTGCTAGTGTCACTGCGTGAGTCTGTTTGACCCAAGTCAGGCATTTTATGCCTTTTTATCATAATTATTCATATTTATAGGCTTGTTTTACTGTATTAGTTGCCTGGGGAATTTTTGGAAATGGGTTTTCAAGTCTCGCAGGATAAAGTGATCATATTTATTAGGGAAGAGTTAGAAGATAAAGGGAAGGAGGGATGGCTGCTTGCTTTAAAATACAAACTGGAGCAAGAAACGCTACTGCAATCCTTGCTGTCAGGTGGAAACGACGAGGCGTGTGCTGTGTGAGGGGGTGCCAGGGATTTCAGCGATGGGAAGAGGGGTGCGGGGAGGTAGAAGGTGGGGTGTGCGGGGGCGGGGGGGACACAGCTACAGAGGACCGTGGGTGGTTGTGCATGTTCAGCTGTGCCAGGGTGAGGAGATGCTGCCATTACCTTCTAGCAGCCGGGCGCTCCCTATGTGTTAAGGCTCCACACACATCTCATTTTACACATCTTCAAAGCCAAGACCACAAACCCCTCTAATCCAAAGCCTTACCACAGCCAAGTCCATTACAAGAGGAGAAACCCAGAGATGTTGCAGCAGCCTGGGTATGGGTATGTGTCTCGCGAGCGCCGGGGCTGCAGGTGGCAGAGGTAATGAATCCACAGATGGGGAAAGGCAAGGAAGAGGGCGATGGGGTGAGGGATGCTCAGCGCTGAGCCCACTTGCAGCAACTAGGCATTAGTGGGGATTTGCAAGTCTCACCCTCTTTGGCGCATTCTCTCTGCGTAGTTTGGGGGTCAGTGGTGAACCACACACCCTTGGTCCCACGGATGGTACTGACACAGGGCGATACAGGCAGATGCTCTTTGCCAACACACATGAGCTTCAGTCTCTGACCTTTTTCCGCACCCAGGGCCTGCAGACATGAGCAGCGCATCGTAGGGGCGGTACAGTTGCTGTTACAAAACCAGGCTCTGCCCTGGCTGAGGCACCGGGGAAGTTTTTGCTGCTGAGGCTGTGGTTATAGCTCCTGTGAGAGGTGAAAAGGAAAATGAATAAGCAAATGCCCAAGGGCCTGGAGAGGGGTAACAGGTCAGAATGCACTGTTATACAAGGGGAAACAGCCCAAATCCTTGCTGTTATAAGGTGGGCAGGGGGTGTTTTTGGCGTTCATGAGTTTTGAGCACACATGAAATGCCAAATACCACCTTAATTCTTGAGGTTTCTTTACTGTCATGGCCAGTGCCTCGGCTGGCCGGCAGCTACACGCTGAGAAGCTGCTGTGGCTGTGGGAGCCGGGCAGTGCCTGGGCTGGCCGTGATGCTCCCTGTGAAGTGGCCCCTAACCCGGGCTCCTCCAGCCCCCACGGCACGTGCCGGCCCCGGTGTGTGGCAGGGCTTGGCAAGCGGCTCCGTACAGGCACGGAGCAAGCGGGGAAAGCTAAGGAGAGAGCCAAATTTCAAGGTTATGGAAAACTCCCAGGATCAGCATGAAGGAATGAATTTCAACCATGTCCTTTTTGTGTTTTGAAAAGCTGAAACCTTGAAATAAAGAGTGTTTTTACCATGGCTCTGCTGCCTAATGCTGCACCTGCGGACAGCCCCTCTGTGCTAGCAGCAAGCACCAGCGAGGTTTATCTGGGGCTCCCAGTTGTGCCTCCGTGATTCCTGCCCGCCTCAGAGCCCCCAGTCCCACAATACTGGGACAAGGTCACTAATACCTGTTCAAGTTGGAAACATACCCCATACCCCATCTGATACTGCCTAAATTTCAGCTCCCTCACAAACTAGAGAGCAGCCCAAATTAAGGGGTGAGTGTGCATGGGTGTGGGTGCTGCTTACTGCCTGGAGAGAGGTACATTCAAAGAAAAAGAGCCTTAAGACCAACATCTCAGGCTAGCAGGTCTCTGAATTAACCAAACACCTAAGCCATGCTTTAGGTACTCAGCCATATCTCAAGGAGGTGATGTGGAGTTTGTTGATTATCCATCTATCACTTCCCAATCTGCAGGGAGTCCAGAGACTTTTTTCCTGCTTTGAGGTACTTACAGTCTCTTTATTTCTTCTTGCTGTTATTGCTCGGTGTCAAAGTCCTGATGAGTGACATTTCTTTTGTTTCTTTCTTTAGCCACACATGCCACAACCATTTAGGGAGCTTTGTGAGTTTAACGTTACAGTGACTACAACCCTTAGTTAGCCTACATGTGATAATAGCAGGACAAACTCCCTTCCTAGCTATGTTGGCATTGGACAAATATCTAGTGCAAAAAATGGCCACAAAATGTAAATGATAAAAAAAGAGGGATGTTTTCCTCTCACTCAACCCATGATAACTGTTAACTCTGCTAAGTCTGCAGCAAACTTTTGCCCTCTGAATAACAGATGCTGCTATGGAAGAACTTGGACATTAGAAGTCCCTTCCCAGCACTTTCCAGCACAGAAATATGGGTACATTTAAAACATTCATTTTGCTTCACCCTAGTGTTGTTTTCAATCGTGATGTTGGCACTATTCTGGCAGCACATGCCGTGTAACAGAGCTCCTTTCACTTGTGCATCAAGGGCAAAACCTGATAACATAGCTCCAGTTTGGACCATCAGGAATTTACTTGGAAAAAAAAAAAAAAAAAAAGGCAGAAAAAGATACCAGCACAACAAGTATACCACACTGCGCCAGCAAGTTATGCCACAAGTGTCAGCACTTGCATGTGACAAAGCACTATAAAGCGAAGTTGACACTCAACAAAGCAATTTATGAAAGTTGTCTGTCAACAACACTTTTTTGTTTGCGCTCAAATAGGGTCTGACTGATGGAGCCCCATGCAATCCTTCAAGATGTCATGGCCCTTACTTTACACCTTTACATCTCAGACTGCACTGATTGTGCACCATGAGTGTTACCACTTCAGAAAGACATCGTTGCCACACTCTCCGAGCAAAGCTGAAGCAAGTGGTGGTGTAAGCTCCCCAGGCTGAGCAGAGCTAGTAGGAAACAGTGTGCCATCCTTCCTGGTTTCAAGCCAGCAAAGCTGCAGCATATATGTATGGCAGACACGAAAAAGCTGCCTTTTTGAGGCTACAGTTCCTAAAAAGAAGATGGTTCAGAATTCTCATTAGTTACAGCAATCAACCCCAGCCTTTGCTAATGTCATACACTACTTTTAACATGGTGGGGCACGCTGGCCCCGAAACATGTCCAACAGTAGACCTCTATTACTAATTGTGGCGTAGCTTGGCCCTGGTCCATGGCTCAGGACTCAGTTTGTATGTCACTTTGCATGAAGGGGAAAAAAAAAACACAAACCAAAACCAACAAGAAAAACCAAAAGCGAGTGTCTTCAGGGCAAGGGTGGTCTCCCTAAACTGGAACAAAATCTTTAGTTGTCCCTATGGGATGACGCACTGCAAGCACCTATGAGTAAAATCAGAAGAAACTCTACTGCGCTTCCTCAGTGAAGCAGAGAGGTTTCCATGGCATTCATGTCTTACCTCTCCCACCACCAAAGCTTCAGCCTTCAGTGCGATTGAAGGCTGTTTCCATGGAGTAAAAGGCAGCAAGTCTTATATCCTCCTCACCAGCATGAAGGAAAGCTTGACTGCGCTGCTTGAACTGCTGAGCAACAGCCATGGCGTCAACCAATTTTCTCATGGTCTTCTTAGACACTTTGATTAAGGACCAAAAAAAAAAAAAAAACAACCTCATAGCCAGGCTGATAACATTTGTAGCATCACATTTAAGGATATGAACATCTCAAACCTTTGTGGCCACAAAGTTAAAGCTAAGTAACCGCCATTTCAGGACAGAGCATTTCTTTTCATGATACTTACATAACTGCTGCATGCACAGAAAGTTGGCCATCTTCTCAGCCTGCCTCCCTTTTGGACTTCAGGCACCTTCTCTTTGGCAAAGGACGTCTAGGTCAGCATTGCTCCAAGACTCACTTCACCACTGCAAACACTACAGATAGTTGTGATGGTGCAAGGAGCTTGCACAGGCTCCAGAGCATTCCCACCTGACGCAACTGGAGGATCAGGATCAGTGCAGAAAGATTTGACCTTTTATAGAATTCTGGTAAGGACAAGAATTCTGGTCAAACAGCTGCTTGGACAGAGAAAAGGTGGGGGATCTGTTTATTCAAACCACACTCTGGTGCAGGCACTGGGATAATTCATCTTTGGGAAATGCCATTAATATTTACTGAGCAATAAAAACAGATTTGGTCTCTCAAAAAAAAAAAAAAAAAAAAAAAGCATTACCAATTATTAAAAAGAAAGTGTCTGGGTATGGGATCTGAGGAGAAGCAGAGGATAACCCTCCCAAGAGTCTATTAAGACTGGGTTATATATTGGTCCATTTTCCATGCTCATTACAATCACTGCCCCAATAATAGCTGCATGCTGTGCCTTTTTCTATTCTGGTACAATTTTCCCCATGGGAACAAAGTATCTCAGTTTAAATACTGAGCAGAAGACGGCAGTGTGCTTCTGCTGCGCTAACCTTGTGTGTAATCTGCATCTGAGGTATCTGGTTACTACCCTTCTCTCTCATTGCTTGATACAAAAATGAAGGGGCAGGAAAATATTGGTTAAACAGACTAAATGACATTGTGAAGGTCAAAGTATGTCAGAAACTGTCTTTCTGAAATTAAGGCTTTGGTGATGAATTCTAATTCCTTGAGCTCTGAGAAAAACTGCAGGGAAAAAAGCACTCAGTGGCTCCATCTTAGTGCAAGTCCCTAAACTAGGACTTTGGTGACATTTAAATCTCTATATCCAGCTCCTGGCTTGTCTCCAGCGTGCAGTGATGCTTTCCTTTCTCAGGGGTCAGAGTTTCCCTGGGAGCTTGTCCTTGCTGAATCCTTGGGGCATCCCAGTCCGAACAAGGCAGAGCAGTTTCTGCTTGGGCAGCAGTGGGATTCCAAGCCAAGTACCCTGTGCATGCTTTGAACTGGTGGCCCAACCCAGAGGAGCTCCTCACAGAGTCCTCCCCATGGCATCACACACCTCCTGCAGCTATGCCAGGAAGGAGAAGAAAACAAGGCTCAATGTCTTGGAAAATTCTGCTTCCAGGGACCCCGATTTGTGCATAGTGAGAACCCAAAAGTCTGAGACACAGAGATGTCAGCCCTCCTGTTATGCTGTTCCTAGTTTGCTAGGCCCACACCAGCCCTGTTATGCTGTTCCTGTTCCCATGGCACCCAAATCTCCAACTGCCAGCAATCAGTTCTGCCACAAGCATGTCATGAGGATCACGTTTTGGTTTATGAAATGGTCTGATCCCATGATAACAGGACCCAGCAAGGGCAAAGAGCTTCTGATTTGACTGTGCCTCGAAGGGGTCACTTATACGCTGTGACTCTGACACTGGCTCTTATTAATTCTCTTTTCCAACTTACTGCACAAGCTGGCAAGTGAAATAGTTCCACTCAATTCACCGTTAAGCAAAGAGGCAAGCCAGTGCATAGAGCACAAGATTTGCTTGACATTAACTGAATTTGAAGATCAAAAAGAGGTGTGTTTAACTTTGCATTATCTTCATTTTTAATTTCCACTATTTTCCATGCTTCCTGCTATCAGAGAGAACAGAAAGCAGAACTAATAGGGAGCAACACACTGGGAAAACATTGACTTTTGGTGTGGAAGCACGAAATGTTATTTCACAAATAGATGGATACTCTGGTGATTCCCAGCTGAGTCATACCTGGGCTTCAGATGGATAGTTTTCACCTGAGTATGTAATGAACTTTCACAGGGCCACATTTAGGGCACTGCAAGGCTTGCCCTTCACCAGCAAGTTCAGGTGATTCTCCTAGTAGGGTCAATGGGCTGCAATGTAGGACCTACATCTGAATTCAAACTGTGCAGAGAGTGTATGTAGTGTATGTAACCAGAGCTTCTCAGTAAAAGCTCCCCATGGGGACTCAGAGACAGAAATTTGCCAGCGAAGGGGGTCAAGTTCAAATTCTCCATCTTTGCATTCCCCTTCCATGTTTTTCCCTATAAAACCAAACCCAGCTTCTAAATCCTATGCTTGCCTCTATTTTCTTGAATCTCCAAATACAAAAACTGGACTATTTCAGAATTTTATCCCATGTGTAGGATTGACTGGGCTTTTTATAAAGTGGTAGCATTCAAAAAAAGAAAAAACTTTAGTATTGGATATATCTGACTGCCAAGGTGCACAATAAGCTAGCTCTGGACACGTCCAAACCTTGGAGTCCACATCCATGTAGAAATTTAACTTCAGCTGTTGCAGCTTGAGTCCATCTATTATTAATTCAGTAAAACCATTTTTCTGTTCAGAAATACTTTCCTTGGGAGAAGCTTCTGCAAAAACATCAGCAGGCGGTAGCTTCAGAGGGAGACTGAATGGATGCACTCCCGAGAGTCAAAGCTGGGGGTACTTGAAATAGAAAGACAAGTTCATCAATGGAGTGAAATCATTCCAAAGGTAGCATAAGCTTGCTCCAGGTGAAGGCTTTACCTTTTCTTTGTAAAATAGTTGCCTGCTCCTGCAAATCTGCAGGAGTAAGTTTTAAGTCACGGTAGCTTGTACTAAAACAATTGGAAAAAAACCCCAAACCCACAAACAAAAAAGCCCCATCGGTTCCATATTGCTGCCTACCTGGGTTTTGCTTTGTTTCGGAAACTTTAAGGAGTTGGGTATCAAACTCACCCTCAGGGCAACTCCAATGGAATCAATATGCAACTCTGGGAATTAATCTGGCCCAAGCCTCATTTTCTCTTTAACTGCAGGAGCCAAGGTCATTTTCCCATCTGGATTTTGCAGATGCTTCTGCACATACTGATGAGTTATACCTTTTATCAAACCTCAGCCATCATTTCCAGGGCTAGAAGATGATTGCACAAGTGTCAGAGGATCACAGAAAATAGGATGAAGACTTGGTGTTAAAATCCAGACCTTATATTTGTTATGTGCCAATTTTCCTGTGTTCCCCAAAGCCATATACAATATCTTTCCACAGGGCAGTGCAGAACTTTGTCCTCCTTTGCCTCCACAATCTCTCCACTAATGCTGGACAACACCATCATCTTCTGTCTTGACTTAAGGGAAGCTCCTTTTTTCATATCTGTAGGATTTATCTAACAGTGTCACCAGAATTTTTAGGTTGGTTGAAGGACTTAGAAGGACAAACTGTAAGCATTACTTTTTCTTTTTGGAGGGAGAGTGTGTCTGTCTGTCTGTCTATCTATGTATGCCTATAGCCTTGTTCCCCTCTTATCTCCTCAGTAAGACACCTAGTACCTGTATATGTGATGTCTGGATGGATCTGGCCCTGCAGGAACCTCTGATGACAACAGAGCATCTTTCAGTCAGGCTGGTTTAGGCCTTAACTTGGTCAGCGCCTTAAAAACTGCTTTTCAGTAGCTGAGGGCAAAGACCTAGTGTGGGCATGCAAATAGGGCAATTATTCCAAGGTCAAAAAAAAGTAGATGGGTCAAAAAATGCAGCAAGGATTGGCTGCAACCAACCTCCCTCTCGCAAGGTGGTCTGTGTCAGACATGCTGGCCAAGGGTCTACTTCATACATCCAGCAGTACCTAGCCCCATTATAGTGAAGAAGACATGCCATTCAAACATGGCAGTGACCATAATTCAATACACTGGGGAGAAAGGGTCTGCAAAAGCAATTCCTGCCTGGAAGCAGACTGCACAAGGCTATCCTGCGCATCCCCTTTTACCCTAGGTGTATTATGAGCACATCACCTCCTCAGTCTAAAACACACAGATGCCAGCTACAAAGTCATAACACTGGGAAATTTGTGGTTTGTGATATTTTAATATCCCAAGCAGAGGATTATTTGCTGTTTAGTGTGCTTTAAACTGTTCTCCTTCTGCACAATTGATAGCTTTACTGCTCCTGGACAGAATAACAAACAGCTGTGCTGTTAAAATAAAAGAGATCCTCCACATCATCTCAGGGCAGCATCTTGGCAGTCTTGGAGCCATGGTGACTTGTGGAAACGGCGAGTGGTTGTGGGGCACTTTTGCCAGCTGGTGCAGGCACTTGCAGCTACTTAGAGTTCATGTAGAAAAGATCTCATCACAGATTATTAGGGGCTGAAAGGACAGCTGTAAATCATAGAGCCTTACTTCTTATATAACAGAGACTAGTGACTTAGAACCAGAAGTCATGGATGAGCTTGACCAGAGGTACCCAGCCGGGCAATGGAAATGTTGCTGTAAGTTGCTGGAATTTCACCTACCAATGTTGTATTTACATGGTGCAGCAGAGAGTTCATCCAGAAGCTGAAGACCAGGTAATTAGATTCCATACATTTTTACCTCTTGATTGTTTATTCGATAAGAATCACATTAAAAACACTCTGGAGGCAGTGAGAGACTCCTGTTGACTTTGCAGCAGCCTGAATCAGACCTGAAGCATTCACAGTTTTAATTTGCACAACTGGCATTTAGTACCTATGCTTCCAAAGGTCTGTATCAAACTCCCTTTGGAGTAACATGTTCATCAGACATCTATACTTGCCTGAGGGTAACCTGTTATAACCTGTTCCATATAGCTGTCCTGCCTGGACTGACACTTCCTCAGAAGAGCCAGGTTCACCTACTAACCTCCTTCCAAGCAAAAATGGTTTCTTAGCCCAGGTGAGGGAAAGCATGGCAGGTGAGGCTGGCAGAAAAGATGGAGCTGCAGCTCAAGAGAGTTGGGAGCAGCTGGGGCAGAGCTGTAGAACGAGCTCCACATGGTTTTGTGGGGAGGTTCAGCTAATATCACTTGGTCCCTCTGTTCTGTTTCCCTATCAAGACAGGACACAGCAGGCATTCCTTCCTCCCCTTCTCCCACACTCCCACTCCCCTCTGGCAATATCTGAACGCTGTCTTTTGCCGCAGCTGCTAGGGTCCCTGCAGTGAACAGCAGAGCAGAGAAACAGCTCATATTGGTGAATTCTGGAGTAAAATCTTTCTGGGTCCAGCTCCACACAAGCCAAATAAAGATGTGAGTGCTGTAGCTGACAACATTTGCTGTGTGTAAGCACACTAAAGGGAACGCTCTGTCAAGGTTTGGACATGTCAGATGTGGAGCCAGAATTGATTATATTGTCTGTTGACCGCTTGATAATGAAGATCTTTTGCCCAGTCTATATAAGATTGAAAATCTAGGTAATATTTTTTGGTGTAACAGTATGCTTCCAATGAGAAGAAATACAGTCCCTGATTTGTATTCCTCTGACTTGAAATCATTCATTTTAAATGACTGTTATGCTAATTTAGAACCCGGGCAGGCATGGAAACCACTTATTTTGGTTTGTGAAAGGGGCTGAATATGAGTTTCTTAAGCGCGTATATACTTTGTTTATTTGGGATGCAATGCAACTCTCTGCTAGAATAAGATTTCTTTACTGGCAGGAGCTGCACAGTGGGCTTCGTGATGATACCCTCAGCAAGGGACCTGTCCTTCACCTTCCCTGGGCTTTGGAGTAGACCCAGTGACAGCTGGGTTGGTATGGCTTGCCTTTGAGGAACAGCTCCACACAGCCTTTGTGGAAGGTGTGAGGGTAGGATTTGGCCCTACAGCTCACCCACAGCACCTCAGGGCACTGTCGCTGAAAGCATATGGCTGTGGTCCCCTGACTGCCACAGCACATGGAGCAGTGCAGTATCACGTGCACTAAATGCTCAGGAGTGGAGATTGCCTTGTCCTCTCCCTCCCTCACATTCACGTAGTATATGGGCCCCACCAGCTGCTGAGATGTCACATTTTGCACTCACCCCTCCTCAAACCAAAGCATCAGTTGGTGTCCAGTCAGAGGGTTCTTACTGCAGACTGTCCCCCACAGGCTCAAGGTCTGTGATGAAGCCAGAGACTCTTCGCAGCATTTCTCCCCCCTCCCACCTTCCTGATTAACCTTCCTGAGGAAGATAGGTTGAACACTTTGTCTCCTCTACAAGAGTTATTGTTTAACAGTCATTTAATGTACTAAACTTCCTTCAGACGGCCAAAGTGACTTTCACACCCCTCCCTGCATGATGCATCTCAGATTGATGTTCACACAGGAGCCTAGTCTGACTTGGACCGTCTGGCTGAACTCCTCTTCTCAAATGGGGACCACTCATCTCCAAATCCCAGTGTGAGCACTCCTCTCCGCTGCACTGGTGAAGTCCTTGTGCTTCTCACAGCCTCACTGGAAACTTAGAGTCTTGCTGCTGGAAACATGGAAACTATTTCAAAAAGCCTACTCGTGCAGATGCAGATAAAACAGGATTTTGACATCTCTAACAATGCTCCTATCCCAGTAAATATATTATTGGCATTCACTTATAGTTACTTTTGTTATACTTGTGCCTGCCTCACAGTGAATTTCCCAAGACAGAGAATTCTGATGTCTGTTAACTCTATTTTCCCTAATGTCTAAGCAAAACCTTTTTTTTTTTTTTTTTTCAAAAAATGCTCCTTATTACTTGAAGCAGAAAAGTAATTGGTATTGAACAAAAGCTGGATAATATTGTCTTTTGTGGTATGCTGAGCAATGACTTGGACTACAGCAATATTACATGAAGCGAGGATTTGTTTAAATAGCTTTCATTCTGGTTTGCCACTAAACCTCAAATAGTACATTAAATACGTGTATTTCAGTACCCCAGCACAGACATTTTGTTCTGTAACTCGGAATATTTCCTCTTACTGCTCTAAGGATTCTTGCCAGTTGGCAGCTTTGCACGCGTGCTAAATTGCTAAATTTTTAGCATTTACCCACTTATCTAGTTTGACACAGCATGCTTGCACGAGGCAGAGGGATTTGGGTCTGGGAATATGGGCACTGCACTTTCAAGGTTGTAGACACTTAAATTGGCACTCTGTAGTCAGATAGCATGGCAATGGGCCCCTTGCAATTAAACTGATAAAGAACAAAATATGTTAGAAGCTGGATGAATTGAAACCATAGCCACCTAACAGCAGAACGATTTGCAAGAGAGACTGCACTGTCAGGAAGAGTCACAGGCAAAACCTGCCTGATTTACTGCAGACAGCTCGTCCCCTTTGAAACCAAAGACTGAATTCATGCCATATCTTTGCTCCAGCCACCCATGAGTTTGAAGTCGGGTTTGGTCCAAAACCAGCAAAGAGTTTGTCTCCATATCTTGGATTCATCTAAACTGGTGCGGCAATTAGCTGCTGCCAGACTAGGGCTGGGGCTGTCCCTCACGCTCACACCACCTCTCATCTGACCCCTGTTCATAGAATAATTGCCTAGGTTGGAAGGAACCTTTCAGATCATCTAGTCCAACCATCAACCTAACACTGACAAAACCAGAAGAAAATAATTTGCTGGTTTAGCCCCTGAACGGACTCACCGACTCACCCCAGGGGCAGCCAAGAGCCAGCGCTGGCACAAGGGATGAGGTGGGAGCATGCGTCCAGCAGCGAGGCTGACAGCGGGCGGCAGGTCTGCTGCTGTGGGGAGCAGATAGCCCTTCCATCATCTTACCCACAGTGTCAAGCCGTGTCCTCAGTGCCTGCTGTCCTCACTGCAGACAGAACAGTCAGACCAGGACACTGTGGAAGATTTCTAAGCACCGTCAGAGTAACAAGAGACTCACGGTCCTAGGTTGGCCTTTGCTCTGAACCAGGGAGTTTTCTTTTTCTGTTGACTGGTATCAGAAATGAAAATTAACAACAACCCCTGAACACAAGCACGTTAAAGCTATGCAGCTACTATGAATACACAGGGACAGGGTCACATCAGCACAGATGGCTGCTCTGAGTATTTCTAGCACTGTCGCTAACTAACTGTACCAGTCAGGTCCACGGCAGACCCCTAGATCCCCCAGCCATGTGTCCGCAGGTAGTCCGCAGAGAGAAAAGCATGACGGCAGCCTGCTGACAGCCTGCCCGGTCTTCGTGACAGCTGATAAACTGCCTAAACTTCGTAGCAGCGTTGTGCCAAGCTGCCAGCTGTACTCAGCTTTTTTCTGGGTGCACCAGGGACCCTGTTCCAACCATGCCCATCCTGCCAGGTCGGCATCAGAGCAGGGAGCAAGTCTGGTTCGGAGAGTGGCTCTGAGTATCCAACACAGGCAGCACAGACTCAGCTGTCTTCCCAGGGAGGAAAATTGGCTTTTAGAGCCCCTTACAAAAAACCAAAACAAAACAAAAAAAAAACCCACACCAAAACATCTCTTTATTCAAAAGTGAGAGGCTCGTGGCCAAAAATTCACATTTTGCAGTATTTGAGAGAGGTTTAGTCTTTGTTCTGGACTGAAATTCCAGCCCAGCTGGCACAAGTCCCGTGGGTTTCAGGGCAGCTAAGATTTCATTCTCTAACTTACACTGCCGAAAGCACTGGCCTATGAAAGGTGAACAGCTTCTAAGAAACGAGCTGGAGCCAGATGTGACCTTCCTTATCACTGTTTCCCAGGGCTTCTAGTGCTAGTGGCAGGCGACTAGCTAGTAGTGAAAAGGTTCCACAGTAGCAGCAGCGTCCCAAGGATAGCTTGAGGCAAAAAGCTCCAACCTGTTTCCTAGGATAGCCCTGTCTGGGGTGCACAATAATATCACAGTAAGACTGCCCATAAGATGCTTCATAGGGAAGGAATTGAACTACACCTCTTCTTCTGAGCTCTTCACCTTTGTGATAATCCAAGCCAGTGAGTTTCAAAGAACTAGTTATCCTCCATGCAAAATAGCATTGTCATTTCTCCTCGTGGTAAATAACAGCAAATGAATGATGTCAAATGAAATAGCAATTCTTCTGTTGTTTCTAGCACCTGAGCTGTACAAGGAAAAAAACCAAAACTGCTGCTAACAAATCCATTGTTCTGAAACTCCCTGACCTGCAAGGGTTTGAATACTGGAATAAATGTCACCTGGCTCGGGGATTCTGCTTCCACCAGCAGCCCCAGGTCTGTCTGCCCTCACCCTCCGCTGCCCGCCCACCCTTAGGGGAGGGATTTGGTCTAGAGCCTGCTGTGTTGGCTCCAAACCAAAGCAAGCTGGGCTCTATTCCCAGACCTCCTGCTTCCCAATGCTGTGCTGCTCAGATCCCTTCTCTGAGCCTCAATGTCCCCGTTCTGTAACAAAAGAGTGAGCCATTGGTTTATTTTTGAAAGCCGCAGGTAAGCAATGCAACAGTTTGGGACTATCCAAACTGCTGCTCTATGTGCAATGGCCCATGAGATGATGAGAACTGGGTTCTAGCTACCTCCAGCTCTGGTTTTGGAAGCAAATGCCCTCATTGCTGAAGATGTGCAAGTCCAAATCTCCTTCCTCCTGCACTCCTGCCTGTTTTTCTATGGTGCCTCTGAAAATTACAGTTTTGTCATTTGAAAACAAAAGTGCTTTGCTAGCAAGAAAGAATCCATAAAGAAGGCAATGGAAGCTGTCACATCTGTACTGTCTGAACGCCATCTGTCTCCCAAGTTTACTCTGAAAGAAATAAAATCCCATCCAGTTCTCTTGCTATATATCAGTAAAATGCTTAGCAGTGGCACTTGGAGAAGGAATGAACACATTTCAATTAGACTATGGCATCATAAAACACCAGCTCAGTAAATAAAAACCTGGAGGTTAACATTTGTAGAGATTAAGCAGTCTGTTAAGTAAAGTTTACCATGGCGTGTTAGGTTTTTTTGTAATACATACTTTATATATATGCAGCATTCAAAACAGGCTCCTTGGCTTACTTTTCAGACTGTTATTTTTGCTTTAAGCATATGTGACTGCCTCTCAAGAGTTACCTGAGATCCAGAGACTGGTTTGGAACTGTAGACACCTGCAGAAAGAGGTGTATCACTTTTGGTAGAGAAATGAAGGACAGCAGAGTGGTGGAGAGGGAAAGCAGAATCACAGAATGGTTTGGGTTGGAAGGAACCTTTAAAGATCAAGCAGGCATATCTTATCCTTTCTTAAGGGGCAGGTGACAAATGGTGGAAACAGAAGGTAACTGCTGCAAGTGACCTAGTTACCATTCAGAAAAACTTAACTCCCAGGTTAGATGGAACTGAATGCTGGGTTAACACCTTGCTGAGAGCCCTGAAGTGTATGCATCACCACTGATTTCCAAGACTCTGCAACCACTATGGTTATGAGGTTATAACTTCTTGCTTTCCCCTCTGTAGATCTCAAAATAGCCTCACAGATATTTGATTCTGGATGGATGGAGCAACACCTGTATCCACCACAAGCCTAAACTGAGAGAATGATCCACTGTTTCTTGTCTGCTTTCGCAGGCAGCCTTTGCATCCCAAGCAGAGTGAACCTGGGCAGCCATCAACTGCTGCCAAATTCAGATAAATGTTTTTGATCAAATTAAAGCAGTACAAATGCTTAAGAAAGGCTTCTCCTGCAGAGAGCTCCTGGGGTAGCAGGTCCCTGTGTGCACAGGCAGGTCTCACAGTGCTTTTCAGAGGAGTAGTGTCCTCTGCCTGCTTCAAGAAGTGGCTGCTCAGAGCTGCCATCACTGTGACCCTCTATTGACTTTATGAACAGGACTTGGGACAGAATTTTTTTAAAGCACCTCAGGAATCTTTACTGCGAAAGTCACCAGCACACTCACGGTGCAGTGAATTGGGCCTCACAAAAACCCAAAAACATTGCTCCCATCTTATCCATGGGGAAATGAGTCTCAGACAAAGGCAGTCTGTGGTGATGTACCTTCCACTGCACTTCAGTAACAACAGGGCCAGATCCACCTGGTGCACGTATTCCAAAGAGCTGCCGAAACCCGCTGGCTGCCGAAATGCCCCAGCACTACAGCACTCCTACTCCTGTGCTGCCAATTCTCCTTCCTTGTCACTTTTCCCCCCTGCTTCAGCATCATTTTTCACCCCCCCACATGAGCTGAGAGATTATCTCAATTATTCCAGCTGTTGTGCTACACCACACTGAACATAATCAAAGCTAACAAAGCACGCTTCGCTGGCTCCATTGTCATCTGGCACCGAAAGCTGAAGATCCTAAATGAACAGTGCTTAAGCTCATGTCATATTTGAGGGAGCTTGGCAGGGGATGGGGGCAGGGGAAGAAAAAAGAAATAAAGCTGTGGATTTTACACAGCTATTTTTTTTTATTATCATTAGAAAACTTGAGAGAAGTATTGATGGGATGGGATGGGACGAAGCTGTGATTCTGGGGGTGTATCAGTCTTGATATCCTTTTGAAATGAGATTAGACAAATCTCCCCAGGAATACCTCAGTTTATGAATGCAGATTTACCTGAAAATGTGTTTATACAAGGTCCTGGATACGCCTGCAAATTCATTCACTTACGTAAGGTGCAGTCTTCCACTTTAAATACCATGATTAACACAGCAGCATCTTTAAGGCATCCATCTGAAACAAAATGAAACGGAAAAGAAAGAAAAGACTGTAAAGTAGAGCCCACATTATACATACTTCCAGCTCATTTACCTAAGCAGAGAACTTCAGACTCACCAGCACCAGGGCGGATGATAAATGAGGGCCATAGCCTTAGGCAAAAAGAAGTCCATCTGCTCACTCTGTTCCACCCAAGCTTGCAGCAGTCAGTGCACAACCGTGCTCCAGGGGGAAAGGAGGAATGGAAATAATTTGCCCAAAAAGTTGGTAGGAAGGGGACTGACACTACATCCTAATCCAGTACCTAAATGGTGAAAAGAATCACTGGTTAAGCAGGAACAACAGCAGCTGAAGACGTTCTCTGTGCTGGAACTTGCCCTAGCCCTACCCACTTAACTGGGCATACCTCTGAGAGCCTCTGCCAGTGGATTACAGGTGTGTGGTCACAGTCCACTTCTACATTTTTGGCTGCTAAGTCTTGTTGCAAAAAGCTAAGAATACACCACAGGCCCATGAATGGCACTCCCTTTCCATGGTTGTTTTTTCAGGTGCTAATGGGGTCCACTTCACACCAGCTGAGAGCAGCTCACTAAGGGAGACACTCTAAAAGGCTGGCATCTTGGGGACCCTAAGGCCATCTCCAAGGAGTAAGAGCAACAATTTCCAAAACACAAATGATTAAAACTCTTTACATCATGGTCCCACTCGTACACACTTCTAAGATGCTTAGTCCTTTAAAAAAATTAATAGTGACATTCTGAGATCCACTCCCGGACGCTGGAAAGGCTGGAGGTTTTGTAAGTTTTCATGTGATGCCATTTCAGCAGGCTAAGAAGCATTTCTTGGCTTCTCAGTTTATGTGAACCACAGCAATCTCTTCTCCATTATCATCTTCTAGTATTGCACCCAGAGATGTACATTTCAGGGGCACTGAGAGCTTCGTGGCAAGCATGGAACAATCTCCCAAAATCTAGGCTCATGTTGCGGAGAACAAAAGAAGAGACCCCTTGGGTGTTGTAGAGCTACGGAACACAACTGAAGAGGCCAATCTCCATCTCATACGGAGCACCATTAAACATATGCACAGCAAGTTTTGTGGCAAATTCATACACCCCGCTGCAAGACATCATGCAAAAGGTGGTACCCGCAGGTGCGTGCAGAGCTCTCTAACACCCAGTACCTGAGGTGTTAATACAGCAGAGCAGAAACAAGGTAATCTCTGAAATGAGGACAGTGCTCCAAGAACAGATCGATCCAGGGTTGCCCTTCACTTCCCAGTTGCTGACAGACAGCAAATTGATCACGGTGTGGTTTGAATTTCTCTCCTGACAATTCAGACCAGGAGCTCTGTAAATGCATAATCTGCGCCTGGCACTCTCTTGCTCGGTACTAAACAATGATAGCTTTGGAGCAAGCTGTTTCTCCTCCAGTGGGTTAACGTTTGTATCCAGCTGAACTCCTGGGGTGATAAGTACAGCAGACCTCCTCCTCTGAGGCAGATAAGTAAAACATACTGTAAAGAAAAGTACAGGGTATTGGCACATCTCTCCTTAAGGGGCTGTCAGCAGCTGAGTGCCGCCGTCCCCGTGAATGCGAGGAAGGAGAAGGGTACTTTTTCCAGGGAGCCTTTGCTCTCTCTCTGCCTTCCTCAGAGAAGAAAGATTCGTTCCTCTTTCCCCCTGGCGTGGTGTGCATAGAGCCATGCCCTGACACAGGCCACAGCAGCGTCTTTGCTAATTCTCAAAGTGCCACCTACAGTTTGTGCGAGTGCATGTGTATGAGCGCACACATTTATAGGCAGCGGAGACATGCTATAAATGTGTGTGTGTGTGTATATATATATACATATATGAGTACTGAGACAGGATCAAACCGGCCGCTAGCTCACACATGAGAGGATAGAAATAAGCCTGGAAATGCTTCTGTTCTGGGGAGCAGGTCCTCTGCCTACAGGGGAAATCGGGCATTGAGCACACAAACTGCAGGAGCACAAGCCTTGCAGGGAATGAAATAGGGTCATCTGGCTGCACCTCATATACTTTGTGAGTGGTCCTCCGTCCCCAGCTCAGAAGAAACGCCACAAGCACAGAAAAAGGCTCTGGTATCTATTTTCCTCCCTGATCAAATACACCAGTGGATATTAAATATACCAGCTCCCCAGAGGTGCCACGAAAATGATGGTAAGTGGGAGCAGGTGCTAGAGTGGAGCCGTGCAGTGCCTTCAATAGTCGCAGTGATTTAGCAACCACCACCCCTCACCCCCCCCCCCAATCCCACCACCCCCCAGCAAAAGAGCCCTGAACAGTGGAGAAGCTTTTTTAGACAGTAGGAAGGCAAAAAAGGGCAAAGACAAGAATGCAACAGCTGAGAGGCTTGGGATTTAATCAGCGCTGGCTTTCTACTGCTTGCTTGCTCTCTTCATTTATTTTCAAGGGAAAATATCTGTGCCCATAGAAAATATAGAAGGTTTAAAAAAAAAAAGCAGCTATTCCCTGCTCCCTCTGTATGACTGAAATAGAAAAAAAAAGGTGGTGTTGGTTTGGTTTTGTTTTGTTTTTAAATAATTTTCCTGCAGAGATTTTTAAAAGAAATAAGAGAGGACTTCTCTGGTCATATGTTGTCCTATAGCAGTCAGGTTAGCTGGGGACCTCACAAAAGCCATCCCTAGATCCACAGGAAAAAAAATGTCCAAACACTCTCAGGTAGAGGCTATCATTGGAGATTTCCCTCCCTCACCTGGATATTCCTACAGCTCTGTGCAATGGCTCAGCCTTTTCCTTGGGGTTTCATCCCACCCACAGAAGGCTGTGGTGAACCAACACCATCAGGGGATTGCACTGACCAGATTTCAATCAGCGTATGTGCAGACCTCAAACAAGCCCCCCATGTTTGCTGAAGAGCCTGATCCTGGCAGGAAAAACCACCATCAGGCTGGAGCAGATGTTTGCAGGAGAAGACCCTGGAGAGGCTCGAGTGCTCTGCTCTGGAGCTATACATCCTTTCTGCTCCCTGCTCCAACCAACACCAAACACGTTCTGTTTGGACATGGGCACATATGAAAATGTTTATTTACAATGATTTCACCCAGACTGACAAGAAAACAGGAGAAGAGAATGGTTTTTAAATGCACCCTGTGGCTAAAAGCCTGAAAGCAGCTGGCCTCTGGCCAGGCTATGAGAATGAACAATGACATTTTGGGGCAGAGGCAGCGGTGAGCCCAGCTTCTTCTTGCTATTATTTGACTTTTTTAAATGTACTTCAATGGAGAGGTTGTTAACTAATTGTATGTCTTTCAGTTTGACTCTCAGCTTTGGCTCATGATATAGTAGATACACAAACAGCACATTCCCAATACCCTCTTCAGTCAGTCATTCCTCTCACTCGTCAGTTTGTTTCTTTTTTTCTCTTTTTTAAAATGTTTCTTTGCTGTAAGTTTAAGCCTTTTGTGGGAAAGAGAAGATGGAAGGAACTTTTCTTCCTTTCTGTTCATGAGAAACACTTTTATTCTGCACGTTAACTGATTTCTTGGCTTTTGAAGAAGTAACAAAGTGTTAAAAAGTCAAAAACAAAGATGAAATATTGAGGTTGTCCTGACTCCTTGTTTCTTTTCCAAACCTGCCATCAACTATTTGGGATTTTAATTTCTGTTCTAAAACACCAAGCAAGAAAATAATTTACAAATCTTCAAAACTCCCACAGAAACAGGAAAAACTCCCACTTCACCATCTGGACAACTACTGTGTCCGCTCCAGCTCAGGATTGTTGGGGGTCAGACCCCAGTCTCCTCACCAGTGAGGGCAGGAGCCAGCTTCATCCCGCAGGTGATGGGACCACACTGACTCCTCCAGTGGAAAGTCTAGTTCCCACAGGGCAGGTGGCTGCGGTGCCATGAAACTTGCCAACAAAGGACACAATGTCACTGAAGGCTGATGCGACACTACCAGGAATGGCATGGAAAGCTCCTTCAAGGTGGGCCTGGCAGGATATGGGAGTGGGCAAGCATTTAAATGGCTGCTTCTGGGATAGACTTTCAGCACTTTTGAACAATACCAGAACAGGCTTTTAATTATTATTATTTTTTTAGTCTGCAGGGGATTTTCTGAAAACAGGTATCTGGGAACAAGAGACCACAAAAGCCCTTCGAACAGGGGACAGATTGCAGAGATGGCAGAAACAGGACACTGAGAGAGCCAGAGAGCCCAACAAGACAAAGAGCTAGAGCTGGATCTTTTTCTCGTGTAGATCACAGTCAGCCAGCCATGGGAAACAAGCCCATAGGAAATTAGACTTCATCAATTCTAACTCTCATGCAGGGACTCCTCACGTGTTACTCTTTAGGACAGGACTGAGACACCCCAGCAAAACAGCAAATTCAGTGGACGACATGGTAGGCTGAAGCTCAGGAATAAGGTATGGGACCATTGCAACAGCTTGATCAAAAGGAAAACCGTGGTCCAGCGGCTTTCTTTAGCAGAGATTAATCTCTCGACCTGCCCCACTTGTGGAAATGGCTCTCTGTGTGCCCACGTCTGAGCAGCTGTCAGGATTGGGACCTTCTCCCTTGCCTTGTAAGACACTCACCCAACATGTCCTGGGGAGCTGTGCAGATAAACAATACATGAAAACATATGTGAGAAGTGTGCAAGACTGAATACACAGGGAGAGAAGAAAGGAGAACATGAGAACCCAGACATCTAAGAAAGAAGGAGGAGAAATGATCAGGTGAAGCAGTAAGATGAGAGAGAGTTGTTATTAGAGGCAAGAAGTGAAAAGAGGCAAATTAAACACCAGTTCAAACCAGAGTAAAAATAGCACAGGAGGAAGAGGAAAAAGAAAACACCTGCAAAGGAGCAAAACTCATGTTTTTCAGGAGGTGCTATCACACTCACACAGCTGCTCAGACAGCTCTGCAGGGCAGCGCACCCTGAAATTAACTGCAGGGCAGTGGGGTGTCCCAGGGAACGGCCCTGGCTGTAGCCCACGCTGCCCAACATCCACGCTCTCCTGGTGGGCCAAGTGAGATAACAAACTCGGGGACTGCTGCTGGGTCGCCACACTTGGTTATTTGCATCAATATCAAACAGTCGCTGCACAAAAGACTTAGCTCTTTGGATGTTTTTTGAGACACCTGCATCTCCCCTCATCACAAAAGAAGACGGGGTCTGGGCCACTGGAGCTAAATCCAGCTAAAAGCAGAAGTTAAATTGCAGATACACAATTAATTGGTGCAGAATTCTTCATGTAGCAGTGTCAAGCAGGAGCACCTTTATTAAGATATCTCAGAAAGTTAAGACAGAGTCAAGGTCCATGTATTTACATTGGATTTGCATCCTTGTCACAAAATTAAGGCTAGGAATGAGAACAAGATCAAAACTTCATCTTGGGACATGACCTCCCAGCTCTGCCCTCTGTCTAGCTGCATTCACAACAACAACCGGCATTAATCCCTGGGGACAGCAAAGAAAACCGAAAGCAAAGCAAAGCAGGAATTCATGTCTAAATAAGACCCATATGACACAGGGTGCAAAGCAATGATAGTGCACCACTGCAAAAATCACAGCTAATTACATGCATCTTGGGGTTGTATCCCCAGTCCCTTCCCAAAGAGGCATGCTAAAATCAGCCAGGCTGCTAATAAAAGATAGGGGTGATGGCTGTCTGTGCAGCCCAAAATGTCTTGGTATCCTCTCCGATGTGTTCTGAGAGAAGAGGTGTCATTGCTCCAGACCAGTCAGCATCTGGGGTTGAAATGGGTGGGATGAGAGCAGCCCCAGGGCAGGCAACGCAAGGCAGCAGCCAGGGAGTGGGCTGGGAAGGAGACCCAAGGTGACTCTTTCCTTTGACTCCAGAGAGAGATGAAGAAGAGAAGAAGGTCTCATTTCTGCTCCCCAGCACAGACCAGCACAAATGCAAAGCAAGTTCAGTGCCGAAGAGGCAGAGCATTTTTCACCCCTGAGCCTTTGGTGCCACAACTGCAGCACTGGGAGCCTCTCCTCCCAGCACTGGGTGAGGCTGGATGCCTCATTCCAAAACCTTGTGCTTTCCTTCCAGAATGCCCTCTTTATCCATCCTCCCTCTTGCCCTCTCTGCTATCATTTCTCACCATGATCCCTTTGGATCCATCAGAAGTAGCTTTGAAATGAAACCTGAGGGGATGCTTTGTCTTTACCCTTGTCCTGGGTGCATAAACTCAAAGGCAAGTGTCACCTATACGTATCCCAGGAATGCGGCTGGTACCTCTGGCTGACACGGAGACATCCTTTAGTGCAAGGCACTGAAAGGGTAAAAGTGAGTCATAGCTCCATGCCTCTGGGCCTGCCCTGCTCAGTCCTCATCCCCCACAGGATTAGTCTGATGGGCAGGGATGTTTCTAAGGGTTGAAGAAAGCTGTTGTGCTCCCTTTTCTGCCTCAGGCTTCCCTGCCTGCCCTTCGCCAGGTGACGCCGCAGTTCAGCTCCCTCTCTGAAAAACCAGGGTTATTGAACCACTCTGCCCCAAGGCAGCATTGCAAGAATAAATGCATTAAGAGTTGCATCAGGCACAAGAGTCATGAGAGACGGGATGAATATGAAGGATTACTGCACATTCGATTTCTAATTTTCCCTCCTAGACCAGACTGAGTAACCTGACTTCACCAAAGTGCTACTCACACTGACAGCCTCCGGAGAGTCAAAGAGCTCCAGCACGGATGCAAAGTCAGCCTCCTCTGAATACTCTTCTCAGGACCCGTGTGGAAAGACCAGCCCTGGCCACTCTTTGGTTCTGCCGTCACTTCAGTTACAGTGCTTCCCCACGTTTCCAGATACACACACACTTGGTGAGCTGGAGATCTGAGCAGAATGAAATATCAAGGGAAAACAAAGTCCTACAATGCATATTTAGATGCAGTCATAAAAATACCATTCTTGCTTTGATGGTATAATAACCTGACAATTTCCAGGTGTAAATACATGCTACTCCAGCTAACCTTAGGTGAATCCAAATGTTAGCGCACCAGGTATTTGCTTTAACATGACCACAGGTCTTTGGGAAAAAGAGAAGCTGTGTTTATGTGCCTGTGTGATAGACAAGTGAGTTGGATATATACATGGGAGATGGAAACATCTACTACACATCTTTGTGCCAGGGTTTTAGAGCTATGGGCTTCTGAAAGAGTAACAGCTTTACTCCAAACCCATCTTCCTCCCCTCCCTCCACTGCAGGCTGCGTTGCTGCCTGGCTTTGTGAGCTCTGTAACGTTGTCTTTACCGATTCAGCTAACAGTTAAGGAAGGTCGAGCTGACCTTGCTGTGCACACGCTGTCTGGGTAGGGAGCCTACTGGGGCCCCTACACGTCTGGCTAACACAGCCTCCCCGTGTGGTAAGCCTGCTCCTTGCCGGAGTTAATATTCACACCCAGCTCCGTGCAGGGGTTGTAAATACCCAAGGAACAATTAACCTGCCACAAATGCTTGTTTCATCATTTTTAATCCAAGGCGTTGACAGGAAAAAATATGTTTTTTCCTACTTGGCTTAGAACAAGAAGCAGTGAATTCTACAGATTTACTGACGAAATGCATCCTAAAAGAAATTCTCAAACAATCAGCCCTCCAAACAGCCTCTCTTCACCCTCTGGTTTTCATGCAGTGAGAAATTTCCAATTTCCCATGACTTATACCTGCTTTTGTGAGGGAAATGCCCTTTTAAAACATGCCAATGCCTCCTGACGCAGCTGCCTTGCACTTAGAAAGAAACAGTTAAAAGAAATACATTACATCTCAGGACAGAGCCAGACCTGCTGTCTCAATTCCTTTGAGTCAATCAGCACATTGTTGCTGCTGTAAATCAAAGGCAATTCTGCAGTGCAACAGCATTTTATTAAGGAGGTACTGCCCTGCAAAGGTAAACGCATATGCATATTAACTGTAAGAATTTATTCAAAGTTCATAACCTCCCACTGTTTTGTTTATAGTCCAAATATTCAATCACATTATTTTAATTGACATATCTTATATAAGTGAAGTGCCAAAGATGCATATGTATAGGCATATACTATAGATGTGTAGATACATCACAGATACATATTTATTTCACTGCATGAGATGATGGAATCATTGTTATATCTCATGTAAGGCTGGATGCTGGTTTTTGTAGATCATGATGACAACTTCTGTTGGAAAACTACAGGACATTAGCTTTGCATACTCTGAATACGCTCTCAGCTTTTTAAGGAGCTACAAGAAAGCAACTTATATTCAAGTTAAAACTGTTCCTCGAGAAAAATGCATGTGCTGAATAATGTGATTTTTCAGGTCAGTGTACCTAAAGACTGTGAAGCAGAGGAAATAAACGTGCAAAAGAAAAGACTGGAGAGCATGTCGGGAATATTTATATAATTAATTGACAGATAGGAACAAAATATTAGTGCATTATCACTGTATGCTTCAATGTTGTATTGAAAATTAAACAAGGCTTACAATTGCAGACGGTTTCTTCTATGAACTTGTCCACCGTGGTTCTTGCTCTTTAACTAGTAAAAAGGACACTCAGCAGCAGAAGCATGGCTTTACTGAAAAGCCAGAGTATGGCTGAGACACCCTTTCTGATTTAAGATTCCAGGTGTTTTCAAAAACTAGGTCCAACCCAGCCACATCTCTCACTTTCCTGCAGTACAGGCATGTGAATGCATTATTTGAAGCTCCAGTATGTACACTCTGAGCATTAGGAACCACAGAAACACCTTGCAAAACCCAGCAGTAAGCACAAGGTGCCTTGCCCACTGTGAAAGCAGGATCAACTGCTTCTTTCTTGATGCAACAGCCCAACCCACACTCCATGTGAACTGGGAACTTCATTGTCTACCAGATCCTTTGTGTATTGACGAAGGGAAATAAGCACAACTATAGAAATGCTGTGATTAAGAGATGGCTCTCAGAGCACCTTTCACTGCATAAAGCAGTGAAGTTCAACTATACAAGCCAAAGGCTTACGGCACAAAGAATAAAGCAAGGGTATTTGCCAACTTTGCCTTCAATCAGTGCCTCAGGTGCTGTGCTGACTCCTTATACCTATCACGGGAAGCACAGGAATGCTGAAAACAGTTGGAGCTGAGCTAACAATAAATCTTTCTTACAGAGTCTGTCTAAGGCAATTGGCAAGTTTGTAAGTACTGATGTTTATATGTATGTGGTCTGTGAACTGCACTGGGCATGCACATAACCACTGAATTCCATGCTAGATGTTTATATAGACATATATACATTATATAAACACACAGACCCACAAGATGTATTTTCCAATATAACCCACGGCCATCCCACGTGACCGAGATAATTCAAGGGCAGGAAAGCTACATAACATAGTATCTTTGCTGATAACAAGGTAATAATCCCCTTTCTGTGAGGAAATGACAGGTTTGAAATTGCCTTGTGTTCCCAGGCTTTAAACTTGGCAGCACGTCGGTTCTTGTAAATGTTTCACTCCAGAAGAGTCTGGCTATCCATTATTAGCAGCTAATTCACTGTCAAGCATGTGGGCAACAACATTTGGACACAAGCGATGAAGCACCAGCTGTTAGCCTGCTGCAACTCTCCACGCGTTAAAGACTGGGGGACTTTCTGACATAGGAGTTTATTTCACGTATCGTGGGTATCCCTCCTGGTGAGATCAGCAATTCAAGTAATGTCTGGGCTTTCCAGAGAATCTCTTTTCCCTCTCTAAGGCAAAGTCCCGCTGTGCCCTCTCCCATGGACAGAGGGAAAGGAGGTTTATTTTACCGTACAGAAAACATGGTAAAAGGAGAATTGTGAGTGCTCGAAATTCACGTCAGCCAGAAAAATCACTGTTGCATCAGTTAAAAGTGCATGTGTCTGCTACCCAGGCAATCTTCCCTGGTAGCCAACTTGGAGCGGGCGTTCTGGTTGATGTTAATTTCTGATAAACATATAGTTAAATTCTTCCATAATGCTGTCTCTCTCTCTTTTTTTTTTTTTTTTTTTTTTTTTTAAAAAAAACCAGGTAATTATCAGTAATGGACAATTAAAAATAGCTTCATAAATATCACCACGCTCTTAAACAGGAAATGACTAAATTCATTGTACAGCTTATCTGCTACAAAAAGGTTCAGTCAGCTCTTCTATTTATAACAGTATCTCCCTTAACTAATTAACAGCATTAGCATTCACAGGCTGTTCACCAGGAGAATCCAAAGACCCTCATCTCCTGGTCTGGCCCTGGATATTTTACATCATATTTCCATTAGCTCATGAGAACTTTCTACTACCTGTGTCCTCAATAAGTCAAGATTCTCTCATCTCTTGACCACGTACTTTTGTCACAGGTGATGCACTATTCTGCCACAATGTCACATTGGGATATACACATGGCAGAATGGCACATGGCACCAAACTTCTGGCCAAACCCACCACTGCCACAAGTCCTCAGGCCTATTGGCTATATTATCTCCAATTCCTTTGCAGAGCTGTTCAGCAGGCATAGTGTTACATCTTTGCCTACGTCTGAGTGACAGAGAGAAAAGAAAAACCTTTCCAGAGTAGACGGAAAGCCAAATTACTCTGAATATTTGCCAAGAGCAGGAGGGATGCTTTGAAAAGAGGTTTTGATGCCAGATTGAAGAAAAGGAAGGGGGTGAGGAGGAATAGGTCCTAAAATACTTTCCTTTGCTGGGTTGTCTGCCCTCTAGGAAATAACAGACGGAGGTTGCACTGGGAACCCAGCTCAGACTGCGAGGGAAAAAGTCATGGAGTGAGCGAGGTTGGCTTGGGAAAAGATGAGAAACCATGTGGAGTTGGCAGTGGTGCAGTAAAGGAGAGGTGGAAATCCCATCCCAGATTTGACGCTCGGGGAACTGCAAAACTGTGTGTGGAATACAAGTCAGGCAGCTCTTCAAAAAGAGGTTGGGAAACCCAGCAAAGATACAAGCTGTGCTGGCGGTTGCTTATAAAGACAGGGCCTCCGCGAAGAGGGCTGCTAGCAATTGCATTGCCAAGAAGTATGCAGAAAGCACTGCGCTGTGCTCAAACTATTTACATGGTGATTTTCCTGGCTTCAGGAAATATTCAGGCTGTCCCTCTGAGAAACCCATTTTGTATTTATAAGGCTTTATGAACTTGCAAAATCTCTCAGAAATTCTGATCCTTGCATAATTTCCCATGTTTTCTTTTTTTTTTTTCAAGTGCCTTTCCTCTCCATAAAAATGTGTTATTAACTTTCAAAATCTTACCGCATGACTCTCAAATTCAGGGGAGGCTTCAGAGCATTGAGACTAAATGTTGGAAACTGGTCCATTGGAACTGAAGAAAGAAAATGTTCTGGGAAACAAGAGAGGGCAGGAGGACTATAATCATTCTGCATATAAAGAAAAGAAAGTTGAAATTGCTTAATTTAGCAATCCGCAGCCTTGTGTTCTTCACTCACAGGAGGAAGGTACAGCGAAGCCAGAGATCAAAAAGGGACAAGAAACCAGTTTTTGGCCTCCTCTGAATCATTCTTCATACTGCAGACTGCAAATCCCATTCATTCGTGTTCCC
The DNA here is from genome assembly GCA_947846985.1 of Fratercula arctica. Lineage (NCBI taxonomy): Eukaryota > Metazoa > Chordata > Aves > Charadriiformes > Alcidae > Fratercula > Fratercula arctica. Next base: position 38,202,253 of record CANTUZ010000006.1, read on the forward strand.
AGGACATGTTGTTTCGTGGCCAATATTTAATCTGCAGCCAAACAAATACACATAAGCATCCAGACTTTCCCCAGTATGTTGCTAGGTTCCGGGTGAGCAGGTTTGTCACACATCACAAAATGCAGCTCACAAACCTGTTTCCCAGCCATCCCAGGTTTCAAATATCTGTGTATGCCAAAAGCAGAACAAAGCATTCCCATTCCCTGTGTAATAAAGGCCAAAGGATACCAGTTGGCACAGCTTGGATCAGTAAAATAATTCTGATTAGTACCAGTTTATCCTAAGGAAAGTCATCCAGTTGTAAGAAAAAAATCATAAGCAATGGAGAATCTACTCTGTCTCTTGTCTGTCTGTTCTAGTGCTAATTCCATTCTTGCTGAACATTCGAACTCTGCCTTTAGGTTCAATTTTTCTAGCTTTGGAAGTGGTAGAAGTCCCCAGGTGACATTCTCCAACCTTTGTGACAGGAAGGAGTTGAGACTAGCTGATTATAATAACATTTCTAGCTCGAACATCTCTGCATCTCTGAAAATACTATGAATTTTGACAGGTTTTCAATACATTTGTCCACCCACAGAGCTGATGTCATCTCACTTGTTGAAGGAAGCTATAAAGGAGAGATTTCCTTTGGCTCAAGGGAGACGTCTGAGTAGTGGTGATGTCTGGGTAGTGGCAATGGCCGTCCTTCCACAGGCATTTCAGCCAGCAGGGAATAGCCTGAGAATCCACAGGCTGTTATGTTCAATCAGTGGCCAGAATTAGAGAGCTCGGCTGGGTGTTTTTTTCAGCCCGCCTTGCTCAAACAGTGCAGCTATCGCTGGTGGTAAGAGCCAGAACTGCCTCTCTCCAAGATACATTATTAAAAAGCATCCTCTCTTCCCCTGCCACAAGGTTATCGCTGGCTGTGAGCGGGATGACACGTCAGACCTACTGATATGGAGGGGATGGGAGCGCTAATAAAGTCCAGATCACTCAAATGAGCCGGTCTCCAGCTGCTCCACCACTGTCCACAGCATACAGCTGGCCACATCAGGCACAGCCCTGTTCCCAAAATATTCTCCCCTCGCTGCATGTTTTCCTCCTGTACAATATCTTCCCCGTGGAGGAGCACCCCCTGACTGAAACAGCTCCGATGCCACGTGTGTGTGTGTCTGTCTGTCTGTCTGCAACACTCAGTCCCTTGTCTGTCACCTGTTGCACTGGGTGTTTTGCATAATCCTGCGTCTCAGGACAGACTCCAGCCTTCATCCCCACACTGGATCCCATCGTGCTGCCCTGCAATTAGGCTTGGTCACCCATGTTAAAAATGGCAATATTGGGGCATCTCACTTTTTGTCATGTTACTTCTGGAGCAGAGGAGAAACCCCAGCACTGACCTGCCCCTTGGTCATGTCACCAGTCCTGGTCCCATGCTCCCAGGAGCCCTGCTGGAAGGTACGTTCCTCAGGTCCCTCTGGTGCCACGCAACTTGCTTGTCCAGCCTTGTTTGGGAGGGAAGGGAAGAAAGTGGGGAGGTCTGATTTTGACTCTCCCTACCTGCAGCTTGGAAATATAAGAGCTGTAAAACTAATCAGCGCTTAAATCAATTGGTGAAATTTTCCTCTGTCAGAGTCACAGCCACTCAGATAAATGTGGAATAGACATTAGAAAAAGATGGATGTGGCAGGTCTGATTAATCCAGGTGCTTTTCTTGAGGAACGATAATTGGGGTTTAGCATGGCTATACGTATAAAATCAAATTTAATCAGTAAATGGACTGCCTCCAAACTTACTGCCAACCCACCCTCGCATTTATCTGGGGCTACTGCTATAATTTCATTGAAATTGGAGTTTTCATCCTGAAAATTTCTTCTTTCACCTTTGATGACATTTTAATCCTTTCCTTCGCAGAATGCAGATTTTCACTCTAAGAAGCGGAGCTGCACGCTAATGTGCCTGGTCTTGTCGAGAGGCACAAAAGGTCAGTGAACTTCACCTCACCTGTGGCAGCAAGAGTCTGCTAATCCACAGCTTAGAAAGAGAAAACAGCAGTGTAATGACTGATTGTCAGCTGGGGCTGCGAACAGGAAAATTTAGCTGAATATTCAAAGCAGAGGAGCTGACTACACCAGCTCAAGGAGCAGCCCTGTGAGCTGACAACTGTAGTTGGCCTTTGTCTCCAGTGGCTTCCTCTGTTACAGCAGATGCTATATGGCTCGTTAGTACTGCAGCACATAGGCCTAAGTGTAATTGCAGTAATTACTTATTTCAACTATCCCAATCATGAGCACCATCCCCTTGGACAGAGGACCCCTGAAATGCATCCTGCTCTTGTGATAACGTGGAAGATCATCAGAGATTCTCTGAGTGGTTGTGAGGCAACTTCAAGGCACTCGGTACTACCTTGTTATTTGTTTACCTGACGCAGGAGCTTGTGTGGGTTAACAAGCAGCCTGCTGCCCCACCACGTCGATGCAACCCCAACTGTGCTCCAAGAAAAGGATAAATCCAGCAAACCAGAGCTCAGACCTCCCTGGCCAACAGTTGGTGGCTGTCACTTGACTCTAGCTCCCGGCTCTCCTAAAAGTCCCTTGGCATCCCAACCTACCTGGTTTAACTCTGGCCTTTGAATCTCTTGCAGACCCCATATACAGTTTCTGATCCCCAGACAGGCACTGGCTAATGACCTGGATGACCCCTCTGGGATCAAGAGGGCTTGATCCAAGACCCACAGAAAAAGGAGCTACACAAAAAGCTACCGTCAGGGAGCCGGTCCCACTCATTGCTATGAGTGTGATCCTTGCTTTTGGATCAGGCAGATGAAGTGAGGAGGCCTGGGAGGAGATAAAACAATCATATAGGAGGCCTTGAAAAATATCCATACACTTATATTCATAAGTCTATAATTCTGAATAAAATTATGGGAAAAAATATGTCAATGAATATATATACATTCCTCTTTACATAATGGTCATGTAATCTTTACTGTATGATACCCTGCTCTTGCTGTCCACACAGAAGTACATTAAGGTTTGCATACTGTGTCTTTTACTCAATGTATTTCACAGCAACATTTCTGCAGATTTTGATGGCTTTTTGAGGATTTTTGATGTTTGTCTGAAAGCAGGCTGCTGTGGTGTGACCCCAAGTCCGGGGATCTGTTAGCGTTCTGGAAGGAAGCCAATCCTACCATTTTCTGTCTAGGCGTTTCCGCTGGGTTTACATCTCTGTTCTTTTGGGGTGTTTTGTAATTAATTTGTAATTTATTGCTTTATGAGGAGGTTTGCAAGTATTCTTTTCATAACAAGATGGGCAAAAGCCAGCTCTGGGATAATAGCTCAGGAATCTCCTTGTATTTGTACTGGGGAGAAATTTGCTACTGGTGTTTCTTGGATGATTAAGCTCTTAATTTACAGGCAATTCTTGTTCATAAATATTAAATGACCATCCAAATAACAAACTTCTCAGTGATGATTTGCTTTTTATTTTAAATAAGCCATTGACTCATGCCAATAAATCTCATCCAGTGTCTTAAGAAAACAAATAAAAACCTCTTACCTCACAAAAAGTGTCCTCAAAGGATTTATCTCGGTCTCTTTTACTGTCTCCTGATGTTTAATTGCTCTCTTCTGCGGGAGCTATTTAACTTGGCTCCACTCAGGACGACTTCTGAGTCAGCTGTTCCTAACTCAAACCACAGCTGGTATCCTTTACCACCAAGTAACCTGGCTGGTATCATCAGTAGGGATGTTTTAGACTCTCCATGAGACTTTTCTAATGGTTACCTGCCAAGGAAAATGCTTTTACATGTGCACATATATGCTTAAACATGCACAAGCTGCTCCTCTCAGCTTGAACAAAGAACTAACTGGGGCCCATGGCTAAGCAACAGGGAGGAGGGAGATGGATACAGTGGGAAAAATTAATAACAGGGATGGTTGGGGCAGTTTGCCTAGTAATTTCCCTAAGAAAACAGGACAAATGCTGCCACAGGCCTGGCAAGTGAGAACCAGGCTCCTGGCTTGTAAATCAGGAGCTGCATTGCAAGGGAATTAATGGAGTTTGGTCATGCGTTCCTACAGATGCGGTGTTACGGAGGGAGTGGAAAAAAACCTGTGTATATGTTATACACAGGCACTGGATTTTGGTTTAGCACAGCTGTTTAAACTCAGCCTTCTTTATTCTATGACAAGGCTTGGAGCGGTATCCCAGGCTCCATCCCTCCTCTGTGGGCTCTGTGGCTATGAGGGCTTGGCACAAATACTTAACAAGGGTTCATCTCCAAATGGACGAAACATTTTTGCAAACAGGGAAAGCAGCCACTGCTTAGGGGGATAAGATACATACGATGAGGATCATCAGTCCTGGTGATGCCAGGCACGCATGCTCATCAGCCAGGATCCAAGCCAGATGCCTCTTTTTATCTCCTCTATCTTGTTGCCTTTTCAAGTAGGCTCTTCTTGACTGCTTGTAGAGTAAGGAAGGCCATAGGGGGAGAAAAAAAAAAAAAAAAGAAATCCATGCCCAGACAGCTCCTGAACATTTGCCAGTGATCTTCAGCTTCTGAGATTTGCTGATCTCCAGCCATCTCCCAGTGGAGGTGAGGAATATGACGGGAAATACAAGATCAACAGCAAAAAAATTCACTGTCCGTAGTCCCCTTTGTGCATGACCTAGGGCTAATCGGTCTCTTGAGAGATTTCTAGGACCTGTGGACCAAAGTTTAATGGCCACCACCCTAGACTCATATCTCTTCTCACAGGTCTCTGTGGAACCTTTTTATGCTCCTCTGTTTTTTACAATATTTGTCAGCTTTGTGCAATGTCAGACTTTGTGTTTGTCTGACTGCTAGCTATAGGGAAGGGATGATTCTCCACTCTCTTTCTCCCTTTCATTGAAGTAAGTTGCTGATCTAAGCTATCCATGTTCATTGGCCAGCCATCCAAGAGCTTTTTCTGTATTTCATGAGTCACTCTTAATTTCTGTTAGTATTTGTGGAGGCAGATTTAGGAAAAAAAAAACCAAAAACAAAGAAAAAAACCAAAACCCACTATTAACTACAGCAACTGTTCAAGTGATATTTCTATTATTTTAACATAATTGGTTTCAAATCTCACCATAGGTGAAATCAAAATAATCTGATATATTCCCTTCCCACTAGGGAAGAGCCCGAGAGCTGCTGCTGTTACACTGCTTTTTTTGGAGCGCGTTCCAGAGACCCTGGGGCCTGCTTCTCCTCTGCTCGACCCGCAGCGGTTGGCACATGGGATGATTCAGCACGTCCTACTCTTTCTCATTTTGAAAAGCTGCCTATTAAAAGCATGTGGACAGGGCTGCGGGAAAGAAATGCTACATACGACAGGCAATGGGTGGTACTCCCAAATGTTTGCATATCAGAAAAGTTCATGAAAACAGACAGACTTTTCCACGCATAATTTGCCATGGAACGTGGGAGCAGTTCTGCAGCAGGTACAGTAGGACGATGACTGCCCAGTAACTTGGTAGCACACACTGAGGTAGCACAGCTCTACCACTGCTTTGATACAGGAAGAACTTGGTCCAAGCTAACATTTCTATCCTTAATCAGAAATAATATCTCTTCTAGGAACTTCCCTTACCCACCTGACCAAGATATAAAAATCCAGCCTAGATAGGGAGAAAAAAACCAAAAACCCAAGGTGTTCCTCAAGCTCACTGGAGACTAATAGTTTGTATCAAGTACAGACTAAACATTTTTTCCCAGGGCTTAAAATATTCACAGAACCATTTCCTTGTTTCATTACAAATTGCCCTGTGTAATAACGCTAAGGATCAAACCGCAAAATCTGCATTTCCCCTTAAGCAAATTGCATTGCGATTCAGGGGCTGGAAAGCAGAGGAGAGCTGGCAGCACTAGATGGCTGTACAATTTCCTGATGCTTCTGCTCGGGGCTGCAAAGCGTTTAGTGCTGGCTGCGTTGAAAGATATTAACTTGTGCTGACAACGCTCTGCTTGGGGTGAAACGCTGGAAGTCTCTGCCCTCCAGAGCGCTTTAACACTAGAGGTATCCTCTATCATCTGCACCCAGGGAAAACTTCTTTATCAGGTGCTTCAGGGTCTGGGTAAACCATGTGAGAGGAGAGGTGGTGGTTGTGCCCAAGTCTGGAGTCACATCCCACATCAGGGAAACCATGCTGCAGCGAGGATGCGCTTCATAGAAATGCTATGGCCAGTTGGATGGAAAATGTTACTTTGGCTGGTTACATCTTTTTCTGTATAAAGAGTGTCCTGAGCTAACCTCTGCCCGTCTCCGGCCATCTCTGCAGGCAGACGGCTCTTGCCCTCACCGCTATCAGGCAGAAGCAGCTGGTCCCAGGCAGCCTGGGGACCCCTGCTCCCCACTGAGCCCTGGGATATCAGACCTGCATTATGCTGTCTGCCTGGCGCGGCTAAAAATTAAACCGCCCCTGCTAATAGCTGATAGCTTTTCAACAGACACTCTGAGAGCTGATTTTGGCAACGCACTTAACGTTGCACCTCTTTGAAGAAGGTCTGTCTTTTATCCCCTACGAGAGGATTGCTCTGGACGTGGTTGGTGCCAGAGGCGTAATCTCACCTCCCCGCACTGGGCATGTGGCTGTGCTTCAACATCAACGAGCGACACTTGACTCAGTCCACTGCATCTGGAGTTTACAATGAACCCCCCCTTAAGATTCAATTTATGAATTTAAATATAATAGAAACAAAAGCATCGGGTGACGGCACAAGCAGATCCTGCCGAACAGCTAATAGAAACCAGGCTAAAAGTTACTGCTTTGGTTATCCGTACAAACTGGTCCTGTTTGTGAGGCAGCTCAGCCACAGCAGATGACACAGCAGTACCACTCGATACTACCTTTAACTTTTTAACCTGAACTATAACTGTAAAAAAGATAATCAGAGGAAGGAAGGACAGGCTCGAATGATGTATGTTCAGATGATAAAGCTCATCGCAGGAGGTACCAGGCATTTCTCTCAGTCAATACGCCTGTGCATTTACATGGAAGAAATTCCTAAAACTACACATAATAGCATTGCCGAAAGACTCCCCAAAAGCCATTAAAAGCAGCTGAAATTATACATGATACTTGGAGCTCAGAGTGCAGCTTCTTCAGAACCACTTTGCAGAGCCTCTTGTCTATTACTGGCTGGAGATGCTGCATAGCTCTTCTCTTATGTTTTTCTTTTTTTTTTTCTTTAATACATTAACAAAATCTCTGCCTTCCTGGATGAACGATGGGATGCCTGTAACTACAGCAAGAAATATGCACCCTGGTAAGATATACTTGTAACAGGGAGGTCTAGAGGTACCCATCATACACTGAAGGGCCACGTAAACCTGCTCAGTATCACAAAGGGCTTCCAGTGGAGAGGTGAGCTCTTCTGGTTTGGCCCAAACTCTCCCAGAAATCATGCTAAGACTGAGAGAAAATCTCATACAAACCCTGAAATTAATCACTGAAGTTCACTTAAAATAACTAATTACCTGTGTCTAAATAAGAACACTTGAAATGATACAGCATTATAATCCTCCCTCAACTTGAGAATAAATATTCATCTTTCCAAGATCTATAGATCACATCTCCAAGGTTGCTGTCCCCGTCTTTCATCTGAAACTGCTGGAGAACACAGAACATTTATTTTCTATTAAAATAAAAAACAAACATATTTTAGAAAGGGAGACCCACAGTATAAATACCTTTTTTTTTTTTCTTCAAATCTGAAACAAAATTCTCCTGGGCTCAAGAAATCTTCTCCAGGATTCATTTAATTGTAAACCGGGACTTGTACAACCCTTATTAATTCCACAGTGGTAAAGGATATGTGATTATACCATCTTTGTTTGATTATATTAGTTTGCTCTTCAGTGCCGTAACGCTTAGCCATTGTACAAATAGACAGAGATAAGTTATAATTAGCGACTTCAGGAATGTTCTGAAGATCACTTGTAATTGGCAACAACAACAACAAAAAACCCCTAATTCATTTAATTAGGCATGTGATGGATATTACGACTTGTAAAATGTATCTAAGCTTATTGATAAGGAATAATTATTAAAAGTGGCTTCTGTTTATTAAAGGAGCGGTGGCAGATACACTATGAACACAGTGTTAGATCTACAAGTCTCTGATTAGGATGTGTATTGCCATTTTTGCTCTCTTTTATTCTCCTGTAGTGCTTCAAAGGCTCTACAGCATGGCACTAAGGGTAACACACTGGTTCTGCAAAGGTTATGACCTGCTCATACGAACACTGATGGCAAATTAGCTTACGATCATGACCAAAAGCGCTCTTTTCAGGCCTGTGCCACAATAACACCTACATCCTGGAAAAATAAGTTAATTTCTGAGGTCCTCAGAAGAAAGTTACTCCAAAACACCAGGTATGATGACCTGAGAATTTCCATTTCAGGTTACTGAAAGACATTATCATTTGCACGAGGTCTGGAAATTGGTCTCACGCTGTGCTTTTAATGATAAGGGAATATCATGATTTGGAAATCTACGCAACTCATCAGGACGCTGGGCTCTTAAATGATGTTTAAATTGAATGGTGGGTAAGATGTTCTCCAGAGCATCCTCGATCAGCTTTATGTTTTGAGTTTTGCCAAACTCGGGGTAAAAACTATAATTAATTTCTCCTTTTCAAACCTTTAAATTATAATTAAAGACAACATGCATAATAAGAAAGTTTTCTCTTGATATTACATGCAATGCCGGAGTTAATTATTATAATTTTAGCTCAGGGTTTTTATCACTCAGAATGTTAATCTCCCTGTTACTCTGAGAGATTGAGGAAAACTGGAAAAAAATCTGTAATTGGTTTTTTCCCCAAAAACGCTTCTGTGCACAACTGGAATGTAGCGTGCATCTAATTTTGACCAAAATATTTAATTGGCAATGACTGCAAAATAAACTTTGTTCTTGTTCTCAAGAGGTTTTCTCCCTGTAAGAACTACTTTTGGTAATTAAAAAAAGGTGAAAGAATACTATGCACAAAATTACATATTCTCATTAGCCCCGACGTCGTACAGATTCAGGTGGATACCACTTCGCTGGATTTTAGCCCTAGTGGCTCATCTCTACAAGAGTTAATGCTCCCTCCACAGCTTTGTGCAAGGGAAGAGTCCCGCCGAAGTCAGGGAGACTATCTGGGAGTCTCAAGTTAAACAAGTTTTCAAGTTTTGCAGGATCAGGGCCGTGGCTTCTCTCTGGGAGCCGCTAGATCAGCATAACGCTGCACCACACTTTTATTACCTGTGCTGTTTTCTATTGCTTTGAAAGCCATTTGGTGGAGTGTTGCTAGCATCCTGGCAGAGGCTGCCTTACCAATTAAACGATTATGTTTATTGTTACACTATCGAGCAGCTCAGGAGGGTTTGTAGTGCCGCAGGCTGCCAACTGCTCTCCTGCTTTCAGCTGAGGTAGAGTTAACTTTTGTCTTAGCAGCTGGTATAGTGATATGTTTTTTATTAAGGATGAGAGCAATTCTGATAGCGCACCAATGGTTTTAGTTGTTGCTAAGCAGTCAAGGACTTTTTCAGCTTCCTATAGAAGGACAACTTCCTATGGAAAGGATGACTGACCCAAGCTGGCCCAAGAAATATTCCATACCATAAACATGATGGTCAGTATATAAATGGGGGTTGGGCAGGGGGGCAGGAATCAGTGATCACTGCTCAGGAACAGGCTGAGCATCAGTCAGCAGGTGGTGAGAACTGTGCATCACTTGTTTTGTATATTCTTTCATCATTATTATTGTTGGGTTTTTTTTCTCTTCCTTTATTCTGTCCTATTAAACTGTTTTTATCTCAACCCGTGAATTTTACCTTTTTTTTCCTTGATTCTCTCCCATCCTACAGGGGAGTGGCAGAAGTGAGTGAGCGGCTGCGTGGTGTTTGACAGCTGCTTATTGCAGGACTGGATCGAAGGGCTTGGATTCAAATCCTGACTCTGTCATCAAGGTAATACACATTCACAAACAGCCTCCTGAATGTAAACTGCCCAGCCTGCTGCCCTCTCTTCTCCTCCCACTCCCAGTATACAATCTGTGTTTTGATCCAGCACTGAAGGTGGGACGGTAGGGTGCGTTAGAGCATCTGCAGCAGCTCAGTCTGGCCAACCCAGGTAACAGCAGCGACTCAAGAGAAGCAGGCCAGGTTTTGCCCTGTTCGCCACCTGAGGATGAGCCCCAAGTCTCTGGGGATTTTTAGTGCCTGAATTTTGTTCTGTATTTCCAGAGAGGTGACAGACGCAGCTGCGATGCTGATGGGGCTGGAGGGGAGATGAAACAGCCCACACTTGGCAAATTGGCAACAGTCCTTTTCCCCCCTCCAAGCCCATGCATCTTGCTAATTGACCTGAATTGGCTCTGCCTGCACTGGAGGAGCAGTGAGCATACGCTGATTCAGACCTGGCACTGTGATAACGCATCCCCACAGCTCTGGTCAGCCCCGGGCTGACAGATCAAACTCCTGTGTGCCAGCAAAGAGCAGGCAGAGGTACTCAGTGCTGCCAGCTGTGCCACACATTGCCCCTGTGCTTTTGTCAAATCCGGTGGTGTTCACAGAGAAAATTACAAAAGAACTGGACAGTCACAACCTGTCCTTGGAGGAATAGCTTGTTTCTCCAATGTCTTACACACATTGTCATCCACAACCCAGGAACAAATCCCATATGTGGGTTTTATTCTAGCACATAATATTTTTCAACATAGCTTTTTTTTTTTTTTTTTCTTTTTCAACATGAATACATCTTTGCCAGGAAAAACACGGTTGCAGAATCTATGGTCCAAATTCCAACAGTAATGTGGGTCGTGGGAAGGAAGTTATACTGCTGTACAGTTCCAATTTACAACTTAGAGGTCTTTTTTTAAGTCCTTCACATGCAGAAAAGGCAAAGCTTCTCTGGTCAGAGAGAGAAACTTTTGCTACCATCACGCTGGCCACATCACAAGCAGAAACAACTTAAATCTTCATGCATACTCAGATTTTGCAAAGTCTCCTGGGATATGAACCTGAACCAAAAGAGTGGATTATCAAGCTCTGATGTGAAAACATGAGAGATAACACTTACAAAAAGAGAAAAAATGACTTGAAAAGAAAACAGTGAAATATTCTCTTGCAAACAAGAAAACAACTGCTTGCAAAGCAGACCAACCCTCATTACTTTGTCCAGCAGTGAAGGTGAAATTGGCTTTGCAGCCCAGAATGCTAAGTTGACTGACATGGTCTAGCGTTTCTTGTACATAACCTGGCCCAAGATTCTCTTTTTTAAAAGCAGGTACCTCTAAATCTACAAAAATACACATACATACACATAAAATCTATTTCATCCTATCCAAAAAATCCTTTGACTAGCGAAGGCAAGAAGAAACACAGGAGTTCACAGCTGCCATATACTTACACCTTTGTTCCAGAAAAAATCCTGTTTGAACTGTACTGGGGTTTGGGCAGAAAAAAAGTTTCTCTTAGATTTTTGGGCTGAGCATGTGCTTAGAGGAAAACTTAGTTGTGGATCCCGGTCACCTGCTGAGCCAGTGTCTGGACTACTTGTTAAATTGCCATTGCCACAGCAAACCTCAGTACATTTGCTGATGTCGGTCAAGCTGCTTCTGCATTTGGGTCCCATGCTGACTGAATTATTTCAGCTACAAGAGTTAACCAAGCCGGAGGAGAATAGTTGTGCCACAAAGCTAATTCCCACCCAAACTGTCTCCAGAAAAGGGAGGATTTCTCAATTCAGATTTCGCAGCATGCCGTGCATGCAGCTCAGCTCCTCGCCATCACCCTTCAAAAACCCAGAAATACCAGGATACAGCATTTGAACCTTTCTCTATTTTAAGTCTCCTTCCTACTGCTTATGCTTGCTTATGCCACTAACAGTTAGAGACACAGCCGTGCATCCCATAGCAATGAACGGTCCACCAGAGGGGGGAAACACAGCACAGGTTTAGCGAAGAGATTGTGCCTTCCATGAGGGAGTACAGAACAGCCACATCCCAGCCCCAGGCCAGCAAAGCCCCTCAAACTCTGAAAATCCAAGTTGCCCTAAAACAAAAGTTGCAGCCTTCCCTTCCAACCCGCTGAAGTAAATAAGCAACTTCGGGGTCCCGCTCCCCTCCTTCAGCTCCTGGGGCTGCACAACCCACTCTTGCCTTAGACTTTACTGAGCATATCCTCTGGCATACGTCCCTCTGAAGACAGAAGGGGCAGTGTCTCAGACCATCGCTCGGTCACCTTAGAGGGCAGCCCCTCTCCATAACACCCAGGAGAGGCTTGTCTTTCCCTGAGCTAAGTTTTCCACCTCCGAGAACGGCATTTATGAAGCATCCTGGTTTACCCGTCAGAGAAATAATGTTTGATGCAGTGCCTCTGAACTGAGTGATTTGTCAAGGTAACTACAACGGGAGCACATAGCATCGCTGGAAGCTAATGTATTACTGTCCTGATAGATTCACGTTGTTAAATTGATGGCTGACATCGCTGGACCTTTCAGTGGAGAAACTGCCTGGGCCATCAAAAATGCCACTTTAAAAATACTGGTATTTATCACTTACAGGGTGCTTTATAGCCTTGGAGCTATTTACAAAAATTAACCAGCAGATCTACTCCAGTTTCCATCATGGGTAGTCCGCATAACTAACGTTACTCTCATCTTACAGAAGGGTAAATTTGAAGACCTCATGAATTTCCAGCACTGGCTGAGCACCATCAGATCCAGCTGAACACTATAAGAGTAACAAGAAAAGTACACCTGAGACATAAACCTATAAACACCAGGCTACAATGAAAAGATTGGTCACAAACAAAATTAAATTCTGTTCTCTCCCAAAGGAATATGACAATATGCCCTTTTTTTTTAGAGATAGGATACCATATCTCTATATTAGGAACAAAGGAGGAATTCTGAATTGTTGAGGTTTCACCTGGTGTTATATCCCAAATCCCATTTCTGATGTCCCATTGACCGCTCTACTTACTAGTATCAGCTATCACAGCAATTCAGTCCGCTTCCCAATAGGAAATAAATAGAAGGAATGCACTGTCTGGCAGCTATTTTAAGCTTACCAAAAAAAGTAACTTTTATGTTGGTCCCAGAACCTTACAGCAGACTGAGTGAGACAATCCCTTCCTCCAGAAACATCCCCATCAGTATCACATTAGATCACAAACACCCTGGCAAAGCACAACCTCCCTTGACTGCCCAGTGACTACTATGCAGAAAAACGAAAAATGAGTTCTCCCTTGTAGGCTATCAAAACCCTGCCAGCACTGCAAGGCTGTTTGTAAGCGTTCCTCTCCAACGCCTGATTGTGAAGCTGTGTTGTGTTCCTGGGAGCTCCCACACACCCATACAAGTGCTGTTTGTATTACTTAGAAAAATAACGAGGTAATTTCTCCTTTTCCTTGTCCTTCCAGCTGTGACTACTGTGCACTCCTGACTGCAGAGACCATTTCCTCCAGCCTCTGTGGTATTCCTTCCTGCTCACAGGTGCTACCAAAGTAGCTCTGGGAGCCGACATTATCACTGCCTGGCATTTTCCTCTGCTGTTTTGCATTTTCAAATAGCTGTATTCCTAACAAAGATGAGACTTTCAAAGCAGGCAAAGGGGACACCGTACTCCAGTCTAAGAGGTCTTCAAAATGTGAATTAAGCACCAAAAACTTCATTTGTGCTTTTGATAAATCTCTATCCCCATATGAAGATCAGCAGTGCAGTATTTTTGACATCTGCTAAGCAAATTGCCGAATGGCCCAACCTTCCCTACCTTTAATGCTCAAACTGACTTCCCTTAATCCCCATTCTTGAAAGATGCATCAGGCATATATCTCTGTTTGCAGAGGACAAAACCCAAACCAGTCAACCCGGAATAGCTTTGATCTTATTTATTGAAGTTGTCTTTGTGAAATATGCTCCTTTTAAAAGTAGGTTATTAGAAGCCCAGAATAATGAGCACCATTAAAATAACTTAGCACAGGCTGGGATCAATTAAAATAAATGGTTAGGAATAAGGACTTTAAGAACAAGTTGCTTCATCAGGGAATTCAACGCTCAGCTGTGTCTACCTTGGCTTCAGTATATACCACATGTATATTCATAGTGCCTTGACTCAGAGTTATATACAGCTGAATACCATGGCTATCTAATCAACTACAATGTACTATATTATTTTTTTAAGGTAGAAAGATTGTTTTTAAAAAAACCCAGTATGTGCCAGTACACTGTCAATGAATCTTTAGTGATCTCTTTCTTTTAACAGCCAGATGTAATTGCTGTAGTGGCTCTCCAGGTATATAAGCCCATGCTTAGGTTTACTTTGATCCAGTAAATCAGGTATTTCAGGCTAGACTATTCACAGGGTTGAATGACTTTCAGCAGGATTTGGGGAATTTAACCTCCCTTTGTTGAAAATTGCAGCCAAAGTTCTTAACTGAATAGAGACGAACAAGCTTAACTGGAGTTTTTTAGCTCACAAAATCTGCTGCTTTCTTCCCAAACTAGAACTAAATCTAAAGAAGGGGAGATGTTGCCAAATACCTTGCATAAAGGGAACTTTTCTGATGAGACACAAGCCTAGATATGAAAGCAGCTATCACCATAAAGAAGAGATCCAGAGAAAAATATAGCAGCAAGAGAAAAAAAACCTCGGCCCAGGAAATTAGGTGCACAGTGTCTCTCTCGGCTTGAAAGTAGGTAGAAGTCCTTTCTTTCTTGTTTACGTTAGAAACAGTAAAATAACTTTGCAGGAGTACTTCAAGACCTGAATAACGCTTTTATGTTTAAGACCCAGCATATCTTTCTGATATAGAAAAACAATCTAGAAAAATGAGGTTAAAGCCCCATATGGGGACACAGGAGAGCCCAATAAGACTCGAGCTCAGCCACTGATTTTCAGTGTCAGGTGTTAAGTCACCAGTCTGGTCCCCAGGTATTTTTATCTGGTGTTTTTTTTTTTGGTCTGTTCTTTGGTGTAATCCTACTGTCCCATGGCTGCTGATGAAGATGATTCGTGTTACGAGACAGTTAAGTTTATTTCATGGTGTAGCTGCCGAAAAGCCAAGCGGCAGTACTGGGAACAGACATTCTGAGTTTTAGACAGCAATTTTCCCCCAGGTCGCCTGCCCAGACCTGCAGAGTGAAGGGTCGCTGGAGCAGGTCTGCCTGCACGTGCTGGAGCCTGGGCTGGCGCAGCCTCCCTGGGACAAACCCTTCTGCTTGGGATACAGATCCATACCGGAGCTGCAGTCAGGCTCCAGCCATCCCAAAGAAAGGTAGAAAACAGGAGAATAAGGAAAGCCACGGTTACTTTATCTTGATCAAATGGAGAAAAGACAAGTGGGAGGGCAAGAGCTGCCAGGAGTAGGGGAAAACGGGAAAAATGACTGGACATGGCATTTTCCTGTGCGTTTTTAAGAAGAAATGTTGAGTTTTAGCTTACTTCAACTTAATTTCAGAAAGCCATTCCTTTCATCTAGTCTCCAGTTGTCCATCTATTCCAGGTTTAGCTGAAGGGGCTTCCAACTTTAGTAGTTTTCCTTCAGATCGTTTTCAGTAACTCTGTCTACCCATGAACATCATCTGAGCAGGAATTTCACATCATGAGAAATTGCATCTCAATAAAAAGCTTTCAGCAAGCAGCAGTTCTACAAGGCAGGGAGTTATTAATGTATTTGATCATGCTAGTTAAGCAAGGTAATTAATATATCTCTGAACATTAGGTATGCATGGCCAACTCTGATAGCTGTCAGCAAAACATAATCTAGGTAATTTCTAGCATATAAATTGAATGTATTCTTGAAAAACAATTTCTAATTATGAAGACTAATTGATTTTGGGGAAAAGCCTGCTTTTGTTTAACTGGAACAATAAATTTAATTACGATAGCAAACACCCAGTGGACAAACAGTTCTGAAGAACATCATCTCTGTCCACAAATAATCAGTTTTCTTTTATTTAAAACCTGATTCTGTTTTGCTACCAAGAAAAAAAAAATAACTGCTCGTTGCAAACATGAACATGATTTCCCGTGTTATATTTAGGGATATGTCTGGCATAAAACACCTTTGCAGTGGTGCCAACTGAATAGGCATATGCAGCTAGGTATCACAACCTGCCTGATGCTCAGAAGTGTGAGTGAAACATTCAATACCACAGGTGATTGATAAAAAACAAGTAGCTGTAGCAGAAGCTATTTTTTTATTATCAGCTTCCAGCAGCCTGGGTACTGAATAGAAAGCAGTGGAAAAAAAACAGGGAAAAAAGTTGATCTGTGCCAGGCTTTCTCTTTTTCTCCTCAGGACAGCAGTCACCCTTAAGAACAAGCAAGGTGCGAATCAAGACCCTATCCTTCTTTGTCCCCATTACCTTCACTAATGCTCTGTTCAGATGCACCCTCTCATGGCCAGGACAAAGTAGGTATTTTGGTGGTTCCAGTTCCCTTGAGGAGAAGTTGCTGGGGAGCCCATTTCAAATAAAGCTGAGAGTCTGTAATTGTCAGGCTCTCAGCTCTCCCAGCACTCTCCCATTTTGCCCGTTTTCTCCTCTTCCCTGAGCAATAAACGTGGACTCTTTGGAGCAGGAGATTCAGTGCCTCAGCCTCACAACAGGCAGGCTTGCAAACAGCAAACATTCTGCTGAGCATACGTAGGCTGGGCTGCGCAGGCCAAGGGAGAAACAAGCACTGATGGGGAAGGCTGATGAAGAAAAACCTGCTGCCATGGTTGGGAACCAAGCTACGGGAGGGTCGTGGTGCCATCATGCACCCCTTGGCAAAACAGGAGAACCCCTGGCTCTGTGCAGGTATACACATGTGGTCCAAGGAAAGCAATGTGGCAGCTGCCAGGGTCACCCTCCACTCCTGCAGCTGCCCTCGAGCTGATGCTGCGCAGCTGTGCTGGGCAGGACCACTGCCACAGGGAAGGGACCAGGCTCTCCTGTGACTCCCATCATCAGTCCTCAAGCATGGGGAGGTGGCAGCAATTTCATGAAGCCACCTCCATGCAGCTGGGTGTGCTGCCAGATGCTACCAGCTGGGTCTTTTTGCTCCCCTCTTTCCTCCTGTCTGGAAGGTGTTCACCACATGGCAGGGTTGCACCGTGATGGCCATGAGGCAGTTTTCAAAACAAAATATCCTTCTTTTGCCCATGGCAGATAGCTGTTTTTATTTAGTCTGAAGTGTTACACTCCATCCTAGCCCGCATGGGATTTGAGATTAGAGAGTGAAGTTCAAGCAGCCAGTTAAAATTGCTGAGATCTGGAAAGGGAGCAGCACAAGAAGCACAGATTCCCCTGAAGCAGGACAACAAGCCTTTGAAGTCTTTTTCCTTTGCTCAGCCATCTGACTTGTGTGCAGTTCATGGCCCCTGGGGTTAAGATTTGCATCCCAAAAGAAAGACTTGAAAAGTAGCTGGTTTGAAGCACTCACACTTACAACCCAGAGACTTCACAGGCTTCATGGATAGCTGCATCACATTTCTCCAAGGCCTCGGTAACCTTGGTGCTAAGGAGTTACTCCTGTCAGAAACCCTGTGTACAGCGCTGAGTCAGGTGAAACATCAGCAGGGAGGTGGCAAACTTGCTTACTCTTATTTTTCTTCATGATCATTGCTTTCCCTTGCTGAGTACCTGGCTTATCAGGGCAAGTTCTTCACGAAGGAGTGCTTCAGCAATGAGACATGCACTCAGATGACATAGGAAAGGCCACAAAACCATTAAAATAAAAACATGTGAAAGAAGAAAGGGGACGTGGGCTCTCTGAATCTCTGCTAACGGCAGCTGGGAAGTACTAGGGCCTTTAAAAGACGAGATGAAATGGAGCCTCGACTTTGATGTAGTGTGTACATGAGCTAAGGATAATCCTGATGGAAAGACAAATGCATCTTTCTTCCTCCCTCAAAAGCTCTTTCTTCTCACATTTGCTGTTTTACTTCCTACTAGTTTAACCTCATCACAGCTGGAAATTTCTGAGCTGTATTCCCAGGAGCCAACTCAACCTGTCAACTCAAGGAGAATTGCCTCGTTTGCTGTCCTCGTGCTCAGTTACAGGAATAAAATAGGGATTGGATTTAGGAAGTGTCTGTTACTCATTCAGACTCTCATTTAGTCTCAGACAAGTCACCACAGATGGTACTTTCAGAAATCTCCCAGAAACTTCAGACCCCAATTAAAATAAGAAGTGAAACAGAGCTGATCAAGCCAAGCAAAACCTGTTTGGTAAAAAGGAGAATGGGATCAGCACGTATCAAATCCAGCTGGATTGACATGGATAAGTCTGCTGCACCGTGAGGCTTCTGAAAGAGTGACTGGTGGACCTGGGAGGACAGGCTGGGCAATTTAAGAGAGCGCTGAGAAAAGACATGCGTCGTCACAGAGTAGCCCCATTGTCAGACAAATCAGAACATAGATAATTGCAGTATTAAGGCATATCTAACAGAGAAATACATTTGGAAAGAACTGAGAGCAAATGGAAAGATAAAAAAAAAAAATTTCTTAAATGCTTAGCATAAAACATCATCTTTCTGATACCACCAGTGAGTGCAACAGGAGCAAGCAAAATTTCTGTGTCTCTGCAGAATAGAGTGCCCTCCAGCTACCAGCATTTCTCGTGGGAGAAGGGAATCCCTGCAGAGGCACAAATAGCAGCATCTGGCTCTGAGTTGAATTCCCAAGGTCACTTTTAAGCAGAGCAGGAATTTGGCTGCTGCTGAGACTTGAAATGCTGCACAAATCACTGTGTTAGGCCGGCAGAAGCACGCGAAAGAGACCCATGCAGACCTCTGCTAGGGAGCAGCAGCACGAGGGGGAGCCATGTGCCAGAGCCACGTAAGCCCTCCTTCTCTTTCTTCTCACTGAAGCACCATGTCACCTCAAGCCCACAGCTCCAACTGTGCTGAACTGACTGCAAGGACCCTGTCCATCCAAGCAAGTACCCAAGCATACAGCTAGAGGGTGGAAGCAGCTGAAGATTTTATTGTTAACACTGAAATTGCATTTGATTACTTCACACTAAACCAAAGCAACTGGCTCTCTGGTCACCTGCCCTGCAGAGGATCTGCTGCACCAGGAGTGCCAAGACCTGACTGCTTTTGACGAAAGGTCCCTGCAGTTACAAGATTCCTGGAGAATATCTGATTTCAAGAAAGCAGCATTGCTGGTTGGAAGCACAACGCAGGGCAATTCCAGCCAGCTGTAAATGGGATCCCCTTGGTGCAGGGCAGGGATACAAGATATAGGAGGTGATTTTCACTAGAGAGTTCACAGCAAAGCAAGTTGCAGAAGGAGAATCCAGACTGCAGTGTTTGCTTCAGGTACACAAGGGCAATTCTCATTAGCAAGAAACTCATTATTTAACATCATCTTTATCTCCTCCTTGAAGAGAGAATTGGTATATGACTGTCCTGATTTCACTTGGAAAGAGTTAATTTTCTTTCTAGTGATGGCTGTGAAAGGAATGTTAACAATGCATATTGTTTTAGTTGTTGCTAAGCCATGCTTATGCTTTTCAAGGACTCTTCAGTTTCCCATAGAAGCTAAGAAGAAGTATAGACAGAACAATGGAATGGCCAATGGAATATTCCATACCATGGATGTCATGGTCAGTGTAGGTGCTGCTGACCCAAACAGATGTATGGGTCTAGAGGTTAGGATTCCCGGTTTTTACCCAGACAGTCTGGTTCGACTCCTGGTATGGGGTCAATATGCTGAGCATGATGTCAATGGTATCCGTAGATGTTGTGCTCAGTTGTATAAGTGGGGGCTGGTGGGAGGGGGGGAATCCTCAATCACTGCTCGGGACAATGCCAATTCACCCAGCAGAGGAGTGATTTGTGTCATTATTATTGTTATTTTCCTTTTCTGTTACTGTTTCTATTAAACTGGCTTTATCTCAATCCACAAGATGTGACTTACCCTCATCCTACCCAACTTCAGGCACCTAACAGAAGCTAAATTAAGCCTTTATTTGCTTTAACCTTCCTCTATAGTTTCTGAATAGAAATAAAGCAACTTGTGTCCACATGGCTCTCCACTACCTTCCCTAGCTCTCTCTCCATCTATCTTCCTTTCGAGGGTGGCATCCATTTCCTCAAATGTAATAAAGAGCACATTTCCAACAGATTTTGTGGTTCAGCTTCTTCTAGCTCAGCACTGCTTCACTGCCCTTATGGAGTCAAGAGTGCTTCCAAACGGACCGGCTGCAATGCAATGGTCCCCATTACTATTATTATGGTGCACTTATATATCTCTGCTTTTGATATGGCACAAGCCTACAATAAAATGCCAGTCTGTGCTCCAACAGATTGATAATTATGAAGGACCTACTTATCCTTCTAATGTAAGAGTGATGAAGATAATCAGAAGGACCAGTCTGTGATACTTCCCATTTATCACAGAGATGTTAATTAAATTTGTTAAATCTTTGATGTTCTGGGTATTTGCAGAGGAGGGCTGTCACTGTGTCTGGCCATAAGTATAAGGCATGGTCTCTTGCAAGGAGGCAGGAGTACTTTTTTTCCTGAATATGCAACTTTTTTTTTTAAGCTACTAGATGTGCATATGCTGAGCTTTGGTTTGCAAAAGCACATGAGGGCAGCAAGCACCTGTGTGACTGGAACCGATACCCAGGTTGCAGATGCAAGAAAATCAGCATGCAAATTGAATGCACCTAAGAGTCCCCCCCCTTCTTCACTGAAAAGTCAGGCCCAAGGAGCCACTGACAAAATACAGCCTTTGATCTTGAGCTGCTGCTGCAGCTGCAGTCTGCAAACTGAGGCTTTCAAAATGCAATAAAAGTATAATTTGAACAGGAGGGAAAGAGCGTGATATGAGCTTTATAGCTAAATAATTAACAAAATGAATTGAAAAGACTGAAATATTCATAGCTTTAAATATTTATAAATTAATTTTAAAAGTCACTATATAGTATTGAATTATCTTTAAAAGTCTGACAATCTAGGACCTCTCAGTTTCATTTCTGCTTGTTATTACAGTTATTAATGCTCCAAAAATGACAGGTGGTTGGCAAGAGGGATGAAATGCAGCTTCCAAAACAACGGCGGTAGCTAATGCTTCTGCACTAACGCAGGGTCAGCTACTCTGCCTGGAGCCTCTGGAGGAAAGCCAGGCTCCTTTATTTCTCTCCTGAGGGGACGCCTTCAGAGCCACCTGTGCCATGCTGAGCCATGCCACCAAACCCCACAAAGCACCCATTCCTGCCCCGATCTCTGTTAGCAACGACTCTGTTGCTGACTGTCTAATAAAGGGGCAAGCAACAACGTCCCTCTGCCTGGCATCCTTGCTGGACCCCTTAACAGTTATGGTGTACCTCTGTAAAAGGCTATCAGTGACAAGAAATACCAGTTCAACAAAGAATCCCTTGACTGAAGCTACATCCAATTCCTCCTTGTCCCCAGAACAGTCTGCGCATTTTAACAGGAGTTTTACCTGTCTTCATTTGTCCTAAGATAAATTAAAAATATGAATAATGTGGTTGGTGACATTCCACTCTGGCACTGTGTTACCACACATGAGGAGACCCATATCCGCTCTCCTACCATCAATACCTGAAAACATTCGCCATGAAACACAGTCATTTTGCTGGAGATGCAATTAAACGCAGACCGATAGTTCCTTCATGCCCACAAACGCCACAGACACCAGAGCATCTCCCGCTGCTCTCGTGTGCCCCCCTTGCAAACACGAGGCAGCAATTGCACAGGAACACTGATGCTTTTTTCAATATCCCTGCATTACATAGCTCCTTCACTCCCCTTTGGTACTTGTTTCTGATACTCTGTATTCATGCAGCAGCAGGAGACCATTACCCTTTGACAAGAGTCTGTTTTCATTGACATTATCTCTAAATTATTCTCACTTGAAGCAACTCAGATGGGTTACACTTAAAGAGGCTTACATGGCAGTACTTAGAAAAACAACAGAAGTTGTCAGACTACTTTTTTTTATATCAGCTAAGGAAATCATTAGGTTTAAAAAAGAAAAAAAATTCCATATTTTAAGTGTGTGAACAGTTGGAGCTTAAATCTTTCTAGAACAACAAGAATTAAAGTTCAGTTTATGACTTACAGAATAAATAGTTTCATCTAATTTTCTTAGAAGGTTTAATAGCTTAATCCAGAGCATTGCTTTAATCGTGTTTTAGGACTGTACCTCAAATAGAGCTGAATACTATAGAGGAATGGATAACCACATATATGGACAGAGCACTTCCAAAATGGGACAGAATAAGATCTAAGCAGTGAATAGGATGGTTTTGCAAAGATATTTCTCAAGCCAGGAGATCATTCCTGGGGGCAGCCGTCATATTTTTAATGGGTTCATTTTCTGTTCTGTATTTCTGGAAGGTCTTGTGCTCTTGCTGCTTCTGCTGCCTGAGCAGTTCTGGTCCATCACAGCCCACGCCAAGGGGAGATAAGAACTTAAGAGATGCAGATCTCCGTCTGCCTGGTGATATAGATTACCTGAACTTCTCTGCTTTTCACTCACACTTTCTGGCAATTTCCTGTCTTGACTTAATCTTTAAAAATGAACTCATTTAAATAATGATCCTTCTCTGACAGTCAATTGCTTTCTC
Organism: Fratercula arctica; assembly: GCA_947846985.1. Lineage (NCBI taxonomy): Eukaryota > Metazoa > Chordata > Aves > Charadriiformes > Alcidae > Fratercula > Fratercula arctica. The sequence goes on from CANTUZ010000006.1 coordinate 38,224,842, forward strand.
CAAGTGAGCTGATGTAAATTGGGTAGGTGGCTTGTCATCATACCACCGAAACATCAGAGAGATGCAGCAAACTTCAGCAGACTGCAATTAGTATTTTCAGAGCAATTTATGTGGTTCATTTGCTAGTGCCTCTGCTGGTTGCTTCTACACAGTGAGGATTTCTCTTCATGATTACAGATGTTACCTAAAACAGTTTTAATGGTTTTTCTTCCTTTAGAATTACTCCATTTATGGGATTCTTTATTACATGTATGGGCAACTGAATAAATCAGAAATAATTTGGAAGGCAAAACATACCCTTTTCCACTTCAGAATGTGTCTGTGTACAGAATGCCATCCTCTCAGACAAGCTATATAAAATTATTTGTTGATTTATTTCTAAGAATAATGACAGCCTTGCAGCTTGTTAGTGAGACGTCTATAGCAAGGATTTGGTATTTGAAGCCTGACCTTTGCATGGGAAACAACAGTTGGAGCAGTTATTTCTTGTCTTTGAATAAATTAAAGTAATCCTTAGAGCTAGGACTGCATTTTGGATTCTCAAGAGCCCCAAAAGGCCTTTCTGAAAATCTCCTCTTAAAGTTTTTACCACAGCAAACACTGGTTGAGTAATTGCCTGTAGTTATTTTTTAACATTCGTTGCAATTGAGTGGAACCAGAAACAGGGCAGACAGACCGTATAACAAGCTGATACAGCAAGCTGCCTTGGAAAGGCAGAGCAGAGGCAGAGACACCCTCCCATTCTCAGCCAGTTCATCACATTAGTGGCCACGCTGACACCAAGCACTCGGCTCAGACTCCCGGCATCAAGCCCCAGCAAGCATCCTTCCCTCTGCCCCTCAAAGGCATCTCTGAGAGGATGATTTCTTCCCAGATTATAACTGAGGAGGTTTTGATGCCAAAAGCAATGAAAAGAGATAGTTTAGATGTTGGGAGGATAATCCCCGTCTATCTGCTTTAAAATGGGAAGTAAACAAAGATGTTCTCTTTAAATCAGAGAGGCATGTGGGCTAAAAAGCACCAAGGCACTCGTTCCTTGGTCTGAAGGCAGAGGGAAATGGCAGTAGTAACGTGAGGGGACAGCAGCTACAATGAGGACGATGACATTAAAAACTGCAGTGCCAGGATCCTTCCACTGCAAAACAAGCCCACACTTTAGATCCCTCCCTTTCCTCTACAGTGCTTCTGAACATTTCTATAGGTGGCTACCCTTATGCTGAGGTCGGAAGACCACTGATCAATGTCTCACCTATAAATGCTTTACAGAGGAGAAGCTGCGCATCAGGACCATTTACCAAGGAGCATCTCATAAAATAATCACCTAACAGCATATATTAGCAAGGGGAACGTGCAACCATGGACTATTTAATTTTGCTGAACACTCAGGTAAACTAGATTCGGGGTCAGGCACCCGACTACATAATTAAAAACCAAAGAAATAATAAGATCCAGTTGCTGTCACTGAAGATAGAAAAATTCGGACTGAAATGAGATGCAGATCTTTAAGAGTTCAGGTAAAGAATCATGGGCACAGAGCACACCAGGAGTCTGCGAGTGGGAACTGCATAGCTTTATAAAAGACACAAGCTAGTTCAAACAAAAGCTTCATTTTTGTGAAAAATAGTGAAGGTATTGTTGGCTTTCGCAATAATAACAAGGCTATAAATACTTGAATAATTAACCTTTAGTAAATTAGGAAACATGAGAAACCTTAAAGATAACAATTAACAGCAGCTATGAAGAAGAACATCTGAGAGAAACAAAAGAGAACTTCTCCAAGAGACCCCACAAATGATTAACAGAAGGAGACAGACACATAGGAGAAGGGAGCTGATATGCATGGAAAAAGGGAACTGAAGATTATCCTCAGAAACAATTGCCAGAAGGAAAACACACAAATAGAAGAAAAAGGGATTAATGATAAATCATTACTCTGATGCAATGTTGAATGTATATAAGACATGGGTGAAGTAGTAGCTGGTGTGCCTCTGACTTGAGTCATGCACCCAGCGCTGTGCTTTTGCTTTATCGACTTTGTCCCTATAATAAAATAAGTGCCATTTCTGTTTAAGAAATCTGGCTGTTTATTACAATTTTAAAAGAAGTTGTGAGCTTGAGGAAGGTAAAAATACTTCTAAGATTTCTCCTGCCTTTGTTTTGCATGTCACAGTAGATGCTAAAAAGTGGTTGTTCCTTTCTTTGATGTCAATGACAGAAACAATCATTTTTATCATCTAGTCGATGACATCCGTGGTTGGGGTAAAATGTTGGAGGTGTCACGCGTGGTTAGCGTGTTAGAGGTGTCTCAGAGGACAGGGCATCTCTGCCTTGCCTGGGGCTCTGCCCATCTCAGAGCTGGAGGCTGCTGGAGAAAAGAAGCTGACGATCACACACCAGCCCTGCTGCAAAAACCTTGGCAATGTAGGAAGCAACTTGTCCACGCTCCTGGTGCTCCGTGTGAGCAGCTGCACACCAGTGGCCTGACGGACTTTGTGCTAAATGGTATCAAAAGCTGCAAAGACACCAGCATCCAGCAAGCATACTCCATCCTCCACTGCCTCAAAGCACATCCAGAACAGGTACTGCTGCAGATCACCTGAGGACACAAAGGCCTGCATTTGCCACATCATCAAACCTCATTTGACATTTTCACCTGTGCAAAATATTATGCATAAAATCCTGTCTTTCTGGTTACCAAACGCTGCACAGGAGTGTGATGCTTTCTCTAGCTGACAAGGAGACAACAATGGAAAGTCCTTCTAAACCAAGACACCGAAAGTGAGAAATTCAGACCCTTCCACCAGTAAATCCATTGAAGACAGGCCCTCAATCTTCCTCTCCTTTTTCTGGGGAGAAGGAGAGAACAAAAAGTTTCATCTTGGTGAGCACCCTTACAGATGCCTCTGGATTTTGGAAGTTTAGAAAGAGCCAATTTGCTACCCTTTTGCCAGACATTAAGACAAAGGCTTCAAATGACCCAGGACATTCCTAACTCCCAAAGTTTTACTCATGCTCTAAATAAATTAAGTCCTTATGAAAGCTTTGCATCTGATGTCCATTCTGCCCTGATGAAAAGCAGATACAACATTTATTTACTTATGTAAGATTGTCTCCTCTGGGCACTGGGCCCAAGTTTAACAATCATTCTCTATTGAGAAGATGGCTTTGAACCAAGCCATCTTGATGAAGTATTTCTCGTAGCCTCATTTACAGCTGTGTATCAGCCAAACAACCCAGCTACAAACAGAAACACCAGCAGGAATTGCTTAAGTACCCTGGTACTTTGGAATCGAGGTTTGGCAGAAGAATAAAACACAAAGAGATATCCTTTTGTGCTGCTGTCTTTTGAGCTCTTTGATGAAAACTGGGGCTTGCAAGGTAATTTCAAGCCATGTAACACACATATGAATAGCTATTGATACTGCAGACAAGTCAAAGTAAACAAGCTAACTAATATTAGAAACAAAGGCATCCATGGCTGTATATCTTGTTACTCCAGCCATCTAGGCTGAATATCTAATTCATGCCAGAGCTGTAGGAAGAATCAGTATTATTGTTATTATCTATTTATTTTTAACTCTTTTATTACAGTAAAGACCTTATTAGAATGAGACAGACATATTTTCTAGGCTGTTTTGTCAACATTAGTCATAGAATTTACTTGAATAAGAAGCTCCCCATTTTCTTCAAGAATATTTTAGGTTCTTAAGTGATGGAAAAATCTCTTTTAAAACAATATATTTTGTTTTTCCTCCCAAACCCAGAAATTTTCTCACATTTCCGTTTTAGTGAGCAGGCACTGACAAAAGTTTAGGTATTCTTTTAGTTGGTCCTGGCTCTTTGGCTGCAACGCTTGGCAGATTCCTTGGGAACCTCATACCACACAGCCTGTTGAGACCCAACAAGCATGCCTGAAATTTGGGACACAGCTCTCTATGTTCTACCTCCTGGCAAGCACACATCATTCCCTGTGTCAGACGTGGGTGTTTACAGAAGGAAAGCAGAGCCCACAGGCAGTATTACACAGATCTGACCAGGTACCTGATTTGGATTGACAGGATGCCAGTACCTTACCCCTGCAGAACACCTCTTTAACAGCTCAGATGTAAGAAAGCCGGGGAGGGGCTGTTTGCAAGGGCATGTAGCGATAGGATGAGGGGCAATGGCTTTAAACTAGAGCAGGGTAGGTTTAGAGTAGACATTAGGAAGAAGTTCTTTACAATGAGGGTGGTGAGACACTGGAACAGGTTGCCCAGAAAGGTGGTGGAGGTCCCATCCCTGGAGACATTCAAGGCCAGGCTCTGAGCAACCTTATTTAGTTGAAGATGTCCCTGCTTACTGCAGGGGTGTTGGACTAGATGACCTTTAAAGGTCCCTTCCAACCCAACAGATTCTATGATTCTATGATAAAAGGCATCTGTAACTCACAATAGCACACACCTCCTCTAACACTAAACATTTCCAGAGAGAAGCCTTGAGCGCAAGGAAAAGGAGCAATTTGAGTGAGGATAAAGAGGAAAGGCTAAGAGTGAGATCACAGAGAAATAACCTTGCATGGGTGCTGGGTCCCAAAGCTGCAGCTCCTCTGGCAGATGCTGCACTAGTGCTTCCCCAGCTGTCCCTTGCCCATGCTCAGCCTCTGCTCTCCTTGTGCAGGAGGGACTGATGAGACCCTCTTCCCCAGGAGCCGAAAGTTCAATCAGAGCAGCACCAGACGGTGCCCTTTTCCAGCCCTCTTTGCTGGAGCAGTCCTGCCTGGCCACAGCACAGCAGGGAGGAGGGAGCTGGCTGCTGCCCACCACTTCACCAAAATCCCTGCACAGTTTGTTTAAGCAGCACAGCAGCAGGTAGCACTGGCGGTGTCACTCATGATGAGAATAGATGTTGCTCATCGAGCGCTGGCGCCTGGGCTGATACAAACCGCGCTGGGTTTCTGTGAAGTGCAGAGAGGAGAGTTTTTAAATTGCTTTATACCTCAAGGACACTGGCCCATACTCAAAGGTCAGGAGCATCGAAAAGCAACACGTTCCTGATGCAACCAGCTTGAAAAGATGCTGAAAGGATTAAGCCACGGTGCCTGGAGCTGACAGGCAGGGGAGGGGCAGGGTTGGGTAAATGTTTGCTGAGATGTGGCAAATGCAAAATTGATTTTCTTCTTCATTTAACACGTTTTTCACTCTCTTCCCCCCTTCTCCTCCCCTTCATGATTAAATTTAAAGACAACAGTGACTTCAAGATGCAAACACACTTAAAAGTTTAGAGGAGAGGCATGGGGAGAAGGCTTGGAGAGAGGAAAATCTGCATATCCAGCACTGCGAGAGAAACTCCTGAATTAGGAAAGCTGCAGGGATGCAGAAATGGTATGAAAAGGGATTCCCTGGGGAAAGAGGAAGGGGATGGTCTTTGTTTCAGCACACTCCATGGGATCTGAGCTCCTGACTCCTCTGAGAGAATGACGACATGAACATGGCTGAGAAGTCAGGAGGGACAACGCTCATGGTTTAGTTTAACTTGCACAGGTCTCTCTCATGTTCCCTTTGCTTCAGATATAACGCAGATGAACTAGACATCTTCTGGAAGAGGAAAAATCCACCACAGATTTTAAGTTGTCTTTCACAGACTTTTCAACTGTCTTTCACCTGGCGAAAGGCTGAGAGCATTTTGAAGATCTGTAACATTACACTCATTGCGCAGCAGTTATGTCCTTGGGGGGTGAAATGGGATGGGAATATTTTAAATAACAGCTATGAAAGTGTTTCTCCAAACATCACAAAGCACTTCCCAACTTTCCTGACTAATTCAACCATTCAGAGCTGGTCAGGCTTTCAAATCAGAATGAGAACAGTCAGACAGAGTGGACTTCAAGTTTTTAGCTTATTTTTTAATTATTTACACACACCATTACTGAGCAAAACATCTGGAGACGAGGAGAGGATGGAAAGCCACCTTCGGCAGCAAGCCTGCAAAGGAGAAACACCTTTTGCCTTTGCATTCAACTATTGCACTACTGGGAACAATATCTATTTAAAGCTTTCCTTAAACTCACATTCCCACTCCCTTTGCCTCCTTTGCAGCAGTTTTGCAATCTCAGCTGTGCCAAAGGTTTTTGTTTGAAGTAGCTCTGGACATCCTCGCTCTCAGGGCACATGAGTCCCTTGGCCTGTGCCATCGGTGTTTATTGGTGCTTCTTTCCACGCTCCGCATCCCTAGAGATGCTTGGTTTAATCTGGTGCAGTTTTTTCCCAGCCATCCACATTAGCCCGTAGCAGACAAGTTCTCTGGTGCTTATTAGTCATCAGAATGCACACACACCCTGCTAGTGCTAAAGAAACAATTTAGAGGCAAAGAGAGGTGACCCAAACTGTCATTCAGACTGAAGAGCTTGTCTCAGGTCAGTTCTGACTGGTCAGGCGTCCAGCAGTCCCTTAGACCCGACTTAACACAGGTCTACCATTAGCATGTCCTCAGACAATGATTACTTATTTTAAATCATGCTGGCTGGGGTAGAATCCCCTGTTGGATTTGGCTCTGCAAATCTAACAAATGAACGTCAGGGCGAGGTTTTTCATGGGAATAGCAAAGCAGAGGTCGTTATTAGAAAAGCCCCAGTTCCCACACATTTAGCATAGTGCTGCCTGTTTTTCAAGTCCTGCATAACACACAAAATCTCAAAACTCTTATTTCCTTTGTTCAGCTGCAGCTCAGAAACAATATTTCCAAAGGCCCCTGTGCCATATAAATCATGCTCGAAAACTTATAGAAAGCAGAATGCTACTGCACACATATGTGCTCCTGGGAGCCCTAGGACACAACACCACACCAGCCACAGCAGTCCTGGTGGTTCAATTCCTCCCCACAGTCCTCCCTCCCTTTTTCTTGTCATGAGTATTTGAAATCATCCGAAACCTGGCAATTGGAAAATGATGCAATCAGCTATTGGTGTGTAGCATCATTCCATGCTTAACATCCCATAATGTCTTGTGTGAGAACCAAGGTGAGGTCAACTTCCAAGCCCTTCTTACCCTGTGGGACCTAAAAGTAAAATTACGTCAGTGAAAATCTGGATGTAGCAAGGTATCACTCCATACAATGTACTCCACTGAGCCTGGTGAGGATTATGAAGCTAATCGTGTGCTGCATCCAAATCTGGATAAAGCTGAAGAATCTTCCTACCAGTAGATGTATGGTCTGAACTGGAACTGTCCATCTCACAGGCCTGTAGTGGACTAAGCTGCTCTGGGTTTTCCAAGTTCTGTTTTAAAAAACACTGCATGTCCTCAAGCTTCCTGACAAAAAGTGTTTTCTGCACTGCACGATTTTTTTGCAATTCTGCACTGCAAAGTTCAAAATCTACTCTGTCCTCCAGCTTGAAATTATGAACAAAGATCAGCTCAGAGGTTATCCTTAGGCTTGGCTCTGTCTCAAGATCTTCCTTCAGGACTGCTCTTCTACCCATATGCTCCCTCCTCTTTTCCCTCGAGAGCAGGGGATACACAGGAGACAGCAACCTGCTCCAGTGAGCCAGCAAAATCCAAATCCAGAAAGAGGGTGGGATGTTTCTGGCAAAGAAGATCCATGCCAAAGCACTTTCTGACATCTCCCTGCCAAAAAAGAACTTTGGTACCCCTCACCTTGCTCTGTGTTGATCTATTTCTGTGCCAAGGGGAGTTTTCCATGTGCTTATTAACTATTTCCAGGATGTCTTTGTCAAATTACATTGCCACCTTTTCTCCTTGAATGCATCCCACTGAAATCTGTATTCCTGTCATCTGCCCCCACCTCTCTCGGTGGCAGCTACTCTGTTCAGCTGTTCTTCCACTTCGCATTCCTGTTAGACTAACAATATCCGCATAATATCTTTGGGGGAAAAAAGCTTTTGAAATACAACTTTTGTTTTAATGACAGAACAGCATATGCTGTCACTCCTCCAAGCATTTTCTAAGTGGTGATAATGCTCTCAACTTATTTAAGTACAGTATTTTTCCACCGAGGCTCTTTGTGTAACGATGCTCCCACCTCATTATCTTTCAGTAGCTGTGCTAGCAAACAAGGCACACGGAAGCCAAAATGATACAGGTTGCAACTCAGACAGACAAGAACTAGTCAGGGATGGCAATAGACCCAAAAAGCTGGACCCAAAAATAAACCAGGAGCATCTGACGTTAGGACTCTCTGGAACAGTTACAAAGACAACAAACACAGCCTGGACTCACTGTCCTTTTGCATTTTGGGTGCAAGAATTGCCTTTGTTAAAGGATGCTGTTTGCAGCAAACCATTGAAGCTGCACAACCGCCTTTTGTGCCATGTGGTGGCTGGACATGAAAGTGCCTTCACGTAAGAGGCAGGCTCCCATCGCCAGCTCGCCATATGCTTCCTGCCCAGCCCACACTCAAACCGAGATGCTCTGAGCTGCAGACCCGCGCGTGGCGCTCGGCCCAGTGTCCGCCTGCCTCTGCTGCCAGCACACGGAATGACTTCCAAAAGTCAAGCAGGAGAGGTGTCCATGGGTGAGGTTAAAGGCTGAGATCTGCCCTGCTGCTCGTCCATACAGGAAGAAAAACCCATGCTCGGGTTTGTACTGCTGACACGGGGAGCACTGTCACCCCCGCCAGCGTGCTTGTCACACGCACGGGCCAGTGCCTGTGACCTGGTCCTGTAAAAAGACAAGCAGCACAGACAGCAAAGGGCAAAGGTTGGTCACAAGATGGAAAAAGCTAAGAAGCCGTCTCCACACTGCTGCCCTAAGAGCTTCCCGTGGCTCACTTGTGCCAGTCTCCCTTTTGACAGCGTCTTTCTGCCTCTTCTGGCTGTGAGAGCAACTGTGATTCCAGATGGTATCTGCTCCCATGCGAGTCCCACTCAGCGTGCTCACACACATGTTTTGACTTGTTTTGTTTAGATCTGCAATATCATCCCTGGCTGGACAAATGCAAAGTGACTCATTGGCAAAGATTTTTGAAAATTATTGAATTATTTACTTACTTTAATACAGATAGGAACCCGCTCATTAGCTTTGATTACGTGTGACCATGGTTCACAAATCAAATTTGCCTTTCGAATTCAAAACACAAACAGAAATGGCAGCAACAACAAACCCAGTGACAGTGTTTGTCACTTCTAGGCCTGATCAAAGGAGCACAGGACATGAGCAAGCTTTTCTACAGAGGAAGAGGGACTGCTTGGAGCACTCAGCGCTGCTTTCCTTTCCCATGTGGACAATAGATGTTTCTTTGTTTCCCCACTGTTTCCAGAAGCAAACAGGTAGAATGCGTGCAACAGCTGTAGAAAAATCCCATTACAATATACACACAAAAATATCAGACGGGGATATTTCTGCATTCCCTTAAAATAAAGCCAAGGAATGCCCATAACTTACCACGCACACTTACGTTCCCAGATTTGTTTCTAAATGAAGGTGGAAGACATCGGTTCCAACAAGCTAGAAATACCCCAGCTCTGCTCTGGTATGCAGGTGACAGCCCCTCTCAGACATGCAGCTGGCTCTAGGGCTTTCATTTATTTCATAAAATAGTTGAAGTATGAAAGCGAAGGCAGAGACTGGAGAAGTTCCAAAGGCCTCAAAATGTCACCCTTGTTATTAAAGCAAAAAGACAGTATGTAGGACACGGACTGAGGAGAGGACAAAAGTTTATTTTTATGAAAGAATCAAATTGCTTTTGCCTTCTCCAGTTGTTGCCTGCAGCTTGGTTGACACTTCCACTAATAATGCGTGAGGACATGCTGGATGTGCCCTGAAGCAGACCTGCCAGTTAGGGAGTTGGGGTTTCCTCCAGCTAATGACCTGGTAAGGGAACTTTCCTACCCAATGGTTGCTCTTGGATGTGCTGCCTACATCGAAGAGGATGACTTAGGAGTGAGGGAAGGAAGGTGTGGAGTGACTGGAGGTGATGCTGTGATTGTCACCTCCAGGTCTCTCCTCTGCAGTCAGCTGTAGACTAATGAGGAAGAAAAAGCCACATCCATCCCCACAGGGGTGATCTGAGAGGCAGTTCCTCAGCTTAGAGTAATACCCATCTTGGATCTGACAGCCAGAAGTAGCAGTTTGTGACACTAGAAGCAATCTACGCTCTGGAAAGGATTTGGTTCAGACTGGTACCGGCAGAGCTGCAAGACCCAGAGATGGAGCAGACAGGAGAGCTGGCTGAAGGCAGGAAAAGATGCTCTGAGTATGTGCTCAAATGGGATCACTCAGAGTTAACTTTTCTTTCCCATCTGCTCTGCAGATGCCCTTTCTATGTCTTGTCTCCCTCAAGGAGTTCCCAGACAGATGCCAGAGGAAGGTGTAAGCTTTGCAAAGACATCTGACCTGTTATCTAGACCATCCTGAAAGAGATGCTTGACTTTTTCTTATTTATTCACAGTACACTTCCCCCTCCCCAGGTCGTAAGTCTCCCCAGACAAATAATGCTCAGGAAGGACTCAGAGTTGGAGTACATGGGTTCCTTTCCTCTCCTATAAGCTCCCTTGGCCAACAGTGACCCACTCCCTGTGTGGGAGGCACAGCACCAGCAGGTCATGGAGATGCCGCAGGTCTGCATTGGCTCACTTTGGGGTTTCACAGCACAGAATTAAATAAGTAAACTGTTTGACAATGGAAGCTTAAGCTTCCTACTGGCAGCTGGAGTTTGGCTTTAATCAGATGGCAATGTCTGCAGGTGCAGTCCACCAACCCAACACTGAATTGCCCCTTTCCAACCAGCCCTGCCAGGAGACACCTTTCTGTACCTTTAGCTGAATCACTGAACAACCCTGAGTGACGTAAACATCAAAGAGACTATTTCTCCTATTCTTCCAGCAATATTCCTGGGCAAATCCCAGATCCGAAAACCCTTCCAGACAGCCAAATACCCCTGAGGCCAACCTCTGCATAGGTGGTTGGTACCTCACACAAGGCTGGCCCCTATGTATGTCCACAGTCCAGTCCACAACACCCTGAGGAAGATTATAAATACTCAATTTACTTAATTCATGTCTCACTGCAAACCTGTTCCAGGCCCACGGTCACAAGCAATCTCCAAATGGAAGGAGGGGGGGTGCCAGGCCACCTGACAGTTTCCAAGATAAATTTAAAAATCCTATATGTATTTTTAAAATGCATCTAAAACAGATCTGCACATAAAATATTCTTGTTCCCTTGAATCTGTCCCAAGCTAGACTTGGTGACTGAGTCCTGGATATTGTATGTAAATTACGACTCATCACCGTAACACCCAAATGCAGCAGTGTCAATTTTGGACTGAAGAATCTGTCTGGACAGATGAAACCAGCTCCAGATGCCTCAGTGGCTCTGACCACTTACTCCTGTGTACATTTAAAGATGTACCTGTCAGGTGGACCGTGGTCTTCACCCATCTGTGCACATACACTGATTCCTCCTTAACCAACAAGCTGAACAGTTTGTATGGGAGATGCTTTAGTGGTTGTAGACATAAATCAGAAAAAAATTAATGCTTCTTTTTCAGATATTGGAAAGCGATCCTTGTTTACCCAGCACGGAGATCTATGGCTCTGGGGCCATGCCTCTTGGGTTCCTCCTCCTTAACCACACGTTGAAGTTACAAGCAAGCTACAAGGTAGATGAGCTGATGTGCCCCTCCACCGGTGGTAGGAATCTGATGGGTCCCTGAGCTCTGTGCTACTAAGCGGCACAAACTTATGTGGTGCTTGGGTTGATCCTGTTACAGAGGGAGAACAGGTCTGAGAACAAGTCACCTTTGTCTGCTCAGCCCCTGGGAAATTGTTACCGGGCAGGCGGCTCTCTTGTACCCAGCAGGCAGCAGACGAGGTCCCCTTGTTAACACATTCCCATTCCCTCCTTCAAGTGGTCCTTGCTGGTTCAGAACAAAAAGTGCACATCCCTGCCCAAAAGGCAAAAAGATAAATGCCTCTCAACTTGATTTCATCTCGCTTTCTCAGTAGGCAAAAGCAGCAATTCCATGTGAAATCACAATGTGACATTGTGAAGGGTATCAGGGGAGCTCCTTTTGTTTTTAAAGTGAAAAAACAAATGCCAGACCCTAAGGACAGCTTATCCTTCTGCACAGACAGGCAAATGAGGCAGAGCCTGGGGTGCTCTGTCCCACACCATGAGCAGTTCAGACTCCCCCACTTTGCTGGGACTCCCCTGCAGGGACTGGGTCTCATTTCCCAGCTCCCACAGCACAGACTGATTGCCCTCTATCATCCCCATCTTACAATGGAAAACTGAGGAAACTGAAAGACCAACTTTTTTTGTTTTCCCAATAAATCTGAAGGAAGAGCTGGCTTCTGCACCAGGATTCAATTTTCACACCATATCTCCTAGTTCTACCACAGTTCTCCTGAGAAACATCACCCCAGATCGCCCCCCATTGATGGGGAGTCAGGAACTAGACTTTGCGCTCCAAGCAGCTTTCCTGGGAACATGGGCAGGGTCAAACTTTGAAACAGTGAATTAGACACCTTCCTGAATGACAAGTCTCCTTTTCCTATAAAAGGCATGTGAGCCGTTTTCCAGCCTTTTCTTTTTCTCCCTCTTGCAACTTCTGAAAAAACAGGACATTTATTCAGAGAGACAACTGGAGGAACAGCAAGTCCCCGCTAGGTTATGTGACAATTTGCCAGGGTCCTGAGGCCCTTAGGAAATGGTGCAGGGATGATGGATGAAGGTGCGAACTGGAATTGTCACTCCACAGCTGAGGCATTAATCAACTGTCAGGACGACTGAAGAGCGTGGCAGGCAAGCCTGGAAAACGGGGCACCACGCTGCAAGCGAAGCCCCCGCTTCTGGCACCTCCCGCAGAAGGAAAACACTCTGGGAGTGACTTCGGCTATGCACAAGAAGCAGCAAACGGTCCTGGCAATTCCCTGGGCACTTATTCCTAGAGAAAGCACTCATTCTTGCATTTTAGAGAAATTTGTTCACAAGCTCTGCTGTGCTTCCCAAAGTCTATTACCAGCTGTGGCAAGTGACTCCAGCTCTGTCACTGGGAGAACTCATGAGCAAGTCCACTATTCTCTCCACCCCCCCTTCCCTTTGTTAATTGTTTTTATTTCTGGTTGAAGTTATTAAATTCCTTTTTCAATTTAGGTAATTTTTAAAATTAAAAAAAAAATAAATGTTGCAGTATAAATGTACTTTTTCCTCTCCAAAAATAGAAATTAAATGTTTTGTCACTTGAAAAAAAAAACACATCTCCCTTTATTTTGTAGCAAAACTATTCAGCAAGAGCTCGTTTCACAGAGAGTTTTGTTCCTTTGAAAACTCAACTGTTAGTTGACATCTCTACACCTCAACAATATTAGCACATATAGAACAAAATCTGTTCTATAGGCAAGATCAAGACAACTTCTGTGGCCAAGGAGGTGGCACCCCAGATCATTATTAAGGTGCTCTTTTCTGTTTCTGCCTCATTCCTCCCTATCATTCATTTCCATTCTTTTCCCCAAGCTCACACATCTGCAGCTGTCCTCAGAGAAGTGGATGCAGCATTCCCACTGGCCTGTAGGCGCAGATCTGTGGTACACTAAAATCACGTAGCCTGTGACGGATATAATATTTGAAAATTTTCCTAAGACAGATTAACCTACAAAATTCCCCTTGGAAGAGCAGGAGGGACAAAACCTCAGTATATGTCGACATCAGATTCTAACTTTTGTTTGGATAATTCAACCCGGATTGTTAATTCAGCTATTATCCACTGCTGCAGGCTCAGCCCTGCTGCCTTGATGTTAGCAGGGCTTCAGTGTGTGATTTCAGCAGGACCATAAGAACAAATATCTCCTGCGTTCTTTTGTAATACTATGCAGACCTCTTTGCACATACATTAATAACAAGAAATTGCCAGCTCAAAAGCCTGGAGTCACGTCGCTGAAGTTCTGGGTTTCACGGCACATCTGATATCTCTGAGCTAGGAGAACAAGTTTGACAATCCCCTCATCCAGAGATATTAAATTTTCCTGCTGGGCCTCAAAAGAGATTTGAAGCATCACATCACTGCAGCTGACAGGTTTAAGTCATAAACATCTGCTGAGCACAGCCCAGACGGGATAGTGTCAAAAGAGAGAGATTAGCAGCATCTCCTGCTCTCTGGCCTGGAGTGGTTCTCACTTGGTTCAGAAGCGCTCTGGTCTCACACACACTCCCAGGGCTACAGTTTCTCTTTCTCGTGACTGAGTTTCAGAAGAGGTCTGCAGTCCAGCAAATGAGTTTCAAGCAGCCTGACGGGACTGAGGAAGGGCAGCCCCGACAGACACTCTTGCTTCTGCCACAATGGCAGACGTTGCTGCCCTGGTGAGCTAGGAAAACTGCTGCCAGACAGATGCAAAGCCTGTGAGGACTCCCGAGGTTCTGTTGCCATCGTCCTCCTGCTCCTTCGAGCAAGTCCTTCCAGAGAAGTCCTATTCCAGGGTTTCATTAACGATGTGGGTGATGACAAACAGAGCAAAATCATGAAACTTGCAGACCACACTAGGAGACAACTTCCAATTCAGTGCTCAACAAACTCCCCCAACAAGAAACTTAAACTTTATGCCTGCTTTTACCAACTCACCACCCCCCACCAAACAAAACACTATGGTTTGCATTTTGCCTTCATCACAGGGCCATGAAGGAAGCAGATCAGGATATATATTTTGCATATATAATGCAGTCTACCAGGAATAGTCACATAGTGCTGGTTCAGTTGTCTGCAGCCCTGTCAGCAGAAGCCCGCAATGCTGTGGAAGCATATAAGCTTCACAGCGTCAGGCTTATTCACTAACTAGATGAGAGACAGAAAACCCACATGCCAAATAAATGGATTTTATAGTCTTGAGCCAGGTTTTTATAATCTTGGCTAGAAGGTAAAGGAAGGACAGTGGATATTATCAAGCTGCCAGCAACGTTTTCCGTGAGACATGTAATATCAAAGATAAAAATGTGGAGCTGAGAAAGCGTGAGCTGCAAATACCAGAATATGGTGGGGGAGCTCCAAAATTTCCGTGCACAACATGCAAAATTTGATAGGTATGACCAGTGCTTTCTACCTCCCGCTTCAGCAATTACTTGCATAGTACTCAGCACAGAGGTCTGCTCTTTCTCTCTTTGCTCCCAGTCTTGCTCTTAAAAACAATTCTTAAGCTCCAGGGTGAGGAGCAGCTGCAGCAGAAGTTTCCCCTGCTAAGGCATCTTTCCACGCCACACAGAGACAAAGGAAGTGTCTGTCTGAAGGAGTTATCACAGCAAGCAAAAGACTAATGGGGCCATTCATTATCTTTAATTATATTCATCATCTTCTGGTGATTAGAACACAGTCATAAATTAAGATACATTTAAATCTGGTGCATTTGAATGAACTGGATATCCTTTGAATATCTTATGGGAAGTGAATTTGTTAGGAGTAACGATGCTGTCACCTTGACAGGGCAGAGGGGATGCTTTAGTGTGTCAGGGAGCTCAGAGGGCCTTGCGGTACAATAACAGCGGAACTGGGAGAGGAAGGGATCAGCCTTTGCTTTGGTTACTCGTAGCTGAAGCTCACAAGAGCTCAACTCCCAGTTTTCAGCAATTTCTCAAGTACTCAAACAAAGAGCACAGCATTTTTCTGGAATATATTAATTTTTGTTCTTTGCAACACAGGGAGCGCAGGACAGGACTCTGTCCATGGATGTATATTTGCATAAGGGTTGTAGACTTGAAGTCGTTAATATACTGAACTCCTCAGGTACCTTAGGAGGTAGCTAATGGGAATCCACATTAAGGCCTGGCCCTTCTAAGTCCCTCACATCTTAATGGTTGCACCATAAATTAATTGAGTGGGAAGGATTAAGAGTTCGTGGTTTAAGCTGGACCTTCCTGGGAGGTGAGTGGATGAGACGGTGCATTCTTCCCCAGCTTTTACTCCACTTTTATGCACCTCTAGGGCTTCAGAAAAAAACTTAAAGCAAATTACTGCCTGGAAAGAAAACCACAGGCACAATTATTGTGCTTCTCCAACATTCTTACGCTCCTCCAGTCGTTAGCTAGCATAGCTCAGGTAACACAAGCAGAGGACTGTGGTGCCTCCTGCAATCTCACCCAGGGTGTCAGAGTACCCACGGTGCTTCCAGCACCTTGCCCAGGCTGACCAATTCTGTACATGGCTCAGAGATAAACTAATACACCCATGCCTTGGGATTTCTCCCTTTCACTCTCTAGCATCTTAGTGAAAACCCACAGCGGTTGTAAAACATGACCCCATTTGCCATTAAAGAGAGCAGGTCTACAACATTATCGGCTGTGCATTGCATCTAGAAGTTATCCAAGTATAAATATTGCTGGTCTTTAATGTGTATTAAAGCATGCAGATAAGATATGTCAGCTTAACCAAACACTCTGATATCGGCTGATCGTCAGTGATATCGGCGTACCTGGTTATAACTCACATGCGTCATGTTACCCTGCATTTGCTGTAGACAAAGAACGTGTGGCCAGCAAGTCCCCGTGGTTGGGTCAGTCTTGTTTTGTGGAAAAGGGACCTGCTTCTGTCACACAGGCTGTCCCAACCAAGAACACATGGCCATGGGGTCCCTTCCAACCTAGACAAACCTGTGATTCTATGTAGGTCACAAAAAGCTCTACTGTTATTGTTCCTGGATAGAATTTTTTTGTCAATCAACCCCTGGAGCACCACAATGCTTTATGCTGTAACAAGAGTGTACATCAACACATCATACACTGTACGTCAACAGCCAAACGATCCACCTCTGCCAACACAAACACCTCATCATTGGCAGCAAAGAAACACCCTCTTTCCAGATTTGGATTTAGCTACCTGCCAGAATTCGTCCATGATCAAATTATTCTGAGATGCTTTAACCGTGTTTCCATTTTCATCAGAAAAAAATAGATAGGGAAAGCTTAGCCAGTTTAAAAAAAACCTACATGAAAAGTGATAGCTAGTATATTACTTCAGAGAGATAAAATGTTCGATCCGACTGTAACTTTTATCTGTGAATATATCTGCAGGGCCCAGATTACTTTGAAACACAAGGATTTCAGAGCAGAAGCAGTGCTCAGTCTTAGCAGCTGCTAAGAAATTGTTGAGTGCCTTTAAAATGTCCTTTATTCCCACCTCTGCCAAGGTAGGTCCAGTGTAGGCTGCACACATAAAAGCTCATAATGCAATGAACAGAAGCTGAATAACAGCATTGAATCTGAATTTAAATTATTTCAAACAATTAAAACGAAAAACAAGGAAGAATAAAGAAAGACGGCCTGAAGCAGAGGTTAAAAATAAATAAATAAATAAACAAACAAATAAATAAAATCAATAGAGGTCATTCTCACTTGTTACCCAATAAAATAAAATGCACTAAAATAAAAGAAAAACAAAGTAAAATGCAACCAGAAGAACATGATCTTAAAAAGAAAATTACTCCAATGCATTTTTCTAATAAAAGTATTTGCAATCAATAAATGCCTTCAGAGCGAACACATAGTGTTTTCTGTGCTGAATTACAGGGTGCACATCCAGCTTTATCTGATATCTCACATTGAGGTCCCAGAGTGTCACTGCCAATCTAAACGATGCAAGCCAGAAAAAGATAGTCCAGGCTGTTGTAGATAATGAGAAAAACATTAAGTCAAGGTGATGCTTTAGTCCTTCAAAAGCCCCAGACGAGGCCACACAGTGGGCACTCTGCAGGAGACTGTCCTGCGCTTAGCACTGGGGCTGGATAATAAAGAGTACATTTGTTTTTAAAACCTCCTAATTACATCTTTTCTACATATTTTAGGTTTATTTCTTTAGACTGATGCTTCCTGAAAGAAGCATTTAGCAGCTTCTAATGAACAATAAAGGCAAATTTTAAAACATACTAAATTGCTTCTAGAGGAGTCTCTTTGTTAATCTGTGTGTTTTTCTTTACCCTAAGTCACAGAGTGGTATCCAGGCCATGTACATTTTTAAGTTGAGGTTACAGAACTGAAGAAATGACAATTTCTTGGGGGAGGAATGACATCCATTTACCTGAATAAGGTACCAAATCTAAATTCTTGCCACCGAAATGCAAAACTCAGCACTTCATTTGTCAGAAACACTTGACTACTTGTAGCGATGGAGGTTGAGTAGCCATAGTAAAATGTCACTTTTCATGACAACAGGTTTTAAAATCCCCCCTTCTCCCCTCCGCAGAGTGACTACACTGCTGTCTAGCCTGTGAGCCCATGTATGCTGGATTGTTTTCTGTAACTAAACATGCCCAAGAAAGTGAAAAGATACTGATTATTGAGCAGCTCTAGGCAATGACTCTTTTCACACCCACAACTAGAAAACACCACTTTATTTTCAATTCACGTAAGTAATCAAACCATAACTATGACCCAGCAGTATGTGAAGATGAAAGCATTCAGCTGATCTTGGCAAAAACTTCCTGCATCTTTCTTAAGGATGAAAGCGCACCTCTATGTCTTTGTTGTTAGCTATTTGAATAAAGTTTGGGGCTCTAGTTTGGATCTGAATTTGCAATTGGAGATTAACAATGCATTTATACTTCCTATTACACATCCCACACGCATTTAGTCCCTGAACGTGATAGCATCCTTAATTTTCTCTGTTACATCTCATTGTAAGGCTGTTTAAATTCACTTGAAAAAGTCATTAGCTTTACATTAAGGATTGCTCTGGCATCTGGCAGATAATCTATGGAGGAAAATTGTGTTCGTATGGAGCCCCATCATCAGTGCTCATAAACTGAGAAACATTATTTAAGAGAAGGACTGAACTAATGGTATTTGACACATAAATACACGTCCGTAATCATCAATGAATCACACAGTGCATTACCAGTGTTAACGTTCATAAAGCCTCCATAGAGTAGGTAAGTAGGATTTCTGAGAATACCAAGATGGGGAAATGAGACATAGGTACTTCAGAGAAGAAACTGTGTTACAATTAAATTGTACATCTAAACACATGAACAAAAAGGAGATTAACTCAAGGCTCTGTTTCTCATCTACTTGAAATACAAACCCATCCTGCTCATTCATCCGTCTGATATCCGAAGTGCCTGATCTGACATGGAGGGGGCAAAATTTTAGAATCCTCTCATCTCCAAGGTTTTAGCTTCATGTAGGCACCCAACCAATGATGCAATTCAACAGAGGAAAAGAGTAACAGCCACCTTTGCCAGGGAAGAGGCCAGCAGAGCTGATTACCCTCCTCCTCCCTGGCAGTAAGTCAGGAACAGACTCTGAAGAAAAAGTGCTGCTGACAAGGAGACTCATCAGCCCCGGACTGATGAGCCTTGTCATCTCCATCCATTACAGTTTTGATCAGGAAACAAAATCTGCATCCTCCAAGCCCACAGACATACAGTGAGAAGACATAGATGAAGGCTGACAGGAAAACATACACTTTTGTATTATGAGCTTTTTTATGCCTATTTCTCTATTTTTATGAGCACTAGGAAGATAATTTTTGACTATTCCATTCATCCATACTTCTGTTTGTTACAAATATTTTATTAAGTCAGCAGAGCAAAAATTATAGGGAAAACCAAGATAGATTAAATGCTCCATATTACAGAGAACAATAAAAAAAAATGTTTTAAGTTTCCTGGTTTTATAAAACACAATGGACCATGTCCACTCCTGAGAACAACTTAAGCGCACTGCACCTTATAAGATGTGTTACTTAATCGTCCATATTAAAAGTCCTGTTGGTATGATGAGGTTTGCAGAAACATTTTGCATTAATGCTCAATTTTACCTTCAGTTTGGGAGAGACACAAGAGTCTTAGAACTAGTAACACTTATGGCTAGTGGGTGTCACTGTCTCGTATCTCCAGCATAGCTGAAAGGGGTCGTCCTCTTTAGAAATATTGTCCAACTTTGTCACAAAAGCTTGTTGTCCAACCCACCTCTAAGGATGGGTCACCTACTTTCAGCAATGAGTGATCTCTGGATTGACACTACCACAGAGTTACCTGTACATCATTTTCCACTGGGATAGGATTTTCCCAGCAAGAAAGCCAGCATGATACAAGAACTTGGAGCAAAAACCAGATCATGCGTATGCACAGTCTGCCATCATGCAGGATTTTTTTTTTCCCTAGTAAAAATTCTCTCAATTTATTCCAGGTTTGAGATGCTTACAAGTTAACATTAAGTTCCAAAAAATGTCAGTTGTTGGTAGAAAGCTTCTGCAGGTGAACTGTATTTTTTCACCAAATAAACAAGAAATGACACCACTCCTCTGGACTTTCACCAATCGTTTCTGCAAAGGAAACCAATCTTCCTCCTTTTCACAAGTGAATAACACAGGCAATGAGATCCTCATCCACTAAAACTTCAGCGCATTAGGTCTGCAAACATTATCAACCTCATCTCATGTGTCTGAAGGCAGAGGACAACTCTGCATCTCCTCAGGGCCCAGTCACCAACCCTCTGCTTGAAATATTGGAGTGCTATGGCTTTGTCTGGAAGCCATGAGCACAACACACCATTCTGGAAAGCTCGTGACGCTCTAAACCTAGCTTGACATTGGTAAAAGAGACTTGGAAAAGAAGTCAAAGCAAGAGCATTCAGGTGATCAAGCAGCAGTTGACCACTCTTGAAAAGAGACAGGTTTGAGAGTGATTGCTCATCAGCATTTCGATCTGGCAGGCAGAGCCATGTCACGTAGGTCATGCAAAATCCCGTTTGCATTCAGGTCAGCAGCATGGGATCTTAGGCCATACCTGCAGAAACCAGGAAGCCAGGGGGAGCCCATCCAGGAATAATATTCCCTCTTGACTAACTAGGTGGCATAAAAGAGACAAGACCTGATGGAAAGCCATCGATGGCCTGAGGCCTTCTCTTTCCTAAAGAAGGCAAACGTGATGATGCAAACCTTGGCATTGCATCAGTATCAAATTAGGCAAAGCAAAATGGGGACATTGAGCAAGCTCCCAGGTTAGTAACACCTTTGGAGGAGGGCATTAGGAGTTAGGCAAGCAAGAAATGATACTATAAAAATGCAGACACTGTCTTGGTATCAGGGTAAACAAAAACATAGAGGACTGGAAAGGGGCTGAGGCAATGAAGGCTTTTCAATCAGTGGCTGAGGGACACAATTTATTAGCCTGGCAATAAACCTTATTTGCTGATGAGACTCAAATTCAAACACACTTACAGATACTGTACAGTGCATAATGCTGCTGCTCAGCTTAATGCTGCGGCATGTTGAGTTAACCCCATCTTTACTTGCGGTATATCCTAGAAAAAACTTCTACCAGCAATTATGAAACTTGATCGAACTTTTGAATCAAAATCTTGGATGCACAAAATCCAAACTGCCCAACCAAGCCGTTATTTATAGCCAGAAAGCAGGGAGAAGCTACAGACTTTTGACTTTTTTTCCTTTAGACTAATGTTCTTATTGGATGCACTGTGGTCATGTTCACATCATTCTTATCTCCAAAGAGCTTTGTGCAAGACTAGCAAGCACCAGTTTCATGCTGAAATTACTGTGCTAGATGAGACTCTGTGAGGTACACTGCCTAAAGGGGTAGGAAGGACCCTCCTTTTAACTACTAGTTTTGCAGGGATTTAGAGGTATGTGTGCTGCTTCCCTCATCGTGAGAAGGAAAACGCTTGCTCCAGCAACAACAGATACTCTGCTGTTCTTCTGGGTCCAGGGAGAAGCAGAGGCCAAGAATACAACAAGAACAGATACCCACCATTGCAACCTTTTAACACTGCAATATGGAAGAAGGTTACTCATTCTTCCACTCCAACTCCTCTGCCTCCTCTCAGACATGACACTAGAGCTGAGTCTTGCAGAGGGAAGACCTTGCAGAACACCTCCAGTATAACAGCACAACAGATTATAGGGGAGACAGAAAAAGGTTGGACAAGGCTTGTTTATGGGTGTAATTAAGGGGTTTCTGGCACAAATAATTTCTACCAAGCTTACTCTTACAGTCCTCTAGTACAAAAGACAAACAAAAATTCAAGCTCTTGGAAGTCCAAGAGGTCTTTTATTCTTAAGCTTCTTTTTTTTTTTTTTTTTTTTTTTTAATATCACTAAAGGAGAGGAAAGAGGGTGTTTCAGCCCTGAACTGTAAGGCTGACTTACAGCTGGTGGCTCAGTAATTGGTATTTATGGCTCAGAACGCATCACTAACATGCAGGTTGGAGACTGATATTTTCATCACTTCTTACTTTGCTCTCAGCTTTGCAGCGATTTCATGCACTCTGAGTTTGTCAATTACCTTCCTGAGCTGGGACGGTGCAATTGGTTTTTAATGCACGTACAGCGAGTTTTAATAGCCTGTTTTGTTTTTCGCATTTGCAATTTCATGGGGACAGATTCAGGGACAAAAACACAGGGAAGACCAAGAGGGCCCATAGTCTTGATAAGCACTGCAATGGCTTCTTGGAGCTTCATCTCATCCCGGCCTGTAAGGTATCAATTCCCAAACCGGCTCCTAAAGCCCCAGCTACCACTACTCCCTTTGGTATGCATTTTGTGGTGTCAATCTATCATGCAGTTCTCACGCTGTGAACTTTGCCCTTCTGAGGAGTTGAAGTGATGCTGAGGGGTGGTGCAAACACATTGCAGTGCTGAAACCTGAAAACTGTAGGTTGGATGGCAGAAGATATTATTGAAAGACTTCACAGGATGAGTGTGCAAAGTTAATCCAGAAAACGATGTCTTGACAGAACCCTATGAACACCGGATGAGGTCCCAGTATGAACCAGGAGGTGTGAGGGAAGCTCTGAGGAGACACATACTGCTAATTTTGCGGTTTGCAGCCCTGGATTTAGGACTGTGAAGAAGTCAAATAGCCTCTCATCTATAATTCAATCCTCTTTCACTTTATTCTGGATTCCTAGAGTCCCAATTTCCCCAAAAGATATAATGTGTCCTGCCTGAGGGCATAGGTACCAGTAAAATGAAAATGTCACCATTTTGTCATATTTGTCACTTTTGGCAGCAGTGTACTCAGAATAGGAAAAGGAAATGAAAGGATCAAGTGCGCAACCTGCCAGAGCCCGAAGCATGTACAGAGGGGTGGTTCGGATGATGCACATCATCTCTGGCTGAAATACCAATTCTCAAAGTCATTGAAACTAGTCAGAGTCAGATAGCACAGATAAACTCTTAAATACACAGTAAAATGTAAAAGACAGGCCCTGTATGGATTTAATTAGTACATCAGAAGTAGAGAAGAGGTACTGGAAAGGCAAATCAATCTGCACTCCCTGGATTTCTCAGCGTTAAGGATGGAAAAGGGAAGGCCCTGGTATAGAAAAGGGAGAAAAAGTATTTCAGGGAATATGCACAAACTTTCCTGTAAATGGGCTGCTGGAATAACCCAGACAGAATAAGCTTCAGTTTCAACTCAAGCATGAAAGTCAATAACCTTCTCTGTAACCTTTCTAAACTCTTTGCTTTTCTATCACATATACTGAGGCTGAAGGGAGTTAATATATTCAAGGTATGAGTATAGACACACACATTATATACAGCAGAGTGCTCCTTCAAACAGAACTAGTTCCTCAGCAGTCTCTACCAGCACCAGTAATACTTAAGGAAAGCGTCATTTATCTTATTGAGGATTTTACCAAAACCAGGAAAGATGTAGTTGCCCTTCCTAAGAAAACAAGAGGTTGAAGGGTGAAAGATGGTCCAAATTACTTTTTACCTATCAATTATTTGTCTGTAAGTACTTTTAAAAACCGATTTCTCATATATGTATTGCAATTTCATAAACCGTTATATAGCTACATGCATTATACATTAAAAATGAAATTGGGAATATTTCTTCCTAAAAGCTATTTCTATAGATGCCAAACTCACCCATGCTGCCTTTGTCCTTTATGTTTCTTTGCAAGTGAAAAAATGCCCAAGCAGAGCAGATCTTCGCATTCTCAGAGGGCTGTGTCTAGTTTCGAGTTGTGTAATTACTCTGGGTAAGTTGTTTTATCCCTGACAAAGGAGTCTGTTGCAGTCCGTGGAGGGTGTCTTTCCATCTGGGCATCAATTAATAGATACTCCAGGCTAAGACCTGCAGTTTCAGGACTGCTCTAATTTTTACTTGACAGTAATGAGACTGTCAGAATAATTCTTATCTCAGTAGAAATAATCTCTCTCGATCAGTGCTACACAAAAGGTAAGACTGTCACTGAGCTTCTCTCACACAAGGGCCAAACCGTTAGTGATAGGATCAAATAGAAAAAGCCATTAAGGGCAAGTAGGCTTAGCCCCTATGGAGGGCTCTTTCTTAATAAATGGTTGCCAGACTCTTATTCATTCTTTTAGCTATCCATGACACAGGCACTTCTAGCTCTTCCTTAGAAAGGCTGCTTCAGACAGGAGTTTTCCAGGGAGCTAACAGGGCTGTGATATCCCCTCTCTCTCAATAAATTAGTACACTGCTATATAAGACATTCAGGTTCATCTTACAAAGGCAGCATGATTATATGCTTCAATTTATTCCAAAACAGAAGTGCCTAGTTTAAGGTCCGTATATTAAAAAAAAGACCAAAACAAATAAAAGTTATAGCCAGAGAGAATATCAGAACAAACCCCAAATCTCCTGGCTTTCTGGATGAAGAAATTATGAAATTGGGTTTCCACTACAGAACAAAGACGTTTTCATCCTCTCTAGAATACTGTGCAGATAAATTCCTTCGCCCATGGGAAATGCTCAGACGTTGTGGCAATGGGCTCTACATTAAGCAGGTAAGAGCATCTTGAGCTTATCAAGTTTATTGCAAATTATTGGTTTTAAATAAAGTAGATTTACGATAAGCAATGACTGAAGTAGGAAAAAATCACTGTTACAGTACAAGCACATGCACCCACAAACAAGCTGCATCAGCAATAAAATGGAAGAGAAAACCCCCTCTGACTAGGTTGCACTTGGAAAGGCGTTAATTTATGGTTGGGCACCAGAATATTTGAAACTACTGATGCAATGCACTGACTCCACTTATCAACAGTGTTCACTAGCTAAACCACCATTTCTTCCACCATGAGGACGGATGTTGAAGTTAAAATATACTTCGGGCATACATCTGGTAATATATGAAAATCAATTCTTTCAAGACTTTGTGGCAGGAAGAGGGAAGAAAGAGTGGGGATAAGCTGACTGCTATTGAAAAATACTTTGCACAAGATGATGCAGTAATGGCAAATAGCCCAGTTTCAGTGGGCTAAGCTGTGATCTATAGATAAATACAGATTAAAAATGCACCTGGACATACCATCAGATTTACAAAATAACAAAATTGAACTTGTAAATGAAAAAGCGTCCATTTCTTTCTCTGTTGAAAAGTACAAAAATGCTGCTCACAACCATGTTCTTTGAGCCAGTGCTTTTTAAACACTGATACTACATAGGAATGAACAGAAGAAGTAGGGCTTCCCCCTACAGGAATTCACATTTTCCACTGATAACCCAGAAGAAAACATACATAAATGTATACAGTAGAGGATGTCACGTGTGACACTGACCTAGAAGACCAATGCCATTATACATCTCTGCAGTACAACACAGCTATAAGAGGCAGGGGAGAAGGACGCTCCTGAAATCCAAAACCAGCCAAAAAATATGGAAAACCAGAGCTGTAAGTTCCAGAGGCAGGGCACTGCTGGCCTGGATCTAGCTTCTTTTCCCCAGGCTCACCTCCAAAATTTATGCATAAAGGTTTTTTGACATTTAGAGCCTGATCCAAAGATAGTTGAACTCAGTAGGACCCTGTAGCAACTGCAGCTGGGTTTGGGGTGGACTGCAAAGAGAAAAGTATTTCTGTGCCCAGTGTAATGCACCCTGGACCCAGACCACCCACAGGTCCCCAGTGCTGCCAGTGTACATAGCACATGCAGAAGGAAGATTGTTTGTGTAGGGCCTATAGCCAAATATCTGCTCTAGAATACTGATGTAATTGCCAGTGCAATACCTGTGTGACACAGCAGGCAGTCAGAGCTCTCAGAGAGACAAATAAACTTATAAGAGATGACTATCACACAGCCTCAGTTGCTCAACCACTGTTTTTTTCTGCTTACTGGTAAATGGCTCATCAGGCTGTTCTTGCTGCGATTTTGCCTGATTCAGTTTCCTCTGGTAAGGAGATGAATTAAACCAAGGAGAAGAAACTGAAAACAATGAAAAACACTTCCCCCAGTTTCCCATATGACAACTTTCACCCTGTTTTACCAAGCACGTTATTCATGATGACATATTAATTGCATCACGTACAGGACAACACAAAGCAATTAACACTTCTTGTGTGCTTTATGGGTGCTCTCTGTGCTGTTTCCAGGGGGAGTTATGACATGAAATCTCATGACTAGCATGAAACCAACTGCAGTCATCACTGAATTTATATTTTTCCACGTCTGCCTATCACCCTGTCCAGTGCCTCCTGGGCTGCCTCTTATAGGCAATCTGGCACCCTGAAACAGCAGACCTAATTTCTACAGACATAGCATAAGATCAAAGTTACCCAACTTCTGGCAGAACTGGGGATTTAGAGGAAACCAGAAAACGATCAGTAACTTACCAAAACAAGGGGGAAGGAAAGAGTTCCAGTTCCTGGCATTGGACAACTCGTTTCATCTCCCCCCAAAGCTGGAATAACCATGCATCTGCCTCCCATGCTGTCTCCAACCCTTCACTTCACTGGCCTTTGATTACAGGACCCATTTCTATATCCACCATGCATCCAGCCTGCCCTCCACCAGTGTGCTAAACTGCCCGTGTCACTGCTGTGTCTCTGTAAAACTTGCTAGAAGTATATACAGCATCTAACACAACAGTATCCCAAGCTTCATTTGGGACTGCAGCGTTACTGGAACGCCAAAAAAATACAGCAGCATTCTTTGGGTGAAAGATAATATTTGTGAGTTAAAGCGTAAAAACCACAGAGAGGGCTGAGCTTTTCTCAGATCTCCCAATCTGAAGCTCTCAATGTTACCAACAATTTGATTTTATTAAAAGCAATAAATATGGGCATTAAATTACAACTTTCAGCTGTAACTTGCCATTAGCATTCAGCAGAATCCCCCACTGGAATTACTTCAAAACTGCAGGAATGACCTTGCTCCCATAATTAATCCTATCATTGTTAATGTTTGGGTTTAGGTATCACAGCCCTTCCCCAAGGTCTACTTTCAGCCTGATGTTCTGTGATTCCTCCTACTCCCCCTGACAGGCTGGCATCAGGACTGAATGGTCCAGCCACAGGCAAAGGTGATGTCAATTAACCAGCTGATGGGGTTCATTTCATTCATTGCACCAAGGCCCATGGTCACCACGCTCTGCTTTTAACTATGAATAATGCCTGCGTGGTGCTAACCAAACTTCTCCCAACTGCATTGGAGTATTTATTACAGTCTGCTTGCGAGGTGGGAAGGATGAAGTAAGATGCATGTTACTCTGTGGCTTTGCTTAGTATAATTTGGGCACTACCAAAGCCCTGGCTAATCCCAATAAAACTGAAAGGAAACTCCATTAAAGTTTGACAGAGGGTTTAGCAAACATGGGCAGTATTCCCAGTCTCACCCTGTGGCTCTCAGCAAGCCAGGGACCCAGGGTGTTTAAAATAGCACTTACAGAACAATTCTAATACCCAGCCCTAAGGCTATGTCATCAAAGGCTGCAGTCCAGGATGACTGCAAGGTGGTGAACTTCCTCAGGAGGAAGCCATGCATGCCTAAATCGGTAAGGATTGCATCATTGCTTGTGTAGGTGTATCCTTTACTTAGCATCTTAAATCTGTAGAAAACAAGTTACCTTGGCACTGGGATTCTGCTTGGTGAGACTTGTGAAATTATAAGGGACTAAACTCTGGGGTCCTTCCCTTCCAAGCTGTATTTCAATTCTAGAAGCTGCAAAGTCTTAGAAGCAAGACCCAGAAATGTATCTTTTTGTCTCTGGTTTTGATGCTCTCCTTTGCTCTAAGTTAATTGGCAAAATCCTTTTATTTGCATATCTCACTGGGCTTTTATAATTCTCTGCACAAAATTTGATTTAGAAAGGAAAGCCTGAGAGACTTTTAAGCTGAGCAGTTGGCAGATGCATAGGACTGTATATAATGTATGCCTATACCATAAAGACATACATCAGTAGTGGGTGGACTGTATATCTCCCCATGCACTTATTTCTATTTTATGGTATTTTAAAATAAGAAATACCATTTAAAGGAGATGATTGCCTCAGGCTGGCAAAAATTTACAAGGCTCACTTGAAATGTTTTTGCTATACAGCAGAAAAAAAAAAATCGTTCATTTGAAAGCAAAAATTTAAATCATCCCAATCTTGGTGACCTCTTCTGGGTATTAAGATGCTATTGGCGGACAGCTCTCTTCAAAAGATAAATCTGGGCTTTCTGCAGCAGCAGAATGGCATTTATTTTCATGTCAGGAGTAATGGTGTTTCTGAGGGACATATTGATTTCACGTGCATTTTAGAGAAAATAACAGCTGGCCACATCCATCAGCGATGCCCGAACACCCAAGTACAAGTGCCCTAAAGGGGAGGGAAGCAAGTGTGTTAGTCTCAGGGCTACTCATCTGGGGACAGGAGGCATCCTGCATCTGAAGGTGAGACAGCAGGGAGCTGCAGCCATACAGAAATATTACAGAAGATATTTTGACTAATCTTTGAGGGTTGTTCGAGTTCTGACACATGGAGAAGGGCCATCACAGAGCCCTGATGCTTACAGCAGGGCTGCAAGGTAGAAACTAAACATCTGCATCCCTCCCTCTACCAAGGCAGTTCCTTTGCAGGGCAAGTTTTACCCCAAGAACATACAAAGAAATACTTTCTTGGAGGTCGACAAACAGTTCTAGGAATGCAAAGTCAACCAGTTAGGAGGACAGAGGCTGAAATCCTCCTATCTATTCTCCTGAGACCAGAGCTGGCTTTGAGAGTCTCTAAGAATGAAGAAATATAGAATAAAATATCATCGCATCTCTAGGCCACAGAGTGGGCCACTATGAAGCCACAGACCAGAAAAAAAAAAAAAAAAATCTATTAAACTGAGGTTTGAACAGTACCCTGGGCTCTGATTCATAAACATCTCTGAGTTTATTAAAAATCCTCACCCAAACCACACTGAGCCTCCTGGGTTTGGTAATGCAGCCCGGAGCCGCTTATTTCCCCTGCTGAGTCAAGGCCGCATAACCCCAGAAGTCCCAGCGCTGGCAAAGCCAGGTATCATCCTACCTCAGCAGATCATCTTGGGTACTGACCAGTGGCTGCTGTGGCAGAAAGATGAGCAAAAGCTCTCTGGTAGACAATATGAGATGCTCATAGGAGAGCAGCTGGTCTCAGCTCCTCTTTTGCAGTCCTGCATTTATATATGGGATGGTTGTGTGATATTAAAACAGATGGGTTTTCCAAGCATGACTGCTTCTTTTGGGGATAATAATGCCATTAATAGCATCCAGGAAGGAGGCACAGCTCACCAGCACCAAGGGGCCCACTTTAGGATGAAACAGACTTCATGCAGAAACAACCCCAAACCTATTTGTAATGTCTCCCTGGTTTTGGCATCATCCCCTTCCCAATCCAATCTTATTAACAAAAATAATGACTGGGCAAATATTGAAATTAGTTTGCCAGCTGGTTTGAGTATCTATTTCTGAAAACATCTTAATCTTCTGGAAAAGCTCATAATTTTAATGCAGTTGGTGACACAGTCTTTTAGAAATTGGTACCAACACAGGCTTAAGGGGTTTTTAATACTATTCTTCTCTTTCATTTCAGACAAGAGCACTAGAGTTACTGAGGTTTTTAAACACAACACGTATTTGCTTTTATTGAACTAAAACAGGACAAAAAGGCATAAATATTTATTAATGCTTTTTTTTTTTTCCTTCCCAGATTGCAAATGGTGCAGTAATGACAAAACATCCAGGACTGTGCTGTGTTCCAGATTAAGTCACTAGCTGGGAGTCCTATGTCATACTTTGGGGGCACTTTGACTGGTAAAATGTTTCCTTCAAGTTTGCAAATCTTGGATCAGAAAATAAACATTTGTGGTGTACCTTGGTGAGAGCACTTTACCAATAACACCATTCACATCACATTCTCTTTCACACTGTTTTACCAAACCTATCAAATTCCAGAGCTTCACTGCTGCTGGAATGAGACTTTAATTTTAAGGACGAGCAGCTACTGCATTTGTTTGGGCCCCTTGACTGTAGGAGTGTTTTATTAAGCTCAGGTAGGAGTAGCCCAAGGGAGAGGAGCATCCCAGGGTTTTGTCATCAACCTGAAGCACACACTGCACAGGTCTGAAAGCGTTTACAAAGCTGTAGAAATTCCCAAGGACTTTCTCCAGGGCGAAAAAGAGCGAGGACTCTATCTTTCAGACAGTTGGTATAGAAGCCACCATCTCCACATACCCCAAACGCCGGTCTTAAACTGGTACCCAATCCCCTTCACTCAAGTGAATTTAACTCCTATTGTCAGGGTCAAGGGGTAGTTCAGTCTCTCTTTTGCTGATATTAATGTGATTTCCAGTTAAGACCTCCCCAAGCCTGTTTGGCAGCTTTAGATGCACATGCTTAGGACTGATTTAATATCAGTGCAATCTCAAAATAAACACGGTACTGGCCTTTCAGCTCCTGATCTCCTGCAGGACAGAGTTGGCATGAGGAGAGCAATTGCTATGACCTATACTTCCCTTACTGCTCTTATCTCATGCACTTGAAACATATCTCCTAGTGACAGAGGAAAGAGCAGAGCTGCCTCCAAATGTTGCTGGTTTTAGAGCAGGGGGAAAAAAAGCAACCAAAAAAAAAAAGGAATGCAAATTTTTCTGTAATTCATTAAAAAGAAAACGCCCCAAAAGTCTTTGATGCAAGAATCAGATTTTTTTTGAAGCAAAACCAGAAAACAGACTTCCAAAGCAGTCTGTAAGAGCAAATGTGACAGTTTCATAAAAACATAATTTTCTTTTATCAGACAGCTTGCACTCTATATTCAGCCTTGGACAAACCACACAGTCCTGGGCTCCTGGCACCCTAAAGAAAGTTCCCCAGCTTCACGTCAAGCCTCAGTGATAGCCCAAGGGCTCCAAAAGCAGAATATTTATTTCATCTTATTTTCATGGAAACTAAATCCAAAGCAAGCCCCATTGAAATGAAGTATGGTCTTGGGACACCAATGAAGACGACCCTGAGGCTTCATCCCTCTCTGCATCACGTGTAGCCTAGGAGAGGCTTCAGAGTCCTGTTCCAGAGCTGGATGCTCTGGTATTGCTGCCTGTCAATATTGTCGCATTGCCTCTGTTTATGGCAAAGCATAAAAAAGACCATGTAGAGGAACTGATTTAGGATGACAATTAATAAAATTTGGCTTCAACGCATGAAGCCAGGATGGTCTTCATTCATTACCAAACAGCAAAAGTTTTTCCAACTCCTGAAATAGCCCAGGGCTGCTGATCTACAGATACTGCAAGGCCCAGCTTTTTGTGTATGGTGACTGAAAAAAGTGAGGAACCACTTGGTGACACACAACAGAGCTCTGTCTGTAGCGGTAGGGTTAGGTTAGACTGGCACTTTGCAGAAGAGGGAGTGATGCCTGGGGCAAGGAGCTGCAATTCACTTCTGCTGTTCTGAATTACTGGCGGTAGCGCTGCTGATTGGACCCAGGAGCCTGACTGTTGATCAGGACTTCACAGTGCTTAGCAGTGTGCAAACAGAAAATAAAATTGCGTTCTCTGAAGAGTAATTTTCATGCTTTTAAATAAAGTCACTAAAGTCATAGCTGGATTCCTTTGAATCTCATTTATAAATCAAAATCATTATTTTAGCAAGTGATGACAGGTAATAAGTGGCACAGTCTCTTATCTTCTTTCACTGTAAGATGAACCACTTTTTCTGAATTATGGGATGATTTCCCTATTACTCCGTCCCACACTCTTCCCTCTAGTTCTACTCCTCTTTCCTCCTCCCACATCCAGTGCTGGGAACACCAGCTGACCTCTGGACCAAACACCTTGTGAAGGCAAGGATTATGTTATCTACAGGGCAGTGAAGAGCCTTCTCACTGTCTATACACCAGTAAAACAAACAAACAAACAAACCAACCAAACAAAAACCAAAACACCAAAACATTTGCTGCAGCTCACAGCTTCAGCCTTTGCAGGTATGGCCTAAATAACTGCTTGCACAGACTTCACAGCAAGGCATCCCACCCGCCAAATACATAATAGTTGCATTTAAAACCACCCACGAAGGAGGCAACTGTATTGAATCAGTTTGGGGGCTGGCAGAGGAGATCTGCATCTTGCTGGTTTCATTACCTTGAATAAGAGCACAACAGATTCCCAAGTCACATTTAAATCGATTTTAAATGAATCCAAACCCTAGATGTAAACAAAACTAAAATGTTGGATGATAAGTCTGTGGTTTAACCCATTTTTAGATCTCTTGTGTTTCTGGGATAGCAAAGACTGAAAGCATGGGTCTTAGATGAAGGTGGGCTTCAGCACCTGAGCCACCAGCAAGCTCTTAATTAGAGACATGGTCCAGCTCTGGGAAAGAAAGAGGAGTCAAAATCCTAGATACAAAGATCCAGGCATGGAGGACAGACCTTCCTTGGCATTTAGACACAGACTCTATCTTAGGACTCCTTAGCACAACATATGTATACCACTCACCGAACCACACTAAAGCTGTGCTCTGGCTGATGTTGAAATAAGGCAACGGTTGGTGTCTGTTTTCATACTTACCAACACGTAACACTATTATTTCCTTGTTCCTGCCTTATACATATCAGAGGGAAATAAAATGTGACATATTTCTGGCAGAGAAACAAGGTTCAGATTAATCTCAATGTCCAAGGAGTGATGACACTTGTTGCTACAGCTCTGCAAAGGGGTTGTGATGGGGTATAGGATGGCTCAGAGTTAAAAGTGTTTTTTCAAGGAGAGTAGAGCTGAATTTGACCAATATTCTTAATATTAAGTATTGTGCTACAGTTATTTCTTGACTTTCTGAAAGTTTTACTCATACAAAATTAAAAAAAAGATCACAGTAAATAAATGTTTTCAAGGTGTCCTGCCTGACATTGATACAGCTGGTAGAATTGATAAAGAAAATCTAAACTTCAGCCTCTTCCCAAATAATCTTCCTGAAACATTCAGGATTTTTTTAACCAAGCAATTTTCCCTTCTTCCAAGAGGAAGCTCCTATGTGAAAAGGCAGAGAAAACAGATACAAGGTATGAGCTGGAAACAGCACTTTTCCAGGTGGAGCAAAGACCCATATTCCTGAGAAATCCGTCTCTCACTCTCAACCAGTCCCACCCCTCCACCCTGACTTTCAGCACTGCAGCCCAGCAGCAGCCATCAATGGGTGGTACCCGAGCAGTTCCTGCCCTGCTCCCTGCATCCAGAAAGCAGACATGGCAGGGGGGTTTCCTCAAAACACATCTAAAAGCCTTAGTGCTACAGATGATGCAACACTTGGAAGACATATTTTCCATGTCAGTCTGGAGCTACCTATTTCCAGTAAAGCACTGGGCTGCTTCACCACAGATGCTTGTTTGTGCTGCTGGCTATTGCCGACATGACAAAATAATACTGCTTACAAAAAAAAAAAACAAAACAAAACAAAACCCAAATACACCAAAAAAACCCAAAACCCCAAACAAGATAAAAATCAGTTTCCAGCTGGCTCTGAGCTGGTCTGGGAGCAAAGGAGTTACACTAATGAACTCAGTGGGCCATCCGATGCAAACCCAGGTGTCCCTCCCTCTGACTGCCTCCTGCTCTCAGGGGAAGCCAGTTGAAATTCTTTATAATAACTAAAGGTAGGATATTTCTCCAACTCGTGGGGTTCCCCCTCTGTGCAGGACAAAAGAGAAGCAAACAAGATTTAAGGAGGTGATCTCTGCAGCTCAAGGGAACCATTCCAAAGATTAAATCAGTGCTCTGCCATCAGCTGAGCTTAGCACATTTCAGCTGGCGCAGTCATTTAACTCCGTGGCTGCCACAGCCCGAGCGCTGGGATGGCAGGCGTTTCCCAGGCTGGGCTTTCTGAGCAGCACAGCCCTTCCTTCAGGGAGCACCCTGTGTTGCCCCCAACACTGTCTGCAGCATGAGCAAATGCCAGGATGTTCCCTTTCATGCTGCACAGGCAATTCTGCATAAAACGCAGCACATCAAAGAGGTAGGAGAGACTCAGGGAGGAGCAGGGGTAAGTTAGGGCCAGGCTGGCAGTGGGCACAGAGCGCATGCAAGCGCTGGAGGCTTTGCAGGACTGGCAATTTGGGTGCCCATGTAGGAAGAGACCAGGAGACATCCTGCCTGCTGCTACAAACCGCAGGTAGATGCTGACGTCTGCCCACTGACACCAGAACCAATGAAAAACCCACCTAGAGCCATGGAAGCAGCTGTCTGGGGTGGGGAGATATTGCAGGTGTTGCAAAGCACAGATGTGAGGAGAAACCACTGCAGTTAGTACTAATAGTACTAATTCCCCATCACAGGGCTGACAGTCACCAGTTTTAAACATTATCATACCATGAAAGCAGACTTCAAATCTCTTCCCTTTAGCTTTGTGATCATGTCTCTTAGTACTTTTAGCAACAAAATCTGTGATGTTTGGGGTGTTTGAATGATTCTTTTATCTTTTGTTTTTAAATCCCCTGAGTAGCTGAAAGGGCGTGCAAAACCTCCTGTAGGCTGTCCTCTCACTGGTGCACTCTCAGGCTTGGATATTTAGCCAAGAATTTTCTTGCAAGTTTGGGAAGTTAGTTCTGTTGAGTTTGGTGTTTTGTTTTTTCTTAATCTGAAAAATGATTGTAGCAGTCATGGTAATTTTTCATTTATATTCCTTTCTCCACACACACAAACAGGCCTTTATATATAAGATGTTATACTTCTTTATGCCTCATTTCCTTTACTTCACAAGAAGAAGAAAGGTGTTTTAGAATAAAGTTTTCCCCCCATCCCCTCCAAAGAAGTGCTTTTAAATAAATATGAACTCATTTATTTCCTTTAATGGTGGCCACTTATTTCTTCAAGACAGGGCCATCCACAGAAATTGCACGTTCTACAGAGATTGTAAATACGTTTAGGTAGAGAAGCAAGGTAGCTCTGCCTGGAAAATAATAATAATTTTATAATAAAATATATTTCCAAGCAAGAGTGATAGACTGCCAACTGACTTGGAGCATCACAGCCTGTAAAATCCAAAAAAGTAACATCAAAGGAAGGACACAAATAAAACGCTAGACTGGCCTAGGAGATGAAGATTATTGCTCCATCTCTCTGCATTACCATAGGCTCATTGCAGCCTTGGGAAATTCACCCATGTTGGTGACACCCGTCCCCCTTTTTTTGGGAAAACAAAAACAAGAAAGGCTGCAATAAATCCTGCATCTGGAGGATTTCAAACACAGACAAATATTTGCATGGGAGGTCTTAAATATTTTTGGTCTTGCCTTTGTGGCAGAGAAACGGATGAGATAGAGCTGGGGGGTATTGCCATGAAGTATCTCCTGTTACTCCATAGCTGAGAACACTTAGCAGCTCTGCCCTGACTACAAACCAGTGGATGAAAGTATTAATCTTTGTGAAGATCACGACACACTGTTTTGGGAAGTAAAAGCAATGACAAAATTTATATGGGTAATGATATAAACCACCTAAGTAAGCCAAAAGGCTACTTGTTTAGATGAACAATAAAATTATCTTTGGACCAAATCAAATTTAAGCTATCCCTCATGCAAATGCACTAACTGAATGTGTGTATTGAAGAGAAGAATTTCCCTTGGATACTTGTCCTGTTCCTGTGCCAGCCTCAAGCCTGTGGCTCTGCACACCAGGATGGCCAGAAGGCAGGATGAGAGGGGTCACTGGTCTAAATTGACCTGGCAGCTTGTGGTTCCTTCTCATCATGGACCCCGCTGCAGCATTTAGCCTGGCATGTGAGGAGGCAGACTGCCAGGTCTCCATAGCATCGCACAAGTTTGGAGAGGGGTGGAACCTATGAGACTTTTCCAGACTTTTCCCTGCTAGTACCATGTCTCCACGCATGAGGGCTTTCACATCCATGGGACACATCGTGCTCTGCATCACAACTGGGAGCCCCGGGAGAGGCACTTGTCCTCAACCCAGCTGCAGCAGCAACAAGGAGCTCCAAACCTGGCACATGATCTTCAAGGCAATTAACTTCATCTCTTCATTGGGCTGTGCAGCCCCTCGATCACTTTGGCAAGCAGCTAAACTGAGCAGAAGTTTAGTATCAGCACAGAAAAATATGGCTGGCTGGAAACAACCACTTAGACTGATTTTATTATGTGGATAAATCAGAGATCTCTGTTCCGTAATAAACCTGCTAAAATATTCTGAAAGAACAAATGCATCAGTCTTCAGTGGGTGATTGGTCTACTGGATTAGGTGCTAGTCTGGGACTGAGGAGACTCTGATCCTACCCCCAGCTGCTACCAGGGTTCTGGACAACCTTGGGAAGGTAAGGTCACACCTCTACAGCTTCCCTCCCCTGCCTCCTCCATTCAGACTGCAGGAGTCTGTAAGGGAAAACTCTGTAGGGAAGCATTTCTGTGCTTCATTAGGTGTCTATTGAGAGCTTAAATGAAAGCTGTTGCCCTGAAGGTAACAATAACTTCTGACATACTCCAAACTGAACCAGCCTAAGCAATATTGGGTTAAAAATTACTGAATATTTTATTCTGACCTGGTTCTTCCCAAGACACTTTTTGTGTCAATTGAATTACTTCTGATTTACACCAGGGAAAACATACCAAAATGCTGCTATGCACAATCGTCATCAACATGTGGAAGACAGCTTTCTCTCAGCAAAATCAGGTTATGACATGGGCACGGCTATCCAGAAAGCCTTTCGCTTCAATAGAAGCTGAGGACAGTGGGCTCAAGGCCAACATTGCATTTTTCAGATTAGGTGTTCACTGTCTTCTTCCCCCCACTTCTCACTAGAAAGATTTTATTTCAGATCAATACTTACAATACATTTACTGCCACAGTCAGTTCCTATTTCAAACATGAGAATCATAAATAGAAAGACCTCATACACTCTTATTCTGGAGTTTAATACTACCTGGAAGAAGTGCAAGTGGATGACGCCTTTCCATTAGCAGATCACTGCCTGAATGCCTGCTGGACTTAGAGCACATGCTGGGTTTGTGGGCACAGCATAATATTGTTTAAAAAAACCATATTCCTTGAGGCCTCTCTCCTAAAGATCAGGATCTCAGTCCTGATAAGATGGATGAACACTCACAGCATTTCGTGAGCTCCAGCTATGGTGACAATTCCTACATGTAGGAGATAAATCACCCCACTTAGTGAAAGTTTTCTTAGCACAGAAACCAGGGAAACCTACATGTATAAAAAGTGAAATAGCTGTCAAAGACTGATTAAAAGCAATCTCCAATCTCTCTGAAGAGTTAGTAAACAAAGTATGGTGTTACTTGGCTTCTGTCATTTCACTTTTTCTTTCTTAAAATAAACAAGCACTGTCGCTTATTCCCGTCCTTTCTATCATCCCTTCTCTTCATAATGCAAATCTCACCTTATCCTTTGTATTCAAGCACAAGCCCAGAAGCAGAAATGAGCCCTGAGTTCCTGCATCAGTGAGCACACAGCCAGGTGCTCCTGTACAAAGGCCCCCACTTCTCTTACTTGAAGAGGGCAGTAAGGCTTTAGATAGAGATGACAAGTGTTGGAACACCTAGTATGGCTTTAGGTAACGTATTCTAATACCCAACTCATTAACAATCTGTACTTTATTTCTAGCTTAGGTATTACTACCAGTTTCCAGTCTTCTGACTAAAGAGCCTAGTTAGATCTGCTACCATCTTGAGTTTTCTTCTATGCAGAAGTTTGTAAACCGTGATCTGCTCTTAATTTGCTCCTAAACAAAGAAAAAACAGTTTCTTAAATCACTTTTGTAGACTCTTCAGCCTGGGATCACCTGAACAGCACATTTCTAGACGTTTTCCAGTTTCTCAGGATCCTTTGGAAATACAGACACCAGAACCAGCACAGTTTTACAATGCCCTGCAGACACAATTTTGCTCAACATTCCCAAGACCACACATCCACAACCTCACACCAGAAGAATAATCTTACTCAATACCTAATTGCGACTAAGAGATAATTTTTTTCAGTGTCACCATTTTAGAAGGCAGTCTCCCACTTAGCAAACATGACCTACATACCTTTTTCCCCCAAAATATTTGGCCTTTCTTTCATCGTGTCTCAGGTATGCTATTTAGATGACCACACTAGGACAAATCCCTGTCTGTGTCTAATCTGTCGGGTCATTTTAACCCATTGTTCTACAACTCTCCTAAGACAGTTTTGCTGGTGACAATTCCCTTATTTTATTCCTCAGCCTTCCATACTTCACTGAGGGTTTCTTCACATAGAAAACCTAACCCCATGGCAGACAATCCTGCCAGAAACAGCCACCACTGATCCACAGCTGAGCAGAACCGAAGCACTCAGGAGGATAAAGCAAAGGAGCACCGATTGACTGGCCATAACTGTTTTCTTCCAAGAATGTGGGGCTTCTTTGAAAACAGTTTCATCCATTCACAATGCAAAGTAAAGGAAGTTGTAAAGTCCTTTATTCTTTTGCTTCCTTGCTTCTTTTGCTTGGAAGACTGAAAAGTTTTGCTTAGTTTTTACCCTGGGGAATAATAAATAATCAGGAGGCGATGCACTCATTTGACACATCCCTTGGTTCGCACACAGATTGGGTATCGGCAGGAACAGCAGGCTTCCCCAGAACATATGTGCAAATATTCAAGAATAGCAAACAACAAGGATAAACATAGTTGGACCAAACAGCTTCGCTGAATAGAAGTGAATTTGACCTGCTCTAATGAGCCCTCTGTATTCAATAACCTGGTCTTTCACACAAAGAAACCTTTCTGATGAAGGGCATGCACCTCTAGCTTCCCTGTGGGGCTTAAAGAGGGGTTCTGAATGAGCATCTTAGAGACAGCACCAGGTTATTTTATATATATATATATATATATTTATATATATATATATATAAAAATATAAATCCCCAAAGCGACCAGCTTAAACATGTATCCGTGATGAGAACTCATATTTACTAATTATTGTCATTCATCAAGTGAATCTACTGATCCTCAATGCTGCATTAGCATTAGAGTTCGACTTTGAACTATATGTTTTTTAACTTTCATAATTTGAACGTTGCCTGACTAATATACTAATGATGTGTTCCTAGGAGGATCCACAGGAATCTGTGTCAATTGAAGAATGCTAGCAGTTTTGAGGGAAACACTTCCATGTTTTCCAAGAGTAAGCAAGAAAACTGAATATTAAGATTCTGAACAAAAAGAAAATAAAAAAATCCCTACAGCCAGCACTAGAAATTTACCTTCAGTGAAAGAATAATAATATTTATCCGGAGCAGCAGTGGCTCAGAACAGATGCTGCCAAGATGAATGATTAATGTGCATTAATTGTGGTAAGGAGTCTTCAATTTCAAGTGTTTTCAAATGAAAAAACAGGAGATTTGATACCAAAAAAAATTATGCTCTTTTCATTCAAGTGCCTTTTAAATCTTTTTTTTTGCCTTCTGAAAAACAAGAGACTTTGCATCTAAGTTACATTTTTAGTAAAGCACATGGTTCACTGAGCTGCTGTCGATTTCTGATTTTCAATTGCCATTTTATTACCATCCAAAAAAAAAAAAAAAAGAAAAGAAAAAAGGCAAGGAAAGGGAAATAGGAAGGATACAGTCTGGGAAGAAAGCAGTTTCCATCCAGCTCTAGCATACTAATAAACAGACTAAGCAATCCAGAAAGACTCTCCTCCTCGGTAAGATTGGTTTGAGCAACATCAACAACAGTTGCCAAGGAATGAAAGCAACAGCTGGTACGGGAAGTTTGGAACGGGGTTTCATTCATCTTCAGCTTTCAGAAATAACAGACTGATGCCGGTCAGAAAAAATGTTCTTGTTTGCATTTTCTTTTATCTGCATGTAGATTTGCAGTGGGGGAGAGGGGCTTTTTTAGTACAGCAAATAAGATCTAAATACCAAAAAATCAGCCATTCTCCTCATACACATTCACATAGAATACAAACACAAGCTCGGGTCCCAGTGTGCCCTGCCAGCTGTGGTACAGCCATAACCAACACGTGGCACTGAGAACCGCTGCCTGCCTGGAGCCGTGGTCTGGGATTTGTGCATCGCTGGTTTGTGTGTGTCCCGGTTTGAGGTAGAACAGAACCAATTTGAGCTAAACCAGCTCAAATCGGACAGTGTGCAAGGCACGTTCTCTTCCCTGGAAGAGACCATTCGCCTGGGCAGCACTCACACAGGAAGGGGAGGGGGGGAAAAAAAAAAAGGGGGGGGGGGGGGGGGGGAGAGAAGAGAGAGGGACATCCTTTTTCTGCCTTTCAAGAATCCTCTCTAAACTCAGACATGAGAAACCTACCTCATTTATCCATGAGAGCACTGAAATTTTTATCTCAGCCTCTTCTTTTCTTTGCTTCTACTTCAACACAAGTCTCATTTCTATTAAGTGCTTCATCAGTCACACAAAATGCCACATAAAAACAACCTAGAATGCATAAACGCATCTTAGAGCTCCTTCAATTTGCCAGCCTCCAGTTTTGTTCTAGCTGCTCTTTCTTAACACCCTGCTGAGATGCAGTTTGCTCGTTCGAGCAGGGAATTCCTCACTTTCACCTGGCTCTGTGTATTTGTGTGGCTGACACTGTTTCTTCCCTTGGGACAAGCAAAT
Organism: Fratercula arctica; assembly: GCA_947846985.1. Taxonomy (NCBI): domain Eukaryota; kingdom Metazoa; phylum Chordata; class Aves; order Charadriiformes; family Alcidae; genus Fratercula; species Fratercula arctica. The sequence continues at coordinate 38,265,586 of CANTUZ010000006.1, forward strand.
GCTTCCTGACAGAGAATAAAATAGAACAAGAAGTTTTTGTGGAAGCTAGCTAATGCCATCCTTTTCCCTCTGCAAACTGAGCACAAGGTCAGAGAAGACATTTCTGTTTTGGTTTAGGCATCAGTCCCTCCAATGTGGAAGCATTGGGAGATTTTTTTCAAGGTGATTGATGCCCAAATCTACCCCTGGAATTTGATGACAAGATCCTACCATTATAACCAACTAATCCAAACCCCAAATTTAATGGGGAACAGGGAATACTGGCGTAAATGTGAGGTTACCAGCTCCATTCAAAATACGCAATAAGGAGACTTCAGGACTTTTGCTTCCACAGACCAAACTTTGGTGAGGAGGAAGGCTGACTCTGTTGTCAGAGGAACCCAGATTTGTTTCATGCCCAATATATCACCCATCATTTCTTTACCAAAGGGAATATTGCATTAGTAAGGCTTTTACACCGGCTCTGTCTGTAAGCTTTTCCTATCCATTCATTCCCGAGGTAGCAGCTGAGAATCAAACTGCCGATATAGAGAGCAATAAAGCCTCAGACGAAGGAAGAGTCACAATTACAAGTATCAATCTCCATGAAAGATGCCAGGTGTCAGCATCGACGAGAACATCGCAACAGCCTTGACAGGACCACAGGAAGACAGTGTCCCCATTCCCAATGCTAAATTTAATCAAGATACAATGTACCGTGCAAAGCCTGGCCAAAGATTATATACAGCTGAATCTGCCAAGTTACCTGGTGAACAATTAAATGAAGAAACTTGAATTTACTTTGATATCAGTAGCAAGCGTTCCCTGTGCAAGGTACAAAAGCTGAAATTGCCCCAGATTTCATATATTTTGTTTCCATAGAGACTCTTCATAGCTCTGCACAAAGCACAATGCTACTCCCTCAGCACAGCCTGTGAAGCAAACTGTTGATCAACATAAAGCAAGACAGGGCCCTGTTTAATTAGCATAAGTCAGGAGAGGTCCCACTGATAATTGAACTATATGGTTCCCAGGCCTGAATTTTATATCTGGGCCAAAAAAAAAAAAAAAAAAATATATATATATATTCAAGCACAGAGCACACAGCATCAGGAGTTTCCAGCACCCGAGTAACCTCTCCAAAACACTGCAGGGAAAGAGCGCACCAGAAGGAGCAGAGAGGTGGTTCGAGGCTGGAAAAGTGAGGCAACTCCTGTGCAGAAGGTGAAGAAGCAGAAGATGCCAGGTCAAACTGAAAGGGGATGGTTTGAAGCAGAAGGATAAGGTAAATACAAAGCTTAGCTCCAGTATGCACTATTTCCAGCTTGCCTAAATTTCTGACTTACTACTCAGTATTTCTCTGTAGTTATATTACTAGATATAAGGCCTGATGAAAACAGAGGAGCCTGAAATTGGGGATCTAAACATCTACTAATTTGGAGCAGGGAACAGTATAGTACTCAGTTAACTGCACTAAGAAATCTTCTTCCAGGGTGAAAACGAATGGGCACAGCTGAAAAAAATGATGAAGTTGGGAAGCGAGCATTATTTCAGATTTGTATCGAAGAACATATTTAAGCAAACAATCTTTTCTGTCATTATTTCCCTTAGTCCTTTCCTTTCAATAACAGCAACCAAATAATAAAGGGGACTAAAAGTATGTCACATACAACAAGCAGCATTCCTTATGGAGCAGCAGCAGCTCTGGGAAGATAATGTCATCAATCAGAGAGAGGAAACAAACACACTTAGTCCAGAGTGTCGGCACCGAACCTCGCTTGATTTTTCAAATGAATATTTTCAAATTAAATCTTCAAAGAATGCAAGCAGAATATTTATTGCAAGCATTACTCAAAGTCTATTGTTTCTTGAAAACAGATTTAATTAAATACCAAGCACCAATAAACAGACTAAGTAAACATTTTTTTATTACAAAGACAGAACCAGAAACCAGGATGAAACCAGAGAAAAATAAATGAAAAGGACCTAGGGAAAACTCCTTAAACTGCATTTAATAATGAACTCTTACTTTCAAACCATTCTTGCTTTCTTCAGAAAAAGAGATTCATTCTTTGGACCCATCTACAGGAGCGCACCATAAACCTGTCTAGAATGTAACACACATGACCCATCGAGGGATCAGAACATTTTCGAGTTCTAATGAGGCCAGGGCCAATTCTGCCACCCTTCCCCGAGTTAGACTGTACCCACAGGGGAACTTCTTGAGTGGTTATACCAGTATGGCTGTATGTTGGTTACCTCTGTCTATCCTTAGGACTGCACCCCTGGTTTGTCATAAGAGTGTCATTTAAGCTTCCTCCCCTGTATCTTATATAGTATATTGGTTTAAAGTCCCAGCTTTACCAGCCTAAATGGTATCACTGGGAAAGAAGAAAGGAGAAGACGAGTAAGGAGAAGAGCCAGTAACTCCCCTTTATGCACAGCAACTGAGCTAGTGCTAGAGGTGCATTAAATGTGGAAGATTAAACTGATCAAAAAAATTCCTTTTAGTGAAACATATGTGAATAATTTGTGATATCCTTAAAGTCTTACAACCCTGAGTTAAGCCTGGACCTTTTAAAGCTCTCTGAGCAACAGGAATCAATACTCAATTTTGCAAAGATTTCAGTCTCCCCAGGCTCTCCTCTTCCAAAACCCCAGGGCATTGCACCTCACCCAAACACATCAATAGTCCCACATGCACTAGCGTATGGATTTCAGGCCCGAGTCGCAACAGTATGTCACTGCCAGACCCCAGGCAGAGTCACCCTGGATGGATTGGCCCCGCAGGGATGGCACACAGCAGGACCAGCCTGTACCACTTTTCCACCCAGCTTTGCACACCCGTGGACACTCCAGAGCATCAAAGGAAGAGACACTGTGTGCAATTAAAATGAACGCAGTGGTTCTGGTATTACCAGCTTGCCTTCACTTGAAGGGGAACACAGTGAATAGAGGCCAGGTGAAAGCAGATGAGTATTTTCATGCACTTCCCTCAAGCAAGAGCAGCCAGACATTCAGCAAAGTCTTGCTGACCTTCTGCATATGGGACTATTCATTTTCAGTTTTCCTTTATATATAAAGCCTCCTTAACAGAAAAGATTGCCAAGTCCAGAAAATTTAACTGCATTTCACCCTGGACAGAATAAGGCAGTTAAAGTGATGTTGATTTATTTATGCTCAGAGCACTCAGGTTAGGACCCAAGGAGATTAGAAAAACATCATCTCAGAAATACACTTTGCTTTGGATGAGTATCACTTTGATGTCTTTTTTAAAGGTATGAATAAAAAAACCCAAAACCTTAATAAAAGCCTTATTATTCAAAATAAAGGGTTTTAATCTATATATGGTTGGATACCAAGGAGAAAAGAATATTGTAAACACATCCTGACCATGCAAAGCACATGGGAAGGGTAATGGGTGGCAGAGGGGGTGCAAAGACATTACCACACCTAAAATGGTTGTAAAAAAAAAGAAAAAAAGACCTTAATATTCTAACGTCACAGGACATTCATACCTCCTGAAGGCAGTGATAGAAAAAGGTGCAGATTTTACAATTACTTTCAATAGTTCTTGAGTTTGCAGGCATAACCTTATAGCTGTAGAAGGGTATCTATATTTAAGAAACAAAGAAAAAACAGGCTAATCTATGAAGAGAACTAGTCTGACTTCAATAGCCTTCAAGCCTTCTGAACAGGTTTTGAAGCAAACTATATTATGACTGAATGGAGATCAGACTGAAACGCAACACGTTAACTACAGGGAGTTTGAATTTGACTGACCCAACATCCTTCGCTGTTAGGAGAGGCAAAGGAGATCTGAGCACTATAACATTTACTAAAAAAGTAGGTTGTATTTTTAATGATTACTTCCCAACCTAACTTCACAATTACTTCCTAACACTGAGAACAGTGGTACCTGTGTGATATTTACAAATGACATCAACTTTGCTGGCTTTAACAGGACAGCAGGGGACTGGAGAATCATGCAGGTACAGATGCTGCTGACTACTCAATTAACAGCAGTGGTATTTACATTTAAAACTAGTACAGAAATAGATTCATTTTGGGATTAAAACCGAATTTCCATTATAAGATACATGCTTGTAGTTGGATATGTTTGAGGAGGAAGAGATGTGGATCCTATGACAACTGAATCACCATAATGAAGCCACAAAAAAGGTCACTGTGATCCCAGAATGCTTCAGAGGACATCCAGCCCCTGGAAGTGCGATAGCACTAGATACCACATACAAAGCACCTGTGAGATATTCATCCAAGAAGATGTACATAGTTCAAGCACAATTTAGAAAAGACAAACTCATTCTAGAGGAGGGTGGGAGGATGACTCCTCGCACGGTTTGAGTAATGGGAAGACTACTTTATGAGAGCCAAACGAGCTGGGTTGATTTAGCCTGTCAAAATGAAGGCTGAGAAGGGATGCAATCCCTCTGCTTCAGGCTTAAGCAGTAAGGAGAGAGGAAGAATTATTGGATCTAAAAGACAACGCTGTATGAAACAGATGCTGAATATCCTTGGCTGGCGGTCAGAAGGCAGGTTTTAGCTCTCAGAGGAATGGGGCTCAGGACTAACTAGTTCCTAATAGGACAACTGAGGAAAGAAAAGTCAGCCTGCCTGGTGATGCAGCCTGATTGCTTGGCAAAAGGGCTTGGATTGCTTATCTCCGCTGGTGGAGAAACCAGCTCTCAGGCGTCTGTTCCAAAAACCTCTTAAAATGAAAATATTTGGAGAGTGCACTAAACTTTTTAAGAGGACTACAAGGTAGTTACTGAATTCCCCAGATAGCAATCTGCATCACAGTCCTGCAGCCAGTGTGGGCAGCCTTAGAAGTAATTTTCTTCCCTTTTTGGTTTTTTTGTTTTGTTTTGTTTTTTTTCAGCTTGCCTGAACATCCCATAAAAAGAGGAATTACTATAGTGAAAGAGAGAAATTGATTATGCAGATAGTACTGTCAAATGCAGGAGGAAAACAAACTAGAAAAAATAGAGCAGAATAAATTGTTTCTGCAATCTCATAGTGAGCTACCTTTAAAAAAAAAAACCACCCAGGAGATAAGTGGAAGAAGGGCAAGGTGTTTTTTAAAAAAAAGTTTCCACTGTCATTTTATATCAAAAGACACACTTATATGATTGTATTTTTTTTTCCCTGTATAAATATGAATATCCTGGGAAACCATAGGCAAATTACCCAAACAAAAAGAAAGCTGGAAAGACTGTTTAGATGAAGAAACAATCAATAAAACTGCTCAGAAGAAATACTTATCTACATCCTGTTTGAGATTGACATGGGAGGTATTAATATTGTATGTGCTTGTCTAGTGGATAAGATAATCGAGCACCACCAAAATGCAAAACAGCTCCTGCAACTTCTCCAGCAGTAAAAACCTACTTTTCCATCTGAATTCCCTTTCTCCTGCAATGCCATCTAGAGGAAACCAGGCCGATAAAAGGGAGGGCAGAGACAAAGGGATGAGAAGGCGGCAGGTACCGGGTGAAGCCGAAGCCTCCCCCAGACCTAGCTAATGAAATGAATTAGACTTTTCAATTTCCATTAGAGGAAAAGCGAGCCTTGGCTCCGACGCCTCGCTGGTACTTGCATAACAAATGGCATTTGAGCGGCAGATGACTCAGCAAGAGGATTTCCCACGACACCTTTCTAAGAAAGGCGCCGTCTCTGTGTACTACGGGTCTCTGGCTGCTGAAGAAATCCTCATGAATCGCATCCCTTTCTCCTATGATTTGAATCTGCAAATGCACGAAAGAAAAATCCATAAACACCCCACATTTGACAGGGGAAATGAAGGAAAAAGAAAAATCTGGAACTAAAATTTGCAGCGAGTCGCAGGCGCCTCCAGGCAAACCAGCACAGTGCCAGAAACTTGGTTAGGGAGAAGTTTAGACCCCTGTTTGCATCCTCATCCATCCAGTCTCCTTGCTGGGACCTTGGGTACTCACTTAAACTCTCTGTAATTCAGCTCCCTAAAAATTTCTTCTCAGGGGGATTGTAAGTGTTTGTCAAAGACTAAGACTACGAAACACTCGGAAGAAGGCACTTCTGCACACTCAGTGTTAAGTTTTTCTCCATCAGCTTTAGCCTTATTTTGTACAGCAGCAGGGACCGCAGCCACCAGCTCTCAATTCCACAAGGACTAACACAAGATCAAGCAGTGTTAAAACTTCAGCGGTAAGTTTGCCACATGCAATACAGAGGACTATTGGAAATGCATCACTTTTTTTACCCTACACAGAATTTAAGCTGTTCCTCTCAGATCACAGCTCCCAAATACTGCTCATGTACATGTTTCTATATGAGGGCTCAAGCTCTCTCCTCAGAGTTCCCCTGGCCTTTAAAAATTAATCCCAGTCAAACCGGAGGGGGGGGGGCAGGGGGCAGGGGTGCGTGGACAAAAAAAAAAAACACACCTCAAAGGTTTTTGAGAATAAAACCATTTGGAATATTTTGTTTTGACAACCAGTGGTTGTAGGTTTTTTCCCTGAAAATTTAGAAGAAATTTTTAAGCCCTAAGTTTATGAAACTAGCAATAAATAAGGCCATGTTAACAAATCTTGATGCTTTTATTAAAAGGTCTGAGTTTAAAAAAAGAGATACATATTATTCAGGTCTGGACAGTGCCTGATTTAACAACTTTAAAGGACCTTATAAGCAGTGCACATTTTAAGTGAATTTGCTTTTCCAGCAAAAAGTTAAAGAAGAGAGAACTTCCTCTGGTGAAGGGAAGGGAAGAGAGGGAGAGCTCTGAATGCACTGTTCAAACACAGAATCTTGTGACTGACGGATCTCAATTCTGTATGAAATCTATTGTTCAAGGCTGGGCTTGCAGACAGCTTAAAAGCCAAAAAGTTTTACCCTGTGTTCAAGGACACGTGTTACCCAGACATCAAGAACTGGAGGAACGAACAGCCACAGTACAGCACATCCAGAGTAGAGAAGGCTGCCGGGGTCTGTGGATGGCTATCAATTTTGGTAAGATTTCTTGTATCCATTTTTACAAGGATTTTCAGAACTGCTACAAAATAGTAAGTCATGCTTTATGCCAGTTAATATATTTTTACAATATTTTTTTTGGTGGAATGAGCCAGTTGCCTGCAAGAAAGAAGACCTTCCTAAGGTCTACTCTATAGCCACACCTAGGCAAGACTCCATCTTGGAGGAAACTAGGATGGATGGGGTATTAAAACTGAAATGTAGTTATAAAAATATCATCTTTATAACCAAGACCTTAGATAGCCTGTTGGGAAATCTTGGTCTCTGCCAAAGTCATGACAACCCAGTTCCCAAGGCTCCACTTAGGAACGATGAGTTTGTATTTCAGAAGGTAAATGGAAAGTCTGAGTCATCCTGAGTCAGCCCTACTTTTCAAGAACTGTGTCCTGGTCAGTATTTTATAGCAACAGTCCAGAAATCTTTCACTCTTCTAACATGGAATTTCTGCAGATCTTACAGGAACAACCATCAGGAATGTGAAACATTCGTGAATCAAGAAAGGCTAGTTAACACGCTTTATTTTCTAAACTCATAGGGTCACTTCCAGTTCCCCACCAAGCACACAACAGGGACCCTTCGATGCCTCTCCCTCATCCTTCAGCCTTTACTGACCAAGCTGCAACCAGGAGATGTCCACGTACCAGCCCCATCAGCTTCCAGAAGACAAATCCCATTGCAGGCTGGATGCATGGCAATGACAATGGTGCAGTGGCCGTGCACCGACACAGTGCACCAGGCCCTGCTTAAGAGCACACATTGCCTCATCCTGCAGGGATAATCATATCATATTTCTTTTCCCATACAGGTCCCTCGCTCTCCTCTTATTCATCTTAATGTATTAGTGAAAAAAAAAAAAATCCAAGGAATTGAGATAGATTTCCTAGACATCAGCTGCTTTGGTACCCCTTATTAACTTGCAGGATGGTTCTTCACCCTGCTGTCAGCTTGGCAACATCCATGTCCCTTCCCATCAAAAAACTCAAGTCCTTTCACCCTCTACCTTGAAGATAGTTTGAACCAGTGGCACAGAAACAGGCACCAAAACATCTCTAGCTGCAGTATAAAGACAGATAAAACTTCTTTAATGAAGCAGCTAATCTGCTGCACAGACCAGACTGGGACCTCTCCCAGCAAAGCCACCCCTACATGGAAGAAATCATCTCAGCTTGCAACCCCAGGGACAGCAAAGGCTAGTTTCTATAGTTACACTCTGAAACTCACAATTTTTTTTCTTTAAAAAAATAATAACACACAAAGCAAGTAATCAATTTTACAAAGAGAAACAGATAATGCCCCATCCCTAAATAACCTGAGCTCTCACAGGCTCACAGAGGAAAATGGCACATTTGCTGCCCACACATGAGTGACACTGACCTACATCTGCACATGGGCGAGGGGATTTTAAATCTACTGGGACCTGATCATGTAGCTGCGGCTCATTCAAGTGTGCACTGCAAACCAGTGCTGACAGCACTGAGGAGCCCTAGATATTTAGTAACACGGGTACATTGTAGTGCCCCATTCACAGACTGAGCTGAGATACTGTTTTAATTTGCTCCGTCACAAAACAAGGAAAGTGAAAATCAGAAATGACTGTAATGAGAACACACCAGAGCCGCTGCTTAAAGTGGATAAAATTTGATCTGATTTTTATCCTTTGTAGAGAGGTTCTCAGAGAATTTCAGATTTCAGACTATACACACCACGGTTTTAAAATCTGCTCTAGAAACTTTTCTATAAATATAGGAAACTTTCAGTAAAATACAACACTTGGGTCAATGAAAGAATGGCAACTGCTGCAAAGGGGTGATTATCTCCTAAGGATTGCAGAGAGGTTAATTTGTCAAAGAGCTTATCAGAGGTAACTCTAGATGCTAAGCCAGGGAAGGCTGGGCTCTGAGAGCCTTGAGGAGGATTCAAAAGAAACAGGTCCTCCACAAAAAGAAAGCAGAAGTTCATCTGCAAGGGCTGGGAGCAGGTTTGCAGCTGGTTCTCAGCTAGGTCTGGTCCCCAACTGGTACCAGAGGTGAAAAGCACAGATGTGCCAGCAGGCACCCACCTCCTCCTGGGTGGAAAAAGATTGCAGAGATACCTTGACTCTGGGGACACTTTTTTTTTGGCCATCCTTTATCTACTAGCAAAAGAGAAGGCTGTACTCCTTCACTGGGAGCAAGAGGAACAGCAAAGAAATATGAGGTAAATCATGCCCAACACTACTCTTTTGATGCATTCCTCTAAAAAGATGGCTAGACCAAAAGATGTCCATGTACTAACCTTGATTGGGAGGTTATTTGTGCCCAATATACTAAAAAATAAAAAGACTCAAGAGCAGATCATCCTTAAAAAAATATTACTTTTGTTACGCTGACAACATCAGAGCATGCTTTGGCTTTTGGCTAAGCCAGGACAGAGGCAAGAAGACAGTTTAAGTAATTCAGAGCACAGCTCCCTCCTGGAAAGTTAATTTAGAAATCAAAGGTCACAGTATTGTCCTAAGAAAAAGGTTGCTTATAACTTGTGTTCCATTTTTATTCCATGTGCCTTTAGGTATGAGATTTCTCTGGCGGCTTAGTCTATACTCAGTACATCTCCAAACTTTCTAAACAATTCCCAGAGTAAGCTAGGGGGCAAAATTAACTTTGAAGGATATTGGCTCCCAACTTTCAATAACTGCTGGAAAAAATTGTGCTTTGCAGGGCACAGGCCGCTCTGCAGACCTTTGCCTAGACAATCCTTGGTGGCAAAAGGTATTGAATGAGACTTCGCAAAATGACTATAAAAGAGGACAGGGTATCACAAGTCACGGCTTTAGGGATTCCTTGCCTGTTATTAACACTCTATTGTAAGGTCCCGTGGGGAAATCTCAGCATGTTTTGCAAGCATTCCCATTTCATCTTGAAAATGCTTTCCACTCCCCACACCGTGTTATGTCAAAAAATAGTAAGAATAAGAGAGACTTGCATTTTAGCACTGGATAAAATGGAGCCAAGCGAGAAGAGCCACTTACTTAAGAGCTGTCCTTAAAAAAAAAAGAAGTTCCGGGCAGTTTTTCCTTGAAGGATGATGGCTCAGCAACACTGAGTTGATATCACTGGGTGATTGTCCTGGGTAGATATTGCTGTAAATCTTCCTCAGGGCTACACTTTATACTGGCCTGTATCCTAGTACCAAGGAACAGCAGCTGATGTAGCTGTACGATTAAATTACTGGGGTTCACAGTGATGTGACTGGGTGGTAGCAGTGGCAAAGGGAGTCCTTGTTTGGTCACCTCAGTGCACAGGGCTTTGTGCCTATGCTTAGGGAATGGGAGTCAGCATAAATATACCAGTTCCTAGTCACCAACTACTACATAGGGCACACAGGCAAGGTAGGATGCTGAAAAATTTCTCAGATCATTTGTTGGTACACAAAAAAAAAAAAAACCCAAACCAAAACCCACAAGCACTGAAGAACGAGGTTCAGTGCAATGCCAGTTTGTCCAGTTCAATATCAACCTTGGAGCAATAGCCCAGATCCAGCACTCATAAGTTAATGTATTTCTTAAGAATATATTAAAAGCACATAAAACAAGACAGGGTGTTTGTATTCCATGGGTGTGAAATTCAAATGCAAGTAGCTAGAAAAATGTCACAGACTGTAATGCCTCTGCAAACAGCCCCCAAGGCTGATTTGTCACACGTTGCTGGTCTAAAAGCAAGCTCTATTGAGAAGAGCTGTTCCCTAGGGATTGTAATAAAATTTTTTAGCCATCTCTGATTCAGTGCACTTTTAATCCCATAGGAATAGCTGTCATTTCAGGAGCTCATAATGGATGAGAGGAGAGCCTATGCCCCATCCTTACAGGAGAGGAAAAAAACCCACCAAAACCCATGACTGTAATTCTCTCAAGATGGTTTATACTTTAACATTCTACTTCACTGCACTTCATTATCATTAATAAGAAGGCTTTGAACATTTCCCTCAAACACCTTCTTCTAATAGTGATTGTTCTGGACACAAAATACATTTTCTTGTGGTCATAACATAGCAAAATGTTTCACCTCCAGCTCTTCAAAGCTCCCAAGCCATCCTAGGCATTCAGTCGTAAGGAAGGACAGTGTGTCCTTGAGCACAAGGAATAGGCAGCATGCAAATAAATAAAGCAGATGCAATGTAGCTCCTATTCCAGGTAAAGTGTAGCAGCTGGTCATGTACACAGGGGATTCTCTTTCATTTTGGGGCTGCCTGGAACATTTCAAAACATAACTGATGCTTCTCTATTAGTATCTTTGTTCAGAGAAGGGGTATGCTTTGGAAGCAAATCTCCCTCGCATCCTTCTTTACCACACTTCCATCCGTATCATGGAGCAGCCTCTATGTGTGAGAACTTATTTCCTTCCAAATGAAACTGCAAGATGCTCTCCAGGTGTGCACCAGTGTGCTTCACCTGCTTATGGGTGTTCAGTCCCTGGGACTGGGTCAGAGCTGCACACCTGCTATGAAATGCTTATGGTGTAGACACCAGCTCCTCAGCACTGTGTTGCTCTACAGGCCCACTCCTGTTGGGCTGCCTTCTAGGCAGAGGGAAAAGAGTAACTGTGATTAAATCAAACTTCTGTGAGGTTGGATGCTGCTCCATGGGAAACTCCCACTAACAATGGCTGAAACCCCACCTACATATAATCACTTGGAGATCAGTGGGGATTATTCCCCCAGGCAACCTTTTCAGAGTTAAATTTTGTTCAAGATTATTACTAAAGACTTGGGATTAAAAAAAATGCACCCGTATCACACGTGCATCAGGATCACACAAGTCTAGCGGGTTCAGAGCTCATGCCGGTAACTTCAAAAACTTTCAGTCCATGTGTCTCTGATAGTTGTATTTTGGAGCGGATTTCAGTAAGAAGTAGCTTTTATAAATGAAGGGATGAGAGCTAATGTCTTCTAACTAAAGGCAACAGGACAAAACCCTTAAAAATTACTGTTTATTATCAGCACTCTCCACTATCAGAACAAATTGCCTATTGAAAGAGTCACACATACACACAGTTTTATCACTTACTAATGTTGCACTCTGAGGCTGTAGTGTTTTTGCCCTTATTAATGGGATATAATGGAGCTTTAGGGCATGTCCTGCTGTTCAAACAAAAGAATTAGCAGTTTGCAATAAGCTCCCATTACGAGAAGCGGTAGTCTTTCTCTGCAGGACATCTCTCAATAAGGCTGTATCTAGACTGAGCCTGAGAACCTCCCTGTGGGATAAGTGATCTTAAATCTGCTGACTCCAGGGAAAGCTGGGGACATTCAGTGTCCCCAGGTGTCTCGCCTTTGCCACTTTCCAAGACAACTTCACTTGTCTGATGGTTGTGATGGTGCTGGAAGTTCCCTGGCTGGATTTTCCGTGCAAAGCCTTTCACAAACAAACCTGGCCATTTCCTGCCCGATCAAAAAATGGATCAGCAACAGATTCACCAACAGAATAGGCAGGGGTGTAGGGGAAGAGGACACCACACAGCACCGGCACACGATGCACCACATCTCTCACCGCAAGGGCAAAACCAGCCTGACTCCCTGCGGCAGACAACTGCAAGATCCATGCACTACTGCCAGCTCCCGACTGTTTCACAGGGACCTTGCATTTAAGTCAAAATACTCAAGATGCTGCCAATCTAACCTTCAAAAGGAATAAAACACTCTTTCTTGTATTTGCCTATGCAATGATATTCTCTTGGTTTGCTTGACTCAGGAAAGGACATTAACATTACCTCTGAAACATTCAGAAAAATGGGTGGAGTACAAAAACCTCAAGTAACCATCCTCAGCTGAGCTATGAAAGCAGCAATTTAGCTCAGCCTAAGGGTAGCATATATAACAAAAAGCAGACTTTTTCCTGTGACATAATTCAGATAGCCTTAATGGATTCTTTTTTCCTTTTTACTTTTAAAGAGCTGCAGCAAAGTAACTTACAATTATCCTATCTTCAATTAAGCACACTGTGGGGCTTTTGGGTGATCTAGCATGAAAATGTTGTTTGGAAAAAAAAAATTTACAAGCTGCTAAGAGTTAGTGGTAAGTCAATTAAATGAAGATTGCCAGATTGCCACAAACTGGCATGGGATTCCTAGATCCTCTTCTCTAGATAAAGTGCTCTAACTGATGATGAAGTTAACACAAAGGAGAAAGAATGAAAAGCTGGTGTACCTGGAGAGCTCGTGTCATAACAGGAGCTCTGTCAAATGAGCCAGTGTTCTCAATCTCCTGTTACATTTAGTAAAGGGAAAGTTATGTCTGGAACAAACAGCATATGTTGTAAGAGAAAGCAAAATGGAAAAATTTTGTGCCATGAAAAATGAATTCCTGACCAATTACTGCCCTAACAGTGGTGAGACTAGTGTCAATGCTTAAGCAGATAGTTTTGGTTGGTTTTTTTTTTTTTTTGTTTTGTTTTTTTGTTTTTTTTTTATGAACGGTCTCTACAAGATCCTATTTCTATAAACCACTTCAGCTTGGCTATTCCGAAGAAAAGAGTTGAATGCGTTACAGTCGACTGCACTCAGTGATCACACCCTTACAAGCCATAGCTGTCTTCTGAAGGCAGCAGTTTATGAATAAATAAGGCAGCAGCGCGCTCCATGAAACCTGCACATAAAGAAACCATTCTGCTTGAGAATAGGCTGTTCCCGTGTCGTAATAACCCCCAAGAATCCAAATATGAAGAATGCTGCCTCTGTCATCTCTTAGGTTCTTGATTTTCACTTTTTCTTCCCTCCTCCCGCTCATTCAATGAACAGGCATATTCTTTTCATTTAATTCAGTTTTGGGTCCCTTGCTGCATTGTGAGCTTGCAAGGGAGGGGCTCCCTGTGTGTCCTGCACAGACAAGTCACCTCCAGCCTGGGGACAAAGTGGAAAAATGGGCTCCAGCACCTCCTCCTCTTTCCGGAGCTACCTGCAGGGAGCCCGCAGCAGGAAGGTTTCCTATTTAACACTTGCTACACGCAGAGGTTATGTAGTCTGCCTTATATCTTTGAGCAAACCCACCCCTTTAGAGCATGCATGGGGACAGGTTTTATGCCAATGAAAAACAGTCCCCAGGGCAGTGCCCTACCTCCCCACTCCCCTTGAAAGCCCTGAGATTTCTTGAACGCTGCAAAAGTGTTTGGCTTTAATGAAAAACTAGCAGGGAAAAAGGTATAAACCTGTCAAACAAACAAACTAGCTATCTAAGGGATCAAGCCAAAAGGAACAAGCTTATTAAAGGAATCGTTTTCTGCACCAATATGTCACTGCACTATACTCTGTGCATAATTATTACTTAAATCCAGCCATCCCATGCATTATTAATAGGACCAGCCAACCTCAACTCCCCATGCAGCCTTAAAGCAGATATATTAAATATTCCCAACAGGAAACGGGCAACCATCCTTTATCAGCGATAGACTACACAGTTAAATCAATGCCTCTTTTCAAGCAGGTTTTGTTCTGGTGTGATCAACAAAGCTGCTCACCCCCATCCTCCAAACTGCCTTTACTGTCAAATCTGAGCAGCATTTCCTCATTTCTCCATGAAGTGTGTGTGCAAGTTTACCCTTTACTGGGAGCAACAAATCTTGCGTAGATGCTACAATGCTCTGGGAACAGAGAGCAACCTAAGCAAATTGACAGCAGAAAGAGAAGAGGTAGCGGGGTGTCAGGGCTAAAGGTTTAAGAATGGGAGAAGGAAGAACAATGCTCCTACTGCTGCCAAGGGCAATGGAGACGTTTGTATGCTGTTCATGCATCTGCCATGGCTATAAACTTGTTATTAAATGGGCTAATTACCATCTTACAATTCAACACTACTCAGATGTGGGCAACCGTGATTCTTGCCCATCCTAAATTCACTCTCTACTCCTCTAGTCAATATTTCTAACTGCTTGTGCTCAGTTGTAGAGCAGTGGTTTTGTACAAGGCCACACCACTAGCAAAATCCATAAATGAAATGCTGTTTTTCCACAAGTGGGACGGTCCTTTCTCATGCAGGGGCATGGACCAAAGCTAACATGCTCCAAGTGTGGGGAAGGGAATTTCTTTCTCAAAAGAGAATCTGGATCCAAACCCTCTGCTCAGAAAACACACAGGTTTTACATAAATATATAACAGTAGATAATGCAAATTGTAGCACTTCTAGCGTACTCCTGTGCCCTGTAATCTTTACAATTTCTCTATATTGTGAAGTGATTCGGTAGCATCCCATGCAAGGTGTGATTACAGAGTGATTCAAAATAGCAGGCCTGGAAGTTTAAATGCTTCAGCAGCAAGCCAAGGAAATGCCCACAAATTATATATTAGGAGAGTTTTTGCTATGAAAATGTTTGGCTAGAGATTTACAGGGGCAAGCAGTAACAGAAATATGAATATGCCTTGCTAAAAAAAAAAATGAGAAAAGGGGGAAAAGTCTAAATAATAATGCCATGATATTTTAAAATGTATTCTTTTCACTATAGAGTACAAAGAGCAAGAAAAACAGAGGAGACACCTGTACTAGAGAGCGCTGGAAAGTTTACAGCCTTGTCGACTGACCACCGTCAGAGGAGCAGCACATCGGTACGTCAAATGTGCACTACAGTTTTTGTCCAACAGATACAATGTGCCTGAAAGACAAAGATACCAAGCCAGCTGGTTGTGAAGGTAGCCCCTTTGACTCCTGTTTGTTGCTGGGAAGCCTAGAGTATTTGACATTTCTTATCAGTAAAAATGAGCCCGAAAGGTTTCCTGCTCCCAGGGGGAGGCATGGCAAGCGGATGAGTAGATTCTCCGAGAGATGCTCTGTAACATATGGTTTCTTGGAGGATTGAGACATTTAATGTAGTAGTTATCAATACCTGCATGTGTACTTAAAATAAGATAAAAGTTAATTAGTTCCAACTTCAGTCCTTTCCTTCTGTTGATAATCCCTCATTTTTTTTTTTATCAGTCTGTAAATGGCTGGCAAAAATCTAGCCCTAAAATCAGGCTGTTTGAGAACCTGAACTAATTCCCCCAGTGGCACCCTCCACAAAACAGTTATCTTGGACTCCTGCTATCATGTTAATAATTTACAGCACAAAATACAGTTTTCTGAATTCCTCTCCCACAGCATGACAAATACCCCATTGCAGTATTATATAAGGGAGAGAAGAGAGAGGGAAATGATTCAAAACGGGCTGCTTTCAGTATAACAATCTAAAGATGCTACTAGCAGATTACCTGAACAACATATTATTGCTGAACCAAGATGTGTTAGAAAACACTGAGTCATGCCACTGAATTAATCAAATTAGTTTGAAATTACAAATTTTCCAACTGATGTCACTGTTGGCAGGGGCTTAACCTGCAGAAGGTTTAGAGAGTTGCTTGCTAGGATGTATATCAACATGAGTAAAATCAAACATCTCAAGGCAGCAGCTACCTGTACAACTGAAATGAGCCAGTTTGCAGGCATCTTGAGGTTTACTGCAGGGATCTTAAATCTTAAGAGTGAACCTTACTTTTCAAAGTGTATTTTTAAACCCGAGAGTGTTAGACAAAAGAGGGGGGAAAAAAGGCTATTTCAGTTCTGACTTTATTTCTGTGGTTTGTTAGACATTGTATGAGTGTAGAGAGATAAGATAAGCCAGTCTCAAAGCCTCCTCTTTCTTATGTTTATATCCAGCCAGACCTGCTGCTTATCACTCTGCCATTTAACTCCCCCACTATTAAGTAAGAAGAAAAGATGAGGGAAGAATTAGTCTGGTTGACCCCCAAACTCCCTCGTGAGTGATACGTGGTGCAGACAGTAAGAAGGGTTGTTTGAGGGAGCAATGTGAACTGAGCTCCCCATCTAAGGTAGCCAAACCTTTGGAGGCTGAGGAGCAGGGCTGGTTATTACAAGAGAGCAGCCTGCCTACCTTTGTTTCTTTGTCTCTCTTTAGTTTAGCTCCTATTTTAGAGCTCGGAGCACTTGTCAATGCTCAAAGGACGGAGCACATTTTTCTTTTGACAATTATGATGATCCTGCTGTCTCAGCATGAGCAAAAGGCATTTGGATCTCCACTTCTCTCTAGGTTGTCTTATATTTTGGTTCAAGAGCAACGTCTTGAACACATGGGACATCCCTGCCTGTGTACAGAAGAAACCACTCCCTTGGGAATGTTTCTCTCTATTTTGCTGTCTCAACAGCCTCTTGGCTAAGTCTCAGAAATTTCAAGAAAGATGGAAAAGCTTTGGCACAAAGACAGAGGCTGTTCTAGGAACAACTCTGTCCTGAAATGCATTAACCTCTTCTAGCATAGCTCAGTCCTTGCACGGTGAATTAAAGTCCATCATCTTCACACACACACACACCCCGCCCCCGGCCCCCAACCCCCTGTCCCTACTCAAACAGAAAAAGAGGTGACCTTAGTAACACAGAAGTGTTACTCTGACCTGAAACTATACTTTGAGATTTCAGTCGTGCTGCAAAAACAGTAACAAGCAACAGAGGAGATGGTGGCCTGGATGCAGGAGATGGAGTCCCCTGACAGGGAGCAAGCCTGAATCTCAGTCAGGAATTCTGTTTTTAAGAGACAGATTTACGATTAAGATCCTGTTAAGATAAAGATCCTGCTCATTTGTCATGAGCACTGCGGAAATACACTAAAATTAAGCTCAGTGGACAGAACACAAGTGCAGAGAACGGAGTGAAAACTGGGCAGATAAGGTAATAACTATTAACCTTGGTCCAGCTACGATTATTGTCCACCAGCTCTGCAATGCTCTATTTGCTCCTCTCAGCATTTGAGAATGAGCACATGAAGGAAGAGATTAGGGCTACCCTTTAGCTCAGGGGCAAAGAATGGACTTTTTCAACATGCATCATTGCTCTTAAAGCATTTGTGACATTCCCAGAAGCAGCAGCTTGCTGCAAACATTCTCTAGAGCTTCAGGTCTGATCCAGAGCCACACACTGGAGCACAGAAGTTATGCTCAAAACTCAATTCCCATTTTCTCAAATGGGCAGAATAATGAAACTGTCCTTTTGGGGCACTGATATCAGCTGTATCTCTAGTACACCTGCTGAAATTTGCCAGTATTTGTTCTTCCCCTGCTTTAAATTTTAGTTCTCCCACAGTTCTTTGGCTTCTGCATAAATCAAATCCCTGCTGGCAATGCCATGTTAGACTGCATCTCTTTCAGGAAAAGGCATGTCTTGTAAAAGAGAGTTGTAGTAGTCCAGGGTCATTGCAACGAATTACACCACCCAATTCTTCACTGATCCTGCCCTTGACACTGAAACAGTGACTGGTTTCATCCTCCTACACAATCTCTCTATTCTACTTGGTTTTTCAGAGGCAATAATGCATGCAGCATCTCTGTATTATGAATATCTTTTTTTTTTGTGCTGTGCACACTGAAGTGCTCTAAGTTATTGTTGTGGGTTTTCACCCAATCCAAATCACTGAGGCACAGTCTGGGAAATGGCAAATGAGGCTGACAATGAATTAAGAAAAATACTGTCCAGGGGAAACACTGGCTCCAGCTTAATATTTCTAATTTCTCTTTTCACCTTAATGGGAGCAGTGGGAAAGAGAAGGTTCTTGTTTCCCACACCCTCTCCAATTATAATAATTTTCACACAGCACCCAAAAAAGTCTCAGGCTGTACTATTAGAAAAATCAAGGATGACTATAACAGTTCTCAAAGTAGTTATCTTGGGTGAAGGCTGCTATTATAGCAGCAGAGAACGAAGCAACAGAGGAGAAGATGTTTTAGCTACAGTGTTCAAGCACGTGCTTTCTCATTAAATAACTGTCCAGAAATCACAAATGCCAACTAAAAAAAGCTCAGGACAACTGTCCACAGGCATTAAAAGACATGGAAAACCCTGGCTGTGTTGCAGGAGAACAAAGCACAAAGTCAGCTGTGCCAGGACACACAGGCTGGGACAATTTCATAGATTTCAGGCTGGAGGCTTTGATGCCTGCATCTGTTTCTGGAGCATGCTCTGACCCCTCTCCTGCCCTCACTCTTCTCATAGGATGGATCCCATGTCAAAAAGCCAAGCAACTCATGGCTCTTGCACACTGCAACCAACCTCCCACAATCAGAGAAAGAAAATATTTAACTCTGGGGCATATTAAGAGGAGATAAAAGAATCAGCAGCAGACTACAACTTTGAGCATCTGACTGAGCTTTCTGCCCTTCTCAAGGAACCTCTTTAGATTTCTGTTGACTGGCAATCAGCCCATCTGCCTTGCTTATACTTACTCTGGATCAAACAGCTTGTCACAGGCTTTTACTTAGAGGGCAGCTTGCGATGGAAGCATTTAGCATCTACTACACCTGCTGAGCAGAGCTGGTTGTGGGCTATTTCTACTACACACTTGCAAGTGCGAGGTGCTGTAGAGCCACATGCCCTACCTATCCTTGCATTAAAGATTGTTCATCATCCATGCAGAAACCTCTCTGCAATTCCCAGCCTAAACATATTCACAGTTTTATACTAACACTATGCCCTCAGTGCAAAACACTTTTTTTTCTTCCTTTCTCAGTGTTTCCCCCACCAAATGCAATCACACCAACTTTTTTTACCCTTTTGTTTTCAACAGGCTCTCTACCCCCCTCCAGCCTCCTTCATCCTTCTCTGTCCCACTCCCTTTTGAACAACTAGCAGGAGGTAAAGGAGGCTGTTTGGGATTTTTTTTTTTTTTTTTTTTTTTTTTTTTTTTTTTTTTTTTTTTTTTTTTGCACACAACATCCTAGAGCACCTCTGAGGATTACCTCCTACCTTCAGATGACTCAGTTCAGCTACAGAGCTTTCAGCTGTGCAGGGACATCGCCAGGCTGGATAGCTGAGGACAAATCCTGCCAGTGGAGTTGCAGCACGTTGCACAGATCTCAGTAAAACATCCCCACCAACCAAGTTCAAAATATAAAGGAAAGGCAGAGGAGCACAAATACTTTTTGAACAGGGAAAGCAAGCTGCCTCCAAGGGCTTTAAGACTCCCAGTACTGCAAGTGTGATTGAAAACAGCTGAGGAAGCACAGCCAGGTGCACGAACAGCCCCACACTCTGCTCTAAAAGGGACATGATTCTACTTTTCTTTTCCTACAAGGACCCCCGGCCTTTCAGTAAATGTTTTTCAATGAAATGAAGCATTTGCATAAACTTTGGTTTGCAGATCTGCTGGATTGGGTTAGTTAGAAAGGTCTGAAAGCAGGGTAAGGAAGGTACAGGTAGCAGCCAGTATTCTAGATTGCATCGTGCAGGGTTAGGATAAGGCAGAGGATAGAGGTCAGTATGCAAGGATTTATGGAGAAGAGAGCACACAAACTTGTTTAGCAGCTACATTGAGCCTTGACAGTAACTTTTCTGTTTATCTTCAACTTAAGGAAATCTGCAATTTTTGCTTACTGTCACTTCAGACACACAAATGGGGCATTCCTAATTCTTTTCGGAACAACTTTATGTAATTCTAAGTTTGTTTTAAAAGCAGACTAGGAAAGTCAAAGGTGATAAATATGGAAAGTTTACAAGAGCTTGAAATTCAACACCTTAACCCTGGGTATTTTCAAAGAGTTTTGAGTACTACATCAACAGCACTAAACCAGCCCATGCATTCTTTTACCAGAGAAGCTGCATTTTAGTCCCTCTTCCGATCTTGTCTTTTAAATATCAAGTCATATTTCCAGTTATTCAGCACTAACCTCATGGGATCAGCCCCCACCCTCACCTGAAATAAAGGCCAGCATGTTAGCATTAGTACAGTGCCCCAAGTGCCTGCTATTTAACCTGGAACACTCCATTCCCTGGCCAGCACAATTTCCCCACACTACAAACAATGTTAAAATTAACCTACTGATTTTGTAATTTTTTTCTGAACTGAATCACCTGCCAGATTTTCTAAAGAGATTTCAACTTTTTTGTTTTTAAAAGTATTTACAGAAAGGTAGTTCTTTTCCTCTCCCACAGTTTACCAGATCAGCTCCTAACATCGCAGGTATCTCACACAACTACTCCTCTGTACCAGGGTTAACTCAGTCATCCTTCTGCCTCCCTACCTTTTTCTATTATACAAGAAATTTTGGCTAATTTTACCTCCACAATACAGAAGTATTGTTGTGAAGGAACTCCACAGTGGGCTTGTTCTGGATTTACACCACTGTGAAGCAGAATCTGTCCCATTTATTCTGGGGAGAAAATATCACCCATTTTCATTAAAATGAGGCAGAGTAGAATGAATTGAGTAGGGTATACTAAAGGTCGATAAAGCGTTTTAACAAGATCTCCTTATCTATAAGGCCAAAAAGAAAGAAAAAAAATATACATATGCTGAATTTGCAAATAATCCTTTCCCATTGATGTAGTTACTGGAATTTGTTTGGTTAATGGATAACTTAGCTTCCTATTGGGACTTTGTGAGTGATTTTTGGGGTAAAATAAATGTCTGGCAATGAGTTAAGAGTTGATAATATTCAGCTGACATGAAGAAAAAAAGTACTACCTGAAAAAAACCAAGGCAGTCATCATCACAGGCTATATATCCTCATAAAGGAATTGGAGGGTAGTCTACAACCCTTGTCCAAGTTAGCATCCAGGCCAACACAGGGTTGTATGTGGTGCACAGGCCCTTTTGCTTACTCCAGCTGGCTGGACACTCACTGCCGTACCATTTTGATTTTATGCTCCACATCCCCACACAAAATGCGAGAAGTTTTCAGTTGTTGGGATGATGGTCAGGCTTTTATTACACAGGCAGCATGAGGACAGAAAGCAGTTTCAGACTTAGAGGGGGAGAAGTGAGCAATGAACTTCAACAGAAAGCATCTGTGCTCATGGTGCCATGGCCTCAGCACTGCCCCATGCAGCGCAGTGCCCTGGCAGTCCTCTGCAGCCAGGGCCTGAACTATACCCAAATACTGCCAAATATTGCACTGCTGACATACCCACACCTGGGTGAGGATGGGAATGCTTTTTCTTTTGGACTCAGTAGTCCGGGATTCACTACATAATCCTACATTTCTACAGTTTTGCCCCTGTGTGGCCTGCATGAACCGTCCCACAGATGTGTTATGCTGCAGATACAACCACTGTGCCTGGTTCCCCGCCCGCGCTGCTCCTCGCTGTCAGCACTCCCACCAGCGCTGGTTTGCACAGACCAGGGCCAAGCAGAAATCTCCCAGCCCTGGACCTACAAACTAGAGGACAGTTTTGCCCCATCCTCACTAGCAGATGTCAGAGCATCCTTCTGAATCCACCAGGAGGCATAACAGTCTGAGGGCGGCTGGTTTCCAGACCTGCTGCAGAGGTTACTTTCCAAAATGCAGCTTCTGCTGATTCATCACCTACCAACACTGCTGACTACCTGTAAATGCCTGACCCAGGAATACAAATTACCATTAAGGCTGACAAGGATATACCCTCCGCGACAATAACTCACACATCTGCTGTTTCCTAGCACAAAAGAACATCCCTTTTGCTTTGGCACAGTGAGTGCATCATTTGGGATTATTAATGCGAGCATCTCTCACTGACATTAATGAGGCTGGTGCACTATTGATGCAGGAGGACAGCCATACTCACACCACAGGGCTCAGACACAGCGCAGTCACCATCATTCTCCAGGGGAAGAGTGATTTGTTGCAAGGGACTCATTTCTTAATGTCTTCATTCTCAGCACAAACCTTTAAGCGGCATTACTCATCCCTCATGATACACGAGATATCCTAGAAAACGGCCACTACTGCTAGGCAGGATGGAAATTATAAGGGCTATCAAACCAGTCCCAAAGCTTCAGGGCAGGAGCTGATCACCAGATGGAAGCAGGAAGAAACCTCTCCTCAGTGACAGCATTACTGCAGAAAGGTATGGATTAAAGTGATCAGGGAGATGGGGAGGCAGAGAGGGAACATGTTTTCCAAACATGCAATGGGGCCATGGCTGAAAAGGAGCAGTTGCACGGAATAGTTACAGGAGCCCCTTTGAAGACAAGCAAAGTGCAGTGTCTTCACCCTTCCAAGAGTAAATTTCCACGATGTTCCACCTACCATAAAGCAATCACATAATTCAAGGTTAATGCTTCAAGACACTCTTAAAGGCACAAACTTGTTATAATGTGCACTATGTTAATTACAGCTTAAATTATTCCCAGCATTTTTACTTTGGCACTGAAACATCTGTTTGCATCTGCAACAAGCTTCTCTTATCCCACAGCAAATTGCATAATGTTTTCATTAGCACTATCTAGCAAATGACAAGACAATATTCCAGTAATGTTTCTCCCTCTAACAGATGTGATCTTGTTGAAATCTCTCCCTTTGGTTCCCTTTACCTTCTTGCTCTCCTGGAATGAGAAGATATAGAAAAAGAGGAGAATGAAACATTACAATAAAGGGGAAGTTAAGCAACTTCATTACAAACAACCTAGAGCAGCAAATGATTTGAAGAAAGGGAGCTTGCATGTTATTTGCACTTCTTCTTGTAGATGTAATGACAACGATGTGCCTCTACTCAAACACTTTATTTTAAATGAGGTAAATGTAGCTGACACTTAAGTAAGATGACTGTCTGTTTTATGAAGGTGGTTGCTGTGTAGACTAAGTCACATCTTGCCAAGTACATTTCTTCTTTCAGTCTGATTTATAGGTTGAGAATGGGATCTCACAAGTTTGTCTCAACCTAGTCTTTGGCAGAACTGTTTAAGCCTTCGGTACCTCACAAGGATCTGCATCCAGACATGTCACACTGTTGTGTCTGGGTGCAGTGAGAGTGCTGCTCAGTGACCAGAAAACTCTTATAAATTCAAAGTATTTCAGAGTAAAACAGATCCAGCAATGAGCATACAGGGTACTAACACACTTTGTTCACAGGATATCAAACAATTTCTCAGGAGGACCCCTGACACAACTGAACTCCTCATGGTCCCTCTGAAACTTCTAAGGTCTGGTACAGCCTGCGTCTCCCTGCAAAGCTCATTTCTGAATCTTTCTTGTTTTGGGAGAGTCTCCTTAAAACCTTCTTATTTTTTTTGATAATGCTGTCACCCTGGGACTCATCATGCTACCTTAAGACCTACCTGTCACTGAATCTGAACTGCAGCAACCTCCTCTGAAGTTTCTGTGATGGCCCAGCATCCTGGCTCAGGTTTGAAGCCAGAAGTCTAGCTCACTAGTAGCGAAATGTGAACATGGATGTAAGACATTGGCTCAACACGTACCTTGTCCCTAAAGGCATCATGACTGTCCTAATCACTATCCTGTCTGAATATATCTCATCCAAAGTATTCATCCTCCAGGAGTATCTCAGAGACCCTGGTGAGCTCAACCATACTCCCATGTCCCTTGTCCTGTTCCCATGCTCCCCAACCCCATGTCCCTTGTCCTGTTCCCATGCTCCCCAGCCCCAATGGCCTTTCATAAAAATGCTGCACGTAGCAAAGGCACTTAGGGGAAATGCAAGACTGGATGAAAGCTAGGGAATGAAGCTGAACTCAAGCTTGTCTTGTGCATCATAGAGATGTATTTGGAGCAACCCCCAGGTGAACTGAGAGAATTCAGGTGCAAGCACCTGAGGGCTGGGGGTGGCGGAGGCAGTCTCAGTGTAAGCACTGTCATGGTTTGGGCTGGGTTGGCCAACGACCAGACAACAGGTGCTCTCCCCCACCTCTCGCTCCAAAGAGAGGAAGAAGAGAGATAAAGAGATTTATGAGTTCAGAAAAAACTAAACTACTTTAACAAAGTATTAATAAAAAAATAAAAAAGGAAATAATGAAATAGATACAATATATACAAACATACACAAAACCGTATCAAGCTCCCCAGGAGACATCACTGACAGGCACTGGGGAAGTTCCAGACAGGACTCGGTGACAAATGGGAATTGGAACACACTGACCAGGATCAGAGGCAGATGAGCTGACAGGGTCCTCCTCATACATCAGTCACTGAAGAAAGAGAGCCACCAAAGAAAGCAAGCCATTGGAGAAGAACCAACCTGACCCCTTTCCTCCCTCAGCTTTTATACTGAGCACGGTGGATGGGATGGAGCACCCCATTGGTCAGTTTGGGTCACCTGACCTGACCACGCCTCCCCACAGGTGTGACCCCTCCACAGGGTAAACAACCACCTCAGCGGGCCCTGGTTGCCACGGCAACGAGTGTGAGCCAGGGCCTCCCGCTGAGCAGAAAGTTGGCCCTGCTCCACCCCAGGCCCGGACAAGCACACACAGGTGCTGCTCTCAAGAGCAGTAGGAAAATATTTTCTTACATTTTTAATAGCCTGTTATCTAGTAGTGCTCAGATTTATTGGAATAAGTCTTCAATCTGTTTTCAACAGAATTAGGTTTGGTGTCTGGATCCTCCCTGTTGCTCTCTTCCACCCTTATTAAGCAAAGGAATTCATCTGCGCAAGAAACTCTGATGATGGACACTGTAAAGAGTAACTTTGTGCTGCCAATCAAACACTTACAGCATTCCTAAAATTACAGCATAGCAGTTCCATAGCTGTAAGAAATCCTTTTTTACTCTTCTCACTTAGCCTGGAGTATATCAGGACTTCATTTTCTAAAATCTGTAAGTGAGAAGAAAGTCAGATTTAGTGCATGAAAGCAGCAATAAAGCGCAAGTGCCTCTTACTCTGCTCTTCCCATGTCTCAGTATTGTCCTTCAGGAATCACTCCTAAAGGATTTACCATCCCATCCTCAGTTTCTGATCAGATTCTGAGCAAAGTTTCTTGTGTGAGTTGGTGGTCCTGGTGAAGCCACTAATGGTCCAGGGATTGCTGGGCTGAGACTGAAGTGAACTTTTGTACAACAAAGATTTACTCCAGCTCTTGCAAAGTATGTTCTAGTGTACACGAAGTTGGGCTGAAAAATTATGAATCTGTCACAACAATAAACACGTAGTTCATTTTAATTTTTTAATGGCTTTTTAGCCCATAGAACTCTTTTTTTAAAAAACTTCTCTCCCCAATCTTGAAGGCTATAAAATAAACAAAAACTTAAATTCTCCCTTAGTCAAGTAGGAAATTAAAGAAAAATTCCTCTTGCAATGGGCGGCAGTACTGTACTCTCACACACCACCAATAGCCATCTAGTAAACAACTGAGATCTCCAGCCAAAATTCTTCTTCCTTGCTTATGTTTATTTCTGGAAATTCCTTATGCAGATAAAAATCAGCTTGGGTTACCCACCCTGCATGTACTAATCTGCTCTGTGGATGTGTCCTTGCTGCAGACCTCGTTTAGAAAATGTTACTATGGCTCTTCACTCCCTGATTGCTCAATTGGAGCAACCTACTCAGTGTCTTCCTTTATAGTCCAGATTCCTCCAGCCTCATGACTCATGCAATGGATTATAATTGTTTTTCTATGGGACACACTTCTACTTCTAACTGCTTTGCATCGCTGCAAAATTACCCAGAAAGCAGCAGACTTATGCCAGGCTTTGTGTAAAATTATTTGAACCAAATTTACGTTATGGTTCAAAGACACCAACCAAATGATAAAACTCTTTAAATAAGACTTATGATATGATAAACAAAAAATACAATTATTTCAGTTTCAAATTGAGCAACTCAGGCATAGCAGGATTGAGAGTCATTGTTATAATGAAAACCTGCAACAGATACAAGGTTTGAATATGACATTACATTTCAGACATTACTTGGACTCACTTATCCTTTTGGTTGATTATCTGCTCTTAGAGTGGTCTATATTCTGCTTCTGAGTCAGCACTCATTGCCCGTCTTTATTTTCTTTCCCTTTTCTTATAACCTAGGCATCTGATTGATAACCATACTTTATTTCGTGAATGTTGCCAAAATTCTTATTCGCCTATAACTGTGTTCTTGTGTTTCTGGATCATTAAGCATGTAAATTAAATTCAGTTGCAAAATGAATATATAACTGTGCATATGCAGGGTCTTGAAGAATAGGGAGGACTTTAAGGAGAGAAGATATTCCCACACCTGTAATTTTGACCTACTCAGTCTTTCAGAAAGGAATTGCTCAACAGATTTGAAATTGCATCATTTCAAATCATTTTGGCAGCTTTTATAGTCAATTCTTTTTCTCTTATTGAAGTTTTCCCGAAAAAGAAGGGCAACCTTTTCATCTTCTGTTTCTGTTTGGGAATGTGTCTACTGCTAGAATGGGATCCTTTTAACTTAATTTCAGATATTACACTTAGGGGTCTGAACTAAATAGATAATATACCTTGCTTTTCAGTGGAAAGAAATGCAAGAGTTTGGATTCTAGAGTATGGGCAAGGATTGGGCTTTGCCAGTCCTGGTGCTGGATAGAGAGGCCCCTGCCACTGGAATACCTCAGTGTAGTGGCTTCATAGATGCCAGTTTTTCCCTGAGAATCACTAAAAAAAAAATAATAAGTCAGGACACGTCAGACAATCGAGATAATCTTTTCCTCTCTGATGTAGGATATCCTTTTTGACAACATTGAAACCTATTCCCATTCATGGTGGGGTGTGAAAGTCACAAAACCCCAGAACAACAACTTTTGTATTTTCTTTTCCTCAAACACAAAGGAAAAAAAAAACCAACATGTCGTTATGAGGATTTTTCTCCCAGAATTAACTGGGTTTAATTTTGGATCATTTGTGATGCAACAACATAGGGCTTTGCCAAGGATGTTTCCTTGTTGGACCAAATTTACATACATTGCTCATTTCTAACACCATACTTCACTTGTGGTTCCCTAAATATCAGCTGAACTCTCTGAATCTGGAATTAAATGGGGAAATGAGATCATAGTCAGCTTCTTTGTGATTAGTGGTCAATAAGTGCTTACTGGCGCTTCTGGCAAGGAAAGAAGTTTTATCTTACTAACCTTCTGGATGCAATTTATCACTTTTCTTGTCCATTTCTTGCCTTATTGTTAGGCCATTTTAAATACTGAAGAGTTTGATAAAGCAGCAGTTACTTAAAGAGGACCAGCTTACTCCAGCATCAAAGCCATAATCACCATTGCAAATCTTCTAATAAACAAAAAAATCAATCATGTCTTGGTCAAATTCCAGCCATGTTAATCATTCACAAGCTTAATAAATAACTTGCACTAATTAGTTTATAACATGGCTTTTGCTACTTTTCCTTCTCAAGGGCTATTTGGGATCTGATATTGGTTGTTTTCATATATATTTGCTATTCAATTCCACCCATTGCATCTACTAAAATATTTTCTTGGTATGCAGTTTATGGTTGACTTGCAAGCAGGTAACCATGAGGGTTTGAAATCCATGAGACTCTGATGTGCTGGTTTATAGCAATTAGACAGAACTGCCCACAACGTGGTTTCTGTGTCTTGGGGAAAAAGAATGACAATCACCCTTATGGAAATTTTAATTTCAGTGTAGTACTACATGCAACTTCAAAATTTACTTTACTGAAAATTTTATGTCAGTAAACTTTATTGCCAGTAAAGCAGAATATGAACATGAAAGGTTCATAAGAATTGCTACAGTAATTGCATTTTAAAATTAAAGAATGATAATAGACATTTTTAATTTGCAACATTTGTCCAGCAATTATGCTGTACTTGCCAAAAATTACAGTCTGCAAGACAGTGAGTGAAGTTATTCTTGACACCTTATCTAAACTTCATGTAATTCCTCGGTACTGTAGACATCTGCTCATTTCACTGCTGCATGGGGCTGCTTCATTATCTGCCAAAAGATCTGTGGGCACGTGGTCTGCAAAGTGCTCTGGGGGTACTGGTGTTTGTGAAAGGTAGCAGCAGCAGCGGACGCTTTCTACTCCCTCTGTTTCCTCAGAAAATTTTGAAATGATCGTCATATTTGACTTTGTTCAGATTACTTTTCAAGGCAAAATATGCAAATAGGCTAGAATTAATCTTCACAGGGGACACGTATGTCTTTTAAAGTTAAAAGTTCACTCAGCTTGCAAACACTCCATTTCCAGCTGTCAATTCTGAAGCATTAAAATCAACAGCCTTAATTATTTATTGTTCTCTATACCTACTAATAGCCTCCTAATTGTTTTTTGGGTAGGGTATTTTTAGAGGGAACCATTAAGTTTTTATACTCTGGCACTGTCCCGGCCTAGAGAATTAATGAGAGGCTCTTAATTTAGCCATAAACAAGTGACTTTATTTAAAACATTCCGGTTTCTGATATTCATTTGAATAATCTTCACATCCTGTCCTGACATACTGCTGCTTCTGGCTGTGAGACATTTACTGTATCTTCCTGGGGATATCCACAGTGCTGCTGCTCCCTGGATCTCAAGAGCAGCGGTGAGTTAGCCCAGAGGGAGGTGCTGAGGATGTCAACAGTTGGATTTGAGGAGTGTTGCCATATTATTTGCTGCCTGTCCTCATTGCCTTACTGTGCTTTAGCTCTTTGTCTTTCTCACTGGCTACCCTTTTTTTTTTCAACTCTGGCACGCTATGATCTACAAACACATCTTTAGGCTTGTTTCAGCAGCAGGAAGGTTTTAGGGACAGAGCATGCCAATGGCTACAAGGACACCCAGGCGCGTCTGTGATCAAACCAAACAGTCCTGCAGGCATCCTACAGATATTAAATGTTTTCTACACATGGGCAGGAGCTCCAGACATCAGCTTGAGACTTCCTAGTGAATGATGGGGGTATTTCAGCTCTGCTTTGGTCCCAGATTAGCTTTAAAACATATTGCCTTAGTCTGTTTGAGTCCTACCCTGCAAGGGATAAAGGAAGCATATAGCTAGAGGGATACACACAAAATGTTGTCAGCAAA
Source organism: Fratercula arctica (assembly GCA_947846985.1). Lineage (NCBI taxonomy): Eukaryota > Metazoa > Chordata > Aves > Charadriiformes > Alcidae > Fratercula > Fratercula arctica. Next base: position 38,295,298 of record CANTUZ010000006.1, read on the forward strand.
CCTTGAAGCCAAGCAAAGCTCACCTGATTGTGCCATGTCTTAATCCCTGCTCTAGGACTGAATCCTTCTCTTCTCACCTCCTCCTCCAAACCTTCCCAAGTTTCTCTGCCAGGTTTATTTTGACTCTTGCATCTTATTTTAAAATGGCCAGTATCACTATCACTAAATATAGCTTCTAATTTTCTTCTTCTAATCCCTCCTGGCATAGACTTTTTGCCCCCAAAAGGGAAAAAAACCCAAGTGAGATCACTTTCTAGGGGCTGCAGAATAGCTGCTTTCCATCCTATGCCTTTTTCCTGGGATTTTCTTTATTTAAAAATAAACAGGATGGTTTTGAAGTAGTCGTCAGAAGGTGCCAACTGACAGAAATAAAACATCCTCAAGGGAACTGATACCAACATTTCCCTGCAGAGATCCATTGCTCCAATAAGAGCTGTAAGACATTTTTAAAGAACCAGCTTTTCATGGCTCTGCTGGTTTAAGCACTACACCTTCTCTCATCAGATAGGGAGAAGTGTTTGAGAGCAGAGGCCACACTTTGCACTTCCCTTCTTCTGTTGTAGTCTGTTGTAGTCAGTGCATATCCCCTTCCTTCATAGCACAAAATTTAGACAAGGGAGTGCTATGAAGACAGCAGATGAGGTCTGCCTGCCCTGTCCCTTCAGGCTTGCTTTATTCCTTTCCAGGTAAATGTTGTCAGCTGCAACCACGTGCAGTAGAAAAGAGAAGTGGTCAGTCAAGAGTAGAAGAGACAAGGACCTCTCAAGAGATTGCTAACCTATTTTTCTGTAGTAAGGAGCAGCTAGTATGAAATTTCTTGCCTTTACACCGCATATTTCTAACAAAAAAAAAAAAAAAGCTATTAAAATATTAATTTAGTACTAGATGCAAGGGCTCGATTGAAGTCTCAGGAGAATAAGGCCTTGTCCTCACCCAAACACCAATGTGATCCCGCAAAACATGGAGAAAACCCCATTTCATTGCTTTTACAGGGTGTATCAGACCTGTCCTGGGCTGACCTCTGTTGAAGATTAAAGCAGCCCTCATCTTCACAGCACTGCTGATCCTAAGCTTGGGCCCGAGTGCCACTCCACTGATTAATTAAACCAGTTCCCCTCATGACAGCTGGTGGAATCTCTTTCCTGTCAGCATATCTATGTCCATGCTAGGTTTTGGCTGACATTTTGATATCAGATAGAACATGTATTCATGAGAGATATTTGTCACGTCCTTAACTGATAACACTAGACTGGCAAAACACAGCCACCGGGTACTATCTGGTACTATTCATCTACTACACTAGGTAGCATCCATCTATCCTGGCTGTTGCATACTTGAGGTGCTGAGATAGACTCTCTGTTGCAGAGCTACTCACCTTTCAGCCACCCACATTCCCACACAAACAAGGAGGAAGCTGAAATTTCCTTTTTGCAAGCACATGGCAGAATCAGAGCAAAAAAGGTCTTTAAAAACCATTTGGTAGGGGTCATTGCATCAAAACACTAAAATATTAAGCCAGACAAGCAAACTCAGAAAGAAGCTTCTTCACCTACAGGCAATGATTGGAAGCGCAATTCAGAGGCAGGGTGAAAGGGTATGTTCAAGACTGGTTATTTCCCTCACACACACATATTTATAACTCCCTTGGTGCTTTTTAAAAATAAAGTGGTCGTGAATAAGAAAATCTTTGCTGAGACTTTGACTCCCTGTTGGATTTCCACATTGCACATGGGGACTATGACCACAAACCCAATGTTCCCAAAGGGGGCTGGAGGTGTTCATCTCACCACATGGGCACCGCAGAGAAAGGTGACACACTGCCTATATGGAAAGCTTCCACGCGGGGAAAAACGGTGCATTTGCAAGTACAGTTCAGATGTTGGGAGGCAGATACAGAGCACTGGCATGGCCCTGACTCAAGGGTCAAAGCAAGGTGGAGAGAGACCAAAGCATACATTCTGGTATGTTTTCAGAAAGGAGGAACGAGTCAGTTTTGACAGGTGCTATGACAGTTGCAAAGTGCAAGAACCAAGTAAAATCCAAAGAAAGAATGGAAGTTTTTAATAATAAGAAGTCCTGGGTTCTAACAGTTGCTGTAAAACAAGCAATTTCTTCACTGAAAGGGTTGTCAAGCACTGGAACAGGCTGTCCAGGGAAGTGGTTGAGTCACCATCCCTGGAGGTATTTAAAAGACATGTAGACATGACACTTAGGGACATGGTTTAGTGGTGGACTTTGTAGTGTCAGGTTAATGGTTGGACTTGATGATTTTAAGGGTCTTTGCCAACCTAAATGATTCTATGATTTTAGGAAGTGTAAATCTGCTTAACTCAGGATTTAGACCATCATTGGGATCACACTGAAGAGTAATATATTATCATTCTGAGAAGTACATACTATCTCACATCAGAGGGTCTTGAACCCTTCTCAGATGAGTAGGTCAGTGCCAAACTGTCAGCTCGTTGTGACTCCTGTGGTAGCCCTCTCCCCTGGAGTCGTGCCATCCTCACATGAGCCATGCCAATCCCATCTGCCTCAATGCCATTCTCACAAGGTGATCCTCCCTCGCCTAAATGTGACGCCACAATACAACCCCCTTTTAATGATATTCCAAATCAGCTGCCACCTCCCCCCGGTGTCCCTGGAAGTTACAAATCCAATAGCTTGTCCAGCTGATTTGTAGGGCAATGAAAAGTTTCTACCTCAGAAGGACAAAATAAGGAAATCTGTATTCCTTCCCCTGCCTTCCCCCCCCACTTTCATCAAGCTGGTTTTCATGGGGTTTTTGACAAGTGAAGCAGGCATTTAAGCACCATGTTACAGATGCTCAGAAATAGAAGAGCAAAGGTCCCAGGTCCCCTCCTGGCATCGCTGGCTAACAGGCTTTCCTCAAGGTGAGCAGAATAGGGCAATCTGATTAACTTCAGGTAATGAAGTGACACATTCATCCTCTATCCATCTATTCTTGCAACCTTTAAGATGAATAATAAATAAAAACCAAAGGAAGACTTTGTAGGCTTTGCTGGCAAATGTTTCCCCTTCAGCTAATGGCAATATATCTTTACACTTGCTCAGTCAATTTTTAATCAAAAGTAAAAATACTCTCTTTGACTTTTTGTTCAGAATATCAAAGGCAATTTTCAAATGTCTTAATATCAGTTAAGCACCCATACTCTGCTGAAAATTCATGTACATTACCTATTGAATTGCTTCTATGTATGTCTTAAAAATCTCATTGTACATCCAGAGGTATATTGTATGATGCAGTGAATTAGCTGGATGTAAGCAGGAATGTAATGTTAGTTCAGTGCTTCACCAGGGCTCGTTTATCCTGTTTAAGAGATAGGCCTGTCTGCTTCTGGTATTCCATCTAGTTTGGATATGATATTATTCACTGAATATACGCCCTGCAGATAACAGGAAACACACACAAAGCAAGTTCACTATAAGTGATTCTTCTGCCAAAATAATATAAAAAGAGTAACTTAATAACCATCTGTAGAGCAAATCTGTACTTAGCCTTTAAAATCAGAATTAGATCTCTTGAGTTATTGAAGATTTATGCTAATATATGAAAAATCAGAATCCAAAGACCAGAATATGTGTCTGTTCATGAATGCAGATTGATTATGCGCATACACACATTACATCTTACATGTTAATCACTGAAGGTATCACTGTGTGCAATGTCCTGTTCCACAGGGCAGTGAATGCCTATATTCCATCACAAAGATGCTCCAGTAATTATGTTTCAGGTGGTGTGAGTTCACCCCACATCATAGATAGGCACGACAGCTTACCTGGATATACTTTCTCCATTATGCCTGAACACTGGTCACATGGACTGCCTCAGGAGCTGCTGTTCTGGGGGGTGAAAGAAGTTCTGGAAGACTTTTTCAGCTCTGCTTTTTTATTTTATTAAAAAAAAAAATAAAATTAAGATTGAGTCCCTTAAATATGGATCTGGAATCTCCTATCTGACTTTACCTACAGTAGAATCTTCACTGTAACCAGTAACCCAATGGAGTAAATGATTCCCAGCAGCAACAAAATGTTGCCAATTTTCTTTGTTTGAGGTCAATTGTTTGTTTGGTTTTTTAGCAGAAGGTATTTAGAATTGACCACAAATTCTGGGAAATCAGGCCTTGCTCTCTCTTTCATCTATTGTTCTTGTTTATCAAGAGGTTATTTAATTTCTTGAAAAGACTTTAAGGGGGCATTTTTAGGAGAAAAAATGCAACTATTTCTACACTTACTTTTATTCATTGAGCCACCAGTACACAACAGGTATCCTGGCTCTACTAAATATGTAAACCAGAAATTTTCAGAGTTTGGGGTTTAGAGGTTTTCTAGCAACTCTCCTGTGATTCTAAACCTGCTTTTCTAAACTTCCATTTTGATCACTCTCCATGAGAAGTTTCCAAATTCTTTACATCTGTAAACTCCTAAAAATGTTCAGATGGAAATGTGGCCCCCTGGGGTCACAAATTTCAGTCTACAGATGGGAAGCTTTTGTTTTTCCAAGTTATTTTCCATGGGCTTGTAAAACCTCATCCTTAGATCGACAGGGTTCCATGGACCACAGCTTGAAAACCTCCAAAGTAATTCACATAAAGATTACTCTCTCCTGGCATGCAGGAACAGGTGGTGCTCTGCAGAAGAAGTAGGCTTAGTAAATTACATTCTTACTGTAAAACCGTATAAATGGTACACAGGATCATAAAAAATTTTCAGGACCACAAATCCATCGAAAAGGCAATAGGAATCAAACTCATACCAGTTAACAGACTAATGTCTCAGCCTTGCAGTTATTCCTGCAGGAAACGGAAGGGTCAGGATTTCCTTGGCACATTCAGGACATCGTTGCATGGAGTCCTCAGAGAGGAAAAAGTTATTTCTATGAAATATGACTTCCATGCAGTGAAAATTTAGAAATAGCTGGAACTGGATCAAAAGGGAACCAAATGAAAAATTCCAGAAGGAAAACATCCCTCCGCTACCAAAAATTTTAAATTTCAAATATTTAAAATGTGATGATTTTGACCATCCCTATGGTTGCTTGAAAACAGAGATTTCCATCAAAATGTCAAGAAAAACACTCCTTAAAATTCTAAAATTTCAGAGGTCATGAGATATGGGGAAGAAAAAATAAACAAACATATGACGCCTTTTGTCCCCTCCTGCTTGTCACTGATGAGCCATATGACCCTGTTAGGAGAAAGGTAATGAACCAAAAGGTATAAAAAGCACATCTGAAACTAGCAGAAATTTCCTTTTCTCAGAAATCAACAGCACCAGTGTCACCTTCTGGCTGGATTACCTGGGTTCTAACTCACAGCTCAGAAAACCATCAGCTGGATGACATGTGTGACAATGTGCTCCACCGCCAACCTGACCTTTATCTCCTGTAACCCTGCCCAAGTGATAACCACCCATGGTGGTCATAATGAGTGCATGTAGTCATGATGGCTGCACCCGGCTCAATGTGGTTTTGGGGAGACCGATAACGACACAATAGCCAAGGGCTAACTTGAGCAATACTGGTACTGTGGTCAATATGCAAATATGACTATAGACCAATCATCTTATCCCCATAAATAGTGAACAGCCCAAGAGCCCTTTAAGCTCTCCTGCATGGCAGTGGGCTGCACACCAGGATCTCCCCTTGAGTAGGGACGCTTTTAAGGTTACTTCTTGAGATTCATAGATTCCTTGCCTCAATAGATCCTCGGTAAGTGACTAATAGCATGCTAAACTTTGAAGTCTTAGATAAGTGAAATAAAGGATTAATTGCTCATATATAATCCTTTAGGCATAAATTGTAGACCAAGTCTGGGACTAGGATTGGATGCAGCCACACCTAGACTCCTCTCTGAGAAGAAGTTTAGAAAGCAAGGGGGTCCACATCATGGTATACATTCTGCAACCTCACATTTTCCTCTCTCTCGTGTTCCCTCACAGCCTAACCCCACACTTTAACACATTTTGCTTCCCAAGAACAGGTCTTCCTGCAAGCACTCAAGCCTAGCTTGGGAAGATTCTCACAGCTTTGTCTCAAAAAGCCCTCACAACTCTGGAGCTTCCCCGTTCATCACTGAAGAATGTCCCACCTCTGAAGGAAAAGTCCAACATGTCGGAGATACAAATGACACATCTAACAGCTCTGAAAGCTTTCTTTGGTTTCCTCCATCCCTGCTCATTATTTGGAACACATTGTTTGTTCCCTTTCAGAATTAACCTATGTTAATCTATCGGTCATCTCCCATCCTGTCCTGTGTTGTATTTCTTTTCCAACATTTCCTTTAATCAATATTCCCTGCAGACACACTAAGTGCAGTTCTTTTTATAAATAAATTGGTTGCTCTCACCCAGGAGATCTGACATTCAGACAAACTAAATGTCCCTTTTCATCTAAATAATTTAAGGGATCTGCATCCCTTATCAAAGACTAATATATCAGGCACTGCCAACAAGACACCTTTGTTTTTCTTCAGTGCATATTTAAAATACATTCCCTGCTTGGCAAGTGCTCTGTTGAGAGCCATGGAGACTCAAAGATGTCTCCACAGAGTTGTTGCATTATAGACAATACCAGCACAAGACTCCCCAGGCCAGAAACAGCTGTTGTGATCATCTACCCCAATGTGCAGCCCAACAAAAAGGGAAAAATCACCCAGAATACCAATGACCAGCCAGTGTCTCATAAATGAGCTCATGTAAAACTGCAAAGACCTAAGACTTCCCTCATCTTTGAATAAATTTTGAATTATCCTCCCTGATGAGCTTACATTTTTCATGTAACCAGGAATTTATGTTTTCAGCTTCCAGTCACCAAATATTACATCTACTCAGTTAGCGATGCCTTCGTTCTCAAAAAATCTCTTTCCCATTTCAACTCTGAGAACATCACCTCTGACCTTTGTTTTTTTGAAAAGTTTAAGCTTGAGGCAGGTTTTTCTTGCTTTCCGTACAAGCTGTCTTTGGAATAGTGTTTCTAAATGCTGGATATCAGAGTGAGAACAAACTCCACCTACACAGACACTCCCCACAGAGCTTTTCTGATGTCTTTCCCCCCCTCCTGCAAATGTCACCTCCAGGGCACAGCCCTCTGATCCTCCATCCTTTTCTCCAGTTGTGGATGGACACCGGCTCTGCAAGGCTGCTATGCCAGGGGAAGCTAAGATCTGCAACAGCTTCTGAGGGCAAACTTTGAGGCTGGTTCACTGAGGGAAAAAAAAAAAGCCAAAACTTATGACCCATACAGCAGTCTTTAGATCTGAACTTTGCAGGCTGGATTGATGTCTATGGCCTCATCTTTAAGGTAAGGTTTCCAGGAAGGAGAACCCACAGTGCTGATCAGAGCTGTTTTCTGTACACAGTGCTACTAGGGAAGAAAAATGAAACCATTTCTCCTTTTAGATGCTGGTATCCAGGGTAATACCTCTCTTACTTACAAAAACACCTACAAAGTGCTGGGAAAATCTTCCTGTCTCCTCATCTCTCCCCCTGCCTGTGTGCACCACACCTACCATAGTAGTATTGAAAAAGGTAATCACAAAACATTATCCAGTCTTTAACAACAACCAATATAAGTGCTGAGGAAGGTAGTCAGTACCAATAACTTCAAAAGAAACTTCAGGAGACATCCTACTGCATGACTTCTGAAGCCATGGAGCAAAAAAGCTTATTTTCTTCCAGAACTACAGGGCTGAAAGCAAGTAACTTCCAAAGACAGGAAAGCTGAACCAGAAAAATGAGGAAAGTTTGCTGCATTTTCAGCTCCACGGCCATCTGGCCCCACCTGAAGCCTTTTATTTCATATTTCTTTCATCAAAACTGAAGCTCTTCCAAGCAATGTCTTGGAAACAGAGACAGGAGAACAAATCAGCCTACTAGATGCAACGTGTGTCCTTCTCTCTGCTAGGAACAGAGGGCAGAGTGGCTGACAGTCCTGACGTGGAGATGTGGCTTTTTATGAAATTGGCTCTTAATTGAGAAGGAGACCTTCCGTCATGACCAGGCAGTGCTAAGACTGTGCAACTAATTTCAATCCATTACTGTTAGTGAAAGGGAACTGTTGCCACCTAAACTAATAAGGGAATTTTTCACTGTGTCATTTATATAGTAGAAGGAGTTGTAAAATAGCTCCATGACAGATAGCTGTACTGCTGGAGTTTCCTTAGTTTGTCATTGCACACAAAAGGATCTCAGCCACCATAAAATTAAATGTCTCCACATTGCAATTGTTCAGCAATGAGACAAACCAAATTTTCTGCTAATTGAATGTGCTGAGCTACTTATATATTCATAGAGAGCTGGTGCTTTCAGCACCATCGCGCTCTGGCTCTGCAGGAGACTTCCAAACAGCAGCAGTGAATGAGCAGAGCCGGTGTGGGGCTGGCACAGCCACCGAGTCACCCACAGAGCCTTTGGCATGGGCTGGGAGCCCAGGGTGCCACCTTGGTGGTGGTAGTGTCATGGGTCTCCTTCCTCTCCTTGGGAAGCACAGGTGTATTCTCCAGCTGCAGCCTGTTCTCTGGGGTATGTTTTCTGGACATTGCTCTTACTGCTTTGCAGAAATATGACTAGATGGCCTAAGACAACCCCTGATTCCTCCAGTTCACCAGTGGCTTAAGCTTACTTTTTCCTAGCTCATTAGCCTCCTGCGCTTCAGAGCATAACTCTTCAGAAACCTCTAACATACTTGGAGATTTCTAAACGCAACTCCCCATTACCTGGAACAAAAAAAAAATGCCCCTCACGAATACCTGTGCTCCAGTTTCCTTGCTACAGTGGGGACACTCTCTGGGTTGATGTGAGCATCCCACAGAGCACTGGGATCCTCTCCCACCAGTCAGGGTCATGAAGCAAACACCCCCTAAATGCCAAATCTCAGAGTCTCATTCTACATGCTAAATTAGATTTTCCCAATGTTTGACAGCCACTGACATCCTTGCTTTGAAATCATATCCCTCTCCCCGAGTCCTGTGACCTATGTTTGTCCAAGTTTCCTAGATCTGTATTCTCCTAAAGAGCTGCTGTAACACTTGGTGCCTGCGGTCAGAACCCTGTGAAATATCAGGGCCCTAGTTCTGTTTCATTCCAGGCTATCCCGGCTCATTCATCAGTGAATTACCCTTGCAGACGTGTCTCTCAAAAGCAGAAAACTTGACACCTTTCATTTGTTCCATTACACAAGAACTAGGAGATAATAAACAGAATAAGACAGAGACATAAGAAGCACAGCCAGCGTGTGGCCACACAGGGGAATTTGCATACTGCTGGCTGACAGGTGACCAGGGTCACACAACTGCATTCTGCAAATCTATTTCATATTCACCGTTGTCAAATTTGCCATGTCAGTATAAGTTCCAAAACTTCTTAATATGCCACTTACAGCCCCAGCTACTAGAATTATCCTGTTTAAAAATTTCCGGCTTTCATTTTCTTTAAGTACTTTTCTCATCTCCATGGTTGCACAGAGCAGCTTGAAGCAAGTATACATTCAACTCAAAATAACATATGTTTAAAAGCCCTTATAATTTCAACCCTCTTATGATCTCTGACTAATAGACTTGATATTTTTTAAAATTTGCATTTGGCCAGGTTGGATTTTATATACGTGTCTGAGAATCTGTATATACATGTGTCTATGTACATGCGGACGTGCCCATCTTTTAGACACAATCTATCCAAATGGACATAGAAGAAAATGAAGAAAAATCTAGCAGTGATTTCAAGGATTAATTTGGGAAGACACCCATTCCAGTTCTATATATTGCATTGTTAAGAATAGAAGCATTTCACAAAAGCCTGAAAGCCCCAGAAAAACAGGCTGCTAAGAAAGTGTGTGCTGTCAGAAACAGACAGACAAACCTCCAGTTGACTTACTATGTGAGGAATCAAAAAGCAAGGGTTAAAGGCTGTTGGAGGCCAAAGCATGACCTTTCTATCCTTTAACAACTATTTTAGACAATACATTTGAGGTAGGTATCTACGGGTACTAAGGTATCTAAGCTTTTTCTGATATCAGATTCCCCAGAAAGATTGATATTGCTGTGGATCTATCCCTACCCTCTGCATATCGAGAGAACAAGTACCAATATAATGCAGTTCCAGTTTCTGTTCTGGAAACTAAATTGCTCCTTGGTCAATGGGTTCCCAGAAGATGAGTTGGGTTCATCAGAATGGAAAATGTGGGTCATTTATTAGTGATGGAATTGATTTTATGCACAATATTTCAGGGAAGTACATTCAGACATTTTGCAGCCCTCCACATCAAGGTGAGTTTTATTTTCTATATACAACAGTGAGCTCTGCTGGGATTTGCATGGGCTGCCAAAAGGGCTCTGTTCACACTGGTCATGCATTAATCCACTGATTAGTCAGTCACAACACTTTATTTCCACTGCATACCTTCATTATTATCTTTTATTCTTCCTGTATTTTGGGAGTATTATGGGGATCTTTTATTAACACATATACACAGGGATGAAATTCGATCTCTTTAATTTATTATCTATTGTATTTCGAGTAAACCCTTCTTTGTAATATCCAGGCAGCACCCTGGTGGTAAATCTCCAGTGCTGAAAGACATTACAGAACTGCAAAGTATTCTTTATTAAATGTTTTATTTTATTACCAAAACTCTTCAACTGTCCTTAATATATTTTTCAAGCAGTTTTCATTTGGCAGGGAAATGACTGAGCCTTGCAAAGCTTTTGTCTTAGTGCTTAAACAAGTGAAATCCGTATTCACTCCCAGGTACACAATGTCCTATGGCTTCCGATAACAGACATTATCCACAGTTTCACTGGTTGTTATGGAGAGGGTCACTGAAACGCACTTGGTAGCCTAGAAATTGAACATGTCCAAAGGATCTCATGAAGAATGGCTGGGTCTTACAAAACGGGTTCAAGATTTGGCCAAGATCTCACCTAGAGCAGGATCTGTCATGGAGGGAACTGCATCTTCTAAAGGTAAGAAGCAAATGAAGCAAGGACTTATGCAGAAAGGCACACATTACTTGAGCAGTGAAAGCTGAGACACTGAAGCCAGTGGGGTCTTTCGGCTCCAAGATACCAAAGGTAGCTTTACTCACTGCAAGCCTTGCTCAGTATGAAGCTTTTCTCCAGGATGTAAAGCAACGCTCAGGGCAGCCTTCAGCTGCAGAAGTACAACTTCACTATGGCCTGACCTACCATGAGGTGTTATATTGTGCTTGCCCACAGCTGTTTGTGGTGTGCAATTTCTTAAGCCCAGTTTTACAGAACCATCTCAGAAACTCTTCGAACACTGGAGCCAGAGCGAAGCTGCAAGCCTGTTTATTGATGAGCTGCTCCTCAGAGGGACTAAGTGAAATTACCTGTTGGGAAAGACCTCACTAAATGTAAGAGTATCAGCTGGGCTCAACATATTTCTTATCCCCTCTGATAGCCATTCTGACTGTCACTTTGACACAGTGTAGTATATTATTGATGTGTTTCTGTAAAACAAGCTGAAAAATACTGGAATTATTCTATTCCGTTCTTGGATTCTTTGGAGTGGAATTGTCTTTCCAGACTTTCTAGATGTTTTTCTTTTACTTAGCACCATTTAGCAACCATAAGGATTAACCACCTCACAAAGGAACTAAGCCTCATGTCCGAATGTTTGGGCCAGGGAATTTTTTTAATATTTAACCAGTATTTATCATATGATACATGCACTGCCAGAACAAGTCTCTCTAACCTCTTCAATCTTCAGTTTCCTAGATGAACTGTTTACTTATTAGCCAACATGGTAATTTCTCCTAAATGTTCTACCACTCTTATAATTCACATATTTTAAGTGGTAAAAAAGAGATTAAATGTGTCTTATGAGGCCTATAAGGAGCCAGGAATTTACAGGAGGTAAACCCAGGAGTCCTGAGTCTCATTCTGTGTCTTACACTCCAAGACCACAGCAATCAAACCCAAGATACTCCTTCACTGACAGCCTCCCCATGAAGCTGGAAGCTGTACTGTGATGCCACAATTTTAGCAACTTTTCTTGCCAGTATGGTGTCTTTAAGATTTCAGAAAGAAAGCTCAGGCAACACACTGAGCGAAGGGCTCATCTGTTGTGTCCCAGGGGGATCATGCGGTCCCTGCCTCTCTGCGTGCCTTTGCTAGGAGTAAGCGAGAGCAACCTGCCAGCACTGTGCCTATGAAATCCAGCAACAAGCCTCATTTTCAAGTGATGTAACCACTTCTAAAATGTCAGAACAACCTAGGAAATTAGCTTTTGTGTAAAGAATAGCTGCTGAGGTTGAAACCCTGCAAGGCTGAAGCGATGGTGCTCAGGAGTAGGTCATATGCCAGAGACACAGCCAAGGCAGTTTTTTCTTTTTCCTTACAAAGCTGACAGCCCACACAGGTTGGAGTACCAAGAAGCAGTAGGGTCCAGCAGGACTCCCAGCTGAGGGCAATAAGCAGAAAGCCTTGATTTCTGACTTGTGCTTTTTCACACCCATCTTCCTGTCCTTTTAGATGAGAATCTAAGAAAACATTTATTCCCAGGAGAGGATTTACCACAGAGGCTGGGGCATGTTAAGGAGACGTTTGCTTTACACCATTTTTAAGTTCTAGTCTCCCACTTCTTTTCTATGCCCTGGCATCCCCGGTTCTCCCCACTGGAACGCTGCAGCTCCAGTCCAGTCATACCCTACCAGCAAGCAGTGAAGTGGGAGACGGTACCTGCTGTGGGAAGCATAAAGACAAATTGCAGGTTTACCCCTGCCATGCGTCCTGGCACAAGGAGATGCAGGCATGAATGGGTGATGGCAATTGAACAGCCCTTTTCCCACCAGGGCTGTGTCTGCTGGGTGTTCCTTTCAAGCCAGGTTACTGCAGCCACCTCTTACAGGCTGTAGCTGCAGCCCAAAGCGACTGCCACACAGAGGCACCAGCTGGTGAGAAGCAGAGCTGCCTGTCCACTCCATGAATTGGGCAGCCCTGAGCACACCAGAGCTGGGAACAGGGCCCCTTCCCTGACACCACTCTGAAATGGAGCTCCTCATTTTCGAAAAAACCCATAGATCAAGCCGTGGCTATGTCAACATCTGCATTTTTCCCCTGTGAAACACATATTTTGCACTTGCAATGTCTCTGCTGCCCGAGGACAGTGCAGACCCCAAGGCCCCCAGTGCAACCCGTGGGAGCTGGAGAGAGAGGGTTATCCAGCCAGGGGACCAGGTAAGGACTGACCCCCCCAGAGAAGACCACCTCCCCTGGATGGCTTTCCCCTGATGAAAAACCTTTTCCCTGAAAAGTTTCACTTACAATCCAAACACAGTTTCTGTCTATTCTCGTTTCTCCTCACCAGAAAAGCCCTGCATTTAACAAAGCCTTGAAAAGAAGGAGAGAAAAGGGCCGGACGTGTCAAAGGCTACTATTATTACAGCCTTTATGTGAAAGGCACAGAGGAAGGTGGCTGTTTAAATTTCTCGGACAGACAGACAATGATAGGTAGCAGATGGATGGACAGGCTCCCGCTGGGAACAGACAATGAATTTAATTTTCTTACAGCACTGTCTACTGCAGAACGGGGATGATACTGCAGTACGTGTGCCAAGTTCCCTTCGCTGGAATGGATCCTGCACAGACTGGACTCTCGCACACAGCATAGATCTTTATATACTAAACAGGAAAGAAAAAGGGCTGACTTACAGCTTTTGTCTTCGAAATCCATTCATAGTAAAAATCTAACAGGAAAAGGAAGACTGTCCCACTTTTTGCAGCGCCAGGAGATGCTTCAATATAACCAGTCCCTCAAGACACTTCATGGGTTTGTACAGAAATTGCTTTTCTCATCACTGAAGCACAAACGCTCATTCAGAGAAAGTTAGCGAGCACTGAGCAGCGCACGCAGCCGCAGCTTATGGCTGACAGCGCAGGAAGCATCACCCGAAAGGGGACACCCCCGCAGCTCCCTGTCCCCAGCCCCTGCCCTGGGGGGGCGAGGCTGGGATTCCCACAGCTGATCCTGATCTTCTTAGCTGGGGAGAGCTGATTAAAACTCCCAGGGCTGCAGCCCTCCCCTTTGCCAGCAGTCCCCTTGCTGTGGCAGCAGCCGTTCCCTGCCTCCCTGCACAGTCACATCCAGCCACCTGCAGTCAAGGTGAGATATGAGAGACACAGGAAAAGGGGGGAGGGAGGAGGTTTGCTTGAGTCATCCCAGGGACTGCAAGGCCTTTTAAATGATGTTGCCAGTTTGAAAACGGGTGAAAACGGGTTTAGAGCCTTTCAATGGCAAATTTTATGCCTTTCAATGGCAAAAAAGGTGCTCCTTTTGCTCTCTCTGAAATAATGCGTGTACATACACATAAATATCTCCAGGCTGCAGCCAACCCCATCCATCCCCATCCTGGAGCTCCCTATTAGCTCCAATATCCTGGCATGCAGCCTAAGACCTTTCAAGTGAAGCATTTGGGAATGATCGGTTGGTTTACTATAAGAAAAATAATTCCCTGGGCTGGGGGAGACAACTCAGCAATGAAGACTAACATAATCCACCTTTGCCTGCATTTCAGCTTCAGGTTGTTTCCTAAATGAAATACTTGCAGAGTACAGGGATGGCGGATACTCCTCACCAGGGCCTGATCTGGAGACAACATCATCCTCATCATGGCCGTCTAGATTGTCCTGTTGAGGTCCTGCCTTCTCACATGAAAGCAATTAAAACACTAGAGTTTCTTTCCCACGCGTTTTGTGCTGTTAGGATTCAAACTACCTGTTTGTCACCTCAAACCTGAGTGTCAAATCCATCTCCCACTGTGGCCCTTGCAATGCCACTGACTGCCCCCAGCACTGGAGGCATCCTAAGTCTCAGTACTCAGGACCAGCTAAATATCAACTGTGACTCTCAGGGTACCCCCTGTCATTTAAAAAATAAAATAAAAAAGGAGAGCACTGTCCTCAATGTAAACAATTAACTCCTTCAACTCTGGAAAGTATTTTAGTATTAAGGCAACTGATGCTAATAAATCCAGAAATGCAAAAGTTTATACGGCTGAAGGTAAGATGTGGGAGGGTACAGAGGTGAGGGAATTAACATGGAAACCCACGTGAACTCTTTTGCAGCCTCTTCCAAGAATGACACTTCTAATTGATCCCTTTCCTTCCCATGAGAGTTCTAGCCCTTCCCTTCATGCCTCCGGACCCACGCACATTGCAGTATTTGAAATCTGCGTGCCAGCCATCCACCTGCCCAGCCTAGCAATGGTAGCTCTTACTTGTGATTCACACTGGTGAAGTTAACAGGATGCTTTCTATAGGCAGTACGTACAGGGAGTGAGCAAGGTGAGCAAGTCTGAGCTTGGAAATGCACTTAAAACATTATTGTCCCACATTATGAGACACCAGAAATTGAGCATTCACTTGAAAGGCTTCTAGCACATCAGAGTGATCTCTGAGCAGCCCAGAGTTGAACTCTGAGGTCTTGGCTTGCCCTGTTTGTGGGGAGAATGGTGCAGGTCTGTGTGTAGTGCACTCAGGTCCCTGTAGACACATCTCGGAGTACACCTGCAGAGGCAGCCTTAGCTAGGCTGGATCTGGTGACCCACCACTGTGATCTGCTCCACTCCAGCAACAGCTTATACACACCACAGTTTAATTACCAACAGACATATTGTTCCTTAGAGATCATGCCAGCTGCTAAGATGCTAATGGTAGAGTGCGCTCTGGTTTGCAGCAGAATTGAGGAGTCCATGTGTACATCCTTTGAGCACATGTCCTGCTTCCCATGCCTTTGCTCACATTCCCATAGACACCTTCCAACAAGCACCCAATGTCAACATCTAAAACAAGAGAAGGTCCATAACTGCTCAAAAATATTTGCACATCCCCTGATCATTTGCTCCCACTTTTGCTTTATAATAAAGAGAAAAAGGACAAGGTTAAAGAAATGAGATGTGAAAACTGACCTTCCCTATAAACTCCATAGGCAGAAAATGAGGCTAAGCAGTAAATTAGAAAGTACCTGCCAGACCTGCCCTCCCAGATCATCTGGAACCACAAGGGAGGAATAGTAGCTATTGCCAAGGCAATTCTATTTTATGTTGATCTCAAGGTACTAGTGAGTGTACATGGCTAGAAGTGAAAATGGGTATGGAGGAAGTGGAACCTCATGTGCTGTCACTGATTGTCCTTCCCAAAGAGATTACAAGTTTCACTGGGAAAAAAATCTGAATTCTTTAGAGTGGCAGTGACTCCTAAGAACAGGAGGGCCTGGATCCTCCCAGAAACTCTCATTCTCACTAGAATGACAGAAGATTTTGGTGTAATCCTGCAACTAAAATCCCCTACAACACATCCATCACCAGCCTGGTTTAGATTTCAAATTACGATAGATGCCTCCCATTTTCATGCACAGCAACTATTTTCATAAGGGAATTGGAAAGCACGAACTGAAGTTGCAAATACTGTTTGACTTCTGGAGGGGTGTTTTTTTTTTTTTAATTTTCTTGCTCAGTACAAAGAAGATCTTTAAACTTGCAAGTTGAAGTCATTTGTCTTCATGATGCCAGCTGCTGACCACAGGGAAAAGGTCACTGCTATTACCAATGACAGCATCCCAGCAGATCATCCTCTCTTAGCATTTTTCCTCCTTCATTCCTTCCTTCAACAGAAGGTCAAGCATCACCTCTCCTCCAGGGAGGAGAGACTACTAACATTTTGTCTTTGCATTAGGAACAGTTAATGGAAACGGCAGTATATCACCCTTCATGTTCTCATACAGAAAGTTACAGAGAGCAAAGACCATCTGCTTGTCTGGACTCCCATGAGGAGCCGTAAGGGAAAGAAGTTTTCTTCTTCACATAAACCTCAAATTTGAACCCACAGCATTACCAAAAGTCATGGTCCAAGCCACTTTCATTCCTAGCTTGGAGGAGATGCTGTTGGAGTCTTTTGCATGGCATTGTTAGCAGTGGCATATCAGCATTTAACAAATGTTACAAAACCACTGTACTAGCTACTGTCACAGATCCTAACAGGAACTTAAAGAACTTATGGTCTCAATGTACAGGACAAAGTACAAGTGGCAAACCCCAAATCAAATGGTTGACTGATATCACATGGCAAGGCCATGCCACTGCTAGACACAGTCCTACCAACTCACCAACTGCGTTGCTAGCTATCCCTAGGACACCTCCCAAACTTGTAAAGCTTGTCACCTTTTCTGGGATTAGACCTGTAACAGGGTGGTGGTGGAACTGAAGAGTTGTTGCCTGTGCAGGAAGATGCAGAATGGGATTGTCCTGTTGGTCTATGCAAGATTGATACAGAAATGTGGGGCCAGAAAATGGGAAGTGATTAGGATGAGTTATATCCTCTCTCTGTTTCTTTTTCAGACACATTCTGAAGTCAATAGATAATACAGAAAACAAATTCAGGCACAGGGTGAAACAAAGGGGAGAGCATCTGTTGTTCATTTTAGTGTTCAGCCCAGCCCAAAGCACAACAAAAAGTTTTAAGGTTTCTGACAAAGAGCAGTGATGGTAGTGCAGTACAGCTGCCAGCTGTGGAGCTGTGTTAATGAATTTCCCTCTCTCTCAGAGATTAATGTATGCCACAGACTGGCAGTATAACATATTTGAAACCCCATGACACTGTTCATTGAATTTTTTATGCAAAGATGATGGTTCTTCTCATATTTATCACCTCATTTTTGTTATTATAAGGCATTTCATTTGCAAGGTATGTGGCATGAAACAAGATCCACATAGACTTAGATGAAGGCATATTTAAATAGGTTATGTTTAAATAGCATCTAAGTAGGTGACAGGTTGTGTTTAACATGTTTAAATAGGCTATTTACTTTTTATCAAGTTTAGTACTTAATCAAACGGTTTGCTTGGCAGGTATAGAACAAGCGTCCCCAAGGCAGTACGAGTCAGAAGGTAGAAAGATTACCTTTTCCGTTGCTTCTGTGGTGATAAAATTGCTCATAGACTTTTCACACATACATTGGCCATTCAGGAAAATCAGGAACCTCATCTGTCCTAAGATGTTTTATTCATTTGTTTTGTTGTTTTGGGGTTTTTGGTTTTTTTTTTGTTTTTTTGTTTTTTTTTTTAAAATGGCGAGCCATTTGGGAAGTCAGCTGCTAGCCACGCCTGCTGGCCCCCGGAGCTGTCCCGCAGCCCTAGTGCTGACGCCCGCTCGGGCCCCAGGCGCAAGGCAGCCTTATTGAGTGTCACCTGTCCTCTCAGCTTCGTCACTGCTCTTCTACATCTAGGGGTGCAGAGCAAAAAAAAAAAAAAAAAAAGTCTTGCTTCTGCTTTTCTAATTTAAATATTTTTTCCGATGGAGAAACTGTTTCACAAGGCAGGTGCAAACTGCCTTCATTCAGAAAGAGTAGATTCAAATGCTGGAAAATGACAAGGCTATTAGCATCTGTATACCTCCCATCATACATGATACCCCCAAGTTTCAGCTCATCAGGAATTACACAGTCATACATTAATTCAACTTACCCCTTGTTTTTACCAGAAGTGTTTGCAGACTTATCAATTGCTTTCTTGTTTATGTACCAGCACACAGAAAAATGTGGGACGTGAGAAAATTAGTTTCTGAGTAACACCAGCAAGTGAACAGTGAATCTACCTTTAAAGAGAAGGCTCATTTGTAGGGTGAAAACTATAAATGATCACTGACCAGCAAAAAACTCCACATTTCTTTCCTCTACTTTTCCTGAGCCTTCTCAGAATTCTTTGAGACAAGACTGTCACATGAAGAGGGAATGAGGGTGGGGGAAAACTAATATAGATTTGCCTTTCAGAAATATTGGAAATAAAGGTTATTGAACATTGGTACATGCTCAGGTCTCCTGAGAATGCGTTTATTAGATATTTCATCACCTCCACCTGTCTAAGATTAGATGACCTTGTGCAGTTACAGTTCCTTATTCTATTCTTCTCTAATATTTTTTCTTTCTTTCTTTAGGCACAGGAGAAGGGTGCCATGAGAAAATAAAAAACTTTCTTGGTGATTATCAGTATGTGCTATGAAAATAAAGAGAGCTGATTGGCTGGTACGAAAGAGTCTCATAATTCCTCCTCTTTTTCCTCTTTCCTTCTGGTCTACCTATGCCATATTCAGAAGGGGTCATTGCCTTCCTGTCAATTCCTAATCCTTTGTTCAATGACACAGCTGTGACGTCTAGGCTGGGGAAGAGGTAGGAAGCAGGATATTGTGACTTACTAACCAAATATGTAATTTTTTTATGAACAGCTTAATTTCTTTTTCTTTGTGTCTCTAAGAAACCAATGAGTACTCAGTTGTGTTTTCTTCCATCAAGCTTTGAGGACTGACATAGGTTTCCTCTTGCTTTACCTGAGATTGCTTTGAGGGCTTATACTAAAATAATGAGACATTTTAAAAACTTCCAACCTACCTGAACTCATCTGTTTCAGACACTTAGCTGTGTCCCTTTGATCCCCTCTCACTGGGAGGGGAAGTGGATTTGAAAGACAATGTAGCTGGTTAAAAAAAAAAAAAAAAGTTCTTTTCTCTGAGGCCGACTCACTTTATGTTCCACTTTCTGGAGAAATAGCCTCTAAAATAGCAGATAAGAGTCTGAGCTTCCCGTCTCACTCAGGGAATTCTCCTTTTATGTTTGCCTTATAAATACTGTTTCTTATTTTAAAGCATGTGAAAGACACAGAAGAGACACAGCCAGTCTTTGACAGAAATACAATTATTAAACCAAACCTTTCCATGGACTAAAACAAGAGCTCCACAGCCTTGTGGGGCACTCAGAGCATTAGTGGGGAACCAGACCTTGTCTCAGCACTGCCATGCTATGTGACCCTGGATGGGCCATTCCTCTTCCTGTACCTTGGTTTTATCTGCTTAATCCAGATTACTATAACTCCCCATTTCAGGGAGGTACCTATACGGGAAATCATAGAAAGAGTTGGCAATAACCTCTGCCATCAAGGGACCTTCATGCAGGGTAAACATCTCTTTCTGCAGAATCTGGCTCTATAGCTTTTGTTTGCCTTTAGGTAGCTCCCTTGGGAAGCTTGCAGGCTTTGATCCCACCATTACTCCTCCTCTAACGTGGAAAGGGCTTAGAAAAAGAGACAGCACCTCTCATGAAGCTGCAATTCAGCCTGAAGATCTGTTTGAAGCAAGAGACTGACTGAAAGCTGCTGAGGTGCCCTGGTCAAGGTCTTCTTCCCTGCTCAGGACCCCATGCAGGTGGGGTATGAAACATCCTTGCGGGGGGCAACACACCATTCTCCTGGGCATGAAGGCAGGTGATGCTGTGCCACAAGATGAGAGCAGTGCATTACTTTGTTTCTTTGTTGCTCAGAGCCTGCAGCTCCTTGGAATACAGTCTGTAGAGATGCCCTTGGAAGGTGAATCAGGCAGAGCTACTGTTTGCCAGTACCTGTTGTGAGGCATCTCCCTTAGTCTAAATAGTTAGATAGTTTAAGAGCTATTGGACATTGGGCCAGGTTTTGGAAG
Organism: Fratercula arctica; assembly: GCA_947846985.1. Classification (NCBI taxonomy): domain Eukaryota; kingdom Metazoa; phylum Chordata; class Aves; order Charadriiformes; family Alcidae; genus Fratercula; species Fratercula arctica. Next base: position 38,315,793 of record CANTUZ010000006.1, read on the forward strand.
GATTGCTGCTGCTTAGGCCGTAATCTCTCTGCCTCTCATTTGTTCTCATTTGCTTCAGTGAGCAGTGCTCATGACAACTCTGTGGCAGCACATCCTTCAAAGGCCAGCGGCCAGATAAACAAACTGGACTACTATATATTTCAGCAGCAGGTCTCAGCCAAGAAAGGAAAGTGCTCGAGTCCTTATAACTGCTTGTTTAATCTCCAGAGAGGGGAAGGAAAGGTATAACTACCTTCCTCCTTGCAAATCTTCAGCCCTTAGAGGTCATTGTTATCTAAGAGAAGAGCCAAGACTTTTGTGACTGCCCAGGGAGGAAGGAGTGGAGCAGGGTAAACAAGGGTGAGCACTAGGGGAATGGAGGCATTGCAGGAAAAGGGGAAAAAATAAGAAAGAGTTAAGTTACAGGGGAAATTCCCTTTTCCAGCCCAGATTTTATATCAGGGTGAGGCAAGGAGAAAAGGAGCAGGACCACTGGAGACTTATGAGAGCAAGCACTGCACTCCAAGCTGCTGGGGCAGCACTTGGGGAGGTATGTCCAAACACATTGCAGAACTTATTCTAGCTGCAAGTTCTGCAATTAAAGTGTGAGGCTCCCCCAGTGAAAGCTACCAATCCCATCTGCAGTGGTTTAAACTACAGAAACCTCTTCAAGCCAGTGTGATCAGTGACTGAGGAAAGTTTTTGTTTGCACAGTTATCTCACTGCATTCACACTTGCTGCAGCAGGACTCCTCTCTTCCCTAGCTGGACTATCTGTAGTCATCTTAATAATATAATGCAGAAGTGAGAAAATGTTATGGTTTTGCAATATAACCTGTGCCTGATTACAAAGCAAATTTGGCCTTTGTATTAAGGTAACCAAAGCACTATAAATTTCTAGGTGAAGAATAAACCCTTCTTAGAGCAAAGCAAGGGTGTTCAAAGACATTTGTCCCCATTTAATTAGATTTCAAAAGTGGGTTTAAATGAGCTTTAAGCCTCCAGACTGCTGGGGAAGCCCAATATTTTACCTCCGTGCCTTGTGATGATAAATAACCTTAATGCCTATTCTTCCACACAGAGTTCCCACCTTCTCAGGGACAAGCGAGCAGTGTATTTATGTTATTGATTGAAACAACAGTTTAGTCTGCCACTTGGTTTGAAAGGATCTACCTGAAAGCAATCAATCCCGTTGAGGTCCATCTCCCAGCCAGTGTGTGACTGCCACCTTCACTGACAGCTACACCTCCCTCCCGAGAGAGCCAGAGACCTTTAAGACAGCAATGCAGATTTAGGCACTTATCCAGACCAGTCCGTTACTCTCTCCAGACCACTGGGGACCTCTGTGTGATCTTCATTGCACACTGGGGAAAAATCACGATAAAAGAGAAGCAAAGGACTTGTTCCTTCCCTTCAGAAATACCCTCCGTGCAGGCAAAGCACAGCTTACAGGTATCTTCTGATGATGAGGGGGAGAGATGCAGAGCTGCACGCTTGCACTTCCAGGCATGTCTCAGAAGTGGGATTTTAACAGGGTGGGGGAATACCTCTGAACAAGCTTGTTATTCTCCCCATTTCATTATCTAAATGTCCCTGGCTGTGCAGCAACGGCATAAAGAGTTTGGGGGATGACTTAATTTGCTGGAGATTTCATCTGGGTAGCTGCAAGAACAGGGCTGTGATTTCTCTTATGTGACACAATAGCAGCTGCTCAGCCCCAGCTCTGACATGGCTCTAGCCCAAAAGAAATATGAGGCTCTCATTTACATCAGTTGCATTTTTGCTTCAGAAAGAAAACAAATTCACTAATACAGCAGGATAAATCCCCCCCAACATGTACATAGAAACATCTGCCTAGGATAAGAAAGAGAAACTATACAGCGGTTATTAAGGAATAGGAAATATTTCCATGGATTGACAAAATTAGTCTGTGACCCCTTAAAATCATGTCAGATTAAGTCATTCTGGTGTAAATTCCATATATTCTAGGTAACCAAAGCACTTTGTCTGACTAGTACTGTTATGACCTTCAAGAAGACTCACATAGATATATGCGTACACGTGTGCACCTTTGGGGTCTAATTCTGACCAAGTTACACCCGCCTAGTTTAAGTCCTGGTTTGTGCAGCACATGCAAACAAAGTGAGTTAATTCCTTCTCTTGAACCTGAAATGCAGCTGCCTGCCAGCCTCAGACATGTCTGAGCACGAGTCATCCCAATGGTCTGAATTGGGCAATTCAGATAAATTGTCCTTAGTCCTCAGGCTCTAAGCTCTACTGAGAGCAGGGGTGTTAAATTCCTGTGTCTCCTCACCGCTAGCTCTTAAAGTCCTTTACAGAGGTCTTCTGTTATTTCTGTCTTTATTCCTCTGTCCTCCCTGAATCCCACGGCCAAGCCCGTATCACTCCTCCCTCAGCTCCCTCTTAGCCTGGAGTAGGTCAGAAAGAAAAAAAGATGTATTCCTTTGGAGAAAAAAAAAAAAAAAAACAAACCAAAAACAAACAAACAAACAAACAAATAAAAAAAGAGGAAAACAACGAGGTCTTATTGAGTTTGGAACTGTTCAGTCTTTCCTTATTTATTTGAAATTATTTTTTTTCAATCTGTTTTCAGTTTCTGGAGAAAGTCAGCCCTATGAGACCACCCTCAAGTGAATCAGCACAGGATGAAGCGTTACCCTGGAGCAGATACAGGAGGTTATAGGTCTTTGCACAGGGCAAAGCAGAGAGCTCAGACTTTTGAGAGGGGTAAAGGAGGAGCTGTGGTGGTAGAAACCAGCCAGCTTCCACCAGATGCCCTAAAAAATACACAGCAATAGGAGATGGGTAACACCCTACACTGACTAGTCAAAACTGAATAACTTCAAACCATTCTAATTTCTTTTTAATGGAAGAACAATAGGTCTTGTGGGTAGAGAAGTACAAACATCACTGTATCCTGACTTTTATAGGTGCCCATCACTGTCCCATTCATGTTGCCATAGGTAAGTTATGGAAACATCAACAGGTAGAGCTGTGATGAGGCAGAGGAGGCTGGAAAAAGCAGACTCCAGGAGTCATTTTCAATGGCTGCTGTCAAATCAAAAGGCAGTATCTGCAGATGGCAGCCCTGGTCTGCTGTCACTGGAGGTTTCCAGTACAGAAAGGGATAAAGAAAGGACAAACGTGCTTGCTAAATCTGCAGATACTGCTAAGCTGGGAAGACCTGTGAGCATGTTGTGGGACAGAAATAATTCAAAATAGTCTTGACAAACTACTGAAAGTTTTAAACAATGTAATTCAATAAAGGACAAGCAGACAATGTCTGAATTTCATTGGGAATAATTCACTGGCATTAAGGCAAACTAGGGAGCTAGAGCCCAGGCAGCAGGGCTGAAGCAGGGAGGATCACGAGTTAGGGAGGTCAGACGGCTGCTGTAAAACCAAAAGGCAGACACTGTCCAGGGCTGCAGAATCCCCCGTGCTGCCCAGATAGCACAGTTCGAAAGTCTTCCTCTTTACTCAGCTCTGCCAGAGTCTTGAGTTCTGGAACCACAGCCTAGAAATGTGTGGATGAACTGCAGAGAAAAATGGTCAGAGGTATAGAAAATTCTCTGTGCTGTGAAAGGTTGAAACAGGAGCTGTTCAGCTTAGGAAAAAAAAAAAAAAAAAAGAAAAAAAAAAGAGAGGAGAAGCACTTAATGCTCTGCAAATAAAAAGTTACTACAGAAGAGAAGTTATCAGGTTTTTTTTGTGGTGGTCTGGGCAAGAAGCAATGGGCTTGGACTGCAGTAGAGGAAATTCAGAAACAATTCCAAATATTTAACCAAGCAAAATGGACAGAGAACAACTAGAATTGCCTGTACATGAGAGATCTGGATTCTGCAGCCATAAGAATCTTCCAAGAACAGTTTAGAAAAGCATCTGTCAGAGGCACAGCAAGGTGAGTCAATCCTGCCTTTAAACATGAAGAAAGGCAGAGACTCATGGCCTTTCCAACCCAATTTTCTGCAGCTCCTGTGACTACTATTGTTAGTACTTGCCTCACTAAAATGGAACAGTTTCTCATCTTCCTTGAACATACTTTGCCAAAGACAGAGCAAAGAAAAAACGCATTTTAATTGGAAACTTCTCCATTCACCTCCCGTCCATCTCCCACAAAACAGAAAAACAGTCAAGTCATCTCTTCCTAACCACATTCTCCCATGAGGTTTTTGTAGAGAGGAAAAAACCCAAATCCATTAAAAAAGTAATATTGCTTTTCTTATTGAAATGAAAATAACTAAAAAAGTTCTTTTCCCCACTGAAAAATAAAGGGGTGAAGGGAGGAGCAGCAGACAGGCTTTATGGAGGCATTTATCTCTGAATTCATCAAGATACCAGTGATACTAGCTTTGGGGAAGGAGATGGCCCTGTGTGCTTAACAACCCAGACTAACGCTGCAAATTGGTGAAGGCTTTGAAGTATAGCAGACTCCTGTAACCAGTGGAAACTCTGGTGCGGATGTAGGGTGGATTTATGTAAGCAGAAAGTAATTTCCTTCTCAGGCAAATTCAGCTCAAGTATTTCTGAAGGCTGCAAAATTGGCTTCAGAAAAATCTCATGAGTAGCAGCTTCAAATGGATTATTCAAACATTTTACATTTATACTACAGTTTGCAACAAGCAAGGGGTTTTAATAATGTATATCTTTATTCCAAGAAGAGAGTTGCCAAATTCAAATTGGGGGCCAGATTTTCCTAAAGGAAGCAGAGAGCTGAGGCTTTTCTTTGGGACCATACTGAACTAATTCTGAAATCTAATCATGCAAACTCTTTGCTGACATTGACTTCATGTCTCCATTCTGCAGCTGGTCAAGAAGAATGATCTTAAACTTTTATATACACACATACACCAAAAAAAAAAAAAAAAAGTGCGTTTGTTTCTAGCTGATTCCACATAAAATCCTTTTTGCAAATATTGATCTGAGAATTCTGGCAAGAACCAAAAGCACTAACTGAGGCCAACTGAACTATAACAGAAAAAAGTAAGAATAGGGCTAGAACCAAAGCTACATGAAAGTTTTTCTGCCATCACTCTTTTAAACTGCTCCCAACAAAATTCATGAGTCTGGAGAACATTGAAAACTCACATGCAAGCGCTGTCCACAGTCATCGATCACATTATTTTCTGGGCTAGGCAGAGGCTTGGGCTGCAACATTTTTCTCCTCCCAGCCATGTCTTGGATGACTGGTGAAGCTCTCAGACTTCACCTGGTCTGGAAAACAAGCCCAGAAAACAGTTCCAGCTATCAGGGAAGTCAATCACAAAACAGAATTTGTCTTTGTGCAGACAAATCCTGAGAATTTTGCATCACACTTCCCTCACCAAGTCCCTCTTTCTAGAGGTTATTGGTACAAATGATAAATAGGCCTTTACACTGCCGCTTTATAGTCCCACGCACACATCGCCCTTACTGGTGCTGTCAGGATCTTGCAGCAGCTCGGAGAGCAGAACCAAGCAGAACTCCAAGGATCAGAGCACGCTAATTACTACTCTGTTTCCCCCTCATTATTTTCTAATAAAGACCCCAGGAAAAAAAAATGCTGCCACTTAAGAAATAAGTTATTAAGAGCCAAGACCCCAAGAAATCTATTTGCAGGTTCTCCTGAGGACTCTGTGCTGTTCTAGCTGTCAGAGATGAATGACATTCTGCAGAAAGAGATGAGAGACCTCAAGACAGCACTAGAGTAGCTTTATTCAAGAGAATTGAATAATCTGTCTGATATAGTAAATTTTGTAATGACCTGATGAATCAGAAGGAAGAGTCTGAAATACTACAGGAGAAAGGGACAGGCAGCAGCTAACTTGCAGCTGGCCAACAATGTGCATCATCTCAGGCGATGGTTATTCTGTTTGCAACTGTCTCAAGAGGTTTTTAATTCAACATTTTACCCTTTTCACTAGACACATTCCCAGCTGGAACAAAATGAATTGTCCTTAGCTATCAAAGTGAAAATTAAAAAGCACCAGCAAGGCTTGCCTAACATCTTAACGTGTTTCACATCTCTTCCAAACCCATATTATCATCCTGAACAGAACAGCATAATCAATCTTCCTACATACTTTTCAGTGCTCTAAGTTGCCTTTTCCTTTACTTTTCATAGCTGTGATGTTGCAGGCTTGCAATCTACAAGAAAGATCTTAAATAAAACAGAAAAATGCTTTTGGCTCTTCGCCCCCAACCCCCAACCTCCCCCCCTACCCCATCTGACACAAAACCAGCAACAACAAAATCCTGCAAAATCCCGGTATTCACATGCCCTCAGACTGGTCTGAATGGTCTGAATACCTGTTACCCAAAGCTCCATTTTCTGAGAATGGCACCGATTTCAGTAAACCTGTTTGCACAAGCTAAGGTCAAGCCAGTGAGTTTACTTGAATGTCAGTTCCACGTACTCCTATCTTCATCCTAAGGTAGCTGTCAAAGATAGCTGAAATGGTTCCAGTCTAAATAGATTAGGTTTCTTCAATCCTGAAGAGAGACAGCTAAGGGAAGTACAAAAATACCCATAAAATCAGCAGTGGCGTGGAGAAAGGGAATAGGTAGGGACTGCACACACACTCTCTCCAAACCAGAACTAAGGGCTATCAGACAAAACCATAAAACCAGGTTCAAAACAATCTAAAGGGAGTGGTTCTTCATAAATGTGTACTGCAGCTAAGGAAATCCTTGCTGTGGATGGCAGAAGTTGAGACAGGCTAAAAACTGGAAAATTTCACCGAAGAAAAATGTACAAAGACAGACACTGCCTTTGTTTTATGAAAGCCCTGCACCATAAACTGCTGGAAGCAAGAATATTTGGAAAACTACTACTATGTTTGCCTGTATGCTGCTGTAAATGAGATACTGGGCTAGATCCAGCATGTTTAGTCTTACATTCTCATAAGATTTTTTTTTGGACAAGACAAAAGTTTGCTGGAAGGAAAAACAAGGTTAGGAAATAATGTTACTGAATGCTTTCAGTATTCTGGTAAAAACGGAAGAGAAAGAAAGTACTACTGTTCCAAAAACTTCAATTGAAAGCAATGTTTACAACGTCCCTCCCAAAATGTAGTCATGCTTCTTGTTCCAGTAGTTACTTTGGTGTCATGCCATGTACTTCTCATTACGCTCTTGAGTGAAACTTGCTCTGAAGTGTTATTGCGCCATACAATACGTGCTTGTTCTTTATGTGTGTCCTCAAAGAAATATGCTGGCTTGAGCAACAGAAGACATTTCTGTCCCTTTTAACTCTTGCTTGCCCTGAAAAAGGAAGAGCTTTGCTTTCTCCTGCATATCACCAAGAAAACCGATTGCAAAGACTCAGTCAAGTGTCTGAGGAAAGCCTTCCTGAAGGCGTCAGGGGTTGCATGAAGAGTTTGTGCTCAGCTTGCAAGAATTCTCCTGATAAAGATAAGTCAGGGGAAGGAGGAGACCCAGAATGGCTCTCAAAGCCCTGATACCTCTTAGGGATAACAAGCTAACACATTACTTGTAAGGCAACACACATTTCTAACTAGAGATCTGGCATCACTAAGAGCTTGTTTGTGCATGGAAAACTCTTAGTAATTTAAAAGCATGACAACCAAATGAACATACATTCAGACTTGCGATGGCATGTACAAACCCTGTTGAAACTGAAGTGCGTTTGCTGCTACTGCTCCTACAACCGACCTCTGCGGCACGAGCAGGAACTACCGCCGTTCCATCCCTCACCATTCAGCACGGGCTAATTACTCATCAATTCTTACAGACAAAGAGTGAGCTATTCACAGGACAGTAAAACCAAAGGGAAATAAAACACGTCTGGCTTTTTAGGAACAAAACGTAGGAGAAAAATCTCTCAGTTTCATATGGAGGAAAGGATCGCTTATGCTTGGAGCTGCCTCTTGGCAACAAGTCAAAAGTCTGGCCCACTATTTCTCCGAGGTATGGGAAAACAGAAAAGGTGAAGTAATCCACAAGGCTTAAAAAATTAGTAATTTCCTATAAATACAATGTGATTTGGAGGGCTTAACCCAAATCTAAGGTGTCCAAATAATGCTTCATTTCTAGCCACATTTCTGCAACATAAACGACACTTGCAACCCCGTGAAAGCTCCCTCAACTCTTCAACTTCTGATTTATAAATTTATTCCTAGGAAAACACTTCAGTCATCATCGAGCTGTGACAGCCTCTTGGGTGGCAGGCAGCACTTAACTGCTTAGTGCTTGAGGATGCAACAAGGAGAGACACAGCCAAGAGAATTATACCTGGGCAAAACAACCCAAATCCTCAGGGGTGCTTCGGCTCTAACTCTCAACTGACACCCATGGCACTTCGGCCCTAAGTAACTGCAGGGAGCTGTGACAACACAATTAATTCAGACAGAGTTTGGTCAGCATATAGCAGTAAATGCTCTGTCCTCACCAAGAGGGACGGTTTGTAATGGGAAGTTGAGACACATGCAGTTTTTACCCCTCCTGCTAATGACAGCCTCCAGACAGAGCTATTGAGACAACCATAACACAGTCGCTAGTCTCATCACTACTTGGCTGGGTGGATTACAATGCAGAAGGCTACCCAGCATCCATAGCAAGTCTAAGCATTAGCATGTACATGTCTGTATCAGCACACTCCAGATCTGAGTAATTCACAGCAAGCTGCCAGCCCACAGAGTACTGAGCTTCTGCAAGTCTGAAAAATTAAACTAACAGAACAAAGTGTATAGACAGACACTATGGGAAGCAAATTATCAGGATTACTATGGTAACAACACAGAGTGAATGATGACTTCAAGACCATGACAACATATGCATTTTATAGGAAGAGCTAATTGTCTGACTCTCCTCACTGGCACCACAATGTATTTTTCACTAAATACCTTGGTATTTGAATTTTGCTGCCTCCAGCTACTAATAATATATTTTGCATTCATCCTTTGTATAAATCCCCAGTAATGTTTCTAGTTAAAGTTCCCAAACATACACTCAATTTATATTTAATGAGACAGCGTAAGTTAAGTAAATGAGTGCTAATTAATTAAAGCATATGTGTAGTGGGCTGTGAGGATTAATTAGTTAATGTTTGCAGAGAGCTTTGAAAAATGTAAAGAACCATATAAACATGAATGTTGCTTTGGGAGAAAGAAGGAGAGTGAGGAGACAAAGAGATACAGTACATTATATCTAACCTTTAATGAACACCTGTTTAATATCACACGTAGTTTGTCATACAGTGTTAACTGCAACAAGAAAGCAACTATACTTTAGTTAAAATATGGTTTATCAGCTATTACTCTTCTCCTGTAAATGGGCCAAATTCTCCAGTTCTGTCTCACATAACATGACTAGCCCAAGTTATCCAGAGTTACTGGATAAGAACCAAGAGGTGACAATGTGGGCCAAGGGGAGGAAGAGTCCCCAGTGCTGGCTTACAGAGTCCTAGTGGTCACCAGATAGATGCAGAAGCCAAACGTTTCTAGTGCTCCCACCCATTTCAAGCAGCAGCTCCATCCCCAGATTCAGCACCCAGTGTCACAGTGAGGCTCATACATAGGCACTGAGCCCTCTCTCATGGCTCCCATTGACCATGGCATCCAGCAAGTGCCTGAGCTCAGCATGGGGACTGCCAGCTCCTCTCTGGCCCCAGGGCAGAAATCACCAACACTCACATCCTGCTGCTGCAACCCATAAACACAGCTTCCCTCTCCTCCCTCCTTCTCTTAATTATTTCAGTTCATCTTGGGCCCTGCCTGTGTACTTGGAGACCTGCCTGGCAGCGTGAATGAAGAATGAGAGCACCAAGAGCTTTCTAGCACAGTCTGCTACTGGCAATGAGAAGCCAGCTTGGTCGGTGTTAACTCCATTGCTCCCTGGACTGTCTGTTGCGACAGCTCGCCACCCGCAGCCTGGGAAACCACCATCCACACAACTCCACGGCTGAGAGCACCACTCTGTGGGCAGCGTCTCGGGGGAGTGCTCGACCCTTGAGCCATACACAGCCGAAGCTACCCCACATGCGTTCACTAGCCCTCCTCAACACTCAAGGGGTAACTAGGGAGTATTTGTGGGCAGCCAGCCAGGAAGATTTCAGTCTGTTTCTTTGACTTTTGCCAAGGTAGTTTGTTTTATACAGAGCTGGAGAGAAGGGACAGAACAAAATAAGCTGCCCAGGGAAGATTTCTTCGGACAGTATAATTGATGTAGGCTGCATAGTAGCAGAGCTTTCCAGGATAACATACTGGTAAACCTTATGCTCCTGCAAAACAGCCCTATAAATAAATTTGGCTATCTGCAAACATAGAGTAAGACAGCCTGCCTGACCTCAGGGTAAGTCTTTCAGCCAAAAAGACAAGGAATGTGCTTCCACCTTCCCCTTCTGAAGACCTAATAAAAGAGGCTGAAGCAAATGAGCCTACACGTGATAGGCTGCAAACCACCTTGGCTGCTCTGTGTCCTCAGCAGAGCCAAGGATGGAGTGTGAAGGAGACCAGAGTTCTTCCCATCTCCACATGAGGCACTGAATAAAGGGGGAAAACCAGCACAGCATCTGTGAGGATTCCTGCCGTGGTGGGTGCTGCTGGGGCTTGGGTGTCACTCCTGGTGCCATGGGAGGTTTAGGGACATTCTAGGTTGACCAACAAGGGGTTGTATCTGGATCCTGCCCTACAGCCTTAGAACACAGTGCCAGCTGCTAGTATGTTCCCATCCTCATTACGTTCTGGTGAGAAATGTGGCCAAGGAGTAACAACATGTCTGTGCAAAATGAGATGTGGAGGGACTCCCAGTAGGCATGAGTCCAAGCAGAGGTGCTGGTGACAATAGGCCCTTGTCCCCAGGGCTGGATGAGAGGGCACAGATGACTGAGTGGATCTCAATCTCACCTGAGCTCCAAAACTCTCCCAAGCCCCCTTCAAACAGCTCCTAAAATTGCAGCTGAACACCAGGACTGGGGGGAGGCACCACATCAGTGAAACATTTAAGGCTGTATTCAGGGAGCTTTCTTGTGGGTTTCCTAGAGCCTGGTGGGTGAACGATACCCGTGCTGGTGTCCCCAGTGCCCTCACACACTGGCTGTGCTGAGTGTTGTATGGTACCAGTGTTGCAGTGCCACCGGGCAGCCCAGCATCCTGCCAGCCTCTGCTAACCCTTCGTCTCCTGCCTGACACTCAGCCAGCCTGTGTCAGTGCCCAACAGACAGTGACTGAAAAACCCATCGATAGCCTGTGCTCTGAGCCACCAGAGAAGTCATCACCCACTGCATCTTCAGCCAGTTTCCCTGACAGAGCGGAAGGATTATCTGTGACAGGGCCAATGCCTGGTATGGATGGGTTTCCATGGCTGCCAGCAGCTTGGACAAAGATATTTATCCCAGCAGTCAGTCGTTGCAGCTCACATGCATTCTCTGCAGGGCGAGCTCCATCACCAGCACCCAAAATCCAGTGCCTATTTACCCACAAAGTCAGCGGGAACCTCCCAGCTTTAACCCCCATAAGAGGGCACAGTCTATTTAAACAGGCTCTGGGCTGCTGGGATCCACCTTGAGACCCCAGACACAAAACAACACATCCCTGAAAGGATTTGGTTAGTTATAAACTCCAACTTATCACAGCCCTGTGGCTGAAGACCCCTTGCACTTAAGTCCTGTTTCCATAGCTGCTACAGAGAAAGGCATTTTATTACAGTCCTCTTAGGGAGAGACCCCGGCTGCTGCCCCAGGCACAGCTCCCCGCACATTAGGAGATGTTTCTGCAGTTTGTCTGGATACGGTTCTGCAGCACTGCCAAGAAAAAGGAAAGCTCTTGGGAGGGCAGATAAAGCAGAAAGCCCAACAGCCAGACACAAGGATGCACAGGGAGCAAACCAGCACAGAACAGCTTAATTTCCAGAAGTATCTGCCACTGGGCTTCATTATCCCCCCAAATGGGACGACGACCTGCTGGCACAATGTTGCTGTTAGCCCATCAGCCACACTGCTAGCTTGCAGGGCTACCTGGGCAGCATTCCCTGAGAAAAAGCCTCAGCTGCTCACATGCCTCCAGGCAGCTGCTGCCAGCACACCTGGTGTGCTGCTCGGAGGAGAAGCACCTCTCCTTTCAGGAAAATAGTCTTCATTTGTACAATATATTTAGCAGGGTCCCATTGGTAAGTAATGGCTGACGATTTATTCAGCAGTGTCTTTTCTCCTGGAAGGACATAAGCCATTCTCTTAGGAGATATTAAAAAAAAAAAAAAAAAAAAAAGAGTCACATGAACACTAACATGTTCTTTGATGATTAGAGACTTTCCCACTTTCCCTGGCAACACTCCATCAGCACAAGCTGGCAAAATATATTGCCATAATTGGAGATAGACTTTCCCCCTTTTGCATTACAAAGTAATTCAGCCAAAGGGCTCCAAGTGGATTCCTTGACATATGGTGCCATGGTATCAATTAAAACCATCCCCTTTGAGGTGGTGGAAAGAGCATGTTTTCAGGAATTTTCCCATACTGGCAATTGTGTGCTCATGTGGTTTCGTTTAACACAAAGCAAGATCTGGGTCCACCATCTGTTGCTCAGTAGCTTATGCAACATTTAGCTGAGTGTTTTGTATTAATGATGATCACCATTAATAAAACAGTTTGTAGATTAGGAATTTATCCCACCTTTTATGCTTAATAGGCTGCTCTTGCTAATCTCTTCCATGGTATTTTCTGTCCTAAATTCTCAAAGTACTGTGCCTTCCTATCTAGATCTCACTGCCAGGCCATAACCTACCATAGACACTGCCTCAATTCCTAACTGGGGGAAAATGCAGACATGGCAGGGCACCAGCTGCTTCAGCTGTTGCAACAAATCACAACTATCAGACTTACTGAGAGAGACCACAGCAACCATTAGAGCAGCTGTTGCATCAAACATCAACCACTGAAGAATAAAGAAGTTTAAGTGCAGTCAAGACCTCTAACAGTACCCACTTGGGGAAACCAACCTGGCCATACTCATCTGTGCAGCTGAGTCTCAACAAACACTTCCCTGGGAAAAGATAAGAAGCTTTAGGAATTGATATCTGCCAAGACCTGTTCCATATTCCCAGTCTGGCTCCCGAGAAGGTTCAGGAGCCTTAAAGATAGCCTCAAAGATAGCCTCAAAGATAACTCACGAAGCAGGCACAGATGACAAGACAAAGCCTTGATCTCTCCCTCAAAGTTGGACTTGAAGGACCCAATAAAGGGTCCTGAAGAAATACGAAGTATAAATTATTTTTGTTAAAAGTACAGAATTAAAGTTATGTTAATAGAAGTCATTTGGCCATCTGAGCAGTCTCCTAGCAATTGCATAAATTACTGACTGAACAAGGAGTTTCAACCAGAACATCATTTTATGGCCAGACCCCGACTGATTCCCAGGCAAGCAATAACAAGCACTCTGGAGGGAGCTGCTCTATCCTCAGATGAATGGAATTAATAAGTCACAGAAAGCTGTTTAATAAACAAATTTCCCCTTTTTCTCTTGTGAACTGTACAGGAACAGAGTATGCGAACACAGAAGCCTTTGCTATTTTCATGCATTTCCCAGACCATCTCCTCATCAAGCCCTTGCCCCTCACTTTACGCCCTTTGCTTCTGAGCCCCAGGCTGCTTTGATCTGCAGCACAGATCCCAAGGTGCTGCTGCCGTTTCCTGAGGGGACTTGCTGTCACCTCCACAAATCCATGCACTCCACTCAAAGGCTGGTCTCTGCCTCCCGAGGCAGAGTGGCAGGATTTTGGTTCAAATCTGTTATTCCCTTCTAAGACTCAGCCATTTGTAGCTTGTAAATTACAGTTTAGCAGATAGATTGAGACGTTTCAAGTTTATCTTCCCACACAAGTAACAGCAAATTGTAGCATGAGCCTTGTGTGCAATTTTGCTCAAGTGCCCTGAGGCTGGGAAGCTGCTCAGGGAAGCTGTTTTGCTGGAGATGCACACTTCCCCAGTCACCATCTTCCCATCACAAAGCTCTCCTCCCACTGAAGCAGCTCCGGGAAAGGTGATGGATACTCTGCAGGCAGAAGCTTTGTAAAAGGTCCAAACTGAGAAACCATGCAGTGAGCTAAAACTGCTTGTTTGAGACAAACCATAGCAGAACTTTTTATTGGGTTGGAAAAAAGGTCATTCAACATCTCTTAATTGTACTTGATTTATATATGGCTCTGTCCGTTCCTAGGGAACGGCAACGGTCCTGCTGAATCACCATGAGAAAAAGCCTGTATCTGGGCAGATCTGAGTTTGCAGAAGCAAGATTTCAAATTCTTTAGGACTAGAAGGATTGGAAAGAAAATCTAACGGTGCACATGCACAGCATTTAACACAGGAGAGCTGGATCCTTCAGCTACTATCACAGTGAAGTTTAGCACCACCAGCAGAAACAACTACGGGAAACTTCTTTACCTGAAGCATTTCCATGTGCAACTGTGGCTGTAATCACACCCAGTTTATCATGCTCTGCCCTAAACAATCTCTCCACAACCTAAGGCACAGAGATATCACAGTCTGGCTCCAACAAAAGCTAACCTATGTTTTCACCAGGCATGAACAACAGACTTGGGGCAAATTCCAACTTCAGGACTGCGATAGTGTCAGACTGGAGGGAGCATCTCTGTCCCATCCGAATCCTCAGTCTGCGTCTGAACCTCACAGGGTGATGGGTGTCAGAGGAGAGAAGCCATGGGAAATTCCCCATATCTCCTTATGACCCCCACATCCCCAGAGCTGGGTTTCATGGGTTTAGCAGCACACGGCAATTCCCCTGTGCAAAACCCCACCAGGCAACTGTGAGGATTTTGGTCTGATATTTGCTAAGCCTCATCTCTCCCTGCACGGAGACACTGTGACAGTCTGGCATCTTCACCCCTTTCTGCCATTGGGCTTTGCCTGCTGGGGAAGCAGACAGGGCTGTGGACTCGCCAGGGTGCCTCATCTCACAGTTTTCTATGGCACGTTCTATACCTGTAGCACTGATGAGTGCAGATCCTTGGCAGCTCTCTTTGGAAGCTGGTTATCCAAATCTTCCTTGGCTTTCCAATTCATAAGGAGCTTTGAAAATCTGAAGCTTATGAAGAGAAACAAGAGAGGAAGGGAAGTTGGCATGCTGCTCCATCAAACCTCATCTCTGAGGGGCAAGCCTGCCGCCGCTGCTGCTTCCACCCAAGCTCCCATTCCAGCTTGACCTCTATTTACCCACCGTCTCCACAATCCACAGAGACATCAAGTGGCCGAATAGTCTAATTGCACATATACAGACTGCAGATTTTGCTGAGGAAGGTTTGGGAGGACAGTGGGGCACCTCAGCAAAGTTGGGCTATTCACAGCCCAGCAAGAAGTTTTCTCTCTGTGTCTTTTCTAAATGTTATTTCGTTTTAGTTTTCCTTTCCCTCTTTTGATTATAAGACCAGCAAAAACAAGGCCAAAAAAATACAAACAGAAAAGAAACTAGATGATCCCTGAAGACTGACTGGTTTGTACGTATCCCCCCACTCCACACAGACACTGTCCCTGCAGAGGGGTGTGTGACAAAGGCCCCCCACACCACAGTCTGCTAAAGGAGACCCAGGCACTGGAGCTTGTGTTCAGGCAAGAGAGACCTCGAAGTAAATAAACAGGTTGTGCAACTTATTTCCTTGATTTTGCCCTTTCTCTCCTTCTCCCTGTATAAAGTAAATCAGCACTGCTTTCTTTCCTCCCCCTACTCCTGAATCCCTGCTGTAAGGTTATCAGCAAGACAAAGCAGAATGGAAGAAAGCCTGGAAAAGCTGAAAATCATTTGCTATTGTCAGTACGGTGGGGAGAAGTCTTTCTCTCAGAGAGCTGAAAAACATTTCAAAGCTAATCCCAGCCCAAAGCTCCCATCAGCCGCACTCCTCCTTCTTCCCACACCTTCCCCTCTGACAATGAGGGACTGTGGCTTGGGAGCTCGGCAGCAAGCCCAGGAGCCCGGGGATGCCGGTAGGTACCATCCCCAGCTGATAACGCTGTCAGGAGTATGGCAATACCTTGTGGGAATCAACTTACTAAATCTTGTAGGAAATAAGTTGATTCAGAGGGGGGTTCTCTCACACCAGAAGCTAAGAAGGTGAGGAATTATGGGGCAAACGTTGTTTGCAGGTGTTAAGAGGTGAAGGACAGTTACAGTTTTGCAAACCAGGCGTACAGGTTTCCTGTGATTCAACTGTTAAACACTGAAGCAGGGAGCAGTCCCAAACCTCACCGCTCCCTGCAGAGCTATTCCAGAAGAGACCTTCGCTTTTCCACTCCCAAGCACTTCCCATCACGGTCTGCAGAAGAGCTGAGAGCATGCCCAGAGCTCTATAGGTAGGTGTGAAGACAAGACCCCACGCCTTCAGGTCTGCAGTTTCCCCAGGTATCATCTTAATTAGATACATGATCAGCCCCTGCTCCTTGGAGCAAGTAACTCTTCACATTTTCAGTTTCCTAGAAGGAACAAGAAGAGTCCTGGGACAGAGAATATGGACACCTGAATGGAGAGGCCAAGCCAAAAGCATGAAGAAGTCTTGCCCCAGCCACAGCAGAGAGGACAGGCTGGGCACCAGGAGACACTGAGCACATGGCTAATTCAGCTCTCAGTCACCCTGCTGTAAGTTTGCCACTGCAAAAGGAGAGCACATGTGATGGGATGCAGACAGGGATTGTTACAGAAAACCTGTATTAAACCTGCCCGGAGAACAATGTTTCACATTGAGGTTCAGGAGCCCACTTGAGCCAGCAGCTTTTGCTCTCCTGAACCGCTGAATCATGCCACATTTCCTCCTGACACGCAGCTTCTCCTCTTTTCCTTCTCCCAGCATCCCACTGCTGCCCCTGGAGGTTCAATGCCCAACTCAAACTCAGCACGCTTCACACAGCGCCTCGGGACACTGGCTGCCTGGCTCCTGGGCAGAACCAAATCCAAGTTCCCTCCTGAGAAGCAGAATGTACAAATCCCATTTTCCTGCAGAAACCGGCAGTGTGGATTCTCCAGTGCCTAATTAGTTGAACACCTGCTGTAATACCTAGGATGCCTCTGGCTAATTTCACTGGAACTAATCTATAGGTTCAAAGGTTAGAGGAGCACTGACAGAGTTTCAGCTCAAACTACAGGTAGATGGGCAAGAGAAAAAAAAATATGTCCCAAAAGAATTTCCAGCCGGAAGAATTTCCCCAGCTCAAACCAACACCTCAGTAGCTAGACAACAACTATGTTAGAGAGCAAAGCATGTGTTACTGCACTGTAAAAGTCCTCTCTGGGAAGACCTGAGCTCCCCAGGGCTCTAAGCAGTGCCCTTTCACACACGTTTGAAAATAACATCAAGATAAACTCTTCCAGCTAGCTTTGTCTTTCCAGCGCAAGTTTAAAGGCAGGGAGTGCTGCACTGGTACTGCTGTGGTTAGAGATGTACGAGGAAATTCCACTTCTTAAATCCAAAGTTTGTTTTTATGTTACCCTTGGTCCAGCACAGGAAACAGGAGTGCAGCGCCAACAGATGTCACCTGTGGTTCTGCCCTTTCCGACAGCAGCACCTCGCTGCAAACTGCCTTCCTCATACGGGCTTTGAGTGGGGACAAAACCGCATATAGCTGCTCCAGCTCTGTCAATATCAAAGAGACGGCTCTATTAAACCCAAAGGACAATTGTCCTCTCTGTATTTCAGATTGGTCTAAAACTGTGCTACAGGGGACAATTAATCTTCAAAATCAATTTTTTGTCAGGAGGCTAAATTTCAACTGTCTCAGGAACAGTGGTGCTGGGCTGGTAATTACTGTCTGATGAGGCAACCTCTGAATTCACTGCCCAAGAGAACACTTTTTATTAATAACTTTTGTCACAAACCCCAGGTCCTTTTTTGACTTTAAAAAAAACATGTTGCCTTATTTACTGTGTTAAAGACCTCAAGCTGTCGGGAGTCAGATGATGTGCTTTGAGTTTTCATTGCATTGAGAGACAGGGAGTAGATACTCCCTTTTCCCCAGGAAGGCAAGGCAAAGCCCCTGGTTTGTTCTAGAAGAAACACAATAAAAATGCTAATCTGCTTTCTTTTGCACTTGTGTCCTTTTTGCCCACTCCCCCACAATAATCCTGACTCCTCTATATCTCCTTCCAACTATTTTCCACACAGTTGCTTGTTGTCTGCCCGCTGCATACACGTTAGCCATTTGGCTCCCAGGCTCGCTGCTGGCCATCACCCAGAGGGACACGGTGCCCAGAAGAGCCTCTGAGCACATCCAGCAACAAGCCTTGGAAGCCACAGAAACGTCAGCTCCATCCACACACCCCAGGTGAGGCTGGCCCAGCACTGTGCACCCTGCAAGTGCCCAGCTTGGCTCCCTACAGCAAGGATATTTCAGGATTTAATCCAAGGACAGTGTGAAATGCCTAAATCACTTCAGAAACAAGACTGATCCAGGGCTCCCCTCTTTTTGAGGGACACCTAAGGCTCCCCCTTGCACTGATCGCTTGGCACTAGGAGCTCAGTTCATCACAGAGCAGCACAGTTTGAGCACCAGGGATGGGAGAGCAGACTCTTGTCGGACTAAACTTGTGTAGCCAGCACACTCTCCTGGCACAGCAGAGACATGGCTTTGTGTTTCAATGAACAGATGGAATAAAACCTGGATTTTCAACTTGCTAACTACCTACCTTTGGGATGCAGAAAATCGATATACTACTGCAATGGATGCTGCCCTGGAGGGTACCTGAGTCTCCTCGAGCCACGAAAGCAGATGTCACCCCCCCACACACATGGCATTTCCGTGTGTCAATATATTGAGCTCCTAAAAATCATACTTCCAGAACACCAGCTTTCCCCAGGAGAGGTCTGGTGCTGGCAAGGCATTTTGTATTCCTTGCTGGGCACCTGCTGCAGAGCTCCAAGTCCTTCACTGGTACCCTCAACCCCACCAACACCGCACTGGGAGTTTTGCACTGAACTGGAAGATGGACCCAGCTCTCCTGACTCCCAGTCTTGCATTTTATGCCACACCAGTCCCTTGCAGTGGAGCAATCCCCAGTGTTTCAGGAAATCGGGCTCTGCAGGAGCTACTTTTTACTAGCAAAGGGATTCTACTGAACTGAATCTTCTTTAAGTCCCTGCATGCTCTTTATTTTCCTTCTCACCCAGCTAAAGCTCATTTGATTTTAAAGATAATCCAATAAGCATCAATTAATAAAATTAACTTTGCAAGGATTGGATTTCCCTAGCGCATGAGATGGTAAGATCAAG
The DNA here is from genome assembly GCA_947846985.1 of Fratercula arctica. Classification (NCBI taxonomy): domain Eukaryota; kingdom Metazoa; phylum Chordata; class Aves; order Charadriiformes; family Alcidae; genus Fratercula; species Fratercula arctica. Next base: position 38,334,992 of record CANTUZ010000006.1, read on the forward strand.
GGACAGGCCAAAGGGGAAACCGAGCTGACATTCCTGTTACAGAAAGGCATTTCTGCTAAATCCTAGGCATTTTTCTTTGTATACATCAAGGTTCAAAGAACTCCTGCTCTGCAGAATGCCAGGGCAACACTGAGATCTCTCCCAGGCATCGAAACAGGCACTGCCACAGGTCTTGGAAAACAAGCTTTCTCCAGGCTGGTCCTGCGTGCCACGAGAAGCCCGAAAGCTGCTGCGAGAGTGTTACAAGCAACGCAGATGTGCCGGGTCCCAGTTCACTACTGCAGGCTCTGCTGTCCCCACATTCACTCCAAGCCCTGCCCAGTCCGCACAGGCTGGAGTTTCTCCAGCCCAGGAACACATAGCCATTTTCCTGGGGAATAATTAAAAAAAAAAAAAAAAAAATAGGAGACTCCAGAAGAGAAAGGCACATGCACCACATGCTTTGGGAATAAGGACAGCAGTATCTGAAAGACCTATTGCAGTGTTCCTTTGCATCCTGTAATGTTTGTATTAATATTTGCATTAGCTGGTCCCAGCTGGAAGAATTCATTCTCTGTTACCGAAGATCGAATTAAGCTTGCTAAAAGCCCTGAAAATTAAAAAGTTTGGTAAAAGCACTCTGCTGTCTGAATATTCAGTTGAGTGGTTAGCACCAAATTAAGCTCTTTCAGTCTTAACCACAGGACCATTCTCTTACCACAGGCCGGTAGCTTGTGAGACGGTTTACGTGTGCCCGGCTAAAGGCAAAATGCATCCCAAGGACTCTCCTGAGCTGCAGGTGTACTTTCCGAACAGGTGTCCTTCCTAGCACCGAAACGGGAGCCATCTGTTTAGTGATCTCCATCACATTCCCAAGCACAAAACATACTTCAACACCTCAATTCATATAGCGTGAAAACACCACGTATGTCAAGGGGAAAAAAAAAAAAAAAAAAAAAGACGGATACTCTGTTACAAGGAAATGCCATTAACTAACAGTCTGGGGCTGCTGTAAGACAGTTCAGGCCATGAAAAATTAAAGGCAACATAGACCTCTAATGCATCATGTATCAGGAGAACCATTAAGTAATCAGTCAGCATCCAGTTTTATAGGGCATTTTGGGCATAATTCAATCTCCATTCATTTTAGATCATTTCCTTAATGAAGTAATGCACTGGACATAAATATTTCAATGCAACTCTCTAATGCCCTTTGAGTGGCAAGCAGCCTTCAGTAGTGCAGAACCCAATTAAGCTGTAAAGGATAAATACCACAAAAAGGAAGAGGGACCAGATACAAGCGCAGTGATATGCTTAAGTCCATGGGATTCAGGGAAATACATACAGCTGTGCTTCTGAAGTAGGAAAAAAAAATATTAAAGTAACAGGAACAGCAAAAAAAGCCAATATCAGTGAGTTGCTATTCCTATAGCCAGGCTGCCCCTCCCTTATCTGGGTGCCTCACGCAATTGAGGGTAAGGATTGTTTTTCTGTTGCAGGTTGGTACGGCACCAACGCAGTGGGAAGTGGGTAACTCCGGCAATGAAGTTCCTAATACTCTTCACAGCAGCGATGCTTTTCCTACCTTCATGCACAGCAAAAAAGGGAACGATTTAGCAGGAGGAAGCACTTCTTTAAGTGTTTCCCCACCACCACCCTTCACAGCACTAAGTGGTAGCTTTGCTATAGAACTCTTTCACAAGTTATGGAGACTCAACATTAGTTTTAAAATAGTTACTGGCAGTTCACTACAGCAGCTCGGCTGCAGGGCCGGGGACAGTGCTCCGGACCGGCCCACACCACATCCCCACCAGATGCCACCCACACCAGTTCCCTCTGGAGGGGAGGCCGAAAGGCCAAGGTTTCAGACGGGTTTCTTGACACATGGGTATCCGGAAGCACAGCTTCCTAGAAGTGCTGCACATCAAAAAGTCACTGCAAACTTCTTTGCAAAGCAGCAGCCACAGGTTTCACTGGGATTGTGCTCACACCACAATACGAAGAGATTCTCCCAAACACAACAAAGCACTGCAAGCCAGAGAAAAGCACTTACTCCCTTCGAACCACAGGCTGAAGTATTTCACACCAATGGCTACAAGAGTCATGGGGGAGGGGGTTAAGCTAGGGAATTCATTTTAGCATGTAAGAGTCAATTTTTAATTCTCTAATGAGAAAAAAGTAAACCAAAATACTCACAACAGAAGCAGAGAGAAGTTTAAATCCATCAGAAGGATGGGGAAAAGCATCTTTCCATGCACGAAAGGGCCTCTTCCCAGGGGAGCAAGATGGGAAAGGCTGGCTATAAAAGAGAGGAGTCCCTTCCTTCAGGGCATTAAGGACTTATAGGAGAAGGTGGTGGAGGCTCTGGCTCCTGGCTGGAGCTGAGGGGGAGGAGGGCGGATGGACAGATGGATGACAGTTACATTATTTGTCAAGAAGCAGAACTCCCTGTTCTTTGGGGAGTTTTGGCTTTATTTTGAGGTGATGGCAGTAAGCAGCACTGGTCACAGCTCATCACCCAGCGAGTTTGCCCCGTGGCTAAGGTAAGAGCCCTGGGAAAATTACTGACCCTGCTCTTATCTGGCTTACACTGTGTACTGGCAAAGGGGCTAAATTAATATTATCTCTACTATTTCAATTCTGCTCTTTCATAAATTTTTTCAGTGTTCGGCTTTGCCACGTAATTGACATAGTTTAAATTCACGTTTTTGGCACACAATTTCTATAATGAAATGAACACAAGATGTGCAGTACTGTCAATAAGAAGAATGCCCAAATATTACCCTGCAACTGATCAATAGTTCAGGTGCCAACGGTTATTACCAACCATGCTGTCAAATGAAATTAAAAAACCAAACAAAGAGAAGGCTCCAAAGACCTCTGGCCAACCTAGAGGAGGAATCCTCTCTGCTGTCAGTTCCCAGCTGCCGTGTGCTGAAAGGAGCAAGGCAACGCTCCTCTCAAAGCATGAGAGCTGTCTGTAAGGAGTATGATACAGCTGTACCGTGAATAACTGACCCCAGCTAGTGATAGAATCATAGAAGGGTTTGGGTTGGAAGGGACCTTAAAGATCATCTAGTTCCAACCCCCTGCCATGGGCAGGGACACCTCCCACTAGACCAGGCTGCTCAAAGCCTCATCCAGCCTGGCCTTGAACACTTCCAGGGATGGGGCATCCACAGCTTCCCTGGACAACCTGTTCCAGTGCCTCACCATCCTCACAGTAAAGAATTTCTTCCTAATAGTGTGAGAAACGCTCCTTACCCAATAACAATGGCTCAGGCAGTGGACGATACGAAGCACAATTTATTTGAACATTCTTGCAAGAACAGGTGACCTGGCAAGTAGGCACACTTCCAGTTCTTGAAACACACCTTTTTATTTCCTAATCCCAGCCGAATTTTTCCCTCCCCTGTTTCCCATTGGTTAGGTACTCCAGGGTTCACAGTCTGCCCAAGGCGCCTAAAATTCTTCCCGGATGTCTTGCCTCTGTTTACTTCTCTTTATGCTACACCTAAAGGGATTATCTGACTAGTTTATTTCTTTCCTTTTTGGTAAAAAAAAATTGCTCAATGTCATTAGTCCTGGTTAAATGTTTGACTACCCTTCCAGTCACTAATCCAGTATGAATCAGTTTGTCCTTTTGTCTATGTGATAAGAGAAGTTCTACAAGCCTTTGCTGGAGCCTCTTTGTCTTAGTCATTCCCTTACCATGTCACCTCTGATGGAAACGGCTTTTCTCCATTGCAAAAACAATACCCACCTTTCTTACAATAGCTAATCTAAATCTCCGCTTTTTAAGTTTCAAACCGTTACCCCTCCTCCTATCGTTACATTCCCCAATAAAGTGTCCCCCCCCCATCTTTCCTGTAGGCCCCCGTTTAGGTACTGGAAGGCTGCTATAAGGTCTCCATCAGGTATTTTGACTTCTGGAGGGCTTTGAATGGCTTCGTCCAATGCAGCCCACTCAAACTTTTTCACCCTGAGGGCTTTGTAGGGCTGAAGCACCACCAGTACATCTCTCTGAGACCCGATTCCTCCATTGGCACGCCTCGCAGGTAGGATTACGGGCTGCATTTGCCTGTTGCTCCTGTGGCCCGATCAGGCCATGCAGGGAGGCACATCTGCAAGAGGGGAGCCTCCAGCTCCCCTGCTGTGGGGTGTCAGCACCCCAAACCCAGCGCCCTTGCTGCAGATACACCCGTCTCTCTTGAGATGCGGCTGCAGCTCTGCCACTGAGCAGCCACACAGTGTTTTTCTTGTCTGTGGTCTGGCCACTAGAGAGAGCCGTGGTATAAAACGTGCTGCTCTGGGCCCAGCACGCAGCACTGGAACTGTCAGCAGTGCCAAAAAAGACCAAACCAAACCAAAAAACAACAAAAAAAAACCCCAAACAAACAAACAAGCAAAAAACACAAAAAACCCCCCAAAAAAACCAAAAAAAACCAACAACAAAAAAAACATTTAAAAGGAAAATAAAGCATTTTTCTTCCTTCTTTTTTTTTTAAAAAGATTATTATAATTTACCTTTGTTAATCCAAGTTTCTTTTCAAGCCTGTGCTTTTAATTTGCTCTTCATTTCCCAAGGGAGAGCAGGCTGGGAGGAGAAGGCGTAGGCAGACTGACTAGTCACACACCTGCAACTCAGCAAATTGGAAGGATATTGAGAGAAAACAAAATGTTTTCAGCTGAGCAGAAAGTGACTTCCAAATTCCAGTGACTGGTCCCAGCAGCACACCCTGATTTCATTCAAGCCGATATCTTCCCGAGATCAGCTACCAGTGCCTGTCCCACAGAGAAAAGCCATCCCTTCTTGGCCTACCTGCTTCTGACGGGAGCTGTTGCCGTCACCCAGAACCCACAAGGGCACTGGTCTCTTCCCAGCTTGAAGTGCAGAAGACCAAGAACACCAGGGCTAGGAGGGATCAGCTTTGGCCAGCTGTTTCAGCATCCTTAGGGATGAGGCAAGCTGGCATTAACTTGCACCTTTGCACAGCTGAATTAACTCCTGGCTTCAGGAGAGCTGGCTTCGGTTCACAGAGGGGCAAACACCAGGACGACCTGGTTGTCTTCTGCTGCTGTTGGGATATTACAGCTCTCCCTATCAAACAGAGCCCTGTCCATCCCAGTTGCTTGTACTGCTGCTTTTGGTCCCTCTTATCCCTGGGTAGTGGGGGTGTCAACAGGACACAGCTGCTGGTAGATCTGCCATACTTGGGGCAGCTGTGGGTCCTCTCTGCCTCAGGGGCTGCAATGATGCATCCCCTTCTCCTGTGGGATGCTCTGCACCGACCCTCCCAGGCTCCTTGTGGCAACAAGGGCAGTCCTGTCTGTGCGCAGGACTCATTTCCTACAGTTGAGGACTTTTCCGGTAGGACAAGCTGCCTGGGTTTGCTGGCAGACTAGAAAATTCACAGAGAAACCCTTGTTCTTGATGCCTGCCTTTGTCTTTGGAGAGCAGCCGGCAAGCAATCTCTTCCTCCAGACCTGCCTGCACACTTGATGGTAGGGATGTTCCTGGACATTAGCATGCACCCTCAGGCTGGCCTTCAGTAGTTCATCAGTTGTGAGTAATTGACAGGTAAATAAAAATGCGTAAAGTGAAGTGCTCAAGTGGGGTTTGTGTGTCCCTTGACAGGCTGAGAGCAGCTCCTCGGGACAGCGTGCAGTGTGGCAGCTGGCGGCCAGCGCTGGGAACAAACCTTGTGTAGGCAGACATCTCATCCACTCCCCAGCCACCACCTTCCCCTGGTGAACCTCCAACTGTTGTACCTCCAACTGTTGTACCAGTAACCGTTAAAACTACAAATCAGCTCTTTTCCAGCCTTGCTGGGAGAAAGATCATGTTCTCCGAGTACTCTCTGGTGACATGCACACGAGTGGCTGTGTCATCACCCTCTGGACACTGTCTGTACCTGGGGAGGATGACGATGGAAGGAGGGCCACGGCATGGAGCACCCTTTGGGTAAGTGCCCGTCCCAGCTCCATGCCCAGCCCAGGGAAGGGGACGCTGGTCGTCTTCTGCACCCCTCATCTGGGCATAAACCCTATTAGCAAGACACGCACGTGTTCCTCTGGCTCAGAATTAGGTGCTACATATGTCAACCGTGTTGTAATAAAAATGAAACAGCATCCAAATCTAAAATAGCCAGGAAAAAATTATCCTGTGACGTGGCATTACGCTGTTTATACATAAATAGAAATCATGTGGTGGTCCTGGAGCCCCCAGCACCAGCTAGGGGCTAGTTGGGTCAGTGTTTGAAGCCTGGCCTCAAAAGGCCACGAAGTGAGTCACGGAGGTGGAGTTAGGATGTGTGTTTTGAGGGGAAGGGCAGGACAGGGGAACTATTACTAAGGCAAAAGCAGCACCAGGGGAAAGGAGACTTTGCAAAAACTGAGGTGCTGATGCGCAGAGCTGCTGCACACCACCACCAGTACGAAACAGGAGCAGGTTTTGGCACAGACGCTTGGGTGCTTGTTTTGGGCTCTCTGGGGTCAGAGGTGCACCGACATTCCAGAAATTCCCAGCTGCTAGACTCAAGTTCTGTACTTGTTTTACACTTAGTTTACAGTCGATACTAAATCTGTTTTGCCATTAACTGTGTCAGGAAGCCTGGCCAGGGTGAGGCAGGATAAACTGATGGACTCAGGATGCTGTTCAAGGCTCGCTGTCTCTGAAAGAACAAATCACGGTGATGGACGCGAGCACCTCTGACCTGAGATAACTGATTGGTGTCAGGAGGTGACACTTGCTTGCTGGCAGGATGGCACAAAGGATTGGGATGTAGGGCCAGGTTTTGCTCAATATTGAGATTGAGAAGGAATAGTCTCAGGCAAAACCCAGGGTCTCACGTGGCAGAAGGATGCTCTCCACCTCCAGGGAAACGGTAACCCGCCAGGTCTCCAGGAAATGAATGGAGAATGGTACATACATACCATGCGTAGTACACTCAGTCATTTGAATCTCAGCTAGCCCAGCTTGTTTAGGCTTTGCGTCGCTCTGCAGCCACGGTTTGCATCATGAACAAGAGGAGCATCAGTTCCAGGTAAGAGAATCATGGTGCTCCACCAGCATCTGCTCCCAATTCAAAGTGCGAGCCAACACACAACAGCTCAGTTTAGCTCTGGCTGTCCATCCAGACATGAAAAGCCATTTGCCCGCTGCGTGTGAGCATCCCCAGCCCTGCAGTTCCTTCCACAGGCAGCATCTAAGCAGGGCTCAGCCCTCCTAAGTCAGGAGCAACACACACCGAAGTCTTTCTGGGCAAGAGCCCCCAGTTACACAGCATGGACTGGAGTGAAAGATGAGCATCTGGACACATGCACAGGTGGGAGACGGCAGCTGCCACCTGCAACTCCTACCTTGCAGTGCAGGCTGGAGCAGCCAAGTGGGCAGCCAGGCTGCTGGGTACCGAGCAATGCTGACTTGAAGCAGTCTCTAACAGCTTACCTGCTCTCACAGTTGGAGGATACCCGGATCCATCACCAATGGCACAATGGATCACCACCCACATCCATAGAGTTTCAGAGCTGCATGCGACTTGGCAAGCCAGAGATCAGCAATTCCACTGATACAGCAAAAAAAAAAAAAAAAGAAGAAAAAAAAAAATCCCCAAGGGGTCTTCAATGTTCCTTTTGTGGTCCTCACATACAGTCCTGTGTGTGCATCCCTGTGGCAGGTGAAAGATGCTACTCAGGGCTCCAGCTGCCCCCCTCCCACCACAGCCTGATGCTTAACCAAGCGCCAAGGCTGGCATGAAAGAAGCCTTTCAAAGAAAACAGACCAACCCAGTCACTTCAGACAAGAGGCTGCGGTAAATTGTAAGTTGGCAAAGCTCTTGGCACTTCCGCGTGCTCTGATTCTACAAGGCTCTTCCACTGCTAGCCCTGTCCTACTGTATTTAATTTTCTATTTTGCTGGTCCCTACCTCTGCTTACTGCTAATGCCTAAGGGACTTTGAGATGGGAGTTGGTAGGAGGTAAAGATGATGTAAAGGCATTTGAAAGCACTGGGGCAGTGGTGTGACACAGCCCCTAATCAAGCCCAAAACTGAACTTGGCTGGAGTCAGAGCACCCACTCCCGCACAGACCCAAACCCCTGGGGAAGGAAAGCCCCCGGCCCATGCAGGGACAGCCTGGTGCACCCTGTGGCGGGGTGTGCAAGGGCTCCCTGCTCCCCTGTGCAATCCTTATACTTGGGACTTAGAGGGAAATGAGTAAATAAACATTTAAGAAAGGTTTACAGTTTGGACTCAAGATCCACCGTTTAATATTTAGTAACCTCCCCATTATTTAACATGTTGGGTCACCAACTGAATTCATGACATGGAAATGGCTTTGTGTCTGCTTGTGTTTGAGTTGCACGAGGCTGCATCCTCAGCTGACGCCTTTGAAGACATCAGTCGGTCACAGGGCATTCGCCATGTTTCCTTCTTGCCTTCCCTCCCGCCACTGCAGGTCTAAGTTGCCCTTGGGAAGCTTCAAGCAAGCTTTTTGCAGACCAAAAAGCTACATTAATGAAAAAGAAAAAAAAAGTATCCTACCCTTGCAAATAATTACACTGCTTTATTTTTCAGTATCACAGTCTCAGGAAATGAAACAGTCCAGATCCTTTCCAAGATATTACACAGTTTCTTTTTTTTTTTTTTTTCCCCCTCATCTCTCTGGCCACAAAATAATCAAATTAAATACAAGTTTGTTGTTTTGCTACATCTATTACTTTGGAAGAACATAATTACTGGTAGAAGAAGCTTAGCTCCAGCAGCCAAGGGTGGAACGAAGCACTGTTTTCTCCTGCTCTTGTGTAACTCACTTCGGTGTTCCCAGAAAAGCACATGGAGGGACAGAAGGATGTGGTAGATAACAAAATACAGCGGTTTATTGAACAAAATGGGGCAAGGCAATGTTCCCTTTACATTCAATGAGAATTCAGGAGAATGAAGCAAAACATGCTACACACACACACACGGACACGATACTTTGGTTAAATGTCATTCAGAAGTTCTATGCCAAACCTGATAAAATTAGAGAGTGAACAGTCAAAAAATAAGAAAAAAACCTAGGCTTGCATAGACGGATTATTGTCAGTGCGCAATTTATATTTAAGGATTAGCTGTTGCAACACAGGGTACACTTGCAGCTCTGAAGAATTTAAGCTTTCCAATTAATCCATCTCATTGCGTAGCTAATATTTAGATTCAACAGGCTGAAAGTTTACCCTGAAGAGCTAAATGAGACAACTGCAGTTATTTCTCCGAGGCAATTAACTATATTGCAGTGCACAGATGCAGCTGGAGACACACTGTGGAGTCTACATAGAGTGAACACTGATACAGTGGAACTTGTTTACCATGAAGTAGAAAATGCTCATTTGTGTGTGCCACTGTCCTCTCTGGGACTCTCCTGGAAGAGCCCAAACTGCACAGCTGACCCTTGCCCTGTGCTGCCCATGGGGAGGAGGTGGCTGATGCTATCTCCAGCCCAGAAACTGAGGGCAGTGCAGCTTCTCAACACAAAATCTGTGTCCCGCAGCTTGTCCTGGGCGTAGCAGTCCTTGTAGCTCTTGCGTGCAGCACAGCCAGAGCCTCCACGGCAGTGCTGCACAGCCAGAAGTGTGCTACGGCTCCTATTGTAAAGAGTACAGCAAACTGGGATGGACCTCAGTAGGTGTATGCCTGTCCTTCACAACAATAACAAAAAAAAAGACAAGCTGCCTGTGGTATACTTCATACGAGGGGCACTGCTGTGCCTCAGCACTATATCCCACCCCCACCTCCCAGAGCAACTGCAAAACTAAGCACTGAAAATCTTGAGAGAGTGGGGCAAAACCAAAACCGTCCATCAGCTGGGCATGGAGATAGGGCAGAGTAACCCTCAAAGTCACCCCCAGATGGGAATGCCTGCTGCAGCATCCTCCCTGGCATCATTGCCAGGAGCAGGACAGCAGAGAGCTCGGTCACCCATCATCAGTCCATGCTAGGAGCTGCGCTTCATTTCCTATCGTGTCTCACACAGCCTTGCAGAGCCCGGAGGAATGGCAGGAGCAGCCTGCTCATGGTGACAGACACCCAGGAGACCATTCTGTGTAAGAAGCGATGGATGAGTTCCATGGACTTGCTGCACTAGATTACAAGAGTGTAAACTAAAGAGGGGAATCCTCACACTTTCTCCAAGTGCTCCCCTTTATATATAAATTAGCAATCCACAGTTAGTTTGCATACAGGTTAATATGAATTAAAATAAAAACCTTGATAATAAAAATATATAATATACACATTGATCAATAGCAATAAACTGAATGAAAACACTAGAATGTAACAGTGGCTGTAATTTGGCACAAAAAAAAAAAAAACACATGAAGGTCTAGCATTGTAAAAATAAAAATCCTTTTTTTTTTTTTCTTTTTCCCTTAAGTAAGAGAATGTTATTAATCCTGATTCAAATCCTGACAGGTGGGAATGCAGAGATATAAAAATACTGTACATACAAGATCCCTTTTACAGAGTGAAGCAAACTGCAGCATTTGTAATTTCTGTCCTTCCTCCTCAAGAGGAGAAATTCAGCGATGAGACTTCATCTGTCCCCTAACAACTGATATTTTCCCACCCCACTAAGTTCAAAACCATGAAGTTCTTTAAAAAAGATGAGATTGACCTGTTGGATCTATCCACGTGACAACAACCGCTTCTCGCTGCAGGAAGCTGTACAGTCCATGTTAAGACAGTGTTTCATAGCAAGGTGACTCAGATCAGACTGCTGAAGACATCGAGTATCCCTGCATGTAAGGCACGATCACTCGGGTTCGCCTGACCTCTCTTCTGCAGACCATTGTGCTTTGGACGGAGGCGAGGAGGTGGCGAGAGCTCTTGCTGGCGAGATGTGCCTACTATGGAGATTAGGAAGTGCCAGGATTTCACGATGATGAATTTTCCACATGGGGTCTGTTGCCTTGTTAATGCACAGAGTCAGAAAGGGATGCAAGACCTGAACGACCGGGGCAGGGGTCCCAGGCAAGGGCTCCGACATGCTATTACATCCAGAGCAAAACCATAGGCAAAGCTACTAGAACTTGGCAAGGAAAGACACGGGAAAAAGAGTTACTTAAACATTTTTCTGTCACAGAACGGAAATATTGCTCTGGTTGTTTCTTTTAAAAAGATGAACTTCATTGTGCCTCTTTTCCAGGGACACACGTGCAAGGTGCTGATTTTGCATCTCTCCTACAAGCTGCATCTTCTTGAGTCTCAGCAGAACCACGGCTGCCGAGCCCCAAGATGAGTCAGCTCCTTGTTCATCCATGATCTTAACTCAACTCTTGTTGACTTCAATGGGATCGTGGAATCTCCTTCCGAAAGTGGTTACTAAACATGCAAGTCCAGTTGTAACCTTTGCCTCAGGAAGTCTCTAACCTGCATGAGGCCCACAAGGTATATTAAATGAATAATTGCTGGTTTATACCCCATTTACTAGACGCTTATCTCAGCTACCATTCCTAGCATTTCTCTCTCGATAGATGTCAGCCCCTTTTAACAAAACCTCAGGGCCTCCCCTTTTCACAAGGGCTATGGAAAAATAAACCAGGAGAAACACTTACAAGGGAGCGCAAATGAATAAAAAGGTAAGAACTAAGGGAGGATATAGACCAAAGCAGCCCATAAAGTACTTAGCACTCCCTGAAAGCATCCAAGGAAGCAGCAGATGCTCCTGGGATCTTTCCCTTGGGCTCTCATCTCTTGGTGCCACAGCTGGAGAGCTGGCTGGCCCAAGGAGGCCATTAAGGAGATCCTGCAGCTCCCCAGAGTAGGCACTGAGGTGTTCTTCAGGCTTTACCCAGCTTCCAAATAAAAATCACCTGGGGTTTTCTCTCATATCATTTCCACTCACTCCCACTGAAGTCAACAACTTGGATACTCCCAAGCATCCCTCCTGAATTAATAGGTTCTTCAAATGTCAGCAGGCTCAGGGCCTTCACGACTTTTTCCGATTAGGGGAAGACAGAAGTTACAACAGTCAACTGCAGTGCAAGAAAGCCCATCACAGCCAGGTACAGAGGCCCAGGGAGGGCTGAATTCCTAGTTGGCGATTTCCCCTTGCCTTGTACAAAGAGTCACTGTTTTTCCCCATGCACAGCGAACACAAAGCACAACCACTTTCTGATTTGGCAGGATTTTTCCCCATCCAGTTTTCACAAGTGCACCAGATGATATGAGCAGCAGGGCCTGGACTGGGGTATTCGTAGAAAATATCAGTCCATAAAACCCCACCAGGCATCCATTTCACAACAATAAATACTCTGATGGCAATGGAGGGGAAAAATCCACAGAAAAAAAAAAAATGGCATTTTCAGCAGTAGAAATTTTGACTGTTATGTGAAATACAAAAATAAATTTTTACAAAATAAAGTCATTGCAGATGAGGTTGCCACATTGGCCCAAGTTATCAAATAAAAAAAGAAAAACCACGGTCTATGTTGTTCTTTTTCTGGATCCTTTAAAATAACATTAACACTTCTGAATGGACAGAGATGGAACTAGAAGAGGGAACAAGGAAAAGGCAGTATAATCTAGCCGCTGGCTGGGATATTTCCTGAGAAGCAGCAGCAAGCAAGAGCTTGTGAGTCGCTTAAGGGCTCAAGCAGGTGAGCAAGCTCATGGTCTGGAAGCAAGGATATGCAGCTAACGGGATGCTGCCAATGCACAAAGTCCTATGTTACAACATTTTTGGCTATTGGTATGCCTGGAGCAGAGGTCAACTGGGGGTTAACTAGTTCTTCACAGCACAACTGCTGCCAATGCACCAGTAGGGGTAGGAGATGGGTTTCTTGAGTTGTTGGTCAAGGCAAGGGCTCATGCTGTGACTTTAAACATTCCCTTGCAGCTTATGTGAAGAAGTTGCCTTGTCTTCCTAGATATTTGCCTCAGTAACTACCCTGACCAAGGACAACAGCCAAGGGTAAAGTCTTACAGCTGCCTTGGAGCTTGAACTGTGCATTAGTGCAAGAGCAGAGAGTCATGATCTCTTCCAATTTCTTACCAGTGCTCCACACCAGCACATGCTCTCCACAAAGCTCTGCAGAGGTGTCTGGCTCCTTTCTCAAGCAGATGGTGATGAGGGTGAGTACAGCCATGGCTCTGCCTCTCTCTCTCCACAAATCCAACAGCAGAATTGCAGCTGCTATCAGAAGACGAAAAGCATGGTAGGACAGACTCGGGGTCGGGCAATAAGGAAGCTGGGCTGCAGGGGCAACGCGGCCAGGCTTTGCTGCCATGAACTAGGCTGCCAAATTAATAACTAGCCTGTACTGGATGAAAAAGACTCCAAGCCAATGTCCAGATGCTTGGTTTGGCAGTTTAAAAATGCACTTAAAAGCAGCAAAAAAATGATTAAAAAGACAAAAGAATTGAAATGAGAGGAGGCCAAGGGAAAAGGCTACTTGTTTGCACAAGAGAAGAATGATTTTCAAAGCATGGAGGGAAAACAAGCCATTGAAAGAAGAAAAAAATATCACTGCATGAGCAAATCTATACAGACAACTTATTCTTGCAGACCCTGCTACGCCACAGAGATCAATAGTTTTGTCCTGAGGAGTCTGCCTGGGGTGCTGGACAGGAGCAGTGCAGAGGGGAGGCAGTCAGCACAGACTGTGTGGACTGTTCAGCATTCTGTGTCTAGCTCAAAGTTGTCTGTAACCGTAGATTTTGGACACATACGGCCCATATGGCTCTCCTTCAGTCCCAAGTTTCCAAAACACACACAGGTTCAGACACAAGTTACTGTACTCAAGTGCATAAGCAACTGAGCTGGGAATTACAGTAGTTCCTACTTGGCTTCAGTGAAAATTCCTTGGCTTCTACCACACCAAAGCTCAAAGCAGGTGACCACAGAGGTCCCTTCAGGCATTTAGATCTGTTTGTGTGATTCTTCCCAATCTACAACTCACAGCTTCATCAACTCCCTGGCATGTCTTAAAAGTCATGCACACAAGGTCTAATTTCAGTTGAAATTGTATTTCCTCTTAACTATATCCTGGAGCTAAATGCCCGGTTACACACTCTACCCAAATTGCTGGAAACCCTAGAAAGAAATACAGCAGTTAAGAAATCTTGTTCCATAAGCAATTTCTTCCTGACTAGTCCCAGGTTCTGACTTTTGCTGATGTACATTATGAAGACACTCTCTCCTTTCTGCAAGCTAGCACGACCCTGTCAGGTTGGCTCAGCTGTCTTATCCAGCACAGGAAGAAACACATTTCCTCTTATAACTCTCTTTGTTAAGTCACCCTAATACAGAAAGGACTTGTATTTCTGACATTCTGCTGCATTGCGATAACCCAACTCATTTCTTGGAATTTCCTCCCTGTCATATCTGCACCTCTAGTTGTCAAAGCTCCAGCCAAAGCTTAAAAATAAAAGGAAAGCCTGAAAACAATACAAGAGGGAGCTGTTAAATCAGCTGTAAATCAGTTGATTCACATAGCTCAGTGGTGGCTAGATTATACTGCACTCATCACATGAGTAAGAAACTGAAACAAACAAATGTTCCTTATTAATATGATGACACTTAAAGAGGAGATCCTGGGAGCGGAGGGTGTACCTCCCATTGGGTAAGGAGTCAAGAAAGTTGCCTGGCAATTCCAGTAATGTTTGCTACAGAAGAGTCAGTACCAAAGCAAAGGCTAGCTTACTGCTTCCTACGGGAACCTGGAAAGCAAAACAGAAAGAAAAAAGTCCGTAAGGATAGATCCTGATGAAGAAAATACTACCTGCTATCATCTTTTACTTGTTCTGCCCTCTTAGATGCCCGTGTGACTTCCAGGATACTGGAATGCCAAAATGGGAACTGCCCATTACTTTATGCAAGCAAAAGGAAGGACAGGTCCACAGACAGGCAGCCGTCTGCATTTCTTCTAGGCTGTGAACAGCACTGCAGCCACGTTTCACAGTCTCACTGAAGAAAACAGAACAAATGTTGGGCTTAGAGACTATATGAAGTGCCATCAACTTTCCAGCTTGTTTGATGAAGACAAACGCTTCCCAAACTTTAAATTTTGGGAAGTAAACTGTCCACATTTCAGTCACAAGCAGTGAAGCTGGGAGAAATGTGAGCAACTGAGTCAAATCCTGGCTGTCCCTTTCCTCCCCCAGAGACTCTGCAGATCACTCAGACAACTGGCATTCGAATTTAAAAAAAACTGGAGAGGGCGACCCTAACCACACTCTTGTGGTTAGGGTCTTGTGCCTAGTGATTTCAGGAAACAAGCCAACAAAGCAGCATTAAGATGCTACAGGAACAAAACAAGCCTGTTCTCAGAACAAGTTTCTATCTGATCATCCCATTTGCCCGCCAGACAGGTGATAACTGTGATGTTTTGTCTCGTCTTGGATTGCTTGATACTAATGAGTCACCTAAAATCCATCATGTCATTGTCTTTGTTTTATTTCTCCCTCATTTGCTGCCTGGATTTATAGTCATTCATCATTAAGAGATCGCAGAGGACAAGCAGAGAGCAGTTTGACAAACTCAAGGCAAACTCATTCAGCTTTTTAGTCTCTCAGCCTGCAACATGCTCAGCAAGTACAACTTGAATGCTGAATAGCATCACCTGCCTGGTGGGGCAATAATATCCATTCCTCCTCTCTATTAAAACCCGTCTTTCAAACATCCTGTCCTGTGGGCTGATTATTTGAGGAAAACAGCCCAAAATAACCCAAGTGTGGGGCAACTATGGACTTGATCCTACCTTTAGGAGAGTGCTCAGGTTTGGGGGTCTGGCGCAAGGGGCTGGGCTGGCTTGTGTAATATCGAGCATGTTCAAAGTCATCGAGGAGAGGCTGTGACCTGCCAAGCACAGTGGAAAAAAACCAAAAGTGTTGGGAAAAAACCTCAAAGGTATAACAGTGCAGCAAAAGCAACATCTCAGCTGCCTGGTCTGTCCCTGTCAGTTTGATGCAAACTGTGTGTGGCCCAGACTTTGTACCTGCAGACCAGCTCCTCTGAGCACAGCCTGTTACTGTTTCTGTGGTAAGAAATGCACAGTATTTACTACTTCTCATAGGCTGCTTAATTTAATAATGGTTTCAAGTTGTCAGGAAACACAGAATTTCCATTATGAAGCTTGATGCAAACCTCACTCAAAAGAGCAACATTTTAAAGTGTTTAATGCTTGCCCAGTTTTAACCCCAGAATATTTTACGAATATCTCTCTCAGTCTCCACCAGCACACCTCTTGTTTTTTCTTTTGCAAATTCAACAAGAATTTCTAGGCTCATATCTGGACTGGAAATCAAAGCCATCGGGGTCATTTCCAGGGTTCAGTCCCTCATGAGGGGCATCAGGCAAGGGTACTGAGTATTTTAGAAGCAGCACTGGGCTACAGCATGTTCCCATCAGCTCTGGGATGAGGTACCCCAAAACACAACATGCTTGCAGAGGGGTGTCCAGACACAGCAGTGGGAGCAGTGTACAGGGCTTAGCTGGGGAGCAGGAACCCAAGGGAGCAGCTGTGCAAATGCATCAAAATTGCTCCTTCCTGCCCAGAGATGACATTTGGTTTCACATCCCCACAAGCTCTTTAACCCTCTCAATGATTCTCTGCCATTTAACAAATGTCACTGCACAAGCTCATCAATCTTTGTCAGCACCAGGCACAGAGACCAATATGGACAAATGCCACGAGCGCAGCGAGTGACGCATTTCACCAAACACCTCACGAGCTCTGTGCCCTCCATCTCTTTTCAGTGCTAAAAACCTCTGCTCTCTACCAAGCCCCTTGTGGGTGGGTCAGGCTGATCGCCCCACAACTCCTCCTTAGGACTCAGTTTCTGAGCAGCTCCCCGACTGCATTTCCCCATTTTTACTAGCCGGTTCAAGCTCACCTTGAAGACCTGTCGCTTTTGTGTCGCTGAGTATCAGGCCCTTCTCTTGACCTTGAGCGCGTGGACTCGCTTGCATCATGCTGATGGGAAGAAGGCAAAACAGTTCATCTGCATGCCTTGCAAGACACCAGCCAGCGTGCTGAGGCTGCCCCAGCTCCATGCAATCCTTTCGTCCATCAGTTTATACACCAACTAGCTACAGCCAGACGTGCAAATGGCAGTATCACAACTACTTTCCAGCAAATGAAACTCAGCCTCGCTAAGCCAAACTCAATTTTTGCTCTAAACATGAGACAGTGCTGGGGGACAATCCTGAAGCTGGGGTCGAACGCAGTCAGTGTGTAATGACTGTGCACATGGCTGGGCTGAGCATGAGGGACCAGCTGCATGCAGCTGTGCTCCGGCAACCACTCAAACACAGTAAGGAGGCTGAAAACATCAGAGCTACCTCCAACTGGCCCCAAGATTATTAACACAACACCCCCTTTAGCACCTTACCAGCGCAGACCATGACATCTGTTTCCTATCACCTTCCATTCCACATTGGCTAGCCAAGCCTCTGTATCACTCATACAAAAACCTAGGCTTGATACACTCAATATTTTCATTATAGAGTCAATTTTATTATGAAGCAGAGTAATAACTGGAGCAGCTGTGTTGTCCTTGTACCTGCGGTGCACAAACAGAACCGAACCAAATACTGCTTTTATCACTAGTCAGAATTTCAGCAGAGGGAAGGTCATGCACCAGGAGGACTCACAGCGGTTGAGGGCCACAAGGTGCTGTGATATCCAGTGCCCACCTCCAAGGCCAGAGCCCAAGGCCAAAGAGCATCTAACCAAGGAGGTGGCTCCAAAAGGCTTGGGAAGCAGCAAGACCCTTTGGATGCAAGAGTCTGCATCATTCCTTTTTGTTCTCACCACACACCCTAACCTACCCCTAGAAATGGGAATAACGTTATAGCACTTAATTTGTGGCATCTCCTGAAGCTCGACATACCTTCCAGTCTTGATCATGCCTCCTCCTTTCAAAGGAAGACTTTTCTCTCTCCTTCCCTTTCTTGAAAGCCTTTTTCTCCTCAGCCATCAAGAGTCGGGCAATCTCCTAGAAGGGAAAATACAGATGTTTTTACTGCTTTTGTGGATTTGAGTTATTTAAACCCTTTCCTATGGATAGCTGCTGAATGGGAAGGGTGCAAAGCCAGGATTTCACCCATCTGTGACCAGTAATCAAGTGACAGAGTAGAATTAAGACTGACTACATGCAGTATGCCTGGTATGCCAGAACTGACAGAGCCTTTCTGCCCTTTATCCCTTTTCTTTCAATGGGGGGGTTCATCTCACAGCATCTCTGATAAGTCTCCCTTGGGGCTCAGTTACAGGATACACTTACATAGCCATGAACCTCCTTCCTCTGCTATGGTTACAACAGGCAGCGCAACTCCCTGCTTGGCCAGCCTGAGCATATACATGAAAATCAGCTAGGAGCAAACCCCACTGGAGCCCTGAGCTTCCCCTCCAAGGAGGGAAATGAACAACCAGAGGGTCAGAGGGGACAGGGGGGTTTAGCTGCAAACATTTGAATTCTTACTCACCTCATCTTGGGCTACTTGAGCTGCCTTCTGATCTTCCTCATTAGCCTGGGTAAAAAAAAAAGGGGGGGGGGAGGGGGAAGAAAAAACAGAGACAGAAGAGTAACACTTCTGAATTATTCATAACCATTAACCTACTGAGCAAGGCAGTAGGTGCCCATACAAATAGGCTACCATCCTCTCCAAATACACTTAGCTAGCTCAATACTTAACTCACAACACGGCACCAAACTCTCATTTCAGCTTATCAGCTGATTTTTGCCCTCATCTATCTGCCAGGACACACCACAACGCATTGCCCACCCTGCTGCCCTCTCTCTCGAAGACGGGCACTGGCCTGTCTCACTTCTGAGCTGACCACACTGACTACAGGCTATCTTCACCTGCCTGGAAATGTTTATTTAATATCACTCTGCTTTGAAAATATAATTTTTGGGTGTTTATTTCAGAAAATAGGGCTCTGCTGGCTGGATGCCAGCTGTCACTCCATATGTGTGTATATGGGGGACAAAGGTAACTATCAGAATGCGCAACAGAAAGACCTTAGGTCTCAGTCACTATCACATATAGAAGCTTTGCAAATTGAAGTTGTCATTGCTAGCTACCTTTGAGTTGACTAACGGACCCTCTCTACTTACCAGGAGCTCTTCCTCCTGCAGCTTCCGAGCAATCTCTGCATCAGACAACTCCTGTTCCCTTCGGGGTGTGTCATACATGGCTTGCTGCGTCCCTCTCAACTTAGTGCCTACAGAATTGAGAGAAAACAATCAACTCACCCGTTCTCCAAATGCTCTGGGGTAAGGAAATCCCCACCATCTCCCCTGCCACCTGCAAAAGCCCCACTCAAGGTGAGCAGACCATAACAGCGTACCTGCCACACAGCTGGTCTGAGAGTACCTTTAGCCAAGGTGCAGCACAGCACCTCAGGGAGGTTTTGCTATGCATATAGAAATACCTGATACACCGTGCCTTATATGACAAATGCAACTATATGGCCAAAGAGGCCATGTCCCTTGAAGCAGTCTTTGCTGACACAGTGGTGCTAGCAAAGGAATCGTAATTTTTCACTCTGCATTGATAGAGATATATTGGCAAAACTGGGCAGCAGAGAGCAGCCCAACATCTGTTAGGAGCACAGCAGTCTGTGAACACGCTGCTGGGGCAGCATGGGCTGCAAAAGTTGCCTGGGACAGACTTACATGATGTTTCAGACAATTTCTTCCTAGGGCTGAACCATGAATTTTACAATTTACAGTGAGAAAACAGCCAAGTAAACATTTCTGAAGTTCATACAAGGTTCAGTTCTTGTTTTGAGTTTAGTTTTATTTGTTTATTTTAAAGTTAAACCATCTCCAAGTGATTTAAAATGTTGCATTTTGAAAGTCTCCCCACCAGGCCATCAAAGGAGTCTCACTGTATCCCCGTTATAAAATGCATGACTTCACTCACATACAATGAATGCCTTCTCCTTCCATCTGCAGTCTGAACTGTATTGTTCAGACACCTCAGACATCAAAATGAGCTTTCTGCTTTATGTACAAAGTATACAAGTATTCCAGATGTCCATCTGTCTCCCACCCCAAGTGGAGAAAATAAGTTTCACTCAAAACTTCCATTCCTCCAGCTACACCATTTACACATTTATTATAAATACCTGTTACAACTTACTGGGCCAGATAGTAGTTTCCTTACCATCAGGTAAGATCAAAGGGGAAAAAAAGGAAGTAACCAACTGACCTCAAAAAAGAAACAACTTTCTGTGCATTTATTGACAAACTCCCATCACTCTCCATCAAGCATCCTGAAGACTTGAAACTGCAGCAGGCCAGAGAACTCACATGTCAACACAGAATAAAACTCTGTAATACAAACCCACCTCATCTTCAGGTATTATAGGAGGTGTGGGGTTTTTTTTGCTTTTTGTTTTGAGTCAACTGATCAATGACCTTAAGCAATTAACACCCCTCTTACAAACTATCTTAGCATAAAAAGAGAAAACTTCAGCTCTGGCATGTTATGGCTAAATGTATGACCTGGCCTTTCCCCACACTGTGTCATCAGTCCAGGCTGTGAAGAGCTGCAGTCTCCAGTCAGCACAGAAACACCAGTAAAAAGCACCAGTTTGGTCAGAGTTAAATTATTCAGAGTGCTTCTAAGGCCATGGCAAACACAATTTTACCATGCTGGAATGAACAACAGTGTGGTCAACAGGCTCCTGTACACCATTGACTCTATGAAGAATAAAAGTAAATTTCCAGGAATTGTTTGCTGGCCAGCCCAAGGCTGAACTCTCTTCACACACTGATCAGTGCCAGGCTTTATTTGCTCAGAAGACAACAATAAACTTCACTTCCACATCACTTTTGCCCATGGTCAGGGGAGCACAAAGCCCACCATGACCACGGCCCACAGGAAGAGGATGTGAGCTTCTGGCTATTTTGATTCAATGGGATGGGATACTGAGTCACTCAGGTCCACACTGTATTAGGGCAAATCACGACCTAACAATTATATAAAGACCTGATTAACACCTTCCACTTCCCCAAATAAAACCGTTGCACGATGAAGACAAAGAATACCTCTCCCAGCATCTCCAGAGACAGACACACGTTATCATCCCCACCTTATCCAAGTGAAAACCAGTTAGATGGCTTAAAGCAGGAGTTTGCCATGCTGTGACAGACATGGATCCAAGTCTCTGAACTCCTGCTTTCATAGAATCCTAGAATGGTTTGGGTTGGAAGGGACCTTAAAGATCATCAGGTTCCAACCCCCCTGCCATGGGCAGGGACACCTCCCACTAGACCAGGCTGCTCAAAGCCCCATCCAGCCTGGTCTTGAACACTTCCAGGGATGGGGCATCCACAGCTTCTCTGGGCAACCTGTTCCAGTGCCTCACCACCCCCACAGTAAAGAATTTTTGCCTAGTATCTAATCTAAATCTACCTTCTTTCAGTTTAAAACCATTACCCCTCCTCCTATTGCTACACTCCCTGATAAAGAATCCCTCCCCATCTTTCCTATAGGCCCCCTTTAAATACTGGAAGGGGCTATAATGTCTTCCTGGAGCCTCTCTTCACTAAGAAGAGCCTCACTAAGAGATATGTCACCCCCACCCCCAGTGTGGTTTTAAAAGCAGAAAGATGGATCTGGATCTTTACCACACAGGTACCCATTTCCTAGAAAAATCCACTTGTACAGAATTTGACAAGAACCCCATCTTACAAACAGAGCTCCGTCAGACACCTAGTGCCACTACCGAATTTTACCCAAAGTGAATTGATTATGCTGCCAGCAGGCTTTTCAGTAAAAGCAGACGGAAATTACTGGCTTGTTAGCACTTAAGCAAACTGTCCCCGCTCACAGCCCTACATCCCAAATCAACAAAACACAAGTGTAATCATAACATTTGGGGTTTTTGTTAGGTTTCTTTTTTTTTTTTCTCCTGTGCAAGGAGACCACAGCGCAAAAATATATCATGAAAATTACAGCTGGCTGTTGTTTGGTTGGTTGGGGTTTTTTGTGTTTGTTTTATTTCTTAAACACAGGATACCAAGAGCACCATTTCCAATAATACCTTCTTACTCATGCTCTCTGATGCCATGGAACATGTCAGGAAATAAACAGAGCAAGAACATTAATGGGCAAGAAGAATCTCACTAAATAAGGGAGAAACTTGGCCAGGATTCACCGTGTACACATTGCAGGTGAATACTGGAGATAAGCATCTTCAAAGAAAACATGGCAGATTTCAGACACCAGGATGGGGCACACAAAGGTCCATCCCCACACGTACGTACACCTTCCCCATCACTTGGTTACCTGAGTATCGCTGGCAGTCTCCAACCTTCCCTTGGGTCACAGCATGTGGGGAGGGGGAACGTCTCCTGTGTCCTGCCCTTTTGCAGTCTCTCTCCTCACCCCTCTTATGATGACCTCTAGATTCAGCATCATGGAGCTTCTCATCATGCACTGTCCTGTGTGATGAGTGGCCCCGATGATGAGATTTGTGTTTTTCAGGGCGCACCACCTGGTTGCCACCCTGATGCCAGGTCTCCTGCTCAGCCTCCAGTTCCACATCAAGAAGAGGACGGTGCTTTTCTCTGTCTTGCCTTGCTGGCTTTCTGCTGTGCCATGGCTTGTCTGCAAGTCCATGCTCTGACTCCAGGTCAAGACTGAGAGGTCTCCGATCCTTCTCCCTGCCAGCTGCTCTCCTCTCCCGTGGCTCCCAGCTATTGCTGTGGTCACAGGCACCACGCTCAGCCTCTCTTTCCAGGTCAAGGCTCGGAGGTCTCCTGGACCTTCCCTGGCTGGCTGATTTCCACTCCTGCTGATGGCCATTGCCAGCCTCGCTTGGTTGAGGAGACCTCCGACGATGCTCCAAGGGGGAATGCCTGTGTTTGGAGGTGCTGTTGGACAAAGGCAAGGGCGCTTCTCGGTACTCTCTCTGCCGGTGCATGCGCCTGTCACCACTGCGTGCCCTGCGAGGCTCAGAAACCTGCTGTCTGGGGTCACCCCAGGGGTGCTCTGAGCAACGGGGGGACAAACGAGGAGCGGGTTAGTGGTGTGGGGGCTAATGTGGGGGTTAATGGTGGTTCAGTGAGGTCAGACTCAAAGCATGCAGATGAGGGAGCTTGAGGCAAGGAGAAGCTGAAAATGCAGGCAAAGCGTGGCAGGATTAGAAGGAAAAATAACAGGGAACAGAGTGAAATGGCAGCCTGGCTAGCAGCAGCGCAGCATGGGAGGCAACAGGGAGTAGAAAGCACTGGTCCAGCCAAAAAGTGTGTCTGAGCACCTCCTAAGACAAGGACAAGTCACTATGGAGATGGAGGGCTTTTAATGATGCCATTGGGGCTGAAAAACAGCCAGCAGAGCAGCTCATCTCCTGGTGACGTGTCACTGCTGCAGAATATTGAAAGCACCAGAGAAAGGGTTGCAAAGGAGGGCACATGAGGCAGGTGAGGCTGGGAGGCAAAGGCAGGGGTATGGGAGGCCTACGGTCGGGAGGAGCCAAGCAGAGGGTCAAGTTGGATCCTGGTTTACGAGCACCGGTACCTTGCCCTGGCTTTGGGCACAAGGTTTTTCATCAGAAAACAGCCTTACCTAATAGGGGGGGAAGACCCACATAAAGCAGAAGAGAGAGTCAAGTGGGACGGGATTTTTTTTTTTTTTTTTTTTTAAGAAAGCAAGAACGAGATGATGGATGGCTGCAGCATCCACATATCTTCCACCACAGACTGTCACGTTTCTCTTGCAGAGCCAGAAGTTTCAGGGCCCAGACTTATTCATTGCCTAAATAAAAGTTTAGGCTCTGACTGCAGAGAGGGCTACAGAAAATTTAAGAGCAGGATAAGATTTCACAAAACCCAGGCTCCTGACCTCAGCAATGTAGCTGGAAAAGCTGCTTACTCGGCAGCTTGGCGAGCTGTTTCCCCCGTGCTTTCCAGAAAGCAGGTGGAAATTTTCTTTGCTTTTAGTTTCAGAAATAAACCTGACACAGCTATGAGGATGCAGCAGTCTGCCTACAATCTGCTGATCAACTTATTTTCCAATCAACCTATTTGCTAAGAAAAATCATTGCACCGAGTGAACTATTATCTCTACAACAGCTTTTCAGAATGAAGGCATATTTCTGAAGAAAAAAAAAAAGTTTCCTTAAAGCAGAAGCTGATTTGAAACAAAACTATACAAAGAAAAAAAAAGAGCCAGCAGTGTAAGACTTTCCTTCTCCACTGCTGAGCTCTTTTACACTATCTAATAATATTTAAAATAGATTTCACTGCACACAAACTGCATTCTGTTCTAATAAATAGCTCTGCCTTGTTTACAATCATCTAGATTCCGGGGGCGGGGGGGGGGGAGGGAACAACAAAAAATGCACCAAAACTGAATGTTCCCTTCAAGTCATTCTATTCAGAAAAAACTTTTTCAGAGCCAGCAAAAACACAGCCTACAGAAAATCTACCTTGAAAACAAATCTATGTGACTTTTAACCAGAACAGGTATGTTTTTAAAAATCCAAGAACCATAAGAGCAACCACAGCAGTTCCTGTTAATTGGTGGAGTTTTCTACTCAGTTTTAGACCGTTCACGTGATTTACAGAAAACAAGTGTCCTGTGAAACAATCTATGTGACTTACTGAACAACGGAGACCAGAGCCTGAAAGCAAGAGTCAATTTTTGAACTATAACAAGGGTCTAAATATTAGTTCAATTTTCTTATCAAGGAAAGCTCAATAGATACAGCAGCAGAGAGCAGGAGATCAAGAAAGAGTAAAGCGTGGCCACGCTGGGACAGGATCGGCGCAGGTAACGCAGTCATGCCAGACAGCCCAAGCAGAAGATTTGTTTTTGGGGTATTTCAGGGCGATTAACTCCTCAGCAGGCACCGATTCCTGCAGCAACTTCTGCAGGGGCTGTGTAAACACTCTTTAGATCCTGGAGTTACTCTCTCAAGCAGCAAGTAACTGAGTGAATACAGAAATGTTTTTCATGGCACAGACACTTCTGGAAGGAACTCTGCCTTTTTTCATGTTTATTTTTCCACTTTTTAAGAGCTCAGATCACTCTGGAGCAATAGCCCTAATCCACACTCCTCCTGGATGTGGATAAATTTTTATTCAGTCTCAAGACAAACTAAAACCCAAACAAAGCAAGGGCTTTTTTTCTTAAAGTTCACAAGTAATGAGGATGATGCAAACTGAGGATGTTGAAGCCTAATCAAATGGCACCCAAGTATTTAAGAGGTTCCAGATCAATGGACTAGATGATCCAGGCATCACAATCCAGTCCAGTCCTTTCTAGTTTTTAAAGAATGAGGATGAAGAGCAGCACTATGAATGGTCAGGCAAAACACCTTCCACCTCACCTCCGAGACTACAGATTCTTGCAGAAAGAAAAGTTAGATCCACAAGATATCCTGCTCTCCAAATCCACACCACAGTCTCAGTTCAGAGAGTCACAGGCTTTTGTCAGTTGATTTCTGTTATAGAAATCCACCTGTCCTACCATCTCTGCCTGACAACACTATTACCCTATATTGTATTTTTTCAGGGACTTGTCCCATTTAATTCTGAAAAACTGAAGTATGGGTTGGCCATAAGACTCCAAGATCAAAGTCTTTCCCAGCTCTGTACACATAGCAGGACTTGTGGTCATGAAGTTTACACTTGGCTGCTGTTTTGCACTTTGTGTTTTGTGTTTTCTTGGCCATCCTTGAACTTCCCAATTGAAACTAAAATACTTTGTGTAAGTTCAAATAAAGACATTTAAAATCACCAATGCCACTGATGTTACAATGAGAGATAAGAGGTTTGATCTTCATCTTCACAATCGGTTAATTAAAAGCAGCCCGTCTCTTTCCCAACACATTTTTTTTTGAAGAAAGAACACAAGAACCACCACCAATGCACACCAAAGCCACCCCCAGATTGCTCCATAATTAAACACACCCTGATTCTCTCCTCCCAATTTAAAGAAGGTCTGTATTTAATCACAGAAGCCGACCAAGAGAAAGCAATACAGCACTGTGGGTCATATCTTTTCTACAACATACAGTCCCAGATGATAATCACAGCAGAAGCATTCTGTGGAGATGACCTTGTTATTCAGTAAGTCATTCAAAGCGGCTGTGCTAATTTTAATGCTTGGATACATACCTGCAAGGGGTTATTTTTGAAAGGCCGTTCTATGAACCAGCATTTATTCCTTTATGCACGTAGCTGTGCCAGCATAGCATCACAGACAAGAACATGTAACTGTTTCTCTTCGAATGCAAGCATGGAATTACATCTACTTCTCTCCCCCAGTGTTACACAGAAGTAACTGTGGCTTATTACTATCTGTAGTAACAACTGTGGCTGACTTAACTATCAGCTACCGTCTTTTTCCACAAGCCCTTTCAAAACATGCATGCATGGCTGTGCTTGCACATACGCACACCACAGACCCTATCCCTGTCCTTTAGGCCATCTTCTAGATCTTTAATCAAAAATTATAAGATTGCCTACTCCACTTTTTTCTTCTTTTTTTTTTTCTGCAAATATTTCCTGATTCTAGAATAAAGTCCGATCCTAATGCTGCCATGCTACAGTGCTCAATGCAGGACTGTAGCATAAGGGAAATCTCCCGAACGGAGTTGCCAGATCACCAGGTTCACCTATATGCCATGATCTTGGATCCTTTATCTATCAGACACGTACCTCCATTTTCTGCATAATAGCTGTCTTCATAGACTGTGTGTCCCTGGGATTCTGGGTAGTGCTTCTTGCGCCTTTTTTCTTCCTGCAGTTCTTTTTGTTGTAGGAGACGGGCAATGTCCTGCAGAGACGTAAGGAAATAGTCATTACCTCTCCCCCCCCCCAAATATCTCCGGGTTCTTTTATTCAAATTCTTTATTCAATTATAAAAATCCTGATAAGTTTAATTTTTCAGACATGGCAACAACAGGGTTACTCTCAAACTCAACCCCTGGGCTGGATGGGGCTTCCAACTTAGTGGTTTACACAAGGGACCATCTCAGCAACCGGTATCCAGCCTCACCCAGGCCCACCACCGATCTTCCAACCCCGTGGCAGACTCACAGGTTGCTGTTTCACCTGCACGCAAGTCTGTAAAGCCCTAATGGCCATAGCATGGCAGAAGGGGACTGCGTGTGCAACTCTGGACTTTCAGCAAGGGTTTGGAAGTCACACAAGTGTACACCTGCTCACACGAGTGGGCTGGACCTCCCCCCTGAACTCCACCAGGGAAAGAAAAAACACAGAGGCAAAGACTGTCTCCAGCTGAAGGCACTTTGGACTGCAAGGAGTTCAACGGAGCAACTATGAACTCGCTTCAAACTAGTGGTAATTTACAAGGACTGTAGGATGCCAGGCAGGGAAATGCATCAATTTGACAGACAGAGGCTGAAGGAAAAGAAAATCGAAAGGGACGTTAGGAAGAGAGAACTAGGCACAAGGCAGGAGCACTGCAGGGACCGCAGCCGTTTATCTTCTGTCGCAGTTTTGGTAGATATGCCGTCAAAGACAATAGCACTCCATTTTTCTAATTGGTTTTCTTTCAAGATTGACTAATGGATCAACAAGGCCCAACAACAGCAAACAGCTCCCTGGGGCTTGCTCATTTGGGGCCCAGACGCTTGCAAGTCAGCGGAGGTATTCTGAAGCTAGAAAGAGAAGCTGGAAGATACCAGCAGGGTATGCTATCCCTTTGGATGCTATATTTAAGCCTCCTTAATCCTCAGGACCTTTATAGAGCCACGCATGTAAAGTGTACATTGCAGACAGGAAAGGCATTACTGAAATGCAAACTAAGAGCCAACACCCTCCAGAGCAAAGACAGGACTGGAGGACATTGGATGGGTGTTAGAGTACAAATTATTATTTCAGGATTCAGATTGGATTTGCTCAGTAACCTGCTTTGTGGAGGACCTGGGGATAGCACAGGATCTTTACCAAAAAGAAAACAAAACACCACCCCAAAAATCCCCACTTCCTTTCTCCTGACAAGGTTAACCTCTTCTATCAAGTACAGTAAGTCTATAAATATATGGGCTTAAGCACATTATTTCCAGGACTGAGACAGCTCAGGACTTGCAAATCCACACAAACCACTTCTTCCAAACTGGACTTGTAAGCAGGCAGGCTTGGCACTTCATTTAAGTACCCTGTGCACCAGAGTGGATCTGCCTCATGCAGAGGACTGGCAGTCACTACTGATACCAGGGAGCTATCGTGTACATTGGGCAGCTGCTACACCCTCATACGTGACAAATACATGACTAGCCCAGCCTGTGGCCAGTACTGGTGTAATAAAGAGCATCCTGCAGGTGCTGTGCTGAGGGCTACAGAAGGGGCTCTGATGTTTGTCACTCTGTCAGCTGATAACTCTTCTGGGGCACTGTGCAGCCTCACTCGTGCTGCTCGGGCTCTGCATCAGCACAGGAGCCCACCCAAATGAAATAATGCTGGCAGGGACCTTAGAAGGAAAGCAGTATCAATTCAAGCTCTCCAGAAAACCCCATTGCAAGGAGGCACGGCAGTGCCGCACTCTGGTACCAGCTGCAGCCTAACTCAGTCCACAGCTACATTTCAGCCACACTTGGGAATTTCCCACATACCAGAAGGAAGAGAGGGAGTATTTATGACTTCGCCCCTTTGCTTTGAGCCATGTTCATTTGAAGATGGCTCCTGACAGCACAAGTTGGTCAGCAGGCAGGTTTGACAGATTGCAGGGACCTGTTGTCAGC
Source organism: Fratercula arctica (assembly GCA_947846985.1). NCBI lineage: Eukaryota > Metazoa > Chordata > Aves > Charadriiformes > Alcidae > Fratercula > Fratercula arctica. Next base: position 38,363,686 of record CANTUZ010000006.1, read on the forward strand.
CTGCTGACAACCCAGCAGCTCTCTACAGAAAGCAGGAAGGAAAGGTGCGATTCCCACAGCCAGCATGAGTGGTACTGCATCCCCTTCACCTTCCCAAAAAACAAGGTGTTCACATTTATAGCTGAAATCCTTTACTAGTGTTCCTCCCAGCCCCGTTACTACAAGCTCCTCTTGGAAGCCCTTCCCTGTCTGCCAGGGCAGCCTTTCAGTACTTGCTTGGACTTAATGGTATAAGAAGAAAATGAAGTCTTGCACAACCAAAGTGACGCACCTGTCAGGTAAGGACAGATTCTTATTTGAGGATCTTCTAGGAAACACAGCCTTGTGTTTAAGCTCTTCTTACAGAGAAGGTGCCACAGGGTGCCTCTTGAGCATCTTTAGACTACTCATACTTCTCAGGGAACTATCTGTAATCAAAAATGGGGCCACAATCCAGGCTCACACAAGTGTTGCTCCATTCTATGGCTTTCTTGAATACCCAGTCTGACAGGCTGACACAATAAAGTAATCAACAAGCAAAATCCTTTGAAAGCCAATGGACAGACCACACTGCCCACTCACAAGCAAACAGCAGCAGAGCAATATTTTGCAATAACAAAAGGAATCTGCAAGCAAGAAACTGCATCAGAGTATTCAGGCTGTGAAGATGCAAGAAGATAATGGAGAAGCCAGAGACTGATGACTGGACTGAGGGTTCTGCTGAAATCTTTGCACCAAAGATGAAGAAATCACAACCCAGGATTCTCACAAACGTAGTACTTGTCATCTTGCATTTGAGAAAGCAAGCAGATCTCAAAGTGCACAAACAATTACAACTTCCTACACCAGGGCAACAAACACCTCAACAAGACCCATCTGTTACTTGCCCTCTTCGTTAGCAAGGCCACTGGTATCAACAACCCCTGCGACCCTTGAGCGTGAGGACTATGACTGTATTTTATTCCTGTAACAGGACTCCCCAAAATCTCTGTGCATACTGAGATCTGTGAGGGTATTCACCATTCAAGCCAATGCCTGTGGCTAAGGACTGAGAAATTCCTGCACTGAAAGGGCTGCTACAAATAGTCCTGCCATCCCTGCAGCTTTAAAGGTTACCTCGTCTTTCTCCTCTTGCCTGCGGCGCTGCTCTGCTTCAAATACCAGCTTCACTTGGATTTCCTGAGCAATCTCGCAGTCCTGTCGTTCTCTAGAAGGCAAGGAGACAAGGATTATAGGCAGCTAAAGTCACAGGCATCAGTCAGCCTGGAGAAAGGGATAAAAGGGCTAAAGAACCCATCTGATGTACACAGAAGAATTATTACTCAGTATTAGTGCAGAGCCTATGAATCTTCACCAGGGACCAAGACTCCCTGTACTTACTGCTAGCCAAATTTAGCAAATAGGTCCCAAAACGTTCAGAATCAGAGAATAAAGCAAGAGAAAACAGATTCATAGGCAGTTTGCTGAGAAAGGAGGTAGGTACCACAGGATCGGGCAGGCCAACGTAGTGCATAAGAGTCTCTGCAAACAGTCCAATTCTGGACTGAGGAATTGTACGTGTGGTGCCAAAGGAGGGGTTTAGGGGTCCAGTTAATGCAGGCATTTCTGGAAAGTGGTTTTCACATGAAAGCCAAGAAGGAGAAAGTGCAGAAACGCTGATAGTAAAATGCAGTAAGTAGGCCAAGCAGAGGCTGGAGGTGGCAGTTCAGCAATGAATGAGGAATGCTTCTGAGGTGGGACAAGACACAAAAGCAGAACCAGTGCCAAGATGCAAGAGAGCGACATGCGTCAAAACAAGGGACGAGAAGCCATCATCACAGTGCCAATGCGAATGCGGTAATGACACAAGATTGCATTAACTGGGGACAGAGAGATACCGGAGTAATTGAGACATGAAATGAGAGTTTCGTCTGTGCGGACAGACAGGGAAGGCTGTATTTCAGGGACGTCATACTGAAAGCATCTGCAAGAATTCTGCCATACTCAGCGTCGTGCTCTGATGGCCAGCAAACAGGCTGGAACAACGGCCAGGGGTTCCTTAGGGCAGCCCAGAGAAGGGCTGGGGGATTTGTGAAGAAGGATTAAGAGCTGTCTCTTTGAGTACTGTTGAAATTGAGTCAAAGATTAGCTCTGAACAGGTCAGAAAAAGCAATCCGAGCTATCTCTGCAGTTGAGGCTACTGAAAGGCAAGGCATAGAAGGAGATGAGAATGGGAATAGCAACAGGCAGAGCTTGCTTTATTAGAATCCAATCTTTTGAAGAATATGCTGGCAGTGATCAGATAGGTGATGGGAGGACTACCAAGAGTGTTATTACAGAAGTCAAACAAATATTTCAAGAGAAGCAGGTTCAGCTGTGTCAAAGTTGTGATACGTGGGCTGGAGCAACTAGTTCTAGGCTTGAGCAAGGATCAGGGCATAAATAACCTAGCAAACTTGGAGGCAAAGGACTGGAAGAGGATCTAGGATGTGAGTGGAGGAAATTAAAACAGTAAGTGCAGACAAGCACTTTTGGTAGCAAAACAGAGAACAGAGGCATCGCCAGAGCAGTCAGTGGCACCACAGAGCCTGATTTTATAGAAAAGTGAAGAAGAATGAGAGAAGAGGAAAGAGTGGATAGGTGGCTTAGGGTGGGGAAGAAGGACACTGCAACAAGAAGAGGACTTAGAGGACAAATGCCACCAAGAAGCAACTAATCTGTTATAGGGAATGAAAAGGAACATGCAGGAGGAGGGAAAAGAAGCTTCTTTATTTCTGTCAACTGCTCCTTGGAAGCAGACCTGCAATTGGGTATTGCACGTTATTTATATTCCCCTCCCCAAACACACATGAACCCCAAGTCATTGTCACAACATGACATTTCCTTCCCTTTCCCAGACCACCACACTTGAAAACACTTGTGCATATCCCTAAACTGACCCACATCTAGAGACACCCTGGCAGGCACTCATGTATTTCAGTGTTGGTAGGGCTGGAGTTATCAATAGGTTAAACATCTTCAGACATCAGTTTCTTTCATCCAGGTAATAAAACCTGGCATTTTTTTTGTGTGTTCCTATGTGCGTTTCACTTGACTCCAGGGAGTGACCTGTTCAAAGGCACATGTACTCACACAGCAGCAAATCTAGTTCTTGAACCTGCCAAATAAAATGGGACCATGGCACACCTGGTACCAGCAGGGAACCAGAGTCCCCAGCAAAACCACAGCTGAATATGCAAATCCTGGGGAGCAGGCTGTCAGTGGGCTTAAGATAGTAGATTGCTTATGACCCCAGTCTTAGAAGACGTGAGTCCAGGTAGAAAATAAGTTAGAAAGGTCAGACATATCAAGGCATTGCACGTCTCCGGTTCCCCCAGCACCTGTGAACTGAGCTAAGGTGCCAAGTTCGCCAGCACCAACTGACTTGCTAAATGCTTAAAATACATCTTATGGCAGACAAACAGGAGACAGAAACAGCTAATTGTCTTTCAGAACCAAGGCAACAAGGTCACTGGCTTCCCATTCGCAGCAAAGAACACTAGAAGTAATGCAAAAGAAGCAGCATTTTCTTGTTCCTGATGACACACATCTTGGAATACACCGTGTCAATCTCTAAGAACCACTGAACAGAAACAGAGAATTAGATGTTTGGTTTTCTTGCTCAGTGGTAATTAAATGCTGAGACTTTATTAGTTACTTAACATAAACTGGTGTTACAACTTGACTGATCATAAGAAAACAGGTTAAAGAACTTTGACAGCTCTTCTTGTCCTTCATTTTCTTTAGTGTAAGCTCAAGTGTCCATCAGTCCCCAGAAATCAGCCAGAGCAACATAAACCTCACCATCCCCGAGTATCACACCAAAGAATCCTTCGATCCTGGGCAGCCAGGAGTGTTAAGAGTATCAGGGAAACTCTACATCAGTTTATGAAAAAGAGGGGGTGGGGGGTGAAAAAGTCAGTGTGATCAGAAAGCTCCCATTCACACTGGCTGTAGCAACTAATTGTTGCCAGATGAGGAGAAAAAAAAAAAAAAAAAAGGTTTAAGGGAATCATTCAAAGGAACTGTTCACATTAGTGTAACAGAACCACCACGGCACTGGGAGCAAAATGAGGAAAGAGCATATTTTCACAGTATTTACAACAGTTATTTTAGCAACCTTGCTACTGTGCTTGGCAGTGTGCAAGCTGCTCATCTCGATGTGAGAGATGTTTTTAAAGAAGCAAGAAAATAAGGTTTGATGCTTCCCTGAATTCTTAAAGAGAGAAGAAAAGTTACTTCTATTCTCTCATTTATCATCAGAAAGTCTGAGAGAATCTAGGATTTGAAAGAGAAGAAATCCCATAAATTTGAAGAGCTTTTTTACATTCCCTGTTTCTAAAGGGCACTCAATTCTGCCCCTTTACTCCTCCCATCACCTTGCGGTGTCAAACTGTCCTAGACCATACAGAAAGCAGTAACAGGGAGGATAATTTTGTTGCCAGAACACGCTGATCTTGCACAAGGAAGAGACAGTGAGAATGTACAAAGAATTAAGGAAGAAAAAGATCAAATTACAAAAGGATGCCTCCAACTTTTTTTTTTTCCACTATTCTTGCAGAAGAGCTCAAGCTTTCAGGAGCAGAACTGCTGCTGACACAACATTTTGCATCAGCAGTTCTGCTGGCAACTTGGCTCACAAAGTTTGTAAATCCCATTTTACACAGTCCTACAACAAGGAAGTTGTTTGCAGTTCCCAGCAAGTAACAATCGCTGCCATACAAAATTAATTTTTATGTTGTCATTTACATGCTTACATCTCTAATTGGTAATGAAGACAAAACTATTGAAGGAAAGCACAGACTTGAGAGATACACATATATCTACCCCAGTGCTGCCTGAGTATGCTGGGAACATTGAAAACAGCAGATGATTTGTCACACCCCAGCTTCTAATCTTTTACGAGCATCTCCTTTGAAGCCAGTCCTATAACTCACATCTGCAACACAGAGCTCTTCTACTCCATCGCTGTCTCTGCTGGATGAGCCACCCAAGGTCTGTGATCCACCACCAACTGTACCTGGTGGGTGGCATCACGGAGCAAGAGGCAAGCTGGGAGACAGAACAGATGCTGGGAGATGCACTCTGCCCTGCAGACCCTGCATTTGTAGGGAGCACCATTTGAAAGCAAGCTCCTGTCTCTCATCATTGGGATCCGACTGAGCCCTCTCACACAACCGTTTTGTTACATCTCATACATTGCAAGGGACTAAGTGTGTGCATGTCAGGGAAAAAGCACCAGTGTCAACTCTGGATTGGAAAGGCCAGTTTGGTGTGACCTGCACTGCCATGTTTCATTTCTACACCAGCTCCACAGCCTAAGAGCCATGGCACACAGAAAGCCAAATCACAGGCCACAGGGCTAGATCTAGTGTGTGGGGCCTGAGCAAACCTGCAGACCAAACTGGATCAGTCATTAAACATCCTCCCACAGCTGCTGCAGAAGTGACTGCAAGAGAAGACCTCTCCCCCAACACCCATCTCCACCAAGTGACCCTGGGGCATCAGCTCCTCTTCCCAGGTCACTTCACACTGGAGTATCTGCAAGTGCAAAAGCAAGGGCTTTCAGCTGTTCGGTGCAGCAGGACACCAAAACGCATTGCACCCAGCTCCTCAAAAGCACTCATCAGGCACAACGTAAACATGCCGATATCTGCAATTTCCACAAGAGAATTCACTGTAACACTGCGTATTTCAGTGGTGTGATTTCTTATTTCTCAGGTTTTAGCCAGGGACAAGATTAATGCAAGTAGCCAAGTTACCTCACTTTGCCAACAGGCAGCAGAATAGGAAGGCTCCTTCCCATGGTCAGGCAACAAAATCTAAGCCAGGATGGGCCTCAGGACCACCTACTCGCACCCTGTTCTCATTACTCCATGCCAGAGCCTAGTATCAATACTTTTATTGCAACAGATAGCCAAAGGTAAAAGGAAGCAACAGCAAAAGGCTGATCAACTGGAACCCCACATACTGTCAATCAACTCAAACCAAAGCAGCCGATTTCAGTGCTCTGACCAAATGGAACAAGCATTTCAACAGCTCCATCCCAAACTCACAAGTCTTTTCGGTGTTTCTGGATTTGAGCCCGTGCTTTCAGATCTTCCTCTTCTTGCAGTTGCTTGGCCACTCGCAAGTCATGTTGCACCAGACGATTACGCTGAACGTTTGTTGCCAAGTGATGCTCAACTGGAAATAAACAGAAGACAAGAACCCCAAGTCAGCCTGCAGAACTTCACAGTGTAAAAAAGACAAAGCAAGTGCAAGGGAGATTCCGGGCCAGAAAGGAAGACAGTTCTTGTCAGGGAAAAAAATCATGTATTATCTCTAAAGATGGGGAAGTCCTGAACTGAAATTCCGCTAGCAGCTTGAGATTGCCTCGTTTCAGCACTGAGAGGGCTGTATATGTATGTCTGTTACCAAAACAAGATCTGCATATCTTAATTGCATCCAGATTTATAGGGAATGCTTTTTAGGCTTTGAATTTCATTGTCTGGGCGCAGGAAATTAGCCTAGATTAATAAAGGGCTGGAAGGCACCAACAGAGACCAGTGAGGATGAGCTGAACCTAAACCACTTCTGATGGATGCTTCCCTACTCTGTTCTCAAGAACCTCCAGAAGAGGAAACTCCTCTCGCTCTCAACATAATCGGTTCCAGAATCTCACTACCTTTATATTTAGCAACTGAATACTACAGTGAGTCCTTTACCATACATGGGTGCTGTCTGCAAGAAAAGATGGTTACATGAGCTGCAGCTGAGAGCCAGCTTTAATTCAATGGTCTCAGGTTCCAGCAGCAAGGGCACAACTTCAGCACAAGCTGCGTGTTTGGCAGAGTATTAGCACCTAGTACTGGTAGATACCAATGGTCTTGGCACCCAGCAAAGCAGATTAGAGAGGCCACCACACCTGAAACTGCAATGCAAACATACCCCAAGTAGCAGATAAGCACGTAAAAAAAATTAACAAAAAAAACCAAAAAAAACCCCGACAGTCATTTTGTAAGTTCCTGGCTGTACTTTTTTTTTTTTCTCCTTTTCAAACCCTTGTAGTGTACAGCTGCCCTACCTCAAAATGTCTTAAAAGGAAGCCTCCTTTCAAAAGGCAGGCACTAGCAATTTTGAAATAAGTAAATAAACAGACCTCTTGTGGTTGCACCTCAGGTCAGCCTATAAAACTTGAAGCTTCCAAAATTGCTAGTCATTTCTAGAAACCTTGCACAGCAGCAAAACCTCAAGTGCACTCCCACATGCAATTTTATCATAAATGGCATAAACAACTCTAAAAGAGAGCACAAAATTGAAACATGAAATGCAACTATCTCTAGGGTACAACGTGAGGTGGGGCAGAATGCAGAGCAGTATTAGAGGACTGTGAAGACAGTAATAATAACCCATATTCCATTAAAAAGAATAAAAATTAAATAAAAGCAGGGAGAGTTTTTCTTAGCAAAACCAAAGCCAGATATCTGTTGGGAAAAAATTGCTTTAGTTTGTTCCAAAGAGCATTGCTACTTACTCTCTTGCTCCTGCAAGTTATGGGCCAAGGTATGATCTTCCAGAACAGCAAAGTCTCGACACACTGGATAGGGAAACAGAGCCAAGAGAATTAGCATTAGGACCAAAAAAAAAAAAAAAAAAAGCATCAAGAGATATGTGAGTTGTGGGAGCATAAATACACAGAGAATTCTGACATATTTGCTTTCTGTCAGCCAAGGTGTGGCCTTGTGGTTTTCTCCCCCTCTTGCACCTGTGTCTATTTCTGCATGCACTTACTTCTTTGTCCCTGTTTGCATTAACACGCCTTCTCCACTCTCCCCTCCACCTCCACTTCTTTAGTTTAAGACCAGAGTTGCCCACACCACCACTGGATCCGACCTTGTGTACAAAACTCTGTATTTCACCCAGATTTATACCAGTGCCCATGCTGTGTGTGTTAAAAACCAAGGTCAAGCGTTTGTGCTTACTATGACTCTCTCTGACAAGTTAAAGACTCCGAGTAGTATTTTCTCCACACAAAGATATACACACTGTGACCTCCACAGAGCTGAGCAGACTGAGCTTCACAGCTCTTGCTCCAAGGCATTTCTACTGGCTCAGAGATCATTTTACAGTTGTCTCCTGTAAGCTCCAATGACTTTTTCAAGTGCAGATGCTGGCTATGTACCTAGAACCCAGATATGGGATCAGCCACAGCATTACCAGCAGGGATAAGCACAGCTTCCTAAAGAGACACTGAAAAAAACCTGGAGACAAGCTAAATGAGAAAGGGACAAGTTCCCTCTGGCACCAGTCTGAAAGCGGCAGATTTTTGCCAATGCCTATCGCTTTCACACTTGAACTTTCAAAGGAATGCTCTACTCACACTGTAGAAAAACACCAAGGTTTATTTTTAACTTGTTATGATAGGCAGCAGGGCATCAAAACACAGAAGTCACATACATATTGGGACAGGGACCCACAGACACCATCAGGTTCAGTCTTTTGGTGGTAGGTACACATCAGCTTCCCGGTGAACCAAGGACAAACTGACCTGTGCCTCCCAAACTGCCATACAGGCTACAGGGCCCCGATCCGTACACCTGCCACACACAGGGTTCCCATCTGCTTGAAGAGGAGTTTAAGGCAGGGGCACTGCAAAATTGAGACTAAGGAGGTCTGTCACTTGTTTTTCCTGAACATGACAAGCTAAGCAGCTTAACAGGACCTGAGAGGGGAATCTCTTCCCTTTGAAACACAAGACACAAAGCAGAGAACTACAAGGTGCTTTTGAAGCTGCAGAGGGAGGTATGAGCCACTGCCGCTGCATTCCATAGGAGAAACCTCTGGGGAAGACCAAGGTTTCCCTTTAGCAGAGCACAGCAACAACCTAGAAGGGAAAGTGAAAATAACTCCAAATCCCCCAGAACATACCAAAACTACAAGGGGAATTTAGGAGGAACTCATTTATGAAAGTTTCAGAATCAGAGAAAATAAAACATTTCCATCACGGCAAAGGGTGGAAAATACTACAAGGAAAGGGGAAGGCGGCCGTGTCTTCCCAAGCCACAGTCACACAAGCCTTCTCCCTTCCCACATTGACGCACGTGCTCCAACAGAGAAGCATCGAGATGTTCCTCTGCACTGAGGTATCTTCACAAAATATCTAGAAGAGTTTCTAGTTGTAGTACTAAGAGGTCAGATAAAGGATAAAGCGTTTATGGTATTCAATAGAATTTTTGGTTGACTCTTTCTGCATTGGAGAGTGTTTTACAGATGACAAAAGCTCATAGAAGCTAGAGTAGCGCTTCAGGGAAGGAGACTGACACGCAGCAGGGTGGAGATGAGGACAAAGATTACGGTTATACGATCCCATAGTGACTCACTTTAAGCATGTACAATTCTGGACGGTGCAATTAAAGTTTTGTTATGGCTTTTTTTCTTTTTATTGCAACTTCTTTTAAAAAAGGAAGGAGAATACAAAACACTAAGTAGCACTGAAACACTTCCAGTAGGCATTTGTGTACAAATAAAGAAACACTGCCTTCAGCCACAGAACTGGGAAAACCACAGCTGAGCAGCAGGCAGCACTGCTACTCCCAGGTGACATACCCAGGGCGCCTGGTGGTCACACACACGTGTTTTTATGGGATGGGACACGGGGATCTTGCCCAAAGAGACTTTATTTCTGTGGTCTTTAATACTATTCAGCTTTGCAGCACGCTTACAACAAGTATCATCTGGCCTGCTGGAAGAGCACCTCCACGTCAAAGGTTTGAGTCCTACTATCAAGTTCAGAGCTAAGCAAAGACACCTCAATACAGAGCCACAACCAGCTTACCCAAGTCTTGGGCTGTGCTTTCACCACCACATATTCAAGAAGCAGCAGTTGCTCCTGACAGTTTGAAAAAAAAAAAAAAAAGGGGGGGGGGAGGGAAGTGTTCTTTTCAAACACAATAGGTCTCTGAGCAAGTCCACTGCACAGCTGCCTGAACAGCTGTACTAGCAACACAAGGCAGGCACCACAGCAGCAAGGACGAACATTTCAGAGCTGTGTATTTTTTTGCATAGAGGTTGCTACTGTAAGAAATGCTTATGAAACCGCATCCCAGCCTTTCCCAATTCATTTCTAAACAGGCTCATACACTGCTCTGATCCCCGTGGAATTCAAGAGCTCTGCCTTGTCGGTCATGGTGCTGGCAGACCTTTGCTCCTTCCTCCCCAGAGGCACACGTGCAGAGGAGGACTTTAAGCTTTTTTTACTCTGTTGTACCCACACCCAGACACGCTTCTCTGTTTGGGAAACAACACGTTGACAGAAACAGGCCTGGCATACAGGCGAGAAAGTGGGAAGGCTGTGGTAGAATAGAACACTGCTGCTCTTCTCTTAACAGTCTTGCAGTCTTAACAGTCTTGTCTCCTCTGGTAAGCTTCCTTCCTACAATAAGGCAATGATTGTTTTAACCCTTTTGGATTGATAGGCCACTAAAAACTTTCTAAAGAGAGCATGGACTCAAAATAAAAAGGCCATGTGCATATACTGTTGTGTTGTATAGATGGGCCTGCTTCGTCTAGCTGCTTCTCCAGAGATCTGCTGGAAGTAGTCCATAGATCACTAAACAAACAAGAAAAATAAGGAAAACAAAGCAAACTCCTCTGTTACTCACTTTGTATGGGCCACAGCTGAAACATGCTGGATGACAGAGAAATAAAGCAGGGACCAAGGCTCCTGTCTGGGTTGGTTTGGCTCTGCAGGACAGGTCTGTGCCACTTGGAGCTCAGTGCCTGGGCCAGGAAACACGCTCAGCCCAGGGTACCACCACAGGCTCATGACCCGAAGCAGCCTAGCTCAGATCCAGTGCCACCCCTAACCCGACCATGCAGTATCAGACCTCAGGCTGTGCCCAGCTCTGTGCACAGGGACAAAGCAAGTGGGGACAACACTCTGTGACAAGGCACTGAATTGCAGACACGCATACAGGGGCTGGGTTTTAAAGCAGTGATGATTATCACGTCAAGATTCAGTACAGAGAGAGGGAAGCTGGATGGTTATTAATGATATGCTGCAAGCTCTGGGCTGCATGGTGCCCGTGTCTCATGGAGGAGACAGTACGGGGCAGGCTGGTGGGGCACCAGCAAACCTTGGGTTTCCTCACACATTCGGATTCATTCATGCACTGCTGAAGCAGCCACTTGGCTGCATATACACTCCCATTAAGCTGCTCTTACAAACCCACAAATGGCCAGCTCGAGCACACAGCCCTCGCTTTGTGCTGCTGAAGCTGCTGGCAGGGCAGACGGCACAAGACCTTTCGTCTCTGTCAGAAACTTGGCTAGGCTGACCGCCTCCAACTCATCAGAGCACATTATTCCTGAGTCCCATCAGCCTGAGAACAACCTGCAAAGGAAGAGAACATCCCATTACAAAAACAACAAAGCATTGTCAACCAGCCAGGTGGCAAGAAATGGGGACACCTGCAACTCCCTAGTAAGTCTGGGGGTGATGGCAAGTGCAGAGCACTCCCTCAAGACTAGACCCACGACCCGTGGCACCAAGTCAAGAATGACCACAGCTGCAAACGAGGCCAAGGAAACCAACCCTCCATCCTTGAAGACATGCATCCAAGAATGAGGCAACTATGAAATAAATGGAGATGTGGACCTGCCAGGCATGGTCTGAAATGATGCTTCACTGACGCTAGTCCTCACCCCCTGCCCAGTCTCAGCGTGGCACCAGCACACTCATTGCTAGGTATTATGTGCACTGGGTTTGTGCTGAGAAATAGGATGGCCCCAATGACAACACACAGACTCACAATTCCTCCTCGCCAAGAGGCTTCATATTTAAGGGAGAAAGAAATCTACTTCCATATTCCCTACTACTATATGCAAAAAATGAAAGGTTAGATTAATGCTACGTTCACTGCTACGAATTAACTTGACTTCCCATCTCCTGGACCTGGCTGCTAGCCATCAGGCAGTCAAACAAGCAGCAGGGGTACAATCACAGCAGCTACAATTGGCAAGTCCAGTGAAGTGTGAAACATTAACAACAGATTTACCATAGTCTGATTAAGCCAATCCGCCTTGGCACAGCAGGGAGTGGGCATGGAATATGCACTTCTGGCACAGCTGTGAAAGAAAAATATGCCAGCCCAGGAATCCCAGCCACTAACCACAGCCAGCAGAGATGCCAGCAGAGGAGGATGAGGGCAGAAGTATCACTGGAAGCATCATCCCTTGCAGCAGTGATGGGCTGCAAAATCCATGCAGTGGCATGAAAAAGGGAGCTCGCTTTGTTGAGGGATCCTGAAGAGCCTCTCTGCAAGTTCCAAGCACAGGTCTCCACTGATAGAAGTTCACCCCAAAAATATGCCTTTCTCAGCATCAGTGTACCTGAGGCTCTTGGAAGCACGGTCACAAGCCCTGCCTTTATGGCCAAGATAAGAATGTCTCTAGGTACAACAACTTGGCAAAATTTCATGAAATAACCTTTTTCTTTTTATATTCTGCCATCTGCCTCACTAGCTTTCTCCAGCATTACCTCAGCTTCATAGCTCAGCATTTCTAACACCAAACTGCTTCAAAGAGAGTGAGGTAACCACAACAGAGGAGCAAAGGCAGCCTTAGATGTTTCTGGCGATACTTCGGTGTGTGACAAAGAGACAGTTAACATTCAGGAATGAGCAGCGTGAATGTGCACTGGCTCTACAAGAGGCCAAACCCCACTGTCTTCTCAAGCAAGGCTTACAGCAAAACACACCCCACACTTCTGCCTGAAGTCTCAGACTGTGTTTGACATCTGCTGAAGGGCCCAAGGGGCCCCTTGGTTCACGTGGCCCATATGACATGCTCTGGGATATCAGCCAGTTCAATGACCCAGGGCCCACACATGCATGCTCCAAGCATTTCCTTTTGAGTCTTAAAAACTATCTCTTGCTCCCCACCCCCTCTGCTCCCAACATTTTCCCATCAGCATCATGTGCTGGATAATTCACAAAATAAACTAGAAGGTGTGAGTCATGCTTAGTTTAGAGCATCTGCAGTTTTTGAATCCTGAACTGAAGGACAGGAGGGAGAGGAAAGACAGAAAGGACACAGGAAAAAACAGTTTCATCAACTAAAAATCACTTTTTAAGGCTTACAGAGCTGACAAATTAAGTGGCAAGCAGCAAGTGCAGCCTGTTACAAGCCAGCAGTCTCAGGAAGATGGTGAGTTATGAGGATCCCTGCAGATTAAAAAGCAAGCTGGGACCTCATAGAGACTCTTACCAGCAGGGACTGTCCAGGTCACTCCAAGCCAGATAAACCCTCCAAAATCTGCAGGTTGTTTCCTTGAAACAAAGCCAACATGACCAAGCAGCCATCCAGCTGGAGGTGAGAGACTACCCAGAGGGCAATTTCCAGAGGAAATGTGCAACTGGGATGTTTCCTTCTCACCCCCAACAAAGCTGCTCTGCAAGGTATGTGGCCTGACCTTGGCACCTCTCATTACTGTCCTGCCTCTCCCATCTCACCAGGAGATTCCTGAGCTCCTGCTACCACACATGGGCACCCAAGAAGGCCAGCCAGGACACGCCTCAACTGCTGAAGCTGCAGTTACACAGACAGCATTCCTAGGATCTTGTTCACCAGGCACCATGAGTGCCAAGGACATTAGAAAACTCACGCAGAAAGAAGGTGTCTCCCAGGCAGAGAGCAGGAGGGCAGGGCTGGGCAGCCTGGGGAAGGGAACAGTTCCTGCTTCTCAGCCACAGCACCAGAGCATCTCATCTAGCTGGGAGTTACGAGGCAGCACAAGGAGACTGATCAGCCCCATGGGGAACCAAACTGAGGGGTCTCAGCCTAATTCTTAAAAGCATAAACATGCAAAACAAAAAAAGTATTGCCAAAGAAGCATGGTTTGTTTTGTTTTGGTTTTTTATATTTATTGTCGGTCTTGGACTGGAAGCTAAGAAGAGCTTGGGATTGGGAAGGAGGTTATCCTCTCTGCTAAGCTAATGGTTTGAGGTCAAGCCCATGAGAGGTTTGTGCTCTGTGCGCTGTTCAACAACAACCTCTCACCTGCCCAACAATGCTTTAAAAAGGAAGACTATATAGAATTTTGGAACCAAATCCTCAGAACATGAGTCTATTTTTTAACCTTCCTTGAAACAGAGATCAGCAGCATTCACGAAATGCCTTCTCCGAGGCTACTAGTTTAGGGTTCTCACTTCTGTAAACGTGCCTGCAAACTGTACTGTAGAGCAGTCCTCAAAGAGAGGGAGCATCTGCTGAACGCTCCAAAGCGGGTGGTGATGTGCTTGCACAGTATAAACAGGAAGCTGAAGATACCCAGGATCACAAAAAAATAGCACCACAAGGGAGTTTAAAAGGTAATCCTAGAGCATGCCCCAGCCACAAAATTTGATAAAATTTATCATCCTGCCTTTATTACAGAAGGCTGCCATCTTTTCCATCATTGGATAATTGCACCCTACATCACTTCATCTGCAGTCTTTCTAAATAAGAGCAACTGTTCTTATCCCCCAAGCTTACAACACAACCCACGGGTCAAGTGTTAAAGACCATGTCTTTGACTTCCAGAAGAAAATTTTGAGTTGAAGCACTTCAATGTTGGACATACAGACATACCTGAAAATGGCATTGAGCCTTAATGAGTACTGTCAGCCATGCTTGGAAAATTCAGCCTTTTCAGCCAGGTCCAGCTGGGTCCCCAGACATGAAGTACTCTGAGTGATAAGAGCTTTCCAAAACCCCTCAGTCCTATAGCCAACATTGCTGCTACAGCTGCTGCCTCCTATTCCAGAAATTTTGTGCATTGAGGGGCTGAATGCATACAGTATTTTGCCACTCTAAAGCAGAAAGCACATACATACACCACGATATGTGAGCCGTTACCTGCCGGGCTCAGAACACTATGATCTCTGTAGCTTTTTCTTATGTGCCACAGTGTCAATCAGCCCATACAGGATTGCCCAGACCCAAAAGGTCACCAGTGAGCTCAGCCATCACACTGTAGACCCATCAGTAACATCCAGGTGGACAGGTATAAAAACCTCAAGGTAGATATATTGGTCAGGGGTGGTTTGGCTAGTTTGACACCACAGCCAAGTAGTAGACCCCAGGCAGCCAAACACACACTTCACTCACAACATTTGAGACATAACTGGGTCTCCGTGTGAAGGAAGTTAATCATCAATGAGAACAAAAGTTGCTCCTGTGGTCATCCTCTCCAGCTTCAGTTGACTTGGCTAACACCATATGTGCAAAATGAACAACCAACAATAAAGACAGGGAGAAGTCTTCCTGGCAGTCAGTTTTCACCACTGCCTCCAAATCATGGATCACAGCAAAACAAACAACACCGCCTCCAACAGCTGTGTTTTACCCTCACTTTGCCCAAGGGCAAACCACCACAGAGGTCAGTGGAGAGTAGGACAGGAGTTACCTTTACCAGGAGAGACCAAAATCCCTGGCTCACACAGATGTCCCCACAAGCACTACTGTAGTTGTAAAACATGCCTTCAGCAGTGCCCCATGGATCATATGACACTGCCCTTTTCTGGAGGGTTTCTTTTTTTGTTTCTTTTGCAGACAGGATGTCATGGCAGTTTTAGTTTTATGCCCAACACCACTCATTTAAACTAGTGGGGAGGGGGAAAAGAAAAACAGTCTCCCTTCATGCACAACTCAAAACAGACACCCACTCAGAAAACCGCTCAGGCATGGAGTTTGCATCTCAAGAGATTTGCACTATATATGCTCCCTTCCCCCACACCCATCTAAACGGTGATCACCATCTTTTGCTTTGATCTGTTTATTTCAGCTTTTATTTCAGCATTTTAGGCAATTTTATACTATACAAAACCCTTGGAAGGACACGCTGCATTTCCCAAATAGGCAAAACTTCTGTTCTCTGCTAAATGCAAGCCTAAATCCCTTGCTCATTTCAGTAGTTTCTCAGCAGAGAACTGGCAGGTTCACTTTGTGGTTCAGGGTGCCTTTCAGGAGCCATGGCATCCTGAATCTCAGATGCTTCACTAGCATTTCTATGCCCTCAGTTTCAGGCTGTGGTGAATAAGCTCACACAGCAGCTCGAGAGAGGCAGGCAGCCGGGAGCGAAGATAATTCAAAGTGTCAGCTCTCCCAGGCTTCTCCTCCAGCTTAATCCTAAAAGATAATGTAGCAAAATACAAGGGAGACAGGGTTCAGAAAGGGAGCTCTCAGTGCCTCTCTGGTGCAAGTTCATGCAGTGACTCCGTTTGGTGACTGTTTACGCAAGGCTGACTGTGGACGCCTACGCAGAAGGTGCCAAGTGCCAAAAAAAGGTTCTAGTTCCTCTCAAAACCCCACGGTGTGGTTTTACACTACAAGGACCTGCAGTCATATGGAGGAAAAAGCATCTCTGGAGAGAACAAGTAGCAGAAAGACTTCCTCAGAGATGCCGCTTTCTTCTCAGCCTTTGGGTGACTAGAGCCAAGCCCGAGACTGCTCTGGGGCTTGTAGCTAAACCAGAGCTGCAGCTGGGAGGATGGACCACAGCATCAGTGCACAGGCGAACAAGCCAGGTTCTATTCGTCCAGATCAGACACCAAGAGAAGCAAAGCTCCAGCAGAGTGGGCCTCAGGGCAGCCTCCCAGGCTTGCTGGAAACCTGGCCAGCTGCTGCGTTCAAAGCTGTATGTGTCTGAACTGATCCTGCAATCAGCTCTGATTCTTGCACAGATTCCTATCAGCTTCCTTTTTCCTAGAAAGGCGGCTGCTAGGCTGTGAGGACTCCTGTCTGCCACCCGTTCAGCTGCTGCCAGCACTGCAAATCTGCTCCGCAAGAAAAACCTTCCTCTACCGAACCAACCAAAGATGCTCTGCTTTGTTTCAAATCCCCTTTTCTTTGCTTCGACAGCTCCTTGGGGGTACTCTCTCCTCTCCCCTCCTTGCTTCCCACACTTAAGTTCTCCAGGTTTATTAGTCAGCTCTGGAGAACACAAAGTACCAAAGCTGGCCCCAGATCAGTCAAACCTTCACATCCATCTAATAACAGTCATCAGTCTGTAGAGTTACAGCTATACACGTCGCCCTTCCTGTCACAGCCTTGTGTTGGCACGCTGCCCTTAAAACAACTAGAGATTTAAAACAGCGGCATAAGAGGGTAAGAATAAGTCCGTGGTCTCTGGGGTCGGATGGGCAGGGAGGCAGAACTCCCCGCATCAACCTGGAGCAAACTGCTTCGTGGCAGCTGTGCCTACAGCTCACGTGCGTTGGCAAGCCCAAGGAAGAAGCAGGCTGACAGCCTTTTAAATGCCTCCTCACTGAGAGCATAAAATGAGCTGGAAGTCAGTCAGAAGTAAAATTTTTGCTTTGGGGGCTAAATCACCCTTAGGTGATATTGTATACTCATAACATTAAACAAACTAAAAGAAAAGACAACAAAAATCAGGACCTGTTAGGTGATGCTCATGCTCTGGGCAATGCCAAAAGCCTGGAGTACCATGTAACCGAGCATGGCAATCGAAGCTGGAGGCAAACCTGCCTTTTCCACCTTGTAGCATCAGGGATGTGAGGAATGCGGGCAGGGCTGTGCAGCCCTAGTCAAGGAGCCAGTCTCTCCAGCACTGCAAACAAGCTCAGGAGAGCCCAGCCTCTTCCCAACACCAACTTCCTTTGGAAACCTGGCGCCGACCAAACCGCCTGCAGGAGAGCACAGCCCTGCGAACAGCAGCGCTCTCTGCATGCCACCAAAACAGCCAACACCCTGGCGGCTTGGAGAATTCCCAGGTCCTTCCCTGCTGTCGTCCACCACTTCACCCCAGCCGCACTACCAAAGGTGCCAGGAGGTGCTGATGAATTTAAGGCATAAATCCTCCCTGTCTCACCAGCCAGCACCCCAATAATAAAACTAACTTCAGAATAGCGGGAAGAAAAAAAAAATTTCTCCTCACGAGTAAGGTTTGCCATATCCATAACAGACATATACAACAAGCTCAGATGCTTTTGCAGTGCAAAGCTGTTCTGATGAGTGGACAGGGCAGAAGTTTTCCATTCACACCAGGGAAGGCTGCCCTGAGCCAGGCCAATGCTTTCCCACCTCACCTGCCAGGTCAGTGGTGACAGTCCCTCTGTGAGGAACACCCCCTGCTGGAGCATGCTGCAGTCTCTTGGTCTGTGTGGTTGTAAAGGGACAAAGGTATATGCACTGTATTGTTTGGAGAGGTTTCTGCCGAAAAAAAGAAATATACCTCTCACTGCCAGGAAATATTCCTGTTTTCATAAACTTCCTTCCTCCCTTTTGTCCCATTACTTCTTGGTCAGCCCTGTCGGTGTCCTTAAGGTATGCCTGTCTCTCAGTGCCTTCAAATATTTGCTCATTTATGTCCTCTTCCCCTTTGTCGTCACTTAATGAACACCACGTATTGAGCCCACATAGCATTTCCTGTAAAGCCTATTCCTCCAGCCACAGAGTCCTGGTTCAGCAGGGCTGGGAAGAGAGTAAGTCATACCTACATGCACACAGGAACTCAAAGTTTTACTGCACACAGCTTTTTACACCTCCTTTGAAAAGAGAAGTGAAGAAGAGTGACTCACTTGCAAACCCACTTTAACTTTCTGTCCTGAACAGCACTCACCGCAGGCAGAGCTGTCGAGAGCACACGGACCAAACTGCTACCAGCCCCAGTCAAAAAGATCTCACTATTTTTATTTGGCTGACAGAGCATCGTGGCAGTAGCACCGTGGGTTGGCGTGCAATTAAAATAATCATCAGTTGAGCTTCCACAGCCTGACACAAAATCCTTGGGCAGGGGCAGAAGGGCTGTACCAAGCTTCTGAGCAGGCTTTCATCCACACCTTTCTCCCCTGGGAAAGTAACACTTCTGGCAAGCTTAATTCACAAGGCACCCAGGGTTACAGTGTAGATTTTATGAGCACCCAGACATAACTGGTCTCCTTTGCTCAATGCAAAGTTCAGGACAGCCCTGCCTTGCAACTGTTATACATATAGTGTGATGCTGCACTCCCCTTTTTCAACTTCTCAATCACTTATTAGAGCCAGAATCATACTGTAAGGGTACATGAAGAAACAGAGCAGATGAAAGCCTAGTTTAATCATGGCTTCCTTCATGTGTCATTTCAGTTGTCCTTGCTTATGGATCTCTGTGGGACCCCTCTTTCCAGCCCTGCTAAAGTCTCTCCCAGCCGCCATACAGTGCGAAGGCCATACAGCACTCATTCAATGAGCTGTGTGGTATCTTCAGGTACTGAAAAAGAACACAGTGGGAAAGCTCCAATTTCTGTTTTTAAAAGGGAAGTACAAATGAAGTGTCAATGGACTTCTGCAAGGTCCCATCATGTGACCTGTGGAGAAGCCAGCACTGTAAGCTGAACATGGAGCATTCCCAACACACAGCAGCCTCTGGGGAGATGGCAGCCCTGCTTTCCCAGTGGAAATGCTCAGCAAACGCCCTTTGCTCCCTGCAAGTGCAAGCCACCAGCAGCAAAGCGGCAAATATCTTTATCATCTTTTTGGAGAAAGACAAACAGACAAGCCAGCAGCGAGTGCCACGCTAGAAACTGGACCTAAGCTTCTCGAGTTTTAAGGCAGTTTTACCCACAGATCAGCACTATGCAGAGGAGCGGCAGCAAGCGAGGGGGAAGCCAGCCAGCTGGGGACACTCTGGGAAGGGGACAAGGAAGCAGGGAGGGAACATGTCGCTTTGTCCTATAAATGACCACACTCTTGTGAACTGGATGTCTCTGAGCAAGAAAAATAAAGCTTTTTCCAGCAAAACAGAGAAGCTTCACACAGCCCCCGGGGATGTCCCATTGCTTCTCCAAGTGGGGTTTTCCCTGTGCCCAGAGAGCACAACAGGCCTCTCCTGCTCCTTGCAGCAGCCATCTCTAATTCCTGCCTGGCACATACACACCTTCTGACAGTGCTCATGGCCACAGGAAATTAAAGAGTAAACAGGGGCCTGTGGTCACAGCAAACACAATTCTGTCTGCAACACAGCCCTCAGCTGGGATCATTACTTGGAGAGCAGCGATGGGTGACGACCAGTGTCCTAGTATGACAAATGGGGGAAGTCACCAATCCCCTACCCCCCCCCCTCAGGAATCAGGGCAAAACAGACTGTGCCCCCTCTTATCCCAGACCAAAAATTTGTCAGTAACTAAGGAAACATCTCTGTAGAAAAACATCTCTGTAGAAGGCATCAGCATGTGTCTGGATGCTCCTTTCTTCCAAAGACTGCTTTTTGAGAAATCTTTTTGCCTCAGTACAACCTCCACGGCAGCTCGCAGAGGACAGTGCTAAGGATTTAAGGGTTGGGAGGGGGCAGACCTGCTTGCTTAGTTGCGTTTTGGAGCAAAGAGCATGAAATATGCTAATCCTGCCCATCTCCTCTGCCAAGCACTGCAGACCCAGAACAACTGAATGCATAATAAAACTTTCACCCAGCTTTAACCAGAAGTGAAACGAGTACGATAGCCTCAGCTACTGAATTCATGCATGCTGGAAAAACAGACCTCCTATTACTCAGAAGAGCTGGACATGAACCAGTGACCTAGAAAGAAAAGCCTGCGTCTATGTCCCATCACCCTCCAGCTCCTCACTGCCCCCAAGCCATCCAGCTTGCCTGAATTTTTCAGAGCCCTTCTCCAAGGAAGTCACAAAGCAGAAAACCGTGACAATGCACATCACGCTTCAAGGAAAAAAAAAATCTCAGTTGGAGCCAAAGGGCATGGTGCAGGTGGCTTCACAGTGACCTGGCTGACCCTCAGCTGCTCTCAACATTGTTGCCCTGATTATATTAATCCAGTTAAAGGCCAACCCTTCCTTCACATGAGTACAGCTGACATTTCATCCATCAACACCAGCCCCTGAAAAATTCCAAAGCAGAATCCCTCCTCACCAGACATCATGCCAGCCATCAACACTTTCTGAACTCGTTTCCACCTTTGACAGACAGCAAGTTCCTCTCCTCCACCATTGTGTCGCTGAGCACAAACAGGCACCAAAAGCCCTGAAATAAGCAGGTAACATCAATCAGTCTGTTCTAGGAGAGCCTGAGACGCTGCAGCTCAGAGCTGACCCCCTTCCCCTGTCCCTTGGGGAGTCAGCAGCCAGGAGGTTTTTATTGCAGGAGTCTCAGCAAAGGTCACATTAAGCTGCAGAGGTCAGAGGGAAGGTGCTGTGGTTGGGAGGAAGAGGAAGACCAATGCTTACAGAAAACTTTTATTCAATTTATGGCAAAAGAGAGCCAGCCAGGCTGCCTGCCCCAGAGAACATCTTGCCAAGACAGAAAATAAAGATTCAAGCCCTTCCTGTTTCCCCAAGGCCACAGTCAGAGGTGTATCTTTTGCTGCCACATTTGGGAAAGTAGCCTCTCTGGCAGCAGACTACAACTAGCAGCATTTGAATGTACAGCTCAGGAGCTTCAGAAAGTCAAATCAGATGCTTAATGAAGAGTGGAAACCATAGTGCGAGCATTGTTGCTGTGCCTCTCCAAGTACAAGTGGCACAATCAGCCTTTGTCAAGACTAGAGCTCAAGAGACAGCAGCGTGGCAGGGTTGGCTCCAACGATTGGCACAGACATACTGCCCTTATATGTCTTTATAGTACTACTAAAAATAAGATTAAACACTTAAGCCACTGCAATTTTCCACAGTTCCAAAGAGCAGTACACTGCTGGAGCAGAGCGCAGGGTCCCTCTTCCCCCCAATGCCTCCCTTTTTTCTCCTCACAGAGGATTCAGACAGGCTTCCCTGGTGAGGAAGTCCATACCTGGGTTCTACCTGCCACCGCTAACAACTGACGGCTCTCAGAGTCTGCATTGGACGAGGGACTGAGCCTCAGTCTTAGAAGACAGACGTCTCCTCCTTCACAAAGCCATTGCCACAGACCTCACCCCTTTGGCAAAGGCAGCAACAGCGGAGGGACCACACATACATCCTCCAAAGAGGGGCAAGGTCTGCGCAGCTCCAAAATACCTCCCCAGGAACATGCCCCATGCAGCTCCCAGGCAGGGATGCTCCCAGGTCCAAGAGGCCATACCCAGAGCTTGGAGATGGCAAGGGGAGCTGCACTGAAGAGCTCATTTAAAACTGGCAGCCAGGGAGAGGGTGTAGCCCTTCCCAATTTTAGCTGATAAAAAAAAAAAAAAAAAAAAAAATGCATCAGATCACAAGAGATGAGAGACAAATGGTTAGAAATCAAGCAGAGCCCAAGCCAGCTTCTTTTATTTGCTTTTAAGTAACTAATTAAAATAATATTTCCAGGATGCTTTTGTTCCCAAAAGGCTCACAAATGAGACCTCAAGTAAGAGAGATCTACACACACAGAGCTGAGCAATCCCCTGGGGCGGGTCAAAAGAGCACACAGCAAAAGCTGCTTTGTGAAAAGAGAAAATGTCACAGACACTTGAGAGGCAAATAGAAATACAGGGAGAGAAACTCAGCCCAGAGATTTCAACTAACACCAAAACCTTCAGCAAATAACTTACAAGAGCTTTACTGACCACAGTGGTCAGAACATCCACTTTACTGCCCATGGAAAAATGGCTCTGTAACATCAGGCTGCAGCACCAAGGTCTAGTTTATACTAGAAGAGAGTGTTTTGAGGGTGTATTTTACACCAGTAAACCCCTGCCCACAAAATAAACTGGACTGGCTGAAGCAGTTTTCATGAGCAAAATGCCATCTGTATCAGGCCTTCAGCTAATATAAATGTTTTTAAAGATAAAAAAAGAAAGTAAACACAAGAAGGAAGACTTCCTGCAGCACCTAACTACAGTTATCAGATTTTTTTTCTGCCACCATTGCACAGAAGTAACCTCGCTTGTAGAAGAGTTTCCGAGACCACACCAGAGGAGGAGAATGACACTGTCTCGCAGCAGTCCCTGTGGCAAGGGAGAACCTGGACACAGCACCTCTTCCCCCGATGAGAACAAAGTACTCAAACCAAAACAATGTTTTTCATTGTTAATGAATGACTAAACTGACCTTTACCCTGAAATGAAGAAAGGGAATGTTTTTCCAGAAGGATCAACAGTGATTTCTGTATCAGGAACAATAAATATTTCCCTAGGTATGGAAGGCAATGCATTTCTTTCCTTGGTTGGCATTAATGCCAAGCATGAAAAGATCTAATCCAAAGCATAGCTCAGTTTCAACACTTAGCACAACAAAAACAAATGATGTCACTAAACTAAAAGTGTGAAACATGCCAGAGGCTTTGCAGAACATGGCTCAGGTCTCACGTACTTTGCACGCTGGAGCTGCCCTGGGATGCTGCTTTAATCCAATCGCTATCAGCTAACAACAGAGCGTCGTACCAGGACACTCTTGAAACTTAATCCATGGTAACTGTAGGTGCAAATTTACCAAGGACTGGTTGAGCTTCATTAGAAGCCCATAAACATACTTTCATTCAGTATGTAAGTGACCTTAGTCCAGTTAGTTCACTTCAAAAACAAATCAAACTAAACCAAATCAAGGCTACTTAAATTCTGAGTAAGAGAATCTACACAGGGATTTAATTCACTTTAATCAACCCACTGGAAAGGTTAATTGGATTAATTTTCTTAAGTAACCATGTCTGGACAGACTCTAAGAATGAGATCTTGGCCACACTAAAATGACCAATAACAATTTTGCTAATGACTTAATGGGACCAACATTAACCCCTAAGACTGCAGCACACAGGTATTATTTTTCTTCCAGTAGCAATAAGAAGTGAAACACGAAAGGATGACAAGACGCTCAAAGGAACCTCCAGCTCCCTGTATGGACTCTTCTACTCTTGCCTAGCTGAATCATAAAATTCATGCTTGCTGTTTTGCAAGAACTGAAATTTAAAAAAAAAGAAAAATAAATGGCCAGTAGCAAGGAAAACAAGTTTAAGGGATTTTGGATGCATTTAGACAGGCATGCAGTATTCTCATTACTACAGCATAAATCTGAAACAATTTGATTTTGACAGAGCTTTTACAGATTTATATCAGTGTCATAAAGAAGAAACTCTACCTCGTACAAAGCTTTTTAAACCCAAAGCAGCTCTAGGGCACCTTTAATTAAGCTTAAAGGCACACACATTAAGCAGATCCTCTCTGCTAGGAGGGAAGCCGAGGCCGACCTGGCCCAACTGAAGGTGACTGTGTGTACTGAGCACAGGCTAAACCCCTGGCCAGCGGCAGCTGCTGCAGCTGGACACCCAGAAAGTGAGCAGGGACGCTTCCCCTGCACTTTCGGGGCGCACGGGGATTTTGCAGAAAGCGAGAAGGGCACTCTTCCCCGAGTTCTTGGGGTGCCCAGGGATTCTGCAGAGTGGAGGAGGCTGTTTGTTGCTCCAAAGCTCAGCGCAGGGGAAAGCCCTCACAAAAAAAAAAAAAAAAAAAACAAAAACAAACAAACAAAACAACCCATAGGTTGAAGTATTTTTTAACTGGGCCAGCCCCCTCAAATCACCACGTTTGTGGATATTCACAGTTCCACTCCCCGTTTTCCCAATGCCCCGAGCGGAGCCTCCAAACCCAGCCGAGCCGTACCTGCGTGTCAGTAGCCCGAAGGCTCCCCGGGCTATTTCACAGCAGGGCTCATCTCCCGTGGGAGCCCTCCCCGGCCCCCCCCAGCCGTGAGCGGAGTAGGGGCGGGGGGGGAGCCGAGCAGAAGCGCCAGGAGCGGCCCCGGCGTAGACAAAGGGCTGTCCCCCTCCCCCAGCGCCGCTCCTCGCCTTCTCCCGGGGAGAACCGGCGCTTCCCCGTCGCCCCCCGCCCCCGCGGGAGCCGAGATCTCGGCCGAGCTCAGAGGGGCGGCCGCGGCTGGCGGCCAAGCTAAGGCTGCTGCTCCCCCGCCGGCCTGTCCTCCCCTCCCCTGCCCTCCCTGCGACCCGCACAGACGGGGACAACGCAGGGGGAAGCGGGGAGGGCTCCGGAACACCCCGGCGCTGCAATTTTTCGTTTAAAAGAAGAGTTTCTCCCCTTCCTTCCCCCAAATCCCCTCCCCACCCCGCCCGAACCGCCCCGTCCCGTACAGCTCTCCACGCCCGGGGCCGGGCTCCGCTTCCCCCCCCCCCCCCGCCCTACACCGCCCTCCCCGTCGAGGTGACCCCTACCTTCTTTGACTCCGGGCAGCTTGGAGTGGTCGATGCCGATACCGGCCATTGCGGGGTGGGCCCGGGCGGGGGTCGGCCGTCGCCCCCCTCCCCACTCCCCGCCTCAGCTGAGGGCAAAGCCGCGGCGGCACCGCCACCCGCGCCACAAAGTTGCCCCCCTCCCCACTCCCCGCCTCAGCTGAGGGCAAAGCCGCGGCGGCACCGCCACCCGCGCCACAAAGTTGCCAGCGGATGGAGCCGGCGCGCGCCCGGCCGTACGGCGCGGGAGAGGGGACAGAAAGCGGCGGGGCGGGGCGGCCGCTCACCGCCCCTCGGCACCCCCCCGCCCCGCAGGTGGGCGGGGGGGTCCCGGCGTGTTTTACCCTTCTTCTCCCCGTCTTCAGTGGTGCTCAGAGAGGCGGGCAGCCCCCGGGCGTGTTTCTTTGTAGTTACTTTTTTGTTTGTTTTTTTTTGTTGTTGTTGTTGTTTTTTGGGGTTTTTTTTGTTTTTTTTTTGTTTGTTTGTTTTGATTTTTTTTTTTGTTGTTGTGTTGTTTGCGGGTTTTTTTTTTTTTTGGTTTTTTTTTTTGTTTTTTTAGGGGGGGCTGGAGATCCCCTGCTGCCGCCTGAGCAGCTTTTCAAAGCGCCCGGACAGCTCGGCTGCCCCGAGCCGGATCCCGGTGCCTCTGCTCCTAACCCCCATCCCATCCCATCCCGGTGCTTCCATGTGTCCTTGAGCCTCAAAGGAGCCAGCTGCCACGGCCATTGCACGGTGCACCTTGCACCTTGCCCTTCACGGGGCGGGGGGTGGGGGGGAAGTAAGGAGGGGTGTGATGAGTTTGTCCGTTGGGATGGGCACACGTCGAGGAGGGCAGTGCAGTCGAGATTTCTGGCCAAGGAGCACCTTGCGAGGCCTTTGAACCTCAGCAGCACTCTGCCACATGTGGTCGGCAGAGACAGGCAGGACTTAGCTGTGGTCCACCTTTGTTTTCCAGCAGAAAAGAAACAGCGTGAGATGATGTCCTCTGGGCAAAGGGGAGGAGATAAGGGGAAGAGGATTTGGGGTTTAGGGATGTCTGAGCTTCTCTGGGCTGTGCTCAGCGCAGCCAGTCACTCATGACGACTCTTTAGTGTTTTCATCACGAACACCTATCTCAGGACTATGCAAGCAGCAGATGAAGTCAGTATTAGCACATTTGAAATGAGTGGCTTCAAGCTTCTGTTCTAATATCCCATGGCCCCTGTGGCACTGGTGGGTACAGGGAAGCAGGGGTGAAATGGGGGCTGAGCCCACTCCTTCTCCCCCTCTCCCACAGGCTCCAGGGAGCTCTGTGCCCTGGGCAACTGGGAGGGGACTGGGACTGACATCCCACTGTGGGATGTCAGATAAAATGGCGAAGGGAATTACATCTCAATTTTATTAAAAAGTAAAAACATTAAAGAAACCGAGTGTGAAAAGGAAGTGGTTTCCAGAGGGTTAGCCATGTGCTATTCCAGATTTTTCCACTCCTGTTTTCTAAAACTCAGGAGCTGCCTGCCCTTAATCCTGCCCCTGTCAAATGATGCTTCATCATCCCTGCTGAGGTATGCGTACGCTTTGTCTTTAATCTGTACATACCCATAACTGCCTTTACCTTTCCTTCAACCACTCAGCCATTTCCACCAAAAAAAAAAAAAAACAAAAATCCCTGAATTGTCTATATTTACGATCCCTTCTCACACACATCTAACACACTTCTGTGTGCTAACACCTGCTGAAAGCTGATGAGCCTTCTGCCTAGAAGGCTGTTGTACCCTGTTACTGAGGTGAGTAGTACACAGGATGACCCCAGCTGCACAGGTACTCCATAGGATCATACAGATGGGGATTAGTCACGGGGTTTTGTCCTTCCAAGGGGCAGCTCATAGAGATTATCTCCTGTCACAGTCCCAGATCTGCCCAGCTCTTCCTTCTAATCCCCCTGCCATCCACTCCAGCAATACAACTGAACCGCTCTCAAATAATCCTGGTGGTTACAGCCAGCTCCATGCTAAGGAAGGGTCTAAAAGTCCATTTCCAGTTTCTCCTAAATTTAGGTTTTCCTGACATCAGTATATCCCTCTGGACATCCTTCACTGATCAAGCTTTTTGGTTGCTGAACAAGCACTTATTATTGGTCAAAAGTGAGGACAGAAGATGCCAAGCAACCAGGAAGATACAGGAGAAGTGTCACAGAACGTACTGATCTGACACAGGTCACAGCTTTCCAAAACTGGAATATGGTCTTCTCCTGCCATTCTCTGAGTATAAGGTATTCAATACCAAGCAGAAACTGAAAGCCTGAAGTATTCACATTTACACAGTACTTTTAATGCAACAGAGCCCACTAGATCACAAAGGGTCAGAAGACCTACATTTTGGAACACAACTTTTAAGTTTCCATCCCAGTGATTGTGCATATTACTCCATGCACACGGCTCTGTGCTCTGGTCTTCAGTAATGAATTTGAATCATATTAAGTTGCCTGTCAAGGGCCAAAATCAGCAACATAAATTAGTCATAATCTGCACTGCACTCAGGAGATACCATGTTGTACTGATGTGATTTTGGCTGCTGTTGAGAGAGCTGTGTGCCTTGCTATGTGTAGCTTCACTAAAGCAAGATCTGGTACTTGATACTCAGAGCTACAGCAGAGTAGTTCCTGGGTTCACGTTTCTACTATCCAAACTATGTGGCTTCTTGTGGCTCCCTTAATCATGTGACTATATTTGTTCTTGCAAGGGCCATGAAGATGATCAGAGGGATGGAGCACCTCTGCTATGAGGACAGGCTGAGAGAGTTGGGGTTGTTCAGCCTGGAGAAGAGAAGGCTCCGGGGAGACCTTATAGCCCCTTCCAGTACCTAAAGGGGGCCTACAGGAAAGATGAGGAGGGATTTTTTATCAGGGAGTGTAGCAATAGGAGGAGGGGTAATGGTTTCAAACTGAAGGAGGGTAGATTTAGATTGGATATAAGGAAGAAATTCTTTACTATGAGTGTGGTGAGGCACTGGAACAGGTTGCCCAAAGAAGCTGTGGCTGCCCCATCCCTGGAAGTGTTCAAGGCCAGGCTGGATGGGGCTTTGAGCAGCCTGGTCTAGTGGGAGGTGTCCCTGCCCAGGGCAGGGGAGTTGGAACTAGATGATCTTTAAGGTCTCTTCCAACTCAAACCATTCTATGATTCTATGATCTGCTGAAGCTCAGTGATAGCAGTTGGATGGTGAGCTCTGCTAGGACCCAAGGAAACTTCATGCAGACAGCGCAAGTGACATCATTTTCTTGGTGCTGGAAATGAGGGGAACATCTCTAGCTGTCAGAGCATAGAAAGGCTGGAAGAGGTTCCTGGGAGGAGTAACATGAGCAAAAACAGTGACCAGCATTTGTCAACACTGTTCCCTAAGGCAGGGTCCTACACAACAAAGTGTTTTCTTTCGATTCTTGATACTGGACTTCCCTCTCATGTTAGCTTGATTTTTGAGAGATGTATTCAGATGACATCTCTGAAATTGGAAGATGACATTGAAGATTATAGGAGGTTTCAAAGGCAGCTAAAAAAAAAAAACACAAAAGAGACCACAGGGGGACAGGGGATGAGAGGGAATTAAACAGGATCCAGGGCACGAGTTACTGATGTAATGCTAGCACTGCAGCATCATCACATCTTATACTCCCAAAGGGATCCTGATTGTGGTGGATCTCAAATCACCCTCCCGGCTCTCACTTATGTCTAAAAGCCATGCCTTTTGCCTAGAAGCAGAATGTGTTTGTCTGTTCTGACAGATTGACATGGGTTTTTCCTGTGAAAATTGTACAGGACCTAGCTTGACAAATGGTGTATGTTGTGGTGGGTAGATGAATCCAAATAAAGCTGGGAATATTAACCACTTTCTTTTATTGAAGATAATGACACCGCAATCTTTTATAAAAGCAGGTACTTAATCTCACAGGAGCATCTTCTTGGAAGACAAGCCCATCTCATTTCTCTGGACAAACGCAACTGGGAAGCTGATGCAGAATTTGAGCTGAAGTGCACAGCACACACCTTTAACTCTTCTCTCATGGAGTAACTTCACTCAGGAGGGAATTTGCAGGGCTCTAGTCCAAGCCCATGCTCAAATCAGGACCAGCTTCAAAACCTGATGAGGTTGCTCAGTGCCTTTCCCAGGTGAGTTTTGAAGATCTTCAAGGCTGGAGATCATACCATATCTGAGCTCCGGTTCCATTCTTTGCTCATTGTGATTTCTCTCCTTCTATCCAGGTGGACTTGCACTTGCTGCAGCCTGTGTTGGCCCTTTGTCTCTCACTGTGTGCCTTGTTTGGCTCTGTGCCACGGCAGACCATGGAGTACCAGGCACACCATGATCAGGGAGGAGTGTGCTCCAGCAGGCAGCTGCGGTCAAAGGCTCAGAAATGGGGTTGCAGCTGTGATTGTGCCACCAGACAAGTCTTAAAGCCCAGGGAGCCCCAGGACTGGGCACTTTCCCTGCATCTAATCCTGCCAGCAGACATGTCACTCCTGGACTATACCCAGATTGTCACCCTGGTGCACCACAGACCACTTTCCCGTCTCTCACAGCACTGAAAACATTCCTGAGGGGATGCGCAAAGCAGAGGCTGGCACTGTTAAAAATAGATAAAAGAAACACAATCTGGACTGGCCCTCAAAAAAAAAAGCCACAGTGAGCTTTTAGGGCAGGACCTGCCAGGCAGAGCACTGGGACAGGAGCTAGGAGTGCCTTATGCTGCTAAGCTCTTCCTGCAGACAGGGAGAGACAATTTTGTGCTTTCTTCTTAAATAAACTGGGCACTTCTCCAAGTGTCTTGCTGTCATTTTAGGTCAACAGGATAACAACAACTGTGAAATAAATTAGGCCTCATCAAGATGTTCACTCTCAACAGCACAGTCTTTGTTAAAGTTTCCTTAATGGTGGCAGGGCTAACTTCCAACTGGTGCGGCCGCTGTGGGAATAGACGCAGAGGATAACGGTCCTACAGGCAGGAATCTGGACATCAGTTAATGGTCAAAATGCAAAGGGATGGAAAAAGTGGTTCTAGGTGTCTCATGATATCAGCTGCTTCACAAACCCATGTCCAAAACCTGTGGATCAGTGATGACTGATGGCAGGGACTGACCTTCTTTCTCACCTGAGACGGGGATACGTGCTTTGTTTTTTCTCCTCTTTGACCCACTTCAGTCATTAACCCCCCTGCATTTCTCAGCTAAGTTGCACTTTAAGAGAGGTTTGAAGTCCTGTGCCAAAAGGGGCCGATGAGAGGAAGCAAACATTACAGCATTGGCAAGGAGCACCAAGAAGCAGGTGTGCAATATCCATAGGTAGCTGAATGGTGCCTGTGGGAATTCAGGCTCCCTGAAGGACAAGGAGAGCAGGAGCCTGCAAGGATTAAGGTATTATAAAGCACACAGGAGTAATGAATGGGATGATTGCAAAGAATGAACGAAGAGGAAACTAAACTTGTGCTTACATGTAACATAACAAGAGGCACTAGGAAAATCACGAGCTGTGCATTTACAGAACAAGGGCTTTTGTTGACTTTTAAGTTGCAGAGAGAACCCGTGCAATTTGAAGTCAGGTATGATGCTGCTCACAGCTCGGTTACATGCACAGAGCAGATGTTTGTAAGGCCTACCCTGGAAACTGCAAGGTGCAAGTTAGCTCTGCATCTCTGCCCACAATTTTACATACACATTTGCAAAGGTTGTAGTTTTGGTGTTTTTTTACCCCTAAGTGAAAAAGTGTTAAGTTTCACATCAGCAAAAGAGAGCAAAGGCCTTCCAAATATCTCCTTTACCACTGAAAGTGAGAAGTAATACTAAAAATTTGCCACTTTCCTCTTCCCTCATCTGCTGTGCATCTTTCCTTTACTCTTACAGGTCAGAAGAACAGAAACCCCCAAAACAGATATTTGTTATTCACTTAGTGCTCCACAGGGCTGCCTGCAAGCCTGCACAATGGAGGTGTAAGAAGCCTAATAAAAGTGGCAGGTAGTGGTGAAGCATCTTGGTTGGTTCTCAGCTGTTCACAGTCACTATTGCCTGGATGAAATTTCAACATATTGATGTTGTTAGAGGCAGTTGGGTGGGGGCTGAAGTCAGTGCAATTCTCACCTAGCAGCAAGTTTGGCACATTCCACTCTGAAAAATGACTCCATCTACCTAAACCCCACATCTTTTGATTTCTACCTGCCCATCCTTTTCTGGTTAAAAAAAAAAAAAAAAGAAGAAATCCTGTGTTATCACTTCTGCCAGCCTTGTTTATCAAGCTTCAGGGTGGCAAGCAGGCCAAAAGCTGAAGGATGGATACGTCCTACAGTCTCCGTTGGATGCCTCATTTCTAGTCATGATTTTGTATATGCAAGTTTACATCCACAAAGCATTGGTGTTCACTCAACAAAACACTATTTTGCATAAGCTATCAGAGTCTCAGCAGCCCTGGGTGCAAATGAAAAGCTAGGTAAGACGACAGGC
Source organism: Fratercula arctica (assembly GCA_947846985.1). Lineage (NCBI taxonomy): Eukaryota > Metazoa > Chordata > Aves > Charadriiformes > Alcidae > Fratercula > Fratercula arctica. The sequence continues at coordinate 38,395,249 of CANTUZ010000006.1, forward strand.
TCTCGGAAATGCAAGCATTATGCTTGTCTGTGCAAGTTTCCTCAAAACAAAACAGATCTGTGTACCCTCTAAGTCCTCTTTTGTGGGACCAGTAGTGAGAGTTTTCAGTAAAATTGATAACACTTCTCAGTAAACCCAAAGGCCAGATGATGAGAACTGAGAGGAGGAAGAAGGAAAAAGGGGAACAGGATGAAAGCAGGCAGAGTTGACCTACACAGCCCTAAAAGTGCCCCAACCAGCATTTTTAACAGGAAATCACCCAGCCTTGTCTATATGACCACGTTACCAAAAGTAGTATGTGTACAAGCTACATTCTTACTGAGAGTGGCTAACTGAAGTAGAAGGTGTGCAAAATTCAGGGGAAACATTCAGAGGTGGATGGATGCTCACACTCATTCCCTTACAATGGCTGCTGACCACGCCAAAGGATCCTTGCAGAGGTCCTTGATGCAGGTAGCATTGAGCATCTTCAGCCCAACATCTGCAACAAGAAAAATCAAGAGGCAGCTAATTCCTCTGTGGTCACACTGGGAGCGGCCAAGTCCACATCAGCCCGTACAGCAGCCAGCAACTGGTGGCTGCAGCATGGCCTAGAGGACACAGTGCTTCACTGAGTGGCCTTGGAAGTGCTGGGGAACTAGGGCTTTCTGAAGACGCAATAGGGCTTTCTGAAGACGCAACTCCATGCAGGCAGGCAGTGCCCTGTGGAGATGTGCTAGTTCTACAGAAGCTGCCCAGAACCAGCACAGCTACCTTGGCAATTTCACCCAGAAGCCAGGCTAATTAACCCATCCAAGTGCCACACTAACATGGTTTTTTGGTAGCCAAGCTAGGGTCTCCACTCTGCTGTGAAGATGTGTCAGTTCACTGCGGACAAGCTCAGGCAGCCTAGCACATCCTGCTGCTACTCAGTAGAGATAACACACCTCATGCTTGGTTTTCCTCACCTTCCCTCTCCATCTAGATAGCAACAAGCTCTCCATCAAAAGCCACATGCCAAACCACCACTTCGGGTCCTCCTGGCTTTGTGCGCTCACAGGATAAGTCTTGATGACCACTGATATCCACTCTCCAGTAAGAACGACCTAAAATCTGAAACTATTGACAGGGTTATCGGCTTGTAACCACATTCGGGGAAGGGAAGTCCCAGCTCCGGAATTCACCTCTTGTTGGCCATGTACTGTTTTATTACCTCAGTTACCATTTCCAGAAGTGGCTGTTCTCTAATGTCCTGTAAATGATGGAGAGGACAGAGGATCTCCAGAAAACCAGGCAGACTCAGGCTTCAAAGGACTCTCAGCCTTTACACTTTCAGTGCCTTTACTGCGGGACTAGCTTCTGTATGAGTGACATTACTCTTGCAAAGACACCTCACAGCATCACTTACTCAGCACTTGGTGTCCCTGTCAAGTGCATGGGCTCAGGGCTTGCAGAAGGTGAGTCAGAACAGAGGGAGATAAAGCTCAGGGTAAATCTGATGGTATAAACAGGTCATTCCAGATCCTGCCTCTTCAGGACATTGTCCTGGCACAGGGGTTAGATTAGTCCCTACACAGCCACACCAATATTTACCATTCAGGAGCATCACTGGAAGTTACTTTGAGTCCAGCAGGTCACAGCATGTGTCAAAGCAGAAAAGGTTTCTATAGTGCCTTCATGTCCTCACCAGGAACCTCAGCCAAGTAACGCCAGTCAGTAGGAATGGGAGACTGAGTCTGGAGGAGATGCTCCAGCTCAAGATTAAAAGGCAGAGGTGAGAATGGTACAAAAACTGCCTCTGGTCCCTCCTTTCTCTCCATGGGCTGCCTCCTCCCACATCCCATGCTTTCACATTCCCAAATTACTCTTTCAGCCCCTCAACTCCAGGATACTTTGGAGCTGGCTTGTTCTCCAAGAAGTTGAGTGGTTTCCTGACAGCCCCCAGAGCAGATGTGAAAGGCAGGCAGGCAGCCCAGCTGCACCTCTTACCCTTCGCTGCCTTAACCACGAGTAACTGCTTCTCTTTAGCACAATGCCCATCTGATGGGAACTGGTGATGCTTCTGTGTGCTCCCTTGGTTGCTTGCAGTAAGGTGGCAACTTAAGCTGCTTTACACACTTGGACTTTTCCCTTTTCTTTCTCTAAGCAAGGATACAGTTAAACCATAGCATCTGATTTTCTGGCAGTAACAGACCAAGCAACAGCTGAGTCCAAAAGACAAGCACGTAGAAGGGGGAACAAATTGCATGAGTCAGACTAAAAGCTTAATAAATATTGACTGGTTTTAACAGTCCTCTAAGGAACAGGGAATCTCATTTTATAACTACATCTCCCTCCCCATTATGCACTCCCTCTTTTCAGGGAGCTGTGAGGGGGGCTGCTCTCCTGGCTTATGTGCACATTATTTTAATTCCTTTCTGCAGCCAAGCTGCTCTGTCAGGGAGTTTGCACCACACATCAGAGTATCTGAGTGCCTTCCAGTGGTACTTTAAGTAACAGGACCAGTGGGTTTTGTTCTCAAGTTCACCCCAGGGTATGAGCGACACAAGCAGAGGAGATATCAGATATTAAATGTGTAAGGGATGAAGGCTGAAGAGGACAGGGTGGTTTTCAGTACCTGCTACTTTGATTGCTACCAGATAAAGCACAGTTGGAGAGACAGAGGAGCAGAGAGATGCAAAAGGAATGCAGAACAGGTCTACAATGATGATACAGGCAAGAAAGACAAGCACTGTGGAAGAGAGAAGGGATTTGGCTGCAGAAGATGGAAACATGAGTTGACAGAGGGGATAGAGACACATGGTGGGATGCGGGAGTGCATTGCAAGTCACTGCCCAGGATGGGGGAGTAAGATAACTCCTGCCTTTCTGACACCATATGTATCCCCTTTCATGTATGCTAAAAGCTCAACAACTCCCCACTTTGTAAGGTCTTTAGGCCCCTACTCTACCTTTCCTTCTACAAGGCATGTCCCCTTCTCATTGCCAAATTTGTTATCATGTCCCATCCTTATCTTATTCTTAGAAATACTCTAGGCAAGGAAACAGTGAGACACAAGTCTGCCCCTGTGTTCCACACAATATAAATCTTGTATCTGCCCTCTGAGACTACCTGGTCACAGCCAAGGACCATCCTTGGTGCAGATGTTGCAGCTCAGTTCATATGCCCTTTCTCCCAACCTTAAGTAAAGGCTCTCCCCTGACAGATCCTCTCACAGTAGGTTGTTTGCTTTGGGACGAAGCAACTCTGGCTAAATGGAGACCATGAGACCACAGCAAAGCCTGTGAATGCTGTTGAGGCTCACCTGAAATACACGATGCATGTGATGTTTTCATATGTTCTCAGGAAGCTCTGGAAAAGAAAAAATACCCTCCCTCTCTCCAAACCCCAAATGTACAGCATATAAAGTGGTCTGGAAACCTGCCACTCCAAGCTGGCTCTGGAAAGTAGCCCTTTTATGTTCTGCTTTCAGCAGCTCAACACTGCCTCCTGCACCTTACAAGTCACCCAAAACCCACACTAAATGCCCCTTGTCTGAGGCTTACTCTGAAATAGTAACAGTTACTGCTTTGGGCTTAAACTAAGGTTAGGTTATTTGGGGACTGCACCTCTTCTAGAGGCAGCCCTAGCTTCATTAGAGCTAACAGCAAAGCCCAAAGTGACTTCAGAGAAATCAGGATTTTATATAACATACCCAAAAGCCTTTCCTGCTCCAAGATTTAGTAGTCTACTTGGCAGAGGGAGTCAATGCACAGAAAGCTGAATATTTTGAGGAAGATGATGTCCAAGAGCAGCAAGGACCAGCAGCTCCCTAGGGAACAGGGAGTTAAGTGCAGTGATGCTGCCAGCAGGACAGGGACCCATCCCAAGATGTGCAAGCAGGGCCGGCCCAGAAACAGCAGCCACATTCAGTCAAGAGTCCCAATGATCAAGGAAGTCCATGACGACGAAGCCGATCCAGGGTCAAGCTGGAAATAAATCCACTAGTCAGAATTAGGCCTGATGATAGCAACCAGGGTTAAACATAGTCCAGTGAACACCAGACAGGACTACACTGATGGAACATGTCTGAGGTTGAGCCAGGAAGTCAACTTGCAGGTCTGGGTTCAGATCAGTGGGGGCCATGGACAGGGAAAGACAGAGCTGAGCTACACACCAGCATCCCTCCAACCTATCTCAGGCAGAAAGAGAGGTGGCCCAGGGCTGAGCTTAAATGGAACTCCTTGGCCTATGGGCAGAGAGGGTGGGTGGAGGCCCCAGCTGAGGCTGCTCTGGACTGTTAACACCCTCAGGGGCCTGACGTGTAATGTCCCTCACACTCAGAGCTGGTGCAGCTGAAGTTAGTGGCATCTCAGCTGCTTGGGTCAAGTCTTTTCCATTCCTGCTCTCTGGACTGGTTGTCTTTGTCTACCCTTGTCAGATTTCCAGTTTGATTGATTGTGTTTGATTACCTGAAGTCTTCATAGCTTTATGAAAAGAGAAACTTCTACATGAAGAGGTTTAGACAGACTAGGACCATGGGAGGTAGAGATGGAGCTCTGTGAGATCTACACATTCTCACTATCTTTGAACTCTAGACACAAGTGCTCAGTGGATGATGTAGAAGACGTTATCACCAAATGAATTAATATGAAGAATATGGAGACTATGTTGTTTTTCTATTGAGAATAAAGTACGTAAGAATGATAAAATGTAATAGCGTTTCCAGCACTTGGACAAATGGGCTAAAAGCAAAGGAATTTTCTGGATCGGAGCCTTACAGAGGCCCAGTACTGCAAATCAACCATCTCATAACTGCAACAAATGCAAACAGTCCACTGGCGTCTGGCAGCGTCTGGCAGGCATCTATCCACCCACCCGCTGAGAGCATCCACCCTCTCACAGCATCCAGTAATCTCCCTTCTAGCATGTAAATGCAGAATGTCAGTCCCTCACCTTCACCTGGGCCCTCACTTGAAAGGACTGGCACACTCTACACATGAGTTGCTTTGGGGGCTGAACAGTTGCAGTGACCCAGAATGAAAGTTTCTCTGCAGTGAAAGAGGAAATCCCAGGGAATAGCTGATCTTCCTGAAAGAGCCTGCTAATAGCCCATGATGCCTTATAGGCAAGAGTAGGAAAAAACACTCAGAGATCTGTGGATTATGCATAAACTTAGAGGAGATGGGAAAACCCACCTTCTATACCAACGCAAAGCCAATTTCACACCAGATCGCAAGACATACTGGTAGGAACCTGGAAAGCCATTTAATACCAAGTAAAAATGGACCTGGCCTTCCCTTAAGAATATGGTTTTGAGTCAGAGCTACTATTGTCCACCCTGGACTCCGGTGCAAGGTGCTGCTCATCAAGTTATGGTCTCTGCTTCATGGGAGGTGCTCACTACCAACCAGTTTGAAACAGGCAGCTTAGGGAGACAGAGGCGGCGGGAAAAGTGTTCCCAGTAGGACTGTCCTGGTTTGAAGTAAAACAGAACAAGGACATAGGTGCCTTTCAGTCCAAACAGAACTTCATGAAGGAGGAAAGGGGAGTACTTCAGATGGCTGATCACTGGTTCACAAGACTGAGAGAAAAGACAAGTTTGATTTAGTTTTACATATTATATCTGCAGGGAAAATTTTGGAATATTCCTCAGTAGAGAAGTATTCCTTAATGGAAGAAACACATTCGTTTTCGTAGGCACTTCTTGCAAAAAATCCAAGCCTCTAACCCTCCATTTTTTAGTAAAAAGTAAATATTAAAAGGGATATTAAAAGACTAGTCATTCTATAGCTATCCAAGGTGCACAGCAAGGTGTAGGGAGAGCAGGGGACCGGAAGCCAAAAGCCCAAACATGGAAATGATATCGACTTTTAGTTAAGATGAAGTGCAGGTATCATCAGATGAAGCTATGTTGGGTAATCAGGCATGATGTGGTGTCAAAAAAGCACACAAAGTGAGTCACTAGGAGTCTATGTACAAGCCAAAGCTTGGCCAAAGTGTGGTACAGATGATTCAGTTCTGCGGAAGAAGCAGAAGTGAAGAACAAAGTTTAGCGCTGTTACTGTTACAACATTTTTCTTGATAAGGTTGTAATAGAAAACCAGCAGCAGGTCCCTGATCAATAGTGATGGACAGACAACAAATAGAAGCCAAACCAAGAAGTGGCTGGGACCTGAGAAGACATGGAATACATGCAGTGTGCCTCAATATTTTGCTATAAACTAATAAAATATGGCTGTGCAGCCAGAGCCAGCATCTGACCTTCCACTTCTTTTTTTTCCCCAGAAAAAAAATGAAGACAGTTTCCCATCCTTGATGTATTCCATATCTGCTGCCAAATGTTCACTCCCCCTCTCAGACACAATCCCAAAATAGGGTGTGATGCCTTTTCCCTTGACAAAGCCATAAGTCATGGTGAGCGAGACTCACTCAACATCCTCCAATCAGTTAAATGAAAAGAGCTCTCCCCCTCTGTTTCCTACCACTTCAGCACTCATTACATCTCACATTAATTAATATAGGCACTAGGAAGTGAGATGATATATTACAAAACCCCATTAACCTGATTCTGTCCAAACTGGTGACATACAGCAACTTGTACGTTAGACAAATCTTCCTTGCTAATGTGGAAGTCCTCATGTCTGAACTCTGTTAAAGCAGCAGCCCCGAAAAAAAAGATATTAATGTACGTAGGTATGGAATGTATATCCGCGTGCGTGGACGGTGCATGCCTGTGGGAACATCAGAATTCATTAAATCAGTCTGATATGAGATATATTGAACAGGTTCCATCTGACGTCTGTTACTGGGTTGTTCTGTCCACTCCCAAAGGAGTGAATCATATTGACAGGTTGAATTATATCTCAAGAGATATTTTTCTCCCCTCCTCCAAAGGCCATTTGCAATCACGGCACATCCACTGCCTCTTAAAAGTGAGCTCATCTGGCACTGGGTTGCATTGAAGTCCTCCACTGTGCCTGAAGGAAGAATGCTTTTGAGTGGTGGGAACATGGAGAAGATGTGGTCTGTCCAGCTGTCCCTTGGAGTGCTAACCGTCTTGACCATGACTGTGTATCTCCCATCTACACACGGAGAGCCTTTTTTACTACAAGGTAAGCTGGAATACAGACTAGATGACACAGGTAGGTGGTTATCTTTTTGCTTTGCTTTGCTGCTTGTCATGGCCATGCAACGCTTGCTTGTCCATAAAAGAAAATAAAATGAGCTATACTAAACAATCAATTAACATGGGTACTACCCAGAGACTGGTTCATATTAGCATGAGCTAAAGCTGTCCTTCTGGTCTGCAGCTGGTCGTATGACACATTCTGCTAATCAGTAAAAATATCAGATCTGGTGAAATCTGGTAAGGGTAGCTCTTTCTTTCCCAAAAGAAAATTTCCAAGGAAAAACATTAAAATTCCAGTATGCACCATATGAGATTTGACAGCTCATAAATGTCAGTAGTAGGGTGCTGCTGAACTTTTTTTATTCACAAAACTTCTTTTTATATGTTCTTCTCCCATAATTTAAATTAATCTTAGCTTGAACTTATTCTGCAGGGAAATGTCAATCATTAACCTTCGTTCTTAAAGAGACTTGGCAGCACAAAAACAAAAAGAAAAGAGCAGCTAAATATAGGCTTGAAAATAACATTGCTTTTCAAATGATTTTTCCTCTTATATCACCTATTTATTTTTGTAATGACAACCAAAACATTCCTGAGGTCACTCTATCTAAATACTGCTTCTGTTTAGTTTTTACTAGAGTGTTTATGGGGTGTTTTTTTTCTGTAGCAAATCCCCCAAATGACTAAAAGTAGCTATTTTAAAATCATAACTGTCTTCCAGACTTAGGAATGAGGTTTACAGCACTCCACGCTAACTGCAAGTTTTACATAGCGTGTAGCTCTGCTAATTCCCTCAGGTTTATTTCCAGAGATCGCAATCAGGATCAGCGGCTTCAGCCGCAGCGTGAGGCAGGGTTGAGTCTGGGCAAATTCTTGGAGCATCACTTTGGCCAGAGTCCCTCCGCTTCTGCAGATTTATGTGACTTTAGCTAACAGAGCTGATTCCCACATACTCTTGAGCATCCTTAAAACTCATCTGGTACAATGTTTTGTCTCAAGTGTACCAAAAATAATTGCATTCATCCCGTCACAGCTATGTAGGGCTGATGGCTATACGAGACCATTTTCTCCTTTCTCACCTCCTTGAAGGGAGTGAGAGGAAGCCCTAAATATCCTGGAAGAAGACAAAATAAGCCTTTCTGCATAATTTCTTAGTTTTTTTCCATGGATTCTGTTGGCATCTTCCAGGGCTTTGTAGGGTAGGAGTGTTCAGACCAAAGATTTTGGGGAATGGTCGTTCTCTCTGTAAAGTGTGGCTCCCATTCTGTCATTCTCAAAATTGAATGCAATACTCAAGTTTCAGATAATTCTGGAAATCTGTTCAGCAGAGCTGGGTTGGTCTCAGAGCCTTCAGGGCTCTGATTAGTCCCATCCCCTGTGTCCGTTGGTTTCTGCTGAACCCTTGACCTTCACAACCATTCATTTGAGGGCATAGCCACAACCACTAAAGCAAAACCACTGAGAAAGCTCCCTAAAGGGGCCTCATAGAGAGGTCCAAATTGCTTTAGGACAGCAGCTTGAGGAGTTTTTTCCTGGAAAACAGAAAAATTCTGCGTGGCCTACAGCTACTGTAAGAGGCTTCCTTGGGGATAATGATGCTCGCTTTAAACTCCTCCACACTTTGGCTCTGTTCAGGAAGAATCCTTTAATACCACTGGCAATCAGATAGAGCAGCCCCAAGGCTGAGTAAGTGCGAGAATAGACTGTGGGGCTGTAGGGCTTTTCAGCTGTGGTACCCACGCATCAGCCCTCACGAGGAGTGAGTTCCCACCTCTGTTGGCCCTGGGAAGGTGGATAGTCTGAGCGGGGGGAACATTTGCAGTATTGAGAAGAGGATCTCGTGGGTTGCTGTCTGGCTTTGCAGAGGCATCGGCTACACCTGCCTTGCAGAAGAAGTCAGGACTCTCTAAATCAAGGTGATGTCTCCGTCTCTCTGCAGCCAGCCATGTTGATGAGGCTGCAGTGAGACTGGCCAGCAGCCCGGAGCTGGCAGGGATGGCTGCCCCATCCTGCACCCTTTCACTGCGCAGCCCTCACTGCCTGGACATTTTATTCTGCGCTCACACATCTTCCTCTTCCCCCAAACTCCTTCCACCCTGACGAAGTGCTGACAGGAGACGCTTCCCTTCCACTTCTTAGCCTTCTTAATTATTGTTTTAATGTTGGGGGCTGGAGGGTGCACCCTTTTTTTTTTCATTGGAGATCGAGAAAGGTGTGTTTTATGTGCTGCAGAGAACCGAGTGCTTCCAGAGAGAGGAGACACAAATCATGAGGACACACTGCTGACTCTGCTTCTTAATAAGAAACTCGCATGGCGGAGACCGGAAAATATTGGTAAGAGAAAGGAATGCGAGATTTCAGCTTATTGAATCTGTGTTTGCATGAATGCAAGGAACCTGCTCCTCAGGTTCCTCAGAAATACCAGCTGCTCAGAAAGTGGAAGCATCCAGTATGGTGCCTACACATGATTAATGTCAGATGCTCACTGTCACGAGGGTCCTGGATCTGCCTTTATAATGCCATGTAAAACTGCCCAAAACCACGTACCCTAGATCCTCAGATACTCAGCACTGAGCTGGGAAGGGAACCGAGCTGGGAAGGGAGCATGTTTGTGCACAGAATAGCAAGAAGAGATGCTGCTTCAGTCCCTGTGCCTCTGCTACCCCTGAGACGTTGTGTACTATGCCTGGGGCATGGGTCAGCCTTGGGAGCCACCTCTCCGCCCACACCCCATACAGCCCCGTGCACCTTTGAGATATAGCTCAGTGTCTTTCTGGTAAAACCAGCAGCATCTGGTGAGCACACAGGGCAGTGGGGTGGCATCAAGATTTTGCAGACAGCATACGGCTGAGATCCCTTGGGGTCAGGTGTAAGTTGCGACAAGGGGGGTGGCAGCTCCTGTCTGAGCCAGAGCCTCCGCTACTGCTGGAAGAGGCTGAGACAACGGGCTTTTCCCACACAGCCAAGAGGAGGAGGCTTTTCCTGTCTGTGGTCTGTGAACAGACACCAAATTTAAAGCCACTCACACGTGGCTAAACTCAGACCCGCTGAAGAGAAATTTGGGCTTTCCATGACACTACGCACAGCCATCACAAGCGCCATGTGGATTACAGGGGTCAGCTATTCCCACGGCCACCACAGCCTGGGGAGGGTTTGGACCATATGTGGTGGTCTCAGAGCGGGAAGCTGCTCTTTCCTGTGAAAACAGTCGAGAATGGGGCTCAGCAAAAATTTTGTCATGAAAATCCATTCATCAAAATCAGTCAGTGCTCTTCTCCAGCCCCTTGTTCAGTGGTTAAACAATCCTGGGACAAATAAATAAACACAAATAAATCAAGTCCTTATACTAACAAAGGCATTCTTCTTCCAAAGGGGATGCATTCAAAAAATAACATTTTTATGATTGGTTTATGGATTATTGCACTTATTACTCCTAGAGGAAAGGCTACATTTTATGCCAGACAATTGAATATAATGAATCTCTGAGCAGAGCACAGACAGAGGATTTACAGCAGGCAGTTTCTCAAGGCTTCATCCATAAATTAACTTCCTTCCCCCTGCCTGAGATAATCTGTTCCAAATTTTGACCGCTGATCATTTCCTATTCATAGCAGTCATTGGCCAAGCTTATGGTTTGTGGAAAGTTGAGCCAAAATTGGCACTTGAAACTCTGAAAGAGGTAAAAATGTGTAGAACAACAACAACAACAATAATAATAATAACAACAACAACAACAATGAGATATCATTGTTATTGTTATTGTCATTATTATTATTATTATCTCTTAAGCAGCACTTTTCACTTGCAGATACGCAGGCCTGTCTGCCTCTGTCTTATGGATATGTAAAGACATGCTTAAGAGGAATCTGCCTGAGGTCATTGCTGGCAGTGCCAGGAACAGAGCCCCCACTTCCTGACTCCCAGCCCATCCCCATCCCCATTCCGTCTCTCAAACTGAGTCCTGATGCAACAGATTTGTTTAGGAACGGCTGCCTTTTCTGTTGGACTAATATCTGTCAGAAAATGCTCAGGATTTTTCAACTGAATTGTTTCCTTCTTGAAGGAGAAACTGAGAAGGCAGGCAGCTCTTTCTTGGCACCCTCCTGCTCAGTTTCAAACATTAAAAAAAAAAAAAAAAAAAAAAAAAGCCTAAGTCTGGCGATGTGTCTGTGTGCTGCAGTCTTATCTGAAATCAAGGGGAATTATGTCCTAAATCCCCTTGGAGATGCAGACGAACGCCTGCTGCCACGTTAAGAGCAGACAAAAGGAGGCAGCTCCAGGGCTGTTTTTTGGCTCTCTTGTGGGGCCCAGCAGACACATTCTTTAGCTCTTTTCTGGCTCTTCTACTTATTTTAGTGCATTTTTTTTCCCAAACTGGCACTTAAAACCAGCTGATCACTTTGTGTTCCCCTCCCAGGAGAACTGCTGTAGTCCAGTCACTCAGCTTTGACTGAGCTCATTTTGCCACGGTGCTTTCCATTGTTTCATCTATCTTATGAAAAAAAATACCTGTTTTTGACATCAATTTGAATCTGGAATAAGGTCCCCCAGTCCTCAAGAGGAGTGAGACTGAAATCCCCCCATCCCTTCCTGCAGCTTTCCCTATTGCTAGTCCAATTCAGCCGGAGGTTTTAGATCCCGTTCATAGGCACCTAACTCTCCCCTTGTCCTGGATGGGATATCTCGGGGCAGATCGTTCATCCATCTGCACAGTTTTTTGACAATCTAGTACAGTACTGCTCAGCCTTGAGATCTCTAAGTCTGATCTATGAACCTGGTCCCCAGGTCCCCGTGCTCCCCTAACATTTAGACGTGTGGAGTCGGTGCACTCATTGCTACGTTACTTTTCCTGTTGTTCCACTCTGCCAACCCTGATGTTTGCTTGCTTATAAAGCAATAAGTTATGCTAGGCTACATCTGTGTCTTCTGACTTCTGCCTGCGTGGGTGATGTGGGGATAAACCAGTCTTAAAGGAAGCAATGCGAGTTCATATAAAAGGCCAGTGGCAGAAAAGCCAGCATTAGAGATTTGCCGTTACCAAGATAAAAACCAAAAAGCAGCAGAGAGGTTCACCTGAGCTGGCATCACACAGTATGTGACCTTGTTGGGCCAACTCCCCTAGAGCCTGGTGAATGACGAAGCAGCCTCCCTTGTGATGGAGAATTAGGATAAAGTCCCATAGAATGCAGTAGAAAAAGCACACTTTTCTGCCACTCTTTCTGCTACCACAGATTTGGAGATCACTATCAGGAAATAAATGATAACTAGGTCTCTTTTTTTGTCAATGACTGAAGAGCTTAAATGAAGAAACCGTTTTGGATTTGAACTTTGGGAAGCAATGCAGATACTGATGTTACTCTCTCCCTTCTTGCAGACTGGGAGCTGGCAAAGAAGTTTGAAGAGCTTGAACAGGTGAGAGGAGCAAATGCAGAGAGACACATATCCATACTGTGGCATGAATTGCTAAACAACTGTGCATGTTGTCTTTATGCCCTGTTCTTCTGTATTTACATCCTGCTGCTCTTCACTCTGCAGCTATAATGTAAGCATGTATCACGCAAAGGGAAAAGCAGAACTTGGGCTAAATCGTTGCGCAAGCTGGAAAAGATAGAAGCAAGCAAGGCTATAGGCCAGTGCAATAAAGGCTGAGGCAGCTCTTGCCTCTGCCACCAGTGAAAGGCTAGCAAAGGCCAAGACAGGAAAAAAAGAGGTGCCAAAGGAAACCTCCATAGAAGAAAAGAGAGGGAGAAGGGGAGGTCTTGCTGCCTTCCTAGGCATTGCAGCAGCTGGCTGCATCTGATAATGGGCTGATAGCCACTGCACGCTCCATCCAGACGGATTTTTGTTTGGGCTCTTTACTAGTAAGGGAGGCGCTGCCCGGGGTCAGAGCCCTGCTGTGCTGTGCGGAGTGTGCACACACACAGATAGCAAGAGGAAGCCTCATCCCACACCGAGTTCACAGGAACAGGGAAAGGTGCGCAGCAACCTTGATTTGGGTCCCACTGTGCCCCAAACCCCGCAGGCAGTGGAAACCTTTTTTCCCCTTCACCAAGCCAGGTCCAGCTGTTTGCGTGGATCCTGGAGGTCCTGCTGGGTTCCCCTTGGCACTTTTCACTTCAAACTGAAAATCCACAGCGCGGCATGCCAAACGGAAGGCTGCCAGCTCCTACCCTAGCCCCTTGCTCCAGTGCTGAGGCTCTGGCTTCCTGAGAGAAACGCTGCCAGAGCAGAAGTCTAGATGATGGCCATAGATGTTCCCAGTCTACTAGAAAAGAGTAGCTACAGATGGAGAAGAAATACTGTGGACTTTCCACATTATAACCCACAGAAGTTAGCAAGAGCTGGGGGGAAAGAAGGGGAGGGACAACCCAGAGCAGTGGAGAAGCGATGCTGTCTGCTGCAGTGGGTGGATACCTGGAGACCTCCTGCCCCAGCACTGACTCGACTCGTACTGGTGCAATATCCTTCTACACAGCCTCTTCTCCACAGGGGTTTGCACCCTGGGGTGGAGGGGAAGAGGAATGGGTGCCTACATCCTGTGGTGCTGCCACAAAACAAGTGGCTCAGTGAAGGAACACGTGCTCCACGGCAGATCCTCCTGGAATGATCCTGCTCCAGGGAAAATCCCGTCCTTCGTGGTGCTGCTGGCAGCCAGGCTGCCTGTACCTCCTGCATGATGGGGCATTTGTTTACTGCTGCGTTTGTTTTTAAACAGCTGGAGAAGTTGAAGGATCAACTCTCAACTGAGGAAGGGTCAGAGGTGGCCTATGCCTTGGAAAGTCTCTCCGCATCCCAGCCCAAAAAACGCGGTAGGTTTTGGGTTAGAGCCCTGCAGCCGCCCTGTCCAGCTCTCATCTCCAGGGCTTCCTTTGTGCAACAAAGACAGCGACAGTAAACATGCCCCAGATATGCTGAAAAACAGGTTGGCAGCTTTTCTAGCAGTCCTGGCCCTCTCTTATTAATGGCTGGCTGGTTTAGCAGCTGGTGAGAAGGACTGTGTAGCCAGCCCTGTCTGCTGTCAGGGCAGATAAACCGGGTCTGCTCACCAAGGACCCCACTGGAGGCAGTCAGCGTTGCATTCCCCCGTTCACAGCAGAACATGGGGTTATATGGGCAATGAGTGCCTGTCCTGGAGGAGGTGAGTTCTGTAGGAACACGTCCCCGCAGCGGACTCCTCGCTTCGCTCTGGGCACAGAGCTAGTCCTGAAGGCAAAATGAGGTATGTGGAGTGCATGCATTCCCCTCTGCCAAGGTCACTGCCTCCCTACAGAGAAAAAAGGAGCACTTGTTTGTGCTGCTGAAAAGCAGCTAAAAAGGATGTGGAACTCAACCAAGAATGCAGGGAGCTAAGATCTGCTAGGTCCCCCAGTTGGTCTCCAAGCTTGTCCAGCATCTATCCAGCAACTCAGGAGCATATTGCACCAGTGCTCCTGCAAGGCTGCCCCTGACAAGCACATGGACAATGCCATTCATGCTGGCTATCAGTGGATTCCTCCACAAAGCAGTGGCAGCTGTAAACCAGAAGTCACTGATGACAGATCTCACCTAAAAAACAAAAGAGCTCGTTCTGCCCTTACCCCACACGCTCTCTGCATGTGCAAGCTGACAACCTGCCAGACAGCCAAGAGAAAATCCCTTTGTGCAAGGCTTGCTTAAGTGCTGAGGTGATCCTTAGACAATCTGCAATTTATAAGCAACCCTGGAGGCTGTCATTAATTTGGCTAATCTAATTCATGCCCCCACCAGTCTGAAAGGTTCAAACGTAGATAAAACTACTTCCCTCTGCCAGGTTTAAATCAGATTCTGCCAGAAATTAAAGCAGAGAACCTTCGCCTTCATCTAAAGTCCTTCCAGTCTGGCAGGAGCTCGTGTCTCAGCACGAGCACTGCTGATTCAGTAGAAGCTTCCTCCCAAGATCCCGCTTTCAAAAACCAGGCAGAAATCTCTTCTCATACTTGACAACAGGAGACCCACACAGGATTCAAAGAACAGGGAATGCTGCTGGTACAGCTGTTTTTTCCAACACCAAAATCTGTATCCTTCCCCTATCTATTCTTCTTAGAAGATCCCACAGAGATGAGTGTTGTTTGGGTGACAGTTAGCAGCAGAACGATACGGTGTCTGGGTTTTTAAAAAAAAATTGTAAGGACCAGATCCGGTCTCTCCAAGTCAGTACCCTGCTCTTCCAGTCAGCCACGGGTGAAAAACCCTGCGCGCATCTCTGAGGCAGCAAAACTGCTGGCCAGTAGACAGGAAAGGAAAAGCTGATTCCTGATATTGCTAAAGTAAAGCAAAAAGAAAAGCAAATCCTTATAAATCAAGCAACACGGAAACAACTTTTAGATCCCCTTCTTTACACTATAAGCAGCTAAAAGAAACACCTCCTAAAAGTGTTATATGAAGTTAAAGCCGGTTATTGAGATGTGCCCAGAAGCCACAATGCTGGCTTCACACACCAGGTCTCTCAAGACATGGGGCTTTTGAAACCCACTGCAGGGCTAGAGCGGGAAGCTGGAAAAAGTCCCTTGGATGCTAACATCCTTCTCTTGTATCCCTTCCCAGCCTGCTTTTGGAAATACTGCATATGAAGGCTTGCTAGGACCGGAGGATGAAGATGAGCCCTTTCCCAAACTGCCTTGCTGTGTTAAGAGTTTGTTCTGTTCTCTCACTGTGCTGCTAACTCAGATGCCATCCTCCACCATCACACCACAGCCAAGTATTACAGGGACTGTGGCAGGAGCTGGTAGCCCACTACCACTCTCCAGCGTTCCTCCCTTCCAGGTTTAACCTACCATGATCTTCTACTTGGAAGATGCTTCCCAACTTTCCTTGCTGTCCTGCGTGTGCCATTCAGTCTGCTGCCACCGTACATTCTTCCCCTTCTCACCAGGTGCCCACAGGCACCAAACACTCAGTTCCCTGGAGCTTGGGCCTCTGCCCACATCTGCAGACGTTGCTCATGGTGGTGTCTGGGTTTCCCGTTGCCTCCTATGAGCAGGTCTATGACGACCTAAGGCCCTCTGTCAGGACAGGAAGACAGACTGGGTGTAATGGGAAGGGCGAAGGGCTGCCTGCCTTGGCTTGCTGAGCCACAGCTGTTCCCCGTTGTGTCCCGTCAGCATACACAGTAGGTTTGGGGAGGGCAGGCACGGAAGTCTGGATCCTTTGGATATCGTTCCAATAAAGATTTTCTGTTGCACAGAAGCATGTGCTGTTTTCTTTCTCACCTCTTGCAGAGGCCCAAGGGGCAGCCACATTTCCCTTGATGTAGGGTCTTGTTACCCAATGGTTCATGCAAAGTTTACAATGGAAAAAAGGCTGCCATTAAACACCTAGCTATAACAACACAGGCCTGTTTTAACGTGCCTGAGGAAGAGGTACTTCCTTCTGAGCAGAACTAGGAATGAGAGTTTGGTCTTCCCCATGGATATGTGTGGGCTGCTGTCCTCGTAGGACTGGGGCAGACCCACTGATTTCTACCTACTCACCCAAAGAGATGCTTTGAGAAGAGTTTTTTGGCTCGCCTGGCTGCTCGGAGCAGATGCTAGCCGGCTTTTTCTACTGCAGAATTATGTCTGCACCTGTCCAAAAGGAAGAGATCACAATCCATTAGTGGTTCCTACATGTGTTCATTTTAAGTCACATTGCCTACATTTATTTGCAAAAGCAACGGACCATGTTCCCAAAGGTGTAAATTCAGAAAAAATGTAAAGGCCACTGATGGTAACTTTGGGGTTTCCAGTGGTGTAAATGAGAACAGAATCCAGTAGCCACTGTAAATGTGTGGGCTGATTTTGACTAGGTTTGAACTGTCCCTCCAGCCCTGTTGAGCCATGCTATTTAACTGTAGCTTGCATACTACATATTATTCAAAACTTTACCTCTCCCAAAGGTGTAATTACCATGTTACATTAATTGCCTTGGGCTCCGGCAAGATGTGCACACACCACAGCAGTACCTCGTATGTACTTCATTAACAGGAGATCTGTTCATCCTATTACAGGCCAAAGCTGGCATCTATGGAATAAAACCAGCTTGATTATATCAGTGAGGTCTAATGACACACAAAATACAGTTTGCTGTTAACATTAATTCTTTGTTATTTCTTTGGTAGTGATTCAGAACACATTTCCCATTTTCTGTTGCTTTTGTGGAAGTGAAAAGGTATGTGGGAACATAATTTCACATACCCTCTCAACAGCACCAAATTCAGCAAAAATTACAGCCTATTGCCAAGAGAAGGGTCTCTCTTTCTTTTAAGATTTCGGTGCTGCAGCTGAAAGGGAGGTGTATTACAAAAGCTGTGCTGAGTGCCCCAAGCTGGTGTTCAGATCAGATTCTTTTGGCTTGCAGGAAATCCCAGCACAATGAAAGGCTGGAGCCGCAGGCTCCATCTGTCACCTGCTAGCTGTAGCCATGCCTTCCCGACCCGGTGTGACAACTCATCAGTGAGTCAGGAAAAGGAATACGGGGTCTGTGGCTATTTAACAGCTTGCTCTGATCCTGAACACAGGAATTCCCTGCAGTGCAATGCACCACGCTGCTTAGCAGCAATTTTTAGCCCACATGCTGTGCTATATCCTATCAGCAGTTACTTAAGCGCTTATGGTACCCAAACTACCCCGCTATTTCCTCACAGTCACTATATGCTGCTGTGTTAGCTGCTTCTGCTGGAGTGATGAATGAGTGTTGAATGCAATTCAGTTATTAATTCAGAGCAAAGGCAGTGATGCGCTCCCTAGTCTCACTCTCAGCGTGTCACTGGAGGGGTCCTGTCCTTTCTCCTAAACACGCAGAACAGAAACTCTTCCTCAGGTGCCACCCCCCACATCATGGCTGCTCACACCTCACTCATGCTTGGGCAGTCACTCTTACTAAAGTTAATGACCCACAGGCAATAATTAAAGGGATTTCCCTTAGACATTCTAGTAGACCATGTTGATTTATTAGCATAAAATCCTCACAGGCATCTGAATGGATTTGCAAACAGGCAGCACAGGGCAAATCTAGCGTGCAGCAGATGCTGTAGTATATCCTCATTTCACATTTGTTGACTTTCATGCCATGCATGCTGACTGAAGCTATCCAATATCATCTATGAAAACAAATTGTGGGTTTCAGCCTTTCAGACATCATCATATTTTAAAGAGCATCTGCCAATTTATGGATTTTAAAGAGTGCTTTTTGAGCCACAGGAGGTCTCGGTGTGGTCTGCGGTGGATGGAGCAGAGGAACAGAAAGGCTGCTCCTTTCTCCCAAGTAATCCATGCAGTGAGGTGGGAGCCAAGAGCAGGACTGAGGCTTCCATTTCCCAGTCCGAAGCAATACCACCACAGACACCTCTGTCCTGCTTTGCTTTCACATCACCCTTCAGATGGAGGGCATTTCTGCACGCAGCTACAGGCTTTAAAACCCATCTTTATTTGGAAGCCCAGGCTAATACCTGCCAACTGTTACAATACTTTTATGATCCAGCAGTCCCTTTGCAAAGCTGCTGTGTTGGCATTGGATTCCTCTGATCTGAGTCTCCCAAAATATGTCAGGCAATGAATCTGTCCGTGCTGCTTTTGACAGACAGCTGTATAAATGGCCAGGAGTACAACACTTCCATAATCTGCCCTTGCCCCATACATATGGCTGCCTTACAAGCAGATTATCTTCAGACTGGCTGGATGAGCTCAGTGCAATGAGATAACTGTTTACTAAACCGCAGGGCGGGCTCGGCATAGGTGGTGGCAGTGCGCTGCAGAGGACAGGGTCTGGGCTTGTCTGCATTTGCCAATTTGCTTCTAGCACGGACAGAAAATCTTGTCTCGCGTCAGCCAGTCTACACGCACCCACTCAATCCAGCTCTCAGAGCCTTCACCTGCAAGCTTAAAGGCAGAAAATGAGCAGTGGGAGCAGGGGAAAAGCAGGGAGCAAAACCCCAAGACGACCATGGACTTACAGCTCTTCTTTCTTTCTGTGACTTTCAAAATCTTGGTCTGGAAAGCATCTGCAGTGCTTCACCTCCATGCAAGCACTGACAATTCACCCACCGAAGTAGAAATGGTCACCTAACTCAGCTAGAGAGCGCTCTGTTTGATGGGAAAGATGGGGGCATCTCTTGATGGGATTCACTGGTTTGTGCAGCTGCTGTCAGCAGCATTAGCCTATATCGGAGATGTCAAGAAAAGCAAAGTTTCTTGCAAAGTTTCTCTGGCTGGGCCAGTCCTGGTCTCAGGGCAGGGCTCTAAGCAAGAGGGAAAATGGGAAAGGTCCCTGCTGTGGCTGAGCACTGGCTGTCTCAGACACGTATTGGATGCTACCTGCCCTTCTGAGGGGGATCCTCAACTCCCACCATGGCCTGAACAGGGGCAATTGCTCCAAAGTCCCAGTCCTCAGAGCAACTTTAACTTCAAAGACTCATTGAATTCCCAGCTCTTTTTCTGTAGCTGACTGAGAAGCTGACTGTATTTTTCACCCATTTTGCTAGCCGATGGCCAGGTGCTTTGTGCTTCACAGAAGACCAGGAAATTAACACTTACTTCCTATCTCCAGCCTTACTGGTTGCCTAACACAGGGTGCTTGGAAAGAATCTTTTTTTTTTTCCCTTAGTCCCGCATAATCCCTTTCTCAATGAATCTTCTTTGGTAATTTTAAGGTTGATTTATACCTAAGAATAGCAATCCAAGGAATTTATCTGACATGGATCAAAGCCCAAGAAGAAGCATGTGAGGTTTAGAAAGCGTCAGCTAGGAATTTAAGCATTGAGATGTCAGCAAACATCCCTTTTCAGCTATATTTTATAATCTGGAAAGAAGTGAAAAGCATGAAACAGGATTTAAGATAACCTGTTTTACTCTGAAATGGAGAGGACATGTTTACATTTTACCAGAGTGAGAAATTCTTGAACTTTAAGAGTTGGATGTCTGGTTGTGCCCCATGCACTCATCAAGAGGCTAAAATAAGGCATATGATGCAGATGGCTTAGGAAGTAGATGACTTCATATTTGGATGCTATCCTATGTTATGCATAGGGAGGAGTGAAATGTATTCGTCAGCTTAGAGGAGGAAACTAGAAGTCTCACCACATTTCAGGATCTGCCATACGATGAAAACATGTCCAAATATGGTGCAGAGATAAGGGAAAGACTACGAAATCATCAGGACAAATACTAAGGCATTGTCATAGTTCTTATTCAAACTCCTAGTGAAGTCAATAGACATCTTCTCCCAAACAGCAGTTCGAATAAATTCTAGGTTTGTCCCATAACTGTTAAATCCTCCCTTCATCTACCACACAACCACCTTCTTGAAAGAAACGTGCAAAACAAACTGTCTGCTTTTCATGGACTGCTGTTGGCATCTCTGGAAGTTTTATTTTCAATCCAAAAAATCTCACAGTCCTTGCTAGGATAATGAACTTCTGCAAGTTTAAGAAATAAATGCCATGCAATTAAACTATATACATATTTTCTGTTCCCTCCTATCAGCGGCACTGTGCACAACTGTGAGAGCTTTCTGACCTGATGAATTGAATTTGTTATTATTTGTAAATGCAACATTTGTAAAATGCAACGTGAAACAGATTTTGCAGGACATCAGTTCCTTGCGTGTTGAATCATTAGTTGATGACAAGACATGCTGTGATGCATCTTCTGTATTCCTGAAATGTTTCCAATACAGCATCAATCATTCAGAACAGAAGTACCTGTAGGCAGAAAAGTGGTAAACATTACATTTTCCCATATCAGAAATGCAAGGCTTGGACAAACACATCGTAAGGTGATCTACACGAGATGGAAAATGGTAGAAATACTTGTTTTCTTGTAGGGGGGTTCTAATTTAGGGCATTCAAACTAAATTGACGGTCACAATCCACATTGTAAGAAGCCATCATTCCCCAAGCCATCTTTTCCAAGACTACTGGCATGACCTGAGTACCTCCATGTAACTGAGAAGGGTGGGAGGTTCTCCGAGCTTGCCCACACCCGGAGTACTTTGGCTTACTTGCAGGAACTGCTAACCCTTGGTGTTGCCGAGACGGCTCACTCCAATTCGGTCGAGAGGAACTCCAAACCGTCTCTTAGGCAGCTCAACCGCTTTCCTGCATGGGTTAAAAAAGGAAAGAAGGAGGGAAAGGATTGGAGAAAGACATCATAGGAGTAATCAAAATGTTACTACATCTGTGATTCCTCCATTCACCCCACTAAAAACTTTACTGTTGAGGCAGAACAGCTGTGTAGGAGCAGCCAGAGATGCGAGTGTTTAAAAATAAGATGCTTCACTTGTCTTACAAAAGAGTAGGCAAGATTGCACCTGTTTTACAGACTGGCTGACATTGATCCACTATCCCTGTTTTTATTTGGCAGCAAACAATTCTCAGGTTAACTGCTGTTCATAAAAGAAAGGAGATACACTGCATGTATAAAGAGGAATTGTTTCGTGCGTAGCATCATATAGTTCAAGTGACCCATTAGCCTGGGTCTTCGAAATCTCCAGGGCCAACTGAGGCCAAGGAAAGCAAGGAGGTAGGAAGTGTTGCACAGTAACCGAGGGGACACGTCAGAGGAGCCCTAGCAGGATTTTCCTACGGGGTCTCCTGAAATGCACTGTTCTCAAAACTGTATAGTAGCAACCCTTTGATGAGATAGAAAATGGGAGGGTTTGTTTTGGTCTTTTTTTCGTCCATATGGTACACTTCCTGACGATTTGATGAATGAGGGCATGAGGAAAGTGTGAAAGAACTTCTATGCAGGAATATTCTGCTATGATTTCTTTTTAATATAAAAAAGAAGTTTTCCCATCTTAATTCAGGATTTTTGAGCATTTTTTCCACCAGCAGAAGTTTTATTTTAATTAATTGTGAAAATGGTGAGATTTTCTGCAGGTGAGAATAACCTCAATTTTTGCCGTTGGAAATACTTGCCAGAAAAATGCAGGTCCAAGAGAAACCCTGGAAAATGAACTCTGTTCTCTATCAGTCCTTGTCGAGGAAAATAAATAAGAAATTTTG
This sequence comes from Fratercula arctica, assembly GCA_947846985.1. Taxonomy (NCBI): domain Eukaryota; kingdom Metazoa; phylum Chordata; class Aves; order Charadriiformes; family Alcidae; genus Fratercula; species Fratercula arctica. The sequence continues at coordinate 38,417,337 of CANTUZ010000006.1, forward strand.
TTCTTTAAGTTTGCAAACGCGAAGTAACTACCAGGAGAACACGCTATGGTGCACTTGAGTCCAAATTTAATTGCTAGCACTCCCGTCCTCACTCAGCCTGTGGCTTTGGAGGCTCCGCACACCCTTCATAGGACTATCTGTCTAGTCCATGGTCTCCTCTGAGCAGTCTCCTTCCCTCACACCTCTCGGGCACGGGCCCAGAAGCAGCGTTCCAGCATCAGCAGCATTAATTTCCCAGATTGGATTGGGGGGGGGTTCCGCGTCATTAGCTGTAACATCGCCGTGCTCTGTAGTTAAACAGAGAAGGAAATCGTAACCTCATGCCAAGGAGAAAGGCTGAGCAGGCAGGTTGTGCAGCGGAGCTTCCCCTCTTGCGGCCATCCCGAGCCACAACAGGACAGTCACCGCTCCCTCCCATCTTCCAAACCAGACTGTGCCTATTTCAGCACTTAGTGGCGACAAAGTGATGTTTTCTATTTAAAACAGCCTTTTCTAAGATTCCCAGAATCTCTTTATTTCCATCTGTCTGTGGATCTTTCTACATCTTCTGAAGACTCGTGTGTTCTTGCATGCTTTTCCCATGCTTTCAAAGCTTTATAAATCGACATTGATGGGCAAGATTAGGATCTGGGCCCTCCTGTAACTGCTGGGTGCCACAACAATGTGTTAAGTGAACTTATATTTGAACTGCTCTTTTCCAAAAGTTTCTGCTGTGTTGCCAGGCACCGCACACACTGTATTAATCCAGGGGGCTGAATCTATTTAACAGCTTTCACACTTCAAAAGTCATTTCCTGGTCTCTAAAGGTAACCCTCTCAGCTGGTACAGGAACGGGCTGTTATATACTGTGTGCACGACAGCGACGGGGTGCTCAGTCCTCTGCTTTTCTGCCCTCAGGGCAGCAGCCTCTGCCTGTTTCCACCAAAAGGCACAGCCTTTCCACTGCTTCGCAGCACTCATCTGATCTGCGGCCTGTGCTGATGGCAGTGTCTGCCCATCAGTGCAGCGATCAAGGCAGCTCGGATGGTTCTAATAGATGAGTCAACCCCAAACTCCAAAGTTAATCAGCTCCCCCAAAGTGATAATCTCAACTGTGCTGATGAAGCTGGGAAAGGAGGAATTTTGTGCAGTGTGTCACTCATTTGCATGACCTCATTGTTCAGAGACAAGCTGTTAGAAAACTTAGACAATTTTCACCAGAATTTCCCTTTTTCATGGTTTTTTTTTTTTTTCTTGTCCTGCACGTAGAATGAAACAAGATTTCCACCCAAAAAGTGTGAAACAAAGGGGGAATACCGCGTACTTTTGCAAAAAAGGCACTGCAGCTTCAAAAATGACCTCGTATTTCTTCCCCTGAAAAGGGAAAACATGCTAAAAAGCAAACAGAGAATGAGCTGATTCTGATCTCTTGAAGACATATACAGAACAGAATGGTTCTTCTCAAGGTTTTAAGAATTTTGTGTTTTATCACTTTCTGGCTGCAGTCAAAAAGTCCTAGTAGCAGACTGGGTGGATAAATGGAAAAACAAGAAGAAAATATTGCAAAACTCTGCCTGAAAAAAATACTTGTAACGTTGACTGGCTCTTGTGAATACTTTCCACTTCCAGATTAAGCTTTAAGCATGTTATTAAATACTTTGTGGCATTGGGGATTCCATCCAGAAGAAGACAGTTACCAGAAGAAGGGAACAAGACAGTTAAGCTCTTTCAGATATAGCAAATGGCCCCTTGAGCTTTACCCCAAACTCACTGGTTCTCCCCAGCCATATCAAGCGTCATTGCTTAGCCCTGTTATAAACATGCTTATTTTCAAACCTGTACTGTGACGGTATTGCTGTACTGCTGTATTGATCAAACCCTGGCTTACCATAAGGCTTACCATAAATTGACCAAGTCTTGGTCTTGAAGCCCACTGTATTAACCGTCTGCCCATTTTCACAATGTCTTCTTCATCTTGCTATTCAAGACGTGCGCACCATACCTGCTCTCCACCCCAGCCTCGGGAACACCTAGTCCTGCCCCTCTGCTTTTGAACCTCAGGCATATTTTTGCTTGAAATAATCTCATGATCAAAAAGGCAGTTTTAAACTGAATGTTAGCTCACATCAGTGGAAAGAAATGCACTAAAAAATGCATATGCTTGAATGTCCTTTGTTAGCTGTATGGCACTGTAGGGATAAATGAACAAGTGCATGTATTATTTGTCACAGCTGAAGGATTACACACCACGCGACCAGAATGGCTTCTGTAGAGATTCTGGTACGCTGATAAGAGGCACCTCACAACAACAGTAAATCTGCTGGTGGCTGAAGCTAACCCATATGTCTCCAGGCCACCTACCAACAGCCTTCTGCCAACGTTATCACTGGTAGGAGCATCTAAGAATTTACCTCTGTTTGCCTTTAGCATCCACAGAGGTTGAAGAAATCCTGTCAATCGGGGAGCCAAATCCTGGGAAACTTCTTTTCTTCTTGGTCTCAGTCACCTCATTCTCCAGAGACACCAGCTCATCAAGAAGGAACAGTTTGGCTGCCAGGTTGGTGGCTGACTTCTCTTCGCTGGCAGTGGGATGTGCTCCCATGCCCGGAGCCGCAGAAGGTTCCAATGGCTGCAAAAGAAAGGGGAGGTGTTTGCTTATTACTCAAGTTCCAGAAAAACCATTTGAACCAGTGTCACAGCAGCAGTCCTATAAATACATAATCACTAGGATACTAAACCTGGGCCAATGCTTTAAAACAAAGTTCCTTCTGTGAAACGTGGCCATTTTCCATTCACAGGAGTTTGCCATAAAAGGTTGTGATATTATTTTGACAGAATTGCACTCATCTTCATTATTATTGCAAGAATTATCAAAATGTATTACTTCATAAAGCCTGTTTTTGTAGACCAGCCCACTGTCCCTATCTCAGCAGCATGATTAGCATCAGTTACAGCATGAGCTGAGTGATTTAATCCTTTTTAAAAATGCAGTCACCATTACCAGACTCCAATATCCATCCTGATATTTTTCAGAAAACTGATTTTCATTTTTTAATGCTAATAAATAGTAATGAAAACATACACAGAACTTTCCATACAAAGCTGACAAATTAATGAATTGTTATGCAAAAAATATCCCAAGATAAACTTACTCAGCACTGACATTTAAAGAATTTATTCAGTAACACTATGTGGAGAGGAGGAAAGGAAAGAACAGTATGTTGGTTTAACACAGAATTTTGAACCTTGGTTATGACATTAGGCTTAACACCTTTTCAAAACCAAACTAGATTTCGCTTTCCAGAATAGCTGAGAATACTGGGGTCTATCGAGAGAGAAATGGAACAAATCAAAGTGAAATATTTGCTTTGCAAATAACAGAAAAATATAGGGCAGCAGCTAGTCTACGAAAGCAGGTGTCGAGCTCAAATCATTCTCTCTTCAGATGAAATGTTTGCTGTCTTGCTCCACTTCATCTTCATGGAAACAGACAAAAATTTCTAATCAAAACTTTTATTATATGCCTTGAAGCAGGTTTTCCTCTATCTTTAGAAGCACACCACTATCTTTCTTATTCATACACAGTGAGTTTAGTACAAATGTAAAGCCAGCCATTGCATGGATGATGCAATATGCCTATATCTGCTGGGGTCCATACCATAGTTGTGGTGACAACATTTCCCACTACTGATGGGTGGCATAACTGGTGATGGAGTGTATAAAACTGTGATCTTTATGTAAGGAAGAGCATATGGCCACAATGATCATACAAATGATGTAGCACTGTTCATTCTTTTGTACAGAATCTCATATTGTCCTCTGACTTTACTTTTTATGAGCCTCAAGTGCACTGAACAATCCTTTCTGTTCCCTTTCAGGGTTATAAAACTTCCATAGAGGTTTGCAACAAAATTATGCCTTTAAAAAAGGCTGAACTCTCCCCTCTGGTTAGTGGGGATAAATATCTACAATAACACTTGAAACTATAAGGTAAAAAATAGCCTCTGCTCTTGAGTACTTTGTGCAGTCCCGCTTACTTTGTCTTAAAAAGGATACAAGAGAATTATAAAGATACAGTTAAAATGACAATCAGAAGTAGACAACAGTTTTCCTATGGTGAACCACTGAGCAAAGCACGACTTCACAGATAAGCAGAGAGATGAGTGTGGGGTACAGGGGATAAAGTGGAGGGTTTATAAACTTACAAACAACAAAGAGGTGAATGAGGACTAGTAATTTTTTCCTCAAGAAAAAGAGCTCCCCAGTCCACCCAGTGAAGTCACCAGATGGTGGATTTAAAATAAATATAAGGAGCTACATTTAAACACAGCACATGGTGTTTGCCAAAGAACGTCATGGATACCAAGATTTTTAACTGTTTCAAAGACAAATTGAGGCCCATCAGCAGCTAAAATATGCCCTGGTCCAGCGCATGGCTCTGGATCAGGAAGTTTCTGAAGATGTTCTTGTATTTTTTGCACAAAAATCTGTCATTGATAGAGACAGGACACCAGATCCCTGTGACACCAGAACGGCAGCTGCTGCAGCACTGCTGCGGGGAGTGCTTCCCCCAAGCCCTATTTTCTATAACAAATATTATTTTGTACAATTAGGGCATGCTCACTTGAAGACAGAGAGCAAGGCAGAAGGATCCATCAGTATTCTTCAGTATGCATTTAACTTTAAGCTGATATTAAAAACCTCTGTAAAGACCCTTCAGCCAAACAGTCCTACTTTGATAAAACTTTTAAATTCCTGATATTTTTATGGCATGAAACCGTTACATAAATACCTTTCCTGTCAGACCTGCTTTATGTCAAGATGACATGAAAAAAGAAAATGCATTAGAAGCCTTTTCAGGTGCCACATCTGCATATCATACTGGATGAAACGTGAGACACTTCTCCCATCTCATCCGCTGCTTTCCTTCACAAGTTTAGGCAAGTTACTTTGCTCCTTCCCTGTTCTGGTCTCTTCTGTCTCCTTTAATTTGTAACTTTAGTGCAGGTGGTCTTCTCCCAGGGATCTCCTTATGGCTTCTGAAAGCTGCAGACTTCTCATGCTATTATTTGTCTTTAAGAAGAACGAAACCTTCCCTTCAGTGTTAGAGGAGGTTGCTTCCCCCCCTCCATCACCTCCTTCCCCTCTTCAGGAAGTTTTCTATTCAAAGTCACTGGACAATGTTTTAACACACAGAAAATCCCATGGTGCTTCACAAGAGGTTGTGTGAATGTGAGTGAGACTTCCTTCTGGCTGTCCTCCCAGAGACATGCAATTTGCACCACTCTCTTCACTGGGGAAGTTGTCCTGCTCCTGCTTTGCCCTCACAGAGTCAATACTGACCGTTCACCTTCCAACACAGTTTGGAGACCATGGTGTCTTCCACACTCTGTGGCCAAGAATAACCAGTGGAAGAGCAGCCTTATGTGACAATGACCAGAAACATCCACCTACCTCTGGCGCTGCCTCGGCAAGGAGCACTGGGCTAGAGTGCCACTGCAGCAGGGTAATCACAAGGGCCAAATGCACCACAACAAGCTGGAACTGCAGCATCTGCAAAGGAGAACAATCTGTTAATGGCTTCACAGATGCATTCCCAAGTTCCCAGAGAAACCTTGTTCCAAAGGTCTTTAAGAAGTGCAAGCAAAGGGACATTCTGTTCCCACAGCTGTTAATATGCTTTATCTTACAGAGCCACTCCATAAATCCCAGATAGCGCCAGTTGAGAGCCCTTCGCCTCTGGGTGCAGAATCGGCTCCCTCCTCTTTGCTCCTTTACAGCCCTGTGAATCTTTTCATTCCTTTCTGCGCAACGGCCCAGGCCTTGCAGTGGCAGGACTGATGAATGCAAACTCGCGTTAAAACCAGACGAACTAGACACTCGCTTGTAAGCAGGGAGACTCTGGCTCGTAGCCACCCGGGTTGACCCTGACCTCCTCGCGTGCTGGACATGTGCCTGAAGCTGTTACAGAAATCACATACTGCCCCCCGCCCCCCCCCCCAGCAACATTTTGAAAGCAAGGCTACATTTCACCAGTTCTCAACGTGAGTTAATGGTATCCACAACTTCCAGGATTTTCTTGGGATCCTGGAATAAAGTTATTCAGCTCCCACACCTGGGAAAAACTGACACAGGAATCCGTCGCTCAGACTGGTGGTGTTCTGACCACCTCCCACAGCTGTAGAACTGATGTTAGTAAGAACCAGGCTGGGATCTCTAGTGCCAAAGGTATCTGCTAATTTGCTGATTACTCTTTCTCCAGGTCCTGCCCCAGATTATAATTCAAGCCTGATCATGCCATTCTTTGCTGACTCTCTGCTTGGCAAAAGCAGAAGTAGAAGGATGTATAAATACGTTTCTGTGATGTATGATAGTTGTTTTATCCTCTGCATAGAAAATTTCCCATTAGATCAGGCAGAAAACACATGGTAAAAAACATTTGGCTTTGTACTTTTTCCCACACTGCAAAGGAGAAAAGCCACAAAAGTGTTCGGAGTCCAGTTTTGAAAAGTGAAGATATGACATTTGTAGTGTTGTTTCCTGAAACTGTGTTTCTTGCTTGGCTTTTAAAATACATTTTACATGTGTTTCTGTTATTTGGTTACCCTGTTATAAATCTCTTTTTTTTTTCTTTTTTTTTTTTTCTTTTTTTTTTAATATTGTCCATGAGGGATCAGCAGTGAGGAAGAAAGCTGCTGGTTATTCTGTAGGGGCGAAGCAGACACGGGTCACTGGAATCAAAGGACAAAGACAAAGCAGTAAGCCAGGTGGTACCGCTGTCTCTCAGTCCGATGGCAACAGCCATTAACATCAGACAAGGGTCTGTGTGGGTGTTTTTAAAGCTGTAACCCTCTACAATGTATATTTTTGTATGTGGGTGTGCATTGAAATTTGAAGTAGTCGTCTACTACCTTCACAGGTAACCACATCCTGATTATCTGGATACAGAGACATAAAAATAAATGGCAAGGTTAAAAACACATGTTTATTATGATTTAAGGTCTGTGCTGGTATTCATTCAAGCCAAAGACCAAAGAGCTAAAAATAGCAACTGGTACACTAATCAAAATAAACATTAAGGCACCTGCAACACAAAAGACATTTGATTAACTGGTCAGAACTTGACGCCAGTGAAATTAGAAGCAGAGGAAATTGTAAGGACTTAAAGCTTGGCTCTAGTTCCCATGGAAATGAGTAGCTAAGAAGCAATGTCACTGGTTTAAAAGGGAGCAAAACTTAAATCCAGCAAGATCCTGTTGTGCTGATTTTCACACAATTTGTGACCAAGGTGGGAGAAAGAAGCAGGTTTGGTCAAGTGCAGCAGTTTAGCTCTAGAAAAGCATTTGCAAAACTAAGAGTGCAATGAGGACTATGTAAACACACGTCTTCTGCCAGTCTGGGACTTTGCTTTCCACCTTCAGCCATGTCACAGGATCTTAGTTGTTACAACCAGTCGTTGCTTTTTCTGCTTGAGCTCATCTGTTGCAATTGGGTAAGCAGAGCCCTCCTGCCAAAAGAGGCCTTCCCAGCCATGCCCTGGTTATCGCTTCACCCCATCCACGTTTTACCTTGCCCCGTTCCAAGAGACACCTACAGCGAAGCTTGGCAGTATTTGTTACTGAAGGAGAACAACCAAAGATCTGACAGCCACCTTCCTTCTTCAAAAAACCTTGAATTTCCAGCTTTCTTCTGAAAAACTCTTCATCACAAATTTCCCAGAGCTAGGTCAAGGGATGGGGGTATAATTCCATGTCTTTAATATCTCAGGGTCTGGTTTATCTGACATAAAATATGGTTTACCCTTCACTAAATGGAACTGCAAGTCTGAGATTCAGACGTATTTATGTGGTTTAGTGATATTTTAGCTTGAAATGTGTCAAAACTAAAATTCCTCGTATAATTAGGTATCTTTGTTGCAGGTCCAATTAAAATAAAATTAAAGATAAAAGAGAGAACATTATTCTACCTTATCAAAGCAGGATAAAAATTCAAAACTTTTTCTTAGGAATCTGTGCAGAGCGATTTTCCAAGAAAAGATCACAAGAAAGCAAAATTCTTTACCAAACAGAAACTGTTAAGTGTCCGACATCAAACCAAAGGACTTAAAAGGTGGTTTTCTTTAGAAGAAAAGAAAAAAAAAACAAAACAAAGCAAGAAAAAACAAAATGACATCCTGAAGATAAGTGGGCTGAACAAACCCCAGACAGCGTGCAATTCATCACCAAGCTCCAAACCCATTGCCTGTCAAAAATGGTAACAGCTGTCATTGTTCTTACCCATTTGAACTATCATATTTCACATTACTGTGGAGATTACTCCGCAAGTATAAATCACAAGAGCTTTATTTTTCTTGCTGGTCTGTTAGCAAGAGAACCGAGACAAGACATCATGCCTTGCACTGTAATCTTTCACTTCAGCTGCCACTCTGCACTGATGACTCTGCTCGGCTTGTTGCAATACCAACAGGGGACATGCCGGAGCTCACCTGCAAATGAGGACCTTGTTCTTGCAATAAGCACATTGTGGCTGAGCCTAGAAACCCTTGGGGTTTTGTGCTGTGTGCTCCGATGCTGACCTGATGCAGAGCCAAGGCACGATTGTCCCATAGGCACTGGGAAGCTCCTAGCAGCACCCATTAGGGCTCCAGTCCTTCTGCTATATGAGCACTGGGACGGGACTGGCGAGCCTCCATCACCTGTTAGCCATGAGGGTTTCTCACACCACACAGATTCCAACCAGCTGGGGGAAATCACGGCTGTGTCTGCAAGCCCGTCTCTGAGATATTCTGTTACTGCTTCAAAGCCACAAAATAGAATATTAACTGCTGCTACCTGTCTTAATCAAAGGTACCACTGAGTCATAACATTGGCCTCACCAGGCTTGGATTGGACACCTGATGGGAATCTACTTTAGGGCCAATAAAATTATGACGGATGAGTATCTTACCAAAAGAGTAACTTATAAATAGCTTGTACGAAGCTCTGAGAATAATCTACTCTTGCTGAAACTATTTTTTTTTTCCACTTTTAAAAGTTGTAGCATGGATCCTCTGAGCATATTCATTACCACAAAGCTGAAAATATACGCATACCAGCAGTCCTGGTGATTTCAGAAGCTCCTAAGGGACTCTGTATATCTCAAGTGTCATTTTCTAGTCATGTAAATATCAAAGGGAGAAAAATCAAAACAAATCCCACCCTCAGAAAAAAAAAGCAGAGTCCAAAAATAGGTTAGAGTGGTGTTTTCGCTCTCATCCCACAGACGAGATGTGGAACACTTTTTACATACTTCTTTCTAAAAAGATACTGAAGCAAGACATTGAAGCATGCGACTTTGTGACAAAATGAAATGTAAGCAGTGTCATACACTCTATGTTATTAATAATGTGTTTTCTGGAGTAGGTGTAGATTTTTAAACAATGCCATATATTTTATTAGATGTATGGTACCTTATCATTTATGGGATATATGGCACTGACACTGTCATCTTCTACAATATAAATTTCCCTCTATTTTCATTTTCCTGACTATGTAGATAAATAGATGCAGGTAGGTTTCATCTGATGTAAACAGAGGGAACTTAAAATTCATGAAGTTATGCAAGAGGCATAAGACTAGTGATTCTGAGAAAATGTCTAGGTATTTCTGTGTCCCACATGAAACATTTTGTCTGAGAGTATTTCAAGGCCAAGGGTGTTCCACTTTCTGAAATGAAGCTCACATAAGATTTCTCAGGAAGGCACTTCAGATTAGTCATTGCTTTTCAAAGCTTTCATTTCAATAATTGCGTTCACTGTAACGATATAATTTCCAGTGTTTGGTCCTAACATGTTTTCATATCACCATGACAGTCATCTTTGCCCGTATTTTACTGAAGTATCTATTGTAAATGCTGCCTCAGCTATTGATAGCTGCACCTTTGGTAGACGCAAATGTGATTGGAGGATGCTCGAGTATACAACTGTTCCTACCATCCGTACTCAGATAAAACAGATTCAGCGATGGCTTAGTCCCTGCAGGGCTTGACCAGAGTCTGCACTGACCCTGCCCACGGAAGGAGCAAGGCTTGCGGGAGCAGCACACAGATCGCATGGCTTGTACGAAGAAGTGCTGAAAATGTGGCACTCGAGTTCCCATGCAGAGTACCCAAACTGTACAAGTGAACACAGACCTACTGGGACACATTCTTTTAACAGACACAAGCATGAATCAGGAAAAAATTAACTGTCGCAGGTGGACAAACACTTGTGGAAGACCCGTCAGCCACTGTCCTCATCTCTTCATTTGAATAAAGAGCATGAAACCAAACGGCCACGCAGAACAAATAAGGAAGCGTCTCTTTAGAATGGGCAGGAAGGAGACAAGTTGGACATCTTGCAAAACTGACTATACTGTGCAATAAAACCATTTTTAGTTACAGATTTTTAGAAATTTAAAACCCCAAACTCACTTCAATGCCGTCAAAGTAGGAAACCATGAAGCAGGAGACACAAAGAGAAGTGATAAAACCCATCTAGAAGCCTAGGAACTATTGAATTAGGACGCAATGAAGTGTATGGAAAACAAAACATTATTAGACTATTCTTCATTGCCAACAGACTCTCAACCCTACACTATTTATAAACGTACACCGACTGAACATGACAACTTTTCTTAATGTTTCTAACAACTTTACATTTAGCTTTCTTCCTTCATCTTTAGCATGAGAACTAAAAACTATTCATTGTTAGAGTGCCATCTTCAGCATTTAAAGTAAAAATAAGAAACCTTTCTATCAATAAAAATCAAGAAATATATTGTGTTTTTCTATATTAGAAAAATCATCTCCTTTCCCAACAGCATTGGAGTGATAAGTGGAAGTTCTTCATACCTGGTATGAAGAGTGTATTATCAGAATATGTTATCAATATAAAAATATAGGCCATTTAAAGGCCAGTTAGAACTGCCTTCAAGATGTGCCTTCAAGATAAGCTCTTAAGAGACAAGAATGGCATTGGAATTTCTTAACAAGAGAATCAAACACTGATGCTGATTTACTGGATAAACACTTAAATGTTCTGATCAAGGATATTAACTGAAGAAGCAAAGTCAATTGCTTGGTGAAGATGCATTGCAAATGGAAATTAGGGAGTAATCTGTTTCTCTGGGCTGACTATGACGAAAAAGAAAGCTGCAATCACTTGCAATCTTTGGCAGGGTCAATCAAGACAGCTCTTACAACTGTTGTATGGTTCAAATTTTTAAACTTGCTGTTTAAGAAGCCCAGGGAAGTATACTTGTCATTCACTCAAAGAGTGAAGATGCAGCCCTAATCTGCTGAAATCAGTCCAGCAGGTATTTGTAAATACTGAAGAACACCTGGTCCAGCCAGATATATTTTGCAGCTTTCCCATCATTAACACCATAGATTTGCTTGGTTGTTTGGGTTTTTTCTCCCCGATATTCAAAGTATTTTACAAGGAAAGTAAGTTGAGCTGCATTTTGAATACAGGTGGGCAGGGACAGATAAATGTAATAATTTGCTCCAGGCTTCCTGAGTGAATCAGTTAGTAGGGGCACAAAATGTCCCCGCGGTTCCTCTGCTTCCAGCTCTGCACTCCCCAGGAGAGGACAGTCATTCCAAATTGAAAAGCCACGTAAGGAAAGCTAAAGGCACTGTGAGCTTGTACTTCAAAAATTAGTGGATTCTGAACTTTATTGTAGCCTCTGGACATCTAAACCAAAGGTTATTCACATGTATTTACTTGTACAACTCCAGTCTGGGAGGCAAAAAAACCCCACTGAAATAGTTTTGAACTCCAAATGGAGAAATTACAATGATTATCACTGAATCAGAGTCTGCCTTCATCTACAGTGGTACAAAGCTGAAGTAGTCAGATCACTAGATAATGATAATTACTCTGTTAGTGTAGGAATGTTTTTGCAGGGTTATTCTATTGTTGTAGGAATGTGGCACAGTCTGGATCAACACTTATCTAATATGGGATATATTAAAACCCTTTTGCAGAGCCATAAATTATTTTCCTAAATCGTTTATCTCGTGTTTTAAAATACATCATATGCAGCAAACTTGTCTACCACATATGGTATTTAGTAATGCAAAGGAACTATTCCGTCATAGCTCTTCAACTTATTTTAAGAAGTAATATGCATTTGACAATAAGATATACAGAGGAAAACCCATAACAATATATACAGACAGCATTTTACTACAAAGCACTGCAAAAGCATGAAACTAACTAGTCACTTGTAAAATGCACTGGCACATCTTGTTTAAATATTGTCTGATTAACTGAAGGAAATAAGTTTCCACTGAATATTATTAGTTCAGTTTTAGTAGCAAAAATACTAGGTGATAGGCATCTTATTATCTTAATCTCAAACTGGAAAAAGAAGCTGTGCTTTTCCCGTCAGACATGGGCATATGTATACCTTGTGCATGCCTGTTAATGCAAAAAAACTTGAAAAAAAAAATAAAGGGAAGAAAGCACAGAAGGGAAGAAAGCTTCTGTAAACAGAGCAGAAGACACAAAACATCCCCAACCCATCTCTGTCCTCACTCCTCTTACCTTGCATTGGATACAAGCAATTCCAACCTTAATGGTCCTGCTATGTTCTTCCCCCTAACTTATCCCTAATGTTCAGCTTTCTTTCAGAGTTTTTATAGTCTCTGCTCTAGGCTACAAACTCCAATCCCTGCCTTTGCTTTCTCTTACATCATTTCTGAAGATTTTCCACTGATCCTTGCCCTAAACCTTTCTCTGTCCTGCACTCTCACACACATACTTGCCTCACATTTGTTATATTTATTGCTCTGATCAAGATGATTAGGTTATAATTAAAGGTCTAGGGTTTTGTGTTTTGTTTTGTTTTTTTCTTTTTTTTTCTTTCAAGATTCAGACAGCCATGGGAGTGGAAAGATTTTCAGCAGCATCACCATTCCTCTAACCTCTCACTTTTGCAAACTGTAGTACAGAAACTCAATGTCCTGAATTATTATTTTTTTTTTAACTTTATTTCTTTGGGACAACAGGAGTAACTTCAGGAGGACTGCATTAACTTCAGGAAGAAATTAATTAGTGCATTTTTAGTAGACCAACGCTATTGTAAGATAAGCATTAGAAAAGGAGTGTGTTTTGTAAAGCAAGCCACAAGAACTTAAGTCTTTCAGACACTTCATTTCAGTTACTGAAATGATTGTAAAGCGAGCTATGAAGCTGCCTATCTTCTCTTCCCTGGCAGTACCAGAAGACCTATTTCTTCCCCTGTTTGCCTCACTAGAATAAGTCTATCTTCTCTCTTGCCCTCTTTTTTTTTAAATCTCAGTTTTTAATTGATTCACACAGCAATTGTAGACCCATTCGGGGGTCTAAAATTCCAACCTGTGCAGGCTCCTTAACAGTTAATTCATAGTGACTTTATTGTCTCAACAGATAGGCACAGTACTGTCAAAATAGTTTTCACCCCAACTTGCCAAAAGCTCTTCCTACAAGCAACAGACAGTAAAAGCAAATTTCAAATGCAGCTTTGCAATAAGTGGGAAAAATTTGCCAGCCAGGGAGCAAAAGCTTTGATTTCAACATCTGTCTTGATCAGGGTGATTAGAGAAAGACAAGAGTTTAATCATATTATCACACAGCTCATTTCCCAGATGAAGATGGCCACAGAATTTTGCAGAGCTGACTTAAAGTGCCAAATCAGGAAAGTTCATTGCAAAGCATGTTTTTGCCACACTCCCTGACTGAGGTATCAGAGAGGGGGGAAAAAAAACCCCAAAAGTCAACGGAGAATGAGAAGCTGGTTTTGATCATGAGCACAACACAACTGTACAGCCCCAAAGAAGGAGAGGCAAAGCAAGTAATTCTACAGCATCTCTCAGCGCAGGCAGGTGTGGGAGTATGGCCTGGTGTAGTGCTGTAGAAATATGCATTAGCCACGTGAGCACCCACCTCAGGCTGGAGCAGGCAGGATGGGACTGTTGTCCACTGCAGGGCAAAACAGGACAGTGATGGCAGCTGCAGAGGTCCAAATGGGCTCTGTGGACACTACAGCTGCAGCAGAACCAAAAGGGCAGAGCTAAACAACGCCAGACAGCTGAAACACAGCTAAAAACTCTGCCACTGGAGGAGAACTGGACTATGCTCCATTTTACAGTGCTACCTCCATTTAAATGGAGGCTTCTTGCTAGATGTCCAAGGACACAGCAGTACTTGACTGATCTGTATAAAACATGCGAGCAGGATCTCAGGAAAAAAGAGAACTATGATCTAACCACAAGATATTATTGGATTTATGGGGTACTTCTGCCACATACGACCAGGAGATGTTGCTGACCAGCTACTGCGGTTCTGGGTGCTCAGTTTCTTTCTCTTTTTTTTAATTTTTTTATTTTTTTTGGTGTGTTGGAAAGACACGAGGCGGTACTCACAGGCGTTTACTACTGTTGGGACCTTTTTGCAAGTCCTACCTCAAGCTTTTTAGAGCAGGACCTCTGTAGGGCTCCACTCTGCCACCACATTTAGTGTTGATGAAGCTGGTAGGAGGCATGGCCTGTGCCACTGTGAGTAAGCTGATGACAGACAACCGAATGCTGGTAAAGTAGGCATTGCAGTATTTCACAATGCAGGGCGAAGCCTGGAGGATGGCCAAGACTCAGCCAACTGAAGCTTAGCACCTCACAAGAGTGAGTGGGATGGTGGGCTGCAGAAAAAGCAGGAGGAGAAATGCAGCCATATTGTCATCTCCTTTGACTCTAAGAGGATGTCTAAGACCTGGTGCTAAAATTCGCTTTTAGGCCCTCCAATGATTGATGATCCTATAACAAAGCTCCAGACACTTTTGTACCACCCGGACCTCCTGTGAGGTTGTAGCTCTTCCTGTTAGGTAAGTAATACACGCTTTTTCTATTTCAAAATGAATTCATCACTGTTCTCTTCCTACAAAATCATACAATCTAAAGGATTTCAGAAATGGATGCTGATAGATGCAACTATCATCATCTCTGACTAGGCGTGAAAGACTTGTGCCTGAACGATAAGCCATCTTCATGGACTGCTACTGACCTCAGAATAGGACATATGTTACCAGCACACAGTGGGTTTTTTTATGAAAAAAAGAAAAAAAAGAAAAAAGAATAGAGTGTTAGAATGTTAACATTTAATTACTTGCTCTGCATTGACTTAGATTTAGCAAGAACTTATAGACACCTTGTTGACACCTTCCAGAGAAGGCTGATAAGGAAGCTTCCCAGGTAATGAAAAAAGTATATGGTGGTTACTTAGCTGGCAGAGTGCACAAGGAACAGACATCCTCAACGCTACTGTGGTTTAATTATACTTACAATATAACTAAATTAGGGCAACCAAGAGTTTGAAAGGAATCTTTATTGTCTTAACCATAAATGAATAAACAAATATAATGTGATTTTCTCAACTATGAAGACAAAACCAAAGACAGCAGAGGAGGTAAGGATACAAGCCATGAAGCTCTTTTTGTTACCATGCAAGAGAAAGAGAAGCTTGCCTCCCTGCCGCCCTCATGCTCTTGCAATTATTTTCTGTAATTCTTTCAATATTTTTGCAAATTAATTGAGCTAGCTCAATGTTTTCCTTAATTCCTTTAGTAGGCAAGTTCTTATTCAGAGAGCAGGAGTTAGCAAGGGTTCACTTGTGTAAGTGTTGAGCAATCTTGCTCTTCGTCAACCTTGCCTCTGGAAACTATATTTGGGTTTGTCAGACCTCGTCTTTAAAACCTTAGGAATAACACATGAATATGGTGACACATGAATACGGTGACACGTGCTTGCTAGTTTTGCTGTACCCTACTTTTAATCTTTTTCTTCCACTAAAACATGTACCAGTACTGTTAGATCACTGTGGTCTCAGTCACAGAAGTCAACCCCTTCTGTCCCTAAGTTGTCCCAAGGCAACTCCACCTTCCAGCCGCTTCAAATTATGTCACCCTTTCTACCGATCACTAATTGCTCACACAAGGTTGCACATCTGTCATTTATAAATCAACAAGAATAGTGTGGGGTGCAGAAAGCATTGTAGACAAAGTAGCAGACCTCTCATCAGGAATTTTTAATTGAGTTGGCATGGAGTAAAGGCATGTGGCTTGATACATTCTGATTGCTACGATTATTCAGAGTTTCAGTGCATCATTAGAAATAGTTTAGTTCTGGGTTTAGCATGGGAAATAAAGACAACATTGCAGCTAGAAAAGTGGATTTTTTTTTTTTTTTTAAGTTTTGAAAGTTTTGCCCCCAAATTCCAAGAAATAATCCAAGAACTGTTTTCTTTTCAAATGAAAACCCTAATTTATTTTTATTTTTTTTTTATAAAGAGCTGATCTCCACAAGTCAGGTGGCTCAGCTGATACTGATTCATATGGCTGAGATAAACAACTGACATATTTCAAATTATGATGCCTTCAATCTATTTTTATTTCTTGAGACAATAAACTCTTCTGATAAAGTTGGCCCAATTCTAACACCAGTCTGAAAGTGGATTACCATTCCACCAGATTAACCAGCACCCAGCATTTTATAGCTCCATCACTGGTTCAGGGAGAACATCCAACACCATTTTTGTGCACGTATGCTCATATCTCGTCTAAAGAAGGGGAAACATTTTAAAATAACCACCACAAATTTTTAGTCACTATATAAGAGGGAATTTCAGAAACCAAGGTGATTCCCACCTATTTTCATATAGATATAGAGAGCCAGAGAGCAGATGACTCGCTGTAAGACAGAACTATGGAAAAGAGACCCTGCATTAACAATGTGCACGCACGTTTTCCAATTAAAGGTACATTCTACCTTGGAAGGAAAAACTATGTGAAGACAGTTATTTTTAAATCTGCAAGCTATCAAAGCAGCTTTTGCTGTGTCACTTCCATTTAAGATGACTCCTTGCAGCTAGATAGATTTTGAGAAGCGAAACCCACAAAGTGAAGGTAGCATATAAAACTGAAGACAGTAACATTCTTCAGGAACGTTAGGCTTCCTACTAGCAGTTTCTATATATGTACTTTTTAAAAGTCCTTTGTGCTAGAATTAAGTGCTTGTGATAGGAGCTGGGTCATGACATCTAAGAATCCATAAAAAGCACTCGCAAAACAAAGCAAAAATTCCAAACAAGGACGTTTTTTTGAAATGCAAGCTTTTTTTTGTAGCAGTCATGCTACGACGCAGAAGGATGTGGTCGGAAATAAAAAGGACAGTTTAACTTTTGTGCCATGCCATTGGCTCCCAGCCCAAGATGGCTGTGAGGAGTGAAGATGGCCAAGAAGAGTGACAGGGCCTTTTGTGCTATGGACACAGTGGTCCACAGGCTAACGGACGAGAGGCAATGAAACCATACAAAGGGGTCTCAAAGTACTAAGCAAATAGTAATGATTCTGGGCCAATATCAGCCTGATCCTAATTCAAACTGGCAACATATAAATTAAAATCAGCAGATTGTGTTTCCATCCCCTCTAGCTACGCTACTTGGAGTCAATGCTAAATATAAAGATAACAAACTGAGAACCAGCCCCATCTTTCTGTGCCAAGAGGGAAGCGAGGGAGTGGTGCTGGTGTTTTCACACTGCCTCCCTTGTCAAAGACACGTATTCTGATGTCGCCTGTCACTGAAATAAACTCTTTTTGACCCATGAACCCTTGTAGCATGGTACATAAAGCACAGAGCAGCAAAGTGTGCATCTTGGCTGCAGAGCACATATTTCAGCTCCAGAGCTAATTACAAATGCGGTAACGTAGCGCAGCACTGAATGCACAGCAGCTACTTAAATTCAAAGACATGCTCACGAGAAGAAAAAATGCGCCTGTCCTGAAACTCTGTCCTGACTTCACACTTTTTTTCACACAACTGATCACCATTTTCTGTGCAGAGCTGAGAAGTAAATTGGAGTCTGGTTCATTGGCAGCAGGGGAAAGGATATGGAAGAATTAAAGAAAGCAGCTAAGCAGCAAAATGATGGCAACGGTCTGGGGGAAAAGGAGAAGGTGAGTCACGTTCTTCAGACAGAAACCAGTGGTGTGGGAGCTGGGCAGGGCCACGCATGGACTGCTCACAACTTCACAGGATGCTGCAGGAAAAGTTGCCACTAGTTTCTTACCTGAGATGCAGGTAGAGGAAGATGAAGTCATGTGAAAGGTGAGGCTGGGCAGCTGTTTCTCCCTGGGAGCAATTCCTGCACTAAATGATGTTAATAAGAAAGGTACTGTCCCCCCATTCCTCGTAAGCCCATCTCTGGGATGGTGGCTTGCACAGCAGGACCATTCTGTGCTGGAAGCCAACCAGAGCAAGCTGCTAGTGTAAACCTGGGAGGTTAGAGCAATTGATGCTGACTGACTTGATATCCTTAATATGTACTTAATGTACTTAAATGTACTTATGGATTGGTTCCTGCAAGGGACAGCACAAACAAGTGCTGTTCTAGAAATTATCTCTGGTATTTCTAAGAATTAAAGATTTCATGACAGTTTGTAAATTCATCCTAATGCTTGGGCCAAATTCTGCTACATCACTTGGCCACGTTTCCTCTATCACTTCAACTGGACAGAAGTCTTTCCTTGGTAGACTCTGCACCTTTCTGCAACGAAGCTGTAATTTGCTAAAAAGCTGCAGCATCGCAACTGGATTAATCCAGGATAAACCAGCAATCATCTTCGATTACAGCACAAACATTAATCAGTCAATCACCGCCCTCTAGAGGTGGCCACATTGCGGGTAGAGCTGCTTTGGGCTCGCTGCAAATGAATTATGTGACAGACCGAGCACTTCTGTATGCAGCAGGAGGAAGGTATTTGCTGATTAGAGTAGACCCGTGTACCGTTACAGGAACAAATTACTGAGCGCTGATCGTCAGCTCCTCAATTATTCCTTCCCCCTCTTCCTTGGGAGGTCACCCAACTTGCAGCATTTTGCATTCATGTATTTTGCAGTCGTGGTACTGAAGAGAGGAGCGAAACAGATAGATAGATAGATAGATAGATAGATAGATAGATAGATAGATAGATAGAGACCTATATGACATAGCTGTAATAAAAAGCAGTAAAAATAACCCCCAGACTAACTTCTCTTTTCTTACAGCTTATTTTTCCCAAGCAATGTGCATAAACTAAATCAGTGGCACAATTGCATGAATTAATTGTGTCCACACAAGCTGGATGTGTTGGTGTGACAAAAGCAGCAAGCCCCTATGTATAAACACAACTATGCACTCTCATTTCTTTCCCTTGACTGGAATAGCCAAGAAGTTTTAAAGGGAAGATTATAAAGAGTGATGAATAGCAAATAACCCACTATATAATCAAGTGATTAATATACCGTTTCTGGTGTGCAAAGACCTTGTTTGAATAGGTGAGTATTTATTTTAAGAGAAACTTTACAGTGCAGGGACTTAGTGCAAGATCCTGGAGGAAGGAATAGCTCATGGCCAGGTTTCCCCAGACACGTCCTCCTTTTTCCAGCTGGAAATTCTGTCTAGGTGGAATTCAGCAATTTTTCACATTTTCTTCTGGCAGGCTGTCCAGATGCACTGGCTTGCCTGCATATGGAGGGATTCTCCAGGTATCCACACACACGCACAGACCATCTGCACGTGTGTAGCCCAATACCTGAACATATATTTCCGTTGGCAACATTTAATCAAAATAGAGCAGATGTCCAGGATCCCAGTCACCATTTTATTGCAAACATTACCCTGGGATTCAGGAGAGCTGCGTTCTGTTATAGAATTGCAGCACAGCGGAGGCTGGAAGGGACCACTGGAGATTGCCTAGTCCAACACCCCTGCTCAAAGCAGGGTCAACTAAAGCAGCTTGGTCAGGGCTTTCCCCACTCAAGTTTTGAATACCTCCAAGGATGGACACCCCACAACCTCTCTAGGCAGCCTGTTCATTGTTCAGCCACTGCCACAATTAAAAAAAAAAAAAAAAAAAAAAAAATTCTGATGTTTAAATGGAATTTCCTGCATTCAGTGCTCATTGCCTCTTGTACTTCTACTGGGCACTACTGAAAAGAGTCTGGCTCCATCTTCTTTACTCCCCCATTAGGTATTTATACGCATTGATCAGATCACCCCTGCTATACAATCCCAGCTCTCTCACCCTCCGCTCGTATATGCCAGATGCTCCAAGATGTGGCCCTTCCAGTAGGTCCACGCCTCTCGTGTTCTGGGGAGCTCAGCACTCCAGATGCATGCACACATTGGCAGCCTGGCATGCTGTTTGTTGCAAGAGCACCGCTGGCTCATGGTCAACTCGTCCACCAGGATCTTCAGGTCTCTTCTAAAAGCTACTTTCCTATGTAGGCGCATGGCGTTAGTCTCAGCTTCACTTCTGCCTTGGCTAGATGACCTTAGATTCAGTTCTCTGGACCCTACTGTCCACAGTGATGATGTAGCATTGTGGCCTCCTTTGTAAAGAGATTTCAAACTTTGGTTATCTGAGGTGTTATTTTCATTTGTCTTTCATAAGTAACTATCTTAACCTCTGGCTGCGTGTGGCCGCTCATATTGACAACGTTCACTTCCACGTGGGCTCACTTCCACTTACAGAAGTCACTGTCCTGCTGCCCAGGTGCCTCATATTTTATTTAATTTACTTTCTCTGCTGCAGTGTCCTTCCTTCAGGAGCTTACGCACGCATACTCACACATTATTCTACTCCACTACAGGTCTAGAAATGGAGACAGAACACTGAGCACTGTGCAGTATCCTATTGCCAGGGGCTATAAAGTCCTGTTCAGAACATTATGACATGGAAAATGCCCTTTCATCTTACCAGCTTTTTTCCGTCTGTGGCTGCTGTATCTTAGCCTAGCCAAGAAGCCAGGAGGAATCCCTGATTTTGCTCCCATAGGGAGTGCAGGGCAGTGAACGTTATCCAGTCCCTTCTGCATGGAACTGAACAACTTGTGCTTGATTAAAACTGAGAGATTGCCAACTTCAGAAAACTCAAGGTCCTAGCGTTGCCTGCTTATTCTTGCTGCATGTTTCCTTGTCCTTCTCTGCATCGTGCCAGCCACACGGCCAGATCCTTCCCCTCTGCAGGCCAAGGTTTGTCTTTGATGAGGATCTCTGCTTTGAGGCCAACTGGATTCCTTCATGGTTTTTTTCTATCCCATTTGAAGTTATAGTGTCCAAGCACTTTGGAAATAAACAATGATTCATATATTTTCACAACACTTTCAGGGGCAAAGAAGTACAATTATCCCCTGCCAAATTTCAAAGCCTAGCTCTAAAAGTGCAGCTTTGTCACAGCTTCGCAACATAACTCTTTCTCTAATCATACGCCGCAGAAAGCAGGCTTCTACCGTGCGCAGCGTTAAGTCACGTTAACTATAGGCATTGCTGCTGGCATACTAATGAAGCTGTATAAATCATTATTGATTCATGTGAGCAATGTAATCCTCTGGGCTTCAGTTACTCACACCAAGCTGGGCTAGGTCCAAAACCCACATGCTGCCCTCCCTGGGACGTGGCTGCTCTCCGGAGCCTGCTCAGTGCCTCTCCCTACCTGTCCCCTTGTCTTCACCTCCACAGAGGGCCTCCACATCTTACACAAGGACCTTAGAAGAAGGGACAAAACCACCTTCCTTCCACTTGGTTGGCCCCAGGTGAGAACCAAGTGGATCGCATGTGGGAGGAGGTTGGCCCTCTACCTCCGTAAGGGCAGACATACTGGATTTGTGCTTACTTTACAATTAGACTTGGAACCCAGGAGCAAGAACATAATATAGTTTCTTATGTAACCATATATTTATTTTGGTTACGTGCGGCTTCAAGACAAATCTAAAATGGTGCTGGACCGTGCTGCTGCCCTCAAAAGAAGTTTGTCAGCAGAGTAACAATAACGTTCTGCTTCTGAAAATGATGTGCTGGGCTTTATGGTCAGCTTTTAGGTTTGAATGCTTTTTTTCCACTTTGATATTTGAGCCCTCCCCTCAAAGCAAATCCTTCGAGTGTGTACATGGCTCTCCAAGCAATGGTCATGGGAGGACATAGACAAGCACAAAAAAAAGATGCTGACGGCATCTGAAAATGATTTGCAATCTCTTAGCCGCATGAGCTCAGTCGCATTAACATAGTGATTTAAATACCGTGGATGGCTTTTCTGATGTTCTTTTAGAAATTTCTTATTGGAATTATTAGGCATCCAAAATATATTTAAAACCAACCAACCAACCAACCAGTGGAATGAAACAGAGCAGATAATACTGACTAAGCACTTCAAGCCCCATCTTGCAGCCCCAAATCAAGCATGTTGCCACCAAGCACAAAACTCCAGTGACCAGACAGGAGAGGATCTGGAACTGGGCTACTGACACAAAAGATGGGACATTGCATCACAAGAGGATCCTTCATGGGTCTGAAGCATCTACACTCCCCACAGCCCAGCTTCACCACAGCAAAGCCTAGTTGTCTTTGGGAAAAAATGACATTGTGAGGTTTTCAGTGCCTTGCACACCAGATGCACTTAAGGCAAACATAGAAGGAGTGGCTGACTTTTTTTTGTAACTACTCTAATAAAATTACAAATAATAACAATACATGATAAATAACACAAGGAGCATTTTGAACACAAGAAAGAGGTGGGTTGCTAAGGCTGCCACTAAAAAAAGCAACAGACCCTGCACGCTGCCATGGATACCTTGGTTCTGCTCACCCAGCGGGGCAGAAACCCTGCCCTTGGTGGTGCCATGCCATGGTTCCATAGGGCTGGGGGATGCCAGGCTGCTGAGCAGTATGGGACTGGTTGCACACAGACATTACTGAGCACATAGCAATGCCACTGGTGTAAGTCCTAACAAATGCTCAGAGAACCACCAATGCTGCCAGGAGCAGGGAGCGCCCATTTCATTGAGAGATGAATTTGGTTCTCACTAGACCGTATAGAGACCCAACAATGGGAAAACATCCAGCTACCAGCCATTCCTGGTCTTCCCATCCCAGATAGAGGACTGGCTTCTATTCAGCCAGGTTATAAGTGGAAAAACTGCTCTCCAGTCAGCAGCCCTGATAGCAGAGAGTGCTGTCATTGCACTGAAGTCAGTGGAGCTGTCTGTGATTTACACCAGTACAAAAGAAACCAAAGCCTGGCTGCACAGGCTGAATGGGGAGAAAAATGCCGCCTTCTTCAAGGCATTTGTCACACACAACCACTACCTGAAGCACCTCAATCCTGCCCTTCTTCCATCCCTTTTTTCCACCTGGTCCTTTAAGTTCCTCAGACCAAAGGCTTTCTTTTATTATTCAGTGATTCCCCCCCCCCATCTCAAGCAAGTCCCTCACTCTGCTACCACTCAAACAACGCAACGTAACCAGCATCCCCTCGGGAGCAGCCGGGGTTAATGAACAGCACTTGACACTGAACTGCAAACATCTCCCTTCGCCTGTTGTCTGCACAGGCTCTCGAGGCTTCAGGCAGCTGGACACACCAACCAGTGACTCCCCCAGGTTGTTTTCTGGGGGCTCTGGGAAATTCCCGGTGTCAGAAAAAGGAGTTTAAGCCACATGTTTAGAAAGCAGAGAAACCTCAGCCTGGAGCTGACAGTGACTGATGACTGTAGGTGCTGCGCGTATTCGCTGCTCATCATGTTACCCAAATGTCAGGGTTTTAAAGTGATGTTATTAAAGCACCACAGGAGTGCAAAGATATGTGTAAACTGAGAGGATAATCACCATGCAAGCAGAGCATGAGCTGTTTGAGTGTGTTGAAATTATGTTAGTTGGTATCCCTCTAATTTGTCACATGACTTGATACACTAAAAAAAGAAAAAGAAAAAAAACAAAAAAACCCAACATATCATGTTTTTATGCTCTGGGTCCACGACAATTGCTTTTCCTGCAGCAGACAATGATTTGTAAAGTGACTTTTCTTATTCCCAAACCACTCAAAATTTTGCAAATTGGTTTCCACGAACTAGAAGTGGTTTAGAAATAACCTTGGCTTGAGGACTGGCTCTGTTATGGGGCTTTTGCTGCCATGACAGCTAGCTGGAGGAAGATAGTTATTTCTAAATTACTCTATTTTTACATTAATATTTCTTTTAGAGCAAAACAGCAGTAGAAGCAGTATTATTTCCGCTGCTTGCTCTGAAACAGGACTGGTTCCCAGGAACCACAACTTTCATCATCCGATCATAAGCATCCCTAGTCATTTCATATGGAAGTATTTCCACTGCCTCCCCAGCCCCAAGCCCTGGGCTCACTGGGGGGTGCAGGGAGCAATCCCTTTTCTCCCCTGTGCTAGGAACTGGCAGCAGAAATATAATACATTGTACAACAGACAGCCTTGCATGGTCAAAACTCTACAACCCGATATCATAGAATGGTTTGGGTTGGAAAGGACCTTAAAGATCATCTAGTTCCAACCCCCTTGCCATAGGTAGATGAAAGGGGAGAACCCATCCTGGGGTGGGCTTAAATCACCAACCTTTTGGTTAACAGCCAAAGGTGCTGACCAATTGCATCACAGAGACTTTGTAGTTAGAAATAATAAAAAATAATTTCCTTCTGAAAATAAAAGACCAAGGTGGCCTTTTCCACAACATTAGCAATGGTTCAAAAAGATCAGGCTAGGAGTTCTCATTTCTCAGGCACCCACCAGCTGGCTATGAAATGGTGATCACTGCTGCTCGCCATAGCTTGGGGCTAGATTTGAATCCACAATGCAGAATTTCAAATTGCAATACTTGACTCGCATATCTAAGTCAGGAGCGGTGATACTCAAACCACAGGTGTTCAAGCTCAGAGGGGTTGAAGAACGTCTTTGTGTGAAGCTCTACAACACAGATCGATCCAGAGCTGTCCTGTCCCTCTCCAGTTCAGCCACATTCTGTTTTGAAGGGTACAGAAACCCTGAACAGAAACACCTGAAGGAAGGTCCCCTCAGCCACTCTCATGGTCCCTTTGCTCCCTCTTTTTCCCTTTTGACTGCTCATTGCCTGCTACAATCAGAGCTTGATTTTGCAGCACACTAGAGATGGCAGCAACAGGGAAAGCCAGGAGGTGCTGCCCGTCCTACGCCCATCCAGGGTGTGACACCCCTCTGTGTGCTGAGCTGCAAACTCCCCACCTGCAAACAGACCAGCTTAGACTGACAGCTGCGACACCTCTGGATTAAGGATCAGATCTGACATTTTCAAAGCTCTTGTTGCAGTAGCAGGGACCCAAATTCAGTGTCTTCTGAGTGCTCTGAGGACCCAAGCACTGTGTCTCCGTCATTTCACTGGGATCTTCACACTTCAGGAGATCAAATATGCAATTTTAAGGTTTTCAGAGAAATCGCAAAAGTGATTTAATAGCTCGCTTATAAAATTTAAAATATTTATCATGAAAAGAGAAATCCAACAGCTTACTGGGGGGGGGCAGCAGGAAGAGGGGAAGGGAAAAGGTAAATAAATCAGGAGAGGCACAAGAAGACCAAACTGTATTCCAAGCACACACAGTGGAAAATGCAGGCCAGTGCCAGCAGCCTGATAATCCAAATTCTCTTTCTACGCACCGGCCTCTTCTGAGAAAAGGAAAGAATTTAAAGGAGCATAAATGATAACTGTACACATTCTGGAAGCAAACCTAAGAGCGCTGCCAGGAAAAATCACCCTTCTCGTTACAGAGCCATTAACACATTCCCTTCCCCTTCCGCCCGGGCAGCAGAGCTCACACCTACCGCGGGAGAGAGGGAACACTCCTTGCCCTGCACTGTAGTCAGTCCTCAGCACAGCAGAAGGATGGACGCTAAATCTGAGGGGCAAACATGGATTACAAGATTGGCAGGATAGATGTGCATGACTGGGAAAAGCCATTGAAACACATTGAAAAGTCGGCACCCAGGTAGGCACAGCAGCTTTCCGGAGAGCACGTCAACAGGGCAAGCATCACAGCGCGGGAGTTCCCAGCAGACACAGGGCAGGTCACTTGCTCCTTCCCCTCCCACAATGAACGACAAGCACTGCTTTAGGGACTGCCCTCCAAAGAGCTAGGAACTAAGGAAATTGTCCTAAATGCTTTTTAAAAATCACAAGCTCCACCCTTTTTGCATGCTCCAGATGGCTGTGGTAGCAAAAACAGGTTCAACAAAACACCGGCGGCTAGATCCATAGATAATGTAAATCTGTGCAGGATTTATTTTCCCTTGTTCTTCATCCAGCTACATCCCCACACACGTACCCTGCATTACACTTCTCCTTTCATGCTGTTCAATACCTCCCGCTGGCACCAGTGAAATCAAAGTCATGTTCATTTTGCACACCCACTTGTTTAGACACTTTTTCTGGCCATCTTACACAGTAATTAGGTCTGATTTGCACAGGTAAACAGGACTGCAAAATCTGTCCCCAAAATTTCCGATGGAGGGTATTCTTGCCTACCCCAACTTTGTATTTGGCCCATTTGCCATAGCCCTTGCAGGGTTGAGGTAGTGTCAGTATCATGAGCAATGAACTAAAAGTTCTTTAGTGCTGATGAAAATCCTGAAAAATTCACTAAAAATCAATGGAGATATTCCAGATGAGGGAGGTGTATGGCTCAACAAAAATAATGGAACAAAAAACACCCACGGATGCAGGAGAAGATGTTGTCCAGATGGTTAAGCTAGCCTGGTGTCTGTCACGAACACATCCCTTAACACCCATGCGAAAACCTTTTGCACTGCGGCTTTAGCCCGTGACACTTATCTTCCCTGTCACTGGCCCAAAAGTGCTGACTTCGTTGGCTCATGCCGACTTTCACTGGGTGAAAGCTTAACCACTGGATTTTACCTAGAAAACATGCTTGGGGGGATGTTCTGCAGGGCTACCCCCGAGTACCGCTGCTAGTGAGCTCCAGAGCAAACCCCGCCGGCAGGGTCAGAGGGCTGACTGCAGCGGGGAGGCTCGGGGCAGGAAAACTGGGGCTGATCCCGCTGCATGGGGACAGGGTGATGGACAAACAACCACAGGGTGAAGGATAAATTTGCAAAAATAAGTAAAAGGTTTCTTTTATCTCACAGGATTATTTTGGTGTTATAGCTTCTCTGTCCTCAATATCGTTTACTTTGGTGTAACTGAAATGAAGATATGGTCCAGGAGAATTACAGAACTCTGAGAGCAGCTGAAATCAGAGGAAACACCACTTTACTCCACCAGCTTAAGCAAGTTTCCAGTGGGGGAAGTGAGCACAAATACCCCGAAAGTGGAAACAAATCACTGTACAGATTTTCACAATGACTTTAAATCAACTAAACTTTCCAGCAGCTGAGAATTTGGCCAATAAGCTCGGCTGGAAGCCAAGCCAGTCTATGTCAGGCTGGGATCCTGCCTTACAAGTCCTCTACAAGTCCTGCACAGAGTGCTAGACCCACCTGGGCCAAGCGTGACAGGTACGCTGCTGGCGGGATGGGGTCTATAGCCAAGCCAATAGCTCTGAAGAGAAAAGAGAGACTTGGCTGCAGCTGCAAAAGAAAGGATACACCAAGTTGGGCATTTAACCATCAGCCTTCTTTGGACAAGTGCACCTGGGCTGGAGAGGTTAGCTGGTGGGCTCTCCCATTTCCTCAGGGAGCAAACATCTGCACTTAATGAGCACACTTTGCTCAGATTTGTCTCTCAGAACATTAATCCAGCACAACAAAAAAAAAAAAAAAAACGAAAAGCCCAAGTTACCAGCCCTGGGGCTGCTGAAGCCAGGCCCTTTGGCTACTTCAGGGGGTTTTCTAGGTGTGTATAAATAAACATGGAAGACTCCAATACTGCAGCAGTTTAACAAAGTGCTAGAATCCCTTCTGAAATGTTTATGAGGTGAAAATAAGTAAGCAACCTCTGCAAAACCAACTGACATTTTTCAATTTATGAGGCTTCCCATCTCGCAACGTCTATTATTTTACATGAGGATTTTAATTTAAAAACTGCCTTTCTGAGCTATGCTGAGATGGGAAGGCTGCTGGGATTCTGGGCTGACATCCCAGGAACCGCAGTAGATTGCCTGGTATTCACAGTCGAGTTTTCTAATAAGGCGGTGCACATTTCCAAAATGTCACTGCACAAGTGGCCATTGGTGGAGTTATTTTAAGGCAGTGGTTCAGGAAGGCGCTTAGACTTGTTGTGCCTGTTCCTGAATCGACAGACATGCATTCCTTAAACTTTCTTAAGACCCTGCTGCGAAGAGAGACTTTAATGGCAAAGACAGCTCCACCATCGCTTACTGGAAGAGATTTTTATCACTTGATTTTCTCCCCTTTGTACTGGTGTCAATTAGAAAAAAAAAAATAATACTGAAATTCAAGGAGTTAGTCCTGGATAAAAGCAGACTGAAGCCTGAACTGAGCCATATAAAGCAGCTTCTGCCTTACAGCAGAGGTATTTTCCACTGATAATCCACACAAGAATAGAGGGAAACAACCAGTTGTACCACCTCTATCTGCGAAAGCTCTTTCATCTCCCTTTCAAACATCACACACTCAGGGACAGCTCTGAGACAGACCCATTACAAGTGCAGCCAGCCAGGTTGGTGGGTGCCATGAACAGTGTTTGTACTGCCAGGCATTTCTGAAAGGTGTTTCCAAAGAATCTCTTCTCCTCCTTGCTTTGAGGCTCTGAAAGGCACATACCTTCATTCCACCATCCCTCAGCTCCTCTCTGTGGGAATCGGACTTGTTTTCTGCCTTGATTTCTCTTCCCTGAGCACTTTTAAAGTTAGATTTAATGCTTATGGAAGTTGCTACTGTAGGGGTTTGATTTCCTTTTCACTACCGGAGCTGTGCAAGATCCTTCACACACTGCTGCTAAGTCTTTGACAAAGATGCTCATGAAGGTCAAAATGTTTATGTTCCCTATGTGTGAGGTCAGAAATCTGAGGAACCTCCTTTTATCTCCACACGTCTGGCTAAATAGATGGTCGCACTGCTGCTGCCTGCACCGCTTTATGCCCAAAACGGATAGCAGTGCTGAGCAAGCCAGGGCAGAAATGAGAATGGTATGTCCTTGCTCACACATAGCTTTGTGATTTTGGGGGGCAGCTAAAGCCCCAATGAAAGCAGCACCCAGGTCCTGCAGTTTGCAGGCAGGAGTCACAAGCACTGAGGCACGGAAGCAAGCAGAATACCCTAATGGCCATAAGCAAGGGATGATCGGAGCGTGCTGCAGTACAAAGGCAAAACCCAACCAAACAAAAATTGTTTCTGAAGGGAACGGGTCCACACCCTTCACTGGCAGAAAGTTAATTGACTTCAGTTACGTGAGCATGCTCTGAATGAGGGCTGGTGGTGTTCCAAATCCAGCAAGGTGTCAGCACCACAGTGGCACCACAGCTCCTTCACACGGGGTGGCTGCACAAGGAACGTGCAGGGTGCCAGCACGGACCTGGCTGTCAGGAACACTATAGTCCCTGTGGAAGGGATTTCTTGGGTTCCAAAGGGCTCTATGAAGAAAGCCTAATCTTCTGAGACTCACGTTACTAAGTGACTTAAGAGAACAGAGCTTAGAACACACTGCCCAGCAAAGATCCGGTGCGTGTTGGTACATTGTGAGACACTACCAACACAAGGCTGAGAAATTTCTTTTTTTTTTTTTTCCCAACTAAATCTTCTCCAATTATTTCTACTACCTACTGCCTATTTTTGCATTACTTTGGTACTTCAGAACCTTGTCCCTGAATTGAGACCCCATTGAGTTGGACCCCTCTGAAATTAGTCATAGTTTTCCCTGGCTATGACTAACCCAAATAAAATAAAGTTAAATCTGCAAAACTCTGCAAGCTTTCTATTTGTCCAATCTTCCAAGAACTTAATATGTTAAATTTTAGTACTGAATCTTGAGGTATCTGTTGTCCATGAAGACACATTGAAAATAATTTTATTTCCTTTTTTGTCCGTTACCCAGTATTTTATCATTCCTTCCTGACTACTCAACTTCTGTAAGAACATTTTGTGTCTGACTTTGTCATAGGACTAAGGGTGCTGTAAACAAATCAGATCAGCTAGGCCTCTTTTAATTATTATTTTCCAACAAAGAAAAGGTAATTCATTGTCATTTATGGAAGAAAGTGCTTTACAATGTGCTCTGGTGCCTCTCTCATCTGTGTAAGTGTAAGCCTTGACTGTCCTCTACTGAAGATGACAAAAAGTCAGAAACAGTGAAATTGTAGCTTGTTACGTATTCTTCATTCTCATGGAAATGACTACAAGAGATGCGTGCTTTGGAGATTGAAGACCCATGTCCCATCTCCACTCAAATTCTGCGTGTGCAGAGTCGCAATCGGTATCGAAAGGACACAGCAGCGGCAGAGGAGCAAAACCCCTTCAGGACCTCCCTCACACCCCCTGCCTGTGCCGTGCCACCCTACACGTTTCTTCTTGGGTAATTTATATTCTGCTTCTTTTATCCCATGTAAAACAAGCTTCCTGCCTCCCTTTATCCCAGTTTCTACTGAACTTCAGTGAAATCTGTCTCTCTTCTGTTCTCCCAAGAAATTTAACAGAAAGAGACTGACGAGTGGAGAGCAAAAACGACACACTGAAAGGCAAAAAAATAGCTGCTGGGACTGTAAAGGGAGACCTTCGGACTATTTTCATTCCTTTTCTAATAACTGGAATCTCCTACTTCTGGTTTTTTTTTTTTTGTTTTGTTTTAGGTTGGGGAAAAATTATCATCTGAAGGAACAATGCCTCCTGGTGCACTTCAGAATTCCCTCTTACTGGCAGCCTAGGGTTGAAATGTCCCAGTGAAGGCTGCTGAGAGCTGACAGTTGCCTCTTAGGAACTTCTGAGAATCCCATCTCTAACAAAGATATCCACTACCTTTGCAGCTAGAAAGGTTAAACTGACTCAGCAAAGGAGCTATTATTCTGGAGCAGATTTAACAAAGGATCGGAGAAGAGGAGGCTCAGTTATCATCGCTGGGGCAGAAGGTGGTGGATGTGCTGCCGTGCAGTCCCTCCTCCTCTATCCAGGTGTTGCTAATTCTGCCTGACAATCCTACGCAGGCAAGCCAAGTGCCACAGAAGCCACTGGGACCCTTTCATGTCGAACTATCTGGAAAAAGGAATTTCTGATCTGTGAGAAATTCCAGCATTTTGAAATTTGTTTTTCTTCCAAATATAAATGAGAAGCCAAAATTCCATGGGCTGTGTGGAACAGATCTCCTGGAGAGGAACAGGGGGAAAGAATGGAGAAGATTAAGAAACTTTATTTTAAAAGAAAAAAATTCCTGCTGATACTCTTTTTTGATGAACTTTGCCACTTTTTGGTAGGGAACAAACCAGACCCCAGAGAAGACCCACAAAATTCTGCAGCTCACTGGGAATCTGGGAGAGATGTATGAAAAAGAAGCAAACAACTAACGATCAGTCAAGGCTGATAGTCAAAAACACACTGATAAATAGGTTATTTTCAAATCGGTCATATATTTCAAACAATTCACGTATATTCAATATTTACAGACGGCTACATAACTCCTCAAGGGGTCCAGCAAAGCACGCAAGTATGGTTTTCAATTTCAGAATATGTATCCCCACTGAAAATATTTACTCAAGCATGTACAGTTAGACATTCACTTAATTGCTTTCCTGGACTAATTTCTATTCATTCTTAACCCAGGAACAACATTTTTACATCTGATACAACACCCTACTGATGTCTAAGCAAGTCTCACTTGCAATTTGAATCAGTGGTGGGTGTGCTGTTTAATTCTTCAGCCAAAAATCTGCTGACCCTTGGTATCTAAAGTCAGCCCTTTAAATAAAGGAGAAACTTTAAAGGTGAAACTTTAAAGGTGAAACTTTAAAGGTGAAACTTTAAAGGTGAAACTTTAAAGGTGAAACTGAACACCCCCAGTTTCCTTAATCATTGTTGTTGAGCATCTGCTACATTCCCTTTTACCCGACCCATGAAATTTTGGGATGCTCATGGGCATAGCAATACACATGTTCCTGACGATCCTGACTCCCACTTCCTCTTTTTTATTATATGGAGCGGCTAGAGCTGCTCAAAGAAAACTGTTAAAATTGCTAACTGGAGAAAAATAAGCTTTATGCAATGATCTAGAAAAGAAAGACAATAGTGACAAAACAGTTTGCTACCGATAATCAGATATGCAAAGTATTAAGGAAGGATTATGGAAAATTTCAGATGAAGGTGACAAAATGGAGTGTCTGGCCAGAAAAAGGGCAGATGACACTGACTGTCAATAAATGCAAAGTAACGCACATGGGAAGAAACAATCTTAAATACTTCTACTTTGCCTACATAGCAAGGGGCTCTGAGCTGACTGTTTCTATTCCAAAATGCAGACCAAGAGGGGTTTGGCAGAAGCTGGCCTTCAAAATGATTGCTTCCAATATAACAGCTTAGGATTTTCAGTTGCAAAAGACAGGAAATAGGCTCAAAACCCAGAAAGGACCTCTTTTCAGCCAGTGTGTATTTAAACAGTGGAACTCCTCACCAAATTCTATTCTAGATGCCAAAAGCTTACACAGATACAAAAACAAAGTCACCAAAGGAAAATCCCTTAAGGACTATTAAGTACAAAATATTGTGTCTGGTTCTAAAATCCCTCAGCCACAAATTGTTGGAGGCTGGGAGAATATTTGAAGGAAGTGTCAAATATGCTCGCAGTACTGGCCACTGTCGTAGTGAGTGTCCTGAGCTAGACAGACGGCTGGTCTGACCTGGTATGACTGTTCTTGCACTTTTATATCACATTTTCCTTTCCTAAAAAAATTCGCTGAAATCACCGTAACATTTACATACGCATACCTTATTGCATCCGACAGACAGTTGGCACAGAAAAAAATTATAAACAGCCAAAGATAGGTAAATGCTAAATGTTTACAACTTTAATAAGAGACAGAGCTACCATCCCTACCTTTAATTCAAAAAATATATTTGGAGTTCAAGTAGACAGTACACATCAGCAATTTAGGGTAATATACAATATAGCAATTATACAACTATCCCTGAAGTGAGTCTTTTATACTAAAGAAATGTAGAGCTCATCTTAGAGTTCAAAGAAACTCAAATATGGTGAGATACAAAAACACATACATATTATGCATCCAGACATAGTGTGGTAACATTCGCAATGTTTCCCGCAGTCTAAAAGACTCTAGTGGTTTTAGAGATATTCTTTACAGCTAAAATACAGAATCCTAGTAAACCTGATAACATTCATCCGTTTAGTTGGAATTTCTCGTGTGCAATATCTTTGTTTGAGAGGTCGGCATCAATTAAATTTAACTGCTTCCCCTGTGGACTTAAATGAAGGCTGGATACTAAATTAATATATTACTATATATAGCCTGTTTATAAGTCATTCTTGCTTAGCAGTTGCAACTTTTCCATGTAGTTTAGAATAGAAGCTGCCCTTGTTCTCTAGCACAACCTCTACCATGAAAGCATCAGAAGAAAGTAATTACATTTAACAGGCACCACCCTTGTTTAATGGTGTATAAATATCCCGGTGCCAGTCCTGTGCTTGGCATCCAGGGAAAGGTTAAATACATTAAACATCTGCAGCTCAACTAAACACCAGTGAAATGCTGGAGGGGACGGGATAACCGTAGACGAGTAGAGAAGAAATGGAAGCCCTAATGATGGGACAGCAATGTTTAGGGTAATATCTAGTCACAGAACAATGCTTTAAAAATAAGCACAGGGAAAATGATATTGGAAACATTTCCAAACGGGGAGACCTAATAGGCTGTAGAATAATCACCCAAGGGAGACGAAGGAAGTCCTTTTGACTGAGTCATTTCTTTCTGGACCAGGCAAAGTGTTAAGCACACCACAGGGAAAAAATATGCCAGCAGATGGAAAGACTACCAGGTCTACTGCTCAGAAGCCTAAGGCATTTCTGTTCTCAACAGTAGCAGTTTTGTTCAAAACAAAACCAAAGTAATCAAAAGTCTTTTTAATTGTGCATGAAGAGATGGGTGACTTCTGTAGCCTCTTCCACCTCTTTCTCAAATTTAATACAGCTACGTGTATTTATGACTCCTCCTTAAATTACATTTCCAGAACAGAGTTTTCCCCTTGCGTGTTCCCAGATCTGCAGTCTCGTATTGCCTTTGCCCATATGATGCTGTGTGGCAAGAACGGATGCAGCTTTATCGGAAACTCGTCCTGAACAGGCTCTTGCCAAGTGTGACTAGTTTAATGTGACAGATTATAAAATGAAAGGAGAGTGAAAAGGGAGGAATAACAAGTGCCAGGGAAAGATTAGATTCTCCACACATTCCTGCATTTATTGACCTTTTCTTCTTCGATATACCATTAGTTACCCAGATTTACAGCTCGAGATGGCAGGCAAGCTGTCAGGTACACTGTTTAGGTCATTGATGATGTTATGAACGCTACTGGAAACTGATTTAATTAACAGTATGTGACTTGACGTTTGACATAGCAAATATCTAACTAACATTTTTAATTGGTCCTTGTACAATTCCTTTGTAACTATTGTGATCTTTTTAATAACTTCTTAGGGGCTTAAAAATTAAAACATGTCTGAGAAAATTGCATATGGAGTACCAACAGCCAGTATATAGCATCCACGCTGAAAAGTCATTACATGCAAGTGCAGTTTGGCATCAGCATACATAAATCTATAGAACAATCTGCACAGAAGCAATGTTTCATCCTGAAGTTTCTTGAAGGCTCAACCTGGATGCTTTTCTTTCAGCAAGCTCTACATCAAATTTTTAGTCATAAATTGTGTGTAAGTTGCAATTTACTCATTAATAAAATACCACCTCTTGGACTTGATCCGGAGAAAAAGTAAAGAACCTAATTACTGCTGGCCAGCAGAAACCCAGTTCAACACACAGGACACGGGTCTGAGCAAAGTTCTGCTTTGGGTTCTGATCAGTGCATGAACAGTAGGAACTGATGCAATTGTCTACAACAGCGCAAGCAGGATTTGATAACCTTCAGACCTACGTTTCTGAAGGTAAAAGCTATCCTATACTTAAAATAATGGAGCAATGGAGGTCTGTATCTTTATTCTAAGGTCTGAACTCAGGCTTTCACAGTGCATTCACTTTACTCATTACATTAGTTGAAGCAATGTAATCCCAATGATACACAAGATCCCCACCACTGGAACTGGGGTAGGAGTTTGATCACAGTTCATAGCATGTTGGAGGTGTCAACACGTTTATCTTTCTAAAACATGGTCAGGCTACAGCAGCTGTCTCCTAAGAAGCTCCTCTTGGCACCTGGTAATGCTTTACAAACACAAGCACTTAGAGGAACATAATTGTCATGCCTGTTCATGGCATAAATCCATCATGCAGTGTCGTGACCTCAGTGCAAACAGGGAATAACATCATGAGAATCAATACAGCAACTTTGACTGAGGTAAAGCTGATCTGAATGAGATCAGGCTGTCCTGGTTTATCTCCCTCCTGTCGGCTAGATGCAAAGACTTCGTTAGACATCAAATCCAGACTGGTCCCTAATTCCATAGGAACAGGGACCCATCCCAAGAGAAAGTGGGTTATGGAAGGCTGCCCCTCTTTGCACTGAGTTAGCAGCTCAGTGCAGCTACAGTTGTAGAGGAATCTTATCCATCGGGGCTGCAGAAGGAACCCTCTGCACCAGCGACCCCTGTCCCTGGAAGGGATTCCTTGTTGGTGCCCACCAGGCTCTAGCAAGAGGTGTGCAAGTGTCATTTACAATCTTCAAAGAGCTAAACGCAACAATCAGCCACTAGCTCTGCACTCAAGTCTGTTCAACTTCAATCTCTGTGGCTGTGTAATGTGACCTGTCACCTGTTTTAGCACAGCGAGAAGAGCTGAGCCTAAACTCTAGGACTCTTGTTGCTGATGACAGTTCCATGCAGCTCTTGTTTTCCTCACGCTTACAGACCTGGCTGGCTTTGGCACATCCTGCCTAACTGCTGCTGAGTGATGAGGAAATATTTGCCTTGAGTCGGAGCACTAAACACCTCCTCTGTGGTTAGGAGCGATGTAGCTTTCTCCATGGTGGGGTGGTGATTAGATTGAACCGTTACCTCCATTTTCCACCTTTGCCGCAGTAATTGCTTTCCCTTGTGCCCCTCACTGGACAAACGAGCTAAGGAAATATTCTGGGAACAGCAAGGAGTTTTGAACATCGTGTAACGTGAGCACGCTGGCTTTTGGAAAAAGGGGTTGGCTCCTTGTATGTGTGAGTGCAGGAAGTCTGCTATTCCACCCTGAGGCAAGAAATTAATTACTATGACTGTGCTCCCTCTTTGCCATGTATTCAGCTGGCAAGCCCTAGCCCATGGCCACTGTGTGGGGTCACCATCTGATTCCGGGCTTGTTTATGCCCTGTTCTTCACACTAGTGCTCCTGTACTCCATAAGAATGTAACTTGCAGGGCAGAATAGGTTCCTCTGCCTCCACAAAAGGACAGGGGCTTTAATGGGCAACATGGATTTAACTTCTCTGTGCAGAAAACTGAAGGTGACAAGCCAATCTTGCTTGCGCGAGAGATGCAGAAGAGCAAGGTGCTCATTAGAAGTTAAGCTCTGCTCCACCCCCATGGCAGGGGAATGAAGATGGTTTGTTGCAACTCTGTGTTGGTCTGTGTCCATGGCCACGTGCACCTTGGGAAAGCCTTAGCACCTGAAGTGATGTACCAGCAAGGCAGGAAAACCCGTGTAATCAGGCTTGCAGGGACTCATGAAATCCAAGGAAGATAGACCACGAGGTATTTTATTATCCCTAGTTTCTGAGCTTCAGAGAAATACTGCACCTGAGCTGAGATGGGCTGCAGTTTTAAGCAAAACACAGGATTAAATTATCACTCACTGTGGTCCCAAATACAGGTCACAAACCTGCCATAACAGCAGCTGTATAAACAGAACAGAAAGGCCCTCTCCTGTCCTTTGACAGCCTTACAGTCAAAGGATTTGGGCATAGTTAAGTTAACCCTACATTAAGCTGACTGTGGTATTTCTTGTTTGCGCACTCTTAGTGTACAACAGGGTGACCTGATTCAGTTTAACCTTCCTTCATCGCAGACTAAGCTGAGCTGGGCTACGCCCCCGCAGCCCTGGGCTTGGAGCGCACTGGGCAGACAGCACGTGGGAACGTGTTGAATTCTGGAAGGCAAATGCACGTCTGGGTACCTACGCGTACAGACAGACAATAATACACACAGGATGTGAGTGTTACAGTAGAGACATTGCCCATGCGGCAGAAAGCAAGCAGGAAAGCCAGGGAAGCGTCTGAAACTGGCACGCTGGCTGCCACCTCATTCAGGAGCAATGAAGGCATGACTTACGCTTCCTGGTTTACCAGAGCTTGAGCCTCACCAGTTCCAGGACTGATTCCCAGTTCCAGGACTAGTTCCAGGCTGAAAAGCTGATGTGGTGACTTACCTTTTCTACCTGGCAAAGGGACAGTCTTTCCTCCCTGATGATGGAGACAAGGCCTCTGAAGAAAGGAAGGAAACATTACATTCCCTTTCTTTAGGGACAGAAGCAGCCAGTCTGCGTGACTCATCTGGATCCAGAAGACAACATGGCATTTGAGTTAGGAGTTCTGCTAACTACAGCACCCACAAGACAGAGGAACTGAGCTGCACTTATCTTTTCATGATACCGCATGTGCCTTCCCGTGGATAACCCTCTTGCCATACCCAAACGTTACAGATGAAAAGACCTCTGATTTAAGGTTCCTGCTCCAACTCTGAATGCCACACGACTTTGAATTTGCTCAGATCTTCAGCCAGTGTGAATCAGCATAGGTCTACTGAAGCCTGACTCATCAACACCGTGTCTGTTACCTTCACAGAAGAAAGCTGATACATAGGCCACAATGATGCCAGCAGCAGAAAAAGACATACATTTTATGTTTTGAACAAAGTTAAATAAATTATTTCAGAGGGAGTTACTGCATATCTTAGTTGGCACAAATCCTTCACATATAGCACTCCCTCAGTGATACACTCCAAAGTGTTTAACTGAAGTTATACAAAGAAATGCTGCAATCTCAGGATAAACTGGCGTTGATATAAAAGTAAAGGCTGAGAGAACGAGTCCAAGGAATGCTTAAAGCAACTAAAGGGAAAAGTAAATTGGAAGTTAAAGTTGTAATCTGCTGTGGCAGGCAAATATCCCTATCATTGAAAACGCTCACAGGATTTTTAGTAGCCTAATAATTTTGATAACTTCTTCAAATTGTGATTATTTTTAATGGAAAAGAAATGCAAGTTCCAAATTTTGGAAATAATGCAAAGTTTTCTG
This sequence comes from Fratercula arctica, assembly GCA_947846985.1. NCBI lineage: Eukaryota > Metazoa > Chordata > Aves > Charadriiformes > Alcidae > Fratercula > Fratercula arctica. The sequence continues at coordinate 38,455,534 of CANTUZ010000006.1, forward strand.
CAACGGTTTAAAATACACTTTCCCTTCCTCTGTAAAAACAAACTTACTTATTTTCACATTAATCAGCTTTAAGATTTGAAAAATTTAACCCAGCTCTTACTGTATTTAATTTTCATACACCACACAAAGAAAGAACCAAACGAAACCCAACAAGTTATGTCTACAGAAATGTCACAACGTTTGCTTGGATGTCAGCAATAAACTGCCTGTGCATTACTGAAGGTGGAGATAAACTTCTGAAGAATTAAGAGACTCCTCGAGCACCAGACCACCAGATCCCAAGCTGATGTCCATAGGTAATGTTTACATTTTGCTAGGTCAGCATCCATTAACTTGTGCTAGGCTAAAGCAGAAGCATCCATTTTGAATACACAAAGAGAGAGAATCCAGCACTTCCCTTGATAGGAAACCAAGGAAGTTATAAGAAATCTACTTTGTGCAGCTGCAATATCAGGCTCACGTAAGAGCCAATTATTAATGTGATTTACGACTTGCACATTTGCCTTTTTATAATCAGATAGTAAGAAAGAGCTCACTTTCCAGCAACCTGCAGGGGAAGACAGGAACTTCAGTTTCTGGTTTTCAACGTTCTTTCCTTCTCTACGAGGAGTCTGACCTAAAGACCTAACCAAGAGAGGATTTATACTGGACTCTCAGTGACTTCGAATGGCCCATGGATGGAAAAACCTTCATTTCAACGTTCTGGGTTCTGAGGGCAGCTCAATTAAGGCATACCACTGATGAAGAGCAATGTTTTCAGGGGAAGAGGGAGAGGGCAGGAATGGGAGAGAGCCAGGCAAAAATCCATACTGTGGAAAATTCTCACCCTTTTTTGAAGCAGATGGTGAAAAGAGAGCAGGACATTTACAGAGGGAATTAATATAAAAAGGGAGTGTGAACTGCCCTAGGACTTAACCAACATCACCAGACAGCTGCCTGCTTATTTGGTGAACGAGAGCTACTGCCAGCTGAGAGGGAAGAAGGTGTAGATGGCAGAAAATGTAGAGATATTAGGAAGCAGAAAAAGAGGGGACTTTTGAGTCTCAAGGCTGGGCAGAGGTAGTGGTTAACAGCTGTGGTACCACACCCCATAATTTTGTTAGCTTCTCTCATATCGCCACATTCAGTGTCTCTTTCCCAGGCTAAAGTGTCCCAGTCTGTCCCATCAGCCCTCATAAAGGAGTTCACCTGGTCATCTTCAGCAGTCTTCTCTAAGCTTACGGTGGTTGTGAGGAGGACCCACACACCCTGGAGTAACAGGGTGCCTGCAGCCGGCCACTGAAGAGCTACACAATTGTTCTACTGTTTTAGTGTTGCTGTCAGGTACGTGCGGAGGGTCTGAGGGAGAGGTGGTATCCACAAAGTAAGCACTGTGAATGCACTGGAGGCACCATTAAGACTTCCAGCATGGAGACAGATGGAGTGCACTACCCCACGTGGTAGCTGAGGTACGCGTACAAGTGCCTTGGTTGCCTGTGGAGATCTTTGGAATAGAACTATCTCCTTACTAAAGTGGCCGTAGCATGCCTCCAGAATGGGGATGGAAGAGAGGAATGTAACACCTCTCGCCACACACACACATAAGAAAAACCCTTCAATCATCAAAGCATTCTGTTAGAGGGAGGAAACTCCAAATATAGGTAACATCAGGATTCCTTTCTAGGCAGAGTTCAGGTTTGTTTAAGATTGTTTTTGCCTGGATATCACTGAACTTTCAAGAAACCTGCCAGAGCTGTAAAGGGAAAATATAGCTTACAGTACCAGAGGAGTATCATTCTGTGTTGTCTTCCAGAAGCTGAAGGGCTATGATTTTATTAGAACGCTGCTGTTGCAAGACCACAGAGTAATATGCTGACATTTTGAGCTGCATTTAAACCTGATATGTATTTTTAAAACTACATTTATATTCCATCATAAACTGACACCGGACAGAACAAGTCACTGCTGCCACTGTGACTGAACTTACTTGAACTTAAAATGGAAAAGGCTCTGCTATGTGGAGCGTTGCAAAAAGCCCTTTTTCTATGTCAGGGTCTATCTAGGGTTTTGCAACAGTGCCAGTCTCTCTAGTTTCTGACCACGTCCCTCTAAATTAGACTACAACGCAAGCCAGCAGTAGAGCTTCTGGAAGCTTCAGCTTCTTTCCTTTCTCCAGTTGTAGGGACTAGTGAATTCTGTAGTTACAGAGAGAGGACATGCAACATTAGGGACTGCAGCGCGAGGAGAAACCCAGCCCTTATTCAGATGCCTTGTCAAAAAAGGAAGCTCCTGCTGCATTTCATAAGGGTGGTCAGATTCTCTATTGGCTTTGTATAGCAGTTCTCCATCCCCAGGAGTACTTCAGCTGTTTTCTTTGCTCTGTCTCATCTGCCTTATCTATAGCTGCCAGGGCAGTCTGGTGGTGTGATACCCAATGGCAACTCACAGGTCAGAACAGGAAGAAAGAACAGAAAAAAAGTTTGGTAGAAATGAGATTATGCAGAACAGAGAAGACTTTCTATTTCTGGTATCAAAAAGCCACAGAGACACACCTTTTTTCTTTGCTCCGTATTTCAGCATGCCCTCTATATGCTTCCTCACACAAGAATTTCAAGGTGCATATTCTCAGAGATATTACTTATTCATCCTGCATTAAAAGCATGAGAACTAAGCCAGGAATTGTATTCGCTCTCCTAAGTTCTCTACTGATACCTACCAAAAAATTGGTTGATGCCCAAAGCAGCCTGCACTGTTGCACATACTTACTTTGGGGAACTACACGGTCAGGCTGGTATGAGTCCTCCCTCCCTTTGTGTGGAGTCAAGCAGGTACACGATCTCTTGGATCAGACACTGTCTTCTGGTTGTGCAACGAAACAATGAGATCTCGACTGACAAGCAGGGTGCTGGGACAATACAGCAATTTAAGTACATCAATAACTGTAAACTAGATGCTCAAGACAATGTAACAATTGTGTATACAATTAAAAAAAAAGAGCTAACATCTTGTAAAGCTTCTTGTGCTTTATTGCTGAGGCGTTCATCCTGAAATGATAAAGTATATGTTCCTAATTGAGACAGAAAAATAATATAAAATACAATATCATGGCCACTTTCATCATATGCAGAAAGGGACAACACAAACTTAGAAGAGGGCTGAAAACCAGATCCAAGTACTATTTCTAAAGAAATTGGAGATGTTCTCAGGGTTGCCGTCATTCCTATTAGGATTTTCTGACATTCATATTTCAGTACTCCCAACAATTTCAGCCAGGGAACAGGATTGCACTGAACAATGTGTACACACACCTATCAAAGCAAGATAGTCCCTGGACATCAATCTCATCCTCTTGACAGAGTATTTATTGCTGCTAATTGCTTCCTCCCTTTACCTGCCAAATAGGACAAATAATCATACTATCCATCACAAAGCCAAAAAGATGACAAGAAAAATGCTTTAAAAAAATAAGTATCTTATAGCATAAGCCTGGAAAAGGAAGAAACCTCACAAGGAGAAAAGAACCATACAGCAGATACATGACCTAACAGAAGAACAAATTTGTCACGTGAATAAGTGTGGTATGTCCCAAAAAAAACCCAATAAGAAAAGAGCAATATCCTCTTCATGGCTCACTGGTACTCCCTGAGGAATTTTGGAAAACATTCTAGTAAGACATGCTTTGGCTGATAGTATCATCGTGTTGCTGGGATTTGATTTGATGTTTTCATTCTTTTTTCTTTTTGGTTTCTTGTTGTTTTGATTTGTGAGAATGAACACTTGTCTCAAAAACAGGATCTTGGTTACTGAGGAATCTGTTTATTTCAGGCCCTTTTTCCTAACTTGGTATCAGTTGGAACCACTCACTGCTCTTGGTATTTTAGGGACCTAATTTTAGGCCCCGGTTTTTCAGATGTTGGCCAGAGGCCCCACTCAGCGCCTCTGTGCAGAAAAAGTATATTGAAAGATTTGCTTTTATCTCTTGTGAGGACCCAAAGCTTCTGAAGGCATAAGGATTTTTCCCCTGTTGAGTTCAATAGCTCTAGGTCTGGCTTTTCATTTGTGACACCAGTTGGTTTGAACATCTGTGAAGGACATGAGATGGACATTTGACCTTGGATTCAATTCACTTCACTTGGGGCACTTGTGAAGAGCTGCCTCTGGTTAGCTGCAATAAATCTAGTGTCTGTGGCTGCATAAGCTGGGACAAGGCAATTCCACTGCCATCAGGACCCAGCACCCCAGGACCTACACAATGCAAAGAGCCAACACAACACAGAGAAAAGACAAGAGAGCGAACACCACCCTCTCTTGATAGACTTGGTGTGAAGTCCATGTGAGTTCTCTGCATCCCAATTTAGCTCCACACCACCACTGGTAGCAAGAAACTTCGTAGGGATTAGCTTTGCACAAAAGGGTCTGCTTTCTGATAAGAACAACAAAACTTGCCCATAAGAAGCAGACACCATCTTAGATATCAGTGGCAAGTCCTGCTTCCCAGGAAAAGACATCAGGACTGGCTTCTCATCTGAAAGCCAGATCTTTAAACAACCGTATCTCCCCAAAGCACTGATATTCTGCTGGGACTTCTCTACTGTTTCATCCTCCACACGGTCTCTCAAGCTACACAGCAGCACAGGTCAGTGCCCCCCAGGGCATGGCTATGCTTTCTCCTCTCATCAGAACATTTCACAAGCTGGGAGATCTCATGAGGCAAGTTGTGAGTCTCTCAGGGCTTTCCCCATGCACTAGCAGCACTCGCTGGTGAGGGTTGGGCTTGGGTTGGGCTTGCCACACAGAAGCCGAGGGCTGTTGACAAGCATAACCACCTGCTCAGGGGTGCTCACTCAGAAGCACACATGCTGAATATGGGATTACACTAAGGCAGGAAGAAAAGACACATTTGGAATGCAACTGTGTTGTAACTAATTTACCTGCTGCTATTTTCCTTTGTAATTGCAACCATCATGTCTCTGAGATATCTGTCAGGTTACTCATATGCCATAACTACTTCCCCCCCACACCCTAAACAAGAGGCATATGGACCACTGATAACTAACAAGTGCTGAGGAGGAAAATACCAAAGGCCCCACTTATAACCAGAGGAGAAGGGGTGGTAGCGAGGATTATTTGCACAGAATTCAGCTTGGGTTTTCAAACCAGTATTTATAGGTTTGGAAAGAGCCAAGAACAAAAACTTTAAAATAGTTATTAGGGGTTTTATGGAAACTGGATGAATGGATGGTTTCAATGGGAAGCCAAATAAATATAAAAAAAGACAATTTAAGCCTGGCAGGAGACTTTAGGATCTTGAAATAATAAAGCTAAAAAAATAAGAAAATAAAGCTTTTGAAAAATGACACAAAGCCTCTGGAGTCCAGAAGAAACCCTTCTATCTTAACAGTAGAGACGCAGTGCCTGAATCAAGGGACAACAATTGTTACCGTACTGGCCTCTTATTAATTATTATTATTAACACAAACTATGCCGTCCTATGCATTGCACTCTAACCACGGCAATACAGTCAGATAAACCATCCACTAAGCACAAAGATGGCATTTGAGAAAGAAGCTGGGATCATCCAAAAATAACACCAAGTTATATCCACCGAGTGGCTTCTCCCACTTTGCTTTATCTAGTAAGCCACGCATATGCATTTAAGTCCTTAGATGGTCACAATGGTGCCTGTACTAACCACAGTAAAATCCCTGCAGTGGTGACCCCGTCTTATTTGGAGCTGCGTGTGCAGAGCTTCTGTAGCTGGACACCTCTCAAAACCAACCTACAATCCATGGGGGAAATGGAAAGCTCCTTGCTTTCATCCCTTTTCTAGAAAAATCAGACATCGATTCAAAGTAGTGACTGTGGCTTCTTTGTACCTGGATGCCTATAGTTTAAATGATGCCATGGTCCCTTTATAAACACAACTGTTGGGAATGAGCAGAGAGACTCATAGACAGAGTTGATAATCCTTATGATAAAAAGAGATTTTATGCCAGCAAAAGTGCACCTCCAGTGAAGTTTCAAAAGCCTCTTACAAAACCAGTAGTTGATGCAAGGTGAGTTTTATTAATTTAATTAACTTAATAATTGAGACATCCTCAGTCTATTATGCACTGATAAATAAGGGAAACTGAGGCAGAGAACAGTGAAGAAATTGTCCAAACAGTGGGAACAGCAGGAACCAACCCAGAACATCTGACTCATGTGCTTGTGCTCACATTTGGCTAATGCTCCTTTCACGTAAGCCAAATCCTGGTTCTGGTCTCATTGAAGCCAACGGTAAAACTTCCATATATGTGAATGGAGCAAAGATTTGAGACTTCAGTCTGTCATCTGCACTTTATAGGTTTGTGCCTTTATAGATGGGGCAGATATTTCATTCTGCTCTGTGGTTCAGACAGCTGGACAGTACTATGTATATTTAGGGCACAATGAGAAAAATAAATAGCAATTAAAAGCAAAAAAAAAAAAAAAAAAACCCTCTTTCTTCCATATGGAAGATTTTAGTATTTTTAATAGCAAAATTACTCTTCTTCATTTATGGCACTTCCACAGAGAGATCAGTTGCTTGTAACCATTAGCAGCAACAAAGGCTGAACTCATTCTCCTAGAGGTCTGCTACAGCACCCCAGCAGCTCCCCATGGCCTTGGGAGACAACTGTTTGTCCCCATCCATACCACCCACAAGGGACTCCGCTGTGCTCAGTTATCTCTTCTGTCATCTTCCATCTGACAGACGAGCTGACAGCGTCCCGCAGCACACAGCAGCTAAGCAGGGATGAGGTCAGGAGGCAGGGCAAGGTTTTCAGCAGTAAGACGGCAGATTAAAGACCTGCTCAACTTGCTCTCACGTGATGCTGAAGTCAGCACCTCAAGGGAAATACTCTCTTCCTGGCAAGACACAAAACTAATCCTGACCATTTGGTAGGAAGCTGTCTGACTTACAGTCTGTACACCGGGGTTCCCAGTGCACATCTTTGCTGTCTGCTCCACGACCTGCTCCAAGGTTGACCCAGATGTGATGTGCCAGCACTACGTAACCTCTAAGGCAATGGTCTGGGAGCTATACCTCACTGGAGTGGAGAGCATGGCCTCTCTGCCGGAGGGGTTACAGCTACTCACTCTCCTCCCTGCCCTTTGATATCTGAGTATCACTCACAAAGAATGAGACTGTAGCTTTGGCCATCTCCCCTTCAGGGAGCAGAGAAATAGGGAGCTCAGGCAGTAGCTATATTCCCTGAGACCTAGTCTTGCTTGGGCTTTTGTCGGCCATTATGTGCTGTAAGGCTTTTCTAAAGTACCAGCAGGTGACTACTATTATCATTGAAAAGAAAGCAGCAAGAAAGTTTTAAAGCTCATGCAAGCAAGAGATGAAAGAATTGAAGATCTGGTCCCATCTATACATCACCTGCAATGAAGGAAAGAGGAACTGTGTATTTGATAGAACTCAGCTCTTCTCCAGTCCCTTCACTCCATCGGTGCAGAAACACTGTTGGTTCAGTCAGAGGTTAGCTGTACAGGGCTCTACCTTCCCAAAGAATGCTCAACTATTCTATTCCAGCATATACGCCAGTAAGCACCACTACCACTTGGCCATGGAACACGGAGAATAAAGAGTTTATTGTGAGCAAACCCTGACAGAGTGAAAAGCAATGTCCATTGTAATAATTCTGCATTGTGATGATAGTTTCTGAAACTTTCCTTTTCAGGGTAGAAGTTTGCTGTACCTTGTCACTCCTCAGAGATGGTTTCTGTCTCCTTTCTTTTGAAAAGACTCCTTTGAAAATACTTCCTTAGTTTTGGGAGGATGAGTAAGGCATGAGGCTTCATCCAGTGATAAGAAAGCAATTGTTAAACGGGGAGAAAACTATCATGAATAAGACAGCTCAGTTTTCTTAAAGTGTATTAGCTGATACTTCTTAATTAGCTAGTTACAAACTGTCAGGTGCTGTCTGATGCAGATTCAGTGTATCTGCATCAGTTGAACTAATTCAAAAGAATCAGTACAGAAGAATTAGCTGTATCTGCCATACTCTCAATACCTTTCCAAAGCAGCCAAAAAGATAACTGCTGAACTAGACGTATTCTTCCTGAATAAGGTATGCAGAGGAGGGATGGCAGGCTGCTGCCAGGGAAGACCAGGTTTGGAATACTTTGTTTGAAATCAATGCTAGATAATCTAAGGGGAATTCTCTCCCTAAAATGGGAGGGAGACAAGTACGATTTTTTCCTATATCATCATTTTAATTTCTGCATACTTAATTTGCCCCATCCTAAACTCTAATCAGCTATGGTTATAACGAGCAGCCTTCAACTCAACCGTTTTGCAGTGACCCTTCTTGAAACACAACAATCACAACAGCATCACATTCCACTGTGTTAGGCAGTCCTGGGCCTCCCAAAGAGAAGGGATGCATCTGTTACTTGCTTGGACAGTCCATTCCAGGCACCTTCAGGAAACCTAAAAGTGAGAGCAAACTCAGTGTAACTGCTTGCCCCATCCAGTCTGGAAAGGGTGGGGAGGCAGGGGCAAGACTGCTTTGTCTATAATGGATGCAAATGGAACTGAGAGGGGAACAGATCCTTACTGCAGACGAGACTCAATCACCAACAGATCACATCAACGACCCTGTTGTGCATGCTCTCTCCTGTTTTCATAGGTGACGCTCCAGTAAGCGTATTGCCCAGGTTTGGTCCCAAAATTAAGATACATAGAGACACAGGTCTCCCCATTACTTCTCTGCTCCTAGATACAGAACATTTGAGGCAACCACAAGCAACTTCCCTTGGGTCAAACTAACTGTGTCATGACGTGAAGCTGAACATAGTCCACATTTTATTCCCCCCTTCAGAGGAACCACCAGCTTTGTACTAGAACCCTGCAGGTCAGCAGGGGGGAGCTGGCACAAAGCAAGGGGAGAGACTTGTCACCTTAGCTGTTCTCCCCCAAAAAGCACCATTTCGTCCCACCAGTTCCCAGACCCTCAGAGTGAGGAGACGTAGGTGAGAGTACCCTTCCTCAGCCCCAGGGCAGATGGTTTCAGTAACTGAACAGTTCAGACTTCAACAAAACAGAGTGCGTATGTGCAAACACACTCACACAACACTAACCTCCAAAGACTCCCAAACCCAAATGACATCAAGATTTTCTCTAATTATTGTATTTTTAAACCCTTGATTTTCTTGTGGTGGGGGCCTCAGAACCATTGGAGACCTTGGGGGATGGAGGGGTGCCAAAGACAATTGCGGCCTGGGAATATTTGCCAGCTGGACTATGAGATTTATTTTTGGTTCTCAATTCTTTTTTTTTCTGTTCCCCTTGCAGATCCTGCTTTCTGGCTTGCTGGGATCTGCAAATGCCCAGCCTTATGAACTGCAGACCTGGACTGTGCTGGGATGTCTGTCCCCAAAACTGAGAGGGCTAATGCAACAGTGAGCAGCAATTTGAAATATCAGGAAGCCTGCGTTTTCACAAACTGCACTTGCTAGCTACAATTCCTATTGAACTTTGAAGGACCAGTTTTGCTTCTTTTTACACCCATTCAGCTTTAACAGCTACTACTGATTTATATGAGGAATATGGTTTGGAATCTGGGATTTATTTCCTATTCTAAAGAAAGAAAAAAAAAAAAAAAAAAGAAAAACACACTTTGAATCCAGCTATCTTGTAGGCTGAAATTCTGCTCTGCATTTTTTCCTTTCAATGCCACAGCCTCCTGTGCTCTTTCTGCCTACTTCCAATTTTCAGATGAACTGCTGAGATACCAAAATTCAAACTACATGAATACACATCATATAAAACAATCACAAAGACTGTGTTGGTTCAGTATCTTCCTACCTATCCTTCAAAGCAAAATCCTCTGGTTGCCTGACACAGTGAAGAATATCTTGCAAATACAACTGGAATTCTGCCCAGAAGTGGGTAAGTGCTGCAGGAGCCTGAGGCTGCTGCCTACCATGAAGATGCGCAAGACTGTCTTGAACTCAATCCCCAGCTGAAGTGCCAGCACAAAGCACCAAGAACCACCCTTTGAAAACAGCTGAGAATATGTTGTGTGATGTGAAAGGTGCTGATCTCCTCCACCTGGCAAAGGCAGCACTATCTACCAGCTGCATACAGAAAGGGGAGTCAGGAGAATATTTTGGATCACACAGGCCCTCACCATGGAGAAGAGTAGAGAACACAACCCTTTTATGTAATAATCATGAGGCACCATCAGCAGCAGAGGTTTGAAAAGAATGGCTAAAGCAAGAGGAGGACATTACAGCTGCTAACAGGTAGTAATCACACAAAGATTCAGGAGAAACTGAAGCTGAAGGAGATGAGTCCCTAAATGGAATCTCATTAACATGAGCTACCTCACAAGGGACTGAAAGGAAACACATGGCCCTCATGCTCTCAGAACAAGACATGAGATAGTATAGGAGGACTGTCTGAAAATTCCCATATCCTTGCAAAAGACTGTCTAAGGCCACTTTGTAATCAATCAGCTGCCATGTCCTTTCTTAACTCTTTCATACTTTCCTCATGAGTTAGCTCCTGCAGTACCCAAAGCAAAATAGATCCACCATTCAGATAAGACAGATATTGCCCTATACACGGCTTTTACCTTTAGTAACCAGAGCTGGCCAGATAGCTAAAAACCAGATGGGTTCTCACAGTCCTATCAGAGAGCAGGAAGGTAACGACTTACTGGAAGACAAAGTCTAGGTAAGCATTGCATAGCACAGTATGTGCATCTTTCCCCCACCCACCGTTTTCCCCAGTGACTTTTCAGATCTTGATCTATTACCAGGACACAGTAGGCAAAACACTTGGAACCCGTGGTCTTCTTTGGAGACTTTGTGTTATTCTTCATCCAAATTAACATGTTATTCTGTAAGCCTTACTGACAGTGCCCCAGTTTCACAACACTTCAGTCAATTCTTCCAGAAAGAAGGAAAATACTCTATCATCTGGATATGCTACAAACATCAAACAAGGAACAGCTTGCACGAACAAAAGCAGAAGCATGCTACATATGTGCTTGTCCAAATTATTTGGCAAACAACAAGTATACTAGGAAAGAACAGATAGATGAGGAAAAAACAGAAAAGTTATTTCCTCACGAACATTATTCTTAATAACTTGACTCACTTTGCTAAGAATAATTTGACTGCAACATGATTCTATGGAACTTAAACTGTTTAAAACTTCTATTTTTTTAATTGCTCTTCATGCACAGCTTTTGTCAGAATTTAATTTGTTTTACCAGATTAGGGGACCAGAATTATACTTTAGCATTGCACTATCAAGCAGCAAACTTCCTATTTGCTCACTGTTCATCTTGTGTGCCTCCTCTTTGTTTTAGATTTCTTCACTGGCGTGTAACGTATTTCTGTCCATGCTGAAATCCTAAACTGCAACCATAGGATAAGATACAGAATGCCCTGCATGGATAATCAGGACATAAACAACCACAGCAGAAGTTGCTTGCTCGCCTCCTACCACTCGACGTGAGAGATGAGCTCAAAAGAAGGCATCCCCTCATTTTTCCTTTTCCTCCACTCTACACAGCTTCAGCACACACAGTTTGATTTGCAGAAGTTTATAGCTCATCCATCTGGGTCACGCATCTACGGATGATACCAGTAGAGGACTAAATACCCTAGCAAGAATCGGGGGGGGTTGCACTGCATGACTCTTCAGAGCAAAGCACCTACTGGCAAGGCTAAGGCTTAAGCACACGAGCAGGATTTGGACATGCAGGCTCCATCAGCAGCCAGCACACCCTATGTATAGCTTCTACTTAGAAAGCAGATTTCCCTACCATCTTCTGGGTCTTTTTCTCTTCATCCCCTGAGATCTGTTGTCAGAGGAAGGGAGTTCAGAGCTTCTTTCTCTCTAACAGCGGGTCAGTTTCACTCTGTTACATTAATGGGAATTGCAGGTGTACTTCAGCCCAAATGTTAATTTCTTCAAACGTCAGAGAAAAGGCTACATGCACTTGGGGAGGAAGAATACACATCCGTTTGTGCAATCTTAGCTTTCAAGGGGAAATGTGCAGTGGAAAAAGAAGGAATGATAGGGGAAATTAAATTAAAATGCAGGAAAAAGAATATTAGTAACAGAAGGGAACTTTTACCTGTGGTGCTGGCCAAAATGCTTTCAAGATGCTCAGTGAGAATACACGGGTGTACAGGAAGCCCAGCAGACTATCCAAATATGATGCTGAGTTGCAGGCTTCTGGGGAAATTGTCCTGTTTCTACAGTCTAAGAGAAGGTAGCTGCTCAGCCCAGTTCTGACCTTGGTGGTTCTCTTGTCCCTTGTTTCTCTGGGTTGGCAGGAGCTCATCCCAGAGCCTGGCAGGACAAGCCTTCAGGCATTCCTGCAGTATCTCTCAGGTCTTCTGCCAAAAGGTCTGGGGCATGTTCAAAGGCACTGTAAGCGAAGAGGGGAAGCAGAGCAGCACTCTGAACATGGCATGAGTGTGTTCTGGTAAGGTTTTCTTAGATACTGTGTGACAAAGAACATGGGAGGTTGTTTCCACTTACAGTCCAAGCTGTTTGCTCAGACCTACAGAACTGACCTCCCCGAGCCCAAACAGACCTCTACTAGCCTCAGAGAGGACAGTCACTCTGTACATGCTGTCATCTCCTGAGCAGGCTGACTGAGAACTGCACATCTCCTATTTTTGTTCCCATCTTCTCATACTTCTTGTCTCATCCAAGGCTGACTTCCCACTTTGGTCAAGGGAATGGTATTTATCATAGCGCCATAGAGAACGCAGGATGGAGAGACCCAACCTGACAAATGCCTTTTGACACTAAGAGAGTTATTAATCATTAATGATTTACACCACAGGGATCTCAAACATGCTTCTACTCCTCCTGCCCCTGTAATGACACTCTTCTATGCCCTCTCAGAGTCTTACCTTTACCTGGGCTCTGGACCAATCCCTGTTCCTCAAGCTCTTCACCACAGGGTCAGTCTTCTGATCCAGCCTGCTCTGCCCTTCTGTCCACTCTGCCTAGTTGGTCGCTCAAGAAGATTTATCAGATCAAGTGGAAGGAGCTGTTGTCCCAACTGGCCACTGTACCCGGCCAGCATCAGCTCTCACTCTGCCCCAGGTTCCTCTTGAGATCTGTCTTACTTTGTTATCCTTTCCTGTCCCAGTAATTCCCCATCCCAAACACTGACAGCCTGCACTCAAATAACTTCCAGAGCCTTTCTGCTGTGCACTGCAGCCCCATTTCCAGATATTGTTTACTACCAGTACCTTGTATGGCAGCATTAAAACATCCCTATCTCTACAGGTCACCCGCCTAATACACCTGGGCTGTACTTGCATTGTCAGAGTACAGCTATGCTATAATCACCAACATTTGAACATCCAAGGCTGCACTGTTGATATTTCAGTTCATTTAAAAAAAAAGAGAATTAGCTAAAAACCCAGCCACACATAAATGACTGTATAAAAATTCTTTTCCCCACTCCTTTTTCATTACTTCCCATAAGTGCATTGGGGTGGCAAGGTTTCTGATAGGGACACCAACCCTTTGAATAAAACTTGGCAGGTTTCACACCACCCATTTCTCTCAGGCCAGCACAGGGCTGCATGACATTAACAGCTTTTAGCCAGACCACTGACAGGAGGAAAATAATTCCTTCTGTTAGCAATGACCTTCCAAACTAGTGTGCTTGCAAAGCATACTAAGCACTAGCAGCTTTTCTTTACTTCATTGGTTTTCCCAAATCTTTGTCAGAATTTCAGTAATAGGTTCATTAGTCTTACAACAAAGAGAGGATGAACGTTATCCACCAAGAAGAAAACGTGAGGAATGGCAAAGAACTCAAAGAACATGGGAGCGGTGTGATATAAATGACAGATCAGCTTGGGGCACAGTGGTGCTGCACAGCATTGCTCTCCTCTCTGTGCTGTTATAAACTGGGATGCAATCAGGCTCACTCTGATCTGACATATGGACATTGCCCATCTTGGTGCTCTGCACACAGGATCTATTCTTGAAGATCCCAGAGTTTTATCACTTGGCTCTGCATAATTCATCTCATCGCATGCTGTTTGCTTCTACCCAATCACACACTATTACTTTTATTCCCCACACACATCTCTATTGATCAGTACCATCTTTAGCACCACTCATTCACATCAGAGAGAAAAATGCTCTGGCACGTTGAGGGCACACCCATGTGGGGCTACACAGTCCCACAATAGATGCCCCTGAATTTGGAATAACACATCAGTGCTCTATTCCGCTTGGGCGTTACCTGAAGTCACTGTTTTAACATTTTTGTCAACTCCATGCCATTCCCCCCATCCCTAAGTGGCTATACTAGCAGAAAATGAATGTCTCTTGATCAAGATACTTGCTTATCATACAAAACAGTAAAAGCACACGTTCATAGAAATTATGTCTTACATTCTCAAGTAAAGAGAGGAAACTTTGACTACAGTTTACTGTCAACAAAAACTGGTACAAATAGTACTGTAACAACAATTGCTCAACATCACTGTATTGTAACCTCTTTAAGACCTAGATTATTTAATACGTGGAATTTGTATGGCACCAACCACACTAGCCATGCTTCATTTCTTGCATATCTCATGTTTCATTCTCCCATATCTACATCCAACTGGAAAGTTTCAAAAGTATTATTTATCCATTTCTCTTATGTGATAGTAGCAAACACAAATCACAACAAACTCTGCTGTTTATCTCAAAATCCAGAAGAGACAGGAGTATGTCCAGAGTAAGAGGCCCCAAGCTCAGAGGATTCAGCAGTAGCTAGGACCATCTGTGCTATTCTCTTCTCATGGTCATGTTTAATGCTTTTCTGAAACTACACCTGCATGCCAAACTGGACAGATTCACATCCTCACGATGGGAGAGAAGCACAGTTTTGACACTCTCGTGCAATCTTCTCTGGCTTGCTTTTGCTATTTGTAGTATCACTAAGGAAACCAAATGGGAGACTGGTGATTTTTATTCAACATGTGCCTTCCCCAGATGTGATCTCAGCTAACTTATGTATCATTTAGCTCCATCCCATTCTTTCCTGTGCAAACACCCATGAAATACATTGAAATGGAAGATAAGCAACGATAGTTGTGATTCTGAGTAACTTTTTATGTCCAGGACATGAAGAGCTACAGTGACCTCTAATGGCAGCCTGCCAAGCCTTTGGAATTACAGTACCTGTGATGCTAAGCAACACGCGTTGTATATTTGTTATAAAGATAATTAATCACACCTAGCACTCACAGCGCTTTAAAACAGTGGGATGTAATTACCCATGGGACATGGAGACAGAGGGATATGACGTGACTCACCTAAGACCAGGCACCTGGGCTGGAACAGCCAATAAATGTGTCACGGTTTGGGCCAGGTTGGCCAATGACAAGATGACAGATGCTCTCCCCCACCTCTCGCTCCAAGAAGAGAAATAGAGTTATGAGTTTAGAAAAAACTAAACTACTTTAATGAAGTATTAATTAAAAAAAAAAATGAAATAATGAAATAGATACAATATATACAAATACACACAAAACCGTATCAAGCTCCCAGGGAGATGCCACCAACAGGCACTGGGGAAGTTCCAGAATGGATTCAGTGACAAACGGGAACTGGAACACACTGACCGGGATCAAAAGGCAGATGAGCTGACAGGGTCCTCCTCAAATGTCAGTCACTGAAGAAAGAGAGCCACTGAACAAGCCGCCCGTTGAAGAAGAGCCATTGAGGAAGACCCCTTTGACCCCGGAGCTTTTATACCGAGCACGGTGGATGGGATGGAGCACCCCATTGGTCAGTTTGGGTCACCTGACCTGTCCCCGCCTCCCAACCAGGTCAGCTGACCCTGGTTGCCACAGCAACGAGTGTGAGGCAGGGCCTCCCACTGAACAGTGGGCTCTGCTTCACCCCAAACCAGGGCATTCCACCCCTTATTCCATACCATTTGTATCACGCTCAGATCACTAATACTTCTTATCTATAAAATATATACAAATACTTGTACATATATATACACAGATCAGTCATTCATTATTTATCTTTATATGCAAAAGTTCATTAAGTCCATTTAGTTCATAATTATAGAATTTCGTCTATTGTAGCAGATTCAGGATTGAGTATTCTCACCAAGGGTTTAATTTCCTTGAGGTAGACATTGAATTTCTTTATTCTGCGGCATCACCCACCAAGTACATCCAGGTCCTTGAGCAAAAACAGTCCCACAAATGAGTTTGCCTTTGTCAGAGTCAGAAAAAACCCAAACAGTTTTCCCTAGCATATACCTTCATGCACCACAGGGACTTTATCCCCTTCTACCATATGTAAAAGATCTAACTGAGCAGGACCAGCTCGACTGATGGATCCCCTGGTGTTAATGAACCAGTTCAGGTCTTCTGTGTCCCAATCCAATGCTGTGTCCAAGTGAACCTGACAATAAAACACACTGGAGTAGATACAAACACCGCCAATTCTGTCTTAAATCCAGGTTCTGCTCTACCTTTTCATGACAGCTGGTGCTCTCTTTTCAAAGCATTCACCTTCATTTCTGAATAAAATGATCTCTGTGTGCCAATGCTTGGTGTTGGTTAGTGGCTGTGGAAAGTCAGAGTTTTAGTATGGAAAACCAGGGAAAAAAAAACCAAAAAGTCTCTACTTTTGATCCAAACTTCTCCAGGAGTGACTCCTGCCTGCTCTTTAGCCTATAAACCAACATGGGTATGGCATGAATTTTTCATGGCAATACCAACAGAGTACTATTAGCCATTCTCTGATCTTGACGTTTTATGCACTTATCCACGCAATTCAGTTGTTTGCTGGGAATATGTGACCTTCCCCAATTTAGAGGTGGAAAACCAAAGAAAGGATTCACACTCAAGGCCAAGCTGTGATCAGCCACACAGCTACAACTCATGCTCTGGATGCAGTTTGAAGTTCAACTGATTCACATGGGCAGAGAAACACAAGGCATACAGGGCACAACCTTGCCCTCTATTCAGGCTGGCCCTCCACTGCATCTGGCTCCAGCCATATGGTATAGCAAATGGGAACTCATGCTCAAAGTATATTTCACACAGAGCGACCAGAAGCACCAGTAAGCTACCACGCACCACCTGGTGTGGGTGAGCCACCTCTGTGAAAGCTCTCGCCTCTCAGCCAATGCAAACTAGTAATATTTAGCTTAGCATGCAATAAAGGAAGTTTCACTAAGGCAGCATGGCCTTACATAAAGAGAGAGCTAAGCACCTGCATCGAGACAATGACCATGACTCAGATGACATGCAGTAATTTCTTGAGCCACAGCAATGCGAGCATTTATCCAAATCCAAGCAATTTTCCCATAACCACAAAAGAAGCCCAACTGCACAACAGAGTGCAGAATTTAACTTTTCCCCAGAACCTCAAATACTAAGCCCACATTCCCCTTTCTCATTTGATAATGAAAAATAACATTCAGGTGTATCCTTTTATCGGAAAACTATTTCTCTAATTGTTCCAAAATGAGAGTTTTTAAGGTATCATTCATTTAAACAGCTCCTGAAAGCATTGAATCTGTTCTAATGAAGATTAATAGAAGATTTGCATTAACAAACCTTGGAAAGGATACTTTTTGGAAATTAACATCTTAACACAAGTAAGTTTTCAGCTGTGCATAGCTAATTCCATGGTTGTTCACTACAGGGTTTCTTGGACTTCAAAGGTAAACGTATTGCAGGCCATGGTGTACAGGACTAGATAGGGCCTCAATCTGACAGTTCCTCTGCAAGACAAAACTTCTGTCATTGGATTTTCCATTATATCAAAGTACTTGTGCAATATCTTGAAAGGGGAATATAGAAGAGCTTCACATAACTGAGAGTCATTATTCCACCTTGCAGTATAAAGCTCCTCTGCACAGGTAAGTCATCAGTGGGAAGAAAGCAAGTCTGAGATTTCTGGTTACATTTGGGTTCGTAATACTCATGCTGTAGCATATGCACATCTAAGCAGAGCTCAGTCTTACAATCTCCTACGTCAAGCACTAAGAGAACTGTGATTTATATCAGTCAGAAGTCAGATGCTTTTATCACAAAACAAAGTTACGTGAGGCCACCTCATTATTTACGTATATTCCTTAATGTTTGCAGGAGCTTAGCACCTAAGAGCTCCCAGTGAAATCCAGCCCTACTACACAGAGTGTGCCTGCCCTTCCTATGAGTCAATGACCTGCTCAAAGGTGCATTTTAGACAATGTTTTCTCAACCAAAATCTCCAAAAATTTGAACTTGGAAGTTTCAACAGATCTTGCAGAAAGTGAAAAGTGATGGTAGCACTCTCAGAAGTTGCTAGTTCCAGCATGAATCCATACTGCTCTCCAGTTTACTCTAGCCCAGCAAATGGGTGTACAGTGCAGTCCGGTTTGAGCCAGTTCTCAGCCTTTGCTAGGAAGGGGCAGCAATACTAACAAAATAACATTCTTCAGGCAACATCAGAACACCCTTCAGTTGAAGACTCAGTCTTACTTTGACTGCATGCAAAGCTGGTGGGTCTTGTAGCAGACTGTTACACTGAAGAGCAGGCAGTGAGTGGCTGGCAGGACAGAGTGGAATCAGTGTAAATTTCTAGAGAATATGACTCTATATAGTTTTCTGCGCACCTAGGTATGGCATAATTTAATCCCCAGGAAGCTCTGCCACACAGTTTCAGGTAGTGAACCCTACAATCACTGAGAAAGGACTCGTGACAGTAAAAGTGCAGGAACACTCGCTTTGCAAAGGGGAAAAGCAACTTTAGTTCAACAGCAACATAAGGGAATGGGGTGACTCGAACAAGTGCCCATTCCACTGTGCACTGCATGCCCAGAGCAGCTACTGCATGTATGATTCTATGATCATGTGGCCACATAGTGAAAGATGACAACACTCAGAGAAGCCTACCTCTGTGTTTCAAATCTGCTCTAACTGCAGAGATCCTACGCAAAGCAACACCTGCCCAGTTGACATTTACCCTTTCAGGTATTCTGCCCAAGAAATACAGGTACAAATTATGGGACACAGCCTGGAAAAACAAAGTACCTCTAGATACTAAGGTAGAAGCTGATTTCCCTCTGTTTCTCTTGTTACAGAGGACAACTCCACCCGATTTCTCCCACATCTTGTTCAGCAGGTCTGGCTGACACTCGCGTCACTTGGCAGGTACCTACAGCCAAAGAGACACATCAAATTTGTGTTCTTACATGGAAGCCATAGGCATACTACCATTTTCACAACAGTGAGGTTGACTAAACGCCCTCGGTAACTTTTGGTTTTCATGTGAATTGATGGCACTCTGACACTTTCAGGCAGTATTAAATACCTCATAGAATTGGGCCAATAGCCAGGTCACAGATCTGGCACGTGGAAAATAATAAGCAGAATATCGCCTTGTTACCACAGCAACTTGAAAAACACAGTGAAAACAATGCAATATCCCTGCAGAATTACTGAGGATGAACAGACACACACTTTTGAAACATTGAAACAAATATTATAACGATGCTCCTGAATTGCAGAATGAATCCTGCTTCATGCAGACATGAATGTCAGAAAGCCAGATGTTGTCTATTGATACTGAAACTTCCTACAATCCCCTAAAATCTGTTGGAGAACATACAAGGAACTGATTGTACCAAAACCTAAAGGAACAAGAACAGCACTGACAGTTACACAACTAAACATGGGGAAATACTGATTGTATTTCGCAACTTATTCTTAATCAAGCTTTTGTGATTTTTTTTTTTTTTTTTTTTGTAATAGGCATATTTATTTACTTCTGTGGATTGCGTGGCAGACACCTCATCTTGCCATCTTGGTGGGGTTGATTCAAAGACTGTTAAACAAAGAGAAAGAGCTCCATTAACCTTGGTGAACTTTGGCTCAAGGCTTCGGGAAAGACCACAGTTGAGCCAAGGGAGTCAATGAATTCCTTCTAGCCAAAGTTAAAAGTGGATCAAAGACAGTAGTTTGATAATCTCTTCAAATGCACTCTTCATGATTCAGACTGAAGGGACACCACCCCTGGTGGAAGACCAGGGTCTTCAGCCTCTACGTTCATATGAGATATTACACAAGCTTGCATAGGATCTAGTGGGTTTTCTAGTGTTGATATCCATCTTCTCTCCTATTATTAGATATTCTACAAGTAATTTGTTTATAGATAAAATTACTTTTCCTTCAAATAAAAATTCCTTTTATGCTTTATGATAAAACAAACATTCTTGGCTAGTACTGTAGATCTCCCTCTGATGCCTACCATGGGAAACCAACGATTCAGACTCTTAATTAAGAATGCTTTTTATTTTTCCCTTTGGTCTTGCAGTACCAGCCCCAATCCCTGGAATTTAGCAATAATCAGAAAAGGCTATTTAACAAGGAACCACATTCCTCAGTTTAAAAATAAAAAAGGATAATTACTTATAGAGAAAACTTCTTAAACGAGAGATGCATTTTATTAATATTGACACAGTATCATAGTAGATTTTCCTGCATTACAGAGGTACAAAAAAATATTTGAAGATTATAAACAAGAACAGGCTACGTTTATACAACTCCATATTATTATGTAAGAAACAAAAAGCTCCTAATTTCTTGGTGTGAAGATGTTATTACCCACTCTCCAAACACGTTATCCCCCCTTATTCACGTTACTAGAGTTTCCATCAAGATAGATATGGCTTTGTAAGAAAGGTAGTTGAGTGTCTTTGAGATAGCAGCTCTGATGCAGAAAATCTGAGATCAATATGGACTTCAGCAAGTTCATCACAATGACTACAAAGCAAAAACTATAAACTAACTCTTGGAGATAAAAACCGCAATCATAGTAAAAAAATAAAATAAGAACAAGAGTGTCTGTGGTCAGAACCAAAGTGATAATGGATAGTGCAAGACTCTCTTGGGTGTTGCTGAGTTACAGCCTTTCGTGTTGTCTCCACCCAATCATGAGGCCAACTTTAATTATTTTCTGCATCAATCAGATACTACAGCAATAATGAATTTATTCTACCAAAAAATTACCCACTGCAACTATCTGATTTTTATGTCACAGTCAGGGTGGGAGCACATTCAGTTAGAAAGGAGACAGAACCGAATCATTATCCAAAACTTGAACCAAAGCTTTGGGAGTTCATGGACTGTTCATTAATATTTTTTTCCCCAATGGCTGAAATCACTGTTTGCATTTCACTGACTTCACGTATTGTTGTTCTTAAAGGTAGATATTACCCCAAATCCAGGATATGAATAATATCAAGCTGTGAAGAAGTTTGTGGCAGCACAGAGTTCTTAAATCTGTGGCTATCCCCAGTGATTGAAAGGAAGAGTTTCAAATAAGCATAAAAAACTAATGATAGTAAATAACTGGTGACAAGTTCAGTTTCCAAGAAGAAAGCCCATGTCAAGGCAATCCACTTATGAACTGCTTCATGGTAACGGTAAGAGAACCTGAGGGCATGGCATCATTATGCTCATCACTATTACTCTTTGTTTCACAGAATCCAAGATTAAACAAGCACCAGGAGGAATCCCAGGAGGTCAGTCCCATCCAAACACATGCAGTGCTGCAGATAACAGACCCTTCTTGGTTAACCCATACCTGGGCTTTGCTGCCTTTCTGTAAGAAGTCTTTGCTGGGAATTGCAGTTCGACATAAGGCAGCTATTTGCACATA
Organism: Fratercula arctica; assembly: GCA_947846985.1. Classification (NCBI taxonomy): domain Eukaryota; kingdom Metazoa; phylum Chordata; class Aves; order Charadriiformes; family Alcidae; genus Fratercula; species Fratercula arctica. Next base: position 38,477,207 of record CANTUZ010000006.1, read on the forward strand.
CTCTTTGCTGTTTCACACTGGTGAATCCACTCCAGCCTCTCCAGATCTTTCACAGAAGCTAAGAAAAGAGTATGGAGATCCCTGCTTTATGGGAAGAGGGCCACTAAGAGATCAAGTGAGGTGCCCAAAAGCAAACACGCAGTCTGCAGCAGAGCCAGAGAGAGTCATTGAAACTAAGTGTTGTCAGGTGTATATTGAAAAACTGCAGTTGTTTCCCACTGGAGAGCTTCTGATCATAAACCAGTGATCTAAGAGGAACATAAACGCCACATGCTGTTAACAAGGTCTGTTCCCATCATAAACATACATTTATCTAATCACCCTCACTCTCAGACCTGGATTTTTTCACTATAAGTCACTAACATGTCACAACAATTACCTGAACTGATGCCAAAGAAAGTGTTGCTTGTGATTGCTTTGAATAGCTCAAAGCTCTGCCTTGCGCTTTTTTTTTTTTTTTTTTTTTTTTTTTTTTAAAATATCCTTTGCCAGGTAGCTTTTGCATTCAACTTAGTGGTTCAGTAAGAAAATACACTCAAAAGAGTTTGTTCTAAGATAGGAAATTGAATTCCTCTTTAATTTAAATATGGTGATACTTTAAGCAAAATAGCTGAGAAAAAAAAAATCTTTTATTTGTTTTTATGACAGATGAAAACTGTGGTGACAGTCACACATCTCAGGGGAGTAACTCTGAGACAGGTCTTGTTTTCTACAGAAATGCCTCTGCTGGGAACGGGGAGTGCCCGGTACACAACATCCTTTGAGAAGAAAGCCAGGACAGGCTTTCACTCTGGACTTCCAACAAGACTCCACTTCTTCCTATTAGTGTTGAAGAATGTTCTGGGCCTACAAGACACTGACCCAGCATCCAAGGATCTTGGGAACACAGCGTCACCCCCACCTCAGACCATCAGAGCTTCCTCACCAGCAGGGATCTATCAGTAAAGCTCACCGTCACGAGTTAACCTGAGAGTGTAACAGCATGGGAAATGCTCAACGCATCAGGCTTTCTTACAACAAAAGAAAATAAACCAGATGGAGAATAAGGAGGGATTACTGCGACCAACAGAAAGAGTTCAAGTTGGCACAACAGCCACAAGGAGCAGCTTCACGCGATGGAGAATAACAAAAGTTTTCCCCAAATAAGTGAGCAGTCCCTGGAGCCAGACCTAGCCAAGCCACAGTCTCAAAGCGAAGTCCCTGAACCCCTTGCTCAGAAAGGGGACGTATAACTTTAGGCAGCACATCACAGGAATAAGACCAGGTGACTGGTAATGGACCAGCTCAAGCCAGCACTAACTCCAGCTCCCAAGCTTCACCATACAGTGAAAAAACATGAAAACCAAAGACAGGGACTCAGTGAACAGAGTAAAGGGAATCAGAGCAAAGAACTGAATCCCACGGAGCTGTAGCCAAATGGAGTCAGAGGAAATTGCACAGATCTTTGTAATACGTAGATCATTGTGAGATCATTGTAATATGAACTCACAACATTTTGTAAACATTCATTAACCCTCCATGTTTCTAGGCTAATCACCTGCAGGTACTATGAAATTCAGGTGTAAGGAACAAATCGCTGGCAGAGCCCAGGAGACAAAACAGCAGTTCAGCTCTGTGCTGACCAGACGCATTCACATAGTTTTGCCTTTCATCAAAATATCACACAGTAGAACAGAGCTTACATGAGTGAGAAAGGTCTCCAGTGTATCTGCTGCCTTGAAACAAGTGAATGCAGAGGGCTGGTAGATGCAACCTGCGCCAGGCAGTGGGCAGGCGTAGTTAATAGCAAAAAACATCCTTCTATATGGAGACAGACCTGAGTATGCTCCTTCCTTGGAAAAGGCCAAGAACTGCCTTCAAACATTTCAGGAATAGTTAACAGAGTTTCTGCTTCCATTTGCTTATTTTCAGGGTTTTTTTCTTGGCTGCTTTTCTTTTAGACTGTAAACTTGTGAGGCAAGAACCAACTGAGGAATTCAGTTTATCGGGGGAAAAAAAAAAAAAGAAAAAAAAAGAAAAAACCCAAAAAAACCCCAATGAATAAGATAGCCTCCCACAACACCTCATTTACATTCTAGACAAAATGATACTATGAACCAAGCAATGACTACCCAGTAATTTAGAATAAACTACATTAGAGAGACATAGTAATGGTCACCTAACCAGGTGGTACAACAACAGAAAAAGAGCGTTGTAGTGAGTCAGCGTGGAAAGCTGAAACTGTGCAGTTAAGGGAAAATGCCTCCAAACATACCTCTGGTCCCACATTAGATTAAATGGCAACAGAATTGTCATTTTTCCTTTTATTGTTGCTGTCATTGAAAAGGCTTGTGGATCGAAGGAGAACTGACTAGTCAAATTTTGGAAACAAAGTTGGGTCGAGGCAAATAAACCACAGAGATGGCAAAGAGTCAGTGAGGCTTAAAGAAAAAAGCAAGAGGAGCTTATTTTAGTAATACAGGTTAGGAATGTTAATATAGATATATATTTCCAAACCAATATATATAATCATTTTTCATGTTAACAGCATCTGTTTAAAGATGAGTTCATGGCTGCTAGCCAAAGGTTTGAAGAAGTGTTATTTGGCCCTGCAAGTCACTATTATGGAAACAAACCACGCACTCTTGGGTTATTTGGTGTACATGACAGCACAGATACGATTTTTGCAAGGCTGGCTCTGTCTTTCTAATTAACTCCACTCTCTCTGATGCAAAGTCAATATCTGCCAGTGCTCCTTTATTTTGGTCAAATCCCTCTCAGAGTTGATGTTGGCAAGCAACAAAATCTCATCTTGCTGCTTCCCCCGTGAAGCATTTCTTTCCTCTGTTTTTCACCTATGAGCAAAGGGGGAAACCTGAACCTTTCATCTGCCTTAATCTTGCTGATCTGGTGAAGCGCTCCATCACTCCCAGGCACTAGTGGATCTAATACGCAAAGCATTGCCAGCCCTCTGGTGTGATAGTAACCCTTCCCACATAAACATTTTCCAAGACTGATTTTTCCATTAGGTTCTTGATCCCTTTGGCATGAATTGTTCTGACTTACATAAAATGAAATGCAAAGCACACCGCCTCTTTAGGAAGAGAAAGTTTTTGCGTGCGCAAAACAAAGCATTACTGTTGCAAAGGGACGGTGTCGGTATACGCATGTATCCATATGCATGTATGTGCACCATCTCCCTCTGCCAGATGGTAGCAGGAGCATCCAGCAAGGAGCCATATGTCAGAGATCCCAATGTAGCAAAGAGAAATATCCAAGCTATCTAGGCACCTTCTGCACCTGAAGAACCCGTATTTTACTCTTGCTCTCCCCTTTGACGGTTTTAGGTGTTATACCTGCACGCCCAGACGTGCGGAAGTAAAGGTAGCTCTTTGAGCCTGAGTAGCAGCTTTGGGAAGACAACCATGAAGGACTGTCCCAGATTTCTGTAGGGTAGGACATGGTGGTCATCTGGGAACTCTGAAGTACGTTCCCGCTATCTGGATATGGTGAGGAAGGGGTTGCAAGCAGCAAAAGAGAGAGGTAAAGAGAGCAGGAATTGCCAGATCTGATCAGTTCAATGGCTAATTTCAACCATGACCAGCAAGCTGGGTCAGGGCCCTCCGTTGTAGACAGCGAATCACTAACCAGCCTAGAGCTATTTCCTCCCATTAGTTAAAGGAAAGCTTGAAAAACAAGAGTTTATTCCCCTTCTGTTTTTCATTTTCTTTTTGTGGTTAGCCTTGAAAAAACTAATAAACATTTAGCGGGTCTACCGCATAATCCTATGTTTGCCTGCATGTATATTAACAGTAGGGAGCAAACACTATCACTCCCAACAACAGACCTTAAGTCAAATAGACAGTTCTCTGTCTGCACTAAAGAAATCACTTTTTCCTTTGGTGACAACGGAACAGAAGAGTATACGTTTGGTTATATATGCAGATTCAATACAGGGTGAAAATCTTTCCACAATTAAGTCGTCATAGATGTTTTTCAGTTTTTAAGAATATCCCACATCCTCTCCTCCTACAGCAAGTCCAGCCATGCAGCAGAAGGCTCCTGAAATTACACGAGCCTATTTCTGATTACTTCACACATATTGATTCTGATACTCTCTTAAATTATTAAGATGCTGCTATTTTTAAGTAGCCTATAGGTCTAACGCCAGCCTAACAGCCTGCCATTCAAATGATCTATGCTTAAGCCCATTACCGGCCAAAAGCCCAGGACATGGTTTCCCTTGGCTTAATACCCTTTCTCATTTCCAGAACTTCTCTTCCTCCATCACTCATGAGCCTAAATAACGTATGACAGTTCAGATTAAGCTGCCTTTGTGTGACAGTCCCGAGATGATTTGTCAAAGAGCTGCGACTCCCTTTGTGCAGCAGGTTCTTAATGAGCTATAGGAAGGGCTTTATAACCACTCAGAATCCATATGACCCCTTATAAACACTCCCCAGTGACCTGCTTTTCAAATAAATGCTTGTGCTTTTTTGGTTAGGAAGGTACGAGGCTGTCTCAGTTATCTAAGCAGGTGTCGCAGAGAGGAGGGCACATAAACACTGTCCCAGCCTGAGCCAGCAGCTGTGCTTCCCGAAAGGAACACCAGGCAAACCACGGAGCATGGTACAGAGGGCTCCGGAGGATACAGAAGCCTAAAGGACAGACCCAGTGCGAAGGGATGTCACTCGGCCAAGATGTTGGTGTTATCTCCAGTTTCTAGGAAAGATATGCTGCATACACATGGGTTGCAGAATATCCTGAGGTTCTGCCATGTGCTGCGCAGGGAGAGGGGCTGGCGTGGGAGGTGAGTAATGGGATACAGAACAATTTGTTCTAGAGTCCTGGTTTGTGTCCATCGCATCTCGTCAAGGACCTTCGGTGAAATTACTGCCTCGCTGACGTCAATGGCAAAACTCCCACTATTGTTAGCCCGGGCCAGGAATCCCCCACAAGTGTTTCTGGCGCATGAGAAAAACTTAATAAGCACACAGGTGGGTCTCCCCTCTGATTTGCAGCAGACAGTTAGTTCACTGTCATACCCAGTGTGACATAACCCTTTGCTAACTGCTGTATGTGCGAGAGGCTGAGGTGTGTGGCTAAACTACACAATGGTGTCTCAGAAGGGACAGACCCTGGTTAAGTACGTATGCACAAAAAAATTGCACTGTTGCTGCAATCGTGGGGATGGGGTCTAGAGCTGGCTAGGGCAGAAGGCTGAACAAATCCCAGTGCCAGCTGAAAGAAAAGTCACACCAAAAGCAGCTTGTTTGAATAAATATTAAATGAGCATCAGAGTTTCACTAAGCATGTACGAAAGATTGTTTTAAAAACAAAACCAAACCCAGTCGGTATTCTCTGCGTTTCATGCACTCGAAAGAACCAGCATCCAAACATTTCCCCAATAGATGTGCTGCCCCCCTCTGCTGAGCAATGCTGACCCTCTAAAGCACTTAAGCACGTATGTGCCTTTGTCTGACTTTGGCACTCCTGCGAACATCAAGGACAGATGCCAAAGTAACGAACCTGCACAGTCCTACACTGTGCAGTGCTGCACTGCTGGTTTTCTTTGCTCTCGTGAAAGGGAGAGGTGCCCAGTGGAAAACTGGCTGATTCCCGGCCAGATAAAGAAGTACTGAACCTAAATACCCATGCTTTAAGATCTTAGCTCTTGGCTTACTTAAAGAGCACTACCGGAAAAAAAAAAAAAAAAAAAAAAAAAAAACCAAACAAAACCAAACAAACCCAAACTATTAGACCAAGTTTCTCTTTCTTCTGTAGTGAGCAGCACTGGGATGCTGCATGCAAACTGGGGCATGTAGCTGGTGGCCGAGCTAAGAGAGTTTCTACCACCACCAGGAGCAACAGCAGAAGTGTGGCAGCAGAGACGCACCAGGGTTTATTTGCCCGGGCACAGCACTGTGACAGTCTGGTCGTTCATCTTTCAGACTAAAGCTGTATCTCCGCACATTGCTGGTTTGGGTGGCTCAAGACACTAATCTAGATGTTTCTATTCTGCGAGCCATGGTAGAGTGCAGACATCTTCCTTTTACAAGTGAGACCTACAAATGAAAACCACTCAAGCAATTTTGAAAACAAACCTGTGGTGCTTCAGTTCCCCCCGCTGTAACATTAACAGCGTATGTCTGCTACTATGTGTTTCAAAATCTAAGGTATTGATCAAAAAAGCAACATGCATGTTAACACGCGTTTGCAATACTTGACCAGATTTACAGTAAGTCACTGTAACAACCTGAATATAATTGCAGCACTAGAAGACAGTGGTTGCAAACAGTGTTGCATGTTCATCAACTAAGTATGCAATAAAGCACCTGCACCCAGTCCCAGAGCTCATACCCCATCATTCCCTGGAGCTGGATGGAGGCAAAGTCTTAATTACCATGTTAGATTAGAAGGTCTGCAGGTGCCTAGCTGGCCAAGACAGCATTATGCTTTGTGTTACTGAAACTGATACAAGTGACACATGTTACAATAGACTATTGCCACACAGACAAAAGGCCAATTAACTCACAGCTGTAACTACTATTCCATTCTGGAGTAGGCTGTCTAGCAAGGAAGCAGGAAAATAGGGCTGGATACTTAACCAGTCCCCAGTTGGACATACCTATGAGGTAAAACATCCAAAATGTTGTTTGCAGCTTTAAAGCCATGGTGTTCTTCCCATGGCTCTAATGCTGACCATTGCTCTGCCTTGGCACACAACGGATTTATGCCCCTGCCTCAGCATCCCTCATGCGAGATGGCTAATAATAAATGAAGCTTGTTATTGACAAAATAACAGCACCTGTATTAAGCTATTCCCTGATTTTTGTGCAGGATTTAACACTGACTGTGTATAAAGGCTGCATCTGAAATCAGTCCCCAAAACAAACCTGTATGTTTATATTGCACGTGATTCCTCACTGCCTGGAATTTTGCTTTAGCAGTTATACGGATGCAAAAATGAGCACATAATTTGGGAAGTGTTGTTAAACTCTAATATAGTTTGATCCACGTTTTACATAACTGCAAACATAACATATATTGACCGTAAGGCAAAATGAGTATGCTTTTCCTACAGAAGATACAGAGCAATGATTCAGGTTTGAGTACTGATCACTTTATTTTTTTTTTTTTTTTAAACACAATTTAAACCTATGTTTACGCTAGCCAGATCTCAGTGGACAGCTGAGCAGCGAAAGCTGCACAGGATTCTCTCCCCACCCCTTTCACACACACACACACACACACACACACACACGCATGCTTTACCGTGGAACTGCACAGCAAATTTCACCCCCTGGATTTCCACTTGCAGAGTTATAATCTGAGATCACTTTAGTAAAATATACAGAGGAATTAAACTCTAGACTTAGTGGGCTGCTCCAGGAATATTTATTTCCTGACAGCTTCCTGTGAAGTAATTGAAAACCCAGGATAACTGTGTCTTGTATTGTCACGCTTGGATGTGCCAGATTAAGTATTACTGCACATGGCCCCATCGCTGGGGGATGGCAAACCCTGGGGCACTGGGTTTGCATTCTGATGGGCAAGTACACCTGAACCCGTTTGCTTGTAGCAAAGTCTCTACAACCTCTTTGGGATTACGCAGCTCCTGTACTCCTGATTCCCAAATGACATCAATTGCCAATATGTGGAGCTTGGTACTCTGCTGCCATCAGAAGGAACACAGCAAGGGCAATCATCAGGGGCTGGGCAGAACAGGGGGGTCTTCCCCCTCCATCATTCTCCTGCTAAACAGGTATCTTACTCCACTGCAGCTCTGCCACCCTGGTGATGTGTTAAAAAGTAGTCAGAAGTAATTTAAAAGAGCAGGCAAAAATTAACGCAATAAGCATGCTTGATAAATAGCACACTAAGGTGAGAACAGCAGGAAAAAGGGTCTACATCAATTAGACTTCCAGCTTCCAAAAACAGCTACTCTGCCCTACTAGATTAAACAATCACATTTTGTAGGACTCCAGGAAGAAGGCTTCAGTTTTCCAAAATTGTTACCATGTCCACTAGCACTCACATGTGGTATTTCAGTCATTTCTGTTGATACTTAATGATCCAGCATCACACAGACTGCTTCCAGGAAACATGTGTTTCTGTCTCCCTAACTGTCCACAAATTAAAATGGGGTCCCAGAACAAAAGAAACCTGATCTGTGAGGAAATTCAGATCCGGATTTGGATTCAGGTCCAAACATCACATCTGGTTGAAAAAATAAAAATAAAATAATTTTAAAAAAATCACGCACACATTACACACAGAGATATCTGCACTCCCCTGGGGTTCTACACCACTGTCTAGAATCTATTTTACCTCTAGCTGATAGTCTTCCTGGATAATGTATTTTCTATTCTTTTCTTTCTTTCCTCGCAATTCTTTCAAAGAAAATGGGATGTGTGTTACTGGGGGAACGAGGAAAAAGCCACGGGAGCATTTATACACTATATTAAGGACTCCCCCCCCCCCCCCCCCCGCCCCAATGTGCTGCTGCAGGGGTCCAAGCCTGTGCCTTCATAGTTCTTGAAGGGGTTTCTCTCCCCAGGACTGTCAGGCTTGATCATTCCTCCTAAGGACACGGAACAGACAAAGGTTGTCCCCTTGAAACCCACTCGCTCCTGGAAATGTCCTGCGGGCGACTGTGGCTGGCGAGCTCCACGAGGGGCGAGCCCAAGTCCTGCCGCAAGATGGGGCTCTGGGCGCACGGACAGGGAAACCACAGGGACAGCAAGAAGCTTTCCCAAGGGACACACCGATGCTGGTGACGAGACATAACAGCACTGAGGGTCACATCCCACCTACACAGGCAGACTGCCCTGAGGCACCTTCAAAACTGCCCGAGGAAGCAAAGAGAAGGCATTGCTTTGTGCGTGCCGACTGCATGGTCTCGCTGCCTGAGAAATAAGAATCCAGGGTCAGAGCTGCAGCTGGGAGACCAGCAAACACCAGTTTTCCTGCTGAACTTGTAACCAGGAAGGCAAGATTCACCTAGGAGGAGAGGTAGATGGGAGCTAGCTGCTGATGCTGAGACCTTCCAGCTGAGTCCCTGGCAGGAGATGGGATGCTGAGCAGGCAGAAGTGTCCGAGGGGTGTGCGTTAGTCAGGGAGCCAAAGCATAAAGCTTGAGGGTGAACCTTGCCTGGGTGTGTTTTGAAACAAAAAAGAGCGTCTGTCTTTAGAAACAAAAGAGCACATTCACCAGCAGAGAATCTTGCAGATAGAACCTCTGGCTGGGTCAGACACAGCAGAGAGACATCGGACTTGAGACCTACAAGGGGAACTGTGGGCCTCTCCCAGCTGGGGAAAGCAGTCCGACCTAAAAGCTGCTTTTTGCATAAAGGAGGGAGCAGGATACGCGTAATGCTCTTTCCTGTTTTAAAAGGTCTTGAAATAGCTGGGAGGATACATAAAGAGAAAAAATAAAATGCTGTTAAACCCAAAAGGCTACAGATGCACTTTCTTTGGGTGTCCTCAGGGGCTTGTGTACAGGACAATTGTCCTGTAGAAAAGAAATATGAGCAAAATGCACGGAAATAGCTCCAAGTCCAGAGGAGATGTCTCCTGGCTCTTAAACAGGCTCCTGTGGCAGAGGCAGGGCCATGAGCAGCCCCCTTGTAAAGCAGACGCTTAAACTCCCTCTGAAGTCTGCTGTGGATAGTGCCCTGCAACCTGCTTCCTCCTGGGTGCACCACTGGCTCTTCTCTTGACTGCTCACATTCAAGGCACCTGCAGAGAAGGAAGAGCTGAGCCCAGATGATCTGCTACCAGACCGAGCTGCGGTGCACCCAGCCCAGCACATGCCCCTGCCCCGCTGGAGCAAGCATGGGTCTTCCAGACAGCGCTCAGCCTGAGCGTTTGCAGGCACACAACCCAGGCTTGTGGTTTACTGACCATGTAGACATCCGAACAGCCCAGACATCCAGGACTGCTCACAGAATGTGAAGTCCCACCTGGATTTGGATACTACATATTGGTGATTTCATGTGAGGGGTCTGGTCTACATGGAAGAGCTCCCCACTGACAGCAATGCACAGGTGAGGCATTAGAAGGCATCTTCCTACACGCTGTGATTCTGCACTGCTAAGCAGACTGGAGAAGGTGTCCTTAGCTATCTCAGAGTTGCCTACAGATGCACGCATCCACCTTTGAGAGCCAGTGAGGGTGCAGCTGGCGTAAAAGTGGATAGAGACCAAAGATCCCTGCAAGAAACAGGAGCACAAAAGAAGATTCAGCAGTGAGAGGCGGTATTTTGTCTCACACCAAGGTTGAGCCAGTAGGTGCCTCCCAAGGAGACAGGGGAGGACCGATCAGGGTGCTCCTTTCCCTTGGCAGCCAAGCAAGTGCATCTGCTAATGAATAGGACCCTTAGAAAAGGCAAGGAATTTTTTCCTCCCTACAGACATTCAGAGAGGCAGAGAGGGGTTTTTTTGTTGTTGTTTTTTCTTCTCCCCCCCTCTTCAGGATTCTTTCATTTGTGATTTCTAATCATCATTCCACTCTTCTTTCCCCCCTTTTCTTCACTCCCCATTCGGTAGCCGCCCCCTGGGTTTGGCGCCACTCCAGACCCAATGAACTCCTGGAAGGTTGTTTTTTTTTTTTTTTTTCCTCTCCTTTCCCCACCACCACCACCTTCTCCTCCCTTTTCAAACCGAACTTGTGGATAAAATAAACGCTGGCACTAGATCATTGTCCTTCCCCTCCCCATCACAGGATTCTGAGAGAGGATTAAACTAATCTCATACATTGACTCGCTCCCGGGTGCTGGCCTGGACTCCTGCCATGCAACGAGATGGCATAGAGTGCAATGTCTCGGCAACATGTTTCTGCAGTAACGTCCTATGCAAAGGCAGCGAAAGGACCCGATACAGGAGCGGGTGGTTCTATATTGTGCAATGTCAACACAGTCACCACATTTAACACATTCCCTTGATTTGAAAGGAAAAAAAAAAAAAAAAAAAAAAAAAAAAAAAGAGAGCCTAGAAGCCTGAAGGGAACGGACAGTCAACCCAAGCCAATCATTTAAATGCTTCTGGATTGGGTCATTTGTTAATTAATACTTAAGCAAAGAGTACCAGAAGTTGTGTTGTGATGAGAGGGTGGCTACCAGGAGCGAGACTGCCTGGGATTTCTTGGACTCTCCTCCCATCTCCGATACACACAGATGATCAGTCCCGCAGTGACCTCCTGGGAACCAGCAGTGCCTGTCTGCAGGGAGCCTGGCATCAGCGGATTCCGAGGGCTTCACAAAGGAAGATAATCGTCACTGCTGGTATTCGGCAGGTGGGGAAACTGAGGCACTGCAAGATACATTGCCTCCCATGAGCCCTCACTAGTAAACAAATGGTTACTTTGGTACTTTAGTTGCTGAAAATACCAGCTCACCGCTGACACCTCCAAAGAGATACTGCTAAGGCTCATCTGCCTGGATACCCCTAACGAAATAAAGCTGCTGAGCTGCATGTGCAGCTCCATCATCCTTCACTGCCTTGCACAAATCTTCTCCTGGCCAAGGATGATGTTCAGCAGACATCAAGCCCCAGCTCAGCAGAACGTTGAAACATGTCTTTGAGTCCTACGGGACAACATGACTTGACTTTGATGCAGCAAATTTTTTAAGTGACGGTGGTTTTTAACTGGTAAAATTAACCCAACCTCAAGACTTCTAAAGAGGTAGGTAAGAATTATAGACAGAAATGCACAGATGACTGAGGATCATAGTTTGCCATCGATGGGGAGTATATATAACATATTTCTGGCATACAGTGACATTCATTCAAGGCTTGGAACACCAAGGTGCATGGATATTCATGAGCTATCATCAAATAGCTACAGTGGATGCGGTAACAGCATGCTCCACAGGGGCACAGACCAGGAGCAAGCTGTGGAGCTGTGGCAGGTAGGCTGTGCTGCTGCAGAGCTAGTGTAAAGCTCATCTGCACAGTCGAGTCATCCTGGTGGCTCCAAGTCAGAAACTGTGGCTATTCCTTGATCTGTCACAGACTATTTCTGCACCCTTCAGCAAGACATTTAACCTCTCTGTGCTACAGCTTCTCATTTCCAGGTGAAGCTAATATAGCCAAGTACATCTTCATATCCCATTCACCACCACCCTTTATGAGCAAGCTGACAGAAGGGGAAAGGTTGCTGGGAAGAAATAACTGGAGAAAAATGTAAGAGGCAAGACATGACCAGAGGGTAAAGCCCTTCCTGACCCATCTCAGACAGCAAGTGCTAAGGGAACAAATTCTCATTCCTGCCTCAGACTCTCAGTTGACGACTGAACAGCTCTGAAACAATACACAGATAGCAAACAATTCCAGTCACAAACACCCAGGCACAAATGTCTAGGTAGTTTGTCAGTGAGCAATTAAATCCTTTGCTGAATAAAAATGTTAAAAATGCATCACATTGTGGCTTTAAATAGCCTCTTGTTGGAGAGATTGGTCTCACTGCCAACTCGCGCTTGGGTAAACTCTGTTTTTGCCACTGCTGGGATTCTCTGAATGTCCATCAGGCAGTTGCATCACACACTGAATAGTTTGGCATTACCTCATGCCTTAAGGGAAAGGCAGAAGAAAATGAACTAGCAGCCTGTTTTCTCTGTCTACTTATTTATTTACTTTGGTGAGGGGCTTTTTTATTTGCTTTTGTTTGTGAGGTATTTTTTTTTGGTCCTTTTTGCTCCTGAGCTAAGGGTAACTTGAGTGCACAGTAATAAAAAAAAAGGTGGTGAGGAAAGTACTTTGGGAAGTGTAAGCGGGGACGTGGAAGGCAGGAGAGAGAAGGAAAAACGTGAGTCAAAGGATTAAATCCAAATTCCAGTCTGGGACTTTTTAACGAAGACGGAATACTGACTAGTTGAGCAAATTAAGCTTTTTCAAGGGGGTCTGGGGAAGCGATTGGTTTCTATCCAAGCAGAAAATGTCATTCTTCCCCATCGGTACCAGTGAAAATAAGAGAGACAAAACACCCCCAACCCCGCTCTGAGAAATCTGAAAGGATGGGAGAATAGACAAGGACAAACAAGCAATTAAAAAGAAATTGCTTCTCCCTCCCCCCAACCTTTTCTTTCTCTCCAAATGAAAGTGGAAAAAATTGATTAGGGGGGTCAAAAAGAGGAAGGACCGAAGAACTGCATCATGTGCAGCGCCACGTGAAACGGCCACTCTGCTCCACCAGAGCGCGGGCAAAAACATGCTGCAGCGATGGGGCCGAAGACCCACAGGAATGAACAAAACTCATTTCTTGACCTGTTTTGGTTGAACCTTCTTCCTGCCTCTGAACCTTACTTTGATAGTTACAGTTTCTCTGCCTAAATCAACCAAGTGAAGTCACTGAAAACTTAAAATATTTTCATGTATGTTGTTACTATCTCATCAAGCCACCAGGCAAGCATTTTATTCTTCCTCCTCTACCATCTTGCTTGCTGTGGTTTCCCAGAGGGCAGCTGGTGTCCCAGCAGAGCTAGCAGACACTGACCAGTAGCTACTCAGGTCTTCTGCTGGAAGTCACTGCCTGCATAGCAGGTCAGCAAAGGGGAAACGTGCCCTCATCTCTGTCACTGCAATAGGTAGTCAGGTATCCTACTCAAATCTGATTTAATCAACGGATCAACTAATATTAGGCTGGCAAAGCGACTAAAAGAAATGCTCAACATTTGTTATCTGTTGCCCTTCTAGGGCACAGTACCTTTGTTAACTGTTGCTGTAGGATTCACACAGAGACTTCCCTTGGAGCCCAAAGCACAGCAGCCACACAGGAGAGGTGGCATAATTCATGGGACACTAAGTATTTTTTTTTTTTTTTGCACTAGTAAGTACTTTTTGAAGAAGCAAAAACTTCCCGTCAAATCTAGATTCACTTGTATGTCCAACGGTCTGCAGCTTCAAAGGATTCATTCAGCTCTAGATGGAAATATTCCAAGCCATACCCAAATCATCTGAAAATTCAGTATTCACTAGACGGTAAAGCTATGAGAAAAATAGGTTAATAGTTTTATATAAAATATATTAATGTTTGTTGCATTGTATCAGAGTGAATACCTACCTAAGCAAGCACCCCAGCCTCACCAGTGACCACATCAGTTGCTAGACAGAGCACACACATGTGATACTTCTCCCTAAAATTCCTCCAGTCTCCAATTATTTTCAGCCCAGGAACTTCCAGAGTCAGAGGGGCATTTTGTATGATTAGTAACCCTTGCTATATTTGTCTTCCGTTGAATACATGTAAAAGTTCAGCCTCTACAACATCTTTTGGCGAGGAGACCCTCAGTCTCTAATATGTAAGGTCCTTTGGGTGCTATTTATAATACCAGGTAGTGATGCACATAATCATTTGGTGGTTTGGACGGCCAACAAAATTCTCAGCTCATCTCTGTTGAAAATAGTCCTTAACACTTGACATGCTGGGAAATGCAGGAGAGATGGTTCCGATATCCAAACTTTCTCATACCATGAACATATTACACCTGAACATTACACATGAACATTTCTCATACCATGCAACACATATTAGGCAGCTCAGCTAAGCAAAACAGAACACCTGAGCTCATAGAGTAGATCTTGCTGGAGGAGACTGTAATCCTCTCCAGACATCCGCTAATTCCACTTTTCACTAAAATATATACCTAAGCAGAACCTGGACAATGATAGCCATACAACCAAGACAACTGTGAAACTTTCAGCAAAATACTAGGAGAAATCATATCAAACCCACCAGACCTCTTGAGAAGCTTGAAGTCAGCACATTTATAAGTGTTTGCTAGAGGTCAGCACATTTCCAAGGAAACCTGGAAGTATCACTGATTCGAAATACAACCATTCAGAATTTTGATGAAAGTGAGAAATTTAAGACATTTTGTCGAGCTTCACTTCAATATTTCAAACTCACGTGTGAATCCAAAAATGAAGTGACAAATTCATTGTGAGAAACACATGGGTAACGCAGAGGGAAGAGCCAGGTGAATTTTTACAAAGCGTGAAGGATGTGGATGTTTCCCAGCACGTCTCCTGTTTGACACACATAAGCAGAAAAGCTTTCTATAGTAATTTAAACTGAGCCAGAAGACCTACGGCCAGCTGCAGGGCCCCATCCTCCTGACCCTCGTTTCACTACACGCTCACTACACGCTCTCTACACGCTCTGGTGCTGGAAGATTTATCCTGGGAAATTCCTCAGACATAAGACATTACTGACACCAAATGTTAGGAGGAGTTCTTGCACACAGTAAAATGAGGATGTATTTTTATATTAGACAAAACAAACACTTAAAAAGGCCTAACTGCCTGCGTATCAGAGAACAGGTTTGAGCTCTCATTACCTCCAACTGAAACTTCTCTTGAGGATGTTTGAGACCATTCTTTTTTTTTTTTTTTTTTTTGACACATTCTTAACTAAAATATTTGTTATTGATCTTTGCTGGAGCTAATGCATTTATCTACCTGAGATATTCACCCTGTATGTTTTTGATTTATATAATTAAGTGATGTCGTTATATACAAGTAGCTTCCTAATCCATTTGCAACTGCCATGCAGACGTTCCTGGCAGGTTTGAGGACAGGCAGGGCAGTCAGTCTGCACTTGGCTTTCGTTTTGCCCTGTGAGCCTTCCACTCAGATAGGCCAGTTTCAGTAACCCATGGGTCCTGGGTAACCCAGAAAAATGATGCCTCGCTCGTACGTCCCAGGCTTTGGCTGGTACTACGGCAACAGCTAAGCCTGGCTGGGACATTTTCATTATACTCTCAGCGCTTGAAAACAAACAAATTTGTACAACGCACACAAACAGCCTTTTCTAATCTCTTCTAATGGCACTCTGAAGACCAGACTGTCAATTGTCCACTGTGTTCTCAACAATTTGCTAATGATAATTAAAGATGCCCAAAGTTTGCCAACTATTTCAGCACTCTATTTAACCAAGAAGATAAGAGTTCAGAAGGAAAGCAAACAAAATGAACTTGATCCAAGAAGGAGGTGTTACCTACGGAGGAGTCCATGAGGGCATAAAGGTAGCAAAGGCAGAGTAAAATGTTCTCTGAATTGTACAACAGATACACAGAGAGATGATGCCAAAACCCTGGAACAAGATTACAAAAGCGGGAGAGTGAGTAGATTCTTTTTTCCTTTCTCTCTATAGGATTTCATCACAAAGAAGTTGCTTAGACAACGGCAACCCCCTACCATGCAATCTGTGTACGAGGAAAAACAAATCCATGCTGTAGTAAAACAGGAAGATCAAAACCTGTTTTTTTTCACCAGCTGAGAGAAATGAAATACTCCTTGAGTGCCCATTTCTGCAGGAAAGGACCATATTTCCTCCATGGGCTGTGAGGTATTGAACATGCAGCACCCAGGAAACAGAGAGGAAGAGAAAAGGAAGAGCAGGCGACTGTAACTGGAAGGACAACTTCTGCTATTCTGAAGTTCTGCTGAATTGAGAGTCCTGTATAAAGCCTTGATTCCAGAGAATCATGCAAGATCATTCAGTTGACCACTAAAGCTATGATTCTGCATAGATATTTTTAATAAGTTCTACTGTGTCAATATAGAAAAAGCTGACGGACACCAATCTATGGTGCATTTTCCCTATGTAGCACATGTAGCAGGTAACCAAATGCACACCTGTCCCATTGCAAGACTGAACTCATTGCCTTACAGGAAACACATCTTTCCTTTCTGAAGGTCACCATCCCTTGCAGAAGTCCCTCTGCCATGATCCAGTGTGATCACATGCCTGCTCCCAAAACTTTCACAGAGTTTCATCAAATTCATGCTTTCTGCAGGCTCCATACATGCAAAATTGTAGCTGTGACCATTTGGCACCCTTCAGCATTAGCTTCTTGGTATTTCTATTTGCTTGTTGCATTATTTTTCAAACCTGTTTACTATCTGAGTGCCCCTGAGGTTGATTAGAGCAGCATACCAATGTCCCTGAATAATATGGAGAACCACCTTGGAACCAAAGGTGAGCAAGTCTTTATCATGAAGAACAGTCTTGCCTCATACTTTAAGGAGCTTTATTTGTCCATCCGTGTTTTAAGCACATCACATTCCACTTCTGCTTATTTCAATAAGTTCCAATGACTTCAGCACCACCCACTTGGTAGGTTTACGACCCCTTTCTGTGAGCAAAATAGTAATCGCTCTTTCAGTAGATTGCCCTCCATGTCATTCTCAATTAGAAACTCGGGGAAAACACCATCTTGATTCACTGCCATTTTTCACCCAGTATGAATGGTCAACATCAGCCAAACAAAACAGCTCCATCTGAAGTTTCCCAAGTCCATAACAGAACAACATGCACGCAGAAAAGGGCTTCTCCACACAGCAAGAACCAATACAGCAAAATTGTTCTCACAAGTTATAAAGTTCCTCCTATATAAATAGGTGCATTTTGCGCTTACATTATGTTTCACTCGTGCTCAGAACTGTAAGTTCAATTGGTCGGCAAGGAAAGAGAAGGCCAAATAAACTCACATCTAAGTGTGCATCTATACACACTATCCAGCAACACACTAGAAAACTGAAAAAAAAAAAAACAAACCACAAACCAAACAAAAACCACCATGCTCGTCAGTTGTGATTCTGCACCCAAAAAAAGGTAGGAAGGGGAAAAACGATCCTTGCGAAGAAAAACAAAACCAAACCAAACATACAAGGAAAAAAAACCCAAACATCCCAACAACAAACCCAAACCCATAAAGCTCTCCTGGCTGTCAGATGGGTGACTGTCTGCAGCTGGCTCTGTGGAGGAGGTGGAAGAGGAAGGGGATGCCTACACTCAGTCCTAGTCACTGGTAAAGTCAAATCCAAAGCCTATTTGAGTGAGTTGGTATTTCCACCTCTTTGATTGGTATGGATGGAGCCATAGACCAATTTTCCACCCACAAGTCCCCAAAATCCTTTTCGCACAGGCAGAAACACACATCATTAGAGAAATACCACAAAGGTGTATTCCAGTCTTAGAAGAGAGCAGCCACTAAGATCACATACTGACTGCACGTTTGTAACCCCAAGCTGCTAATGATATGTTTACCTAAATCACACTAATTTACAACTTAATTAATTCTTTATTCTAAAGTCTAGTAAATCCAGAATATTTACCAATTTTCTTTAATGCTTCACTTCAGAGCCAATCAGATGTTAGCGCTTTGGGACTGAATTGTCTTTTTTTTTTTTTTTCTCTCTTTCTTTGATGCTGCCAAACTCATCCAAAGTAGGAGCCAAATCTCTACCAACACACCAAGCATTTCCCATTCAGCTCATATTCTTTCTGACCAAGTGGAAGTAACTCCAGAAAGCAAGGGGATCTCAGTCCACAGCACTCCTTGCTCATAATGCATTTGACTTGAACCAAATATCAGGCTCGGCAGTGACAAATCAGGACATAAGGTGGCATTATTTCCCTTCCTTAACTGTCTGCAGCGCTGGAGTCCAGATCTGCAAGTCAATAGTGCTACAACTTTGCTACAAACAAGCTGATTGGTATTCCAGAAACAAAACAAACAAAAAAAAAAACCTACCAAGAAGAAAATCAAGTCTGTACCAAGCTGCATTCGGAATACTGCCCAAAGCCAAATCCCGACTCCTCCCCAACTTAAATTTTTCCCTGAATGCTGTGTGTATAAAGTGGTCTGACTGAAAGCATCATTATTAGGCTTACAGGGCATTAACTGTAGAGTACTTCCACAATAACATTTTGAAAATCTGGTTGTATCCTTGACCCAGTGTTCAGCTGCTACGACCCACAGCAGGAACTCCTATCAGATTTAGAGAGATGCTTGGAAAAAGAAACGAGAAAACAGTTGCAAAGGATACAGCAACTTGGTTTGCATGTTCATTTACTTTCAGTTCAAACAGAGGATTTGAAACTTTCTTTTTTTAAGAGACCTTATAGCTGTACATTTCAGGTACAGGCTTGAAACTACAAAACAGGGAACCACCTTTTCCTTCATCTTGCCCAGCATTTCTTCACATTTCATCACATTCTGTGATTCTGTGATTTGTGGTGTATTTGGATTGAGAATCATCTTTTTTTGTGTAATATCAGTCTCATAGTATGACTTGACTAAGTTCAAACCTAGAAACCAGAGGAATAAGCCTAGCAGAGATATAAAAAGGCAAAAGGCAGTTCAAATGCCGAGTGCTGGGTTTGCAAAGAATGCACTGTCTCAAGATCCGGCAACGCGGACTGACTTACTTGAGAATATCCTAGCATCCTGCAGAGCTCAGTATTGGCCCAACACTCCTCAGCATTTTTATCAATAACCCGGTAATAAACATAAAAGCTCTGATAATGAAATGTTACAGATCTCTCCGAGTAAAAAAACATCAGAAAGTGGTCTAAATCCCTCTGGGAGCCGGGCCCATTCAAACAGAATTCATCTTACTACCTGCGCAGGCAAAATTGAGGGAGAGTACAATACTCTGGACATCAGTGGTCCTTAGATGGAATTGGAGAACACAGTAGGCAAGAAACACAACATAAATTCCTCCTGTGCTCTTGGGACAAAAGGGAAAAAAAAGTTAACGTTAAGGATGTGTGCAGAGAAGGAGGGTGTTCTGTGTAAAAACAGGGGGGCTGTGGTTCAGTCTACCAAAAAAGAAGACTGGGACGAGACCAACAGCCACGTGTGAGCATGTTTCCAGTTCCAGGTACATACAACATTTCATTCAACAGCTGGAAGCTACTGCTGACAACAGAAAGAAGGTGAAAACTTTAACTGCTGTTGTTATTTAAACACTGTAACTGTCTCTCACACAGCGACCCCCTCCCCTAGTAACTCAAAGCCAGGACGGTGCCTTTTGGGAGAGGATGTTTTAATCGCATACAAAACCTCAGTGTAGAGAGAACTAGGAAGAAAACTGACAGAGCTACATGGTGTCCAAGGCAAGGTGGTCCCTTTTGGGTTTCAAGCTCTGTAAACGCATGATTCTACAAAACACAAGATTCATTGCAATATCCCCAAATATCCAGATGCATTCATTCATTTCTCCTGATAAAATACTGTCATGTTTCATTTTTTTATCATGCATTTGGCATGAAACTCACAAACGTAAGGTCCACGTCTGTACGAATACAGGCTTAAAGAGGAAAAGCTTAGCAGGTGTAATACAAACAGCAGTCTCATCTGCAAATCTTGTGCCACTTGAACACTGAGCCATGGAGTCCAGAAATAAACAAAAGTAGGAAGCATCTAGTGAAAAACCATCAGAAATTCAAGACAGCTCTGCAAAGGGTTTGTTTGTGTTCGGTTACCGTGGAGGTGGCAGTTGGGGTAAGCTCTAATTGCATCTGACCCGTTTCACCACTTTACTGAAAGGGGCTCATCACAGGCCAAGAGATGCCAAGCACAAAGGCAAATTTAAATAAACACCTATCTCTGGTTCCATTAATCATGAGCTCCTGACAACTTTTGGATCCTACTCTCCTCTTCCCCCATCTCGCTGCAACTCTGAAGGGCCTCTTTTATCAGGTCCATTCAGCCAGGACCACCATCTCCATGAAAGCACCCTGTGTGGCACTGGCTCACTGTCAGACACAGCTCGATTTCATCTCATTCCATCACCAAGAGTCCCCTGACATGGTTATTAATCATGGCCTCACTGACAGGGCGCTGAACTGTCCAGAGATGAAACTTCACATTCCCATCCAGGGCTCCCCAGGTTGGACATGGAATTTGTTTCATCTTTGCGTAATCAAGAAATGGAGCACATCAGGGGAGTGAATTAACCCCAACTTCAGGTTCATAAAGGTGTCCCTGCTCTGTTTAATTAAATCTGTCTTAAAACCTCCTAATCCCAAACTAAAGACTTAATAATGTTCAGGAACTTCTTTTTCCTTACACTATATTGCTATAATCTCCTGACGGCTTAATACTGAAATAAACATGCTGCTCCTCTACCTGACCTGGCCAGTACAAAGACCAAAACCCACATGACTAACACCAGCTTCTCCTAGAATGGCAAGCACACAGTACACCAAGCATGCTGTATGCAATTAGTCTAAAAAGCTTTTAATTTAATGCCACAAAGTAAGCGTCAAAGACTGTACGCAACATGGAAGAGGAAAAGATTAAAAAAATAATTAAGCAAAAAAAATCAGAAGTGGAAGTAAAACCAAGGTATGAACATTTGATTCTTTCTCTGAAGATGCAGAGACCTGTCTTTTTAGATTGAAGATGGCAAACCCTTACCCATGGGTTCTGTGTGTCACACATTCCTTTGAAAGTCTTGAGGCACCGAATACCACCCCGGGTCTGTGTTTCACGGTGGCCAGAGAGCAGCTCTGCTCAGGCTCTTCAAATTTGGTAGGAAATCAGATTTTGTAACTCCTCCTTAAAAAAAGTGCAGAAGATTTGTTTCAGATTATCATCAGCAAAATTCAGACCTAGATCAGAGCATCCTTCTCTGCATTAAAACACAGGTGTCTGGATTCAGGATTTTGGTACCAGAAATTAAGTATCCTGGAATATCAATCTCAGCATCTGTTTAGTCCCAGGAGGTACCAAACCATCAGCAGAACTTTAGAAGACAGCTCGTAGAAAGCAGAGTGACTCTACATGAGATCTTTCAGGAGGCAACCATATCAACAGAAAAGCAGTGTGAATCAGCATTGGAGAAGAAAGAAGGAAGGAATAAAGCAGAGATGTAAGAACAGAGGCAGCAAGGCAGGCTGTTAGGACTGCCAGGCCATACTCAAAGTGATTCACGGGAGGTAGACCAGTTCCTATTGCTCTCTTTCCTATATCCATGGTTACATCCAGGTCCAAATGAGGAAGGCTACAACTTTCAGTGCTTCTCTCTTCCTAAGATCTCCTGCCATGCTTCAGACAGAGAAGACAGGGAGAAACACAGAAGACTCGGACACAGCAAACGCTGCATCCAAAGAGAACATGCAGCAGATGGAAACGCTTTCTACTCTTTCTTTCCCTAAGAGGATTATTTCAGCAGGGCCAGGCTGGCGTCTGCACCAGAGCTAAGCACCAGTGACCACGTCAGCCAGCCTTACCCTCCTGTCAAAGGGTTTCATTAAGACCTTGGTTCCCTGTTGCTCTCATGGCGGCTTGCACGTGCTCACTGAATATGCCGCATCCACTCCCAAGGTATTTGCTGATACAAAAAATCTCTTCCATCCCCCTTCCCCCCCCGCTCAAGGACCTGGGGCCACAGTACAAGTCACCATCCTGCTGAGAAATTTTCATTACCCAAGGATGGGACAGAGGACTCAAGCTGAACGTGTATTATCAGAGAGGCAAGGACCTTACAACTGTACATCATGTCCCCTCCGCTAACCATGCCATCAGTCATCTAAGAGTGCATGTAAGCCAGGCAGAACACAGCAAACAGCAACGTGCCCCTTCTCTTCACGCACCACTCTCACGTGGGGTAACCAGATGCACTGCTGCTCCGACCAGCTCTGGGGGCTGCTGCACCGGCTGCAGAGCCACACCGTGGGCAGGCACCTTGGGGCCACTGTCTGGGTTTCCCTCCTTGCTGAAGTATTTCAAACCTTAGAACTAAATAAAAAAAATCCCATACCCCAAAGACTAAAGACAGACATTTCTATTCCCTCTTTCGCAACCTATCTTGCCCCCAGCTCTGCCTCTGCCCCTCTTCCTCAGCCAGCCAGAACAGCCGTGCAGACCCAAGGGGGCGAAATCCATTCGGCTCAAGATAGGGAAGTCAAAGGACAGTCCCACTCATGTTAAATAACACCACAAATGTTTAATCTAGTTTTGAGATGAAAATGAGGGATTTTCATCATTAAGATCAAAGGCAGAAAAGTCAGGATCCTTCTCTCCAGTCACACATGTCAATCCATCCAGCTGCAGAGAATGACATACTGGGGTGACAGAATCTGCAGGTGGGGAGGATGATGTCCCCAGATATTTAGTTCCCCAGCATCCCAGGAACGAGGGATAGCTCTACCCATCTCTATTCAGGTAAGACTCGGCATCAGTACTTCCAGCAGAACCATTTAGTGATTCTACCTGGGAACCAGCTCATTCCTTTAATCTCATTTCTCTGTTAACAACTTGCACACAACCAGAAGAAAGACTTGTCTCTGACTTCAAGGCACTTACATTACAAGATCTAGCCTGTAAGAATGGATATACTCTTGCAGAACAATCGTCACTTCTCAAAAATCACTTCTAAATCCCCTTCAATTAAAATCGAAGCCAGAATCCACATGTTTATGTTACTAGTTTCTGTAGAAACAACTACAGCTCGGGGCAGGAACTGAAGCATCAGACAAGTTGAGTACGCCATCCGAGGTGAAATTCTCAACTTTTTTTTTTTTTCCTTTAGTATTTCTCACACATGATGCCTGCTTCTTCTATGGATGTTCATTAGCAGAGCTCAAAAAGTCATCATAAGTTGTGATATTTGGAAAGTGTTTTGTTTCTAAAAAGAAATACTAGAAGTCTTTTGATGAAAAATCCTCAATCATTTGGAAAATAAGAACTATCTATACTTTAGTCTCTGCCTTTTCTTTTACTCTATGCCAGTTTGCATTCTGTCATTGGAGAAGCTATACTTTGATGCTCGTTATTTTGGGAAAATTCTTTTTTTTTTTTTTTCTTATTTTTCCACATTCCCAAAGACTGAAAAATTCAGAGAACCCAAAAACGTTAGCAAAACTTAAATTTTCATAGGGATGACGAGAAGTGGTAGCCTGCAAAGTGCTGGATGAGGTCCAAAATGATAATTTGAATTTCTATAGAAAATTCTTCACAGAAAGAGTGGTCAGACACTGGAATAGGCTGCCCGGGGAGGTGGTGGAATCACCATCCCTGAATGTGTTTAAGAGTCGTTTAGATGTGGTGTTAGGAGATATGGTGTAGGGGAGAACTTTGTAGAGTGGGGTTGATGGTTGGACTCGATGATCCCAAGGGTCTCTTCCAACCTAAATGATTCAATGATTCTAATACACAAGGGAAAGTCAAAGAGATTGTAAAAATATTTATATTCCCTATTCAGAGGTCAGAGAACATTGCATAAACAAAAAAAACCCACCTATTTCCATTTTAAACAGTTTAAATTGTATTTTTCACTTGATTCATCCTACAGCTTTAAATTTCTTATTTGCCAAAATATTCAAAGAACAAACCACTCCAGAAGTACTTAGGGAAACAAACACTCGTAAACCCAGCACTGCTGGAACTCGCACAGCGGTTACGCAAATTCTATCACTGCACATCAGCAGGCTAACTTAAGTCCTCCTCGTTTTCATAACCATTCAGTCCTTTACCAAAAGAACATAAAGACTATGCAAGCTAACGCTTGCAAGCTAGGAGCATGGTAAATCTTAACTCTAGGAATAAATTAAGGATCCAATTTTTAGCAAAAACAAATAGCCAAGAAATAGTAATAAGTACAATAATCTGACATATCTATATGTATCAGATCACCTGTACACGAACACACATACTGTAGGTAAATATATGCTACAAACTGGAGATATAAACTGTAATTCACAAGTGACCGGAGGTAGCGTGCCTGTAATCGAAGTCTTAAATACAAGAGTGCCTCAGTGACAGAAGGATATTTCGTGACTCGTGATTGCCTGAGGTGGCTTAAGGCCTATTTCACTTGCATCACAGACAGCACGCTGCATTTTGAGAGCGCAGACTAATGCTACCATCTCTTTTGGATGTCCACACCTGCCCCGGATGGTAAGAAGCCCAAGCAGAGTCAATCAGGACTCGGTCCTGATGTGCACTCAGCCTGGACAGGATCCATAAGCACAAGAGGGGCAGAGCACATCACCCACACTCACTGACGCTGGCCCTGAGCACTTCTGAGACTCAGCCCAGTAATTCCTGAGCATCCCGGCTCCCCATCTCTGAAACACAGACAGTAAGTAATACTTAGAAAGGACACCCTGAAGTCAGCATTTGGCATTAGAGTTCAGGTTTCTGATAAAATCTTGAGAGGCAACACTAGTAATGTAACGCAGACCACCTCCTAGCCCTCTCCTTCCTTACGTCACAGCATCTTAACCTCCTGAAAATCTCTATTTTTATGGCCTCACAGCCACCCTTCCCCAAACATGTATCTTGTAAACTCACCATGAAAATCACCTTGAAACATGGCCTGCCAGTCTACTAACACTTAAGGTGATGTAGCTTTCAAGGACCAGCGCCCAGGCCAGAGACGGCAGCAGAGAAAGCAACCAATGACAATACCAGAGTCACTACTGATTAAAGCCTTAGGGGATCGTTTTAAGAATTTAAGGTTATGCGTGGTTATGTGTGTGCAATATATGCATAACGCCTTTGTCTAATTCCATTGTGTTGTAAACAAGTACATATGCCACAAGGGAAAGTCACCAACGCGAACCCGCATCGCGCACAGCACCATATTCTGCTTTATGTGCACAAATCCCAGCGCAAAGGCAGATGGAGGGGCCAGTTGTGTGAAGCCCAGGTGATTATGTCACCAGGTTTGGGGTTTTGTTGTACGTTTTCTTTACCAGCAAACTGTCCATTAACTTTCCTGAGAGCAGAAAGCAAAAGGAGAGGAATTTGTGAAGTCGGTAGCCCATATGGCTGGTAGCGAGTTAATCTCCATCTAAGCAGCAGGTAGCATGAGCCAGGCTGTCTGTTGGGGTTGTTAGTAACCTAGGGGCAGATCATGGAACAGCAGGGAAGAGGATAAACTCAGCCTACAAATACAGTCAGGAATGTGGCAGGAAATTATTTTTGAAAACATACTCTGAAGCATAATAGCAACCATCAGACAGTCAGACTGTGTGTATGAAACCTATCTGGACTCAGGGCACAGGACAGGAGTGCACACAAGTGTGTGATAAAACAGCACGGGTATATATATGCGTGTGTCCATATATGTATTTAAAACATAGACTGTTCAAATAAAAAGTACATGCATATCAGAGTATACCTAGACAAACATTGCTCTCCCCTACAATTCTAAGCAAAACAAGAATTTATTTGCTTATGCTGCACGCCAACCATCTGCCAAATAGCTTTATAAAATTATTATTTATGCCAACACCGAAGAACAGAAGGTAGAACAGCAGAAACTGAGAGGCTCATGTAACGAAAGAAATTTTTTTTCAAGGGAAAAAATAACGAGAAAACAAGCCCCAGGTGATAAGAACAGCACAGGAGAGAGCCTTTGGACCCCCAGTACAGACTGTGACACTGAGCAGGGACTAACAAGTGACAGATAGCCAAGAACCAGGCGGCAGATAGGGGCACAACCTAAGACACCCTGGAGCTGATTTGTAGGGTAGACCAAATCAAGAAGCCAGTCTAATTACATTTTCTAATTTGATTTTGAAAATGTCACTCCATTAGAATTTTGATGTGTTATGTTTTTTCCCCATTCAAGATAACAACAAGACTGTGACCAATTGTCTAGGCCAGAACATTTTGTTTTAGTCATCTTTCCTAACTCATTGCTGGCAAAACCCCAGATCACACTAACCCTCCAGCTATCACCACCTTTAGGATGAGAAGTGGTAAACATTGGACAAATTAAGCAACATGACACCACACAGCTGGATAATCTGTGCTTATTTTGAGGAGAAGGGGTGAAAGTTAATCAATTAATCTTTATGAATATGTAGATACAACAGCACCAATGGACCATTTAGCTCTAAAACTTGCCTTCTTCTGCAGCCCAGGAAAGAATGCAAGAGCAGGGCGATAATTCAGCCATATAATTTCCTAGTTGCGAGGAATTTGCAGCTCAGGAACTTCTAGAAGTGCTGCCTTTGTATTTAGTACCAGCAATTAGTGCATTAGTAGGACTTCTATTTCAGCCTCAGCAAAGAACAGCCCTCTTTAGCGACCATAACAAATTGCAAGACAGTTCAACACAGAGGGAGACACTCAAAACTTCCCATCGCAAGTGAGAGCTATTCTTCCCCGAACTTAAGCACCAGAACAAATCAAACATGACAGATGTCATTTGTATTACATATTAGCACGCTACTGGAAAGCCAGAGCCGTCAGTAATGTGTGCTTTATAAAAAGCTCCGGCACAGACTGCATAGTTAATAGGAAAGAAAGGAAGCAACAAGGAATTATTTTCATCCAATGATTCTGATCTTGTGTGCAGCCACTTGGAAATACAGAATTGTTCTGCAAGCAGGAAAATTTTGAAACCTAGGTGCAAAAGAAGGATGCTTTTTAAAATAGGAAACATAGCATCGTCTTATCTAGGAGAAACCTGATGCCGAGAACGGATACTTCTGTCTCAGGTGAGCACTAGAACGCTGTTCGGGTCCACACACAATGTCAGGCAGTGGGGAATTTTTGGCAGAAATAAGATTCATTGTGAATACTGCCTATCCCCAAAATTGCACAATGACAGCAAAAAGGGACAGAGAAGACCCTCCCTTGAGAATACAGATGGGCTTTGGAGGGGCATTAGGCATAAGCCAAATATTAATGGAAAAAACGTATCAACCTAAGTGTGAAATAATCTCAAGAGAGTTTCTCCCATGAGAGACCTGCAGATAGGAATTGACTGTATTTTACTTCCAGCAAATTGGAATAGTCAGTGGCTGGCCAGAAGTACTGGGTGCTACTCTCTGGATGATCTCTGTATCTGACTACCAAGTTTCAGAAATGCTTGTCCTAGCACAGAAAGACCCTGTCAGGCATTTTACTGCATCTCAGCCACCCCTCCTCTCTTAAGAGGGGAAGTTCTGCTTAGTGGGAAAGAATCATATCACAGGGATCCTAGTGAAATGCAAGAGGAGAAATCAGTCTTTAGGGGAGGAAGAGAGCAGATCTGAGGTCTGTACCCTTTAAACCCTACCAACTAACGGGCACTGCCACGTCCTTCACTGCCACAGGGCTGCGTGTGCTGCCAGCCCTGTCCCAAAGACTAGTGCCCAGTGGCATGAGTGACGCAAGTCGCACGAGTAGAGTACGGCAGTAGCTAATTAGCACCGCTACACACTGGCTGAGCTGCAGGTGAACACAAATTTTTTCCCCATCCTTAACCATCAGACTCCACCATAGCCACATAGATAATTTGCCCTCAAAAGACCATGTGTTAAGTGCCATCTGAATTTTAAGCTGCATATGGGACTCAAACCAAATAAACTGCTGTTGAACATTCTTTGCCTCCAAAGGGCTTTCCATTAGTCCCCAAGTTCTGCTTTTCTCCCCTTCTTCAGGTTCAGATGTCCTACATCGATCTGTGCCTTCACACAACCTCTGCAGCTTGTTACCTTTAATTTGTACAATCCTTCTCCAGCTCTGCCCTAGACCTGCAGAGCGATCTCAAAGATGCCAGCGCTCACAGATGACAAATACTGCCATATTGGTCTTCAACTCAATGCACAATTTCTTATAGTTTAGTTAACGTATGAGAAAATTCCTTCCCTCCTGCTGCATTTGCTCCTGTCCCTTAATTCTCAGGTCCTGCAACAGGTCAAAACATTTCTCTGCACTGAGATCCACTTCTTTCAGGTGAGCAAGGAGGAGAAAAAGGAGCCGCAGCTTTTCAGAGGGCTGGTTGCAACTCTGTGTGCCAGTCCTGGTGTCACTCAGGCGTGCAGAGGCAGTGTGGGGGCAGAGTTTGACCTTGTAGGTAAATGATTTTGTCAGGTATCTCAGCCAAGCACTGACACTGAGCTGGCACTGCCCAAGTTGCCCAAAGGGAGACAAGGTTGAGATCCCTGACACTTCCATGCTGACTGCACAGCTCCTATCTCTGATGGGGAGAGTGCTTTGCACTGCTCAATTATTTAAAGAACAAATGGAAAACTGTTGAGTTAATGGGGAGGTTTTGTGCATGCTAATTATAGCATACAAAACCCCATTGTCTGTGTCCAAGGCTGGGTCACACTCTGTTGTTACAAAGCTTTTGTAACTCTACTAATGCCTTTAATATAAGCTCCTATTAATTGTATATTCAACTTAATTCCTAAGCTCAGTGCTACTGGACTGCACTATACCAGACTGTAATTACAGTGTGCTTATAGTGTGCTTAACCCGCATTTATAAAGCATGTTAATTCTCATGATTCTGTTTTAATTTGGTGCAGGATTGACAGCCTTTTGATTTTGCTCCACGGATCAGATCTAACAAACAGGAGCAGCAGCCAGGTAAATACACCGTGCCATCCAGCTAACGTGACTCTCTCTTGCTCTGGAAGGAGGTGACACGGTGCTTCATCCTCCCTTGGGTAACTGGAACTGCACTATCCCTCCAGCTCTCTGCAAGCTGTCTTTTTTCTTGTATATATGGGCTTATTAGAAATCTTTATCTCCAAAGCAGCCACCTTGCTAGAAGGCATAAACAGGAGTCCAGGGTACACAGGAGTTCCAATGATTGCCACAGCCACTAAGGGATCTACAGCCTTCAAAACAGAGCTTCCCTGCCCATGAAGTCCCATAGTTCCAGGCCACTATGCAATATTTCAGCAATTCTAGAAACTAGACGACGTATTTCCTCAAATGTTTCAGAACAGTTTTGGACCGTATCTAGCGAGGACTGTAGACCAAGGGAAACACCACTTTGCCTATTTGCTTTTTTGCCTATACTGAAAACCTCAGAGCGGCACTGATGAAATCCAGCACATGGCATGAATCTGGAGAGAAGCCAACGCCTCATTTACTCAGTTGTCTGTCAGCCCATATGAATTGCCATTTTTGAATGACTTCAGAGCACTGAGGCATACAGGTCTTCCTGGTGCTACTGCCATGAGTTATAATAGGATCAGGGTGCACACTACTTATGGGCTACAGAGGACAAGACGAGGGTGAGCCACAGAGGACTGAGAAGTGTTGAAGCCTTAAGGATGACAACTGTGGCTTGGCTGTATCCAGCACCATTCTCCACTTCTCCGACACTCCAATGAGCAGTAGCTCCTGCCTACAACGTTCTCCTGGCTAACAAAGTGTCTTTGAGCGGGTCTTGTTTTGCCTTCCCTGCCTTCTTCTGGTTGTTCAGGAAATAATAAATAGCAACTAGGGAAAGTTCTGTGGGGATATTCTAGCAAGACAAATGATTTAGATGCCATGAAAAAGGAGGAAAATAATTTGTTGTTTGCTCTGAAGAAAATTTAAGGAAGGTATCAACTATGGAAAAGGTTGATGAAAGGGAAAAGGGAATTAGTTTTATGTCCAAGGAGTGCAGGACATGAAACAATGGACATAAATTGCTACAAGCATGGCTTAAGTTAAACATCAAGAAAAATCTCCACAGTAAAAACAGTGGTGTACTGGAATTGGTTGGCAAGGAATATTCTAATCTTCTCTCTCTCTTTTTTTTTTTTTTTTTTTTTAAGAGCTGGCAAACACCCATCAAGCACAGTTTAGGTAAAGAACAGCTCATTTTAGAGCATGCAGATAGGCCTAATGATTTCCCAGGATTTCTTACTGCCATCTTTTGTATGATTCTTTTAACCTTTATATTACCTTTCTGTGTGCGTGTGTGGCTGACAATTTCTGCCTCATTACTCTTTCCTTTGGCAAAATGGTTTTAAATGGTAAGATATGCTTTTATTATACAAGTTAATGCCAATATCCAGTCCTTCTCTCTCACTCATGTTTTCCCTCTTGAAAAAGATGTAAATAAAAATGCCGCTATTTATTCATGTAACTACACTGATAAATATTGCCAATCAATATGTTATTTGAAATAAAATTGATCTATGCCAAATTAATTTACACCAAATTAATTTACCAAAAAAAAGGGTAACTAACAAAAAACATTTTTTTTTTAAAAGGTTAGGTTTTCAATGAAAGCCTTGTCATTTTAGAAGACGGTTTTCAGTAAAATGGACTTAATCTTTGACTCTTCACAAAACAAGAGCAACTTCCTAACTTGAAGTAATGATTGCAGTGTTCCTTTTATTGTTCCTTTTTGCCATTTCTTGTATTAAACTCCCCATTAGCATATCATTTTGATTTCTTTACTTTTAAAGGATTATTATGTATTTTTCAGAAAACAAAGGCAACCAAAATATATATTGCATACTAGACCATTGCCCATGCATACAAGCACATGTTTAAGCACATGCACCAGCAACAACATCTCAATTTTACAAATTCAGAGCCTACTTAATCTCCGTTTAACGAAACCCAAACAGGGAAGCCCCCTGTCCCCAAATGCTGCTCTGCCTTTATCCCAACAGGCGGGCTCAGGGCTCCTCTGTAGATGTGATTATTGCTGTCCAATTCTTTGCCTTTCTCTCAGGGCCATTCCCTTTATGCAGGACGACTCATTAGCCTCCATCCCCAGCAGGGAGCTGACATCCAATTAACTAGCTGACAGTCCTCTAGTGGCTCCCACTACTCCTCTAAGGCTCTGTTTACAAACACAGGCTGTTGCGCCCATAAGGGAGGGGAAGTTGAAAGTCCTCCTGCCAGGCCAGTTTGTTCAAAATCTTCAGAGCCCTTTAAACAATACCTTTGTAGGGTAAAGATCGGACATATTGCTTGCAGCAGGATGCAAGTCACCCTAATGGCTGTATTTGGCGGGAAAGGGAGCAGCAATCGGTATCGAAATAAGAGCATTGTGACGTGGATCTGGGTTTCAGCTGGGAAGCCAAAGGAAATTAGCAGATGGGGAAATATTGTTGCATTCCGAATGGGAATGCACCTAAAGAGTTTGTCCATAGTGATGTAAAGCTCTCTTAAAGAAATAGGTCTTTGAGTGTAAAATTACAGGTGTAGCAACATTTGTGCAACATCTGCATCAGGAGACAAGTCATTTTATTCGCTCACAGAGTAAAGAAGCTTCAAGGCCCCCACCCAATCGAGCAGGAACACAGTGTTACTTGCAGAGAACGCAGGTTTTTCACTTCAAAGGGACTGACCACACAGCATCTCTGCCTTTGATATGTATGTGCCAGTCTCATTTGTTGGCACTAGGAGTTCTGCTTAGATTTTTTTCCCTTTTGGCCAACTTCAGAGGAAATAAGGTGCCCAGAAAACTACAATCACTGCTACCCAATTTCCATTTGGCACCAGCTAAACCAAACGACTGTTCCCACTCAGATACAGGCCTGCCCAGGAGCAACAACTTCAAACTGAAGTCAGAAAATCTCCTCCTAACTTGGCAGCTGGGACATCTCCCTGGCAGCAAGTCTGAAATTGGACTTCAAATTCATACGTTCCTGACTATTTACAGGATTTTGGGATTGTGATCTAAATCCTAATCTTCACCCTCAGAGTGCTTTCTGAGTTAGGTACAAAATCACTGACTGATCCAAACCTTTCAAACCTGAGCCCAGCTCCTTTGGATTTTCATGAACACAGTCTTGTCTTCTGAAACAACCTGCACTTGCTACAAACCAAAGCAGCGGCTGTTTTTTGCAGTGAGGAATGCTGACACTGCCTTGAGAAGGTTTCCACTGTCCCTTGCTGCTTTCCTGGGTAAAACACAGAGAGGAGACTGATCCTGAGAGAAACAGGGAAGCACCAAATCCCAATTTTTATTGCCTCCACAGCTGCTTTGCACCACGCAGACATGCCAATAAGGTGTTATTCTGGGCTTAAGTGCTGCTTCCTTCAGACTATTAGAGTGATACAAGTGAGAATTTATTGAGAATTTAAGCCTGAACATTTAGTCTCAGTTCTTTGTCTAATGTATATATCACAACAGAGATGCTGACATACGTATCTCAATATGAGATAAGCATTCCTATTTGGTTACAAAAGCAGGCACAGCTTTCAGACAGAGAAGGCAAACACAAAGCAAGGCTTTGGTCAGAAATTCACTGTAAAAGCAGCTTCAATATCCTGAGAATTTATCCCTCCAACTCCTCTAGATGACTGTTAATTATAGATTAACATGTCTATATCATGAACTGTAGCACAAGTCACATGAGTGCTTCCAGCCTGCAGCAGTGCAGCCAGCCAGGTCAGCTCAAACCACCTTCAGCAGCGGTGTGGGGTCTCACAGGGGCCTTTCACATTCTGGTCCCCAGCTCAGCTGCAGCATCCTCTCACAGGAGGTGATAAGAAACAGCAGAGGGACAGGTATTTACTTAGCCCCAAAAGTCATTCCTGCTCTGACCAGCTAACCGCAGCTTAAAGCACAGCCTCCGCTAAGAAAATTTATTGCTTATATTTGAATTTTATTCCAAACTGTTGTGTACAGGTTTACTCTACCCACTAATTAACTGTTCTACCTCATTACATTATAGGAGCAACAATGATAATTGCTGTGTGCATCGTGGTACGACACCGGAGCAGAGAGCCAGCCAGCAGAGCGGTGCATGGAGACCTCATCACTCTCTACAACTACTTGAAAGGACATTGTAGAGAGGTTGGTGCTGGTCTTTTCTCACAGGTAATTAGCGATAGAACAAGAGGGAACGGGTTAAAGCTGCAGCAGGGTAGGTTTAGGCTGGACATTAGGAAAAAATTCTTCACAGAAGGAGTGGTTAGACACTAGAATAGGCTGCCCAGGTAGGTGGTGGTGTCACCATCCCCGGTTAAGGGATACGGTGTAAGGGAGAACTTTGTAGAGTGGAGTTGATGGTTGGACTCAGTGATCCCAAGGGTCTCTTCCAACCTAAACGATTCTATGACAGAACGTGAGCCATGTCACTCTGTCCCAGGCCCTGGGCTGTGGTCCAGCTGCAGCCTGGCCATAGAAAACTTAAGGGTCCTTGTTAAATTTAGATCATGCTGCCCAGGACCTGGCCCAGGCAAGTTATGAAAACCTCCAGGAAGGGTGATTCCATGCCCTCTCTAGCTTATCATGTTTGAGTTTTATTCTGTCCCTCGTATCTAGTTGGAATATAACTTGTCCCAGCTTTTGACTACTCCTCATCCTTTCACTGTGTATGTCTGAAAAGAGTTGGCCTCTGTCTTCTCTATACTCCCCCGCTGCAGTGGAAGATTGCCATCAGACTCCCTTAGCCCTCTGCTCCAAGCTGAGCAAACCCAGTTCCCTCACACTCATGTGCTCCAGCCTCCTGACCAGCTTAATGGTCCTCTTGCTAGATTCTCCAGTTTGTCAACATCTTCCTTGCGCTGCAAAGACCAAAACTAGATGTAGTACTTCACCAGTGCCTAGTAGAGGTCACTAACCATCTCCCTCAACCTGCTGACTGTGGCCCTACAATTGCATCCCAAGTATACAAATAGCCTTCTCTGCCCGCTTTGTCTAGATAGTCATAAAATAACCTGTTCGTTGGCTGCGTCAAATCAGTCACCCCTGGAGTTCTTTCTGCTGCCTATTATTAAAATTGCCACCTTTCAATGCTCAGCATTTCCAGTTAAGCAAACTATAAGAACCCTAAAATTGTTTTAAAAGTTTGACAGCAATGAGCCCACTCTTCCTGGAGACCATGTACGCCCATAAAAAAAAAAAAAAAATAGCCTCTAACTACACTGTTTTGAATCCTGTGGCATAGCCCAATTCACTTATGAAAGACCAACAGATGGACAGAAAGAGACACCCTCCTCCCCCCTTTAGCTGGTATCAATTCCCATTAAATACTCTCCTGCGTCCAGACTATGCATGCTGACCACTCAATGCAGACAGAATTGCAATCCACCTTGACGAACTCCCTAACAAGTTCTCTGTGTCTCTCTCCTTGTTCCCCTACCAGTCACACTCACTCTCTAAATTTTCCTCTAATTAATTCCATATTAAGCACTGAAAATCTGCAGGGTCCTCTCAGACATCCCTTGTCCCTTTCTGTAGGGACCCTCCGGGTCCCCAGTGGTAAGCCCACCGGTGAAAAGCCGACATCTGTGCAGCAGCTCACAGGCTGCAATTTCAGGTATAGCATGTTTTGCACCTTGAACTACCGTCTCATTTCAGACCCCACCATTGAGACCAATTAAGCACAGAGCATGCAAGGAGCCGACCGAGTGTCGCGTGCTGACTATAACCACAAGGACTTAGAGGCCACAAATCTGTTATTACCAAGCTGTTCCTGACAGCAGCATGCTGCCTCCTAACAAAAAGAATAGATTAGGATCAATCAAGTTACCCTCTGGCTTGTCAGTGGGACTTTGGACCACACCTTCCACCCAAAACTTTCCTCTTCTCCTGCTTCTGAACACCTAGCCAGCTCCAGGCTAACAAGGTGGCTGCTGAGTCAAGCATGAGCTGAACCATATGTTCATAATTAGTTAACTTCTTGTTTTGTCGCTAGAGGCACTATCAATAAATCAGCGACAGCCCGTAGTGGCCTTAGGAGATGCAACGAGCCACCCCCAGCCAGCACAGAGCCCTCCCCTCCACACGGGCGACTGGCCGTATTTCATTCCAGCTGCCGCATTGTGCGGCAAATTAACTTTATCCTCAATTTAAAAAGCCAGCATGAAATCAAAAGAGACTCGAGAAAAAGAATAAAAAGAAAGAAAGAAAGAGAAGAGGAAAGGGTGGGAGGAGAGGAAAAAACCCTAGCAGGTCAACTCAAAAAAAAAAAAAAGTCTGGTGAGTGACAGTCTACAGGGATGGCCCCGCTTAACCCTTTGCTGCAAGGCTGGTTGTTGGCAGCACATTAACTGTCAAAGCCATTCTGCCTCTTATTCCCCAGTGCTGTGGTGGAAGGTTTCTTGTTACACGCTGAAGGGGGGACCCAGTGATATAATTGTTTTTAAAGCAGTCAAACATATTGTTAAGTAGCAGCCTGGTTAGTGGGTGAAGCGGAGCAAGAGCCAGCAGCGCCCGGGTGAGACAGGCCGGCTGGAACACCCTCTCCAGGCGAGCGTGCTGCACATGGCACTGCCTTCAGCTGCCTACTTCAGCAATACCGGCGGGACTGGGTATATCTTGCAAACTACTCAATCTCCAGCAGAGTACACGGTGGTCATCTCTGCTCCACTCTCAACCTCAGAAGACACAGTTATAAAAAAAATACCCATTTGGGGTTTCTTTTGGGGTGTGATGGGTTTGGTTGTTCGGTTTTTTTGTTTGGTTGTAGTTTGTTTTGTTTTGTTTTTTTAAATATACATGATTGAAGAGAGCAAGTTACAATAGGTCCAGTGATGGTCCGGACCTGCCACAGAAAACAATCCTGTGTTTTCAGTTTGTTGATACCAGACTGAGATTAGATATTCCCCCTGATTTGGGAAAGAACATGGCAATAGTCACACTGACTGGTATTAAGCCAGACTCCCTACAGGCAATGGAGAGTGCTGGAGGCTTCTAGAAAAGCAATTCACAACACCTGAATCCAGAGCCTGCCTTTCCTAAGTTCCTCGCACCTCCATGGACTACAGTTACTCAGGCAACCTGAACATCACCCACAACTAAATGCTGAAATGCTTGTAGTTAACTGCCAGTGCAATCACTCCACCTGCCTGGAGGTTTAACTGAAACAAATTCTGTTTGCAGTGCTCCCATGGGCAACATTTCTTTGCTTACAGACACACTTGAAAAGGCTGTTGCCATAAGGTGGAGGAAGTGCTATTGTCCTCCCAGGGCTGACGGAGCCTGTGAAGATGCAGCTGTAAAAGAATTCCTTTCCCCTGTTTTTGCTCTTTCCACACCAGCCCCTCATCTCTCCAGTACTGGCCCTCCAGGATTCTTCCCAGGCTGCTGTGCTTATCCCACCTGCTTTCTTGCTGCCTCCCATAACTGCTCCCTCCTCTGAGAAAACCTGCTGTTGCCCTGGCCCCTCTAATCTCCTTTGCAGGAGAAAGTGGCTGCTCCTGCTCGCAGGCCTCTGTCTTCTCCTCAGCCTACTCTCCATCACTGCAGAAGCATTTTGCCGCCTCCTCCTCCACCTCCGCAACAGAGCTGCTCGCATTTGCCTCTTCATTTCTCTACTGGGTATGTGCACACACAAATCCTAGGAAATCAAAACATCCCTGAGGGGCAATTGAGGCTCAAGCAAACCCCAGAGAAGCCTGTATAAAAGATGCAATGACAAGTCCAGCCTGTTCTTGTGAAAAGTCTTGGAAGCTACTGCCCAATCTCAGAAACGTTCAACTCCACAACTACCTTTTCAGGATTCAGGAGTGCTCCTAGCCACAAAGCCACAGACATACCTCAAATCTCTTGCAGATGATGTGGAGATGATTTGCTCCAGTGAGGGCAAATACAGAGATTTATGTCATTTGACAAAATTAACCAATTCTTTTAGATTTATAAAATGCTGGTGAAAGAATATAAGCAGTGGGGAGTAAAAAAAAAAAAAAAACAAAAAACAAAAAAACCTAGAGTCCTGGACTTATTTAGGTCCAGGTGAATAACTGTGCTCAGTTAATAAGCGGAAGATAATTGCTTGCTGTTCCCAGGCTGTCTCAGAAACAAACCAGCCTTTCTCCCAGCTTTAGTACTTGGGAACATCAGAATTTTCTTACACAGTGCCATCTGAGATAGAGAGTGAGTAGAGCCTTATGCCTCTAGATTGCTCAGTTAACCCCCTCAAAACTTAAATGCAATTATAAGAACCTGAATGCAGGCTCCCTGATTTACTCTGCTGAACAGCCTTCTTGATCTGCGCTGGTGGGACCAGAGGGAGGGATGCTAGCAAGCCCTCTAGTGTCCACCTACTGCATGCTTCTACAAAACACACCGACATCCAGGAACGCATGAAAACTAAAACATTTTCAGCAATAAACTATCCCTCCAAATTCATGGTACCAAACCACATCTTTGAAAGAATCAATTTTATAATCAGTGTTAGTCTTGAAAATAAAAAGGCCAGCAAGTACAGAGGGCTATTCCTCAGTAAGAACATCTAACATAGTATCTTCCTCATCACACATTTTGGGTAAACAAAGAGATAAGAGCAAATTACTGAAGGAGACTTTGCAGGCCAGCAGCCAACCCAGAAATGAGCACTGTAGAGCCTTCCAGTTTCCCAGTGAAGTATTTTATTCTGCAGGGCCACAGCTCCTTTGTGCCTGTGGCACCAGGCATGCTTGCCCAGAGTCTTCCTTGTAGATTTGTATCTCCTGGGCACTGGAGATTACAGAGAGGTCTAAAGGCCTGTCACTAAACACAAACTCCCTTGAGATGTGAGGCATCATGAAACAACATCCACCAGCTAACAGTAGCATCCCAGATTAAATTAATTCACTTCAGATGAACCTGCTGCTTTTCAAACAACAGTACACCTTTCCATCTCTAGGAGGGAACTCAATGAACACCGACCTGAGTCAGCAAGGGTCCCAACGTGCATATCAGGAGGCTGCTGAGCTTCAGTGCTAGCCATGGATGACAGAGCAGTCATTGGGAGTTCTGTGGATGGCAACTGGTCTCATTTCTGTCTTACTAGAGAGAAAAGGTGAAACAGAACCCAACGGAGCTTCTGGGCAGCTCAACAGCTGCCATTTAAGTCTCTGTTCCAGTCACATCAGGAGACTAAGACACAAGGACCTTGAGCCAAGAGGAAAAAGTCTCCTCTCCAAAGCTCTGTTGCCCTGTACTGACTTCTTCCTTCTTCCCCTGTTGTACTATTACAATTTGCACTGGAATTGTAAAATTACAGTAGGGGAACGATGAATCCTGCTCTCTCATCCAGAGGCAGTTAAAACCCAAAGATTTCTCTTGTTTCTTATTCACTCTGAGGCCTTTTTACACTGCTTTGGCACAGCACGAGGCTGCCAAGTGGATGCAAACCTCCCCCCCCAACCCCTTTCACTTCCAGGACAGCATAAAGTATAACTAGACCCAAAAAAAATTGTGTTTGCAGTTATTCGCCACTGCACATCATTGCTGCAAGGGAACCTACACTGCCATTGAAGTGTGTAAACTTTTGCTTAAAATTAAATTTCAGCAAAAATTCAGGGGAGAAAACAGCTCTGATGTGTTTTGAATGGAATTCTTCTTGTAAAAGGCTTTGGGATTTGGAAGACATTTACTCTTTTAATCCATTATATCAAAATCATTGACAAAATCACAATGAAACATTTTGTTCC
Organism: Fratercula arctica; assembly: GCA_947846985.1. NCBI lineage: Eukaryota > Metazoa > Chordata > Aves > Charadriiformes > Alcidae > Fratercula > Fratercula arctica. The sequence goes on from CANTUZ010000006.1 coordinate 38,516,033, forward strand.
TTCCTAAAAACAAAAACCAAAGAGGGGAAAAAAAAAAAAAAATCTCTCACAGAGAATTAAAAAGCATTCAGGTTTCATTCCAACGAGCTGGGCGTCAGGACCTCAGCATTCTTTGAGAAAAGAGATTATTGTCTCCAGCCAGCTCTGGTGTAAGCCTGTAAAATCCTCTGCCAATCTTTTAGATGAATTACCAGCCAACTAATTCCTTTTCATCACCAGTTCATCGAACACTACCTGCATGGACTAGGAGCTGGAAATTTTATGTATACGGACAGAGCTGTTTTACTAGAATATCTCCCTAGTGACTTACTGTTTTAACTCAGCCTTTGAATAGCGTGCACAAAAACCCTGACATCTTTCTCAGCTCATGACAACAACATCCTTCACCTTCTGACCCCTGACACATTTCCACACATCCTAGGATTTTTCTTTCGTTATTGATTAGAGAAGGCAATGCCATACAGCTCTGCAACGAAGAGATGCCCTCACATATATTTACTCAGATCAGAGATCTCTGCCAAACCTCCCAACTGCCAGCCAAGAATGGAAAGTGCCCAGCTCTACACCCAAGGAGAGATGGAGAGAAGCCAGACTGCCAGCTCCTGAGCACCAGCCAAGAGGAAAAGCACTATTAAATAGGTGAAGCCCAGTACATAGGTATTGGCCGCACGGTGCGCATCGGAGGAGCTCACAGGCCGGGTTACGAAGCAGGCAGATGCACACATCAGTGGCTGATTAGACATGGGGCTCTGCATCTGGTCCCATGAAAATTCATCCTAATTTGGATGAAATCCGTAAGCTAAGCTTTTCTGGCAGGTCTCCCTGCAAAATAGTTTGACTTCAATAGAAAACACCATGGAGAAAAACATGGCTTTTCAGCACACCGGTTTTTCTCTCATAGACTCAGTAATTTCCCGCAAACCGTGATAGTCAACACTCATAACATAGTCAAGAGAAACTGTTTCTATCATCTGTTATTTAACCATGGAACTACCTCAGACCATTTGTTTATGCTGCTGAATCACTCTTCTGGATGAAAAGGTTACTTAGCTGCAACATTACAGTGGTTACCTCTGGATGGAGGAACATCAACACAAAAGTAGCGAGCTGCTGATGCCAGACCAAGATCAGGCTTTGGTTCCAAAACTACATCAAGGTTTATGTTAAAACTCCCATCCAATTAGCCCCCACAACTCAGGAAAAAAGTTTTCTGTTCACAATTAATATTGGTCTTGTGGAGCCCAGTGGTCACAGCCAAGAACAAAGGGCCTCATTTGGCCAGGGGCTACATATGTACATTTCCGATTAGAGAATTGTAAAATCCAAGCAGACACACCACTCCTCATTGATAGAGGAGGAACTGAAACACAAAGATACAGAGACTGACTTGGGTCCATACAGTAAATGGGTGACGTTCTGAGGTTTCAGACCTCACATTTTGTGTGAGGTAGCATTGAGTGCTGCTATAAAACCGTGTAACATCAGACCCAGGAACGGAACATATTTCTCTTCCATACGCCAATCAGACTGGCAACAGTAACAGATTCCCACCTGTAGTTTTCAGGAGAACCCATCAGCTTGTCAAAAACCAGACCCGAGATCGGTATCTTTTTAGGACCTCATTTTTTATGATACAAAAGGAAAGGGCAAGACATATGCAATACATAAGGACTGGGATGCATTCTGAGTTAACATGCCCATGGGACACCAAACCAGAGAAATAAGTGTCATCTTCAGACAGAAGATTAATAAACCCAGCAGAATTAATGAAAATATTCAAAAGAAGACTCCACAATGATAAAAAGCATTATTCTCTTTATTTCAATACCACAATGCTTTCAGCTCAATGACGCTGTGTAGTAGTGAATTCTGTAAACATACTCTGCGCTACAGAAAACCAGCACTTTTTCCATTTCAGGAAATGATTCCTCAATTCCTGTGTCTGGGGGTGTAATGAACTGCAATCTAGAGGGCTGCCGGAAAAAAAAAGTGTTCACCCGCACTGATGAAAGATGAGGTCTATCTACTAGAGGTGTGTTAAGAGCTTCACAGGTGGTCCGGAAAACAGAAAAAAGATTACACAAAACCAGCATAGATTGTTGTTTACAAGCACATCAAAATGGCAAGCACACGGGATGAAAAAGAAAAAGCTAAAGTTCAAAAGTGGCACAAGAGCCACAAATCTCCATGAATGAATTTAGATCAGACATGAGAGTAATATTTTGAATAGTCAAGTAGTAAAAAGCAGTGCCACTGTCACACGAGAATGCATTTGCAGGCTGGCATTGAAGCCATATGAACCGACAGCCTAGGTAAAGCGGGAGAAGAGACAACACAACCCCAAAGTCCCCTCTAGTCCTAGATCTTCAGGGGTAGTTACCTGTGCTTTACCTAATAGATCTCTCTTTGAAGCAGAGATCTTCTGTCCCTTGTGAAACAACGGTCACAGGAGAGAACCAAGATTAGCTGTTAACAGAACAGAGGTGATGACAGATGGGTGAGCACTTGTGCACACAACACGTGGTACACATACACACCACACACGTTATTCAAACATACTCCCTACATATTTCACCTGCAAGGATATTCTATACATAAAAGGGTCACGTATAAAAACTTCGACTTTTTCAGATAAATACAAAGCACAGCTGCAAATCTATGGAATTCCATTTTTATAAGAAAATGTGATTACAATATGATTATCCAGTTAAAAATTAGTCACGTCCAATAAAGAAACAAAAATCTTAATGTCTGCATAGGGAGGTAATGAGTTCCTTGCACAGTTACCACTCAGAGAATAAATGCAGAAGATGACTGCCAGTCTGAAGGATTATAAATTCTCAGCACCTTAAGACACTTTCTAGAAGTCCACAAATAGTTTCAAAGCAATTCAAGATTACCTGAATATGACAGATACTCATTTGGATTTTCATTATTTAACTTGAGCCTACATAGTACCACACACATACAAATCCACCAGATAACATCCATGACTCAAATTAAGTTTCTCAATCACTATAAAGCGTTATCCTTCTCCATCCTGCTGCTAAAATGCAACTTGCTTCCTTGAAAAAAACAACCCTTTTCTGAATACAGACAATTAAGTGCTAGTAGTACCAAATTCCGTTTCAGGGATCCATCAGGGAGAAATCTCATCCAGTGTGTACCAGAAAACACAGAAACAAAATCACATATACCTGAACACCCTGTGCACCTTCATTTCAAACCAGAAGACACGACTGAAGCCACGACAAGAATTGTGCCCAGGCGACAGAGCCTGTATCTATTGACTCACCGCTCTCGTTGTGAGAAACCGCAGGTAAACCCAGAAAGGTCTATTACAGCTTTTCCATCTTGAAGTCATATTTTTAATTCGTTTGCTCCTAAATACTTTTGAAACTTCCCAGTACTAGACAGTATTAACACAGGAGAGCTAGAGCCCAACAGCACCAAAGACTCAGTTCGACTAACCACATTTACTGCAAATGAAGTCCACAGGTGTATTTATTGCCAGCTGACAACAATTTCAAAATCAGGAACTGGTGTGAGAGAGTGATGGAAAAGGTACACATTACCATAAAACGTACCAGGAAGAGATAAAAGAGATAAAAGATTTGCCAATGCTTTTCTCTAAAACATTGATGCATTACACAGCAGACTGAGTAACTTTGGTCATCCATCTGAAAAACAGGTTAATGTCAGATGGAATATTCTCTGAGATGGGTTCCCGCGGTGTTTATGTTAGGGGAAGATTGTAAAAGAACCTGCCTTATTTGTCCTAAAAAGCAAAGGAAAAGACAATATGTGACAACGCTCTGCAAAGACATCAAGACTAAACCCTACAGAGGGAGAAGTGTCTAAACTAAACCAAGATGTTGGCACAAGGACAAAAGGGATTATACCTGCTATGAATACATTCAGACTGGAAGCTAGAAAGTGTCTAGCCCTCAGAGCTCAGAGTATGGCGTAGCCTCACAGTGGGAATAACATAAGGAAAATAACCTAATTAGTTTTAAGAGGGAGATTGAAAAGTTTAAGAATGTCTCAACAGCAGGGGACTGGATTTGGGAAGTGCCTTTTAGTCCTGCGTTCAAGGAGGACGACTGATCAGAGAACAACCAGAACCTGTATCTGCATAAACTTCCAGTCAGAAGCAGCCTTGTAAATTAGTCTCATCAGGTTTAACTAATCAGACCTTTAGCTCACAATCATCAGAGATTCATGCAGGCACTGGATAGCTGTGTGTGCCTGACTACAGGTTAGTATGTGCATTTATTGAGCGAGCCTCTATTTTGCCACTGATATACTAACCATTCTCATGGGGGATAAGAAGCAGCGCAGCAGCAATATGGCAGAATAACTGAAGAGGATTTGGGGTGGGTCCGGACACCCGTGCAGGTGTTCACATGAAAAGTAACACACGCTGTAGTCAGTCCAGTATAAAAGTTGAATTAAACTATTTGTAAACTTTATTATTTTTCTTCTGTGTACCATGTCTTCTGAGAGCCAGTTCACAATGGTCCAAACACAATTTTAAAGTCATTTCTACATAAAAGTGAAAAATCCAAGTTTGTCAGGGTTTTTTTTGGCGGCTTTTGTTTTGTTTTTTAATCTGAAGGATTAGCTTCATCACTGTCACTTAAACAAGAAAAACCATTGAAATTACAGAAGACATTATAGGTTCAAAGAACACATGGGAATTAACACACCACAGTACATCTGTGGTCTCAAAACTTCGGAAAAGAGCCGCTGTAACACTCAAAGTGAAATCCAATCTCCACTGAAGCAATACTGTAGTCTTGATAAGCATTTCATCCCTGCACTTTGTTTCCAGTTAAAGAAGTGCATCATTAACTACAAAAAGCAGTAGGAGCTCCGAGAGAGGCTCCCTCAGACGAACAGGAAAGGAATTAGCAGATGACTGTTACTTGGTTTTGTTTTACACTATACATCAATGTGTAATTGTTACCACAACTTGAAACTCTTCAATCACCCTGTGTGACATACATGGACAGTTTTGCAAAACTAGCTATTTCTTCCTTTCTTATACCATTTTGTCTTTCCTTGACAGAAAGTCACCCAAAATTATCTCCCCAAACCTACAAGGCTCTCTGATTTGGTGGTACCATCTTCCACTCCCCAGCACAGAAACCACGGTACCGTGAGTTGACATGAATTCCTTGAGCTCAGAATACAAAGCATTGCCAAAACCCAAATCAAAATGATACCAGCTGTGCGGAAGAAACAATGGAGCGACCATGGGTTTTCTCCATACCTGCTTTTCACTCCACGAATCTGCCCGTACTCCTCCCACCACTTCTCCAAGACAAATAACATGCCTGAGCATGCAGAGCTCTGCCAAGAGGAAGCAGAGAGCGAGCCACCAGCATTGTGCCAGGTGAAGGACCCTGTCCGGGAGCAGCTGTGAGCCAGCAACACTTCTCCCCACACCCACATCCACACAAAGTGGGAAGGAAACTTTGCCTGCTCATTGTCCCTCCCTAGACATGCTTCTAGATGCTCAACTCTCCTCTCTCTGTGGCTGCCCTCTGTCCCCTGACAGCCGAGCTAGGGGGTGACCCAGGGGCAGCCTGGCACCCCCTGCACAGGGGATCCCCTCCCTTCAGCCACCAAGGCCTCCCCACTGCAGCCTCCTCTGCACCTGCTTCCACCCTACCTAGGGCCAGCCAGGCACCTCCCCAGCCTGCCTGGAGACGCCCGGAGAGGGGCCATGTGGACGGGATGAAAGGTGCAGGGCAGCCCCGGCCCCCAGCAGGAAGGAGACACAAAACCACCCCCCTCCCCGCCACCATTTCCCCCCCACAGGCGGGTGCGGGCGCGCGCTGATGACGTCGCCGGGGCCGCTCGCCTCCCCCAATGGCTGGGCCCGGCGCTCCCGCGCCTCCGAGGCAGCCCCAAGATGGCCGCTGTCTCGGGCTGCCCCAGGCCGAGGCCGCGGCGTCCGGAGGGGCTTCCGGGGCTGGGCGGGTTCTCTGAGGCCCTGGCGCCTCGCAGGGAGTTGCTCCGGGCCCCGAGGGCTCCTCCAGCCCGTCCTGGGGTTGTCTGCTTTGCCACCCGGCTCTGCAGAGGCTGTCCGGCCGCCTGCCCGGGCCTGAGCCTCTCCTGACAGGTGCCAGCAGCCTCGGGGCTGCGGCCTGTCCCGCCTTTGCCCGCCTTCTCCTGGCCCTTCCACGGTGTGTTACCGACCTGCTGGGCCCCAGGGTGGCGGTCCTGGCCTGGGATGTGTGCCTGGGGTGGGGGAGCCACCCGTGCCACCACACCGTGGGAAGCACCCCGAGGCAACCCAGTACAGGGCAAAGGGACTAAACCAAACCAAGGAGGGCTGCGCTGGGCCTTGCTGCTCCTTGGAAGTGTTTCATAGAGCTTGTGTTTCATCTTAGCCAAGAGATGCCCCCCCCCCCCAACTCTATGCAGGAGAGAGGTTGGCACATGGAGAACGGGTTATCAGAGCCATGATCAAATATACTGTGCAGAGCTGGGGTTTAGGAAAGCCAAAGGGTGACTCAAGGCTGGGTGCAGTGTGGATTTGGAGCACGAGCCCTTTTAAAAATATCTCTGTTGGAAAACGCATAATCAAGGTGGGAGATGGCAGTGACATAATTTGGCATAGTTGCCAGTTCACCTTGGGCAGCAGCCTAGGGAAATATGCCAGTAATAAAAGAATGGAAGGCAACTGGCCCTCTTGGTTTGTATTGTCCCTGAGCCTTGCTAATGGGGTAACAGCACTGAGCATCCTCCAGGGGAGAAATGAAAGACCATCCCATATGCCAGCCTGGCCTGCCTTCGGCCCAGCCTCACCCTCCGCTGGCTGCAGGTTGTGTCCGCGGGCAGGTCGGGTTACCTCCCTGAATAGCCCTCACCATGGCAGGAGGCAGGATCCTGACTGAACAACTGCCTGCTATTAGCTTTATTCCCACCATACCCTACGCTATTCAAAGACAGACCCTCAGCAGAGTCGTTTTTATTATTTTTTTTCTGGGAAAAACTCAAGCTTATCCATGGATTTTAATTGCTGTGGAAATTTAATGTGAATTAGAGGTGACTATATGCCAACAATCTCTGTCTTTCACACACCTGCACATGGCTTTTGCAACATTTACCCTGCAAATCTTATACCATTGTCAACAGCGTTTATATCCTGAGACCTCCTTGAAGCCTGGGGCTTGTCAGAAAACTAGTTCCCAATATAGTGAGACGTTTGCAGGAGCTTCTCATTGCAAACTGTATTGTTCTGAAATCTGCACTTTCTTCCTCAGAACCGTCCACAGAAGTGGACATATTTGCTCTACACACTTGTTCATATTTGCTTCTACACACCCTTGGGAAGCTGTGGGAAACCCACTCCCTCAGCCAAGCATGTTGGACGAACTTGTTTCTTCCTGCTGGATTTTACAACTGCAAACAAAGCTTGAAAAGAGAACAAAATAAAGCACAAAAAAAGACCCTCACCAGCAACATCAGCAGCCCTGCTCTGAACATGTGGGATGCTTCCCTGGATCACTGCTCATTTCCTGGGGTGAAACTCAGACACACCAGTTCAGTGCTGTCCTGAAGTGTGTGGAGGCTTTTTTTTTCCCTCTCTCTCCTTCTTTACTTTTCCCTCCTTCCTTGTGTTGATTTGTGGGGCCAGAATGACTTTGATTTCAGCAAGTTTGCTGTTTATTCACGTCACAAGTTTGACAGCTTTACACCAAATCAGATTGCTGGGTTTCAGGAGAGCTCTGAGGCGTCACTGGGAGCTCCTTTAGATTAAACTCGCCTCCCCGGTCTCCCCCCTCTCCCCCTCCTTCAGAGCCATTTAAACCTCGCTGGGGCTTTAACAGAAACGTGCTCCCAAGACCTGCATTTCATTCTGCCACTAACATGGTAAGTGCTCTATGCATTTCTCTCGACCTGGAGGCAGAAAAGGAGAAGCTGGTCTCTTTGCCTTGGGGGCTTGCAGTAGGTTTTGTGCCCTCTTTAAGATGGGAAGGAAGAGGGCTCTCCTCTACCTGCAGGAGCAGTCTCTGCTCCTGTGCCTTCCCGTGGGCAAGCAGATTCCCTGCTTGAGGCTCCAAGCCCTGCAGAGATTCAGAGCTGCTGCAGATGGGGCTTATTTGGAGGAGGGAAAAGGGGTGAATCCAGAGACAACCCCAGGCTTTGCTGCTGTGCAGTCTGGGACTCCTGCGGAACTGCAGGGGCAGAAGAGAGTGCGAGCTGCCTGGAGGTGACTCTGCTGGCTTTGTGCAGCTTTAAAGTTGAATCAAGCCCCCAAAGTGGGAGGAAGGGACTGGCCAAGGACAGCCTGGGTCCTCCCTTCACCTTAAACCCACTCAGGACCCTAGTATTTCCTAAGGGCTTGCAGGAAACTCAGCCGCCTTCCTGGCATACCTCTGCTCGGAGCCCCTCTGCTCCGGGGGGGCTGCGCTCCCCAGCAGAGGTAGCCGGGCGGTGCGGTGCCACCGGGCGGGTTGAGGTGGGGAGCGGACCCCCGGGTCAGGGCTGGGTGCTCTCTCGGGGGCAGACGGAGGGGCTGCGGGACTCCCCTGCGACAGGTACCTGAGCACACCCCGGGCGGGACGGGGCGGGAGGGGAGCGCTTCCCCGCGGAGCAGGGACCAGCCGCAGCGCTGGGATGCGGCGGGACCGGAGCAGAGCTGACACCGCAGCCCGGGGGCCGGGAGGGGAGGAAGGGGACAGGGGGGGCCGACACACCATCCGCCGAGCGCCCCATCGCCACGGCCGCTTCCCTCCGCAGAGCACTGGCCGGCCGTGCCCGGAGCCGGACTTCGCCGGGGTCCCGGGCTGCGCCTGCCCCTGGTCCGCCCCCGCCGGGGTTTCCAAGGAGACTTGGGCTGCCGTCTGCGCCGCGGAGCCGCCGCTGCACGGCCAGGGCCGGCGGGAGCCTCGGCCGACGGGTAAGTGCTCTCCCACCGCCGCCACCGACAGGGGACCGGGGATTACCCGGCCGCGGTCCCGCAGCCGGGCTGGGCGAGGAATCGGGAGCGGGCTAACCCCTGGGGTCTGCTCCCCCCCAGGCCAGTTCTGCAGCCCGCAGCTCGGTGGCCAGGACGCGGCGTGGCAGGGAGACCAGCTGTCCTCCCAGCTCTACAGAAACAAGCAGGTAAAGGCGCAGCGCATCCCCCCAGCAACCTCAGTTTCTTCCCCCAAGGTTCCCGAACTTTGTATCACGTATTGCACCTTCTAGGTTGGTTTATGGCACGTCTCCCTCTCACTGGCTCAGATGTGGGAAATGGTGTCAAACCACTTTCTTTGGATGGTTTTTCTTCCTTGCTTGAGGTATTTGTCTCCCCTGTGTTGTCCGGTGAAGCTGGAACAACTGTTGTGGGGTTCCCTATTCATCTCTCCCTCTTACTGCATATTGCACCAGCTGCCTTGGTGCTAGAGAAGACCAGGGGCATGACCAGGGAGTCCCTCAGGTTCTGATGATGCAGAGCTCCATGCTGTTGACTAAAAATACATAGTGTGTGTCCTCCTGAGTCCACCAGGATTAACTTCATGAGAAATGAGCCCACCAGAATAACCTACTTACATAGAGAATTAACCATTTTGACCAACAAGCATTTCCTTGTTACTTTATTTCCTCTTCTTTCTGCTTTTATAAATCCCATAAAGGGGCAGGAGAAACTCTGAACAGTCCTTGATGAAGGAACTCCAGAGAGATCACTCTGATAAAATCCTTGGAGTGTTATTTTGACACAATGAAGTCAATGGAAACATTTACTAACTTAAAGGTGTCTGGAATCAAACCCTAGTTCCAGACATCGGTGTACTTCTTTGTTTGGCTCTACCTCAGTCATTTAAACCAGTGGTTTTCAGCCTGTGGTCACCAGATGCCCTGGGTCATCAGCAGAAGATCCTTTGTCCTCCCTAAAGGAGTTTCCGGAGCTGTGATCAAGAGGCAAACGTCTCTGCAAATACCCATGCTTCCCATGGAAAAGTATTAGATGTCTGCAAATCAAGCCATACCTGTTCAGCTCTTGGGATAAGGACTTAGCTCTGTACATGCACTGGGGCTGGCACAGTAGGGGCCAGGACTGGGGATCACTGAGTACTACTGTACCTTAAAGAATGGCAGCTGCATCTTCCTTTTGCACTCTACCCCCATAAATTGTTAGTCTGCAGCTCCTCCTCCTTTTCCCCACCAGCCAACTATAAATGGGAATGGGATGGGTGCAAAAGGATACTTACTGCCACTCAGGAGGAGACCTGGCAGCTGCTGTCATGCCCATGACGGTTTCTGGCTGTTCAAAGGGTTACCTGTATTTTGTTTCTGTTATTATGCCATGCTTAAATATTTTTTTCAGAGTAATCTTCTCAAACACTTGCTAAAGAATAAAGGAAGTCAAAAGTGAAAACTAAACAGTCATGCCACAGATTTACAGGGACAAGAGGCTGGAGAGGGTGGGTTGAGTTCACAAAGCAAACACCCAGATCATCAAATCCAAGCAGCGTGTACCATAGGATGATTGCTATTAAGTTACAGAGTCAACATCTATTCATCAATATCTCTATTCCACAGCTTCAAGATACTTTGCTTCAGAAGGAAGAGGAACTTGCTAGGTTACACGAAGAAAATAATAACCTCCGACAGTACCTGAATTCTGCCCTGATTAAGTGTTTAGAAGAAAAAGCCAAGGTATTGTGTTCAAACCTGTTGTACAGAGGTGTGCAGAAAAAATGGGTTGAATAGGTACATGCCACTAAAATATGTGGAAAGTCTACGAGAGCAGACAACCTTCAGTGTGAGATCTATCTAACTTCACAGAGCTGCCAAATTGCTGGTCATGGGTCTAAGGTGACAGTTTCCCCCAGGAATGACATCCTGTCAGGTTCCGACTGTGGAGACAGTGTAGCCTATGGCATAATTTTTATATGGAAGTTAAGTTTATAAGCAAAGTAAAATTATTCCATCTAAAGCTTTTTTTCAGTGAAAAGCTCAAATTTGAACATATATTTCTTCAATGTGTCTCTTTTCCCAATTATACCTTTTGATAAGGATTAAATTTTCCTTTTTTATGTTTTGAGTGCTTTCTGGTTTGTGTTTTGTCATCTTCCAATGGTATGTTTTATTCATTTACAGTAGAATATTGATGTTCTAATTTTTTTTCAAATTTATTCATTAAAAATTTGTGTGTTATTTTTAAAGGTGAAATATAAATTAAAGAGTTCAGGCTTGATGAAACATGCTGTTAAACTAAACGCGAAGGGTTTTTTTTAAATTGTTTTGATTCCCTGTCTCTATTCCAAAAGAAAGTAAAGATATGTGTTTCTTGTCAACTTAAAGATATTTTTTACTATTCTGGACTTGCCCATGAAATGAAACTATTAATTATTTGCTCGGCTCTGTGGGTTGGGCATGAGGTAAAAAGGCCTGTAAAAAACAGCAGACTTGCCACACCATCAACTCGTAATAGGATGTAAAAGGCATGTCCCCCCTTCCCATGCCAAGACCTGTCTCCTGACAGTAGAAGATCTCCTTCCTTGGGCACAGCAGGGAGACATGGCCACCCATCTGTGTCACATGGAGGAGAGTCTGGTGTGAAACTGCCACGGGAGGTGGGCTGAGCAGTGAATTCATGACATGGTAGGGAGCTTCCTTGTTATTCCCGCCTTTCTTTGAGCATCCCTGGATGCCTGAAGGGCCCTTGTCCTGGGATAATGGCAACTGAGGTGGACTAATGAGCTCAAAGCCGCCCAGTCTGCTGCTCTGAGGACTCCCTGGCCAGGATCTCACCTGCCCCAGTATGACTCACCTGTGCATCCTCCTGCTTTGTCAGGCTGCCACATTCCCCCCCATGTCCCACTCACCTGCCAAATGATGCTGGCAGCCACAGCACAGAGGAGCGCCGTACAGCTAGGAGGGAGCTCTCATTTCACACCATGCTGAGTGAGAATGTGGTCAAAGCACGGGCCTTATTGACATGGTCAAATTCTTCTCTTTCAGGGACTGGGTTGTTGTGGAGACTGTAAAGACATAAAATAGTCACATCCATATGTTTAAGCACATGGTGGAAGAAAAAGTATCTTTTATAACGACAGTAGTAACCATCTTGCCCATCTACGATTTGAGATCAGAAACGTGTTGCTTCCAGGTAACTAGAAATTCAGATTTTAATCTTGTCTCTCCACCTCTTTCTTTTTCTTTTTTTTTTTTTTAATAGAAACTGCTATCCTGCCATGGCCAAAAAACCTGTGCTATTCTCAAAAGCACCAAGAGGAGATTAAAAGAGGACCCCTGCTTTGTTCCTCAAGAAACTCCTCACACTTCCAAAGCTAGAAGGAACCTCTTTAATGAATTCACTGCCTGTGAAGAGCAAGCCAGCCCTGGTGTGGACAGCTGGGTCTTGAAGACTTTGGGATTAAAAGATGTCAACACCATTGATGAAACTTCAGCTAACTACAGTGCCCTGTCCTCAGACCTTGGAAAAAACACATACTGCCTGAGCCCTGGTGAAGCAATAGACTATGACCAGTGTGAAGGAGCAGCAGCAGCGTATAGCTGCAGCCACATGCCTCCAACTAACAGCAGTACCCATCCATGCAGCGAGGACTCTCCCTTCCTTCCTCAGATTTCTTCAGCACCATGTGTTTCCTCATCAATGCCAAGCATTTCCTCCCTCCCAGCCTATGGTTTGCCCTATTTGACTGGCAATTTGTCACCCAACAAAACAGAAGTGGCCTTCACAACATCCCTAAGCCCTCACCGCAACGTGAGAACGCACACCTTTCACCAAGGACAAGCCTTCGTGCGCAGGGATGATGATGGAGGATGGAGATTCACCTGGGTGCCCAAGCAGGCTGAATAACGCGCACCTACATCAAGGGTCAGCCATAGGGGATGTAGGAGACAGATATTTCATCTTGTGCTTGAGACAGGTTCAGACATCAAAAATGAGCCCTTCTGTGCTCTGTGAAATGCTACTCTGTCACTTACCCACTCCTCATTCTCTCCCAGATTTTCAAAGGTGCGGCTCCAGATTGCACTCGGACCATTATCTGCTCCGGGCCAGATGTACACGTTGGATCCGCTTCTCTTGTGCCTGTGTCGAGATATCTGCTTTCACTTCATAGTTTTTCTATCGTCAGCTAGTCCTTGTTAACTAGTAGTTTCCAAGCTGGAGTGTTTTCAGCTTTGATGATCACTCCCACATGCACCAAGCTGGAAAGCATTTGGGAAATACAGTTTGGAAATATCACCTCTCTCACAGATATCCACAAATGACAAAGGAGACATAGGTTGAAGGCTGAGAATCAGCAGTGTCCAAGTGATTTGTGTCTCTCTGCTACACAGATTGCCTTGGATTAAGGCAACCATGGGTATTTGTTAGTGTGCTACTCTAGGCTGACCTACCTGCAATCACATGGTGCTGTCATATTCTGCCTCAAAATAAACAGGATTTGCTTAAGTAGCCTGGAGGCTACTTAATTACAAGTGATTCAGCAAGTTCAAGGGGATTTTCTTCTGCTGTGATTAAGAGACTAATGTGTTTACTACGTTGTGTTTTAAAGGTATTTTATCTATCAGATAAAATGAATTTGAAAAGTTTGAGCCCTGCAACAGGAACTAGAATTGGAGATGCTGAATGACACTGCCATCACCAAACAAGGCCCTGGCCGAGTGGATTAGTGGCAGAAATTTTCTCATCTGCGGGTAATGTACACTCAGAGCACTTCTTTCTTCTGCAAAGGAGGCATTCCCCTTGCCTGCAGCATCCCACTAGTCTTTTGATGGATTTTCTTCCATGTTTACCTGCCTGATGTTGGAAGCCTTTGTAAAAAGGAGCCACTTCTGGCTCCATAAGCCATTTCTGTGGCTTCAATGGGGCTTTTTAGCAAGATCAAGAGCTGCACTTGTAAAATTGGAGATTTTATTTCTAAGGAACAACTTCTTGACCTCTTGTCTCCTGATGTCTTAGAGCACCCAGTTTTACCTGCAATCAACATCATCCCAGAATCAGGGCTGCTTCCTCTTTCTTCTGCAACCCCATCCTTCCCATGCGAAATGTTTCTCCAGGTCTGGGGACGCATTATCACTTAGGGGGTTAAAGTGAGTTTTTGGGAACTACAGCCTTCAGCATCAGCTTTTGCCTCTCCATGTCTCTGTCAGGCAGTGGTGAGCTGAAGCTATCACTACCTTGAGAATGCTTTAAAAATCTCTGGAAAGAAGGTGCTCTAACACTGCACAGGACTTTTAGTAACACTACTAATGACATGAAGTCAACTGACATGAAGTAAGCTCACCAGTAATGTTTTGTGTTACCTTTGTTTTCTGATTTACAGTAGTTTAATGCCTAAGTTTAGGAAATAGAGTGATTTGGTTATTCAGAATGGTCCCAGTGACATTAAGGAAGTACTTAAATAAAAATAGCCATAATTGAGGACTTCCTGCCCATGGCTTATTTTCCTGTAGAAAACTGGATATTCCTTTATTTTTAGAGGATAAAAATATCTCCTAAATAACCTCTTATGCCTTAGCATTGCAGTATTTGAGATTCTCCATCAGGAGCAGTAGTGATTTCCCAAAAGATTTTTAAGTAAACATCTGGGTAGTTACTTTAAAGTCAGTGATGTGGCAGACTTCCAGAACAGGGAATCTGAAAAAAAATCAATTGTAGACATTCTTGCGCTGCATTTTAAAAAAAAAAAGACACCACCCAAACAAACAACCCACATGGAATAACTAGAAGTATTTGTTTGGGGGTTTTGTTGTAGTCAGTAAAAACGCGGCCAGCTGATGAAGACAGGTCAGACGACCACGATTTCTGTAGCACTTTTCTGCTTTTCAACAAAAGAAGAAAAATCCTGTCCTACAAGCAACTCGTTTCTTTTCTATTAATCTCCTGTTGCCCTATTGTGTAAGGTAGCACTGAAGAAAATACTCCTGTCACTGGAGGTTTTATTCATGCCTGACCTTAACATGAGTATGTGATGGGAGATCCTGGTATGTGTGGTGAGGGGGGTGGAGAGCACGCAGAGAACAGACAGTGTGGCCAGAGGATTACAACAAATGCAGCTGTTGATGCCACATCTTTCAAAGCAGCTGTAAAACATAAGTAGGGAAAGATCTGTTTTCTAATACTATGGAATGCTTTTACTTATGTATTTCCATGCTAGGGAATCAGCAGCAGTAATAAGTGTATTTGTCCTGTTAGCAAATATTAAATCAGGGTGGTTTGGTTTTGTTTTTTTTTACTCTAAAGAGAGAAAAAGCTTTCCACTTGTTTGACATTTCCTTTCCACTTTTTTGTGTCACTGCACATGAGAACTTCTCCCACAGAGCACCAGAACAAAAATGTCAGATCTTTGGTACAACCTCAAAGTAGGGTTTCAGTAGGAACAAGCTGATGCTTGAACTTTTTCCAGCCTTTTGTAAAGGGGTGACTGGCCCCTTGCCTCACAGCAAATAAATTATAGATGTAAGTGAATAGCTCAATGAATAATTTACCTGATTGAGACCCCTTTTCCTGTGGGTTCCTCAATTTTACTCAGCATGAAAATGTTGAGTCCTGTGGCAGGGATTTCTGTCTGAGCATGGCTTACTGGAGCTCATTTGGGCAGAGGGCCCCATGGTGCTGCTCCTGTCAGCTGATGGGTGCTCCTGACCTGCACATACAAGCTTAAAACTCTGGTTTAGAGAACTGCTTGAGCAAAGGTCTCTCTGTTCATAATGCTGCTGATCACTGTAGTGTAAATAACCATTTTGTATTAACATTTGTTTTATTTTTTTATTTGAAGATTGTTTGCTTTATTACATGAATGTAACGTGCAGCTGCACACTTTAAAGCAATCGATGTTTTTAGAAAGGTATTCTAATAGAAATGGAACTTAATTTAACACACTTAATATGTTGAAGGTCATGATTTTTGTGATTGAAAAAGGCCATGATTATATGTAAATGTCAATTATACCAGTGCCATTAAGTTATGTGTAATAAAACTTAACATCTAATTGATGCAATTCTTTCTGCCCACTTCAGCATCTATTAAACAATGTGGCTGTTGCTCACACTGCACAACACCGCACCTGGCACCTACACACCTCTCTGGAGGACTGAAAGTGATCTTCATTCCCCGCAAGCAAAAGCGGCTACACAAGGAGGTGCAATTTGTGATCATCATACAACAGAGGTAAAGATGTAACAGCCATAGGTACGCCCATTTCAGCCTGGGTTTGCACAGCATATTGCATTGATCTGTTATTGTTTTGACCCAAAAATAGATTCCATGCTACAAAATGACTAGACCATAGGGAAGTATTGTGCTTTTTTTTCCTGTTATTTTTGCAGCATCAGGCTCTCTCACTTAAACTCATACCTTCTTTCTTAGGTAGCTGAACATCCTGATCCAGGGCAACCTGATTCATCATAGTACCCTGGGTACTCCTGATGTTGACTCTGAAATGATGAATTGTAAAATGGCACTGAGATGTCATATAAAGAGGCTGAAGATGAGAGAGAAAAGCATAAGTAAATTAAAACTTCTGTTTGGTCAACTAGACACCAAAAGTAAAGCTGTGTTATTTATTAACTTCCCTTTCTGATCATGGGCAGGTTTATAAGTAACCATAAACTGGGACCAGAGAGATCTATTTTTTCCATTGGAATGTGATTTTGTTTATTGCTTATGAAAAGATACAAAGTGAGCCTTCCTTAATCTCTTTTGCCCTCCTGTAGAAGCCATAATAAGTCTACTAGATGATTCACAAATGCTCTGGCTTCTTGCCAGGTAGCTGACATCCCATCATAAAGAGAGAGCAGTCTATAAATAATTTGTGGAATGAGCTGTGATTCACCTAAAATGCCATCTCTCCAGTCATTCCTGTGCTTCATTAGTCATGCATCATTGAATTATTTCAAGGCTAAATATTTACATGCAGTGCAGACCAAGGAAATCAGTATAATAATGGTGCACAAACAACAGATTATAAAAATCAGTATGGGCATAAAGATCTGGGAGGTCTGAGCTCTCTATTCACACCCCCCACCCCGCCATTTATTAAAAAAATCCCACTCAAACTGTAGCTGTAATATTGGTACAGTTAGCTCAAACTCCCAACAACTGTCTCAGAAGCTTTTATTAGCCAAAGAACACTCTGTAAATATTTATTTACTAAACAATGTTGCCATGAATAATTTCTTTCACTACCACATTATTCCCTGTTAATGATCAGAGAAGAGGTCAGAAATCGGGAGTGTAGGAGACATACAACAATTTCAGGGGCACAAAATACGTCATTAGATGAGCTGTAATGCAGGCCAGGAATCCTAGCCTCCAGCTGTGCAGATTGAGGGTCTAGCAGCACACTTGAGAGCCCACACGTGCTGCCAGTGTCCCAGATGTGCCACCAAAGTTCCAGTGGTGCAGCTGCACACCCAGATGTGCAACTGAGGGGGTCTCGATTCTCACTCCTGTGGCTGAGGTCCCAAGCTTTCACAGCTGCGGGCTTCAGCCGTGGGTGTCGCATTCTGCAGCCGTGAGGTGTAGGAGCCAGCGGAGCGGACGGCAGACCAGCCGTGTCCCCTAAGCCCCCGCCGAGCACCGGCCCGCAGCCCCAGCGCCTCTGGCCAGGGTGCTGAAACGGCCGCGCCGCTCCCGCCGCCGCCGGGCCCCGGCTCCTCCGCGCCGTGGGGGTGCCGAGGTGCGAGAGCATCAGGGCGAGCAAGCAAATATTCCCCCGCTAGAGAGAGATCCCGCAATATCAGACCCAGACGCTGTGCAATCTACGCGAGCTAAGGTGGGAGGGACACCCCTATCTAGATACCAGCAGCTACCAGTGCTCAAAGGACCCTCTCACGCATGATGGCCTTTGAAGAATGACCTTTCTTTAGACTAAAGGTAAGCTCTGCCTGATGACCTAACTGGAGTTGAGGAACCAGGGAAAAATACTGTGTTCATAGGGCTGCATCTTTGGTAAACACAACTGACAGTTTACAGGTACAAACTTTGCTGGGCTCCTCTGCCCATGCTGTGGGGTAGCTAGGTAACAGGCAGGGCTCATTCCACAGGCTACATGCATCGCCAAGTATTCTACTATCATTGCATGTAGAGAAAGTGTCAACTGGCAAGCTCCCATACTAATCTTATGAACTGTGGTTTATTCTGGATACAGAAGGAAGAGATCAACTGCCTCCCAACAAGCTAGAGAAACAAAGAAATCCCCGTGAGAAGCAGCATCCTTTGTAACCTCTGAAGCATTGAATGTTTTATTGAATATCAAGCTCCAAGTATTAACCTAGATACTACAGAAACAATTGTTGCTAGGGAATTAATGATCATTACTGTGTTTATATTATAGGATTATGTAGACTATCCAGATAGGAATATAGGCTCCATTATATTGGAAATGGTATTCAAAGTCTTAACCACTCTGTAGTGAATTCTGTTCTCATTTCCACCAACTAGGATCCCAAATAGCCTCCCTTCTTTTCTAAAAGGTTTTTCCAAGTTACATTATTATAAGTGGGACCTGAAATATGTATAGTGTTTCTCTGCTTTTTCCCAACATCGCTCTGGAATTACATGACAGACAGCTGCTAAAGTGATTTTCAGTAATCAAGAGACAGAAAATAATACCTTGCTGCTGCTCTAGTATTCTTTGGCTATCTAGTCCCATTTGAAATCCAGCAGCACAAAATTATCCAACAATTTCAAAAAATGGTAAAAAAAAGGGAAAAAGGAAAATCTATGTAGATCAAAAGCTTCTATGCAGATTTGAATTTTAAGAAATGTTGACATATCTTTTGATTATAAAACCACACAGTTCCAAGACACAAGTAACTCCTCTTTTCAAGAAATATACACTCCTGGGCAGGCCTAGACAAAATCCTCAACTGTCAATAGTGTGACCCAGCTCAGCTCAATTACGAGCTCTGAATATTACTGTAAAACAAGAATTCAGCTTAGCAGTATTCATGCTCAGTTTAACTGTTGCGCCTACTTTGAATTCCAGTTACATCATTTGGACAAAGAATTAAACAGAACAAGTAGGAATGACAGGATCCCTTCTTGCTTCAGGAAACAGGGCTAATTTTGATTACCTATGGGTCATGAAATATTTAATGATACCTTTCTGCAAGTGAATGGAGAAGTCCTGATTTAATACTGGTATTGTTTAACCCTGCCAGCTTCAGTTTCCTTCAAAGATTAATATTATCCTAGTGTTTTTTCTTTCCTTCTTACCTAAAGCAAGCAGCAATACTGCTGTGTGAAAGATGTCATGCTCCTCCACAACAATTGCTTCATTTCAACAAAAGTATTTTTCTGAAGTAAATGGGTCATTTTTGCAATCTGTAAAAAAATTGAACTAACCCACTGAAATCAGCATGAGTTAGTATTACCCCTGAGAACAAAATGGAGCTGAACAAGCTTTAAGTTTCTTCTTACTAAAAGACCTTTTATCAGAATGAAATATCATTACCTCAATGGCCCTGTGGCCATTTCAGAGGTATATAAACATTTGCTACCTATCTGTTAGCCATTCAATTACTAAGATCTTGATACTATGTAAATATTTAACTACAATAGAGGATATAAATCAGAGAAAGTGATTCTGTTTCATTCCACTGGTGGCAGTAAATCACAGGCTATTCAGACTACTGGGCTACACCCAAAGAAATGACTGAGCTGTGAACACAGGCAAACATTATCTAAAATTTCCTGTAAAGCAAATACTAATTTAATTCAGAATTCATAGGGGGAAGACTGGAAGTATACCACAACTCCAGAAACCAGGAGCACTTCCAGACAGT
The DNA here is from genome assembly GCA_947846985.1 of Fratercula arctica. NCBI lineage: Eukaryota > Metazoa > Chordata > Aves > Charadriiformes > Alcidae > Fratercula > Fratercula arctica. Next base: position 38,535,803 of record CANTUZ010000006.1, read on the forward strand.
TTCACTATATCAGCCAGGAAGGGAGAAGCTACCAGCACTCAACCTTTGGACAAGTTCTCCAGAAGATGTGACCAGAACATATGAGAAAGCTGGGAGAGAAGGTGCTATTGACTTTGAGCTCCTGGAGACTAATTACACAGGCAGCAGAGAACAGGGAGCAGATAGTAAATTCTGGTCTTACTCATTTTCTGGAATAAGCAACCAGATAGGTCTGAGTATAATTAGAGGCAGCAGCATGATAAAACACAAGACCACTCAGCCCGTGTGATCTAGGTTTCTGTGCTGTAACAAAGGTCCAGGAGCTGCCACAGGAACAGCCATTCTGTGTGCTGCTACTCCAGAGATGTAATGCTGGGCTCCCCATCACACCAGAAACAATAGTTTTGTTGCATCTTATCCTCTACATGCACTACAAATTGAAAGTCAAAGCCTCCAAGGATGAGCCAACATCCAAGGACATTTTTCTATAAGAACAACAACTGCAGATACATGGGCTCATGCTCAGCTTTAGCAATAATCACCAGGGACTGAGTCACTGTCACCATTCCCCAGTGACCTGCCCCTGCAATACCTTCTCTTTGGGTCTCTGATGTACAAGTCTTGGTGCCAGCAGTGGAGCCAGGATGATGGGTCACACTTTCCCATTTCTAAGAGGTACCTAATACTACTGCTGGCTGGTTTCTCTGTCAGGGGCTCGTTTCTCAGGACTTGTTTATTCTCACATCCTTGTTTCTGCCTGTGCCATCCTCTGCCATCAAAACATTTCAGCCAGAGGAGCAATTAGTGTCACCCCAGTAGCTTACAGAGCCCTGCTGCAATCTTGAAAGGGACACCAAGGAGCCGATGGACCAGCCATCTTCAGAAAATAGAGTAGGAGTGGGATGCTCCTACCAGAAAAGTGTGTACAACCCCATCACCAACATATCATTGCCCTTTGGAACCTCACTCAGGGCCTCTGCTTACCCTTTGCTTTGCTCTGGAATGGGCACTTCAGCAGAGCGAAAAGCAAGTCTTGCTCAACAAAAAAAGTGAGAAATGGGTTTATTTCCGTACTTTTATGGCTTGGGGTTTATCGTCCCTGCTTGCAGGATACTTCATCTCGCCAGTGCCACCTGGTGGGCCCCAGCTCCACGGGTCTGCACCCACGAGGAGGAAGAGGAGGGTACAGTCAGAAGGGCTGGAACAGTCAAAATCCTCTGCAAGATAGCACGATTGCAGAGAAAGAAGGCATAAACCCACACACACTTTTCTCAAAAACTTTTCCAAGCTGCACGGCCTCACTTGGGGCTGGTGACAGTGAAAGTTAATCAGCCTCTGCAAGGGCTGATTAGATAGAAAATTCCCTTTGTCTGCCCTTCTTTTCCACTTGGCCCACGTGCAGGTACAAGTTTAGCAAGTGCCTGCAAGCCCCAGTGCATACAAACAAGCCTTGTGCAGCATTATATTTTGGTTTTCTCTACCCCCCCTTATGGCCTCCCCTGGCTAAAGTCAAAGAAACACTGAAGCATCCAAGTAAATCAGGCTATTGCATTTTCTCATCAGCTTAAAATGCTCTCCTTGGTGCCAAAAAAATGACAATTCTCTGCAGAACCAGGCTTGCAAGATGGTTGTATTGAAGCTATTTCTTTTTGCCTTGCCCTCTTGAAAGGCATGTTGGCAGGAGAAAATGTCTCCAGACTCAAGTCCAGTGCGCTGTAATGAGCACACAAAAATATATGCATGGCTCTGACAGAGCACAAAGGGTGTCCCCAGCATGAGTCTGCTCCATGAGCACTTGCCTCCCTACCATGGTCATCCTAAGACAGGTCGAATTGCACCATAGCTAACTGCTGCTAAATAAAATCCTGTCAGAAGACAGGAGCTCAAATGTGCTTGTGTGTTAGCCACCCTGAGGGACAGGCTTGAACACTGTTAACCACCCTGAGCTGGGGACCTTTAGGGCTGTGTGAGTCACAGCAGCCAGAGCCTTCTGCTGACAGTAGCGACAGCCCTTGTGTGGCTTAAGCAGAGTGCAGAGATGAACAGAGAGGCTGGGGCAGGAGTCCCTAGGATGGCACAGCTGCCCCTTAGCAGGTGATGCAGGTGATTTTATTACTAAAGAAGAAAATCCATTATCCCCAACAGTCATGCTCTGCAACACTGCACAGTCCTATGTCCTGCATCTGAGCAGTTAAAACCTTCACAACTACTTCTGTCACTAGAAAAGCTCAGGCTGCCTATGACGAACTGCAGCACTTCACCCTTCTCTCCTCTTCCACAGCAACATGCACACACACAGCAACAGGGAAGAGAGACACAGAACCCCAGAGGGGAAAAAGAGGGCAAGAAAAGTGGGTTATCTGGTGGTGGAAACAACCAACATTTACCATAATCATTATTTGTAATATATTATTTGAACTGGTCAAACCCTCCTGTAAAAAGCAAAAGACAGAGGATGAACATCAGATTAGAGGAAGGAATTAATTGGTAAGTTGCTTGGGAATGGTTCAGAAACACCTGTTTTACAGCAGTTTAGTGAAGCTTTAGAAGGATAGAGCAGAAATAAAAATATAACCTTGTTCTGACTGTTGCCTGAGTCCAAGTCAGGAGAGATAACATGTGCAAAGGGAAGCAGCAGTCAAAGCTGGAGTAAAAGGGAGCATTACTTGTATGTATTTCTTTTTTTATTGATTTAATTTTCAGCCCACTCTGGAATTGGCTGTTCATTTCAGCATGGATGCACTCAGCAGTTTGTGACACAGTGTGCTGTTTTGCTCTGCCGGCTGTGTTATGCCTGCCAACATTTGTTGGGAAATAACAGGAGGTCACACATGGTGTCAAAAAAAAATACCTCTGGCACAGTATATAGAAAAAGGTATTGTATTAGTGGCAATGAATTCAGACCTACTGATGGTGGAATTAATGAAATCCGTGGCTGGCACTCTCTTTGCATCCCAATGGAGGCTACAACGAACAAAGCAAATGTACTGGCCACTAGCCCGTAGGATCAGCAAACCATGCTTGTCCAAGGCAGCTGGAAGCCCATTGCCTTCCCTGGCAGGCCCTGAAGTGGAGAAGGGAATTGCAGTGCTCACCCAAGATCTCTCGTCTCTGACTCTAAGGCAACAAGAAACCAAGAGACAGGGAAGCAAGTAGGTAAGTAATGCTCAAGGAGGAAAGAGGGCAATGAATGCTGAGGAGCATTGGATGATTATTTTACTTTGGCTTTCCTGATTTCTTAAGCTCTTTTTGATCTAGCTGTAAGGGAGGAACATCTTTCCCTTCAGTTCTTATTTGCCCTGAAGTTAAAGCATATCTCCTGAGCACCAGCATTCACTCAGTTTTCCAGTCCCTTTTAGGAAAACCTCAGAAATATTTATGTTTCCATAAAGCCCTTCTTTCCATTATCTTTATGTTAAGCAGAGACAACTAAGGATACATATATTTCTAGATAAGGACAAAATTCCTCACGATAAAAGCACACACTGCAGCAAGGACTCAGGTAGATGTTGTCCACCCTTGGAGATAGTCAGAAGGTGGCTGGAGAAGGCCCTGAGCAATCTGAGTCAACTTTGAAGTTACTCCTGCTTTGAACTGGAAGTTGGACCAGAAAACCTCTGTAGGTCTCTTTCTACCTCAGATTTTCATTTTAGTGATTCTAAGTCCACACTTGACCAGCCATCTCTTCAAGCACTATCTACCTGCAGGTAAAACCGAGTCAGCACTTACCTGCCTTGGACTAGCCATCATTACCTGGATCCATCACTTTCTTTTCTCCCCCTAAAATATAGGATTATGGATTTTCCCTTAAAACATCACACTTTCTTCCTTCTGTCCAAACGCATCTGGGAGCGGAATCCAGAAATTGTAGCTATCCACTCTAACCCTTCCCCTTGGCATCTCAAAGGACAGCCATTTGTGGTGGTTTCTATATAAACCCCACCTGCATGTTCATTCCCTTTCAAAAGATAATTCAACCCCTATTGTTGTTTAAAATATAACTGGGTGCACTAAGTCAGACACATGTCAGGGTCAAATCTTCTAGAAGAAATACCCACAGATCAAAAAGACTAAATGAATTCCTTTCTCCTAGGGCATTTTAATGCAATTCTTTCATGTTTAATATGAATGGAATAATTGTTTGTCTCTTGCTATCCCCCATGAACACAAATCAGAAGCACCAGCTGCTTAGATTCTACTTAATACTTCCCAGTTGGTCACCCAACCAATAGATCCAACACTGGAAAAAGCCTGTGCAAGTGGAAGCCGCTCCTCTCACTGTTTCTAAGAGATCACTAGCTAAGCATGGATGGAAGCCCCTCTTGAGATTGCATCATGGTTCAGAGCCCCAGGGCAGGAGTTTTCTCTCTCTAGGCTGTGGTCATCCCTGTGTAAAATGTTTGTATAAAGACTCTATATTGCAGCAACATTTACAACAAAGTGAAATGTCGTTTGGTCCAGACCATACATTGTGCTTTTGCTCTGGAGCAGAAGTCCTGTCAGGGTGTTATGCCCATGCTTGCCTTCTGCAAATTAGGCTAAGTCCATCATGAACTTACACCATTGCACTTCAGAGGAGAAATTCCAAGTGAAAGCCTAAGGAGAGAAACAGCTCGGCACTGGGGCTCAGCTCCATGATCACAAGCACCGCTTTGGACACAAGCGTCCATCCTTCCCAGACCTGCGGTCTTGAGGAGACCGTGCTCAGATTGCTGCCGCAACAGAGGTGGCAAGTTTTCCTTAGCAGGGAATGAAGTGTGAGGGAGACAGGTCACAACCAGTATTTCACACATCACCTTTCATTCATTACACTTATTAATAGGATCAAGCTGTTTAATATTGGCAAATAGCTATTCCAACACCACCACCATTATTCACTCCCACCCTCACAGTTACATGACCATTCAAGAGCTGGGACACCAGCTCCAGCTCTTTACTCAGAAGTGGAAAGTTATGTTCAGGCTGACTAAAAGCAGTTTTACATCCTAATTTGAAATCTGATTAAAAATCAGCTGTAAGAGATTGCTTAATTCTGTAATTCATTCCTTATATCAACCTGAGAATTCTGATAATAACAATCTTTACAACTACAATTTGTCTGATGCTCCCTAAAGCTAAGCTGAAAACTGGTGATTCTATTTTGTTGAGCACTAACATTATAGGTTTTGGTTTTGTTTTGAAAAAACACTGGACAAGGAAAATTAAGAAGTTTTCTGTCAAAGAATTTGAAGTAGAACATATTTGGGATGCATTTTCTGCCTTAATTGTAAATCTCAAAAATCAGTAGTATTTCTTGAAGTATTTTCATTTTTTGAGAACTGCATTTTCTGATGCAAAACAGTTCTGCTGGATTTTTTTTTTTTTAAAAAAAAGCTTTCCTCATCTTTGAAGATGGAACAGGGAAAACAGAACCATCAATTGCAAATTCTTTCATGCAAGAGGATCAAGCTGCCCACAGACAGAGGCCCTGGCACAATCAGTTTTGCACCAAAACTATGCTTAAGCTGAACAAGGAGATAGACAGGGTGACAATAATTAGTGATTTATTGCTGTTCAGCTGTTCCTCTATGCTCATAACCAGCTTGCAGCAGGGAAGCATTACTCATCAGTTCCAAGCAAGCCAGTTGTCTATTATTGACAAATGAAGAGATCTTTGCCAGATTGTACCAATGGTTTGATCTTGGGGTTGCAAGAGCTTTTTGAAAATGGAGAAGGCAACCATGATGTGTGCTGATAAAGTCAACAAATTTGGGACCAGGCCTTTTGTTTTCTTTCCCCTGATGCCAAGGAGAGGAGCATGCCTGAGTCTGCACAGAGCGTTCCCACTGAACAATGTCAGACACACGCCAATTTGGAGGTCTGCCAGGCCAGGGCCACCTCGGTGAACTCCTCCTGCAAGGCAGAAGGATTACACAAAGACCAGGCCTAGGTTATCACAGTCTTCCCAGAGAAGGCCAAAGCAACCATTTGTCATCATTATGTTGATTCCCTATTCTTATTTCTGTGCTCCCTAGAAAATAAAGTAATGCTTACTAAAAAATAAAAGGAGGGAAAGAACAACTTGAATACCTGAGACTGGCTAAACTGATGGAGAAGATAATGAATAACCAGCATGGCTGGCATAACTCCTATTCTTCCTTTATGACTGTTGTACAACCTCCTGCTTAAAGTATCAGAGCCTTGATTTATTACTTGCCATGGTGTAAAATGGTTTTGATTGCTTGGCACCTCTCTTCTGTCAAAAAAACTGAGGAGAGCATCCACCCGTGATGCTTCTCTGTGCTTGTCTTGTACAGCCCAAAGCCCAGACGCTCACTTTTGCGGACTCAACTTTAAGCAACCCAGCAGTCCCAGCAAGTGTCTTGCTAGACTGAGACTAATGTCAAGTGGGAGTCTCTATGTCTACTGCCAAAACACATTTTGCATGTGAAAGGCTGGGATGAAGGATATAAACAGAAGAGAAGCAGACACTAGATAAAAAGACCAAAAAAAAAGCGAAAAATGAGGAGATGAGAAGGCAGAACCAATATTATTTTACTTTTCTATAGTATTTTCCTATCAAAGAGCCTTTGGGTGCTGCATTCTGCACTTGTCTCTCACTTTGCTCACTTTTCTTTAGCACAGAAATTCCATGATCAGATTTACCTCCTCACTGTAGCCTCAAATACACTAGGAAAGCAACAGCCCACTGGTACACAGCCTACAGCTAAAATGTGCCAACAAGTTCAAAGATTAGGGACAATCCTTGTCTTCACAGAAGGACACCGGATCTTGAACACACACATTAAAACACATAACCCCCTGCTTTTACATTTTCGTCCAACTGTTACCCCACTCCCACCACAGAGCTCTGTGGGGCTCGAGGACAGTCAGGGATGATGGTCATCCTTCCCTCTGACACAGAGAGGTATTTCGTGCAGGTATTGCACCAAATGTTCAGCTTCTGCTCTGCATCCATCACCCTGGTGGCTGAGCCTCCACCACAATCAATGACTGTGTGTTGGCTCCACAGTTCTGGTCTTGTAATCCTAGCACACATTGAGCAAACACCGAGGGACAGAGTAATTACCCAAAATCAGGATTTAACCTGGAGTGACAGAGGAGAATGAACCCGTTCATGCTGCATCCAGCCATGTGCCACTGCAGTCAAACCCACTTGAGCATGAAAGAAACAAACCATCTTGGACTATTTAACTAAGTTTTCCCACTGGGGACATAGCCTCTGCAGACTGTCCCTAAAAAAGCCAATTCACAGCTCTGGCAAATCATAGAATGGCTTAGGTTGGAAGGGACTTTGAAGATCATCTAGTTCCAACCCCCTGCCATGGGCAGGGACACCTCCCACTAGACCAGGCTGCTCAAAGCCCCATCCAGCCTGGCCTTGAATGCCTCCAGGGATGGGACATCCACAACTTCTCTGGGCAACCTGGGCGAGTGCCTCACCACCCTCAGAGTGACGAATTTCTTCTTAATATCCAATCTAAATTGCCCGTTTTTCAGTTTAAAACCGTTACCCCTCATCCTATCATTACACTCCCTGATAAAGAGTCCCTCCCCATCTTTCCTGTAGGCCTCCTTTAGGTACTGGAAGGGGCTATAAGGTCTCCCCAGAGCCTTCTCTTCTCCAGGCTGAACAACCCCAACTCTCTCAGTCTGTCTTCATAGGAGAGGTGCTCCAGCCCTCTGATCACCTTCATGGCCCTCCTCTGGACTCATTCCAACAGGTCCATCTCCTTCTTATGTTGGGGGCCCCAGAGCTGGACGCAGAAATGACTAGAGCAAGTCGAGAAAATTACGTACCCAGATACTTCCACATATGCAGTCTCATGAAGTGATAGAGTTATGACCATCAGCCCATGGAGAAGGAGGATGGCAGTGCCAGGTTAATGCAAAACGAAGGAAAGACAAACAGAGTGGGCAAGGGGCACTTGTGGAGGCATGTGCATTAATTGTGTTATCTTGGATCTGATCACTTATGCCATCAGCCTTTGATTAGCTGCTTCCTTGTTGACACTAGGTTTGGTTGAGTTGTTAAAGAACAGCAGAGGATACTGGAGATTCTTCATTACAACAACTGAAATGAGTACAAACAAGGAAGCTAGAATAAATCACTGGCACACCTGTATGTGTGCACAACATACACCACAGACTTGCCCCTTAGCCTACATGGAGGGCCTCAAATACTGTCCTCCCCTCAAAAGGAGGTGCAGAATAGCAGGTTCAGAAGCTACAGTCAGCTTGTGTATGTCAGGAAGAACCAAAGAACAGCCTCAGCAGGACATGAAATGATAGGGTATGAGCTCGTTATCTCAAGAGACATCACCTTGAGCATGGATTAGGCAATAAAGCAAGCCCTCAGCCTGGTTCTGACACTAACTTCTGACCTTCTCCTCTTGGTGTCTTTACTTCTGTCCTACTGTCTGATCCCTTCAGTGCTCAGGCTGTCTCCTGCTGTCCACTTCCCTGCTGGAACCACGATCCTGCCTGGGGATCAGCAAAAGAAACTTTGCAAAGATTCGAAACACTTTATTTTTACTATCTTTGCTTCCTGTTTGAGTGGAAAGTTTGAAAGAACTGATAATTCACTCGGGTCAGAGGAACTGCTCAGTCTTATGTTACTCCCCGCTAGTGAACTGCACATGGCATATCTATGTATAGGATACATACCATTTACAGTCAAGCATGGAAATACTGAAGGAGGAGAGAGATTTCCTCTTCTGCCACTATGAATATGCCTCTGCTAACTCCACTGTGCTGCTCCTGATGTATATTAGGAGCTAGTGCGATAAAAACACTAGCAAGAGCTTAGTGGGAAACAGTTTTGAAGATTCTCAGAAGTTTCCCATCTGTGCCAAGAATCAAGGTCTTTCCAGAGGTCAGAGTGAAAACAAAAGAAATGCAGCACAAAGTGATCTGGGAGTTACATGTAGTGATGCAGTCAGAGCTGCCAAGCCAAGTTCAGACCCACACAGGGAGCGACACCCTCATGCCCCTGGGGCAGTTGAGCAGCAGGTCTCCCATGCACAGAGCTCCTGCAGGGTGACCACACAGCTTTGCTTTCACTCGTGCTGAGGAACCTCTGACAGTGAGCCTTGTGCTAAAACTGCTACATTCCTACTGAATGTGAGAAACAAAAAAATTCTAACTCCCCCCGCACTATTATCCTGGGAAGCCAGCCACATGAAACCCTGAAGGGGTAGTTACACAGCACCCCAGCCCTCATGTGAAGCTTCACCTGTCAGGTCTTCCTAAGGTCCTTCAAACTCAACTGCTGAACATTTCTGGGCATTTCTGCACTGTGCAGTCCATGGAAGCCAGCTACAAAAAAGCAATTATAGGAAAATTGATTTTTAAATCACAGCCTGCATTCCCTACTGCTGGATGTCCTCAGACACAGCCCATTGATAGCTCATCTCTGTAGAGGTCAAGCTGTTTCTTTAATTATTCAAAAAAAATCTGTCTAGAAGGCTTTGGCATATAAACTGTGATAAGCTTGAAGTATTACTGTGCCACGCTTGGTAAAGAAATAAAGTTAAGTATGAAGTTTAAAACCTCATTTCTCATTGCCATCTTCTGGTCAGAATTGTGTAGTGTGTTTTCGTGCTAAAACAAACTGCAAAATAGGGCAGATACGAGATAGGTCACAAGTACAACCCTGGTTTGGCTTCAGGGATGTGCTAGTGTGCAGGACAGGTAGAAAAGCAGCTGTCCTGGATTCATCACCTGTCTGTAACAGCTGCTCAAAAAGCCATTCTGTAAAAATCATACATTTGAAGGTATTTGAAAGCAAAGCTCACAGAAACCTTTTACTTAAGTGGCATTTATACTCTAAGTTTTTTCCCCGTACTTTACCATTTAACCATTTAGTTAACCATTAAAATATTTATCAATCATTTCAGTGTCCCCATGATGCTTAATAAAGGAAAAAGAGCCTTTAAAAATCACCCTACAGTTACAGCCTGATCTCTTCCAGACCAATATCCTCAAGCAAACTCTAATATTTGGGTCCAGGTTAATACATGCTGAAAAATCTGTATTCAATTAACAATATTCACATTAATACACCACATTGATCTGGATGCAAACTAGGCTTGAAATATATGCACCACACAGCTTGCAGTGATCTAATTGTGTACCTGCTGCCCTAATATTCAGAGTTGCAGCCCTGGTCAACCTGGAAGTTTATGTTTATACACCAAATAAGCACAGATAGGAGTTGTATTCACTATCAACCTGACCCTGACACCTGGATGGGAGCTAACCATCCTTGGTCTTTTCTGCTTTTAGAATCATCTGCACAAAGTAAGGTCCTTTTACCTAATCTGAGAACAATTTTTTTCCACATCACTATGGAAGAACATTGCTCAAAATCAGCTTTCCTGGTATTTACTCCATCTTGAATACAGCACTCCAAGCACTTCACCTAAAGCTCATTAAATACACACAAAAACTCCTCCAGATTTCCAGAAAACGAGTCAGCCCGCAGAGCTTTTGCCCAGCTCTCCCTGCAGACTGGAGGACAAAGAAGTCTGGATGCCCTATACTTGCCTACACCTTTGTTGGTGAGCACCTGCCCTGTGGCCATGAGTCACACCACAATGGGGAAGCAGTTGAATATTTACACACGTCACACCTCTTGAATCTGTAATTTTGACAATTTTTGGCCAATCCCCAAGCTCCACACTCTTTAGCCTTTAATTAAACAAGCTGGAGGGTTTAACTGTGAATTTAAAACAGAACAACAAGAAAAGAGCAATGAACATAAATAAGTTTAGCCAGAGACAATAAAATATAGTAGGATAAAGGAGGAAAACTACAAACATCATAGCAGTAGGTGTTTGCAATAACCAAGTTCCCTGCTCCTCTTGCAGAAATACACCTGAGTCAAGGAGTGGGACAGTGCCAGAGCTGCTCCAGGTGCACTGGGATGGTCTGTAATTCCTCTCCAGAGGAAGGAACACAACATGGGCATTTTGCTCATGCTTTTCCAGACACTATTCACACTGCCCAATTTTCCTTGTGCTCTCTGGAGATGGTTCAATAGAGTCCTTCCTCTGGAGCAGCATCAAATGCAGGCAGTGAGATAGGGCTGCTCATGCAGGTCTTCTCCAGCCCCTGGGTTACTCATCGTCTGTTCCAGTCACAGTGCTGATAGGCTTTGATGGCCTCAGCCTGGCTGCCCTTTTCTCGGTTCTGTTGGTAATCTGAACTGCAGACTGTTTCTCTTCACCTCTTGTTTGTAATAGCATCAGCATGTAACTCGGCTAAAACCAGGATTACAAGGTCCATTACCATGACATATTTTCAAGTATTCATTCATTTTCTGAGCCTTGGATTTGAGAGATAACCAATTGTATATTTCTGCTTTACAAGCAAGCAGCTTGATAAACCCCTACTCCCTTTGGATTCCTACTTAATTGTTTAAACTGTTTAGCAGACAAAGAGGTAGATTATCCAAATATATAGAATCTATAAACAAATATAACTATCTATTGTACTCAATAACTATTTTAGAATACCATTAGGGTGTTGTAAGTAGGTGGCATCCACAAGCCAGTTAGGCCTGTCTCTGTATATGTTTATACAAACATCAGTCTTCAGTTAAACTTCTTTTGGCCCACTAGTGGCCCTGCTTTTCTGGATAAGCATTGGTATCCAAGTCCCATAAAACAAGTACTTGTGACGAGATTCACGCTGTTAAAACTCACTTATTCAGAGGGTGGAAACACGCAGCATTTCCTTCATGTGTATCTCAAGAAAAGACCATGTCTGGATTTGGCTGGAAGCGACTCCACCTTCCAAGTGGATCAGGTCTGTTACGATTGATGCCATTGTTTGTGTCTCAGAGGCAGCGTTACCAGTTAAAGCATTCAAACTACATCTCAGCCATCACCGTAATATGTTTTTACACCCAGCAAAAGCTGGTGGGGTTTTTTTTGAGTAAAAAAACTTGGATCTTGAATCACATGCACTGGAGAGAAGGAACAGATCATAGCACCTGGGTGCTCCTTGTACAAGCTGTACAGCCCATTAAGCCTGAAAGCCAATAAACAGTGATAAGAAGAGTGTCTGAAGAGACTAAGTAGCAGTGAGAGACCCAGATGAGAGTTATTCTGGCTTTTTACTACTTATTCCTTGAGCAAGTGAAATATTTTTTTTTTCTTGTTCAACTCCGGTAAGCTAGTTAATGGATCATTCGAAATGAAACCATCATTAGCAACAATTAATAAAGGGGAAACAGCTTGCATAACAGTATATACAGGGAGACACCTTGCCAGGAGACTGCTTATGAAACACCACTTATTGGCACTATAATTGTCACTATCTGCTACTTGCATTGTATTTGCAGGTTTAGGCTCCACTGCTTAAGTTCTGTGCAAAATTGCTGTAAGACCAAAGTCCAAGCACTTGATGCCTAAAATTTTCAGATCTGTCCCGCTAGTAACATTTTGTACCACTGGATGCTACTGCATGTGCTTGGTGAAGAGCAACATACGGAACCAAAGAGCTGCGCCCTACAGACAGCAGTGGGTGCTGGCAAAATTGCAGCACAAACCAGCAGGTTGAGGTGGTTGAGATTAACCCAGTGGAACAGCTGCAGCTTTGAGGAAGTCTAGGAGGCTCCTCTGAACTTATGGAAATAAACAACATTTACAGGAAGGAAAGGAATCACACAGAACAATTTAGGGTTTTCATCATGTCTTAGCAGCAGCCTGACCCTCCTATCTTAAGTTTGTGGTTGCAGAGCATTTACACTGACATTGTCAACCGTGCAATTCATGGGCTGTGTAGAGGTCACTGGATACATGCAGATGGCCTGTGTTAAGTACCCATATGCTGCACAATTTCAGCTTTCAGGTTGTAAAAAATGTTCAAGGGAAAAATAAGTATTAGGCAGGGAAGGTGGAGGGGGAAAAAAACCAGAAGTCAGAGGAAGAGGAAACAGGAGGAAATCAGGAAAGGAAGAAAGACATAAGGCATCAGCTCATGAAGAAGTGGCTTCCCTTACAAAGCAACCTGGTCGGACACTACAGATTTAGCTATTGGGCTGTTTGATGCTGAATCAAAGACTGGAAGTGCAAGCACCACCTGAAGGAGCAACACTGAGGAGCGCTATAATCCCCACACATGAACTGTTACCAAAGACAACCAGACACACTGAAACCCAGCATTCATCCCTCTCCCTTGAGGGCTGCAGTCCTCAGCCATGCTCTCTTATCTTGGACCATTTTAATCGGCTAATTCTGAACACTCAAACATGAGGATTCATATTTCAGTCAAGCAGCATAAGAAGAACACGGACTATTGCAGCTGAGGCAAGGGAGATGCTGGCACTGCAGCCTCTATTGTTTGCACAGCAAAGGCTCTGGTTTCATCTCAAAACACAATAGGCTAATTTGAAGGAATTTTCCCTTGAAACAACTCATCTAAATCATATGACAAAATAGATTTTCAAACAAAAACTGGTTTTCCAAACCCTACAGCTCTTCAAGAACTAGAAACTTAGCCAACTGGTCCTGCAATCACTGGGTTCTGTTCCTACTCCACCACCACACTTTGCCCACTGGAATTAATGCAAATGCTAAAGACATTTTCAAATAAGACACGAAGTCCACTTGTGCTGGGGTTTCTGGAGAAAGGTTTGCTTGGGTTGATTTAGAAGTGTCACAGGTAGGTTTTGGATTCAGAATTCCTTACGGCATTCATTGCTCACAGTTTCTAGTCCTGGGAGGCTGTGATCAAGACCATGACAGCTTCACTTCTCCTTCCCCATAACACATGGGTTGCTCTGATCAGAGGAAGTTTTTGATCCCTATATTTCTGATTGAGAATGATAGCAAAAACTTGTACGTACCCATACTTCTCTACATATGTATGTACACACACACACAGAGTATCTGATCTTGCAAACACTTATTAATCTGAACAGTGCTATTTACATCAGTAGGAAAACATCTCCAATCAAGAGTAAGCACATTTGAAGGGTCATATCTATGTATATATTGTAGCGAGTACATATAGAATAGAATACAAATAAATGATTTCAAAGAAATTATTTTTATTCTATTAATAAGTGAAAGATATTTGACAGCTTGTATGTAAACAGAGCTGGAAGTCCTTTCTGCATGATAACATATTGAGCACTAGTTAAACAGCACAGGTACTTGTGCTACTATGAAGTACCTATTACTTTATCTGCTTACACATCAAATCGATCTGAGGCTTTTCCTCAGGAAGAGTAGTCAGGGAACAGATTTCCACTTCAAAACCCAAGTGCCAGAGCCATCCATTTTCAGCTGCACCAGTGATACATTACTAATGCTGAGCAGCCTCAAAAGACTGTCTGCCATGTTGAAGAGTTGCAGAAAAATTGTACTAGAAAGAGATAGGAAGCAAAGGACATTGCTTTCTCTCCAGAACCAGAAAAATTTTTAGGTCTGAGATGAAAACTGGAAGTTGCAAAGAAAAACAAAGTCACCTGGGGTGTGCACCATTCCTTGTCTCAGAGCTTGCTGTTAGAAAAGCTTGCAACACAGAAGCAATGACATTTTAGTGCTGGATACAGGCAGCTGCTGGGGGAATGTGCTAATATTGCCTGTGGTCAGGCCTAAACCCTGTCAGGTGAGATCATGGCCCTGCTGCCCCAGGTGCTCTATAAGCCTTTCATCAGGGATGGTGGCCATCATAGTCCCTACTGGCAGCCTTGCCTAGTATTAATTCACTGAATTTGATAGTCCTGAAATTATTTTTTGGGGGTTGTGGTTTGCTTCAAATTCACCAGCTCCCCTCACCCTCCCAGCACTAGTCATGAAAACAGATTCCCCAAACCCACCAAATAGCGCCAATATTAGTTTGCTCAACCTCGCCAGATAAAGGCTAGGTTTGAAAAATATTAATAACAACAGTGAAGAGAGTGAGTCCCTCTTTGAACTACTGAATAGTTCTCAGTATTTTCAACAAGCAGGACAGATACTGTGGGTTAAACAATTCTCAAGGCATTCACATAAGCAACCATGTCTTCTGTCTGCCAACGTACCTCACCCACCTTTACATACTGCCAGTGACAACAGCATCACCTTTAGAAGAGGGTCTATTATTGGTAACTCCTGAATTCCAGCCCTCTCTGGTATGTGAGCTTATGAAAAGCCAAACAAAAGCATCTGGAGCTTGGATATTACTCTAGTAAGTGTTTACATTACAGTAGCGCCTGGAAACGTGACCAAGACCACACAAAGGTAGGTGCTCCATGTGCGCTAAAAGGATAGTCCTTGCCAAAAAGTTCACAGTTTTGGCATCATATGGGATCTTGTTTAAGCCTGTTTATGTACTAGAGACACCTCCGAGGGCCACAGGCCTGATTGTCCGTCTACCAAGGCTGGCTTCAGTGAATGGAAAGTCCTGTCAAGGGCCAGATTCTTGCACTGCAGCCAGCTAAGGGTCACGTGGAAGAGGTAGTGGCTGAGAACTGGCTGCTCCAACTATTCCTTCTCACAGCAAGGTCTGCATGGAGTGCAGGAGTGGTATAGGCCTTAACCCACTTTCATCACAATAGAGAAGAAACCTTGAAAGTAAAGGCACATCTTTAATACACTTACCCATTTTGAAGACTGCCTGGACAATTCCCCAGCTAAAACAGCAGATGTAAGAACTTCAGCTGCTGCATAGAGAACTTCTGCATCCAATTTATCCAGCATCCTTGCACTGCCTGACTAGCAGCACAGGAGCCTCATCCACAACACCCAAGCAAGGCAAGCTAATAAACACAGCCAGGTTCAGCCAAGAATCCCAATCACTAGAGAAATTCATGATGATGAGGCAGGTTTGAAGTCAAACCAGGAAGCCAATCCACAGGTCAGACCCAGCGATGGACAGGCAAGTCCACAGTAGCAAGGCATAGCCAGGAATTCAGCCCATGCATTGGGGACTGCATCAGTGAGGTTCATTCAGGAGCAAGCATAGCAGAGCAACACCCTCACACAGCACAAACCAAAACTCATGGCCCCAGCCTGAGCTTAAATAGCATCCCTGGGCCAATAAGCAAGGGCTATTGCTGGAGGTCCCAGATGAGATTGATCAGGGCAATTAAGAGCTATTAGTGCCGCCAGGGCCCCAATCCACATGTAGAAGCACCATCTTAAAGGCTGTGGTTGCGCATTTGTCAGCAGTGCTGTTAGCTACTCAAAGGAAGTGATGAAATGTCTCTGAGGTCCTGCCGCCTCCTGCTTCCTTGTTACACATCCCTCAGGATATTAATCTGTCCTGGAGAGAGGTTTATGCAGCAGTGGCTTCAACAAGTAAGCAGTTGCCACTATAAGAAAAGTAGAAAGCTCAAAGAAATTAATAGAAAGCTCCTTTCCCATGATTTGAGTGGACTTTGAATCATCATTCAACAGCGCATCAACACTTGCTGTGCTGGGCGCCACAGGGACACTGTATGCTGAAGAAATCATTCCCACCACTCATTTCCCTGATGGGTTAAAGGTTTATTTTGCCACTGCTTTTCTCTCCAGAGTCCCTGTTTCTGTAGTTACACCCATGTTGCCTGTTAGCCCCATCACTAGCACTGCTCCAGCTGTCTCAGTTGGTGGTGTATGGGAAAACAGCTCTGATGATTAATTTTATTTCCACATCATTTATCCATACTATTATTTATCCATGTATCTACATTATTATTATTGATTTCAGCAGGAATGTGTTCATACATTTCAGTGCAAAATGAGATTAGAGGTCAATATTCTGACTTGTTGATGAAGTGCCACATGGAGATGCACTGGGTACAAAAGTCACTCTGAACTCATTTCAGTTAGATATTGCTTGAGCGATGAAATTTGCATTGGGATAAAGGCAAGACAAGTTTGTTTTGAAACAAAACAGTGTTCTTGATTCTGGAAATTAAAAGAAATGTTGGAACCTGAGGGTTCCATCTTCATGATGGCACTGCCAGAGCAAAGTAAAACTGACTCTGCAAGCAAAGAAGAAATGTTCAACAACACTCTCAGCTTTTGGGAAATCTACTCCACAGGTCAACTTTCAAGTGGGACAGGATTTGTACCTCCAACAGCTTGAGACATATAGAGACAGCAATGACACATTGCTGGTGTGCTGGCACAGATATCCGGGTGAGTTTGTGTATGTGTGTACACAACAATTCAGATTTCCATTATATTCTGATTGTGCTCCCTTTTCCTCCAGTAAAACATCTCTCTCTGACATATCCCAAAATAACTTAAAAACTGGAAAAAGGAGGAAGAAATGCCTGGCAAAGCAACCAAAAGCCATTTCACATCAGAGATGCAGGGCAGAATATGAACCTGGATTGCAGAAGATTATTTCCATTGTTTAATTTTTACGTTCTTACTAAAAGAAACACTGAGAATTTTTGGTCTGATGTTTCTTGTTTCCCTTTGGTGAAAGAGTTTCTCTGCTCCCTAGTGTATTTATATCACTATTTTTTTTTAATACTCTAAATGAATGGTGCATCTAAGAGGTGATGACTTTCACTTGACTTCCTATCTTACCACCCAAAAAGCCAAGTCAGAACCCCGGTGTATTTGATGCAAACTAACCAGTGAACGTACTCCAAGAGCTGTAAAAGCTAAAAGAGGTGAAGCATGTGAAGAAATGGCTTATAGGAGAATTCAGAGGGAAGGTACCATACAGTGTATTTCCTATTGGTAAGTGGGAGTTTGGTATCCAACAGTCTGAGCGCTGACAGCTGAGCTCCTGGGACCATTGGCTCTTGGATTGATCCTATTTAATTGTATTCCTTTCGCTTGTTGTTTTGTCTGTATTCATCTTCCAGGGCTCCTCCAGTGTGTGTCTTTTTGTTATGTGTACAGAGAGCTCCTAATAGAGTGGGACTGAGTTTCTCAGAGTTTGCTTGACTAACCACATCAGCACACTCATACCAGTAGTCTCCACTCTTGCTCATTAGCAAGAGAAAATGTGTGGGAGAAATGCCGTGGAGGGCCTAAGACAGAGAAGGAAAGCGATAGTAGAAGCATTTGGAGAATGAGGACATGGAAAATAGCCATGAACAATTTCCAGAAATGTCCCAGGAGATCATTGCCTTATTCAATGCCACTCATTTCTGCCAGCCTATTTTTGTCTCAGTGCTGAATGTGTCCATCTCAGTGCATGCATTACTTGGTAATTTTTAACTCATGGCACTAATTGAATTGTTATTGAATGTGATTAATTAGAACTGGAACAAGGCTCTAACAAAGAATTTATCAGATCCTTTTCTGCTCCCTCCGCTGACTCACAGCTTCCCAATGGCTTTGAAACTTGCAACTTGGACATGTTGATACAATCCTTGGCAAGTCCCAGGTACCTGAACTCCACTGGAACCTGCTGCTTTTTGGGCATGATGCCAGCGTAGGCAGCCTGGCCCTCCTCCACCTAAATATGAGCCACTGGGTGGGCCAGGCTTTTTGCTTACACGTTTTCATCTCTGAGAGCACAGAGACTGGCTCAGCAGACCACTGCTTGGAGCTGCAGCACTCAGGTCAGATTAATTGCGCTGGAATAATAGCAGGACAGCGGAAGGATTTGGAAACTAGCCTATCTAGGCTCCTAGACTTCAATTAGAACTTAGATCCTAAGTACAGAGTAGGGTCTAAATATCTTTGTGGCACAAACAA
Organism: Fratercula arctica; assembly: GCA_947846985.1. Classification (NCBI taxonomy): domain Eukaryota; kingdom Metazoa; phylum Chordata; class Aves; order Charadriiformes; family Alcidae; genus Fratercula; species Fratercula arctica. The sequence continues at coordinate 38,554,426 of CANTUZ010000006.1, forward strand.
GGTAGGAGAAGGTTTGCTATTACATGCAAATATATTAGAATGATAACTCTGGAGATATGTGTGTATGTACACAGAGTTACGTATACGTTCATCTCAAGTCCAAGACTTTTTATGCATCTTGCAATATCCTTGGCCACAATGACGTCAAATAACACTGAATTCCCAGCCTGATTGTACCCAGAATGGAGAACGTGGTTTTACTTGGTTTTGAACTTGGCATTTTTTATTTCATCAGCCATCTCTTCCTCTATTTATTGCCCATGAAAACAAACAACGAATACCTTACCTCAGAGGTCCCTGGGCAGAAAGCCTATTATCCTTGTGTCAGCTGGCAGCTCTTAGTAATGGGTGACAAAGAAAGGAGCAATTTGATGTCAGGAGCTGCACATCTTTCAGAGCATGGACCCCAGGACACAGGCTCTGCCTGCCCACATCAAGATAGTGGTTTTGATCTTTTTCCTGTAACTTCTGCTGAGCATGTCTTGTACAGGAGAGGAGCATGAAGACAGCTAAATGAAAAAGCAGTGTAGTAAAGCTAAAAATAAAATGTTTTTCTGAACTGTTAAAACACTTTTAAAAATGAACACTTAAAATTTTTATTTCAAGTGATCTTTCAAAATGAAATAATAATTGGGGTTTTTTAGTTGTTTCAAGGGAAATCACCTTTGTTTTCAGTCTGGAATTAAAAATATGTTGAAATTATAACTTCTCCTGAGATGTTCAGTTCTGCTGTGGGACAGCTTCAGGCCACAATCAGTCAAAAACTGGAGAACTTTCAGACTGTTCTACACAGAAAGTCACACAAATCAAGAGAAATTAGCATTACCATCTTCCAAATTAGCATTCCCTGGAAATTATTTCAAGCGCTAACTGAGGTACTTCTGCATGTATAGAATTAATCTTTCTTTAGGGGGTTGCACGAAACTGGGGCTTCAAATAAACTTAGGGAAAGTCTTTCATCTTCTCTGAATGTAGACAGAAGAATTTGAGTCCTGGCTCGAGTAAAATCCCATTTATTAAACTAAGCCCAAAATATGCCCAGGCAGTTGCTAACTCACAGAGAATTATGGCAATTTAGAAATTAAAAAAACCCAAACAAACAAAAAACAAAACCCCAAAAAACCAACCCACAAAAACGTGACAAAGCTTTCCTGTTGGTCTGTTTAGTGCCCAAGCAAGATGCCAAATCCAGATGCATTTCACCCCTGTCCCAGCCATGAAGTGGCAGAGTGCTGGGTGAGTGGTGCATTGAAGCTTTGGACCAGACTTAAGTGCCCATTCTTTTCTCCGTAGCCGAGTACGTGCTGCTTAGGTATCTTGAGAGAAGAGAGATGCAGCCTGGCATCAGCTCAGCTCAAGTGTTATTTTAAAACAGAAGGCATAGCACACATAGACAAATGCACTGAAAAACAAACAGAAGTAGGCTGATAGCTGTTTACACTAGACTTAGAGTTCCCCTTTATATGATGTCTCAACTTACAAAAAATACACGTATTTAATTCTAATTTTCCAAGACCTTCGTATATTCATCATCATGGTAACGTACTTTGGCACGCGAGACCAAATGAAAAGAAATGAGGACAGAACAAATATATACTAAGAAAGTTCAGTCCTACCCACTTATGTGAGCTAATCATCTCATCTGTACAGTGCTCAGCAAACAAAAGGTGATCCAAATCCGCTGTCCTCCCTGATTTGCCTGGGAAACGTAGAGCAGGTAGAGCTCGTCTCCTGGGAGTGTGAGTTCATCATCATTTCTCCTGCCAGCTCACCAGAAGTCCTGTTTTGGAAGCATTGGTCTCAAGTAGGGAACCAAGAAAAAAAAAAAAAAAGTGACTTAATATCAAGTTGCCAAGCTTGGAATAAAAAAAACCCTCTCGTTCTTTCATCAGTGGATGTTGTGGAGCAACTTGTAACACAAACTGGCAGCAATATTTGAGCAGTCTCCAATTCTCTCTGTCTGGGCCTTGGGTCCCCATCTGTACACATAGGATACTAGGACTTTTCTGACTCACAGAGGTTTTGAGAGGATAAAGAGGTCAAAGCAAGGGGAACAGGAAGGGGGTGTTATCAGATAACATAAGATATTTTTGCTGCTGCTCCACATGTAGCTACAGCACACTTCAAACCAGCTAGCAACAGCCTCACCAGCAGTACGGCTGTACCACAGGGAGCTCAGGACTCTGTCCAGGCCCGGGGACAGATGCTGAGGTTATCAGTCCTCACCATCATCTCCGTGGTATCGTCACACTCACAACCGTGAACTTACCCGTCTCTGGATGTGTGTCTGACAGGTCTTGGGGGTGTTTGAGTTTGCAATGCCCTGTCAAGAGCTCCAACTTTTTCTAAGGTTGGAAGATGCAACTCCTGTCCTAACTTTCAATGAGTTTTGAACAGGCAGTGGTGGAACATTTGCTTGCTACCAGCTACTTAAATTCCTTTTTCCTTTCCACCCAACAAATATTTCTCCAAGCCAAACACAAAGGGTTATATTGTACACAGTCTTTGAAATGTACACTTAATTTTCAAGGAGGGCAGCATACTTGTAGGTATTTTGAACTAGCAAAAGAAAAGGAAAAAGATAATGCAACGGTGGAGAATTGAAGCATGACTTTTCTGATGTTTGTTTTTTTTCTGTGCCAGAAAAGATTCAATAGTGTGGAGGATTTGTCTGCAAAGTCATTCTTTGCTCTCCTTCCCTTTCTTTCCATTTCACCCTCCCTCAGCTGTAGTAGTTCTTTATTCTCATGATGGTTCATGAAATGCCTCATTTGCAAAATAAAGTATCAGCAGCACCTGTTAGGTAGAGGAAATCATGGCCGGCATGGTGCTGTAACCTCTCTACAGGACAAAAACAGATCAGCGAGGCACTGAGGTGGGAAACCCCATTTGGAAACTACCTAGGCTGCAGAAGCTGTGGGTGTTGCAAGACGTATTTCTCCTTTCAGTCAATTATAAACCACCGTGTTTGCAGAAGCAGTACATAAGCTGCAAAACAGAGGCTGTGACTATTCATATTCACTGAGTTGCTTATTTTTGTTAAGTTCAAATATGACCTTAAATCCCAAAGCTGTACACTGAGTTTCAAGGTTTGTGCTTGTAAGGAATTTCCACATGCAGATCTCATGTCTGTAAGGAAGGTTGGTTGATTAATTGTCTCTGCATCAGTTTTCCTTCCATGAAATCTGTGTCCACAAATGTCTGATAAAAGGATGGGCAAGAACAGGACAAGACTTCTACTGAGATTGTCTGGAAAAGGATAGATCCGCAAAGTCAGATGTCTGCCAAAAAGCAACTGCAGTTACATGCGTTGACCTCTGCAGATTACATCGAGAGATGGCAGAGCGTGGGTTTCGTAGGTGCAGATGGCACAGCACTTCAGTGTATCAGGCCTCACAGATTTAAAAATGAAACAGAACAAGGTAGATCCAGTAAGTTATTATTTTGTCGTTGTTAACGATCCTTTACATTTTAATTGTCCATAAATTCCTTAAAAGTCCTACAAAAAGAACATTTAAAAATTTGGGTTATTGAAGAACATATCTTAATTGAAAGCAAACTTTCATCCAAAGAGATTTTTGGGAAAAAATAGCAGCTATTGACCTTTTCCAGAACTTACTTAATTTTTTTAACTATACAATATTTTACCAAAAAACTGTATAGCAGAGCTAGACATCAAAGTCTTTTCTGATTTTCAGAACCATCATGAACCTCCTTCTAACCTCTGGGTTGCTTATGGGTAAAAAATTAAGAATAAAAGGATTCTCTCTTATTACTTAAATGGTGTCTGACATCGGGTGGGCTGTTAGCGCCTGTGTGCATGTTAGCACACCTCTCTCAGAGAGAGAAAGAGAAAGAAGCTTGCGTTCAGTATTTTTATGGAAAGTCCCAAGGAATAAACCAAGAAATCTTTCACAATTTGCCACTGTAAATCAGAGATCTTGCCAACGCTTGAACAAAATGATCCCCAAGCTCACTTCTGGAAGATATTTAATCATTGTGGGTAGCAAGGTGGCAGAGGCAGCGTATCTTTTCTACCTCCACATCCTCTGACTCAGCTCGGAGCAGGACACGCTGCTTGGCAGTCTCTACCTGTCCACCAGCCTGCACAGCAGCTTCATGAGAATCAGACGTGTGTCAGCTCATCACACTTGCTTTCTCTTCTCTCTTTCTCAAATGAATCAGTCTCAGTTGATTTGACTTGATTTCTTTGACACCAGAAAAAAGCAAAGGGTGTGCACTCAGGTGGGAGTGCGCGGCTGGTGCACAGACGCCCAGATGCGATGGCGAGGAACACTTCATCCCACTCCCAACAGCGCAGCCCCCCTCATGCTGCACCCCTCTGCCCCTGTAACAATACAGGTAGTGTACCTTAGGCAGCTCTGATGAATGAAGGATTTAATTACAGTCATCTGAAGGGGCAGTGGAGGCGAAGGGCATGGGAGGCGAGGAGACATGGGGATTTGCACCCGTGTGATGCTCGGTGGGTTGTTGGCCCTGAGGCTGAAGGACAAGCCATCAGCAGTGCTGGGATGCTGGTGCTGCAGGTGGGCAGGATTGTACCCCAAAGAATGAATGCCTTCATGATAAATGGTTTTCTGGATGTGTGGAAGATGTTTTAGCATGAAATTTCATACAATGCAAAGTTGCTGTTGAAGTCCTGTGGCACATACAGGTCCATCAGAGGAAACCCAGGTTTGCTCCATTTCCAAGAAGGGTTTCCCAGTCCCAACAATTCAGCATATTGTACAAATAAGAATTTTATTTACATGGAAATAAATAAATAAAAAAAATAAACAACCCCTCTCTGTCACAACAATAAAGGTTGCATTTCACATGCCTTGCATGCAGACAGGTGACACACAACACACCTGGCCTCTGACTCATTTAATTTCTTACTGTTACTTTGTGGTTTATGCTGAATTGCTTCGCCGTGAAGCCTTCAAATTCACTGAGGATCATCTCTGGATTTTCTAAGACTATGTCTGTATGAGCAAGTAGGATGGACTAAGAGAAGCAGAGCCATGGACCAGGAAAATTTTTGCTAAGGATTTGACATCCACAGTAAATACATTTCATGATTGGATTGGTTTGGTTTGGTTGGTTTTTTTCCTTCTTTTTAATTCAGGCCATCCACAGTCAGGTCCTAGGGACTGATTTCCCAGTAGTGACTGGAATGTATTAGGGGAGCATGTATCATAGATAAGTTTCCTCCAAAGGGACACTAATTCAAGCATCCTTAAGATGGCACCACAACGCAGACCAATCTACTTCCAAAATGAGCTCTTGATCTGAACTGAAACACTAATGTAGACACACGCTTAGGTCTTCACAACAGTTTTAATCAATGAATCTGTAATTTCCATCCAGATTTAGGAAGAAAATCACAGTTAGCCGTGCTAAGAGAAAAAAATAAGGACTCAGTATTCTTCAAGTATTTGTATTCTCTACAATCACACCAGATGAGGCATTAATGTTAATAAGGATATGAGGCAAACAAGGTTTGCTCTGCCTTGATCTCCAAGGTTGTTGATTTATGAGTTCTATCAACCCTCCAGCGGCATATACAGCTAATATAAGAAACTTCCTATCTTGTTGAATAGGGGATGGGCATATTACTCTTTCTGCAAATCTCACCTGACCTCAGAGGGAGTGGAAGAACAGCAGGGGGAGGACTAAGAAAAGAAAAATAAACAAGAAATTAAGCATGGGATAAGATCAACACTACTATTCATTTGTCCTAAGTGTGAGAGATAAATTAAAGAATAGAGATCTCTATCTGGGCAATATGTGCATCCAGTACCCTTCCTCCCCTCCACTGAAGTAGGAAATATCTAGTTTATGACCAGCTGGGACAATCTCTAATGAATGGCTTTGAGGCAATAAATCACAGAAGCTGGTTTGTCCACATTTCTTTCTTTTCTTCAGTCTGTTTGGCTAAATCTCCCACAGAGAAAGTTACGCCATGCAGGGGATTCAGCAAAATGCATGAAAAATGTACTCAGGTCACCTACAAATTCTTCAGCTCTGGCCAAAGTCCAGTTGTGGCTTTATTATAAGACAATGCCTTACTGCTCTCCTTCCCCAAATCCTATGAGGGCAGCTGTTTAAACATTTATCATTAAATGTTTCAAAAAATAGTTCACTGTAGTACAATGATGCTATTTGAGCTCTCCGTTTTGTTTCTGGGACCTACAGAACACATGCGGGTTTAGGTGGGGTCATCCCATAGTCCCACAGTTGGCTTAATTTGCTGACATTAATGCTAAATACCTCACTAATATATTTTTTTCCATATGTTCCTGATTCTTCCCAAACTGGTTCAGCAAATCCAAAGCTGTGGCAAAGACTCAGCATATTGGGAAAAGGCCTCCTTACAGCTGTATCAAGGAGAAATAGAGCCAGAAGAGAGCTGGCTTGCTTTCTCATGCTGCTTCCAACTGTTCCTCATATCCTCTCTCTAATTCACTTCTCATTTTCAATCAGCTTATCCCCATCAAAGGATGCTGTGGATGCTTCAGGTCTACATGAGACCAAGGAGGACTGAGAAAATTCCTGAGAGAGAAATGCATTGAGTTACTAAAGACAGAGAAACACCTTCTGGCTCTGGCAGTTCCTAAGCAGCAAATAGTTGGATTTGTGAGAGTCATATGTCCTTGTCAAGTTCTTACATGCTTTCCTTTCCTGTGGATTTCTTTTGTCACTGCTGGAGACAGCACACCAGGAGAGATGGACCTTTGGGCTGAGGCATTCTTGTGTTCAAAGGACACCACTTATGTGGGGAACCTGGGTCCTTCCCTGGACAGGCAGGCTCCAAAAGGGACAACAATCAGCTCATTTCATAGCAGGATACCAAGAGCCACTGCTTGAATGACCTTACAGCATGAACCAGGCATGAGTCAACAATCTAAAAATGTAAAACTCCGATTGCCATTTTCAGAGATCCTGTGGATCTCCTCTGTGTTCTGGAAACATGGTTTCAGGAAAGGTTTGATTCTCCCTGAGAAGGTGGATTATTAAATGCCAGTGTGGACTTCATGGCACGTGTTTGAAGGCCGCCAGGTTGCCTGTGTGGTTGCAGTGCAGCAGGAAACAACAGCACGGCCAGCCAGTCTGCACCCAGTGCTAATCTGTGCCTCTGTTTGCCTTTCAACAGCCAAATTTCTTCAGCCTGGGTGGCTGAAATGAGACAGCTAATGCTTTACTTAATGACCTATTTAATGGTCCATTTTCCAGAAGTGAGGAGAACTTACAATTATCCCTGTGCTCAGTGTGAACTGTGGCTGCTTAGCAATCAGAAAATCCAGAGTAGGCATTCAGATGCTTCCTTTTAAATGGGTAAAAGTGACGAAATGTAGCCTTAGATCTTTGTCCTGCCTGCAGCAAGGTCAAATGTAGATACACCAAAATACAATACATCCTCCTATTGACTTTCATGGGACTCTCAGTGAGAGTTGGTCTTTCATAAAAGCAGAGTAGCTCCAGCTAGTGGCTCAGCAGCTGCTGTATGCTCTGGCCCTGCTCTGCGTCGTGTAGGCTGCCCAGAGATAGTCCCTCAGTCTCTGCTGAGCGCAAATTTGAGCTGGATGCCTGCTGGTGCAAATCCATGATCCCATTGACTGGAAAGTCCTGGCCTTTCCAACCTCCTCCGGGTTGCCGTAGACCTCCCTGTCCATTACATGCACCCTGCTCATTTCTGGGATTTCAAGGTAATAAAAGATCTTGGCTAAATGGCTCTATGTGGGACATTTGCACAGCTCAAAAAGCAATTATCATTTCTGAGGAGCAAGGCCTGAGCTCAGGCTTTGTTGATTTTGGCTCAGGGTTGGGTGTACTGACTTGCCTGAGGTGCTATTTATGAGCTGACTCGCCATCTCAGGGTAAAGCCCTATGGACTGAAAAGCCTTTCCCGTGAAGGAAAAAATATGCTGGCACTCTGGAAAGGGAAGCCCTGCTGCTCATATGAAACCCCGTGTCAGCCCAGAGCAGGCCCTTTCCATCTGGAGCTCAATCCACCTCCATGGCACCAGGTACACCTGCCAACAGTCAAACCTTTTCTGCCATGTAAGCTGGGCCATAGTGACCTCCACTACCCATGTGAGCAGGACTTGGTAAGTGGCAGAGTATGGAGTGATGGAGACTGACTGCAGACATTGATTTGAGTCCTGGTACTCAAAAACTTCTATCAGAGTTGGTGGAAGAATAGGTTTTCAGGTCTGTGAAGGACAGAGGACTTAAAGTGTTTCACCCAACATTAAACACTTTAAATTGAAGTCTCTTTTGGTCAGCAGATATTGAAGTCCACCGTTTATTTTGGAAACAATGAAACATTTCTGCTCTTAGTTTTGGGAGCCTTAATATTCACAAAGGTGTTGAGAATTGGGAAGTTCAGTAGCACAGCTCTCAGGTTTAGAGACTGAGGGCTTCGTGCTGCCTAAGAACTCTCCAAAGGCATTTAAGTGCACGCTGATGTGAAAATAGCTTAATTTTGGGACAATATCAACAGAATAAACTCCTACATATGTGATATTTAAGGTTTCATTAGCATCTTATATTATCCTGGCTTAGGTGGGTTCTCAATATGTTGAGGACACAGCCATGCCAAGAAAAATGTTCTATTGCTCTGGAGCTGTCATCTCCAGGTTTCACTCTCCCAGTGTCCTCCTCTGCTGCCTCAGCTGACCTTCCCCTGGTTAGCTTCACGCTGACTTCAAGGGGTGGCTCTTGATCTGCCATGCAGGATTAATGACTTAGTGAGTGTCCAAACCACTCCACACATTAGGGATTTTCATCCCAGAAGAGAAACAAATAGGTGAGAACATGGCAGAGCTACTTTAACTCACAAAGGGCTTGCTGAGGGCGAGAAGGTGGCTTCAGCTTACTGCCTCAAATATCAACACAGTGGGGGACATGGCATGAAGCAACCAGGCAGCATGTTCGAGAGAGGCAAAAGGAGGTACCTTTTTCCACACAATGCCCAGGTAAACTCTGGGCCTTCTGTGCAAGAGCACTACAGATCCCTAGGGGCTACTGGGATGCAAAGAGCAATCAGAGAAATTAAAGAAATGACTACATGTTATCTACAAAGGTCCCAGCTCTGCCTCTTGAATTATCTGAGCTGCAGGGCACAGTTGGCTGGGAGTATATTCTGGGAAAAACAGCTCAATGGATTTTCCCCTTTGGCTTCTCCTGTTGGTGAGATGCATGGCTGGATGGTCACTGGGCCACAAGAACCCTTGCCCTGACCTTATAAGATGCTCTTACACAAGCAAAACAAGAACAAAGATGCCAAAACTCCATTGCAAAACCAGAAATACACAAGAATCGCTGTCTCTGGGTAAAATTTATGTCCCAAACCAGGTAAACCGGGGGCAACCCAGTAGTTCCCTGAGCCAAGTGAAGTTCAGCAGTCAGGCTGGGACTGTCTAGCTCTGTCCCTGCAGACAGGGCCACACACCAGAACCTCATGAGCCAAAGGCAAGAGCCAGCCAACCTCCCTTTGGGCTGCAGGAATGCCTTATGGAGACCTGCTTTGCCCTCTAGCGACTATTAAGCATAACACAGGGAATTTTGTACCATCTATTCCGATTAATAAAAAATCGGGTCCTGCTACATCTGCTGGCTGGCAGACAAGCAGCGGGGTTGTTCTGACTTTATTTGGCCTAATTGAGAATATCCCTCTCCCGAGGCAGCCTGGTCACCCCTCTGTTTGGGAGGCACGCGGGATGGAGCAAGGGAAAGAGATGCCGTTCTGAAAAGTTGAGAAGAGACACCCTAAATTGGGGAATGAATGTCCGAGTGAATTGTAAAGGAAAACCCTCCAGGGCTGAAGCTATTTCTAGTCCGCACATGCCTTGGAACTGAAAAGAGGCTATTTGGGGGAAAAAGGAATGGATGAATAATGGAAGCAAAAATAGTCGCTCCACATTCCTTTCCAGACCCGTGTTGCCTACAAACCCTTTGGAAACAACTGACGATTCATCAGAACATGAGCTCATATTTTGTGATCTATGGGGCCATAGACTTTGTGAACTATGGTCTGTGTAAGTGACTGTTAAAAGAGCTCTTAGTTGGAAAAATAATGACACTGATCTTTGTTTAAACAGCAGCAAGGGAAAAGAGGGATTAGGGTAGACATCTAGATAGCTGCGGTAGCTGAGCTGTATGGAAAACAAGCTCTTTAAAAACACTGTATAGAAACAAAATCTTTTCCTTTAAACATAAGAATAAATACTAATATTTTAGATTTTGAAAGTGCCAGTCTGTCTTTGCTTTCTTGGGTTATCTGTAGCAAAAGTCTCTCTAAATTATCAAATGTAGTTAGATTCCTTAGTATCACAGAAATGGAAAGAAACCATATTACCATTTGGAAATTCTCATACAAATTCTTGTGGTCAGAAAACAGTGTTATCATCATGCAATGAAAAAATACTTTTTTGTGTGTTTTTATATATAAATCAGCAATTTTATTGAAGCATACTCACTCTAGAGATTTTGTTCAGTAAATATTTGTATTTTCTCAAATACTCAGACAAGAACATTAAAAAAAAAAAGACACTTTGAATACTAATGTTCTCTAAACCAAAAAACACTTGGTTTAGTGGCCTTAAATGAATTTTAAAGGAAAACTTCATCCCAGAAATAGTCATGAGTTTTGTGCAAAGATTAACAGGGATATTCCAGGCAGGCTAGAAGCCATTCTCTCACACCACTCACTAGACTCAGTAAAAATCAGTGTCTCTCTCAACTAATTCATGAATAAAAGAAGAGAGGCTTCCTAAATGACTTGCTCAGTTGTCTATTTCAAAGCATACTTTTCACTAGGGTGTTACAGCACCTACAATTGCACCTGAGAATTTAGTCTTAATTAGGATTTTCCGCAAATCTGTGTGTCCTGGTCATCCACTGGGATACTGTTAGTAGAGGAGAAATGTTTGGCTCCACTTGTTCAATCAGTTAGACCTACTGCAGAGGGATTTGGAAGAAAACTGGGAAAGACTCACACAAAGTCTGTAACCGTGTTTGAAACTGCCACCTGGCTGTCGGATCCATATCCATGCTGGATTCCCAGAGCTTCACATCAACATCTGTTGGTTTTGTTTTTTTTTTAAGGATGCTTCTTTTCTGTGTTTTTCTACACAGAATTCACTTCCACAGATTGTTTCCTAATGGGCTTTCCTAGGCTACAGCTGGTCAAACTCTGCTGAGCCACATCTGTGCTGGGCTCTGCCACGGATTTGGTCGCTTGATTAATACCAGCAGATGATTAGGAGCAGGTTCATCTGATTTTTAACTTTATGACTCCAAGAATAATAATTATTTGCAGTCCTCACTTCCAATAAAATTGCTGTTCTACAAGTTTTCTTCTCTTACCTAAGAGCTTCTGTCCCCCAGCAGCCACTGGATGGCATTAAGCAAGGTGAGTCAGCGAGGGCCCGGTTTGAGCATCGCCCTGCTCTTGCTGTTAGCTTTAAAAATGGGTAGATACACCCACAATTTATCTGTACCATATGAGTAAATTCTGTTTACCTGCATTCAGTGTCAAGCACAGCGCATGCAGATGCCCATCCACACTTAGCTTTGCCATCCCCAAGGACTATAAACTAATGCAGACAGTCCTTCCAAAAATCAGATCAGCCTGAAAATACTGATTGGCTAAAGCAATGATTTTGAGGCTTTTAAAACTTTCTTCCTGTTTTTTGACCCTTTGGAGACATCAGAGTGACTGCTCCACAACCCATAACCAAGTGTTCAAGATCTTGCTTCTGATAATAACCAAGTGCTTCACAGGAAGGAAAACCACAGCAGCAGATGTTTGATAGTCTCTTGCACATTAGTTTGTTATTGCACATTAGTTTAGTACTGATATTAGTAGCTCATAACTGATTTAAATGTGGAAAACTAGAACAAAAATCACTTGATTTCCCATGGATCATTTTCCTTAGCTCTTACTGAGACATGCAAGAGGTAGAAAAGCATCACGAAAAGAAATTTGATGTTCTTTTCTGAACAGTGTCAGCTGGAGCCATCCCACAGAGCAACTCAGGAATACCAGGAAGAAATAGAAAGGGTTGATCAGAAGCAGTTCTCCTCTGAGTTTCCATATATGTATCTAAATGAGCCGGTTTCATGCCCATTTCACGTAAAGATGTTTCCTCAGTGGCAAAAACATGGGTATGGCTGGGCAGCTCCAGCTCTGCAGAGCAGGCTTGGACACAGCTGAGGCAGCATGAGGCTCCTCTGGCTCCATGGTGGGAGCTCCAAGGACGCCATTCTCCTCAACCTGGGGAACTCGGATAACACACAGAGACAGGTTCAGTTGAACACTGCTGAAATCTACCCAAGGCAGATCTAATAGCACTAAAATTAGAAAATGCCTAAGAGGGCACAAATCCCCTTCAGTGACAAAGTCTCCCTGCTGACAGAGTCCCACAGTCCCATGAAGGTTTCTCCAAGAGCAGAGAGGTGTTATCAGCACATACATCCCACCCGATTCTCTGCCTGTGAAGGTTTCTTCGTGTTCTTTTTCCTATGAAAGGTCCTGAGAAGGCAGCACTTTGGCCTGGCCATCTACAAGAAGGGAGGTGGAGGTGCAAGGGAAAGAGGAACAGACTCTGACAAAAGATACTACCAGCCCATTACTAAGTGCGGAAAAAGAGCAAACAGGAGAAAAAGCATGTCAAAGCTGAAGTATTCAAAGTTAACCTTGTTCTGTTTTTCACAAACAAGTAAATTCTAACCAAGCAATTAAGATGGTTAATTGTATTAAGGGAATAGGTTACTCTGAAGGAGCACAGTGGAAGAATGACTTACCTAAAGAAGAATATACCTAAAGAAATAACCAGACTTAAAAAAAAAAAAAAAACACCAAAAAAAAAAACCCCCAATCACCAACCCATGTATTCAAGCTGGCAAGAGCTGCTGAAATTCCCCCTAGAGTGCTTAAAGAATTAGCTGAACTAAACCTCTGAACCATTAGTGATTACATTCGAGGAGGCAAAGATGACAGCAGAGGTCCCAAAGGAGTGGAAAAGGGCAAGTGCAATACTTACCTTAAAAAGAGGGCAGAGAGAGGCTCTGGGGATTAGCCTTTCCAGGAGCCAGGACATGTGAGTGATTACTGAGTCATTAGTACTGAATGGATAATGAAATGATAAGGGCCCGCCACCAGGGATTTGATGAGAACAAGCGTGTGAAACCAATCTGAATTCCTTGAGAAGGCGAGTGACCTGATGGAGAAGGGGAAACTGATGCGTGCAACCCTAGCTTGAGAGCAGTAAGGATTTCAATGCTTTTTCCCTCTGCCGTCTCGTAAGTGAACTGAGGAATTAGGCTTTAACCACTGCTGACTCATGGGCACTGGTACTGAGCAGCTGGGCAGGGAAGTGCTAATATTCCTGTCATTCCTCTAATACATTTTCATCCCACCAGTGTCATTATATCAAGAGTATCTTCTGCTTTCTTGCCTGCGTAAGCTCATTTCTCATGTTCTCACAATAACAGGTGAGGCTGGAAGTTTTAGTACAGACCTTTAAAGATCAGCACCTGTGAGGCCACTGCAGACCATAAATGTAATCAGAAGAGTTTTATGAAGGTTGAGATAGCCCTGAACAAAAGACTGGATCTCCCTTGCACTGAATTTTGTATCTTTTTTATTCTTCTAACATAGACATAGATTAAAAAAATAAGAGTTTTATAAAATCCCCATAGCTTTATTAGTGTTTGAGCCAAAAGCCATCTAGGCTAGATATGCACTCTAACAGTGAGGCCAGATCTGATTTCTGTGCCCAGTGTCAGCCAAGGGATAAGTCTCCTTCCCCTTCCATAAGCTACTGCTGCTTGCTGCAACATGGAGAGAGAGAAAATAATCATAATCTTGAACTACACTCCAGGTGGGGAGACCTTCTTTGCCTATCCCCATTTTTTTCAGGGAAAGGTACCATTCCTCGGAGTGGTGCAGCGTTTTCTGATCCTCTCTGCCAGAGCTCCCTTCAAATTGGGAGGCATTAGAAAGCAGCTTGGCGGAGCCTGCTTGACAAGATTTGACATCTAAATTGAATGTCCAGGCCTCAAATTCCTAGGATATGATTGAAAAGCCAGTAGGATTGCTTCTTGGTAACTTGTAGGCTGTAAGATTGGCTGTGTGCTCCTCCAGATAAGGGCTCCTTTGTGCGGCGTTGTGTAACGGCTGCCACGGGGTTGATGTGGGCCAGGCCAGAAATAACTTCAGCATAAATATTTTTAGCAAATACTTTCTGCTCTCTTGAGATACGCTGGATAGCTTGAAGTGTGTGTATCTTTGTGTGAAGTAGGTGGGAGAAGCTAGAAGAGCTCCCATCCTGAGCGCAGAGCAAATATCACAGCACTCCTGATACGCACGTTAACGCAATAGGAACTGACGCCTCCATGTAAGAGTGTCCAGAACAAGCAAGATGTCTCAAAAGAGCTGCCTCATTGGAGTGGCAAGGTGTGTAGTCCTGTGGTAGAAATGTGAATGAACCCAGTGCCCACAAGAGGTAGATGCCAGCACAAGTGCTCTGAGCAGGGCGATCCACAGCCAAGCCCCCCGCTGCCATCCTCTCCGAGGGGCCCCTGCCAGCCCTCTACTGACCCTTCTGGTGTGTGCTTAACGCAGAGGGAAGTGCAAACTGCTGGTTGCATTTCCTATGAGGATAACCTACCTTTTCGGCTGCACCTGAAGGCCACTGTCAGACTCCGTCTATAGAAAACACCACCAGACTCTGCAGATGACTGTCCATGACAGCAAGGGTTAACAGGGAAGCACAGCTGCTAGAATGCTCCAGCTACAAGGAAAAAAGTGAACCCTTCACACTTGTATACAAAGCCATGTATTAGAAGTCCAAACATCTCTAAAAATGCAGATCAGGACAAAATAACCTGCTCACATTTCCCACACGCACACTCCACAGGCCCTGCAGAAAGATGCAATACAGTCCCGGTGTGTTAGTCAGCCTGTACTAGCTACAGCTGATGGCACAGTGGGGAAGGTACAAGCTAGTTATGGATTTCACATGTATTTGTCATTGCTGATTATCTGACTACTGTGCAGAGCAAGTCATGGACACAATGTCAGGGTTTTGCGAGATTCTGTGTGTATCTCTTCAAACTAATGCACCAGCAGAGAAGGAGCAATACATAGTTGGGGGGGGGTGGGGTGGAAATCAGGAGGGGAAAAAAAAATGTGCTTCAGGTTAATCCAGGCTCAGATTGCCCAGAATAGGCTGTGCATTGCAAGAGCTAGTCTAGGGGAACTTCATGAAAAGGGCTAACTTGACAAAAACATGAAGAGGGATAGAGAGCACTAAAGACTATTAAGCTCACTAGTTAAAACATCCATTTGGCATGTAACAGAACACGAGGATGCACAGGAGAGAGCAATCTTGTCTAGTCAGCTCTAGAAGTACTGGGAATCTGGACCCCCAAAACTCAAAGGAGCTCACTTTGAAAGTAGCAGGGAAGCACCAGCACGTTTGCCTTCAATTTTTCTATAGAGACAGCGCAGAAGCTGTATTTCAACTGAACAAGCCGACCTTGATAGATGCAGAGTTAATCTCTCTACTCTACAATGAAGCTTCTATGTAACCACAGGTATTTATCTAGAGTCAGGTACCTGGAAGTACTCAGATATCCAACTCTCAGTGTTTTGTCTTAAGGGAGAGAATAAGTCATAATTTACCACTGTGAGCTGTAGGAAAAGTGATCTCTGGGGACTTCCCCCTCCTGATTCCAAAGCAGGCATAGAGTAGTATACCTAAACCCAGCCCTGCTTCTCAATCATTTTTGTGAGAGCTGGCTTGCCTAGCGATATTCCTCAGACACAGGTGATGTAATTAATAAGCACAGACTGATTAGTTAATGGGGTGACCCTTAAGGGAGTTGCTTGAGGCAGTAAAGGAGTTGCTGCAGGTGGAACTTGTTGCAAGGATTCTCCCTGTCACTTGCTAGAAGTGTTACTTAATTATTTGGTGCTCTCTATCTTTCAAAAACGAAGGAAAATATTAATGTAACTACTGTCTAGTATTTATCCTGTCTGCTCAGCTTTTGCAGCCAGACATGAGAGGTAGCAAGAACTTCTAACTATCCCTAGTAATAAGGGGAGGAAGGTTACAGCATAAGATGTTTAAAAAGAAAGGCCAAATGCCAACCTGAGAGAAAAGCAATGAAAATCAAATAATACAGTAGTTATTCCAATTGAGCCATAAAGGTGACAGCAGCTAATAGGGAATGCTGCTAAGGTGCCAGCCAGGCAGCTGTGACTTCTCAACAATAGCCCTAGAGCTTGCTTTTGGACAAGTTGCTCTTCTTATTCTAGTATTTCAGTAAAAGCATTGGCTAAACAGAGAATAATAAAGGTTACCTTTATTCTGTGAAGTGAGCGGACACAGATTCACTTTGTAGTATTACAATGGAGAGCTGCTATTTGCCTGCCAAATGTTGTATTTCATAAAAAAAAAAAAAACACAAACCCACTATAAATAAAAGTACTACCGAAAATGCCAGGACGAATAAATTTTTTTAATTGGAATGATGTGATCTATTTTCTCTGCCACATCTTTCCTTGTTCCATCTCCTTTCATAACATCACCTACTAGAGACTAAATGTAAGCTACCCACCGAACTGAAACAGCCGGTGACAGGAGGTGACACCCTGCAGGCTGCTCGGATCTGGATGCTCCGGCGTTACGCTGGTAACTGGCAGACAGACGTCTGCACACAGATTTGGAACACGTTTGCTGATGAAGTCACTGCTCAAAAGCATCTGTTGTGTTGACCTCTTTGCTGTGTGCAGGGCCAGACTGGGGAGACTTAGTGTACCTTCAGGAAGTTTACCGCCAGGCTACGTATGGCAGCTGGGATTGCACAAAATAAGAGTAGAGCCTCTTCAGAGCAGGAGGTGCCCCCTGACATCTGTGTAGCACCTGGTACACACTTCCTTACCCTTGGAGGATGGAGAGAAAGAACATGCTAGAGATTGAATTGTCCAGATACTGTTATAGCAGGGGTATAAGGGCAGGAGGCAAGCTGCTGTGTTTCAGTGAGGAATAAGTGAGAGGCAGAAAGCAGGCAGGTAGGCTGGAGTACAGCCAGACAGTGAGTCCCAACCACCTGCTAAGTCTGTCTCCCTCCAATAGTCAGGCGGGTGTGCAGAGCTGCTGGAAATATTTGGATGCTGCTTGTGTGCATGACAGCAGTTATCAGGAAGCTTCAGATACAGACAGGCAAGAAAGATAGGAAACTAAATTAGAAATGAGGATGGGAAGGCAAATCATCTTGATCTAGTTTACGAGGTGGCGACCTTGGGTCACCCCCTGGCCTAAAATTCATGTAAGAGGAGTTGCGTGCAGTTGGGCTGGACTGAGCAAAGTGTTAGGTTTGGAGTGAGCTCTGTGCATCTTTTCCATGACGTCTGTGTGTCGGAGCTTGGCAGGGTGAGAGGGGGCGTGTGGGAGAGGTCTGGCTCACTGATAAGAACAAAGCAAAACAGACGTGCAAGGTGTCCCCAGGGAAAAGGGTTACTCAGCTTGGTTAATTTTCCAGTGTCTATTTCCATACGTCCCAAAAGAAGCAATAATAAATGCTTAAAATTAGAGTATGAATGGATTCTGCCTGACACTATTGGCGTTTATTAAACTGTATCCTTGATGACCTCACGGGAAAGGGGAGCCAGGCAAGCAGAAAACTAGCACCCAGCATTACTAGAGCAGCCCTGTATGGGGTCTGGTGGTTACCTGAGAAGCTGGGTAGCAGGTGTTGACATAGCCCAGGTGCTCTCACTTTTCTCCATTCAGGTCCAGTTTTGTGCCAAATGCTGAGCAAAAGTAGACCAAACTGAGCACTTACTGTTGTTTGGGTGAACCAGGACTCTGGCTGCTAGACTAGAACCAGGTCTCTGGCAGGATTGTGCTGCTAGAGTGCATGAAACCAGCCAAAATAGATGCGGGTATTAGGGATAATCAAACATTAGCCAGGTGTTTGATTTTTATTTTTTTCATGTGTGCAAATCTGAAGGGTATAGTGAGTGAGTTTGAAATGCTGTCCGACTCCATCAGGATGTTAAATACAGGTAAATTAACATGTGCCAGCGAGGCTGATACTGAATGGGAGCAAACAGCTGCTCTCTCATGCAGCACCGCAAGTGGAGGAGATGCTTTTGAGGCAGAGATGTGGAAAAAAAAAAAAAAAAAAAAAAAAGATAGATATTACTCTTGCCTGCCTCCAGAAAGGAGCATGCAATTTATACGTAAGCATGAATGGATCAGAATTTTCTTTCACTGGCAACAGTGTGCATTGAAAGAGTGCGAGCAAAGCAGAAGGCATGGATTGCTGTCTTCAGAGACATCTCCATTTGTGTTGGCAATATATAGGAGGAAAGAGGTAGTGAGGCATTATCCACAGCCAAGTTCTTGGACCTGATACACAAACATGAGTGAGATTTGAGGAGCGGATACGATCTGGTATGCAAACATGTTGATTTTTTCCAGCTAGCTGTAAGAATACAGTTGGCAGCTTTTCAATTGCTAGAGGGTTGGTTGAGGAGCTCATGGCATCACTGACCTAATTCTTTAATAAATCTTAGAAGACTGGGAAACTGAAAATACCGAAAACTGAGAATGCTGGGCTAATATGCAGAAAAGCGCAAGTTTGATAACCAATGCAGATCTGATGGTGTGTTTATAATGGAAGGCAATTTTCAAAGGAAAACACTGTTTTCATTTAAGTTGAAATGTTTTAAAAGGGACTAGTCTTAACAAAACATGCTGCAAGCAAAACAGAATTGAAATACCAACATGTTTTTGACACTCTCGGTATAGCACATTTTGAGATTTGTTTAAAAAACTTTTCAAAACATGCTTATGTTAAAGAAAATAGAGATTAAAATGGAAATCAAATATTTTCCATTTGCTATGGATATAGATTGCCAAGAAAATTTCATGGAAAATTTTTATGTCATCTTGTGCTATTTGTGCTCTGTTTGATGACAGGAGAGGAGACAAAAACAAACCCCAGAACAATGGGATTTCCTGTGAACGGCAAACTCAAGTTCTTTGTAAATCTGTATGGGTCACTGCAGGCTCATTCCCAGACTAGTGAATATGGAATTGCCCACATATGGAATTTCAAGGTGTCAGTGTAATTAATTAGTAGCAAGTGGTCATGGCTCTATGGGAGCAGATATTCCCAAATGACCTTTTTTCATCACTGGTATTTCCAGCTTGACTGGTAACTGTGGGTACATAGGTGTGGTAGCGTTTTGTAAGCATCACTCTGTGCACATTAACAGCGGGTTTCTGGTTCTTCATCCATTAACCTACAGATCTCGAAAGATGAGAACTTGTCATTGAGCATGTTTCTAATGGGAGTCAGTGGCTTCATGGATGATCTGGAGATAAATAAAACATCATTTGCTAATAACCGCGGCAGATGGCACAAAGATTGTCTGTCATCACTATTTCCCGCTTCACCAAGCACGCAACGTGATCTGGCTTGCCTGATGAACTGGCCCCAAGCAGATACAGTGCAGCATAACAAAAAAAATCATCTAAGATCATGCCGGTGGAGTGCCGGAGGGGGGCACCTCAGCCATAACACCTCCTTGGAAAAGGTGTTGGAGTGGATGAGCAATGAAGTCTGGTTTCCCACTGAGATGTGGTGGAAAAGGAAGGATGTGAAGGAAAGAGTCAGTGGGAAGCAGTGAATAACCACGGGTCAGGAACTTCACCTCCTTGCGCAGCCCAAGCGACAGGAGAGACGCCTCTGTAACCCATGGTCTGAAAATGATTAAACAACAAAGAAAAGGAAGAAAACCTTTTGGAAAACTTGAGAACAAAACTTTCATGGGCAATGGATTGCCACATGATTTGGCAACAGAGTGCAAATGGACAGAAAAATCCCTGAGAATCTGCTGCAGCAGATTAAGGTAGGACAAGAACCCTGCCTGGAAGCAAAACCCAGGCAAAACAACAATCAGGCATGATATTAAGGGTGAGGCTGATTATTCACTTGAACAAATACTGATGAGTTGGAAAACTCTTTGATGTTTTCAAGCCAAATGACTTTGTGGCAGATACGTTTTAGTAAAGTAAAAATCATTAGCCTGATTACCGGCATAACAGTGTAAATGTTGTGTCCCCTGTATCTGACCATTACCGTGTCTGGTATTATGAAGAATTAAAGTCATATTCTTCTACAAACCATTCTGCAACATTTATGTGTCTCATTAACATCTTTACAAAAGGGGCCTGAGAGGTGCATGTATTATTTCTTTTTAAGCAGCAGCGTCTCCACAGCACGACCAGTGCTTGCACTGATGCTTGGGGGTATTCCCAAGCAACAGACATTGGTATTTCCAATGCAACAAGCAACGAATACAAGCGAAATTGGTTCTAGGGTTTAGTTCCTGTGTCCTTGCTGAGGCACTCCATCCGGCACATCGTGCCTTCAGGCTGTGGGAGCCTGGCCTCAGAGGGCAAAGGCTCTGCACGCACTGAAATCCACCACATCTCAGTATTTCTTACAAGAGCAATCAAAACCCTGGGGCAGTTTGGTGGGTAGTAAAATAGCACCAGCTCTGTGGAAGCAACAGGAGAAGCAATGGTCCTTACCAGTTTGCAATTGTTTTTTCATGAAGAGGTGACAGTTCGCCCGAAAAGGCTGGAGCTGGCCATTTTGTACATCTGCTAAAAGCTACAGCTGTGGCTTCCTTCATCTTTGGATTGCTGTAGTTGACTGAGAGAACACCACGGTCAAATAAGGGCAAAGTCTCTAAATAAAAGCTCTTTAAACTCCAACAAATAACGAATATGCTGACTCTGGAGGTTGACTGATTGCAAATTATTTGTATTTTGTAGCTTGTGTTTTCAGCTCTACCAGACTCATAGACGGTACCATCCCACACCTAGTTGTAAGCAACTGGAACCATTTAACCGTTTAATGGTATTTTGATTGCTTCTCACAAAGCATTTTGCAATTTATCAGCTTGCTTTCCAAATATCTCATTCCTGCTCCTCCTCTTTGATCACTGAGAATGGCCATGTATGGATAAAACTTTTCTGAGACATTTACAAGTATCTGCTTGAAATTAGAGAGAAATTCATGCTTGGAGAGTTCTCTAGAGTCTGAATTTCTAACTCCTATGAGCTGGTAGGGTTCTTTTTTTTACCCTTATTTTATTTAGATTGACTCAGCACCAGGTTTTTTCATTTCTATTTTCTCGGTCTGTTGCAGCAGGGTTGTTAGGATTCAGCTCACAGAGACTTGTAACAGGAGAGCCATCAGCTGTGCTCGATCTCAGGAGGGGATCAAAAAAGTCAGGGCAATAGTGGGGAAGAGGAGCTGCTGAGGCAAGAAAAGCGGTGTGAATTATAACTGGGCTTCAGCACTCTTAAAATGGGGGAGATGTGGCCCCTTCCTCCCTCACAGGCCTGCACCTGGAGGACATCAGATAAGGGTCTGTCCCAGGCCACAGACCCTGTACCTGAAGGGCTCGGTTCATATTTCCAAGGCAGAAGAAAAATAACTACTTGCCAAACAGAGAGGCAACTACTAGACTGACCAGAGTGGTGAACCACCAGTGGGTTTTTTTTTTGTCTCAGGGAAAGAAAACAAATGCAGTGCATCACCCAGTCGCTAAGAGCGAGCGGCCAACTCCCAAGATTAGCACCCAGCACCCTTCCTCAGTGGGGAAAGGAGTCGTTACACAAAATGGAATGAGGCAAATGAAGTTTTCATTGTGGATGAAGAGCGAGAAAAGCTACTGACAGCCAGCTCAATGGGCTGATGAAACAGCAGCCCCAGGGAGACTCTTCAAAGGTTCTTTCGGTTGTCTAATGAAGTGTGGTTGAGTTTTGACCCCTCAGCTTCAGCGCCTGAGGTTTTCTGTGAGTGTTTCAGGTCTTGCTCCTATCCCTGAGCTCATTGACTACTCAGAGAATTTTTTAAATCATATTTCCCTAGATTTGTAATGGTTTTCTTTCTTGCTGTGCGAAAGGCCACACAACTGACAGAACAAATTCATCATATGGTGAAGCTGGGAGATGGACCAAGCCCAGGAGCCCACTGGAAGTGCTGGGAACAGGAGGGGACCTCAGCCAGCTTGAGTAGACCACATCCCTAGGCACCGCCTGGGGAACAAGGCTCTGGCATTTACCAGTTCCCATGGCACTTGTAACAACAGCAGGTTAAAGAAATCAGTTTTATTCAGAGAGAAAGGACTTCTCTTAAAACTTTTGACCAAGTTCTTTTAAACCACAGTGGATAACGCACCATACTGCACGGCACGTTGCTGCACTGGCCAGGGCTCTCGCTGCCCTCATTAGCAAAGTTTTATCCTTTGCAAAATGCAGGTTTGCTCCCCCTTCTCCAGAGGTTACTGCCAGGAGCACGGCTTCTCCCCACTCCCTCCCTCCCTCCCTCCCTCCCTCCTTCCCGACCCCCGGCCGGGGACCTACCCTCCCGCACCCGACCCCAGCAGCAGCCCTGCGACAACAGCTGGGGAAAAGCAATATCAGAGAAATGCATTTTTGGCTCCACTTTGCAATTTAAATTAAGGAGAAGGACCCGGGCAGGCAGCCCCCAGCCGCTGCTCTGCGTGTAGCTGCAAGTCCCTGGCTCAGATCACCAACACCAGCGGTATTTTGCTGCAGTCCTCCGTGCTGGCATGGGACTGATGGTGAACGACACTGCATCAGCCTGTGATATCATAAAAATACCTTAGCTGAGGCTGCAGTGAGTTTATTTTGCTGGCCCAGCACCTGCGGTGCCATCAGCCTCTCGGCTAGAGCACGTAGAAGTCGTTGTTGTTGGACAGGTCGCTGTAATGGCAGAGGGCGAGAGCAGGAGCCTGTGCCAGCGGGGGCTCGGGTCGACTTCTGCCCTGAACCCCCTGCGCCGTGGGCCTGCCCAAGCCTGGCTTGCAGAGATGAGTGTCCCACCTGGGCTCGGCCACAGCCTGGTGCTTGCGCTTGAGTCTACTGCTGCCATTGCAATAGGTCCCACAACACCGGCATGTCAAGAAATGCTTGGCTCGGTGTTTGGCCTTTGACTCAGGGGTCGAGGCTGTCCCTCCGGGAGTGAGAGTCCTTGCCGTGGTGCCCCGTGGGTCGGGCTGCCCTTTCAACCGGCTCCTTCTCCTCTGGACAGGGTCCAGGCTGATGTCCGACTGGGAGGAGCAGCTCTCGTTCCAGCCGGAGCCGGCGCTGAGGCTGCGCAGCGGCA
The DNA here is from genome assembly GCA_947846985.1 of Fratercula arctica. NCBI lineage: Eukaryota > Metazoa > Chordata > Aves > Charadriiformes > Alcidae > Fratercula > Fratercula arctica. Next base: position 38,577,661 of record CANTUZ010000006.1, read on the forward strand.
GGGCGAGCCGCAATGCCTTCCAGAACTGGGAGCCGGAGCGCTTGGATTTCTCCCCCTTCCAGGTGACGAAGGAGACGGACTCCTTCAGCTGGAGGATGCTGGGGTGGGTGCACTGCAGCGGCCTGTACTCCACCACGATGAGCTTGGTGGCGATGGCGTTCTGGCACATGATGCCCAGCTTGAACTCCAGGAGGCTGATGCTCTTCTCCGTCAAGTAATCGGGACTCAGGACCACGATCATCCTGCGGCTCCTCTGGATGAAGTCGAACACAGCTTCGGTGGTATCTAAGAGTGTAAGAGCAGAGGAATTGGGGTGCACAAGGGGGAAGGAATGGGGAGAGAAAAGCTGAAGGAAGGTCTTTGGTGGCATACCTGCACAGATCTCCCCTTCCCACAGAGGGAAACCTGGCACAAGCCCAGTGACTTTCGACTTGCCCACACTCCTGCGGGCAGGGACTGCAGGAGCAATAAGCAGCATTTTTGCTTTGCAGTGGGTTTTTGAGAAGGCTGAAGTGGTAAACGAGAAGCCAGGATGGCAGGATAAGCCAAGACCGTACTCTGACTTCTGCACTGCACAGCATCGCTCCTGCCCAGGGAAGTGCAGGCATTTGGTAAAGGGCAGCTCACGTTCAGGAACCACCTGCCCACAGCTCTGGTAGCCCTTTGCTTGGGGTGAACAAAGTGAAGCCATCACATCATCGTGCCACAGCTTGCACTGCCAAGGCTAAGATCCACCTCCCTCCCTCTCATGCTGTCTCATCTAGAAATGGAAGCCTCCAAACCTAGAAAGCAAAAAAGTCAGCTGTAAACCTCTCCATCAGTTCCCCTAGCCATGGCGGGGGGGTGAAAATACTGTCCTTCAAAGCATTTCTTGGGATTAATTTCAGTTTGTAAAGCTCAGCAAGATGCTTAGCTGGAAGGGTGCCAGGCAAGGGCAACATCTCTTTTATTATGAATGCTGAAAAGCAGCAAACCTGAAGGATGTCCTTGGACTTCTATCCATGGCTTGGGATGCAGTAAGCATATTAAAGGTGTCATGGCTAATGGGTGAGCAGTGGAAGGGATGGGAATTAATAGGGCTGTGGCACTCAGCAAATTAACCCAAGCTGATTAATAGAACTGTAAAAACTTTAAAAAAACCCACCCATTTACTAAGTACTGATGCCTGAGATGGGGGGACCTGAGGACAATGTGGTGTTCAAGCAGGGCAGGGATCATTGGAGTAAGAACTCTTGCATACTCAGAGAGAAAAACCTCCCTGTTCTGAGGAGAAGAGCTACCTGCTGCTTCCATTGCCTTTCACGCAGCTAAAGCCTTGATTCCTCAGTCTGGAGACTCCCCTCCCTCCCTGCCAGTGTGAAAATGGTCTTTTATATAAATAAAAATACTGTACCTTCCCTGCAATGGCAATGCCTCTTATTCTCCCAGCACCTGGCTGTCTCTTTCCTTATCTCACAGCAGAAGGTGCACCGTGTTGCACCTGGATGCATCTTATTTTAATATTGTACAGAGCAATACCTTTTTTTTTCAAAGATACGTGACTAGCTCTAAAACTCATTGTCACTAGATTACATGGAGACCAAGAACTTGTGATCAGAAAAAGGATGGAACAATAATCTCCTAAGAGAGAACATAAGGCACCGTTTGGTTCTTTAATGTAATACTGGAATTTAAAACAAACTATTTGCAGCATTTTTTTTCTTGTATACAAGGTTTGGGGGGATTCTGCCCCCCGAAACACACAGGAAAACACTGACTCACTGAAACCAAAACCAGATGATAAAGTCAGTCCTGTCAGAATTGCCACTTAGAGCCATGAAACGTTCTTACCACCCTATTTCAAAGGCACAAAGAATTGGCAGCAATCTATCTCCCAATTTACTGAGTCCAGACCTCATTCAAACCTTTCTATAACTGATTGAGATCTATTTTGAAATCAGCCAAGCTTCAACATTTTGTGTAAGAAAAAGCTCTTTTGCTGGTTTGAAAGGTCTTTCTTTTTGAAACTGGAATCACAGCATCACAGCGAAACGTAGGCAGGAGCAGCCCCTGGGAGGTCACCTATTCTACCTGCCTGCTCAAAAAGCACAGGTTCAATTAGTGTGAATGATTCCAACACTGCTGAAATGAAATGTTTTGATTGAGCTGACAGTGATGGTTTTCTTTTATCAATTTTAAACACTTTCTGAGACGCGACATTTTTTTGGCAGGGAAAATGCTCAATTTCCCCAAAGATAGATTTTATTTCTGAGAACGGGAAGCATTTAGACTTGGCTGGCCAGGATATCTTGGGATGTTCAGTTTACAACGTAATCCCAGCTCATGAAAAATCCCGAGTGGCCACTTCACAGTGTGCAGGCAGGATGGTCCCTCCCCGTGACACCAACAGCACAGGATGGGACAGGCAGCAATAACACTGCAGGGGTTTGGGTACCAACAGAGCTGGAAACTTGATACTCTTGGATAACTGCTTTATACTAAAAACACTTCCACCTTTACTACACAATTATGAAGGACCCTGCATATTTTTATTGGTTTACTTGTGTCTCCCCTAACGCACCCTAGAGATGTAACAGAGCATTATAAGAGCCATACATTTGTCCCAGCACAATAAAAGCTGGGGAGGGGCATAGATCCCATACCCCATAGACCCCAAATCCATAGATTGTCACAAGTATTCATTTTGCTAGTGGTCTGGAAGTGCTCGGCTCCCTCTCAACTTACCTGCTAGCATGCAAACAAGGGAAAAAGCCAATAAAATGGCTTGGATGAGAAAATAGGAAGCTGAATGAATGAACCTTTTCTACCCAACTACCTGGAAGGTGATGGGCAAAGCACCCTCAAAGTCAGTTTTATTTCTGTGGTTTGGGCAAATTTCCAAGATTTCTGTTCAACATTCTGGCTCGGTCTCAAGGAAAGGGATGGTGTTTCCTTCCCATCCTTCTATCTTGCGATTGACGAGCGAGTACTCTTCGGGTCAGAGACTTTGTGTGTGTGCATGTCCGCCGCTGGGTGACATCTGAATGCTGCGTGTCACCGTGTTTCTGCTTGCATGGCCCTGGTAGCAGTGGTGGTATCTTGGGATCTCTGCAGGCACGCCATAAAACTGCCCCCCTCTAAGGGTGCGTCCCCAAAAGATCCTGAGGCTTGGACTGCACACAGTCATCTTTCTTTAACAGCCTTTCGTGGACGTAATGGTGAGGAAAATGATACTTATGAGAAATGCACAAGGACTGAAATGCAAAAGTGAAAATGTTTTATTGAAAAGTAAAATAAAATAATACCAACACTTCACAGACCAAATAACACAAAGGCAAAAACACAGAGAAAAGAGAAGGGAAAACTCTGGAACAGCTGTACAACATCAAATGGCACGGGGTTATGGGGAGGGGGAAGACATTTATTTCCAATTTGTGCCACGCTATTTCCCCATGAAATAACAATGAGGAACTTCGTAGGAGCTGCATATTGATAAATGTTAGGTTAGAACACAGAAACCCAAATGAATCAACTGAACTAGACAGATGCTGTGACAGAATCCCGTAACGGAAACCACATGTGGCATAGGATGAAATGGCAGGCGTATTTGAGGTGCTTTGCAGATCTGCATTACAGCTGGGACTGAGGTTTACCCCTGGCCTGACAGCTCCCAGCAAAGCCAGTGGTAAAGCTCCAGGAAGGAACGGAGCCTGCTCCAGTGCTATTCCTTCCATGCTGCTCCCTCTGGACCTCTCGGGACCCCTTCAGACCATTGCACCTTCTGCCTTGTGGGTGCTCTGCTGATGTCTCTCAGTAATCCTGTTCTGGGGTTGCAATGGCGCCAAGGGCCACTGCAATGTACGCCAGATAAAGTCCTGGTCTGTTGTTTATTTGGAAAACTCTTTGAATAAAACCAGCACAATAAATGAGGTGGATTTAACTTCTTAAAATAATCAGACTAACTAAAACATCAGCAGAAGTTCTCTTGGTACTTCAGCCAAAAGTGAGATGTGATGTGGTGAGGTCCGGGATGTTAATTGAATTTATGCGTATTTTTGAGACAATTTTTTTTAAAATTAAATTGGAATCTAACACAGTTCTGCTTTGGCCTCAGGGCCTTCCCTCTGCCTGCAGATCTGGCAGCTGATTACAGGGATGCTGAAGACACAAACAAAAAGGTGAAGCTGGGCAAAATGATCAGGTTGCAATGGCTTTGCAAAGCTGAGTGTGGTTTTGGGTGCTATCTCATACAAATGAAGCTTTCTGGAGTGTGGGAAGAAGCTCTGCCCCTCCACGGACAGCCACAGTAGAAAAGCGTGTAACAGCAAAGCTTTCAAGCACCTCTGAGCCGCTGAGGATCTCCACTGCCATCAGTGAAGCAGACTGCAATTTTACCTGCTGAAAGCAGAGCTTACTTGGGGGGAGGGAGGATGAGGAGGAAGGTGAGAAAGTAGTTCTATTTGTTCTACGTTTGTACAGTACCTGCCCAATGGCACGGGTGGCTGTGGCTCCCCGCTGCCCTGGAATAACATTATTAATCATATGATTCTAAGAGCCAGGGGCTTTGCTGGCACCAGGATTCAGCACCACACCTTTAAGGCTGGGCTGGTTATTGGGACACCCTTGAACATCCCTGCTCAGCTGGGTGAATAGTGCATAGACGCCAAATTGTAGTGCTTTTTTAATGCCATTATGAATGGCTATGCTTCGCCCGCCGGACACCAACAGAGCAAAAGCATGAGTCAGAGCTGACTCAGGAGCAACCGTTATCAACAAAAAATAAGCACGTACTTAGTGTGCGTAATACTGAATTCCACAATGAAGTGGCAGGCCCTTGCACTGGGAGCTACAGGAGCACGGGCACACCCCCAGAGCTTCTAGTTCTATGTGAAAACATTGCGAACAACAGTACCAATCAATGCCAGGGTCCCGCTGTGCTTTCGTCTGTCCTACAAGGGAAGGGACACTCCCCTCTCAGTCTGAAAAGCCTGTCCACTTGGGGGTTAACTCACCAGGGTCCTCTCCTGCGCCTGCTGCCTCCCATTGAAGCAAGGACTGGTACTCAGTGGTTTTTTGTATTTCCATTTTGTGCAAAGGTTGCAGAAGCTGAGATACATCCTCTGTTCTGCAACTCTGGGCTGGAAACATGATGGGTGGAGACTTGCTTTGTAAAGCCACGGCTAGTATAAACCTAAGCCCTGAATTATAAATGTGATGTTGTTCATGGCCAGGCAGAGAACACTGCACCTTCATAAAATCATAGAACAACTTGGGTTGGAAGGGATCTTTAAAGATCATCTAGTCCAACCCCCATTGCAGGGACACCTTCAACTAGGCCAGGTTGCTCAGAGTCCCGTCCAACCTGACCTTGAATGTTTCCAGGGATGGGGCATCTACCACCTCTCTGGGCAACCTGGGCCAGTGTTTCACCACCCTCATCGTAAAAAATTTCTTCCTTTAATTTAGAATCATAGAATCATAGAACCATAGGGTTGGAAGGGACCTCTGGAGATCATCTAGTCCAACCCCCCTGCCAGAGCAGGGTCACCTAGAGCAGGTTGCCCAGGAACACGTCCAGGCGGGTTTTGAATGTCTCCAGAGATGGAGACTCCACCACCTCTCTGGGCAGCCTGTTCCAGTGCTCTGCCACCCTCAGGGTAAAGAAGTTCCTCCTCATGTTTAGGTGGAACTTCTTATGCTCAAGTTTGTGCCCATTGCCTCTTGTCCTGTCCCCGGGCACTACTGAAAAGAGCCTGGTCCCATCCTCCTGACACCCACCCTTTAAGTATTTATAAGTGTTGATAAGATCCCCCCTCAGCCGTCTTTTTTCCAGACTGAAGAGACCCAAATCCCTCAGCCTTTCCTCATAAGAGAGGTGTTCCAGTCCCCTAATCATCTTGGTAGCCCTCTGCTGCACCCTTTCCAGCAGTTCCCTGTCCTTCTGGAACCGGGGAGCCCAGAACTGGACACAGTACTCCAGGTGTGGCCTCACCAATGCAGAGTAGAGGGGGAGGATGACCTCCCTTGACCTGCTGGCCACACTCTTCTTGATGCACCCCAGGATGCCATTGGCCTTCTTGGCCACAAGGGCACATTGCTGGCTCATGGTCATCCTGTTGTCCACCGGGACTCCCAGATCTCTTTCCACAGAGCTGCTCTCCAGCAGGTCAGCCCCCAACCTGTACTGGTGCATGGGGTTGTTCCTCCCCAGGTGCAGCACCCTACACTTGCCGTTGTTGAATTTCATAAGGTTATTTAGTCTCAATCTACCCTCTTTTAGTTTAAAAACATTCCCCGTTGCCCTATTGCAACAGGCCCTACTAAAAGCTGAACAACCCCATCTCTCCCAGCCTTTCCCCACAGTCTCACCCAGCTGGACAGAGCCAGTAGTTTTTAGTGAGTTCAAATAAGTTTGTAGGGTCTCCTGGGCAGCTGGACATAAATCCAGTGTCATCCCAGAGGCCTTGGCAGCACCTTGCATGATGTTTTTCTGCCAGCCAGCAGCACGGACACAGTAGGTGGGTTCAGTAGTAAATTGGGGTTCCTTGCAGTGCTTGTGAAGTCCCTGAGTTTAGTCTACAAAGAAGCATCTCTCAGACATGCTCCATGGCCTGTACTAACGAGAGATTTCCCCTGGATTACGAGCATTACAGCCCTAAAGGATCTGGGGCACTTGGAAGACTGCGGAGTCCCAGACACTGACCAGTTATTAGTAGAAATGCTACAAAACAGTATCACCTAGCAGAATTTAAAAAAATAGAAAATAAAAAATGCTTTTGTACCAGCCATTTCACATTGCCAAGCTATCTGAATGTACCTGTTCCTGCAGAAATGTGGGGAGCAAAGATGAGGAGCCTCAAGAGTCTATGCTCCCCCCACTGAAGCAGAAATCTGTGATCCCACAGGATGAGGACTATATAGCTGGGACACATATGAAAGGCTCTATCCTGGAGTCACCTTTCAAACCATTCCCTAGCCTCTGCAACAGGGATCAACAGCCAGGAAGGAGAAAGGCGCTTAGGAGAGGAAAGGAGCTCGTCCTGGGTGCTAACAAAGTTCCCATAGCACATAGATCTACGAGTACTGGCCTATACAAATAACATGCCATTACAAGGTGCTGGCTGCATTCCCACCTGGATAGCCCAAATTTATAGACCTCAAGCCCAGAGCTTGTGTGGTCGACAATAAGGACGTGCATTTGCAGAGAGGAGGCGTGTGCATCTTTGGTCTCTCTACTACCAGGGCAGTCGAAAAGCTGCAGGGAGGCACGACTGAAATGCTTAGGACACAGTCCTTCATGGCAAAAACCCTGAGTTCCTTCCTACTCCCTGGCCTAACTTGTGGGTTTTGGGGGATTTGTTTTCTGATGGTGTCAAACATTTTTCAGGGATACGTATGAGCCCATCAAGGCTCAAACTCCTGCTGATTTTTTTCACTGGCATTTCCACCTGCAGCTGCTTCCAGAACCTGCCCTTTGGGAACTTGGATTTCTCGCCTTTCCATTTAATGACAGTCAAGGCCGCCTTGGCCTGCTTCAGCTCCTTCACTTTGCTCTTCTTGATGGCTTTGTACTGCACTAGAATGACTTTGATGTTGCCCTTGGAGGCCATATTCTCTAGACCAGCCTTGAGCTCCAGCAGGGCCTGTGTCCCCTGCAAGACGTAGTTGGGGCTCAGTACAACAAGTAGACGTCGACTTTTCTGGATGAAGCTCAGGGTTTCGTCTGTGACAACTGGGAGAAAGAAACATTGAGGTGGTTAGTGATGGCCAAGAACATGCTGCTGAGCTGCTAGTGAGACACCAGATGTCTCTTGAAGGAGACAACAAAATCCCTTGGAGGCCTTCTCTAGAGACTACACTGCTGCTTCCCAACCAGGTAGGGCCTCCTACACCCTGGATGGTACCCATTGCCCCATACACTGACATCTTCTACTCCCAGCCCCAGGCTGCCTACAGATGTGTTTTCTCCTCTCCACGCTACATGGAGGTGCCCGAGGTCTGTACATCTATAAGGCACTGTACCATGTGGCAGTGACACCACCCAATGCTATGAGGATGCCATGTGGCCAAGAGGGCTGCTCTGGTAGGCTTGGATTCTAGTGAGAGCAGAAAAAGAGACTCTCTGGAGCAAAGCAGGAAAACTGCCAGATGGACAGCACATGACCTCAAGGAAAAGACTCGGAGGCGTGGGGAAGCCTGAATGCCTACACTTACATCCTCCTCTGGCAGATGTCCAGAATGACTCTAGGTAATCCCTTCACTCCTCTTGCCTCAGGTTCCCCCCACCAAACACACACAATAGGTATCTGCACCCTCCCTGAGTGTCCTCATGGGCTAATCTGCTTTGGAAATACTACCATCCTAATTCCTGTTACTCATCCAGCTGAAGAAGTGACAAGTAAACTGCTCTGAGGGCTTTTAATGAAGTGTCCCAAAAGTGGCACCCTTTGAGCTGGAGACATGTCATGGTAACTGTGGATCCTCTTTGATTTTCTAACATCTGCAGGTAGACTGTCCTTAGGCACCTTTCTGTAATTAATGTGAAAATTCCTTGTAAGTGTGAATCCCGGTGCTTGCACTTTCTGCTGCAGGATCTCCCATACTTCATTGACAAGGGAATGCTCTTGATTGGTCAGAAAATACAACGGAGAATGAAATAACACTGACAGGCAACTTCATTTAGCTGTCAAGCACGTTTGATTAGTTCCTGTAAGCAAACTCACAGGATAATCCATCTCCCACTGTTTCTTCATCAAGGACAACATAACTCTCTACCTGTGACACAGATGCACATTCTGGAGGCATGACACCAGCTGCCAAAAACCTATTTCCTGGCCTGCTGTGCCTCCCCAAGAAGAAAATTAGTCAAATCCCAGCTGAGAAGCAACAGGGAAGCCCCAGCAGTGTTGCCAACAGCAGTGCAATGAGGAGCCACCCCAGCAGTGGTGAGGGCTGGCGCTGGATTGAGGTCCATAGTGACTGCCAGGGTCAGCAGGGATGGGAGCGCTTCGGGTGAAGAGCAGGGAGCCCAGGAGAGCCGCCCTGCGAAGAAAATGAGACCCTCCAAAGGGAAAGGATGGCAAGAAGCAGCAGAAGGAACAGGAGGGAGATGCACGTCTTGAGGAACAACTGGTGAGAACAGCTCAGAGCAAACCTGCTCTGAGCCTGGCACTGGCATCAAGCAAATAGAGCCTGGAGGGTGCCCTGACATGTCATGCAGGCTCTCTCTAGAAGGAACAGAACCAGGATTGTAGCTGTCTCTCTGCCCCCTGGGACACATATATTTATTTGCCCTCAAACTTAGAGGTGCTGTGTCTTGGCAACAATTCAGGAGATAAATATCCCAGACTGATTCTGCTCCCTCCGTCATGCAGCTGGGCTGGGACTCCAGCAGTCCCTCCTGTCCTACCTGAAAGGGACCCCAATGGTCATTATCAGCACAGGTCCTGCCATCAGTGGGGTCCCAACCCAAAGCCCATGAATCCAAAGTGGGGTGGTTTACACTAGCAAAAGTTCAGGCTTTGAACTTTTAGTAGGCATCAGGGATCATAGAGCCAACTCAGCCCCCAGGACACTGGAAATTGAGAGTGTTGGCTAGATTTGTGCCCTTACTGTGGCACCTGTGTGACTCTATGCCTATCTGCAGAGTTTCACAAACTCTGTCCTTGGTGATTCCCTGCATCCCTCCAGTGGACACTGTGTCCAGAATCTTGTATGATTTAACCTGAAACTGCAAAAAAAATCTACGTCTCAGTGAAGAGATGAGTCTCACTACCTGCAACAAAGTGCTCTTGATCTTAACACCTTAATTGTATGCTGTGTTAGACACGGGCTTTCTAATTAATGAGGGTGAGTGGGAGGCCTTCTGAGAGGGCAGGTTATCTTCTCACTGATGTTGGCATGGTGGTCTCCACACCTCCCTGAAGCAGACACTCCTGGTTTTTATAGGCACTCACCATTACCCTTTGTGAGCTACCAATCTGGTCCAGTACCACACTCCCCCCGTCTCTTTTCTTTCTAGCCTTGACTTTATCCCCATTTTTAAGACAGCTCAGAGGATTTGCATGAAGGTCAGTGATCCAGCTCCCTCATGTTGATAGATCAACATCACTCCTGGGAAGAGTAACTGAAATGACCAACAACCACCATTCGCCCACAGCAGCCATTTGGTGGCCTGGACCATCTGTGACATTGTCACATGAAGCAAAAACATCAGAAGATACCAACAAGAGATCATTAATGGAGACAGGGAAAAAAAATAAAGGATAAAGTTAATCTGGATAGGCCAGTTTCTATCCATTGTCAGTACCTCAAAGAAAAATAAAGAGAGGATGCGCACGGAGCACAGACCCCTGTGAAATACTCACTTCCCCCAGGGAGGCTGTCTCGGTCAAAGATACACAGCTTGTACCCAAACTCATTCTCCAAAACTCCCCGCAGCGTCAGCAGCACAAATTCTTCCTCCTCCGCGTTGCGCGCGTAAGACACGTACACATCATACTCCTTCCCGTCTGAGCATTGGGAGCACAGAGAAACACAAACGGCAGAAGAGACACTTGTGATACTGCACATGCTGAGCCTTTGACTTGCTTCATGGGAAAAGCAGAAACGAAGGCTTGCTTTCAGCCCAGACACCGCAGGTTAAGGCACATTGATTTCCATAGTTACAAGACAGCAGTGCTGCCTCTTTGATTACCCAGCCTGAGCGTGCAGGTATTCAGACACTGCTGGGTTGCTGAAGGCATGAGACCACAGCAAGATGGACCAACCCTTTCTGTCTAGGGTCCTTTTGACATCTCTGACGTTGCTTCCTCTCATTGCTGTCTGTCTGCATGAGCAGTCCCACCAGACAGAGACTTGCACCCTGCCTACACCCTCCGAGAGCCGTCGCACCCTCGGCAGGTTCACACCACAAGCTGCGAGGGCTCGAACACCCTCCTCATCTTGCAGAGAAAGAAATCTCAACTCCAAGTCCCAAGAGGTGAACTCCCTGTAACACAGGGAAGCTGTGGAAGAACTGAGGACAGAAGGGTGATTTCCAGATCCATCCTTTTAGATGCCTTCCCATATTTTAAAGCAAATCACCCTGGATTCCTGAATCCTTACATAAAGTCACCAGAGAAACCAGGGACATACTGAAACTTGCTGACTTATCTTGACCATCTAGATCAGATGAAAGAGCCAGCCATCAGCAGGGCAGTGCTGCAGGGAGCCTGACACGTCCATGCTTCACCTCTGCAGAGAACACAGAAGACCTCTCTCTCCTTTCCCCTCACCCAAGCCTGACTCCTCTTGCTCTAAAATGACCCACACGACTGAATGCGTGTGTGGAAATGGAAGGTCAAAACGTCATTACGCTGTGAAGAGGGTTAAAAATAGCTTATATGAAAATTCCCATTAAAAAAACGAAGGGTCTGTCCCATAGCAGGATAAAATAAATGTAAGCCCTTTGACTACTTACCTAGAATCGTTTCATCTGTTCCAAAATGAGCCCGATAGAAGAGGACCATTTCAAGCCAATAAACATGATAGATGACTATCAGCACCACAACGAGCAGGATGGTTGCTCCCAGTCCACAGGCCAGCTCCACGGTGTACTTTGGTGCTACGACTGTGTTCAAAAAGAGGAGGTCTGGTTTACACAAAAGGTTGAGCCTTCAGCTAAGCAGAAAACAAACTTGTGTCAAACACCACATAGGAACAGCCAAGAGCCAAGCTGGCTTTTCAGAGGAAGGTGGCCAAGTCAAGGCTTTTCTGGCAGGACGCATGATAGCTGGTGACTCTGGAGTCCCCATTCTGGGTTACTAGGTCTGTTTGAGCTGGCAGAGGAAGTCAAAGCACAGGCTGGACTTCTGTCTCTGAGCGAGACCCTGGGAGTAACCAGATGGTAGAATGACTTGTTGATGGAAACCACCTGCACAATGCAAAGCCAGCTCATGAATGTGACCTTCTCAGCAGTATACACAAACTCTTGGGGCAACACAACAGCACTTACTTCTCCTAGAGCCAGCCAAAGGTCACCTGCAGCAAAATAGAGGCAATGGCCACCATTTTCCCTCCCCATTAAACACATACAGTTCTTGTGGCTTGTCCCAGACTGACAGAAAATAACTGTTTTAACTGTATCCCTGGGCAACTCTGTTTTTATGGCGATTCAGGTGGCAGCTGACATGCACACTGGCAAACTGCACAATAAAAGGACAGCAGTGAGTGGAAACACCAACAATTTTCAAAATTTAATAAGCTTTATTAGAAACTTAATTACAAAAGAGAAAATGGAAGAAACTCAACAACTTGCGCTAGGTGTTGAGCAGCAGAAGTACACCAGTGTGGAGATAAAGAGTAGCGTAGGGAATCTGTTTGGCCTTGATGAGACAAAGCTGTACCCGTGAGAGGCGCCTTGAGAGAAAAGTTAAGCAAGCGCCAGGAGATATCAGCAAGGAAAGGAATGTGAAAAGCAAAGCTGCTGCTCCGCGTGAACAGTCAGAGATGACCAGTTAGAAGACACTGAGAAGCGCGTGGCAATCGACCTTCAACCTATCAGCAGGATGCTGCCTGCGCGTGGACGGCTCGTGAAGATAGCATGCAGCCAATCAGTAGGAGTTAGAGCGCGTGAAGAGAGAGCATAATACTATAAATGTAACGATTAAGCTGAATAAAGTTGGAATTGACTTGCATCATATCGGTGCGTTCGTCTTTCCCTGTGCCTGCACGACTGAGAGTCGGTTTGGACCCGGCACACCAGGAGAGGGAAATCATCCAGAAAAAGCAGTAAACAGACATAACCTAATGTAACGAAAGAGTTGGAGCCAATATATACAGCTACTTGCTAAAAACCGGAAGACAAGTGCTGAGGGGTTCGATTCTGGCATGCCTGATGTTCCTCTGCACAGTGGGATGGTCTGCAGTGAGCTTAGCTTAAGTTTTGTTCTGCCAGCAGTGCTTGGGGGTGGTTCTTGGGTTTTGCTGTGGAACAGAGCAGAAAGGAGGGGTGGTGAGTAACCAGGTCTGCTCAGAGCAAACCCACTCAACTGCACAGGAGCAGATGGGGGACGAAGAAAGAGGATAGGACAGATCAGTCCACTAGAGAACAGCATTTGGGCACCACTGTATAGAGAAAGGATCTGGACATTTTAGATTCACTTCTGCTATGTGTACAAACATTATAATTCCAGTAGAATTATGTATGTAGGATGAACACACTGGCAAGATGGTTTCGAGCCTTTTTCAGTTGTGTGTTTGGTCTATCGTTCCTTCCTAATGATGCAGAAAAGGTTCATCTCAAAGGAATGGGACTAAAAGGAAGAAGAACAAGTACCAAGAAGGAAGAGAAAGAACTCTTCCAGCAAAGACCTCTGTGGGCCATGCTAATAGGGCAGAGTGAGGGGAAGAAGGTGTCTGGCATGAGCTATGCAAGGCAGGGAAAGGGCAGGTCCAACCTACAGCAAGCAGGCGTTGAAGCTCTGGATGAGGTTGTTAAGGAGGTGGAAATATGCACCTTAACCAGGAAATCTCACATACCTATAGTGAACACTCAATTCTTATTACTGAGAAGTGAGTCTGGGAAACAAGAACAAAATCTTGGATGAAAGAAAGATGTAAGAAAAAAGCCCCACTGAACAGAGCTGGATCAGTCCATACTATCCTCGCTGAGATGGCTGTACCTAGACCGGAGCATCATCACAGCAAGGAGTAAAACCACAGAGTGTCGTGGTTAGATTGTCTCGCTCCCTGAGCAAGGTCAAGGAGTGCAGTCTGCCTTCTGGAGGATGCCAACTGGTAGCTATTGCATCACACAAAACCCCCACACAACCAAGTAACCTGAAATCATTTCAAGCAGCACATCCCCTCAGGTCTGCTTCAGTCATGGCACATGGATGGGATGAGAACAGGCCTATCCACCCCTTTATCTCCACAGGCACTTGACTCTGATAGGGTACACGTGACATTTGCTCCTTTGCTCCCTGTCTCCAAGAAGCGTTGCAGTGTGACAGCAATAATACAGCAGTGCGTAAAGAACAGCGTGTGTTGGGGAAAAGCTCGACGGAATTATTTGTTCCCCTACTGCTTTGCAGGGCAAGGCTCCAGGCGGGACCGTCAGCCCTCTGAGCAGGCCCCATTTCTCACCCGTGCTCTGCAAGTATTTTACCTTTCATGCGCACTATGGCCTGGCTACGGTCCTCGCCTTTGGCATTTCTGGCATAGCACGTGTAATTCCGTTTCAAGTCCTCTGGTGCAGCTTTTGCAACTGTTAGAGTCCTTATGACAGTTTTGTCTTCAAAATCTCTAGTAACTTCACTGTAAGAGAAAAAATAGAGCATTACATACGTGAAACTGCAGCAAGTTCTTAGCGACAAATACTCCTTTCCCTGACATAACCCAACCCTTTCTTTAAAAAAAAAAAAAACAAACCAAAATACCTAAACTGATATTTAAAAAATTGATACACACTTCAGCTTTTAATACAGCTGCAGTTGTTCTTTTATCTGATTTTCCTTAATATTTATTTTGCCGCTCGTAATTTTCTCATTGCAGCCATGTCACATTGTATTTTAGAGACAAAGGAAGTTCTTGCCTACAAAGCAACAAGAACTTATGAACTCAGGATTCAGAGCCCGCGTCCCATTCCCTGTGCAATCCTGGATGAGTCACTTTGTCTCTCTGTGCCCGAGTTGATCATCTACAAAATGGAACAGTACTTCCTTTTGCCTTTCCTTTTTCCACGTAGGTTTGCAAATCGATTGGGGCAGCGACTGCCTTCCACACGTAATTCAGCACCGAGCAAACTCAACCTCATTTGGGTTCTTCACGTAACTGAATCTCTGTTCCTCCTAATCAATACTATGTATAATACTACATTTTCATTTTCAGCCTCTTTTTTAAACATTTTTATCACTTATGCTATTTAGGAACATTCCTCTAAACAAAATTGTGTCTGCCCCTGTTTTAGAAGTCCCACAATAGCACCAGCTGTTGGCACAACTACCAGGACCTGAAGAACTGATGATGTGAACTAGTAAACAAAGCTCACTCAAATCCTTCTGACGAGACACTGTCCAGGTCTGGAGGCCTCCTCCCTGGAGCTCATCACAGCATGGTGCAGACACCGGGGTTTCTGATTAACAGGGAAGTGGGGGACTCCACACTCCCTTCCAAGTGAAAGTGGGACTGTCACTTGCCTGTACCCACACCCCTCTGCAAGACCCAAGAGAGAACTGGATACAAATTAAGGTTCACATTACAATGTCACCTTTGTGTGACTTTTATCTTGGGGTCCATGATGTCATCTGTGTTTTTCCCATCGATGGTCCACCACACCTCGGTCCGTGAGTCCTTCAAGAAGGTGAAGAAGACCTCACAGGACAGAACAAGGTCATCTCCTGGGAAGAAAGGACCACGGTGAGGTATCGCAAAGCAGAAACAGCATCACCCTGACTTTTGTGCTTTCCAGTGATCATACCAGCCTGAGCTCTGCCTCCCTTCAGGAGGGAATGAGGCCAGCATCCACCTTCAGACATCTGATAAGAGTTTAACACCCCGGACATGTTGATTTATGACAGACAAATAAATAGAAAAAAATATCCTGGCTTCTCAAATGTATTACAAATTCCTTGACTGCACCAAATGGCCCATCCAAAGGGAGATGCTCCATGCTGACCACTTCCTTGGAAAGCTGTGAAGTGTTAATCATCTCCACTGCATAGGATATAGGTGCCATAAAGCACAGGATCCAGCTCCACAAAAGCATTTTGGTGTGGGAACACTTGTTCAGGCATCGAACTTCCCCTCAAGATCAGGCTTGGGAGTGTGAATATCTTTGTGATCAGCCCGTAAGCGATTTTATCTTATAGAGTAACTATGGAAGAAGTCTGACCTTCTGAACCAAAAAAAAAAAAAGCTGTGCTTTAAAGTGAAGACTCTGCTGCTAATCCTCATCATTGGCATGACATTTATCACAGCAATGTAATGGGACATGATCCATTCAATATAGGGAATTGCTCCAAAGAGCTATCAGTCTAAACAGATGGGGTGGGGGAAGGGGTGTGGTACCCCATTAAACAGTGCTGTAAGGCCAGCAAAAGAAGAGCTGTCATTAATTAGGAAGTAATCAGCCAAAAAGGAAGAGGAGATGAGCAAAAAGTGGCCAGAAGGCTGAAGCTACCAAGGGGCTGAATGAGGGAGAGTTGGAGCAAACCACAGCCAGGGCTGAGACAAAGTCCTACAGCGACTTCTCTAGGCAGCTGAGGGTCTCCGTTTCCTCCTCTTCTGCAGCTGTAGATCCTGCATCCCCGGGCCTGAACATCTATCTTTACTTGTGCTTGCGAAAACAAACTTTTAAAGCTGCGCTCTCCTATTCTGGCACGGAGAACGGGCACCCCACGCAGTCTGCCAGGCAACTTGTGGCAGCTCGTGTGCTCTGTGAAGGAAAGCACCGGGGATGCAGTGGAAAGGGAGAGCTCCTGAGCCTGGTTGGGTCTCCCTGTCCCAGCCGGCAGGCTGCCAGGGCAGCGACAGCAGGCAGCAAACGTTGCAATTTACCTGGTTCCACTTCATAGACAACTTTCTCATTTGGAGAGGTGAACTGTGGTGGCAAGGCCTTGTTAGGAGATCCTGCAGGAGAGAACAGAGAGCCCCCCATGGGGACGTGGACTTAGGAGAACCTGGGGTCCTTGCAGCCTCGCTCATGATGCCCTCACCCCCAATGCACATGCCCCAATCTAACTTGTGATACAATCCTGCTGCAGAGTCCCATGCAAAGAGAAATCTAATCCTAGTCCCCGAACTCAGGGCCAGACCCAGATTTTGATGCTCCTCCAAAGTTTAGGTAAGCATAGGTACAAGTTTTTGGGCCTCTCACATCAGAAGAACTCCTTACCCCTCTCATCTCCTACTCAACATCTCCCACAAGGCACAACCTGTACCACCAGTTTCTTTTTATTGCTGCTTCTAAAAAAAAAAAAAAAAAAACAAAACATCATTTCCCCTTGCAAGTATTTAATTCCATTCTTAAAGCAGCAGTTGCCATGGGACTCAGCATGTGCTCTACTGTTCACTAGGTTTTTAAGCTCTCTCTACAATTCCCTAGCAGGTAGACTGAGCCCTTGTGACTGGGACGGACCTGTCCAAGCACTGGGCTGGGTAACTGGGGCCCTGCCTGGCTGATTAACAGTCTCAACCTCAGCACGCAGGGCTCTGAGATTGCAAGAAGACCGAGGTAAATTGGCTATAATGGGACAATCCTACAAACAATGATGAGCAAAGGGCACTGGAGACAAAAATAAGAGTGCCAGGGTTATGCGTTCACATGCCAGCAGAGGGTACCCCTGGCCATCTCACGGGCTGTACCTGACCAGCCGAAGCCTGGTCACCCTTGTGGTGTTTGGGGCATTTAACATGGCAGTGGGTAGGACCTCCAGTGGAACATGTCCTGGGCAGTCATGCGAGGCTGACCCCAGCAAGCAAAAATATACCAGGTCAGTTGGATAACAGATTGAGCACAGCCACAGATGGATCCTGTGAGACGCTCTTCTGTTTTCACCATTTCTGCAGCTATCCACCCGCATTTTACACATTTTAAAGTCATTCTTACCCACCACCTTCATCTTTATGGTTCTGGTGAGATTATAGGTTCTTCCGTGGTCCTTGAATGTCACAATACAGGTGTAATTCCCTTTATACGCACTGCGGACAATGCCGATAACAAGCCTGGGCCCTTGCGGGTATCTCTCATAGAAGCCATTGATCAAGTTGCAGTCCTGGAGTCAGGCAGAAAAACAACTGAGTTTCGTGATTCAAAAGTAAATATATCAGTTTAAATGCTACTTCAAAGATCTGTTTTTCAACTATGAACATGAGACTTGGGATTGTGATGTAGGTCAGACCTAAACATCATGAACTTTGAGCATGTTGGAATAGAAACTGGTACGTTCACCTTGAAAATGAGGTGATGAAGCAGATGACCCTAATAGTTTTATCCCACCTTAAGTACAGACAATTTTATAAAAGAGAGATCTCTGATCCAGAAGTACATTTGCAATCAAGGTGAGCACCTCAGCAGAGTGAAGAACAAAAGTAAAAAGAGACAGGAAGAAAATGATGATGTATTCACAAATGGATACTAAGACTAAAGGACATGTCCCCCGTTGATGTCAGCGTGTCTAACTCTTGCGGGACTAATCGAAGTACCCTGACTGACTTCCTCTGAGGATGAGGCCCCAAAATTGGCAACTGGCAAATGAGGATCTGTCGTACAGAAACCTTAATAACTCTCATCTTTCTGTCAGGCGAGGCAGGAAACCTCTGCCAAGTACCAAGCTAGACATCCCTTTTCAGAAAAGGGTTATGCAGATGACATCTTGATTGCCATAAAACCTAGAGATGTGCACATTTTCTAAGAGATTGTTTCTGAATGGTACATTTCCAAATCAGATACATCCTAATGGGGCAGTTTAAGACAGGGGTCATATACCATTTTTAATGATTTTTATTAGGCATGGGATGACTTGCTGCCTGAAAAATTACTTCCATGGGGCTTTTTGTTTCATTCTCCTAATTGATTGTTGAGATGTGAATTTCAATGAATGGTACAAGTAAAGCATTTCAGCTCTTGGAGTGAAACTGCTCCTCTTGGATACAAAAGTAAATTTTTCCTGAAGGGTTTAGAGTCGGGGGTTTTTTTGGGGGGATGTTTTTTTATTTATTATTTTTTTTTAAATCAGCAGATATATTTGTTACCAACTTACTTTATTATTAAATTCACTCATACAGAACCTTCTATCTAGAAATCCAAAAGCACTTTATAAGCAGTTAGAGAATTCAGTCCCATAACCCTCCGGCTGCACATCCCCTGAGAATTCTTATTCTCTCTTGACTAAAGGCATCCACCTAGAGAAAAACACTGAGGTCAAAATTTAATAAAATTGAGCAATAATTCTTTAGGCAAAAGCCTGAGGATGACTGGAGACAGCCTAATTATCAGAGCAGCGTGGAGGGTGGGGTAGGGATGTCTCCATCTTCAGAAAAGAGGTTTGCTGAATTGTGTCAAACAGGGCACCCACGGTTCTTGCAGGGGCCTGAGGTACAACTTCATTTCCTGACCTCAAAGGATTTTGGAAAGAATGCTGTTTTCATTAGCAGTGGTTTGGGATTTGTTTTGTTTTTTTGGGTTTTTTTTTTGTTTTGTTTGGTTTTTTTTCCCCCACAGAAGAGGGAATATGAATCACAGTTTCCTTTACAGACATAGTGACTGGCTCAGGTCAGGTGTACTGCCCGCAGCTGAACTGAGGCTCCTAAACCCCTGCTAGAGTATTCTCCCCTTGAGCACGCTGGTCAAAAAAGTTTCAGTGTTAGCTTTCAATTCCCTTCCAAGAGCAGTGTTACCCTTGAACTCAATGGAAATAAAACTCTTAAAATTAATGAAGCTTCATTAACGTCTTTATCACTGGGGAGCCTCTGAAAACATAGCTCCACAATTCTCATGCCAACCATTGCTTTTTCAGATACAACACTGCATTCCCCCACTGCCCAAATAAGTCCTTCTTACCAAGTACCACTTGATGGTTGGTGTTACACTAGCAGGGTAAAACCCATCAATATCTGGACATACGATCTTCTCATTGGCATGCTCCAAGTAGAACATCTCCTCAACGGGTTTTATTGAATGGCTCACACAAGAGTGTTCGTCTTTTGGAACAACCTCCAAGGGAAACGCAACTTTGCTGCAGTAGGTTGTATTTCTAAGGACACAGGAGGATAGGGCTGATTAGTTGAAACTTGTTTACTCCTATAGCAGTGGAATGAAATAAAAATCACATCTGCAATAACGAGCATCATAGCGCTGATGAGGCATATACAGCCTTAGTTGACTCATTTATAAATGGGAAAGAAAACCCCATCAGAGGTGGCCACACTAGCTCAGAAAAGCCTATAAAGATGACTAACAAGCAACATCCACTCCCCTGCTGGTAAAGCAGATAATAGGCTCAAAGACACGGTGAACAAGAGACAACGTGAGGAAGATCAAAAAGAGCTCATGCTCAGTGCATAGCAGATGCTATGTTCATTTTATACCACACTTAGAGGCACTTTTAATTTCCTAGAAGTCTGAATCTCATGAATCTTTGCCAAATTAGCATGCAGTCAAAACATTACCCCTGCATCCGCAGCTATTTTTACTCTAGACATACAGATCACTCCTTAATGGCGAGTGCCTGTGGATTTTGCCATGGGCTCAGCAATAATATTTTCATGGACACTTGCAGCTAGAAAGGAGAGGCATGTTCATTAATGTTTCCAAGGCTCCAAGCATTATTACAATGCAAATTGGCTCAGCACTGTGCGGTCTTATAATTGTAACATCCCTTTCCCATTAATGCTTATGTAAATGGTCTCCTCCCTACAGAAAGATCTGGTGCTAACAGCATAATTTTCCCACTTCCGTGAAAGTCCTTTGATTACCTACCTGAGCATGCATGTATAATTCCCAGTGTCATTGAGAAGAGCAGGCCAGAACCAAAGGGTGTCTTTCTCCTTACTGATGTGATTGTCCGGGAGACGAAAATTAATGGGCTCCTCCAGATCCCGGTCCTGCCCGATCCTGTACCAGATCAGGGTTAAGCCAGCAGAATGGGCTGTGCTGTAGTTGTACTTCAAGAAGGTCTCGAAAAGTGGGCATTTGATCTTGGCAGGCTCCCCATCATAAATCTGGATCTGCTTCATGGTGTCCACACCCCAGTCATCGCAGCGTTCTGCAGCCGGGAAGAACAGGGTACCTTAGCTTGCAAGTCCTCAGGAGAAACACAGTTCTGCCCGTGTTCCCCACAGCCCTCAGCCTTGTTCCCATTAAAATAAGAGGCAAAAATACAGTGGTTTCAGTAGAAGCAAACTAGGCTTTTACAAAGCAGAGCACAAATACTGTGTTCATTTCTAGAGAACCTTGAAAACTCTGCTTTCATTTGTACATCTCCTTTCAAGCTATTTATCCCTCATCAGGCCAATATGATAGGGTAAGATATTCCTGCCTAACATCAGGCTTCCTAGAGAGCTCCAAGAAAATTCAACCCTAAAAATAACCAGTGTGGGAAGATAAAATTTGGATGAAAACAATGCTAGAGGTGTGTGTGCATCCACGCACAGTGACAGGGAGGATGGAAACAGAGGTGTTGGAAGAAGGGGGGGGGGGGGGGGGGGGGGGTGAGGGGAACGAACCAACCAAGCAACCAACCGAAAAAAAACCAACAACAAACCAAGATTGCAAACATCAACCTTCCCTTAGAGCTATGCACCATTGCCCCTGCCAGAAGCAGCTGGACTGTGGGTTCTAGTAACAAGGACTGTCTTTCCTGTGATGGATTCACACAACGCCTGTGCATGCTATGATAACACAGAGTACAAACGACATGTAGCGACTGTTTATAGTGAACCTTGGGAAGGGAGTCTGAGGAGCAAAAGAAAGAGTATGGAGGAGGTGGCAGCATGTTATCTGGGGGACCCCCAGGCAGCCCTCAGGTGCATTCCTCAAGCGCAATCCAAAGACTCAGCATAGCTCACTGCAGACTCAGGCTGACATAGAAATGGGGCAGCATGAAAAAAAGCGGTTCAGTATCTCTTTTTCTTTTTTTTTCTTTTTTTTTTTTTTCAATTTATACTTGTCATTAGTGAATAGTTTCCAAACAAACAGCACAGTCAAAACCTATTTCTCTTCCGAGAGCTCCTTCCCACTTCATTCCTCCTACCCATCAGGATGCCCTGTCACGAAGGGACTCGGTGCAAGCAAAGCACGGCACCAGGGTGTCAGCAAACCTGAGAGCAACCTGCACCACCCAAGAGGCAGGGAGAAGCTGCTGTCACTGCATCTCCGGCCTCCCCGCGCTGACGAGGCAGAGCGTGGCAGGACACGCTTCCCAGCGCATCCCTTCTAGCTGCTGGGAGGCATCTGCTAGGGCAGCCTGACATCTGAGAGCCCAAAATGAATGGGAGAGGGGTGTGCTGCCCGCAGCGGTCCCCAGGAGCGGTGTCTCAGCGTATCACAGGCACACCAGAGATGACACTGCAAAGCCTCTCCGGTTTGCAGATATTAGAAGAACTCGGACCGAGAGGAAAAAACAGAATACAATATGCTCTTTGAGCCCAGTTCTTCTGAACTGACTTCACAGGCCCAGAGCAGGATTTCTGGCATTTTATCTTCCTTAAATAGATAGTGGGATGTAGCTTGGCCCCAAATTCATACTTAATTAAAGAAAGCAAAAAGATAAACCTTTGAGAAGACAGGCCCAGAGTGCCTAAAGGCAGCAATGCTATCTCCTGTGGCTCAGCAATGGTTAGTCACAGCGAGGAGGAATCTGGGCCAGTAAGAATAGAAATGTTTTCTGGTGGGTTTACACACAAATGGAAGTGCAAACTGCACCGCTCCTCCTGTGGTATGCCAAACACCTGTATGAGAGAATGCTGCTTCTAGAGGAAGAGAGTGAATTGGGCTAGGAAGAGGCAGCAAAGCTACCCAGAGTACAAGTATTTACTAGTAGGAACCCCAAACCCAAATGGATGGAGAGTGCCATCACTCGTCATCTAAGAAACACATGGGTATTTCTTTCAAAACTGCACAGCATCATCCAGTACAGCTACTACCAGCCAGCACCAAGGCTCATCTTGAAAGACCAAACCACTATTGGAAGCCTTATACCACGGGAAGGTGCACGGTCACCACCGTGGTCAAGGCCAACTGGAAACAGTACGCTGCTTTATGCTGGTGGGTTGAGCTACTGGATGAGGCACGGTCAAGTTTCCAGAGAGTAGTAAATGAGACAAATGAGCCTGCCAGAGACTGCCTGCTAATTGCATGATAAGGCACTGATTACTGTTCCTGGAGAGGAGGCATTTTTTTTTATAAAGAAAGGCTTTCCCTCTGAAAGGGGCAGACCTGGGTCCGTACATCAGGACACACGGGTTCTTTTCCCGGCACCTGACTTTGCTGTCTCCTCTTCGGCTTCAGTCCTTATTACTTCAAATGGCAGGAGTGGAGAGGAAGAAAACTACATAAAACATTACATTACTGAAATTGTTGGAGCCAGGATCAATGAAATTTGTAATCATGAACAGTTCTTGCATTTTGCAACAGCTCATAAATCAGCATTGTAGAACTACTTACCCATTCTACCTGAATGAGCTACTGAAAATAAACACAACTATTTTATTTTTTTCTTCCTAGATTACTCAAAAGCCTTCTCTTCTTGGCTGGGGAAGACGCAACTGTTATTGTTCTTTAGTATAAGAGCTGTAGCTGGAGATTTTGTCTCAGAGCTGGTTAATTCGCCTGCCTTCGGGAACACTGTCACACTGAACAGCTTGTCCTAAGGCTCCCCACGCGCGTCCTGCCTTGGGGTGCTGCGTGCTCTGAGCTAAACCCCGAACACAGGACATCACTGTGTTGGTAACCAGCAGCTACACCACAGGCTGCGGGAGCAGCCGTGCAGCTTGAGACGGCAGGCTGTGCTCGCCACCCTGCTGGCAAGGACTCCTGGCTGCCAGGGCAAAGCCAGCCCAGCACGGCCCCCAGGGCTCCGAGCCACAGCCCGTCGCCCACAGCAGGGATGGCAGAAACACCACGGGCTGGAGCGAGACCTCCTTCACGCATAAAGCAGCGAGGACAGTTGCGGCACTTTGCGCAACTTCCCTCCTCCCCGTGCCATGCTGACCACAGTACTGCTGTTTTGATTTTTGGGGGTGTTTTTATGCCTGAGATAAGCTGGGGTTTGCCTCACACGGCATGTGAAGGGACTGCAGGGCATCCCTCATACACACCTTCGTGAGCCTCTTCCTCCTCGGCTGTGAGGTGGCCAAGCCATAACACCCAAAGTGCCATGGTGGCACTTTGCCCAGCGGATGGGTCGAGCCCAGACAGCCGGCTGCACTCCCCAACACATGTGTAAAGCAGAGGGGGATGCTCATTACTAGTGCTATAATTTCATATGCATCCAACAGCTCCCTGCAACATTTTGTACCCCTTCTGCTATTTTAACCTTTATGGGATATTTAGAGCCTATTTGCTGCTAACACCAGTATGCAGCTACTTGGGTGTCAGCCTAAAATGAAGATAGGCTGAAAAAATGGCATGCCTTCGCACTTGAACCTCACTGGCATAAAGCAGCTCCCAGTATGAAAAAAAAAAAAAAAAAATATATATATATACACACACACACACACACTGTTGCATCCTGACTCCAATAACAATATTTGAGGGGGCATTGCAGAAAGGAGACGCAAGAACCCAGTTCTAATTGTGAGAAACAGCACTAACTTCTAAAGTGCTGTGCCCATTTGGAGCACCTCACACTTGCTTCCACTGGCTAAGCCTAGGAAGTGAGTTTCTTCTCTCTTGAAATGTTTCCTGCACAAAACAGCCGTTGGAATTAAGCGTAGCTCCCAATTAAATCAAGTGGGATCAGCATTCATGCTCTGACTTCAGTGGTTCAGTAGCAAATGGACACCAGTGAAGAGGATGGGGGAGCGATATGCTACTCCATGGTCCCTTCCATGCCGCAGCAAATGGAGCACTACACACGTAACTGAGGGATACAATAAAATTCTCTAAAAATCCACCATCCCACAAACGCATCTTCCCAGAAACGCCTCTGCAGAACACTTTTGAAAGCCATCTTTTTCTCATTACCGATGAGGGGTACTGCAGATGCCTCAAGCTGACCCCTCTTACTGCTGGGTGCTCTGTAATCACACAGCAGGGCAGTCGGTGACCCATAATACCTGTGACATTTTGTCCCCATTTGACCCATAATACCTGTGACAGACAACGCAGGGGGAAAAAAGCAAAAAAAAAAACGGTCCTGTTTTCACAGTCCTGCTTGCAAAAAAGGGATGAGGATTACGCAGGCTGGAGAGAGGTTGCATGGTAGAAGGAAACACCCACCTCCAGCATTGGAAGAGAAAGCACAAGACAGAAAGGTCAGGGTGAGGATGCTCATCTTGATTTCACATGTGCCTTGAGATAAAGATACGAGCAGGCTGCTGCGCTGCTGCTCCTCCCCGATGCACGGTCAGAACTGGGTGAACTGGCAAAGTTAACTCCAAATGCTTGGACTGTATGTTGCAATCCGGGTTCATAGGGATATCTACTACTGATACAAGGGACAGAAGCCTCTCCTGTTACAGATCTGTCAGATCTGTCCCATTTCTGATTCTGAATCTACAACACCCTTAAACACCAGGTATATCAGGAGTCAAACAAAGCTGAAGAAAGTGGTTTCTCCAGATGCAAAGTAGAAAATGAAGGGAGAGAAAAAAAAAGTAATAATGGTGGTGTTCAGCTACATAAAGGTGAAAGCAGACGTTTCTGGAAACCTTTCTCAGCCTTTCACTTATTGCACTGATTTACCCCCATGGGAAGAAAGCTCTGAGTACACACACCTGAAAAGCATCTGCAGCACCCATTACAAGCACCCACACAGCCAAAACAGGAATGAAATTGGTGCAATTATTTTGGATTTTTCAAGAAGAGACAAACTGCTTAACCCGTGGATCAAAAAAGAAAACCACATTAAGGTCACATCAAGAAATGCTGTCCCATTATGTGCACAGTTTAGCATTTCTATGCAGTCATGGTACCTCCATTTAAAAAATAGTACCTCCATTTAAAAAACAAAACCAAAAAAATCTCAACCACCAAAACCCTACTAGCTCCACACCACTTCCACCTCTTCCCTCCCCTGGGGCTACAAACAAAGGCTTCCCCTAGCTAAAATTTCTGTGAAGAAATAATAAAGAGCCATCCTTATGAGAGGCCGTCTATCAATGCCAGCACAAATTAGCCTGCCATTTGCCAAATTGATGCACCTGTCTTAATCATCTCTCATTTTGGGAGGGGGCCCGCCTTGCATGCAGACTAGGACCGTGCAGCGACGGCAGGACGCAAAGCCACCACATGGATGACACGGCACGTGTCCCCACGCCGTCTCAGCAGCAGGAGCAGACGGGGCTGCACTATCTCAACAGCTTCCTACTTTCTTCGGCCGCGTTGTCTTAAAGCGGAGCTGATATGAGTCAGCCTCCACCCGGGGAGCGCGGCCAGGCCAGCAGTTAGTTTGAGGCAAGAATCAGCATCGATAAGGCAGAAAAAAAGCTGGTCACACAAAATGATTAAGTGAGAATTAATCATTACTACCTTAAAAAAAAAAAAAAAATTTTTCCCCCACTCTCTTTCAAACTCGGAGCAGTCAGTGAGAAGGAAGCAGAGGAAGGCGGGCTGAATGGAGGAGTTGTGAGCACAGGAGGTACCAGCTGTGGCCAGCAGCCACGTGTGGGTGAGCTTCCCATTTACACCGGTTCCAGGAACACCCACTCTCCCACCACGCCTGCATTTTCCCTTTCACGCGTGCACCCAGCACAAGACCACCTCATGCTCCTCGGCTCCGTACTTTGCTCAGCAGTGGAGCAATTAGGCAGCGTGGTAGGGCAGCGCTTCCCAGGCCATCTGTATCCCATCTGACCATACAACATGGGAAAAAAAACAAATGAGAGCATCTTCCCTGGACTGGGGGAAGAGGCACGGATGCAAACACGCTGAAATTGGTGGGAATGACAGAGAACTTGGGTTATCCCTAGCCAAGATCAGCTGGATCTCACCAGGACAAGAGGTAATGGGCATAAACTTGAACATCGGAAGTTCCATCTCAACATAAGGAGGAACCTCTTTACTCTGAGGGTGGCAGAGCACTGGAACAGGCTGCCCAGAGAACTGGTGGAGTCTCTGTCTCTGTAGACATTCAAAACCCACCTGGACACGTTCCTGGGCAACCTGCTCTAGGTGACCCTGCTCTGGCAGGGGGTTGGACGAGATGATCTCCAGAGGTCCCTTCCAACCCCTATCGTTCTGTGATTCTGTGATTTGCTCCCACTACCTCTGCAGCAGTGATAGTGATCAGAGAATGCTGAAAAACTGGTCGCAGCTCAACACTGCCTTGGAGGCTCAGCCTGGAAGCTGCACGAACTCTGCAGGAATTTATAATCTGACTTCCAGTCATCAAAAGGGCCTGTCATAACCCCATTGCCTTCCTTCCACAGCCTCTCCACCAGACTAAGTAAGTGGAAGTGGTCCTGGCACAGACCTCCCCGCGACCGGCTCTGATGCGCAGCACACAGTCCAGCCCCATCCACAGGGTTCTGCTGCGATGGCACCGGCGACGTGGTTTTACGCTTCTCCCAAGTCTCACCATATTCATCCTGTGTTGCCACTGAGCTGCAATGGAAGCAGCTCCACTGGATGCTGCACATGAGGATGGAGTGTCTCTCTCTCTCTCCCTCCCCAACCACTTTTATCATTTGAATAGATAGGAGAGCCGAGAAAGGAAGAAGGAAAAGGACTTTCTGCCGCAGAGCAGTTCATTTCCAAAAGCACTTACGCATTGTGGTTGTTTAACTTAGATCCTGAAAGTCTAGTTTAAACGGGTGTGATGGTCTGCCTCTGCCAAATTCACAACAGCCGAGCTGACTGTGTAAACTTCTGTTGACCTCAGATGAAGCAGCCAAGGCACAACATCCAAAAAACAATGATTCTGTAAAGGAGCCCATAGCTCCTGACTCAGAGTTTCCTTACCTAATCAAGCACAGCCTGTAACATGGAGAGGGGTAGTTGTTGTTTGTGTCTTTTAAAACTCCTCCACAGCGAGGTCCATGCCTTCACTCTCTATCTGTGCGTAAAGCCTGTTTACTGCATGTGGCAAAGAGTATTTTAGTTACCTCCAGCAACCGGGACAAAAAAAAAAAAAAAAAAATAAAAATCCTGTTTTCTCTAGCAAGCTTGACATGTTTTCCTGGAGGCTCTTTTTAAAATTGAGATCAAAAAGATAAAGGTAGGGGTATGAACTGCTTCAAAGCCTGAAGGAGAAAAGGAGCAAATGGCTACTTTCCATCCCACTTCATTGAGGAAATCGCTGCGTGGAGCAAAGCAGAGCGCCACGGGAGGGGGAAGAGACACAGAGAGGAAACGGAACGGCCCGTTGCAAAATCAGCTGTAGGAGAGACAGCATGAAAAGGAGATTTACCCGAATAGCACCAGCCTACAGCTGTGCTCAAGCTGGCAGGGGCTCTTCTGTGCGCCTGGGACATCAGAGCACCACGGGCTTGCTTAGTTAAAGCCGTGCAGCCTCCTCATTGCACATAGCCAGGGTCTCTGTTGCCTGCTTTAAAATACAGTCCACAATTCTGCACTGCCCACCAGACCTCCACGGGGATGTCTGCATAAAAAAAAAAAAAAAAAAAAAAAGCTACAGCAGTTGTCCTCGGATGAGGACGGGAACTGAAAAAATGCAGCAGGCAGTAAAATGCACCGAAAGGGTCTACGAGCCTGGCAGAAGTCACTCGTGTGCAATAAAGCGTACGAGACTGAGCGCACGACTGTGTGGCTGCAGCAGGGGGACATGGTGGATAAGGAGGGTAGGAGACAGGTCCCCGATGTCCCCCAATGCCCTATTTGATACACACAAAGGAGCCAAAGCGACGGACTGATATCCCATCGGCAACACGCCCAAAATGGGCTGCTTTCCTCCACGCGCTTCTGCGCTTCAACGCAGACAGGTCACATCGCATTGACGCCCTGCGCAAAACTCGCTCCTCGCAACCTATTTCCTCAGCTGACAAGAAGCAGACGCGAGGGCGGATCTCCTCGGCGGGCACGACTCCGGCTGGTGCAGCGGGCGGCTGCGTCTCCGTGTCTGCAGCCAGGCCAGCTCTGCTCTGCAGGTTTTATCTCCATCCACTTCAGGGCTATGCGCCTTTCAACACCCTCGGCGTCAAATAGCTTCACATGCCCCCAAGCGCCGTAAACTTCTACAACCACAGTAACTCACAGATGGGTATGGATGGTTATAAAATCACGTCCTAAATTAGGACAGCAAGAAGCTGAGATTGGAAGAGTAGGAGGAAGTCAGGAAATCCCAAGAGAAGATGATGGGGGAGGGATTTAGTCTCTTTAGAAAACAATAATGCAGTTTAATCTATTTTTCTTTTGACTTTACACACTAAAATAAGCTTCTCAGCTTCTGGGCCTGTCTCAAATCATAAGGAAAATAAGGCCACTGGAACCCTATCAGTAGAATAAGAGCTATATAGTAACAATCCTGAGGAGCTGCACAGGGCTTTCCCTCTTCAAAGCGTTTTACAGACAGTAATTTATTAATCTGCAAATTTCCCCTGGCCATAAGTAACTACTCTGCCCCTCCGCTAAGTGAGAGAGAGGCACGCGGCGCAGATCAGCACTCAGAAGAGAGGGCGCAGGCGGCAGCTCTGACCGCCAGACCCGACCGCAGTGTCTGCCTCGCCACAGTCAGGACTTCACTGCTCCAGCCACCACCTGAATCCAGAAGCCCTGGAGACATCTGGCGCTTTGGAGCTGACTTCAGAGGGCATGAAACTGGTGCCTGAGAACCCCTGGTATGGGAGACTGTAAGAGGCACGCTCACAATCCAGCAAATAACAGCAAAGCCCGAAATAAAACTCCCAGGACAGAGGCTCCTGGCTGCCTCACAACCACTGCCTGCCATGCTGGGGTGTCACTCCAGGCAGAAGCTGGCCCCAGTCCTGGGCTCATCCTACCATGCAGCCTGTCTGATAGCCCCCATGGGAGCTGTCAGAGCAGTTTCTCATGCAAACACGATATTTCCTCCCACCAAAGGGCTATTTATGCACAGCAGCTACCTGTTCACACTAGGTGGGTCTTCTACATAACCAGCATGAGGCTGCTCCGCCTCCCCGGCGGCAATATTCTCCCGCTTTTCTAATTCCCCAAGACAATACTCCTAACCCTGATCCTCCCCCCAGCTCTCGCCTTGTGAAAGCTGGGAGCTCTTGGAGAATGAGCGAGCAGCCTGGTTAGCAGAGAGAGAGAAATGGAACAAGGAGCACAACTAAAACTACATCTTTAAATAAGTCAGTATCTAACATAGGTCAGCTTTGTTTGGAAACAAGAAGATAACATTTTTCTGTATTCATATTGGCTGTTATGTTCTTTGTCCGACTGGTTTTTCATCTCTTTTAAGCCAATGTACATTTACATGACTTCAGTAGTGCCAAAGAAATCATTGTAAGACCAAAACTGTGTTCATTGGTTTTTGCTATCCATCTCTGGATATCAGAGCATCTGGGTTCATTAAGCATCCTACAACAGGAGCGCAGAGATCTAAGGATGCCTTGCTGAGGCAAGGAAAGCAGAAGACCCCGAGTACCATCTCAAACAATGTCCCAAAGGTCATGAGCAAGGAATTCAAACCCAGCCACTGCACATCATGTATATTCTCAAGACCAGAAGAGATTTGCCCACGCATATGGCATGAGCGAGTAGCAGACTCAGGCACAAATTCAGTCTCAGACTCCAAGTCTTTTACTCTACGCTACTCAGATCACATTTCTTTCCTCTTCCAGCTCACGGCTCCCTTTCAGCAAATGATTTTGTTCCAGCACCAGCCTTCATACACAGCAGAAACAGCAGAGCCCAAAGAACAGATGTTTAAAGCCACATTGCTCTTGGCAAAATTTGGGGAAAGAGTAAGACAGACGTAGGGTGAAGCACAATGCTGAAGCTTTCTGACACACCGCCAGGGAGACTGTCAGCCATAATGGCTGAACTGGATGGAAAGGCCAGAGCAGTGCTGGTGTTTTGTAGCTGAAATTTAATAAGCGTTGGCTCCTCTATAAGCCCAGAGAGGTCGGGACTCAGCAGAGCCGGTACCCCTGGCTCGGGCAGTCCCGGTCGGGGTTGCTGACTGTGCTGCTCCGCCGGGAAGGGCTGCAGAAGCAGGCAGGAAAAGCAGCAGCGGATCACAACAGGATTCCTGCCTCCAGCCTTCCCAGCCCCCTGCCAGCCTGGGCTGGAGAGAGCGCTGGTCCCGACAATACAGCATTACATGACTATTATAGCGAAACACAGAAAAAGATCCAGCTGAAATGACAAATCCCAAGTTACACATCTTAAATATCCCAGGAGCCAGGTTGCCCTCCCCAGTGAGAGGTACCCGTCTCCACGGCCTTGCTTGGTGTTAGGAGACCAGTGGGGCAGCTGCAGATTGTGCGCAGCCCTTCTGCGTTTGCTCCGGGTAACCTCTGCTCTGCTCCCCACACCTACGTTCCCTGCTCCGAGGAAAAGAAAAAAAAAAAAAAAAAAAAAAAGCAAGCCCAAATGCTGTAACGTTATGAGAGCATGTCCGGTCTCCCACACTGCTCTGTATTTACGACTTTGCAAGGGTGAAACGAGCTCCAGTTGCCTCTTGGTGCCAGTCCCAGGAAACCCCGCAGCGTAACAGAGGGCTGCACAGACGGCTGCCCCTCCATCCAAGTACAAACAGCCATCCAAGCCCGTCATAAATAACAAACGACGTTTTGACAGCCCGAAGTGGTTTATGATGTCCATGGAACAAAAAGGGAGCTCTGAACTGAAGGGTGGGTCTGGCACCCATGGACCTGCAGAAAATTAAACGCATACACTACAGTGGATTTGCAGAAGAAATATATTTTAACTGATCATGTGTCCCATGCATCACCCTTTGACAATTCTGTTCCCGCAGCACTCTACAAGGGCTCTAATCACCCTGTACAGAAAACCTCTGCTAAAGGAGGAATATTTAAAAAGCACTAAATACCTCGCAGAAACGCCTGGAGGGTTCTGCCAGATCAATTGGCAGGAGGCTGTGTGACCCAAACGCCAGGGTGTTCATTTCACGGCTCCCAGCTGGCAGCCTCAGCTTTTAGAGTTGCTCTAACATTTCCTGGGCAATCCTGATTCAATTGCACCTCCCTCCCATTTCTGAAAAAGCCCGAGATGACTGCACGTGGGGTGTCGTAACGCTGCCTCAGCAGGAGGAGGATATTGCGTTGGTGGAGAGCAGAACAGCACGTCCAGAAGCACACGCAAAGTGGGGATTTTCCCAGCGAGCAGCAGCAACCCATGCCGCTGGGTCCCTCCTTCCCCAGGCACTCCTACTACCTACCGCTTAGCCAAGGAGACCCGAGACATATATTCTTCCATAGAATCATAGTATGTGTTGGGTTGGAAGGGATCTTTAAAGGCCATCTAGTCCAACCCCCCTGCAGTAAGCAGGGACATCTTTAACTAGACCAGGTTGCTCAGAGCCTCATCAAGCCTGGCCTTGAATGTCTCCAGGGATGGGGCTTCCACCACCTCTCTGGGCAACCTGTGCCAGTGTCTCACCACCCTCATTGTAAAGAGCTTCTTCCTAATGTCTAATCTAAACCTACCCTGCTCTAGTTTAAAGCCATTGCCTCTCATCCTATCGCTATATGCCCAACAAACAGCCCCTCCCCAGGGACCCCCTACCCCTTCAGGTACTAGAAGGCTGCTAGAAGGTTTCCCCGGAGCCTTCTCTTCTCCAGGCTGAACAACCACAACTCTCACAGAAGACGTGCTTCAGCCCTCTGATCATCATTTTTCTCCTTTGCTGTTTCCCCATTGCTCACCGGTTCCACCAGGCCTCCGTTAGCTAGGATGGGACATCCCCTACTGAAGGCTACACCCTACTGTGAATGCCTGCAGCCCTTGGGCAACCCAAGGAGAAAAGCCTCCCAAGGCTTCGGCCTCTGCGATGAGCCCTGCACTGAGATGAACCTTGTGAGGTGCGCGTTGTGAACCTGGCCCCGATAGTTCAGCATGGTCCAAGAGACAGCAAAACAACAACTGTTCATCTGCCCAGGGTATTATAAACGCTTGTTTGCCAGCGCTGCAGAGGGGCGAGGGCTCATGGGGGGGGGGGATTTGCTCGATCCCCTGAACAGCCCTTATTTCTGAATATTTCCCCCTATAAAGCCAGTGCCTGTTCTTTCCTCCCTCCCCCTTTCCACTCGCCTCCTGCAAATCGTGCTGTCTCCCTTCCACCCCCAAATAGGAAGTCCGGAGCCGAGACGCACACAATCTGCCTCTTCACCAGAGCTGGGCTGAACGCGTGCCAGAGGAGCTGCGAGCATGACAACATATTTCCTGTCAGGAAAGTGACTCAGTGAGACGGGTATGAGAGCTCCTCTTACTCAAGAAGTTCCCCTCTCCCCTTGCGTTGCTGAGGCATGAGTCAGAACCCGAAGAGGCACAATTTCAACCCCCTCTGGATCCAACCGGGAATAGCAGAGTTCAGGTTCAAGCCCAGGTCCTGCTTGCAGCACAGTGACAAGCCAGCGTCACGTGCTGAGCCCTGGTGTCACCCTTTGCAGAAGGGGAATAGCAAAACTGACCAAGTAGGCAGCTTGAATTTACAAAGCACTTTTAGGTTGAGGTGGTGCTTATTGTTATTTGCTTAAGCACCCATTTGCACAATGCTCGTAGCCTCTATACGTGAACGTCACACAATACCCACACGGAGCTAACACCGTGCTCGTGCACTTTGCTCAAGTATTTTACGCGCGGCCATTTCATCCAGGA
The DNA here is from genome assembly GCA_947846985.1 of Fratercula arctica. Classification (NCBI taxonomy): domain Eukaryota; kingdom Metazoa; phylum Chordata; class Aves; order Charadriiformes; family Alcidae; genus Fratercula; species Fratercula arctica. The sequence goes on from CANTUZ010000006.1 coordinate 38,611,067, forward strand.
ATACTGTAAATGCTTAAAATCACTGCAGCCAGTTTTCTTTCTCCAGCTTCAGGTCAGCTCTTCCTGTGATAACCGGGCAGACCCACCACGTGCCACATCCTTACCAGAGCCGCTGCCGAGGGCGACCAGGCACAGCCAGAGCGTAACCAGCAGGGCACTCACCATCTTCATCCTGCCGAGATAAAGCACACACAGACCTTAAGGTTATTCTACAAAATTTCATCACCGCAGACAATTGTTTAACTCTGAGTATATGTGTTTATTCCTCTGCCCACCCAATGATCCTTTTATTCTGGTACGGTTTTTGGTTTTGGTTTTTGTTTTTTTTTATTTTTTTTTTTTATTTCATTAAGATGCTGTAAGAAAAGCATCTGTATGGCAGCACTGTCCTGCCCGCAGGCAGCTGCGTGAGCTCTCCAAGCCTGGGAGGTGATGGCTCAGAAGAGAACAGCCGAGCTTCTTGACTTAAGTCACTGGAATAGTCCATGTCCACGAGCACAAGGAGTAAGGTAGATGCTTGTAAGCTAGAAATCCCAAGCTTTGACTCACAAATCACGAAAGGTCCTTTGCCAAGACCTCATTCTGCCAGCACACATGCTCGTTCTAAGAACGAGAGCAGAAAGCACTGGCGATGGTGAGCAGTGGCTGAAGCACGTTTGCACTGAACACGCGTCTGACAGTTTGGCGTGACAATGACGCCAGTGCAGTCCAAATTTGCAAGGTCTGCCGGCTGGTGACCTGCGAAGAGGCCGGCTGCCAGTCCCGACTGCTTCACCCCATTCCTGCAGGAAGGTTAAGGCAGGACAAGGCTCCAAGCTTTTTCCAGTTAAACCGTCCTTGGAATGGCCACCTCACAGCAGTAAACAAGTGTCAGGTTTGGACACTTTTCGGAAATGATCTGAACAACGGTTTATACTTTCAAAGCAGCACTTTGATAGGCAGAAAACAATCCCAGACTTCTCCATTCCTACTGAGCACAATTTCCTGTAATTTGAGATAAATGTACACTGCCAGTTTCACTTGCTGCCCGCTCCAGTATCTGGCATTTGGCTTTCAGAGCTGCTCACGCAATAGAATTAAATTTTCCTGTGTTTCTAAGGTTTTCCAGGATGCAACTTATAAGCTGGTAGTCACGAAAGCTGACATTTACTAGATGCTCTCATTAATGGGGCGAAGGTTGCCTTTGATATTCCTGGGTGCCGTCAGATCACAAAGGGAGAAGAGATGGTTAAAAGGCTGAACTTCATCAAAGCATCTCAGCTCTGCCGGGCAGACGCGGTAATGAGCACAGTGATACTGTCAGGAGCGCGTTCACGAGATGACAGGGAAACCTGCTCCATCAGGGTGGGCTAAAAGGGTGGGGAGAGAAGCCACAGAGTTCCCTTAAAAATGTCCCTCATAAACTCATCCATGATATACACATTATGCAGAAGGGCCTTAAGCATAAATAAAGAGCACCTGAGACTGCACAGATTGCAGAGATTAACAAGAATGGGATGCATGAACTGTACTACTCAAAATCCAGCAGCGGATATTGAATCCTTCCTTTTCAATGCTTGCATCTGAAAAGCCTTTGTACGATGCGTTCCCTCTGCTGGGCTCATCTCGAAGAGACAAAGGAAATCCGGAGCAAGCCTGCTCTTCCCCGCACGGTCCATGCAAAGGGCTGCAGACTGCCTCAGAAGCCTGCAGAAATGGGCAAGCAGCCGGGAAGAAGGTGAGTTTTCTTCCCTGGGGTCCAGCTGAGAGGGCTGGTTGTTCCCTACCACCTTCATCCAAACAGAAATGCCAGCTGCTAATCAAATCCTTCTCTACCGCCATCTACAACCAGCTTCCAGTGTCACTTAAGAAGACTCCATAGGGAGGAAACAAAATTAAGTACTCCTACCCTCTGGAAGCGCTGAAGAAAGATAAAACGTCTTTATGCCATCAGATTGGACAGACAGAACCAACATGCTGCGCTTTTGGGGGGGAATTTAGGAACTTTTGGGAGTTCAGGAACTTTTGGGAGTTCAGATGCTGGAAGAGAGGGAGTGTAAACAAGTGAGGGGGATCATTCCCATAACAAAGACCTCTCATGGTTCCCTCTCCATTTGTCATTAGATAAATGCACAGTGTGTCCTAACTCACCCTTGTTTTCCAGTGATTCTTTCCTGCATTTTGCACAAATCAGACTGAATTCAGCCCTGGAGCAAGCAGGAACAACTGCTGACTTTGGATGAGTTTTCCTCCTTTAGAGCAAGGCCATGTACGTGGCCCGAGGCCAAAATAAACTACTACATTTCACTCAGTGATACATGAACCCTGCAGCGAGCTAATATTTACATCCATTAACTATGCTCATAGGAACATGCTCCTTTCAACTGTCTCAAAGAGCCACCAGGTCTCTGTTCCCCACAAGCAAGGTATCTAAAATTTCCATGCTCTGCCTGCTAGTAGGAAAATTCTGATTTTATAGCTGGGTAGAGCAAGAAACAAGAAGCCCTGCACAGTGTGATCTACTTCTGATTCATTCCAGGCTCTCCAGAGATCTTATCAGCGGAGACAGACGGACACAGAGCCTGTCAGATTACACCAATTTCTCCATTACGGGAACGGGACTCAGTTGACCACAGTCCTGGCTGCTCTCACACTACACAAAATACAAGGGGCCATGGAAGGCACGTGAACGGAGTCACTGGTCGAGCGGAGTCATCACAGCCTCCTTGATGCCCTGACCACGCCAGCTTTTGCCAGCTGAGATGAAAGGAGAGGATTCTCCCCCTTTAGTAAAGAAATGGAGAGCTCACACACGCAATGAAGAAGATAAAGGGGACCGTAGGGCAGCATGGCTTCTACAGGCCAGCTCCGTTCCTGTGGCACATGATTATTAAAATAAAAAAAAACCACAACAAAAAAAGCAATTAATGCTACAGGACCTGGTGGTTTGTACTACTAACACAGCGCAGGGACCAATTCTTGTGTGCCAGTGCTGCTAGCACTGCGATGCTTTGCTTTAAACAGCCCCAAATCTGTGATATACCCCAAAGAGAAAGGTCTTCCCCTAGCAGCCGTGTGGTCATGCAATGTCATCATTTCCCCCCGTTTTGGGGAGAATAACATGATTCCAGCACCGATGCCAGGAAAAGAACATTGCACCCAGTCAGTCGCAGGGAGAGAGGGTGGGTTTTGCAATGCTGTAATAACCTGACGCCAGAGGACTGCAACCCACCCGGGTCTTGCCAGGCACAGAAGAGGTTTCTCAGCCTTTTCCAGCAACTTGCTGCTTTATTTCGGGGCATCAGAAAGCATGTTGCCATTTTGCCTTTGTATGATGCAATTCCAGTGGTGCCTAATCAACTTCTTGCACAATTTGGTACCACTGCCCTGAAACGTCAGCGTCTCTGACGGCAACCAAAGGAGCAGAACCGAAGGTCAGGGAGTGCAAACCCCTGGCTGCAGCGGAGGGGTTCACCCAAAAAGCTCACTGACCTCACCTTTTGTACACAAGCAAATAAAACAAAAAAGCAAACACTACAGGGAGCCAGGAATATAAACCTGTGAGCAGAAGAGCATAGCAGCTTGGAAGTCACACCGCAGCTAGGAAGCAGGCAATCAGAGCAGCCAGGAGAAGGCTGGAGAGCTCTGATACATCCTCAGCGCTCCAGGAACGTCTCACAAGACCAATATACTCTGAGGTGTTCTTAATGTCTCCATAAATTAACATTTTGATAATAATAATTCATAGAGCAGTTGGAAAAAATAATCCATCACTGCTGTTGCTAGAATTTTTTTTTTTTTTTTTTTTTTTTTTTTTTTTTTTAAGGAACTTACTTGAAATGTTCATTTTATTTCAAACGAGAAAGCGTTTCCTTTTCGTTCCTCAGCATTTTCTTCTTCAAACTTTCACCTTCTGTCTAGCAGGGAGCACAGAAAAGCAGGGTAGGAGGGGGACACAGTCATGGAGGTGTCTCCTGCTCTTAAATGCAGAGGTGGTGTAAAGGTTTGGTTTTTCATTTGATACTGGCCTTTATGTCAGAAAAAAGCATGAATATTTTCAGAGAAAACACCCTTCCCAAACAGACCTAGTTCACTCCTGCCTTTAGCAGCATGGACCCTGCAAAGCCTACGCGTTTTCCAAATGATTATAAAACCCAAGACAGATGTCAAATAATTAACGAAGAGAGCTGCACTCAAAGTAACTACTGCACACCTATTCTCAAAGACATTGTACCAATTCTACAGAACAATGCCGCATTTCCCAAGAAAACGCCTTTGTCCCTCCTAACCACAGACACCCAGGGAGAGCTAACAGGTTTTTTGCTTTTCACTGAGAAGCCACACTACAGCACACAGAACAAAAGCACCCTTCAAAACTTTGCCGCTAAGTGCTCTGACTGAAAGGGCATTTCAAATAAAGCCGTTTCAGAAAGAAGCAAAAAATAACACCGCCAGAGCAGGTTTTACATATTATTTTCTTTCTGTAATTCTGTCCTAAGTCCCTCTGACTCAAAAAGCATTTGAGAGCGCAGGACTGGACCCAGGAAAAGGGATGCAGACATAGGAAGGCTAGCAAAAACCAGGGTGGGCTAGCTTGGGAAATGCTTTGCTTCAACATCTCGTGGACTTGGGGCTGAAGGCCGATGTGCTGCTGAGCGGGACTGGCGCTCGGGAGAGGGGCACAGCTCCTCTGCTCCCACATCGCTGTGTATCCACAAGCCCTGGGTCCCAGCATCATCCCGCAGCAGCACCGGAGAAGGCTGCTCGATGAGTTTGCTGGGTTTCCTTATGGGGAAAATAGATGTACAGTCCAAGTAAATTCAAAGAATCCAAAAGGCAGACAAAAGGGAGCCTGCAAAAGCAGCTGCAGAAAAGCAATAGCAAAAAAACACTAATGGAAAGTGGGAAAAGGCTTTTCAGCCCTCCAGGAAACTCTTTTGCTTTTCAGTATGTGCAGGAGTAAGTCAGACAAAGGGGGAGGAATTACTGTAGCATAAACCATCTGGGTGCCACTTAGCCGGGATTCACACAGCATCTCTCCGACCCTGCCTCTCCTCCGGAGGCCATTTGGGCACCGCGCGGCACCGCCCTTTGCTGTGGTGTCATCATTTCCACTCCTGTCCTTGCCCGAAGCAGAGCCACCCCGGCCGCGAGCCGGCCCGTCCTGCGGGCAGCCCTCCCGGGCAACAAAGCCTTACACTGAAATCTCCGGAGACCCGGGTAGGAAGACAGGCAACGGGTTTGGGAAGTCCAGCCTTTTCTCCCCAGGAGGAACTGGCATGTTCATTAAAATTTTCCTTCCCAGACAGCTTCCAGGAACAGAACGGGGAGGAACCAAGCAGCAATTTGATGATGAACCACCATAAGCAGCTCAGAGCGCTCTCCCTGCTCTCGTGCACGCTACGCCACACTCATCACTCCAAACGCGGGCACACTGACCGACCCAAGGACCCCAACGCTGCCCCCGGGAAAACAGTCACATCTCTCCGAAGGGCAGGGAGCACAATTTGTCTTGGCAGCAGCATCTCCTTCCTTAACAGCCAGGCACATTTCAGCAGGAATCAGCCAGGGCTGAAGCCTGGCCCGCAGTCAGGGATACCGTGGAGCAGTCAGTGTGACCCACTCGGCACATCTAATGGTGACATTCATTGCAGGGACCTGCGAGGTCAATGCTGAAGTCCCACTTTTCCCAGGGTAGCTGCACTCACCAGGCTATCACATGCCTGACAACAGAGTGGGCTGAAAGGATTTTGTTCTGAAATGTTTCTATTATAAACCCAATTTATATCATCAGAACTGAAGGAAACATTTAGATTTGAGCAGAGTGAAACTTTTGCACCAGGTTGAATCACAGCAAATATTAAACATCTGCTTTTGCTGGGGGGGGGGGAAGCGGGGGAAGGGGGGAGGAAAAAAAAAATAAACTATTGGTTGTCAGGTGGAAACCTGCCCTGGTGAGAGGTTTCCTTCATCTCTGGCACAAAGCATCTTCTGTCTTCCTTGGCCAGAGCTGGCCGCTGTCACACAGGACCTGGAAGCATTGGTGCTTGGCATTGGGCAGCTACAGGGCTCACATGCAGCTTTATGCCCAGGTCTACCAAGTACCCAGAAGAATTAAAAATAAAATAAAAAAAAAAAAAAGAAAAATCTGGAAAGTGTCTTCTCGGTCAGTGGCTCAGGCAGCCCTTTGCCAGCCGAGGACATGACACCAAGCATCCAAGGTGGCTTCATTGCCCATCACCCACTGCTGCCCCTCCCTGGTTCCGGCACTGCACATCCAGGCCAAGGGCTGCAGTCTGTTGGCTTTTTAATAATTACTTTTTACTAAATCCCCAACACGGGGATGAACACTGCGGGGTCACGCCAGGCGGTGGTCCCAAGCTATTTCTCCTTGAACACAGCAGCGCACACGGCAGGAGCAAGGCTGACCTTCAGAGAGCACCAAGAGCTCCCCGTGGGCAGAGCAGGCAGCAGCCCCAGCTCGAGCTCGGAGGCTCGGGGAAAAACGGGGAGACGCTCATTAACAGTGAGTCATTTCTGGGAGCTTCCTTGGTAGTGCAAGATTTGCCTCTGCCAGTGCCAATGTTTGGGACACAGAGGCGAATGCCAGGCGGGGAATTTGTGATCCGCTATTGGCATTTAGATACCATCTCCCAGTGTCCTTTTGGCTCAACAGATTTAACGCTAATAATCAGAATTCAGAGGAAGAAGCTATTTCTCCCCCTCTCAAGAGAAAAGGAAAAAAGTGCCATACAGACACATGGAAAGAAGTGTGGTGGGCTCGAAAATACATCTGAAGAAAGTCAGCATCCCCTCCTTTCCTTTCCAGTTCTCCTGGGGTCCTCTCAGGACTTGGCAAAGCACAAACGCTACAGATCTCGCACACTGCTCTGCTGGAGCCCAGGGTGCCACTGATTCTACTCTGGCAGCTGTTTAGCAGGCAGAGCATGCTGCATTTCATACATTTAAAATAAACGAGCTCAATAAGCCGTCACCTCTCCAAAATATATGCACACCTGGACAAGGCAAATAAACAGCTGGGACTGTCATCCAGAGATCTGTGGAGTGGGCTGAAGAGGGGCAGGTTGAGCCACAGCTATGAAGTCAAACAGCATGGATTACTAATGCATACACGCTGGCCAGCGAGCAGTTCAAACACCAATCTACAAGAGCACTTCTGCGCTCAAGCAAAAGGTATCCAGCCAAGACAGTCTATTTTTTAAGTCTGAATAGCCAGGGAATGAAAAGCTTCCAACGGAGCTTCAAAGAGAGCTCAGACCTTCCATGAAGCCAGACACAATGCTTCTATTTTGGATGGTGAAGTTATAGTGAAAGGAGAGCTCTGAGAAATACCCACATATCGCGCTACCAGAAAATAAAGTGACAAACTAATCTTTGTACCAAAAAAAAAAAAAAAACCACACAACAACAAAAAAAAGAAATCTGCAACCAGCATGGCACAAAGCCCTGAGGAGACTTAAGGGATACAGAGTTGAGATTCCTCCCTTGCTGGAAAAATCCTGATTAGGTCTCATGGAGCACCTGGAGACATCTGAGAATGAGCATTTAATTTATACATTCTGCCTCCTGACCTTTTTAATGGCTTTTAGATGTAAGCAACTCCACTGCCTTCCCTAAGAGGTTATCCCACTGTCCTGGTGGACGTAACAGCACGTCCACACCGTGCAACAGATTGCACAGCAGCAACCCCAAGGCAGCTCAGCCTAAATCTCTAAACCCAGAGAACACGATACAGACTCCAGCAGGTTTATCGACTCGGATTACTGCCTTTCAAAGGACTCCTGAAGCCCAGAGCAGCTTTCCCAGGCGAGGTGTCTCCTGGCAAGCCCAGCCCGGCACAGCCAGTGCTCTGCAGCCCCCCTGCACATCCCCACCCTCACAACCGGGGCTGCACCCGGCTCTGCCGAGCTCTAGCTGCGACGGGCTCTCGGTCTCAAAAATTGCTCCAGGAGTTTCTTTTCTTACGTTCAAGCCCTTACTGCCAGCTACATACCTGCTCTTTCACTTCATCTCCTCTCCTTATAGCCCTCAGTGCATGCAGACCGGACTCCCAGGATGGCTGCTCCGTATTCAACCAACATCTCCCCCTTCTTCTTCCCCCAGAGACGGACACAGCAAGCAGCAAGCCTCCAAGCACCACCATGCTCCAGAGCACAACATCACTGTGTTTCACTCCCCCTTTCCAAGTATCTCTTTCCCTGTGCCCTTGCCACAAAACCCCCAGGCAGACCGCAATGTCTCCAGCACCGTGGGCAGTTTTACCCATGCTGCTGCCAGCGGCGAAGACGCCGTCTCCAACTCTCCCTGCGGTGCAAGAGGAGGACTTCCTCAAGTGACTCTGGGTATCCCGGGATGAGCAACATATTCAAGGGTAAAAGCAAATCAGCCGAGTGTTTCTTTTTCAAGTTTGGGCCACACAGTGTTTCCACACCTGGCACTTAGAGCAATCACATTAATGTAATTGCACTTAGCCTTGTAAGAGAAAACAGCAAACAAGAATAAGATGTGAAGAGGCTTCATTCCTCCTCCTCCAGCTCAGACAGGCTGCTCTGTAAGTGTGTTTTACACACCAATCCGCAGCAGAATTTAAAGCACTAGAAAAAGGAACAGCAAAGGCACTGAAAGCCCAGGAGCTACCTGCCTCTCCCAGGACAACACCCCACTCACAAGCAGTTCTCCGGAGGTCCTTCCAGCCCTCACACAGGCTTCCATGTCCCCATCCCACCCACTTGGTCGTCCTGGTGACTATCACAGCAACTTCTGCGCACCTGCCCCTTTCTGATCAGCACACCACAGTGGCACTCTGCAAACGGGACTAGCAAAATCTGGGCACAGACAGAAACAAAGGAGGAAAAGAGAAGCAGAACGAGACAATTATCCCCATGCCATGTGTATCACATTTGCTCCCTGTGTCTCTAACATGTCCCTCTGCAAATATTAGGTTGCACCAACACAGGGAACTTGTTCGAGCTCTGACTGCACCGACCCCATCAGCCCAGCTCTACATTCAACCTTCAAACGACGGCACCCTGAATTTTCAAGTCCAGGAACCTCCTGCGAGAAGGTCCGATCTGTGATCCGCAGCACCTACGCAGTGGGAAGGCTGAGAGGGAGCTGCAGGCAGCAGTGTGCTGTGATTGTCATCAGTATTAATTGTTTGGGGAGAATATGATTGATCTCACGAGGGCAATGAATTCATTTCTCCTGCTGAATGACAAACAAAAGGCAATATATGCGCCGCTGACATTTCCAAAGGCTACAAGGAGCAGTGACAGGAGGAAATACCGCTGTGTGTTAAAACCCTGCTGCAAAGCACCAAAAATCTGAAAAGGCTCACAAATGTTCATTTCTGAGCACTTTCAATGCCAGGAAGCGCACGCCTCCGTATTCTCAAATCTGCACTGACCCTAGCCCTGGGCTGGCTCACCTCTTGGCATGGAGAGGAAGCAACCACTGATCATCTTTGGAAAGTTGGGTTGAGTTCCCCTCTTCCTCTTTGACACTTCTTGCCAACAACTACAGTGTCATTGCACTGGCAGATGGGGGGGGGAGGAAAAAAAAAAAGCTTAGAAAGGATAAAACATTGCCTTCCTGAGTAGCCACAACCCAGGCCTGAAAAGCCAAGATGCAGCTCTCCTGTGCAATGGGAGAAGACAAGGACACAATAAATCTGGAGAAAAGAATTTCCATCTCTCTGTGGCCTTGGGTCAGGGGTGTACATGTGTGCGCAACCTCCCAAGGAGACAGAATTAAACAAAGTCTCCCTAAAGTCCACATAGAAACGTGAGAGAGAACGAAGAAGGTGGAGAAAGGCAAATGCACTGAGTCTGTGGTTATTTTTGCAGGAAAATGGTTGAGAGGCAAAGACAACCCAGTCCATGGGGATGTTACTCCAGTGGAATCTGAGTTTTGCCACATCCTTCAGTCACCCCAACTCATCAGCCCTGTTCTGTTCAACTGCAACCAGAACAATTTGCTGAAGCAACACGTTTTGGGATCCAGCAGCACATCTGTGCTCACTCAAAGAGGTTGGGTGCCCAACAAGCCCTTCATAGCCTGCCAACGTTATCACGCTCAGCAGCAACACATACATCCTCCTCCCATTATCTGGATCCCTCCTTACAAACAAGGGCTGGGAGCTGTCTGTGCTTGAAGGAAGAGGGGGGAGGCAGCTATTTCTCTACAGAAGAAATCCAATTATTTATATTAGGGTGAATTTGTACAGTTCTTACTGTCAGAATAAGTATTTTCTACAGATCCCAGAGCCTTGAATCAACAGATTGCTGATAAATTTATGTAGGTGGGGCCCTGGATGTTACTATGGTGGGGTGGAGGTGAGGTTGTTTTACTTTTGGTTCCTTGCGAGATTTGCTTTTTGCAACAGGGCTAAGCTCATAAAAAAAAAAACAAAAAAAAAAAAAACAAAAAAAAAAACCACAAAAAAACCCCCAAAACCTAGAAATATGGGCTCCTGCCACTGCCATTTACTATGCTCCTGTAAGTGTCTAAGGTTGAAGATTTCAAAACAGTCAACTAGTTTAGGGTAGCAATATGAGTTTCTGGTTAATCTACATGAAGCCTACAGAGACATCAATCACCGACTGCAGCTCATGAAAAATTGTAGTGCCTCCCTGATAATCAGGCATCAGAGAGCTTATAAACGGCTGTCCCCTGAACCGAGAGCATTAGCAGAAGCTTCTGAAATCTGTGCCTCTGTTTCCCCAGCCACTTTTATAACAGCCTCTCCCCACCTCACACCACAGCTGTGCATCTTAATGTCTCTAAAGTGCTTAGAGATGCTGAGATGAAAGATAACGTGTGAGTGCAAAGTATAGATTAATTCCCTGAGCTCAGCAGTCACTGGAGCTGATGGGGCTAAATGCACCACGTACCCACCATGGAAAACTTGGGTTTTGAGCCTGTCTTAAATAGTAACTACTTAAGCAGCAGTTCCCTTGGAACGAGTCATTTTGGGGATGATTGGCTGGGCACATGAAGCCCCAGCAGGCAGGAAACACAGAAATGCAATATACCACTATGAAAAATAGATGCTTATCCAGAGTAAGGTCTCAGACCTGTTCCTATAGAATTTGGTAGTGGGATTTCAACTCATTTTAGTAGGAATATGACAGAGCTCTTCAGGTTTCAGCAACCAGCACATTAAGAACATGGCCAAACATAATTTGAAAAGCTATTTCCATTTCTGTTTGGTTTTTAAATGATTAAAAATCCAGTTCAAATATTGCAAGGAAAACTTTAAATTGAGCAAGATAAGTTTTGGCTTCCTTCCGAGTAGGAGGCAAACCCCGAAACGCTACTGAAAATCTAACAGATGGGAGTTATTTTTCACTCTTTAAAAATTTCATTCCCTTGCACTGAGATTAACCGTAATTAGCTCTTTATTTACATCTAGGACAAAAGGTAAAATGATAAAGAAAGGCAACTATAACCACAAATCACAGGCAGAAAAAGGCAAAAAAAAAGAGGCAAAGAAGAAAACGTCACTTCTTTCTCGCCAAGCAGCATAATTGTTATAAATACATAGTTAAGCAGCTCCACAGCATCCTGTCAGCACTCAGGATAAACATTTAGGTCACAGTTTTGCAAGCTTTTACACACAAGTCGATCGACTATGTACGAATCATCCTCTGAGCAGCTGAAAAGATCACATCCCTATGAGTGGCCAGGATCAGGCCTAAGAGAGTCAGGATATTTTGTTACACTTTTGTTTCAGTTATGCAACAGATTAAGCAAAACCAGGAGAAAAAGAAAATCCACAAAAAATACACAGAGCTTTTCCAGTTAAAGACACAGAGAGGTTATTAAAACTTTTCTTTTTTTTTTCTTTTTTTAAAGTCCTCTTCTAATTCTAATAACACCTCGGCTTAGTAAAGCTGAAGAGGCTTCTACAGTATTTGTGCAAGTGTGTGATTCGGGCTGTATCTTTGCCTTTCAGTTGCGCAACAAAACTGCCCGCGGAGCTTCAGGCCAAGCTAACGACCAGCCTTTTACCGTGGTACTTCCAGGCTGTAACACGCAACTCCCAGCTTGTGCCCAGGCAACCCGCTGACCCACAGCGCGGGGTGACCCTGCTCTGGGTGGCATCGCCAAGGTAATGGTGTTCCCAGGAGAAGGAGCCACCCACCCCTCCCCTCGCTCAGCCCGGCACTCACGGCAGTCTCTAATAATCTGCCTTGAACAGAGCTTTTACGTTAACGAACCTTTTCGTTAACACATGCAAATCTACAAAGACTCCATAAGAATCGATGTTTTTTCGTATAAATATTTAGGGAGATGGACTCGATGATCCTTATGGGTCCCTTCCAACTCAAGATACTCTGTGATTCTATGAAATATAGAATCAGCACATAAGAAAAGAGAGAAGTAGAAGGAAAGCAAGCAGGTCCAGCCCCGACACCAGGGACCATGACTGCACTCACCACAAAAGTTAAGGACTGGCATAATTTTCCACGTTTTACTCACACGAGAATGAGAAGTTCTCGCTCTCTCGCGCTCTTTCCTTCTCTTTTCCTAACACTCTCAGAGACTTTTATCTTTAGTTATCCTGCTGTAATTTTCTTTAAATTGTGGCTGGATAATCATCCGGACTCGGGGGAAACCTGTGTCAAAGGAATTCCTGGGGATACAGTCCCCATTTGATGAAACTGAGAGTTGCTAAATTAACAAAGGACTGACTAAAGATATGATTCTTCCCCTGTAGAAGAAATCCTGTTTTACCAGCAACTATTTTTAAGGAACCCTATAATAAAATATGTATGCTTGCACATTCCTGGTCCTCTATTTTATTTTCTGTCACATAAGACTCTGAATTTATTAATATCATGTGTCACACTGGGACCTCTGAGGTTGAAGGTAACAAATGCACTGGCTAAGGTCAAAATTCCCAAAAGTGTAGGCTTTTGGGAATTGAACTAATTGAACTAATTTCCCTGAATCAGTTTCCTTTTTGCGCTCTCTCCAAGGGTACATGTGGCTCAGCCGCATGCAAAAGCCCTACACGTAACAAAACTGTGGCTGAGAAACATGAGATTAGCCTTCTGCTTTGCAAAAACACTGAGAGAGGGGGAAGAAAGCCTAAAATACCTCCCCAAAAGAAGTTGTTTTGTTCCAGTTTAGCAGTGACCAAATCTCTGCCGTACATTTTGCTGATGGCGGAGCAGAACAAAGTGGTTACAAAGCGTGGAGGGCAAGAAGCCCACCTGCACGTGGGCCCCCGAGCTCCACCTGGGGCTGCAGAGCTGGCACCAGTGAAGGGGTCAGCTGAAGCGTGGTAAACGTGACGGCCAGCTTTGCCGTCCTTCTGCTCTGCATCCAGACCACCTCCTGCAGCCGGAGGACCAGCTCTCACCTCCCGGGTACAGAGATGCTAGCGGCCGGGCTGCGTCCGCCCAGCAGCAGAGAGGAGACGGCTCTTGGCTCTGCTTATGGGGGCAGTGAAATCCAGGAGCTGCGTCAAGAGAAAGGCAGGGGAGGAAAGAGGAGAGCAGGCAATGTCTGAACTGCGAGCTCCGCTGTAGAAAGTGTTTCAGTTCCCAGATAACGTGGCGCTGTTCACAGATTTCAGCTTATATAGGCTTTTCCATACATCTATTTTTATTCCCGAAGCGTTCCCTGTTGCTGTATGATGAAAAGAAAGACCGGGCAGCACTGATGCTCACACATATGTGAACGCATTCACACACTGGTTATAATCTTCCTAACCGTCCACCTTGCTAGCGCAACCTGTGCTTTGAGAGCCAAGCCGGGACACCTCCTCTCCCACGCCGCCAGCTGCAAGGGTTATCATCGTGGCAAGTTTTTGCAAGCCAGAGTCTTGCTGAAATGGGAGGACGTTTGACAACAGTGGGGGACCCGGGACAGATGGGGAAAGGAATATGAATCATATGCCTGCCAAAATAACCAACACAAAAATCCAAACATAACAATAAGGGAGAAGAAGGAATAAAAGAACACGTTCTGGCCTCTTATTCTGAAGGAGCAAAATGCTTCTTCCCTACTGCTGGCATCTGGCACAGGCAGGTCTTGAAGGAATAGAGCTGGGACAAGCTCTCTCTACCTCCTTCCTATATGCATATTTCAGAGATTAAAATTACGGCACCGGGACCAACAAGGAGGCATTTCCCATATCCCCAGGTATCCTGGCCCCGTCCAACATGCTGTCACATCACTCTTACAACCCTCTGAAGTCTCTCTTACCCATATGTTCCTGCCAGGCACTTTGGGGTAGTGCTACCTGACGCAGGGAATGAGCCTGCTTAAGCCCGGACCAGCGCAGTACTCATCCCGGCTGCACACTAGCTAATGCTCAGATGCAGGATACCTGCGCAGAGCCCTGGAGGTCTGGAAGGAGAGAGCCCAGAGGTGTGTAATGCACAAGCTTTCCTTCACAGACTCTGGAGGGACCAGGCATGGGCAGACTCAAGCAAGCACAGCTCTTCCTATATAATACATAGACACTTCAAACTGAAGCTACATCCAGAGACATGGAAAGAAAGTCACAGGGCTGCGTGCATGTAGACCTGCCCTCTGCCTTGCACAGAGCACTGCGTTACAAACCTAACCTCTCATCCCACAGCCCCCTGCTCCACCTCCATGCAGCGGCTCCCACCTTAATGTTTCCTGATCATTTCAGTGCTCTGCAGGCTTCCACCACCCCAAGTCCTCACAGCCCTACTCTCCGCATCCCTTGTTATCCTGCATCCTTAACTGCTCCTACAGAGAAGGTGTTCCCAGTGACAGCAACAACCCTGTACCTACTTCCAGGGAAGGAAAGTATCTGGGTATTACAGCTTAATCCTCTCCACTTGCTCTCCCCTGCTCACCACAGGCAGGCAATGGAGGCAGAAAGCAGGACCCTTCCCAGCAGCCAGCCCTCCCACCAGAAAGCCGTTGGGCTGGAGTGATGCTCTCCATGCAAACAGGAGAGGCTTTTCCTGCAAGGAACACAAGACAGCAAGTAAATCTTCTGGAGCTGCCAAAAGCAACCTGTTATAAATTGCCCTCCAAGTTATGAGATATGGACTCTCCACAGCACAGTTAATAAATAATACCCCACAATCCTTCTATGTATGGAAGTGCAAGTTCAGTGACAGTTCTGCTTACCCAAGAGGGACCACAGTTAAAAATGGAGTGGCAGAAAAATAGTACTTTTTAATTACACAGCAAATAATTTTTTAAAAAAGATAAGGAGCTTGCTGCGATCTCCCAATAAATAAAAAGCCTTTTCTAGGACAACAAAACTAAATACATGGAACAAAAACCATTATTTTACAGGAAAATATGATCTGTAAAGAAAACCAGAATTTTATCCAGGGATTATAGCCAATTATTCATGAAGCAAAGGCCAGCATGGAAAGAGAGAGCGTGCATGTGAAAGAGTATTTATAAACCAGTTTACAGTGACATCCTAAGGCCCTGAGATCAGGATCCTGTTGTGCCAAGCACCGTACGGACACACTCCAAGAAACCAGCCCAGGCTGAGGGACAAGCACTGCCACTGTATCAAAAGGAAGTGACACTGACACAGAAAAGGGCCACCTGAAGCACTGGAGCCCTGACAGTCTCTTCCCCCATCACCCTTTCCTTTTCAGGAAGGCGTTCCCATCATCCAGCTTCCATCCAGATACCTCCCCAAAATGCTTCGCATAAGGGGGCAGCTGCCCCCAGGAAAAGGCGTCTTGCTGCCAGCATCTAATCGCTTTCAGGCTGTTTTCTTGGACGTATCTCTTCCACTTTATTTTCCTGCTGTGGCTTAAGTCTGACCCCTTCCTCTCCCCCTTCCATGTCAAAGATCTGTTTGACAGCAGAAGAGAACAGGTACCAGAGGCTCACGCATTTGCAATGCGGATGAAAATTAAAGTTGCATTCGCCAGTGCACGTAGAGCTCCAGGCCAGGAATATCCAAATTTCCCTGGCCCAAAAGGAAGGAATTTCGGCAAACCACTCCGCATTTCAGCTCCCGGCGGCGCGGCCGCGGCACCGGCGGGGACACGCACTCGCGGTCCCGCAGCTCGGCTCGCGCTTGCCTTCGCACCCGCCGCGTCCTTTCCCGGGGGACAGCGGAGGGGCTCCCCCGGCTCCGGCAGCCGCCGCAGCCCCCGCTCGCCGCCCCCCGTCCCGTCCCTCGGCTCCCGGTACCCCTCGGCCCGGCGGGGCTGGACGCGGCCGCGCACCTTCGCTCTCACCGTCTCCGTCCGGGGGACGCCGGGCGCTGCTGCTACTGCTGCTGCCGCCGCGGCGGCTCCTCGGGCTCTCCCGAGCGGTTCTCCTTCTTCCTCTCCTTTCTTTCCCCGCCGGCCGACGAGCGGGAGCTGCTGCCGGCTGCGCGCCGCCACCGCCCGCCTCCCGCTTCCCCCCCCCGCCCCGGCCCAGCCCCAGCCCCAGCACCACCGGGGCTGGAACCCGCCTCCTCCACCAGAAACTTTCCCTCCGAGTGCGGGGAAGTTCAGGGCCGGGGCGGGCTGGACCTCCCCCCCTGCCCCGCGGGGATGCACCTCCCTCCCGCCGCCCACACCGACAGAAACACGCGTGTACCCCGCACACCCCCACCCAGCCGGGCTCACTGGAGGGCGTGCTCAGCCACCTCCTGCGCGCCGCGCTCTCTTCCTCCTCTTCCTCGTCCCCGATCCGCGCCCCCCCCCCCCCCCCCCAGCTCCGCCCCGCCGACCGCGGGCGGGGGGGGGGGGGTGTCACTCCGGGGAACCGGGGGAAGGAATCCGAGGGGGAGGTGGGTTTGCGAGGCGGGAGGCTGCCGCGGGGACCCTACGGCAGGTTGCGGGGTCCTGCTGGGAGGAGGCGGGACACGGCTCCCTCTCCCGGCCTGAGCTCTCCTGCCGGCTGGAAGCTGCTGGCGGTGGAGGGGGGGGGTGGGCAGGCAGCTGCCCCAAGTCAGCGACCCGTCACCCGGCCAGCCGAGGGACACGTAAAGCCTTTAGAGCCAGCCCGCTTTACCGAACCAGGCAGTGGGCCGGCTGCTGCAGCTCCCTCCGCTCTCTGCGGGTCACTTGTCCCCCCCCAGGAAAGCAAAGTTTCCCCTTCTCCCCTCCGAGGCGTGCTGGGAGGGAAGGGCTCGTTGGGGAGAGCACTGCGCAGCGTCCCGGGCACTGGCAATGCCACCTCAGCCTGGAGAAGTGGCACCTTTTTGTTGTGTCGCTGTCACAGATGCAGCGCAGATGAGGCCGAATTCATTGACAGACAAGGAGTGGATGCCTGAAACGGACTCCAAGGAAAATGATGATGAGGCAGAGGAGTGGCAGAAGATTCTGCAAAAATTTAGGCTGGCACTTTCTCCTGGAGAATGTGGCCAGCGATGATGAGTGCAGACCCTAGTGCAGGAGTACCCTTGCCCCAGTTGGGGAGGAAAGCTCTCTCTCCTCTCAGGTTGGCCATGAGGTTCTTCCATACTGGAGGTGAGTGACCTGGCCTTATTCATGCTTTTGTCACCTCTCGGTGACAGCAGCTTGACAGCAAAGCGGTATGTCTGGACACAAGGCCTTAAGCAGTAAGGAAGCGCCTATCGGTTCAAAGTGCTGCAGCACTTCTTAGCACTGTTGGTTACAACACTTGGACCAAGTTCAATATTTCAGTCATTATCCCCAGGAGGTGGCTCCAGGATATCTAGGAGACCAAAGTTCACTCCACCCCATGAAGCTCCTCTGCAACGAACCTGTCCTGGAGAGCAGGGCACCTGGTGCAACCTCTCACAATCACCGCTAGCACACACCTCCCACTTCTCTCTGTAGGGCCATGGGAGGCACCACTTCACACCCATTGCTACTGCTGGGAAAGAGGGTCCTTGCCCTTATCAGCCCACCCCAGCTTATCAAGGTGGGCACACCTGAAGTTCCCCCCCATCTTGAAGAAGAGCAGCTGTGACCTGGCTGTGCCACAGGGTGTGAAGAATCTGCGATGGGAGGCCAGCGCTGTTCCTGCTGCTCTGTCAGGAATAACTCTTCCTCCTGCACCTCTCTTCCCTTCCCTTCCCAGGGCTCTGGCACAGCAAAATTAGGCAGAAAGTTATTATCTCAGCAGTTTTTATGTCCTCGTGGTGAATGCCCTTGAAAATCTGCCTACTTGGCTTGTGGTTAGAGTCAGCTCTACTCAAGCCATTTCTAACACAAATCCATCCAAGTATTAAAGTAACTTGTTAAGGCAGAGCTCTGTGTAGACTAATTTACCACACTCTTAGGGCAAATGAGTCCATGTTTTGCTCCTCACTACCTGCACAGGTCCAGGATCCAAGCTGTCTTGTCTGGAGCTACTTTAGGTATCCGTATACTCATCTGCATCACTGAATATAGGCAAAACTGGAATAGCAAGGTACATCTTGTGAGCTGTATTTTCCAACATACTTAAAGAGAAGTATGTGCTTAAAATCTGCTGTTGAAACACGACAGTCCACTTTTCTCATAGAAGATGAAATAACAAAAGAATTGCATATTTTAGTCGTGATATTTAATGCAGCTGTGGGAGTAGCTCAGCTGCTCTGGTGATTGTTACAAGAATTAAATAATAATAATAATAATAATGACACCTTGTTCTACGTAATATCTGCCATCCATAGATACAGATCTGGGATAGGACATGTCATTTTCCTTGTTTGGGAGGATCCAGGCACTGTTGCAAGTCTGGTAATGCAGGTTAACAGTCATCGACACATACACCCTGGGAAATTCACACAGTTCCAAAATCCTAGCCGGCCAGGGCAAATTAGGGTCTTTAGGCCAGTGTCATTAATTTTCTCTGATTTTGACAGAAAACCAGAATTCAACTTGAGACTTCATTGAAAGACTCATGAATTAAGGTTAAAGACTAAGTTTCCACAGATTGTTGTAAGGCTACAGCTGACAGCAAGGCCCCAAACCACACCTGCTTATTGTGTTTTCATGGGAAAGGTTTCAAACCCTTTTTGATTACAGATGAAAAGAATCAGCAATTCCCTACTGTAAAATAAGGTAATATTGCTCACTTGGGCTCAGTGCTGTCATAAGGATTATTTTTGTATTGCTATTTTTTCTCCCATCCTCTCTCCACACTTGCACATGCTATTTCTGTGCAGGTTAAAATGCAACACAGTTACGCCCTAGAGTGAATTATACTACAGTTTGAAGAGCAGTTCAGTAAATAGAAAACATTTTTTAAGCACAAAAAAGCAGCATTGTGCCACAATTTTTGGGCAGGGAGCAAAGAGTAGCATTACTAAGTGAAACCACAGGGGGGACTTAAATAGCAGAGGAATGTGTTGGTGTTCAGCCAGGACACTGGAGCTGCTGGCACCGCGACTGCTGCGAAAATATTCCACAGAGCTCCAGTAACAAGTGGCCAAAGGCCTTGGTTTGCTGCTGTTCTCTTCCTGTTAGGCAATTTAGAGCTAGAAGCAAAGGAGGGGCCTGGATCGTACAGCTCGGTTCTCTGCCATGTCAGGCACAGTGTTCTTTATGGTCCTTTTCACGAAAGGACCATGCTCCAACTTAAAACAAGTTTGTATTTTCTGCCTGTTGCTCCTTCTGGGAGATTCTCCTTCACTGTCCATGTCCCTGGTGGTCAGGAGCCTTGGTGTCATTTCCATCACCAGTTTATTCATCACCACATGTTCTGGCACCAGCATCGGCTCTCATTTCAGTAGCTGTTCTGCTCACTGCTCCTTCCTCAGGTATTTCTGTGGACATGGTTTGTGCCTCCTCTCCCCCTTGAGCTACACAGGACTGGCTTTTCAATCCTCTCTCCTAAATGACTCTCAATTCACCTCAGATCTCTTCCCTCCAGCCGCTCCGGTTTCAATTAATCTTAAAGTGCATATGGATTGCCAAAAGTAGTTATAGTATTAAATGGGACAAGGTCGCACTGATACTTCATACAATGACAATAAAGTCCCCATTTCTCACTGAAATATCTCACCTGGTAATCCCGAGATTGCATTTATCTTTCTGCAGCTAAACTGTAGTGGTGACCTCATATTTCTCCTCCATTTTTGCTTGCAATGGTAAGTTCCCAGGCTGGATCAGAAACTTGCTACTATTCCCTCATCAGTTCCCAATTCTCTTGTATTTGTCCCAACTCTCAGCCTGCACGCACTTTTCTGATTTGTTTGTTCTTAGCCAGCATTCCCGATACTGGGAGATCAAGGTGGTTTCATAACCTCTAAAAGACACGTTCCTGCTTGTTACTTTACTCACACCCACCTAACCCATTTTTCTTCCTTCCTAGTTCAGGAAATAAGCCCTAGACTACATATAATTATAGTCTGTGTAGTTATAAATGAACGTGCCTTCTGTGTTTTACACCTACGTTTTAACTGGCATTGAGAAAAGCACGCCTGATAACCTAAGATACAGGACATAGAATAAATGGGAGAATGACAGACATTTCTAACATAGCAGCACATGGACGTCCCATCTGCTTCTGTCAAGGAAGCTGAGGTTACCCACTCATGGGTGTAAGGCCTGAATATTCCCTGCTGAGACCATTTTCCAGCGAGGATCCTGTGCCTGGCTGTGCTTTCAGACAGGTACGCACTGCTCATTCACCAAAATGCACGAGGAGTTGCACTTGCATCTGTGTCAGGTGAGCTTGACCAGCACAGATCGTGTATTCTCTGCCACATTGACTATGTCCAAAAGTAGATCTCAAATCATCTTACTCCCCGGTGCGGCATGTTGTGTGAACCTCTATAAAAACCCTGCAGAATGAGGAGGGACTGGGAGCACAGCTTCGTTGTGAGTGCATCTACGTTTATTCCTGAGGATGTAGCAAATAGCTGTTGTCCATGTTCATGTGCTAAATATCGTTAGTGTCTCTTCCTCCGTGTTACCGTGGTGGTAGGGCTGCTAATGCAAACAGTTCTCAAATGGAAACTTGACCTTACATGACTTGCACCTAAGTCCATTCAAATCTCTGTCACAAATGTTTTGATACAGCCTAAGGCCGGAGATATTTTCCAGTCCTCTGAGTTTGTGTTTCATAAAAGCTGAAACTATTTCAAATCGGTGACGGAGAGGAATAGCTTCCCATCCTGCTAAAGGCTTCAACTTTTGGCAGGTATCTGACCCACAAGTACACACATGTTGGACACGGGTTGCGTTTAGGGTGCCTGAACATCCTTCTGCACAGCACATTCCAACAAACCCAATTTGTATAAACTGCCTGACCGTGGGGCTTGCTGGGACGCTCAAATTGGGTTGGCGTTCGGGTTGGGCAAGACCAGCATCTGTCTCAAGCAGTCTTTGAAGAAAGCCTCTAGCCTGGGCATTAATTAGCTGCAGCGTACCTCGCTTGCTGACTGATGCCAGTGAGAAGTGGCAGGCTGTTGTCAGCGGGTTAATAAAGCCGGATAGTCTGAGTACAGCCTTGGTCACCCAGGCAATTCCCTACTGCCGGGTATTTCTACACGGGGTGGTCTCTGGAGTTGTTTTCAGACACTTTGCCTCTTCGGCTGATGGCTCGCTGACACCATTGCAAAAGGGAAAAGGCACCGAAGTAACACACTGTCTTGCCTGGGTAAACGAAGGCAATTAAAAGATCTTAAGAAAGTAGAAAAAGTCTTAATATATCATGGTTTTATTCTAGCTAATTATAAGAGCTCTCCCTGTCTTGACATAAGTTTATACAGGTGTTGTGATGCTTTAATAGTCTTTTCAACAGTCTTTTTTTCTGAAAAAAATGCAGCTTTTCTGAGTATCTCTCCAATGATGAACTGCAATAGTTATGGACAAAAGAGAACATCAGGACTGTTGAATGAAAAAAATTCCATTAGCACATTCCAAAAGCTTATTACTATAGTCAATAACAGTTTACTTTTTCCCTTAAAAATGCAGTATCATTCTGCAGAATGGTCTTTTAGATCTTTGATTTCACTTCATCAGTGATGAAGCAACATTAACCTTTAGACTCTCGGTTTATCTGTGCATAAGTTAAGGATTTCTTAAGGAAAACAATCCTTTTGTGTAACTCTTAGAAAGGTTACACAAGCAACAGAAGATTTTAGGAGCAAACTCAAGAAACTGCAGAAAACCTTACACAATCCTTGGAGAGGGCAGCTGCAGGTTAGCAAGGCCTTGATGTAGGGAGTTGCTGTTTCTTGCCAAAATCGGGAATTCCTCCAGAAAAGGCTGGTGTGTTTTAATCAAAGGTCTGGACCTTCTGCTCCTGTTAATCAGCGCTGCTGATGGAGCTGTCGCAGTTCGTGCTGATGGAGCTGGAGCAGTTTGCGCTGGTGGAGGTTTTTTGGCAATATGTCGAGCGCTGTGGTTAGGCAGAACACCCATCTGCACAAGGAGTGATTCCTGGCATCCTTGCAGCTCATTTCGCAGGTTAGTGTATTTCCAGGCATTTGAAAGTTCCTTTCTCTCAATAGCTGCTATCCATCATTATAAAAACGAGCGTAACAGAGAAAGCAGAATGGCCGGTTTTGCTCTAACTCCATTGACCTCATTGGATTTACATCAGAGAAGACTTTAGAGTAATAAATTTGCATCTGCCCAATTACTAGGAACCTGCTGTAATTCCTCCCACCCCGACTGCTATTGATTTCCCGGGTGCCGGGATGCGCAATGCAGCCCCATTCAGCTGCAGTGGTCCAGCTCCGGTGGCAGGAGCACGGGGATGTGCTGGCCTTGCTGGCGCTCTGTGGCAGCAGAGATGCTGCTTGGATGTGGGTGACTTCTGCTAAAGGCCCACCCCACCCCTTTATCGTTATCTCCTGAAGAACCAGGGAGGAAAGTTCCTGGAGCAGCCTCCTGACAGATGCAGGAAGGGTGAAATAGCCTAACAGATCGATCAGTTTTTACACGGAAATCAGTAGGATTATAAACATCATCGTTTATACGAGCTCTGTGAAAGCAGAGGGCAGGACTCAGGGATGTTCCTGGTAGCGTCTAGTCCTGGGTTTCCACATCTATCTTCAAGGGAAAATCAGAAGCCCTTAAGACTATCTGCTCTCCTGTAGCAGGAGCTCAAAATTTGAGCCAAAATTTGCAAAGGTGCAATAAATTTTATTGGCCTCCTAGGGCATAACAAGCTTGGACAAAGGTTTTTGAAGCAATGAGTGAGCCACAGGAATATTTCATTAATTGTGGTTGGTATTTGGAGAACAGCTGTAAAGATCAGCAGAGGAAGCATTCAATTTGTATGAAGAATGATGAAAGGATGCTGCCTGTGTGTGCGGGTACAACCACCCACAGATCTCACAGGAATGTGGGCACCTTGAGGAAAACACTGTGGTTAGGGCAGTTAATTACTGCTATGTGATTTGACAAAAAAAGACTGAATTAAGTCAGCGGAAATTGGGTAGAGCTATAGGCAGCCTTTAGACACAAGCCAAGCTTATGGAAACTCTTTTTTTTTTTGGAAGCAGATCACCCACCTGCCTCTTCCTTATGAAATGAGAGATCTTAAAGATCACTGAAGAGGAGGGAATCGAGAGCAACACATTTGTTAGCAAGTCATAAATTTGCAAAGAGAAGGCGAGGGGAGAAGAAAAAGAATGAACTTGAATTTCACAAGGGCGAGAGGCGCCCTCGAACCCCGGCAGTTGCTCGGCTCGTGGCAGAGAGCCATCAACTGGGAGATGCAAAGTCGCAAAGCAGCATCTGACAATGAAGTTCACAAGCCGTTAACCAGCAATGTAAAGATGTGCTCGACAGGCTGCAAGTTAAACGACCTCCCAGGTTTAACACTTAGTCTTCGTAATATGCCAGAGAAACTTCTGAAGAGAGTAATTGGCCAAAAGGAAATGAATAATAAACCCTATGATGGAATTCAGTGCTCCTGGGAACTTTCATTGTTTTTTTTCAGTTAAATTTCTCTGTATTATTATTTCTCTGTGTATAGCATGGATGAAAGATCCTGGGTGAACTGAAGTCCTCTGCCCGTCCTCAGAAGGCTGAAGTTAGAGGATGATTCAAAGCAAGGTTGTTTATCCTGGGAAACCTAAAATCTTCATCTGATCTGGAACAAAAGGTGTCCTTTTGTGTCTGAAACACTCAACTTTTTAAAAAAACCATTTAAAATACTTTAAATTGCCTTTTTTTTTTTCTTTAAGATTTGACTTCTATTTCAAGCACATTAAAATTCTCCCCTCCACTCCTTTTTAGTCAAAGCTCTTCACTGAATTCTTCTTCAGTTTATAAATAGTTTTGGTCCCTCTAAACCATCATTTTTATGACTTTTATATTTCTGGAAAAAAAGCGCTGCTATTATTAGTCACCTACAGTCTTCAAGTTAGCACCCAAAGTATTGTCAAACAACTTCTGTTCCACTATTACTGGGAGGGCACCCTATTAAATGGATGTTTTTCCTCTGACCACTCACTTCAGACAGGTTTCTCAACCTACAGTTGTGCAATCACTTAGGAAATTATTTTGAGGTTGAAAATACCCTTAGAGAAAATTTCCAGTGTGTTCTCACGTGGTTTTGTGCTCCCAGTCGCATTTATCTCAGCTGAGCCCAAATCACCATGTCTGGGTTCACCAAGAGTGATGCCGGTCCATAGGACGGGGGATATGTGTGAGATCCCACCCTAACAGAGAAGTGCATTGAGTTGGGCCATATTAAGTCAGGAAAAAGTCATGTACCTGGTGCTACAGTATAACACGGGGAATTTCATGTTTCTGATGCAAAAGTGGGTTTATGGGGAGGGAGCTGTTTGGACAAGAGCTGTGATTCCCCATCACTTTCCTGATGTATCTCTGCATAATATCTGGCTGGTGCCTCCCGTTATCTCCACTTTCCTGCTCTTGCCACACCTGAGATATAATTCCAACCTATTTCATCTGTACTTACGTCAGGTTTAGAGTATAATTTTTAGCACAGTCAAGATCTAAATAGAATGCGGGATACTAGAAAAGGTAGCAGGAAACAAATGTCTGCTAGCAAGCCAGTTAAATCACTTGCAATCTGGACATCCTCGTGAGGATAAATATGGGGCTGCAACTCTTCCCTTCACATGAACGTTCTGCTCTGCTGGTGGAAAGAGATTTCCTTATGGTTTCTATCCGGTGAAATCACCTAACCTATCATTTTCAGGCATGGAATTTTTCTGCTCACACATGCTGTCAGTTGTTCTGTGGGGTTATTTCTCATGCAAACCAAAATACCAAACCAAAAAAAAACTGATTTAAAATGTTCCTCAACCTGACTGTTCACATGATAAATGACATAATGGAGTCGCATTCGTTAGCACCAGAAGCAAACTCCAAAATAGAACCAGACAATTACTAAACAAACATTCTGTAATTATCTTTTCTTTCCTGACCAGCTGAACGATGAAGAAAGCGGCAATGTGTGCAGCTCGTGATTAGAGCTGGTCATTTAGGCAAGAAAAAATATCGGATTCAAGTGTATTTCATCAATCAGAGTGTGGAGGGAGCTGGTTTCAGCCGATGCGACCAATATTGTGGCGGATGTTGACTGTTTTCGCGACGTTGACTCCCACTGACTTCCTTTTTTATACTTTTAATCTGTCTCCTTCATGCAGCCTTCTCTGGCTTATTTTATTCTATCTTGCATTAATAATTCTACTGCTTTTAAGCATGCCCTTGTACTTCATCCATTACCGACACCTTGATATACATCTTTGGACATGTCATGCTATATATCGCATTATACATGTTTGAATACTACATGGAGGTGTTTGCAAGTAGGCATGTCCTCATAAGAGCTGCTTTTACGGACCTTTGCTAGACCTTCTTTGGAGCTCATTAGTCCGTTATCTGGCAACATAATAGTCTTATTCTGAGGCACACCATTATTTCAACTACAGAATGATCATAATTAGGCTCTCTGCTCATTAGGACTTCATCGCTTAGTCTACAGATGGGAACCTGTATAAATCTTAATTAAAAGAAAAAAAAATTGCTTGTTTTTTAAACATGAGCTTAACCTTAAATACTATCCTACAAATTAAGGACAAGCTTAAGTGCTCTTTTACATATAGCGAGGGTAACACCTATTTGATTACTTGCCCAAGCAAAAAAAATGTTCCAGATGTTCAAGGCAAAACAGTTCAGAGATGTTGCATCCGCTCGTGAAAGAATTCGTGTGGTTTGGACTCTAAGTGACTCCGAGCAGACACCTCTGCCCTGTGTATCTCAGGTCCAGTCCCCAAGGGCCATGGTTACCTCGGAGATGCTGACTCCAAAGGTATTTGCTGGCGATGCAGGTGAGGAGCACACAGCGAGGAGGGCTCAGGGGAGTTTCTGTATGATGCACTGATGGCCGAGCAGCCGCAGGGTCCCTTCCGCAGGCCAGAAAAGCCGGGTCCTGCCTGGTGGTAGACGGGCAGGGATTTTGGTGTCTTAATATGCCAATCTGGCAAACATTTCATTTGCTGAATGAAGAATCGGTTTCAATGTGAAGCACGAATTGTCACCAGGGAATATCCTGAAGGGAAGAGTCTGAAGTTTAAGAATTATTTGTTCAAAACATTCAGCGTGTATTGACAAACAGCGAGGCACAGCTAGCAACTCAACAACTGGAATGCAGGGTGAGGTTCTGTCATTCCTGAAAGTATTTATGGCAGATATTATCCCTAGTTTAACTCCTGGTGAGCCCTAACAAGGGAGTTTTTTGGCACCGTGAAGTTTTGCAGCTCTGTGGAACAGGGTCTCTGGAACAGCCATCGCCTGAGTCCTTGCTGGGGCTTGTTCTAGACCTTGAAAAGCCAAGCAAGGGGGATTGGTAGAGACTTGCCTAAAGCAGCAGTGTGTGCACCCAGTGTAGCAGAGCTGGTGGATCCCACAGGCCGCCTCCTGTGCCTGCCTGCAGAGGAAAGGAGCTGCTGCAAATCCCCAGGGAGCAGCTCTCCATTTTCCTCTCTGGCTGTAGCCAGGCGTGCTTGTACTTCTGGAAGCAGCTTAGGCGAGTCCTTTGCATTTCAGTTATATATCCAAAGGGCATGTGCTTTTGTTATTGCTGGTAGCGTCTGCCATGTCTTCCTGAAACAACTCTCCAGGCATGAGGTAGATAAAATTTGGTGGCTCTATGGATAAAATCAAATCCTGCTAGTTTCTGCAACAAAATAAGGAACACCCAAGCCTTGTATTCAACACAAGAAAGAAGGTTTAATGTGCAAACCAATAATTCACAAGGAATCTGTTGTCCTCTTCCCATTAACCTTTAAGATTATGCTAGAGAAATGAGGAAAATCCATTCTCTCCTCCTCCCATTGATACTTGGTAAAGTGCTACCAGGCAAAGATAGCTCTATCCTATATTGCTTTGTAATAAGCAGTGGATTAAGGATACAAGCACAGGTACTTCATCACCACGACCTACTGACATTCAGTAAATACGAGTGCTTTGAACTGCTTTGATTCCAAGAGCAGGTGGAGCAGTGATTGATTAAATCTTCAGTGTTTAAGATCAGAAATAAAATCAAAAGGATGCTGCAAAAGGCCAGGAAAACTGCAGGAGATATTGATTGAAAGTCACTTGAAGTGTTAGGGAGTATCTCATCCTCCCAATGCCCAAGGAAAAGATCTAATTTTTTAATAACTTTTTTTTTAATCAGTCAGTATCATCAAACTCATTGCACTGGTAGACGTCCTTCTGGTCTTCTAGATTTTTATATGCTCAGAAGATTATGCAGTATCAGATCAAATATTATTGCTCAAGGATTCATGCCTTGTGGTTTGAAGATGCAACACACAAGTGGAAGCGCTGTGGCAAAAGTGGAACCGCCTGTGTCCACCATGACCAGTGGTGAGAGCCCGGAATGGCAGGAGCAAGCAGAGCTGCTGGCTCATGGCCCGCCTGCCCAGTGAGACGCATGAGGCTGCCTGGGAAAACTGGGAATTTTTTGGCTTTGAAGATGAATCAAAATGTGGAAGCATTGGTCTAAGCCCACTTAAAATCAAATTTGGGGAGTTTTGTCTTTTTTCTGGTGAGTACCCCCATCCCTGTTTCATGCTGACCCGTTCCCGGTACAATACACAGTCAGTTTTTTAGGAGCCTTATGCGAGGGTTGAATTGGCCAGGTCTTAAGAATAGTATTATAAAATTATAACTTATGAAATTGAAAATATAAAAATCAATCGGCTTTTTTTCCCGTTACTTTTTGAAAATATCTCTTTCACTATTATTTTAGAAAAAATTATTGAGTATGGTCCACAATAATTTGGGGGTGGTTTTTGCCAAAAAAGTATTATCTTAGTAAAAACTGGAAGATTATGTGTATCTCTGCATACAAATGAATGCTTTCAGCTGTGATTTTCTAACTCCCAAGGGAATTTGTGAGTAAAGAAGAGCTCTTCATAACACGTGTGTATTTGTATATGTCTGTATATAGATATTATATTGCTTAAATATATATTATTTATGTCGCAGGAGCTTATTCAAAACACCACTCTATCTTTTTCTCTGAAAATACTCTTCTAGAAAAATTACTGACCTGTCTCTCTGTCTTGTCCCTTTCAGTGACAGCTCAGGTCCCTTTTTGTGACCCCATGGTGGGCTTCAGGGCAATGCCCCAGCCTCCGCCATGCATGGGCTGGGAACTGGAGGGACCGATTCATTCTCGTGGTTTCCAGTTGCTGGTACTTCTGAGACCTGCTGTACGACACCAGACAAATCATTTCATTCCTCCCCTGCAGTGATGGCGGTGAGGAGAGGTGCTTGGACACACGTGGGATGCAGTCCGTGGCCCCCGCGGAGGCAGAGCTGCCTGCGTGCTGCACTGGCACCACGCTGCCCCAAGGAAAGCTTCCATCACTCTCCAGGGAGCCAGGACCTGAGATTTCAGCATCCTGCTGGCAATGCCGG
This sequence comes from Fratercula arctica, assembly GCA_947846985.1. Classification (NCBI taxonomy): domain Eukaryota; kingdom Metazoa; phylum Chordata; class Aves; order Charadriiformes; family Alcidae; genus Fratercula; species Fratercula arctica. The sequence continues at coordinate 38,639,842 of CANTUZ010000006.1, forward strand.
TCTTCTGAGGTAGCAAGACACAGAGGGCTCTTTTGATTAACAATAGGTCAAGATTTAATTGAAATGAAGATACATTTTGGGATGTGCAGAAATTTAAACCAGTATTGAACCTTCCTTTTTTCCCCCCATTTGATGCTCATTATTTGAAAGATGTGCGAAATTTCTGGATTTCTGGAGTTGATGGTGACCCAATAATGTAATACAGCTCTCCCCTCACTGCCCTCTCCCAGAAAAATTTCCTGAAGTTTTATTCATCATTTCACACATCACTAAGCAAACCTCTCCCTTCCCATCACTGGCGTGATGGAGACTTACTGCATTCCTGCGTGAAGTAGAAGGATCATGGTATGAGGTGAAACACAGAGGCATAGGCAATTTTGGTATCCTTGAGGTATCTCTGCCAGGAGCATGGAAAGCAGTTCAATTTCAGGCATAATGAGATTAATTTGCAAGTCACTTTTATTGAACCTTTTGTGATTTTGCTATTCTCTCCAACAATTACAAGTCTTGACTAATAAATAGGTACTGGAATAGGTAATGGGAAACCTTTCCATGTCTCTGTGTGCGGTGTGGCTGGAGAGGATAGACTTCAGCTTGACTTTTTGAATATTTTCCAATTAGATGACCAGGCATTAGTGTTCAAACCTGTTTGGTGCAGGTTTCCAATCATGGCTCCTTAGCAACTGAAGTAATGTTAAATTAAATTGATAAATGAAGCTCTAAAAAAAATGAAGAAGTCCAGCAGAGTGATTAATTTGTGATGCCCTTTTAGGAAAGATTTACGGGATGTGATGTGCATTTGCTATCTGCCAAGTGCAATTCTTCATCACCTGAGTACACAAGCTTTGCAAAACTTTTTTCTAATGAAGTGTAAAGTTGGATCTACTCACCCATCCCAGCTGGTGAGGAAAGATTTACCCTTTCATTAAAGCTCTTCCTCTCACCCTGGCTGCAGCTCTGGGGAGTTCTGGCCAGGGTGGGAGGTGGCAAGAGTGTTGCTTGAGGCACTGGCCAGCTCTTGGGCACTGGGACATCATCTTCTAACGCCCTGATGCTATGGACCAACACTCTCCAGCACCAGCTTCCGCCATGCTGTTCCACTTCTCTTCACTCACGAGATACCGAACATAAGTTCAAAACCAAACAAAACCACAGCCTTGACACCCCAAACCCCATTTTATCATTCCTCCTCTATCCTTTCCTCCCCAGTTTAATTAAAACCACCGTTTGAATCCAGCATGTGGAAGACACTGAGATCAAGCCTATTCAGTTTTGGATGATGAGAGCAGGCCTGCTCTCTCCACTAATAGGGGCCGGGCGGCGTGTCCCTGCCTCCTACGAGCTGGTCCTCCAGAGTGTTTCATGTAGGGCAACGCTGAGAGAGACCAGTAAGGAGCAGGGATGGTAGGAATGAGGTTTGGGGTGGACCTTGTGTGCACAGTGAGGTGACGCTGTGCCTACCTTTCCGAGCCTACCCTGGGAGCCTGCCTTTGTATACCTGGAGAAGGGGATCAACGCTCAAGCCAACGCAAGGCTGCAGGTGCTTTTTCTGGACTGAGCTCCACAACCATTTCCATGGCTTTCCTCTGGACTCTCCTGGCATGTGCCACTGCCCTGCCGCGACTTCCAGCCCCTTCACAGTGAAGTCGCCAGTAAAAAGCTACTTGTTTTATACCCTCCAGTTCCCCTTTCCTTTTCACTGATTGCTTTATGTTGCAGGCAATCCTTCTGACATGTGCACTTAATCAGTTTGTGACAGGAAGATGAGTCAATGGGCGAGCTCTGAATAAACAGCAAAAGTCCAGCACTGGAAATAGGGGTTGCTCTGCAGAGCACATTTCTGGTGTCCTGGCTCCCACAATGGCCAGAGGAAAGTACGAGAGTAATTATGAGTTATGTTTCCTCTGCACCTCTGTTAGCGTGAATCCAGTTTATGCATCAAAATGTAAAGGTTTTCAAAAAAACACTCCATTGTTCTGCAATTTCTCCTTTTCCATGCTGATGTCAAATTTCTTTCTGAATTGTGCTTGGCTCTTTTCCTCAATAATTTCCAGCAGCCTCGTATTTCATGGGGTATTTGTATACTGGTTGTAAAATCTTTTGATGGGCTTTAAAATGTTGGATTAAAGGATTTGACACCCTTGAACTACCTGCCAGTTGGCTGCCAGTGCCTTCTAACTTCATTTCCTTCTGTTGTTGCTACCAAGCAAATTCTTGCCCAGAGAATATTTCCAATTTGCCTTGATGGTAGCACTGATTCTCAAAGTATCTTCAGGCTCTTCATCTTTGATAAAGACTGAAACAACAATCCCATGCTGGCCTCCATCAAATTGACACATGTATTCCCATGGGTTTGCACAGTCTTGAGCTATGCCCCAGTCATTTCCCCTAAAGCCAAAGACATTAGAGATGGAAGTAGTGACCTCCAGGTTAGCTATTCCACCTCCAGGTGAACTAGTCCATCCTTAAGTGGTCCACCTGCTTTCCCAGACAACATAGAACTGAACTTTATAACATGTTCCCCACTCCCCTTCTTAACAGGTTTTATAGCAGGACTTATCCCTGCTTCTCATCCTGCAAGTGGAACCCATAATGAATCCACTAATGAGCAGGTGTTTGCCCCTCATGGTCACCTTTTGTCTCTCATGACAGTTCTCTGTGATCTCTCCCTGCTATGAACAAGGAATTTTCCAGTATCTGTGCAGAGTAATAGATGCCCATGGAGTCTACGCAGCCAAAACCTTATTTCTGGTTTGAAAACACAGCATTATTTGCCCAACAGCCTGCAAAATGCCAGACAATGGGTCATCAAGGAGTGCAGGAAGCCCAGCTGACCCATTGATTTTTGTGGGGTGGATCTGTTGCAGTGCAATGTTCCTACTGCTCTGTTGATTTTTAGAAAACGACGTCAAAATATTCCTAGACTTCTTGTGAGCCCCAAGAGAACAGATGTTTGGTCATGGAGCAAAGAAGAGTTTGTGGCTCTGTCTCACGTTTGATTTCACCACCCATGAATTCTGTTTGTAATGTTTTGGATACAGCATTGCATTTCTCTCACTCCATGCTGTCCTCCACTTCTCCAGGCAGACAGCAGCTCTGTCACAACTGGGTGTGATGCTGGAATTTACCTTCCTTCAAGAAAGACAGTTTCCAAGTAAAAATATACTTGGGATAATTCTAGATTTATTGAATCAAGTCTTTAACCTCAAGAGTTAACATGTGCTGTATTTTATATAGAAAACAATTTTCCCTGCCAGATGAAATCTTAGGGCAGAGTGTCTCTTATTTTATATAGTTGCTTGGGCATTTCTATATCTTGGGATTAATGGTGATGGTGTAATTTAGATTCTGTAACAACTTGAGACAGATGGATTTACAGAGTTATCAGTCTAGCTACATACAGGCGGCTTTGCTTTAATTGAATTTGGTGCCGGGTAAAGGAAGAACTTGATAAAAGAAAGTGCTTCTCCACCTGCCTTGAGAATAAAGTTCCAGCTGAAGCAGGACCAGCACCCTTTACCTTTATTGCCAGCGCAGGCGGTAACCACAGGCATGACGGCAGGGGAATGATGTCTGGGCATGCAGATGGTTGCCTTCACAACCTGCGCAGAGCAGGAGAGAGGTCTGCTGTCTCGTGGTGCCCATCCCAGGGCTTAAACTGAACGGCAAAGACTTCTGAAGCAGGCCAAGAGGAGCTTATAGCCCACCTGACATGTCTGTACTGGAGGTGCATTTGTTTTCATGACCTAATCTCCTAAAGAAACAAGGCAGCATGATTATATGACTGATGGACTGATGTCCATCTGTCTCATTCCTGTGACTCCACAAAATGCTGCCCATATTTAGTCTGATTTCAGTCATCTCAAATAATCTTGAAAAATAGGAAAAACAGCTGACCGGTAGAAATGAAAGTATTATTGCTCCTCTTAGGAGGAGGACACGTCAAATACAATGATATTGAGACAATATGAGTCTGGGGCTATCAAGCTGAGACATCGAGTGGGAAAGGACCATATCCCTAACCAGGACTGGCTTCTCAGCTTTGCCCAGTCCAGGAGGAATGCCAGTCTCCCTGCTGCCTAACTCAAAGCCTGGCTACCCTCTCTTTTTTCTCACTGAGTTGGCAGGAGATTTGCGAGTACATCACCATGTGCCATTTCAAGCTTCATTTGAATAAGCGTCCCATATAATAGACTTTTATAGCTCTCTTTCTGTGAATTCTAAATTAACGAAACTAATTAAAATGTTCCAAAGTTTTATGTAAATAACTAATTAGCATTTGAGAAGGAATAGTAAATTCACAGATGGTTGTGCTCCATTCAGAGCCCACTCTGCTCCCACTGGCTGTAGCCAGTGCAGCGTTGAGTCCCTGGTGCAACATCCTTCCTGGCAGGAACGGACTGCCAGGGTTTCATCCCGAGGATGACCCAACACCATCCACCCTGCCTGCAGGCAGCAGGAACTCTGCGTCTTGCAGGATTAGGCCCATTCTTTTTGTCCCTGACACCAGAGCTTGCATGAGTAAGGAGAGCGTGGGACCATGGGTGAGAACCTCAAGGAAGATGAGCTCTGCGCACAGGAGATAAGGTGGGTGTCTGAGCTGTGATTTTCAGTGTTCATGCTGGTGTTGCTCTGCTGCTCCAAGTATGTTCCTCTAGAAAGCCTTCTCCAAGCATACCTTTTAGGTGTGCATCAACTCAGCTGAACCTCATCATTCCTGGGTTCTCACCCCAGCACTGCCATCAAGCCCCTGGAAGATTGTTCAGTCACTCAAGCACTGTGCCCAAGCATCCCAAGAGGCAATGCAAGCTAAGGATTTTCATCTTCTCTCATAGGATTGGGGCTAATCAATGTCTGTAGCACACTGGAGAGACTCAGGGAGAGGTGGTACAGCAGTAATACCTTCTAAGAACGGGGAGATTTAAAAAACAGATCCATAGCTAATGGTGATTGCTCTCCTGGTGGAATTGAGAAGAATGTCACTTCTCTGACATCCAGACTCTCATATGTATCAGAATTCTTACATTTATACAGCCCCTAGCACATCTAAGTGCTATTGTGGCACCAAAAAAAAAAAAAAACCCAAAAACCAATCCAAAACCCAAACCAAATGCAAATACAAGGAAAGAGTTTACAAAAGTAACCAGTTGGAGTTTGTTTGCTCTAGAAAAGAGAGATTATCATCAGTGTAAAGGCAGAGAAGAGATTATTTTTCCCTCCTATTGAATAGGTCCTACACAATCACTCTCACCTGATTCAAGGGCAGCTCTGAGGGGTTTTGCTTCCAGAGCTGCAAAGGCCTGTGGGAGATGGGGGAATATAAAAACCTGCTTCAGGGCTATCTAAGGCTTTCTGGTGAATTTGAGCTAGGTGTCTAGGGAGGGGAGAGGAGAAGAGCTTAGGAAGATTCATATTGCTAGGAAGATGCTGCTTGGCCAGAGGGAAATTGAGGGAGTAGAAGCGAGAGTCAGTCGGGAAATCAAAGGGTGACTTTTACAGGACAGGTTAAAAGAAAGAAGTATGCAGATACTGGCTGTTTGAATATGTTGAATTTAAAAACAGGTGTGCGTTCTTCAGATATATTACCGGGGAAGATATAAAACTGGGAGATTAAAAGTGAAACAGTAAAGCTGGTTGGGGATTTGCAAGTTGAGGGGGGAAAAAGGGCTATGATAAGCATGCCTCTTGCATGGTCTTATTTGCAATCCCTACCTGCCCTGGAAGAAGCCCCCATCTCTTGCTGTCTGTTTATGCATGCAGCAAACTTCTGGAGAGCAGGGAGGAAGATGCAAGGTCTCCATCTGGTCTTCTAGCCAGCATTTCTCACCCTGACGCTGGCCTGGAGAGGAAGTGAGGCGAGGTGAGCTGGGTGGCCAAAGAGCAGCCTGGCTGTGATGCAGGGCTCTGAAGGCTGGTGGAGACGGGGACCAAACCCAGAGGAGCCTCATCATCTCATCCCTGCCCTGATCCCACCTACGCTGCTGCAGCGTGCTTGGGGAGCACAAGGCAGGTGGGTACACAGCATCTCACACTAAGCATCAACTCACCGTGTTCCCAGGCAGAGCATTTGTATTTTTACCTGTCACAAGAGGAAATTTAGAGAGCAGCCCACTGTTGCTGTGTTTCTTGAATCCATAAGCGCTGATGTGAGTCCTCCCTAATTCTGGATGCGCAGGCATTCAGCTGCAGCCTGTCCTGAGATCACTCTGCCTGCAAGAAATAAGGGTCTGAAATCACTGCTTTTCCCTGCCTGGAGCCCACGTGGGCTGGGGGTACCTGGGGACAGGCTGCACCCCAACAATTCAAAATAAGCCCATAAAGGGCGACTGGCACAAATTCAAGATGCAAGGTAAGGCTGTAAGCAATCAACTGTGGCAGCAGTCACAGGGTATTTGGAAAATCTGGGGAAGCTTTAGGCTGAAATGCCAGCAAGTGTCTTCGCTTAAGGGCGCAGCACATCGAGCCTTTGGTGCCTGGGGTCTGGGTGTTGCAGGAGGCACCAAGAGGCACATACATGTCCCTGTGCCCATGTGGCCCCTCTTGCAGAGCTAACCCCTGGACTGGGGGGTTTCTTGGCTATGTAGTGCATGTACCCGCTGATAATGACCAGCAGCGTGATGTATTTCAGCATTCATTGCTAAGTGGTTCTGCCTGGAAAATTGACTTGAAAATGTGTTTCAGGATGTGCCAGATATTCTCATGCTAATTTCTCAGCCAAAACCTCCCATGTGGTGTCCAATGTGATATCAGTAACTCAAAGGCAGGGGAAAATGAAGCCTCTATCTGCTTTCAAGCAATTTATTCTCCTTTTGTCTTTTTACATCCAGCAGCTAAGTAAATTACAGGGATTATAATACAAAAGACATTTAATTTTTTAACTGTAATTTCTTAGCTCCTGGCAACAGAGTAACAAAAAAAAAAAGAAGAGAAATTAAGAAAAAGAATTAAACCCCAAATATAATTTCTAATGATTAAAATACAAATACAATTTTAACTGATTAAAAGTAAGAAGACCTGTTTGAGCATGAAGAACCAGCAGCAGACTTCAGGATTCAAGTAGCTGTAATCAGCTTCAATTTCACATTAAAAACCCAAAGGGGAAAACTTCTGCTGGTGATTACTTTGACTGTATTTCTGGTATACTTCATCTTTCTCTTTATTCAAGCTGCTTTTAATTTTGTCAGCTTTATCCTTAATTCTGCCTGTCTGTTCCTCAATCTGGAGGGTTATCCAGCCCTTTGAACTGATTTCTGACATGCTCTGTGGGAGGTTCGGTGCCTGTCTGGAGGGCTTGTGAGAGAAAAGGTCTCTTACACTCTTTTTCCAGGTGGGCTGTAATACACAGAATTCGTGGCTATATGGGAAGTCAGTGACAGAGCTGGGAATTATCTCAAGTCCTAATGTCCAAACCAGAAATGAGAGAAGCCAAACTACCATTTATTCCTCAGGTGCGGCAGATCTTAAAATGTAATGCTGAGCTCTGAATTCTCCCATAAAAACAGACAACTGCCAGGCTTAGCAGAAACCCCTTTATTTTGGCACTTTTAGTATCCAACTTGAGTTTCCAAAACAAAACTCAGCTTGGGGAGGGGGTGGGGGGGGTGGGGAGGGGGGATGGACCCAAACCACTTCTCTAAATTCTTTCAGCTTCCCATTGCCCCACCACGACACAGCTGTCTGTAAAACACTGCACACTGTTCTTTGTTTTTAATGGTGAGAGAAGAGTCGGTACCAGAGTCACGGGCGTACACAAGATACTTGGTGGAAAGGTGCACTTCTCAAAGTTTCTTCCCCCTGTGAATTCCAGAGCAAGAAAGCTCCTGCCTAAATCGTTTCATGAATGCTCAATATTTTAGTTGTTGCAGTATCTATTTCAGATGTTCATTATAGGGCGGAACAGGGGTATTTTGGACAATTCACAGAAATTTCTCACAACACTTTAGTGGACTTTATGCTTTGGATAATTTCAAGTTTTGACATCCCATGAATGTGTGATTTAAGGATTTGAGGTCTTCATGAACACCTCTATGTTGAAGACAGTTTTTCGGTAGTTCTCAGTCTGGGATATGCAAGCACATATAGGAGAAACCCCTTTTACAAATAACTAACCTAAAAGGAGGTTCCTTTTCCTTTAGCTTTCTGCCAGGCAAAAGGCTTCACTGACCCCATTCTCTGTGGGCTCTTCCCTACTGATACACCAAGGCAAACAACAGGGCTCCCTGGACCATCCGAGACAATGGTGGTAGCTGCAGTTGCCTCAGATCTGAGGGAGACCTGCAAAGCCTTGCTCCTGGGGAGGATGCAGCAGAACAATGTCATCCTTGTTTGCACTCATTTAAATCAGCGCCCGGAGTCTTTCCTTCCCCCTGTGCAGCACGTCCCGTCCCCCGCACAGGCTCACAAAGGGCCGTATTCATCAGTGAGCAGCAACTAGTTATAATCCTTTTGAAAGACAACAGGCCGTGCCAGCTCTACCAAGGCTGGTTTTAAAGAGTTCATCCTTCCTCGCTCATGTTAGCCCGGGGCCGTGTTGGCTGATTCCTCTGCATGTGGATGGGTTTGAGGGTTCTAAGGACCAACTGGGGTGGTTTCCACGGGATGGGAAAGGACTCCCTGGGTCAGCAACTCCCATTGAAGTGGTTACATCCCCTGTGGGAGCTCGATGACTTTCCATCCCGGGAGACATTTGGTTTTGTGCCCACATTCCTCCCACGGACAAGCTGCTGCACAACCTCGCTGCTCCGGATGGGGTGAACCTTCTTTGCATTTCCAGCCTCAATTTATTCATGGCCAGTTTGCTCCCATTTGTTCCCGATGCCAGCACTGGCCATTAGCTTAAACAGCTCTCCCTGGTGTTGGATTTATTCATCTCCATCTATTTGTAGGGAGCAAGCAGCTCCTTGCAGCTTTCATTTTGTGAGGAGGAGATCGAAACTCCTTTAGTTGTCCTGTTGCAGACAGGCAATGCTCAATCCTCAGTCCTCCCTATTACCCTGCTCTTTGGCTAAACTCTGTTTCCCTGCTCTGAATCTTCCTAGGAGAGGCTGAAAGGGACGATTGCAGCCGGCCTGATCGCAGCCTGGCTGAGCCCAGAGGATGCAGCTGCAAAAGCAAAGGTGGAGCTGCCAGGGGCCCTGTGTGGGCTCCTGTTTGCCAGTGAATTCCCTCCCACTCTCACCAAAACCCTGAGGTCCCCAGTGCGTTCCCTGAAATTTTGGCTCAAACCAAAAACATGACTGAAGGTTATTGTATGAGACTCGAGCAACCAAAGGCCACTGCTTCCAATGCACATACATACACGAACGAGCTCAGTTCCTGAAATTCAGACCCCTAATCCAACCTTGAACTCATCAGACTTGACAAGTTAAATCAGCTTCTCCCAAATTCCTCCTGTCTCCCTGTCTTGCATCGCCTCTCTTGAAACCCAGCAAGAGCCAGTGGAGGTGGTTTCTGTGGCAACTCTAAAAGTCACCCTTTGGATGATCCTAGAACTGCACATCTTCCTCCCATCGAAGGCACTGGGCACTTTAAGCAAAGAGATAATGGACAATCATAAATTGCTGTATGTTGCAGTAGTCCCTGTTGCTGCCTGCGAGATGCATTTGTCACCTAGCAACGACATAAGGTGACGAGGAAATAACAGATTTTTAATCTAATGGCCATGAATTAACAGCTATCAGAGAGCAGCCTCCCAAGTCCACTGATGAGGTGGATATAATTGATTGAGGAGGCAAGAGCTACCAAACTTTTAATCAGTGACTGGATGAGGAGGAGGGAGCAGGGACTACCTACTATGTACACACACCCTGTGTGTGTATACATATGTGTGCATATATCTCCTCATAGGCGGAATGACAAAAAGCCTAGAAAAATCGCTCAGACTGGAGATAACCCTTGGACACAGAACTACCCAGAAGAAGGGATTGCAAAACCCTGAAGTGTCAGGGTGTCGCAGTGGGCAGGGAGTGGGTAGGAGGGGTCACAGCCCGCCGTGGGTTTTGGTGCAGAGCTCCTCTGGACTTTTAGAGCCAGGTCCTGGGCGGCTTAGAGCACGTGCTGGGGCTCTTTATGATATTCATGTATTCAAGCTGCTCATTAGATCACAGACAGGGAGAGTTTTCCTGCCGAAGCAGCAGCTCTTTTCAGTATTGGGATTGCCCCTCAAGCAAAAGACAGGGCTGTTCATGGACCACCTCTTAACCAACTCTGTCTGCTCTCGTCATCGTTACTGAGAATACAGTAACAACAGGCTCCACAACTTGCCACCACCTCTGTATTGGACCAACCACCAGAAAAATTAAAAGTTTACCTTGAGGCCAGGAAGCTGAACAGTGGGAGAATTCATTTCTTTCCCTTTTCTTCTAGAAATAGACCCAGAACAGATGCTATGTGTTATTTTTCAGTACCAGCAGCTCATTGTGGTACCTGGCCCCCAAAATACTGGGGACGATCCATTCGGTAGCTCTAAATTGGAAGTACCCTGGGTGCTGGCATGAGGGAAGTAACTGTGAGAGGAAGAGATCTGAAATTAGTTCATTGATGGATGATCTCTTTGAAGCCTGAAATTGTAAGAGTCACAAGGTTCCCAGCAAGGCTGTGAGCATTTTTATACTGCAGGAGCTTTTTCTTCTAAGAAAACAGCTAAGAAATTGGTTTCACAATTTACTGTTGAACAAAATTGAAAAGAATTGGTCTGAACCGGGATACCAACATGTTCAGACCATTTATATCGTGTAGCATATGCGCTTAACACCATTATGAAAGACGCTTCCTCGGAGGGCGTCGTTTTAAAGGTTTGCCTTTAATTAGTCGTGAGCTGAAAGCAAACATTTGAGAATATCAGACTGGGTTTATGCAAAACTTTAACAATAAATAACAAACCTGGGTTAAGTATGTGTATCAGAGCTGGTTAGACTTCTCGACCTTATAGTCGAAGCAAAGCCACAGAGGTATATCTCAAGAGCAGCTTGGCTTTGTCAATCATTACTGAAGTAACGGCATCACAACATAATGCTTAACTTCTGGAGTGACCACTGAACATATTCGCAGCAACACCTTTTGTGTTAAATCTGGAAGAACCGTAGCTAATGGTGCATTTCAGCCACGGGCTGTAAACTTCAGTGACAATGTATTACTGACTGCCGAACAACCCGGGATCATCCGTTCTGCGGTGATCAGAGCTACGGTGCAAACCATCTTCCACCTCTGTTTAGCTACGTCATCTGGATGTACCCATTAGGATCAAATCAGTCCTTATATTGTGCGATGACATCTTGTATCCCTTATGAGAACCGCTGGGGGTGTGTGGTTTTTTTGGATGCATTTTTCCAGCAACCCAATGCCTGGCATCTGTGTAACAGCAGTCGAGGTGCTGGTGGTGGTTGTCTCAGGCTGGGAAGAGTTTCCTTCGTCCTCGGTGCACATGTTTGAGGTGGTAGACACAGTGCATAGGAGATGGTTGGACGTAGCTCTTCTTTTTCTGCAATGCCAGAATTGCAGTTGAAGGCAACATGTAATGAAAGCATGGCCTCGCGATACGGTCTCCCGTGATTCTTTATTTGAAGCAGATCCTGTTAAATACAGCCGTGGGTTAATACAGAACTAAGCTTCAGCAACAGGAATTTGTGAACAGCTATGAAAATACCAAAACAACTGCAAGGTGCTGACCTTAAACTAGTGTTTCTTTAACTTCTAGCAGCTGTTTGAGTGTGTCCATGCAAACCCAAATTCATTCCCTGGCTAGTGGTAGTTTCTGAAGCGCGGGGAGCCATTGGGTAACGTGTTCTCTGGCTGAAGGCACAATGTGCAGGGAAGTTTTAAAAGCTCCGAACAACATTGCTGCAAACAAAGGTCCTTCCACGTTTCTCCTGCCAGTGATGTGGAGACCTGGAGCTTTGTGTTTCGCTTCATGGATCACAGGAACTGGAGTTCTGTGTTTAAACTTCTTCCAGGTAACCTAACCCTTCACTGGGGCCAGGCTGATTTTAGGGATTTTGGGGGGCAAGATTTCAACTTTTACAGAATTTAGTCATCAGCCCTTTTTATTTTGGGGGGAAGAATTTTTTGAGGACCTGATGAATTTGGGGAGGATTTAATGTTCACGGCAATTCCAGTTAATGCAGAGAAAAACGGCCTTAATCCTTTTTTCTGTGTATGGATACTGAAATGGAAGAGCGTGGGTCTTCAGCAGCACGGGTGGGTGTTTGGCTGCGTTGATAGATTACTGCCTCGGAGCAGATGCACTTTGCTGCAGTTTAACTATGCCAAGGTAGCTCTGCTGAGGTAGCTTGAAGGATGATAGAAGAGAGTCCAGAGGTTGTCATTCAGCCATGAAGAATACTCAGGGCACACGTAATCACAGCAATCAGCTGTCTGGTTTTGACCTGTTATTCTAGTAATCAGTTGAAGTGCAAAAAAAAAAAAAAAAAAAAAATTAAAATATTCGGCACCAGGGTGCATGTGTGACATGGCAAATTAGCTCAGTTTTAAAAGGACACGTCTGGAAGAGTTGAAGCTTCTGTCTTTTTCTCTATTCCTCATTTGGGTTTCAACCGCTCATGAAATTTCATAGATAGTGTTTTATATGAAAGACTTATTACACCTAAAGACTCTGGTGAAACTAGGGGCCAAAAGGCAGTGGGTGCGCAGGATCAGACACGTTATAGAGATTTGTGGGGTGATTTCTTGCTGTTTAGAGTGACACAAGCTTACAAAACCCTTACAAAGAAGTCCTGCTAATTAGAGATGTAATATGAGAACTCTCAATTATTCATATTTGATACAAATTTCTAATATAGAACAGAGCTTCCCGGTTTGGCTCAAAGAAAGTCAGAAATCTCTGTGTGTTCTGCATTTACGCAGAAGGAAATTCAAAGTAAAGTAATGATTTACAAATTACATTCTAATAGTTTTCTCCAAGACATAAATCTAAATTCTTTCATTTTGCTCATTCTGCTTCCCAGTGTTATCACAATTCTATACCTGACCTGAAGGTTTTTTTGTAGTAAATTTGGGCAAGTGATTTAACACACCTAACGTGAGGCAGCCAAAAATTGGATTGAATTTGATTCAATCATACTGATGAACCACTCCGGTCACTTTTTGCCCAGATGACCCGAAACTGAGGCTAAGATCAACAAGGCTTGCAAAAATAAACTTGCTTGCATGGAGAGTAGAAAATATACCTGAAAAACAAGTTTCAGGTTCACATATTTGCAATACCTGAAACCTAACTCTGGGAATGATGCACCACAAGTATCCAAAAACAGGAAAATGCTGGCTAGAGCACACGTCTCATCAAAGCAGCTCCAGTTTACAGCTACAATCACAATTAGCTACTGAAAAATGAGCTACAGACCAAGAATTTAGTCACGGGACATTTTCAGCAGGTGTTTCTGAATGGCAAAGCCCAGTTCTGTAAACAGGGCTCCGACACCTGCTTGTGTCTCCCTGCCCTCGTCCTTCCCTCTTTCACATCAAAAGAAATGCTTTCCCTCGGCCTTGCTTTCATCTGCAAACTATTGAATTTATGGAGCTCTCTGCGAGGTTATCCACTGATTTTGATATGGACTAGCTCAGACCAGAGATGTGCAGAGGCGAAAGCTCAGCCCTATGGTCTCTAGGTATAGGGCTGGTTTTCATCCCTGCAGGAGCCAGCAGACATGGGGCTCTTCTTCTCCGGCTTCCCGCTCCGCGATCGGTAATTACATTGGTTTAGAAAAACAACACATATCTGCCCTCTCTGATTTACATGTGTGTTTTCAGTTAGCAGACTCCGAGTCGGACTGTGAGCTTGGGGAGAGGTGAGTGTGGCACTCTGTTTTCTCACCCGCGGCTGCTCCCACCCCGGGCTCTTTCGGGGATGCTGTGCTCCTGGCCGGGGATGCTGTGCTCCTGCCCGGCACACTGGCATGGCAGAGGAATGAGGGCTCCCAGGAAACGGCCGTTTAGTTTTCGTTCCAAAAGAGGAAAGGGGGGCTGGCAACCCTTTGGGTTTTCAGCAAAAGACGCTGGTGGCGGGTGCCAGTGTTGAAAGGCAAACCAGTTGCACGCTGCTTCGTACATCATCTGCATCTGCTCCCATCTATGTAGAGAAAGTTTTAATAGGGTTCCCTTGATGGAGGAAAACTCCTCAGTCCTCTGCCTACTGATGATGCTTTTCTTTGTGTTGTAGCCGTGTTGGAGACAGTATGGTCCCCTCAGCTGGACTGAAAGTTCCTTTTATTTTTCCCTTGTTAGGTGCATCGGGGAGAGCGATGAAAACTATAGCAGCTGGTATGTGTGGTAAGTTTCAGATCTGTTTTAGAGGGAAAAACTGGCAAATAATATTCTTTGATGGATATACAGAGAGAAAGGCATTAAGAGAGAGAGACTGATAGCTAGAGAGCATTGCTCCTGTCCCTGTGTTCTGTCTTTACTGACTAATGGGAATCATTTATCCATATCCTCCTCACTGTACGCTGACAACTGAGCTGGGCAAAACTGATGAATGATTTTGGGGAGATATCTTTGAATTTCCAGCTAGCACTCAGCGCTGAGCGCTCAGCACTGAGACATTGGTTTCCAGGGACTTTGATCATGTCCAGTCCGCTGATGGGGAAACCGCAACATTTAACGGCTATTTGCAAAAGATGTTAATGAATATGTTAATTTGAAGACACGCAGCCATCTGTCGGTGCTGCCTGCAGATGGTGATGGTACTGTTCCTCCCCTGCTGCCTCTGCCTCAGGTTCCTGATGTTGTTTTTCCTGGCCTTGCTCCTGTCCTGTGGGATCTGCTGCTGCCTGCAATGCTCACTGAAACGGCGGAGCTGCCTCCCCCACCGACGCACCTTGGCCGTCTTCGCACTCAGCAGCTCAGATGCCTTCTGTGGTTAGTCCTCTCCTACCTGCTGCAGGGTCCCACTGGCCCTGGCGGGCTTCCCATGGCCCATCCATAGCCCAGTGAGACGTAGCCAGGCTCGAATGGGAGTCAGGCTGCAGCCGGGTGCTGTATTTATGATGAACAGTGGGGTGTCCAGCATCTTGGGGAGATGTTCGGACCATGGACTGGAGGGCTTAAGCAAGCCACATCCACTTTTCCACAGCCATACCTTCAGCTGAGCTCAGTGCTGTCCCCGTGTGTCTGTGTGTCCCAAAGGTGCCTAGTCAAGGCTTGGCCATGCTAACACTGGAGGTGTGTGGGACCTTCTCGGTGCTGAGGCACTCAGCAGCCCACCATGCACTGCCTGGGGTCAGGCAGCCCTTTCTAAAACATGACCTGCGTTTCTCACTCAGGCAAGACCACACGGTCTTTTTTTAACAGCCACCCCGGCAGGCAGCTCAACTGGCTGATACACCATGGCATCTGCCAAAAACTTGTCTTGGTGGGTGCTGTTCATTGTGGTAGCCACCCTCAGCATTGCCCCAGGAGGACCCAGACTTTTGAGGACCGGGCTATAATGACTATATGTGTAGCACCCAGCACTGACCTGGAGTATTGCCAGCAGCAGCAGCAGGTTGGGCCAGACAACAGTCCCTCCAAGAAGAATAAAGCTAATTCTGTCGTTAGACTAAGCCCTTCCCAGAGAAGGTATTGCCTGCTTTCTGGGTGGTCACGAACACTGTCTCCACAGGGAGGACCCACCCCAGATCCACCCAAATTCCTCTGTTCTCACTTCTTGCATGTGGAGTTTGTGGTGAGAGGCTTTGTGATGCCATGCTTCAAAAATTACATCCATGCCTTTCCTGTTTCCAAGCGGTTTGGCAGCTCCTCCCAGGCTCACCCCTCTCACCCCCACACTTGCTCTTCACGCCCGTCTGCTGTACAGTTATGGCTTTGCTTTTTCCCCAGCGAGTGAAGTGCCTCAGTGCCCGTTCTCCGGATCTCCGAGCCCCTGCATGACTACAGAGATGTCCTCGTCTCCTGCCCCACGGTTCAGCCTTGGGGAAACTGAGTTGCCTCCATCCTATGAGGATATTATGAAGGAAAACAAGCTCTAGATGCCACATGTTGGTTTTCTGTGATTCCACTGGGTTAATTGGAGATCTTCCATTATGCTACAGTAATGTGAGATCAAATCAGCCCTTTTCACAGGTTGGCCAAGAGACCGAAAAGCAGCACGTATTTCATCTGAACCTAAAAGGGGAGACAAAATGCAACAGAATAAATGCCAAAAGCATGTGTTGAATCTGTCACAGGAGCTCAGCCTGACATTTTGATAGGGCTCTGGATTTCGAGAAGCTGCCTCAAAGGTCTTTCTGTACCCGGGGTTTCTGGCTCAGCCTCCAGATTTATCTCTCTAAGGCTGCTCGAGCTAGTGCAACCCTGTGTGTTTTAGGACCGAATGTTGATAAATGACTTGATAGTTACTTCTCAAACTTGGGCTGCCTCCTTCACTCGGCACGGTGCCAACAAACACCCTCTGGCAAAGTCATGTTGTTCTAATACATTGTAATGCAGTCATGCCACTCTGCAATGAAGGATCGTTTGCCACATTTAAAATATTTAGCACAGCATATCAGATTTGTCTAGTGCAAAAGGCAGCAAATTTATGGCCAGGGAAGGGAAAGCAAGAGATGGGGATTATGGGGGGAGTAGCAGCAGCAGGAGCTGGCTACAGAGGACAAAAAAAGCGAGTTTGCTCATTTTGAACTGTTCTTAATTTCATGGTGACTGTCCCCAGCTACCTTTGCCCTAGCATTGCAGGCCTGCAGGCTTTGAATGGCCCAGGATCCACACGGCAGTTCCCCACAGACATGAATTATGGGGTTAAGTATTTGGTGCTTAGCTACAGAAATTTATTAGGCTAAAGACTGTAATTTTCTTTGAGGTGACCACTGCAGACAGGGCAGAAAGAGACTTCAAGAAGCCATCCAGACTGCCTTATATGCAAGCAGGATCAGTTCTACCTAAGCCATTCCCAGGAAGTATTAGCCTGCCTAGTTCTCAAATTACTGAGGAAAGATGTCGAGTTTCCCCCTTAGCTAGATTCCAGATGAAAGCAAAGATTTCCTTTGTTTGTCATGGGCAGGTCACTGAAGGCTGGGCTCAGCCTGCCTGACCTCTCTGCCTCTGACCTCTCAGTGGCAAAGGCTGGGGGCTGCAATCAGACCCCTTTTGATGCAGAAGGTAAATGTCACACCTAGTACCGTGCACCACATGCCCGTGGAGCCACAAGCTCACAGTCAAAGTGGGCAAATGGGTTCATCATAGCTACCCCAAAACATTAATGGAAGCCCACAGCCTGCCTTGTGGAGCAGCTCCGCACCTGTAGAGTGGGGTTAGTGCCAGTTCCCCAGATCAGGAAGGAAACTGGGAAGATAAATCCACTAAAGGTTATGAAGCGCTCACATATTCTCATAATGAGGCTATATAAGTACCTTCGCTAGATAAAGAATTACAGCGTATTTTGAGAGACAAATTCTCTGCCAGCACCACTGCAAATTATCTCCATAAAATCTTATTTTAGAAGCAGCTTTAATGTTTGACTCCTGTGTGAAAGGAAATAAATGTTACTGTAGCAAAATGAATGTTTGTGCCAGCAGGCTAAAACATTACAGGGTTTATTAATAAAGAAAATTAGCAAGTACAGACTCAGCCAGCAGAGAAGTCGAGCAATTCCTGAGTGTCCTTTCGCTGGCTGCACTTGGCAAGAATTGCAGGTAATCAGCACCTCTCAGGATTAGACCTTTTATATACATACCTGCTTCCACTACTCAACCCCTTCAATTTATGCCCTGAAGCATGAGATTTGATTATGTTTGTCACTTCAGGTTGCGTAGCCTGCTAGTGGGCATTAAATCAGCCATCACTTCCTTCCCGCCTACACACTGCGTTTGCTTCAGTGACCCCTTCGTGGAAGTGAACTCCGCAGGTTGTCCGCGTTATATGCCGCATAAAACATTACCGTCTCCCGCTTATTAACTGCCTGGCTCTAAATAAATTGCTGCCTTTAATTTCACTGATCAGTCTAATCAGACGGCTGGAGAGGCTAATGAGCAAGGACTGCTCTGGTTTCGATGCCTCCATCACTCTGCATCCTTCCCCAGCCACCCAACAGAGGGCAAGCGAGGCTTTCGGCAAGGCGCCCAGGAGGCTGCCGCTCTTGCAGAAACATTCCTGGGAAAAAGGTTTGTGTTTCTGTGCTACTAGTGCGTGCATTCAGCTTCATGTTTGGGGTGCTTTAATTATTCACTAAAGGAATGAAATGATTCCATCAAAATCGCATCAAATGGCTTATGGTAAAGAAAGCTACTGGCTGTCACGAAATGAGGCTCCACCTGGAGTCACTAGCGTGGGAGAACCTGTGTGCTGTGGTACTTGTGCAGCATGGCAGGACCCCTGGGCACTTCAAAAAACTGCAGAAGACCAGGACTCATCTGCAAAAAGAGTTTGTGTAGAGTTTCTTGGAGGAGCATAAGCTGATGTTGCTGCTGGCTTGGGGTAGGGGAGTACCCTGAGAGGGGGCTCAGCAGGGATTGCCCTGGTCCTTGGCTTCCCGATCACAAAAACAGAGAAAGAGATGGGTTTCTTCCTTATGCAAATGTATTTGGGATGGCCGCACCGTCCTACTGTTGCCTGCAAAACCTGCTTCTCCCAGCCTGCCCCCTTACTACCAGGTGCTCCACGAGAATGGACAAGGTTTCTCCCAATCTGTGGTCTCAGTCTTACAAAAGCAGACATTTTGCCTAGTATCTTCTGCTTTTGAAAGCACTCAAGCCTTAATGAGGGTAATTAATGCAGTATGGCTGATGTTTCCAGAGCTATAAGAAAAAATGAGCCATTTCTTTATAATTCGTCACCTTAGGAATAGGGTACGCTTTGGAAAAGCACTTGTTCTGCTGTGACCTGGCTGCTGCCCATCTTCTGACTTATACTTCCTGCTGCTGACTTTGAGAAGAAATGGCAAACTGCTCTAGAAAACTCCAGAAAACACTAGAAGGCAGATGTATTTGTGGGGAAACTTGTCGGTAAGCCATGAGAGGGGGAAACGGGAGCAGTGCAGAGGAACTAATTGCTTGGTGACCATCTGGAAGCGAAAGACAAAGGGAACGTGGTGAGGCACACGGCTGGACTCTCACCTCCGCACGTCAAGAACTGAATCATAAAGTCATAAACTGAGTCTCAGGCAAAGTAGAGCAAAACCAGAGGCAGCTGAGTCATAACAGGGGATTGGTCAGGGCTGCCAGGGGGGTTGCACATGGAAGATGTAAAAATAATAAAAATGCTCATTAATCTGTTTTTTATTGTCATCTGAAGACTCTGAATTATTGGCTAAAGGCTTTTGTGTAGGGAGGAAGAGGATTGGGCCGGGGACAGATGCTCGTTCTCTTCGGGTCACTAGGTGGCACAAGTCTGGTTCTTTCCTTTCTTGCTCAAAGGCATCTTACAGCAGGGACTCAAGAGCTACCGGGAGAATATTGCCCTCTGCTCCCTGTAACAGTGCTTGGACAGAGTATTTCAGCCATTAATCGCTTGCCCACAATATTTAACAGACGCAGAAGAGCAAACTGTGGGGGTCCAGCCCCAGCTGAGAGAGAAAACCTCGCTTTCTTGGTGGAATTTTATTTTTCTCTCTTTGAAAGTTTATAAAATGACTATAAGTAGATGTGCTGAAGCTGGGGATAAAGTCTGCCAGCTGTTGAAGAGCCATTGCTGCAGGTGTGCACTGTGGTCCTGAGTCTGCAGCTACCAGCAAAGGTCTGGGCGGCCTCTGAAATCACCCCCCTCTTTCCCAAGGGCTGGTCCTGTTTGTGCTGCTGCCTTTTGTGTGTCCTTCCAGGAGAGCAGTGCTTTCCCTCACAGGAGCCAGAGCAGGTCACCTGGCAAAGCACCTTTCTGGGCGAAACTTGGACGTGGGGTTAGAGAAACACGATGCTCAAAGACAAGAGCATTTATTGTATCTCACAATTGTTACAATATGTAAGGAAAACAGAATTCTGAAGTGACATTCATATCTACTGAAAATAATTGTACTGATCTACTGAATTCACACAAAAAAATCACATTACAATGTGCATGAAAAGGAGGGAAATTCATATTTTGGAAAATATTCATGCAGCTGCAGTAGGATATGGTCTAGTTCACAAGGTCACAGTGAGTCCTAATTAAGAGTTATTAAGAGCCCTTATGAACAAGGCTGATTGAGGTAGTGAGAGGACAAAATATTGCATGCAGAAAAGGACAGCCACTGGAGAAGTCATTGTTTTATTCTGTCTCTTACTTGTGTATATCAAAATGGGAAATCAATACTTATTTGTAAGGCATGAAGTCAACTTAGCAAAGAGCTTGCCTACAAGACTAGCTCTCGGCCGAGTCCCTGGCCCTGCCTATACCCTGGGAAATGAACCTATGAGACCGAGATGCCCAAGCATACAAAAAAAATAACTTCCAACTCCTTGGAAGTTAGTGAAAATCTGGAAAAGGCTAAAGGCACTAAAGGATTAAATGTTGGCCCTCAGTTGGAAATTGCAACTGAGCAAAGAGCCTTGGTCGATCAGTGGCCACCAGGAAGGCAAAGTCAGTCTATTGTCATAGCCAGCGAGCTGCTGCTGAATGGGATGTAGGTAGGTAGTAAGGAAATGCCTTAATATCTGAGTTCACCTGCAATGTCTGTAACCTTAGAGACCGGTTGTGATTTTGAAAGGAAAAATAAATCCTATGTAGTTTCTGGGAGGTTTCTTGCTGATGAATAAACAACCAAACTAAACCAGATCTGCATTGTGGCACGGCAATGAGCTAATGACAACTGAATACTGCAGCCATGAAATCAGAGTCAGAATTAAATCAAACAGTGAATTAACAATTAAATATTAACAACTGATCAAAACATCAGATAGACTGTCAGCAGGATTTGAATAATGAAGCAATGCACCATTGGCCTGGTTCTTACAAAACATTAACCTGGCAAACCTAACGCTTGCTGTGACCTATTCCTAGTCCTCTTATGCCAGAGACAGATCCTCAAAAGTGCTCCTAGAGCGTGGATAGAACAGAAGCATGCTTAAAGAATTAACCCTTATTCTACAGAGATATTGAAGAAGAGAAAGGTTCATAAATGCGTATGCAACGTTCTTTGTATATAACTATATTTAAGGGTGATGCACCCTGAGTTAAGGTAGTATTTGGGGTATGCGTGTGCCTTGTTTGTGTACTCCCAGGAGGAGCACAGGGCTGGAGGGACTAATGAGACCAGTCCTCTATATCGACCCCTGACCAGGGCATACACATTTAATCCCGAAGTGTCCACTGAGCCGCTGCTTGGTGTGACCCACACTCTGCAAGTCTCAAAACACCTCCCACTACTTTAAAACAGCTGAAGACCATTAGGACAAAAGCCCAGAAGTCTCCTCAACTACAGCTGACAGGAGAAAAAGGAGAAATCAGTGGTCTCTGATCTGCAATTACACCCGTATTAGTAGGGGTAATTAGACTATTTCTCCTCTGCTAAACAAGAAATAAATCTTCACAGCAAGAGATAATCTTCTTGCCTCAGAAAGAGCTATAAAAAAAAAGCAACAAGAGGCTGGTGGGTGTCCCTGAGTGTTAGTGGTTAGGGCTAACGCCCTAGCTGCATAGTCTGGGAAGGATTTGATTCAGGATTTTGGTCTGAGTGATGATGTCAGCTTTGTGCCTCCTCCCGAGGAGCGTCTCTGTGCTGGGTGACTCAGGCTGGGGTGGCCCACGGTGTCGGGGCATCTCTCCTCCCTGAGAGACGCTGAGACAGCCTTGACCTCGCTGGGGAGGAGCAGAGATGAAGGCATCGGAGCTGGGATGAAGGCATCGGAGCAGTGGCAGAGCACAGCTCTGCCATGGGTTTGCCCTCTCTCTCCTTCCCTACATGTCCCTGGAGGAGCAGGAGTGCAGAGACACAGCCCAGGAACCAGACCCTCAAATATCCCCAGAGCTTCCCTCCCCTGGCACAACGTACCAGCTCCAGCTCTTCTACTCCAAAAGCCCCACAGCAAATACATTTTTCTGATGTGACATGAGAAAGTTAAAAAAAAAAAAAAAAAAAAGAAGGCTCTGGGTGAAGTTTCCTGCAGTAACAGGCAGAAATTCCTATCACCTCCAGATCTCTTTGTGCATTCTTGGTGTAATCCATGAATTCATCACATCGCTCATAACTCTTGTACTCCTCGTCTCCCAGGACTTTGTAAAAAAGGCTCCGTCACTTCTCCTACTGTGTTTACATCTGTTCAATACAGCTTATCCGTTGGCAAGAAGTTGCTTTCAGTTTGGCTGACATAAATGTCTGCCAGCCGAAGCAGCATGAACTCTGCGGGCACAAAGCCTCCTTTGCCTCAGCTCTGCTGCAAGGGCCCTTGCTGAGATGGTTGTGTTACGGTCTGAGCCTCGTGGAGGTGCTTGAGCCCGTAGCAAAGCCATATGGACCTGCTGTTGTCCCGTCTGTCCCAGGGTCTGAGTGTTATTTGATTAGGAGCCATGTCAGGATTGGGTTATGTTTTTACCTTTGCTGGTCAGTTCTGTGCTGCAGCCCAAGATGCTGCTTCTAGAACAATCCGTGAGAGGACTCGGCCCTTCATCTTCCATCATAGGGGCTATCAGAGGTACCCTTGGGACACAGACCACTCCACCCACAGCCATCCTGTCTCCCTCTGGTCCTTATAACATAAGTCTTCACTTCATAGTGCCTTGGGGGAGGAAGGGAGTTTCCCCATCCAGACCCCCCACCAAGCGGTCAGTGGAAGAAGCCTACCTCTGGTGGAGCCTCGGTACCCATGAGTGTGCACACCCTCCTGAGACTCTGCTGTTGTTTCTCCATTCCTCCTGAACAGGTATGTCTCTGTGCTGGGACCCATGACCATGTGATGTGGTGCCCATGCTAGAAAGGACTGGATTTGGGCAGTTTCTACCAACCCTAAGAAAACTGTGTCTCAACTTCTCTTTCCCTTCAAAAGCACGGAAGAACTTTCGCATCAATTCTTAGGGAACGTGTTAAACCACGCTGGGGTTTTTTCACCCACCCATGGCTGATGCTCTAGCCTTACCCAGCCTATGGCAGTTCGGATTACAGCAGGGGGTAGCAGTCCTGAAGTGTATTTAAATATCTTTTGATAGAAAGGGACAATAGATTTTACTGTCATTTATCCTAGTTTCTAGCTGGTATAGACATATTGTCATGCACAAGGTCAGATCTTGGATCTTCACTCACTTTGTCTTTGTCCAGGCAAAATTTTTACTAAGCAAAAAGAAGCTGGCAATTCCCAGATCTCAGTGAGTCTAGAGCATCTTTAATGTACGTTTTAACACTTACTGAGAAGGACTATATTTTGCAGGGAAGAATTCACCTGAATTTGCAGTGTTTCCTCAGTGCAGAGGCTCATGTACCAAAGAGAGGGCCGAGCATTTAATGCAGCTCTTTATCTTCTGCTCAACTCTCCATCTGCCTTTCAGAGAAGCAGACCCCCATGCTGGGTGCGCAGGGTCCAGATGTTGGACAGACAATCAGTCCCTCTCTTTGCCTGTATTTTCTGCTTTGTATGTTCTGTCGACACGTTGCCAGACATGGAACAGATCCATCTTACAGTTTGGGGATCTTCATGCTGAACACTGGGGTCTGATCCAGGACCGGCTGATTTGTCTCACTTGTGCCGATAGTGTTGAGCCAAATGCTGAAAGAGCTTGTGTTGGTTATTTCAGTCTGTGCTTCTGCAAGTGGCCTCATCGCTCCAGACAACAGGAATCCCTAAAGCAAGATTTTCTTGGAGATTAATCTCTGGAAAGAAGGGGGTTTTTTGAAGCTCTCACTGTGCAAACACTGTAGCATACGGTACCTCCTTGACATTTAACTTGGCGTCTGTATCACAACCACAGGAGCTCGGGTCTCTGTGCAATCCACTACAAACAGAAGTGGAGCTCTTTCTGCAGCACTCACCTGCTCCTCACACTCTCGTGTCCACTGCATACATTTTGGCAGTAGCTGTTTGAGAGGATGGCAAATGCACGTTTGTTACGATTGTCCCAGCTGAGGAATAGCCTTTCCTCAAGGAGTAAGCAGAGTGGAGTCTTCCAGAGCTGGTCTCTGTGAGGCACAGGGAAAGAAATAGGGTCTGCTAATGCGTGCTTGGTGACTCTCAGCTGCAAAGCCTCAAAATGCAGAGAAAGCAGCACTCCAAGATATGACATAATATTACACCTCAGCTCCCACCTCACCACCTTGATGTGCTTTCTAGAGTTGCTGAAATAACACTATTCCCATTTCACAGCTGAAGATATTGCTACTGGGGATGAGCAACCATCCTGAAGAATGTCCCTGAAGGACTTTCCCCACCTGGTGTGCCTGCAGCAGGCCCCGAGCCATGGCTCTCTCTCTGAACTGTGTTTCAGCTCTGCCACGGTTCCTCACCTCTGAACAGATACATGCAGCAGGTGAGCAGGGACCCGGATAAGAAACAGCCGAGTGACCCCGCCATGCCGAGCCAGCACGACCAGCCAAACTTGTACTGGATGCCCAGAAACACGTTGTGGAAGACCAGAGAGGAGCGTTCCACGTAGACATCAACGGCGTACCACACCGAGCCGGTAATGCCTGGGAGACCTGCAGGACAGGAGGGAGGTGCCACAACGAGCTCCCAGATGGACCACAAGGAGATCACCAGTATAAAAGCTGGAGCTATAGTCTTTTGTCTGCTGGGTCAGACTTTAGGATGGACAGGTTTTGTCCCGTTCTGTCTCAACCCGGTCACTTTGGCAGATTCACCCTGGTTCCTACTGATCTTGGCTGGAGCACTGTCAGGCAGAGGCTGTACCTCACACCTTGGCACTCACAGACACCATCAGCATCAGTTGGCAGCACTCAGGTTTCTGCGTTAAAAGGTAGAAACCTCCTCCATTCTCAGCTCATTTATCAACTTATTGTAAAGTTACTTCAGGGATTTAATTTTCTGATCTGTTTTGACTTTCAGAACTTTGACAGCATTTTTCAGACAAACTTTTGGGAGGGTGTTTAAAAGAACCTCTCAAAGTGCTTTACATGTGCTCCCAGTACCAGAGCTTAGGCTGAAGCAGACGTAGATGCTTGATATTGGCATAAAGTCAAATGAAATTGCTTGGTACCTAGTTGGCAGTCCATTTATTTTTGCATTTAAAATTCACCCACTGGCTCTAACAGCAAAGTACCTCAGTCAATTAGGGATTTATCACCTAGGAGGGACAGATGTGTTATTATCCTTTTATTAGAGATTGGCTGCAGAGATTTCGGGCTAAATGACTTGCCCAAGGTAATATGATCTGTGGCAGAGCCAGGAACTGAACCAGGGTGCCGGGGCATTTCTAGTCCTTCAGCAATTAAGTGTCTTTGCATTATCAACAACACTTGACTTCTTCACAGTAAAATGGCAGTGAATGGAAGTCAGTCAATTCAGAACCAAGCTCATGTACTTGAGAAGTCACCTGGTCAATACAACAAATGAAAGCAGATAAACCCAACCATATTCTGTTAGGGGCAGGCAGTGAAGAGAGGAAGCTATATTGCACAAATAAAGCAAATAAAGATCCTTCCCCCATGTTTACCCTCAAGAAAATCACCAGCTCCTCTCCCCAAAATAAGAGAAGGCTTTAAAGCTTCCCCCGTTTGCTGAAGGGTGTCCTGCAGGAGGGGGGCATGGCAGGAGAATACCTGCAATGAGCAACATAACTCCAGACACCAGGCAGATGCGCAGCTTGATGAGCGGCTCGTCGGGAAGGAATTTCACGCAGTCCAGTCCCAAGACAAGGAAGAGAAATCCAAATCCTGCCAGGATATCTGCTGTGATCATCATGGCTCGGGTCAGCACCAGCTTCACTGCAGGACAAAAGCAGACCGTTCTAGTGCACAAGGAATGGAAGTGTGGGAGGGCAATGGGATCAGATCCCGCGGGAACGTTTTTTTCTGGGGTGAAGCTCTCTCCACCTTCCCTTGTGAGTAATACCTCAGAGAAAAGAAATGTGGCTCTAATATGTATGTGCACCAAATTATCTGTCACCGAGTAGGAAAAATGCTCTTTTTCTCTACACTTAGGGGTCCCCACCACTTGTAGAAACATCTTTGACTCTGACATACCGGGGTGCTCGGCGAAAATGGAGTCGTACTCATCACAAGTTTGGATCCCGTCAAAAACGTTTGTGACACATTCCCACCACAGGCCACGGCATTTTGTACTTACCTGTAGGTTGAGAAGAGAAAGAGGACTGTAAGTTAATATATCCACCAACAGAGCGGATGGTCAGCTGGGCCCTTCAAGAGAAATCGTGGTCCAGTTGTGTCGATGGCAAACCGGAGTTGTTTAGCTTGAAGAAGAAAAAAAGCAGGATGGAGGAAAAGGACAAAGTTTTCTGTGTCTCTGCTAATGGTTTTAAATTAAAGCAAAAGAAATTCAGACTGGATGTTAGGGAAAAAAAACCTTCCTATTGGTAAGGATAAAAATTATGAAGGAATTTTCTGGGAGGAGCTGGGGGGTGGCTGACGGGAGAGATGTTAAGAGCAGATTTGATCACTCCTTGCCAAACGCTTGTCTAGGCTGAGCTGGGCAGGGCTATGAACCAGATGACCTGAGAGTTTGCTGTCGGTGCTCCCCTCACACCACCCCCCTGCTGAGAAGGAGCAGCTCCGAGGGGACCACGGCAGGCGCTGTACCAGCAGCCAGGCGCCCGCACCGGGAGATGGCCGTGGCGTGGTAGAGGAGTGCTTCGCTGCAAATCAGAGGTGTGGACGTGAGCCCCTCTCCGGGCACGTCTCTGTAAACACTGGCTGGAAAATGAGAGGCAGATGGAATGATCCTGGCCCTGGGGCTCCCGGTGCGCTGCCGGCTATGGGACCACGCGTGCCCGGGCCACACTCATCGCTGAGACATCCAGACTCGGGCAGACGTTGCAGTAGCATCATGGCTCATCGTCTCCATTGTCCTGAAGCCGTAGATACCATTCCCAGCCCAGCCTTCCATAAAGCGCTTTAATATGGGAGGTATTTTCATTACCAATGCAAATATGGCAACAAGCATCTCTAAAACATTCCTGGAATTGCTCATACAAGGAGCAGAGTTAATGTCGGTGCAGCTGCCGCCCGCTGCAGCTAATGGAAGGAGAAACTCTCCCCGGGAATGGGTTTCATGCAGGGGAAAGGGACCAGGCTTGGATGACGCAACAAATTCATTTTTCTTGCACTGCGTAAATCACAAAGCAGATAATAACATATCTCAGCCACTTAATAAAGTCTCATTCAGGATATATTGAAGTCTGTAGCCAATTGCAATATTTTCTCCACAATACAATGTCCCAGCCAAGCTGTACATCTTCTCTGCAGTACTGCACTGTGGATAAAAGGTGAGTAAAAATGACTCACTACTTCAGACAAAAAAAAAGATACTATTTATGTTGAATGAAAATAATCTACACATTTTTTTTCATTAAGATGAAAACTGCTTACAATTTCTGAGAATTTAGGGGAAGGTTTAATGAAAAATATCACAAAAAAAAAAAAAAATGAGCAGCAGTGCTGGAAAAAAATGCTTTCATTGATTCTGTGTTTTTCAAGTGAACGTGTCATGTAGAATAATTTGACATGTTTATATCAGATGTAAGTTTTTACCGTGGCCCTCTTAAGCCAGCTGCAGCTCCTCTTCTGTCTTAACTCACCACCATTACAGCTGTGCTTGAAATTAGCATATTTTTATTAAATTATATTTGGTTCCACTTGTATTTATATCATTTCATGTTCCTCCCAAACCACCATAGGCTTATTCATACTACTCTGTATTCAGCTAATACCCTCAGTTACTTCCTCACTTGCACGCATAAGTATTGTTTTTTTAAATCTTACAAGCAGCATCTTCATCTGAATTATTTATAAAGTGGCTTTGCCAGCCTCCAAGCGAAACAGAGGTCTTAAGGTACAACAGCCGTGATGACGGTCTAGCTTGTGAAACAACATCCTTCTCAGACTAGAAAAAACTTGGCAAAGGTTTTGTGTTTCTTGGGATATTTCAGTTGTCACCTCCTCCTGCTAGCGCTGAACACGGGCAGAAGCAGGGATAAATGTCTCATTGCCTGGTGCAGGAGGGATGGGAACAGACGTCAGAAGAGGCGACCTGTGGCTGGCCTGAGCCACTGCTGAGCGATTCTGATTTCTGTTATCTGCTTCTTAACCTCCTCGGCCATCCCTTGCTCCCCTCTGCTTTGTGCATCATTTGTCCTTCTGCTCCCAAACTGCCTTG
The DNA here is from genome assembly GCA_947846985.1 of Fratercula arctica. Taxonomy (NCBI): domain Eukaryota; kingdom Metazoa; phylum Chordata; class Aves; order Charadriiformes; family Alcidae; genus Fratercula; species Fratercula arctica. The sequence continues at coordinate 38,668,035 of CANTUZ010000006.1, forward strand.
GGCATCACCTGCCCTTGCACAGGCAGCACAGACCCTCAGGCACATGGGAACTCGCTGCTGTAGACGGGAGAGGGGTCAGGGCTGGCTGGGGCGTCATGTGGGGACATGGATTTCTCCATCCCATGGCCAGACTCATGCACTCTGTTGGTAGCCCTAGTTCCCCATCACTTCTTCCCCCCCATAGCAAATCTGGTCCAGCTTCCCTGGGCCCAGCCGAGGGCTCCCCGAGAAGCTAAGCATCACGACCAAATTCTTCATCTGCCACTTTGATTACAAAACACATTGCCACGACCTGCTTTCCCTAACACAGGTATGCATGTAAAACATGAACTGCATAATGACTGTAATATATATAATTATATCCTTTGCATAATGTATAATTAATAGTAAAATAATTCTAATACAAAAAAATGACAGAACAAGCACATACTTCCCCTTCTGGGTAAAGTGCAGAAGACAAACATGTGAGCGGTGATAGTCACAGTGTTTTACCGCACAATAAAAAGGTGCCAATGTACAATAATTACAAGCTCAGCACGAGAGTAAACCAGGCAGCGTTTAACAGTAGTGGTAATACTTTTAATCTGCCTGCAACAGGGAGGGGCTGTGTACACAATACAGTGCTTGTTGGGAAGCAGGTGATGGGGTTTTTCCTGCTCAAACCACTGCAAAAATTGACCCAGGCTTGTCTTGATGCTCACCTGGACTGTCTGTGTTGCCATAACTCGCTGGTTTCTGAAGGGGAGGCGAGGGGCTGTGGGGGTTGAGCACTGGCAGGGCCCTGGCTGCTCCCTGGCCTCTCCTCCTGGGCTGCTCCTCTCCAGCAGGACCACAGCGAGGGCTTCATCCCCCCCAGCTGCTGGGGCCAGGGTCAAAGCCAGGTGACTTTCTGTGCTGGAGGATGGGAGTTCCTTTCTCCTGAAGTCAAAGTTGCCTGAATTACCCTTTTTCCGGCAGAAAACAGGAGTCACTGTGGACTCCACACCTTTCTGGCCATGGATGATTTACCTGCATTCTCCTGTTTAGAGGGGCAGTGAGTCATTAGAGCCATTAAGGAGATCAGTGGTCAGGTATTAAGGCTGGGGGCACTTTTCTCCATTATTTAGTATTCACACTCAGAGCAGGAATGTGAGAGTAGTGGCTACTAATAACCAAACTGGGTGTTAATGGAGCGCTTCACCACAGCCCAGCGCAGGTGCCTTTGTGCCAAGAAGACAAGGTTACACAGCCTCAGGGGAACAGACTGGATCTTTCCTGGACTCACTTTGCTCAGGAGTTGGGTTTCGCTCTGCTGTTTTTCCCACAATCTGGGATCCGTTTGGCTTTTCGGAGCGTGCTGATATCTTCAGCAGACTACAGACAATTCACATCTTCCTGAAATAAATCTAAAATAGCTCCTAAATTAAGATGATAAATGAAGAGGGGTATCCCAGCCAGCTTCAGGGGGTGCACACTGTTTTCCCTGCAAAGAAAAGGTGTCTGAGCAGACACACTGACCAGACACACTGACCATCTACAACCAGCTGCCAGGGTGGGACTGGCAGTCAGATCGTCAGGAGTTCTTGTGGCATACAGAAAAAAGGTATTTTCCTTGTAATCAGTTTTATCCTTCTTTCCTCAGATAATTCATCACTTGATGTGATGCAGCTAAAGGTTGCATTGCAATCACTGAGTGCAGAGAAGATTTTCTGGTTTCCTATGCTGGATAACAGATAGAAAGTTTCCTCTTGGTATATTCAGCCAAACTCTCTGTCTTGAAAGGTGTTTCACCTTCACCGCGTAAAGTATCCAGTTTGCCAGAGAGCAGATTCCCACACTGTGGACCTGCAGCCCTTAAATGTGCAGAAAGTGCTGGCTGTTCTGGGAAGAAAAATACCAACTTGCAGTAATGAGTGCTGGAGAAACGGTGATGGTTTGGGGTCTGGAGTCTCTGGGGCACACCATGCATGTAAGCGGCATTCTGCTCCCTTGTTTGCAAAGTCCTTTTGCCAATACCTTTCTCTAACATGAGAGTGCTACTGTCTGCACAAGTTCAAGAAGATTATTTTTGAGTGCTGGATCTGACGCCAGTCCCCGTGCTCCCCATAAATTTCTGCTCGTCCTATAGCTCAACGGCTGTTAAGAAAAAGACTTGAAGAGCACCGGTGTACAGGCTGGACTCTTCCATTAAGAAGTCTGACCTACAGAACTAGAAACATCTCCAAAATATCCACGCACGCTGGAGCTGCAGGATAACTGTACTCAAGTTCATGCACATTTAAACCTAGAGCCTGTAGACCTTTCCTGAACTTACCAAGTGAGAGCAGATAATAAAGTCTGGCAGAAAGAATTACACAAAACAGAAGGGATTACCACTTCTCCCCTGCTCTTGACAGAGTCATTCATTTCATTTTCATCCACTTTCATCCAGCACAACAGGGAAAACGTACATGAGAGTGGAGCAATGATGCCAGAACCAAACTCTCTCTAGGACACATTTGTTTTGGTGATCAGGCTCTCCTCACCCCGATCTTACCTCCAGGGAATCATCAGCGTTCACCATCCAGCAGTCCGTCCAGGTAGATGCTATCAAAAACCCAGTAGAGAAAAAAGCAAAAAAACAGCCCGCATACTGGAGGAAAAACCTCATGTCAGCAGGCGATCAGCGCATCCAGGGAAGGGGGCAGGGGGAAGAAAAACACTGCCCAGCGCTTGTTCCTGCCGCTGGGGTAGAGGCAGAGCCTCAGTGTCTCAGGTCACTGCCACCCTCTTCCAGTGGCCATGAACAGCGGGAACTTTTCACTTCTACAGATGCCATCCATTAGTGATGGCCGCAGGAGCAGCGGTCACCTGCAATGGGGACGAGAGGAGGGCGAGAGCGCCTGTGGGAGCTGCGGCAGCCAATCCGCCTGCCCAGTTAGAGCGCTTGTCATGCCTGGCTGAAGAGAAACGGGGCTGTGCAGAAGTGGCATGCAGGTAACTGGAGTCCTGGACTTGCCAGGAAAACGGGTATCATTGCAGGGTTTGGCAAAGTAGGGATTAAAATCAAAAAATCAAAACTTGTTCTTTGTGGGCGGGAGTTTTGAGCACTACTAAGGGACATGCAGAAGAGTTTTCGTGCACGCACATTTATTCCTCTACATTGGTTCAGGCCTTAGCAGTGAGCAACTAGAAAGTGTCCTGGTGTAGACCCCAGGCCCTTTGGTTACCCTGTTGGTCTCTGACGCAGTGATGATCTAGTTCAATGCAGGAATGTCACTAGAAAGGGAAGGGAAAAGGTAGCAGTCATGGGCCTTCAGAGCCAACACTGACAACCATCCCAGCTCAGATACGGAGCTCTAATTTCTGCATTTAAGCCACATGTAGACATTTCTCATGCCCTGGACTTCAATTGTTCATGGTCTGAGTCCGGCTCCCATGTGGGAATCTTGAACTTTTCAAGACAGTGCCCATTCGGGGGATTTTGCTTGGTTGGATTTTGCCTACTCGCTTGCTGCCCTTGCAACCTTCCTGCTTTCCTGCAGGTGACCCTGGGTGAGCAGGGGTCACGCAGGCTGCCGGGGACAGAAGGACAGGGCCTCTGTAAGGAGGCTTCTCACTCAACCCCTCCTCTCTCAAGAGGGCTCCAGGGTACCTTCCAGGAAAACCAAGGGGGAGCGGGACTAGAAATTCCTCCCAACCCAATAGTACAAATGCACAGAAACCATCACATCCTCAGTGATCTTTATTTTCGAAAAGAGAAGCCGTAAAAGACTGGAGACTTGCCTTTTCTGGGCAAGTCTTCAACACAGGGTTGAGGAGCAGATTCTCGCTCCGCTCTCAGCTCTGCTGACAATCTGCTTGCCCGAACTGATGGTGTCTGTCATCTCAGCTGTCGCCTCCAGATGGAGCCAATCGGTACTTTTACAGAATTGCTCAAAGCTTGCTTTCTCTTCCCGGAGATTTCCCTCCAAATACAATAGCAATAAGTTTATAATTCTTACAATATATAACCCGTATAATTCCTATCATAACCTCATGAGGCAGTTTTACTGTCAGAGCTAACAGTCCTTTGCCTTGATCCCAGGATCACTCTGTTCCTCAGAGATCCCACCATAGAAGACGTCCTCAGCACCTGCTTTGGGAGACGCTAGGTAGAGAACAAAAGTCTCAGGTCAAAAAGCCAGGGTATGCAGGACTCTGCTCATTTAGCTGTTCTGCTCTGTGTTTTCTAATTCCATTCTTAGAAGCTGGCAGTTGAGGAACTTTTCTTCTTCCTTTCTGCCAGATGTGTGTCCTGATATGTTTATGTGGGTATGATGCTTTTGGCTGAGTTTTCTAGTATCCAAGTGGCCATCCACAGGGACATGGCACTGGCCACACAGATCCCACAAAGGATAATGACTTTCATTAGCCTCATATATATAGATTGCATTGATATGACACAGGTACTGACAATATGCATCATCTTCCTATACTTGCCTTGCACTGTATTAACCAACCTGTGGCTGCACCAGTTTTCAAAACAAGGTATCCTAGCCAGTTGTTATTACTAGTAACTCAGAAAAAGTGTTGTGGTGAGCTCAGAAAAGGCCTGGAAAATCTGAGAGGGCCTTCCCACAAACAGAATTAAGAACAGTTTGACAGTAGCAGGGCCTGGATTAGTCAGGAAATGTAGTATAGCCATATGGATCTCCTTGCCTTCTCAATCTGTCCTGCACCCAAATACAAGCCTCCTTCAGATAGGATAAACCAGCTGGGGGGAAGGGGGCCACTTTTCCTCATTTGGAGCATGGTGAAAGTGTGCCCAATACAAGCATGACGGAGGTGGAAAGCAAAAAACTCCCAGGGGAACAGCAGAACCACCGCAATAGCCAGAGTGGTGTTTCTAAGCTTTTGTAGTGGGCACGTCATACTCTGCTCTTCCAGCTTAGCACATCAGATGTCCATGCATGCCAGCCCAAGGAGCAAAGTCCACTAAGGGACGAAAGCAGCATGTTGAGGTGCCAGTGCTGCTTGTGCTTCGCTCCATCTCTCCATAGCTGCCGTGGAAGTCCTGGCAAAGTCTTGTTTATTTTCCGTGTGCCCAGCAATTTGTGTTGCTGTCCCAAGTCCATCCGCCTCCCTGTGTTCACCCTCCCTGCAGGGCAGGGCAGGAGAATGACCCTTCCTAGAGCAGGATGCCGGTACTTCCCTGGCCGTGAGTCACCGGGGAACGGGAAGTGGCTTCACGCCAGCCATTTGCATCTAGCTCAGGGCTCACGAGTGTCCTGGCCTCGGTGGCAGAGCAGGTCAGGATCCTCCAGTTTTCCCTGGTGTAAGACGGCTCCAGAGTGTGCAACACAATGAAGATGGTTTGTGACTTTCACCTGACAGAGTGGCCAATCCAATACCTGGTCCTTCATTAGGCCCATGTCTCCAAACAGTCCCATAGTAAGTGCTGGAGTTATTAGAAAGAGTACAATATTCTTATTCAGTAGAAACTGGCAAGGTACATATTTAATAGTCTTTATGTAAAACAAGTCAGCAGCTTTGTGAAGCAAAGTCTGTATCAGTTTCTCATCATACTCTGCCTTCCTAGCTTAGCATGACAGATGTCCCCTCAGCTTCGGAAAACAGCTCTCCCAAAATAACCTCCCAAGATGTCTTTGTATAGCCTAAAACCTGGCTGACATGATTCAGTGCAGCTTTCAAATGGATTTGTAGGCTGTACTATGTATGCTAACTGTATCTTATTCTCTTGGCTGACCTAACATTTACAGTACTTTGACACTAATGAAAGCATTAGGGCATCCTACACTTAATTAGCAGAGCTGGGCCTTGTAGGGCTCTTAAACTGTGCAGTATCAATGCAGCATAACTTTGCTGATGTAACAGCCTTATCACCTCGCCTACACACACTCCTAGCTAAGAGATGAACACACTGCGGGTCGATTGCTCTTATTACTCATTAACACAAGGTGGTCTGGGCTCTCCTTTAAAGGCAAGCCATTATATTACACAGTGACAGAAACCACTGCCACTTTTGGGAGGATCATAGCTGTTTTTCACCTGTCTACCTACAAAACCATTCTTGCAGCAACACCCCAATGAGGTCGCAGTCCTGTGAGTAGGGAAGGGTTGTGTCCTCCCTTTACCTCCACAGTGTGTAATATATAGTGTAGCAGAAGGCCTCGAGTAAGAGGGAAGTGGTGATGCTGCACATTAATGCATGGAATATGGATGTAAATGCAAGCAAGCAAGCAGTCAGTAGTGCGACTGTTGTGTTCAGGGCCACGGGCTTCTCCAATGGGCACAGCTCAGGAGCCAGAGGTGATGGGAAGTTTTGGGAAGGGTTTCCCAAAGAGCTCTTCTGCTACTGTGGAAGACTCCATGGGCTTGTCTGCCCAACCCTCCTCCCTCCTCCCTCCTGGTTGTACCACCTCCATTTTCCTGCTCATACACCACCACCCACGGCCTCTAAGTGTCTTCATCTCCAGATCAGTGCTCCTTGGACATGAGATGCGTACACACATGAATTACAAGGCAGTGTGTGTCAGCTGTAATGTACCACTCCAGCCATGCCCATACGGTCCAAACCCCTAGGATTTAGCTTGGAGTTAGCTTGGTAACCCCAAGGAAAACAGTAAGACTTATGAATAACCTGTGAGTTTTCAAGCAGGCAATATATAGGATTAAAAGAAAATAGGAAAGCAAAGGTATTTTCTAGTAGATAGGAGCTTCAAGGATTGGTAAGTAAAAACCCTGTGTGTGTGTATACTATACACACAAGTATGATGCTTGCATACTTTGGTCCTTTAAAAAACTCCTTTAAAACAGTTTTTATGATCACTCCAATGCAATATATAATAAGGTAAGCATTTCAAGACAGTCTTTTCAGGCTCTCAAAGTACCCTGCAGCCTCTCTTCAGTACAATAAATTTTGTTTTACAGCTGCCTATGAAATTTCACACTTGAGAAACACATAATCTCAATGGTGTATCACTAACCCCATTTTACAGCTGGGAAAACCGAGGCTCTGAGTAAGTGCCTTAGATCGAGAGGGAGGAGTCACAGCCCCACTCCTCTTCCTCTTTAACACCGTGGCACGCAGTAAGATCCTTATCGGTGAAAACATGCGTGACAACTCACTCGGGTTCCCTGAAAGCAGCCACCGAGAACACACAGTGCCGTCGCTGCATACCAGCTTCACGCAGGCGTGTATAGGCAGAGGAGCCGGGCAGTGGATTAGACACACCTTTTCTCGGCATGTCAGTAGTTCCAGTGAATAACCCTCGTCCCCAAGCAGCCCCGGGGCTGTTTGATGCCCTGCCACGTCCCGCCAGCATCATCCTCATCCAAGCGTGTGTTTCCCCAGCGTAAGCCTGAACTTTCCCGTGCCCTGATGAAAAGGTGATAAAACGTGCGTGAAGCACAAGGTCTGTGCGACTAATAGCAATCGCGCAGGAAGGGAAGGGAGAGCAGGGCGAATATTTATCTCTTTCCACAGTACCAGAGAAAAGCAAAGGAAGAAAGGTCCCGTGGTGGAAAGGGTTTGCATTGTGTCCGTGCTCTGGCAGCTGCTTCTCAGAAACCGCGGCTCACCTTAGCTGAAGTGAGAGGGGCCATCGTATGTGCGCTTCACCCTGCAGCCTCTCCTGGCTGAAATCCAGCCCCTCTTGTGACTCACTTCACAAGAAACATCCGCTTCAAGACCTCTGTGCCCCTCGCTCCTATTCACCAACCTTCTTATCGGAGAGTGATGAAAGACCCTCTAGGCAACCCATCGAGGGGGGGCGGATAAAAGGAACTACTGGGTCAGAAATGCCCAGTTTGGCAACAGGATGTTTGATCTGCCATAAAAAGGCAGGGAGGGAAAGAGCTGAGGCTCAGCGAAAACTGTTGCTGCTGTGATTCACAGCCCAGGAGCACGGGAGAGTTTTGAGACCTGATGAGGCGAGCGTGGGTCAGGTTTGAGTACAGGAACTGCGAGGAGTTTCCCTGCAGAGCTCTGGGGGTTGCGACTCTCTTAAAATCAGTGTCTGCCCACCTGCCCATCACCGGTCCCTCACCACACTCTCGCTGTCCCCTTCTGTTTAATACCCAGCATCCAAGCTGCACATCGAACCCTGCCTGGAGCTGACACAGTGACCCCCAGGTCTGCCCCCCCTGCCGAGACGCTGTACCCACGGGCAGGGCTCTGTGCACAGCCGGGCTCCAGCAAGGGGGAGAAGCCAACTGCAAACACCCCGAAGATTCCCATCAGGCCAGCCCCTGGTTCCAGCCCTCTCTCTGCACGGGAAGGGGACGGGGCAGGGGTGCCTCTGCCCCTGAGCAAAGTAGTGTGAGCAGAGCCCCTCATGGCTCACATACACCCTGTCAGCCTCTGCCCTGGAGGACAAAACCATGGAGGAAGAGGAGGGAAGAAGGGGAAGGACAATCTAATCCTTGATGGAAACTCCCTGAGGAATGAGGAGACATGGACAGAGCTGCAGTCCCAGCCCTGGGACAGGAGACACCAGTGGGTGACTCCAGCCTTTGGAGCTCATCTCATTTATATAGGGAGTGTCTTCAGAGGTCTCCTCTCTCCTGCCCTGTCCTCTCCCTCACATTAGAGTCTCTCTAGGAGAGGAAAGCACAGCGTGTCCTTTCCCTCTTTCTCCTATTCCATCCCTTTTCTGCCCCAGTGGTCATGGTTCACGTAGGGCTCGGTTTCCCTTTCTGTTCTTTATGGAGATGTGTTGTTCCTCATCCGAGCTCTCCCAGCGGAGACCATCCCTCTGCCTGCTTCTGGATTAGGCTTCATTCACACCTTCTTTTTCAACAGTACAGGGCGTGGGCTCACCCGAGTGCTCCCAAATCACCCAGCAGCCAGGCCTCTGTGTACAGCGGGATAAGGAAGACTTTTCATGAGCAGAAGCGAGAGAGACAGCTGTAAGAGAAACACCTCCAGCCAGTGGCCTCCGGGGAGACAACTGGGGTTTTAAACTCCCTCTGGGCATTGAAATAATGACTTTGGGTTGCCAATGTGCTCTCTCAGTCCTAACAATAAAGGGTGTGTTAGAAAGTCCAGAGGAGAAGCTCCTTCCCTCCTCTGCCTTGCACACACGTGCATGCACAAGCTCTGCTTCCAGCGCAGATGGATTTTGCACTTAGCAGAGGATTTTCAAGAGTTTCATTCCCACATAGACACTAGAGTAACTGGCCACATTTGAAGACTCCTTTAAATGTTTGACCCTGCTCCTCACTGGAAAATCCAGCCATGTATGTCACAGCCACAGCTACCGAGTGCTTCAGAAATACCTGGCTCTGTTTTCAGTGTCTTAAAGGGGACTGAAGCATATTGGATATCAGTACTTATAAATTCCATCCTACTGTTCCTCTCACTTTCCAGAGATGACTACTTGTTGGGCGATGGCTGTACAGGTTAGCATATCCATGAGGATGCTGAGCAATTGTTCACTGGTTCTGACCTCTCATAAGATTTTATATGGCACAGTAATCTGCGTATCTTGAATTGTTCCAGTATCCAAGTAAACTCCAAAAAGGTTAGGTCAAATAGATCCCCAGGGGAATTCCTAGCAATATGTGCAATGGACTGAGTTCAGCAGCCCAAAAGAGACCTCATCTCATAGACTTTATATTGACCCTGAACAGACTGATCTACAAATCTTGCAGCAGTCTGTGGTGGAGCCTTTCTAGGAGGGACCTTAGATCACTTTATCTTCCCAGGACCTATTATCTGACATGTCATAAGGGCTGAGGAAATGGATAGAGGTTGTGATCAAGGCACAAAAAAGTGAGACATAGCCATATCCTGGGAAGGGAATCTTTGAGCGATCTCTAAAATGCTGACTATGGCTTGGGCTTTTCCTTGACATGAAGGCTGCCCCAAAACCAGACCCACAGGTACTTGAACTTGATGGCTTATTTCCTCATTGGGTGAGCAACATAAGTAGTGGTAACTCTGGCTTCATGGTGGTAACTTCATGGTCTTCAGTATTGACTTAACAGCAGTTCCCGCGGAGGACTTCAGATCTAGTCATCAGACATCCTCTCTTCTTCCTCCTTCTGTCTGTTTGTTATATCATTCCAATGCCCCCTCCTTTCTTCATCTGATTTCAGGAAGAACCACCTGATGTTCTTCCAAAGAAGAACATTTTTCAGTGGTGATCCTGGAGGTGATCAGATTCTTCACTTGCCAATCTCAGGAAAATCATTCCATAACTAGGCCATCAAGCTCATACCTGAGCACAGACACCCCCCCCATCACTGAGCCCCTGGAGGACACGTCGTGAGATACGGGTACAAATGTGATCCTTGCTATAACTGGTCCCTGGAGGACCAGGACCAAGACCTCGCAGGCATCAGAAACACAGTGAGAAGAAACAGGATGACTGGATGCCAAGGGTTAGATCTTCACAGAGCTCATTTCCTGGAGGAACCGATAGATGTTTTCCTAATTGCACTTAGAAAACTCTTCCATGGATGGTACCAGGGATGAATTTTATCTTGTCAGGACTGCAGTGCACATCTCTCATGGCTCAGGCACTGAGTATGAAACTCACACACACACGGATCTGCCTCCATCTCCCTCTCCCTCTCAGTCAGGCCTGGGTCTCACTTATTCTCATTGCTCCCCCACTCCTGCCCTGGGACTCCAACACCAGAAGCTGCTGTGCTCCACCTGGCCCTACTGGGTTACAGTGAGGAAAGTGGCCACACTTTGTGGTTGGTCCTTCCAACAAGGCACGGTCTCCACCTGCCACTTCACTGTTGAGCCTCTTCCCTAGATTCCCCACCACATCTGTCCCATCATCTGACACCATGATTAGTATCATACATTTTGAGAAAGACAAATGATATAGAGCTACCTTCTATTTGACAGCATGTAGAAGTAAGTTTAATAACTCGCTGCTTTTCCCACCATTACTTCCCTAGTACTGTGAAGCTCATTGTTTCCCTTAATTTGATTGTGTCTGACTTTTGTTTTCCATCTGGCTTCTGGTACAGAATGTCCAGTGAAAGAACAATCCTAAAATAGAAAAATAGAAAGCAAAATAAATCCTACCGTATGGGTCAAATGCCTTGGCCTCCATGGGATGGGTTTCGGGCCATGGAATCTCTATCAGAGCTTCCAGTATCACTTTGGTAAACAACACATGAGCGCCCAAATGCAGGACCACCTTTATTTCTCAGCAGCTTGCTGCCTTGCACAGACAAGCCCAGTGATCTGAGAGCCATGGGTAATGACACATAAGGTGCAGTTTTATACATGCCAAAACCACTTGTTTAAAGATGGGAATGTTTTCAGTGTTTTGGGGCATTCTGAGGGACAGTCTTAGGCCATGTGGGTTTGCTGATTCAGGAGAGGAGAAAAAACAAAGGCAACAGGTGAAAACCGAGAAGCCGGAGAGGAGACGACATCCCTTCCAGAGCCTTCACCGGAGGGCAGTTTGGAGGAGAAGCCAGGAGTTCAGGCACCCTCCAGCCTCATGCAACTTCAGTGTGTTACATATAAGCATATTTTAACAGGAGCCAGATGAAATCCATCATGTGAAGAGTAGGGTGAAACTACTCCCAAAACCACAGCTTTTTTACAGCCAGTGAGGAAACACGAATGTTTGAATGACTGCAAGAAAAGGGTTGATTATTAGCTTGGTTTATCTCCAGCAGATTAGGAATTCCAGGTCATGTCTACTGACCAAACACAGAGAGGTTTCTGGCCCCCAACATTTGAGAAGGAATAATTCACACAGCCCATTTTAAATCTAATTTTCACAGCATAATCCCTTTGTGTAGTCAGTATCAAATAAGTCCAGTCAGTCCCTCTAACTGATGCTGCCTCCATCAACCACAAATTTTAATTTCAAAAAGGAAATCTGAGCTTTCCTCCTGTAAATGGAGATTTCAGTTCGGGTACGCAGGGAAAAAACTCTGGTTTTGGTGTTATTCACTAACCTGTTGCCTTTTAGGCAGTGAGAGTCATTTGGAGGAGGTCAGTCTTCAACAACAACCTTTTTTAAAGCTTTGTACTGAATGGACAAAACTTTGTCCTGCGCTATGAGCAGCTGATGAAGGGTTAAGGTTTCTTTGTGCTGCTGTGCTCTGCAGCCCTGCAAGCTGTGATCTTTGGCTGCTTCGGCTGCTACCATGGTCAAACACAACGTCTGCCCCTCACTGCAGACTGGGTTGGACACAATCCTGACTAATCCCAGGGAAGATTTGCAGTCGTCTTAGATCCTCCTGACATCTGGGCAAAGACATCTGGGCGCTGCCTGAAAAACAGTGCTTGGAGCTAAGGTTCAGCAGGGTTGTTTCTCCTGGATGGAGGGGGGAGTAAATGGGAGAGAGAGAAGAAAAAGCAGCCTGCGGATAAACAGCAAAGTCATTTTAAAGTTTTTCGAGACAATGTAAACCAGAGCTAAATGCAGGTGGTCCCACCAGTTTGCCCTTTTTCCCCAGAACCGTGGGGACATCAAATGAAACGGCAAGTCATAGGGTTCAAAAGAAAGCAGATATTGTACTTTCCCGTGGAACACAGAGCAAACCTGCAAAACTCCTTGCTGCAGGATGCTGCGGGTGGCAGAACTTTCAAAAAACAAACAACCGAATTTATGGAGGAAAAATCAAGTGAGCAATTTTAAAAGTACTGGCACCGGTTCAGGATATATTCAGACACGGATCTGAGTTGGCTGTAACACATTTTGGGGTAGTGTCACTATGTGCTTGTGTTATTCCCTGGCTCTACAACTGGCTGCCACCAGAAACAGCTGGCGGGGTTGATGTTGTCTGGCCATTCCCATTTTCTGGTGCAGATGTGGAGCTCGTGTTTGCACTCTGAAACCAGGATCATGCGGCTGTGCCTGCTCTGCGCACCTGCCCATACTGATAAAAACGTATAATCAGAATGAAATGTTTCCCCCTAATACATCAGTTTTAGCTCAAGGATGAATTCAGGGCAGCCCGGGGGCCAGCTCTAGGGGACACCAGAGCAGAGGATCATACACGACCCTGACCCTGTGCTTTCCAAACACAGTGAGACCTTGCCCGAGAAACACCTGAGAGAAGAGGAAACCAGGCTGCTCACCTGCAAGTCCTGGCAAGTGTTAAAGCTTGTTTTTGCCAGAAAAGGAAACAGGTATCGTTTACTACACACAGGGCACAACTCTCTGATGAGTAGGGGGGTGAGGCTGCTGGTCTGACTAACAACACCCAAAGGAGCAACATGACCAAGGTGTTAAGCATTTGCTCAGTGCAGCAAGGACTGTTGCACATGAGGACAATCCCTATGAACAATTAGAGGAGTCTGTCTACCTGCAGACTAAAAGATCCTGGTTTGATGTCAGTAACTGCCTACAGACATGCCTCTTCTCACTTGATCCTGCTTTTGTGACGGGCAAAAAATGAAGACTCACATGTTTACTTAAGAACAGGCCAGTCACTAAGGACTGTCAGTATTGGAGTACCTTTAGCCTAGAGAATACAGAGGAGATTTCAACATTTTGGATAAACCCAGGTCTTTCAGCCGAGATTAATGACCTGAAGGAACGGTATTTCCCCAAAAGTCAGGTAGAAAAAATAGATGAAAATAGAGTGAAAACTCTTTGTGACTTCCAGTGAAAAAAAAATCTCAGGCAGAGGAGGAAAGGCTGTGATTATTGAGTAAAAAGAGGATTTATTTTGACTGTTGAACCAGTGCAGAAAATCATCTAAAGAAAAGAAATAAGAGTCTCAAAGAAAAGAAATAATGTCTCAAAGAAAGGAAGGAAGTCCAGAAGAGGAGACTCTGTGCTCTTAGGGATGCTGCAAATTCCAGAGCACTGAGAACACCGATGAGTGATGAAGGGGAAAAGCAGAGTTTCAGTGTTTATCTTGCTCTGTAAATTCCTCATGTTGTCCACAGAAAGAGTTGCTGGGTTTTGAAATCATTCGTGAAACATGAGTAGAAGTATCAACTTCAAACTGTCCCTGGAAAGCAAAGTATAAAGTGGGTGTTCACGAAGGTGGGACTCCGTGCCCAAGGTGTTTATACGGGTTGTCAGGGGTGTTCAGTGGTCACAGAGACACGAGCGACTTGACTGCAAGCTCTCACTTCCTCAAAGCAAGATGCACGCACTGAACTTGTGCCTAGAAAGCGTGCACAAAGGCACAGGGAAGAGCCTGTGCTGCAGCCTGCGTGGACTGTGGGAGGTCCAAGAGCATGAGTGTAACTGAGCATTGCCCTTCATCGTCTTTGTCTGACCCAAGGCCACTCTGTCACACATTCACCCAGTAACGTTGCCCAGCACAGCACCCATCAGGGACAGAGGAGCAATGGGACGGCTGTACAGCCCCTCAGGAACACAGCACCGATCTCCAGGCAGCTGTAGACTGTAGTCCCACAGCATCCCTCAGAGAATAAGGCTGTCTTCAGTCTAAACTCCGTGGCCTTCTGGAAGGGGAAGAAACTGAGGACATGTGGTGTCCTACTGTATGTCCAAGCAGTCACATTCACACTACTGATGGATTTGGCACAAATTGGCTCAAAGGCGCCACCAGGACACACACTAAGGCCAGCTTTTCCCAAGTACAGGATGGGCATGGATTGCAGTCCTTCCAAGAGCCAGCAGCACGGTCAGAGTGCTACAACATATGGCACATGCCTGCATGCCTGCTACGCGTGTCTCCTCAAGACCACTCTTGGTGTCCCTTCCAGTGCAAGTGCAATTGGATGGTTGCCACCCAGGACTCCTCCCTGTACTTTCCTAGAAGGTTCAGTAGAAAGCCCAAGTCCTTCCCACGCAAAACAGCTCTGTTCCCTCTCCTGGCTGCTTGGAGCCTGTAGCCAAAGGATCTAAACCTGCTAAAAGTGTCTTTGAAACTTGTACATCTGTCCAGAGCTGACCTCACACTGCAGGAGTCAGTGAGGAGCTGCCTGATCTGTCTGGGGGGTGGCAGGAGGGTCAGGAGAGGGGTGAGTCACTTCAGCACCCTAAAGTGCCTGGGAAGACTGCACATTCCTTTGCAGATAGACATTATTGGACTGATATGACTACCCAGACATCAATGATCAAATCCAGACACTCCTAACTCTGCTCTCCTCAGGTTCACATGGGTTTCTACCCTGATTCTTCATCAGGCAAGGAATTGTTCCTCCAGGGACCAGCTCCAACAGCTGGCACCATCCTGGTTTCCCTATTCCCTGTAGCAGGGTACTTGAATACACGGAGACATTCGTCTACTTTGTTATCTCTGCATTGCCAAAGAAAACGTTGCTGCTTTCCTCTTCTTCACTCCTAGAGCTATAAAACCGGGGCCCACAGAGACCCAGGAAAACACACCATTTCTTCAGCTGGAGATTCACAGCTGCCTAATTCCTCCGCAAGTGGAAAAGGACACGACTGGAAAAGTTTGCTGCCAGGTAACTAGGGTGGATTTCGTCACACGGGCGCTGGTGGCCGGACGCTGGGGACCGGCAGCTGCAAGTGTTTTCAGAGCAAACCAGCCCTGCTTTGTCTCTGCCCGGTGTGGCGAGATTGCAGTTGCTTTTCTCCCCTTTGACCCCCCACCCCCACCCCTCCCCCGGCATTGCACAGGACTGGTCAGGTAATCACGCGTCTGTTTGTTTGTCTATTTGCAAATCTCGGGAAGCAGCTCCAGCAAAATCTCCGAAGTCATCAGAATGCAGCAAAACCACAGTGTCAAAACAATACAGCCCCATCCCTACCTCCAGCAGGACGTTTATCAGTAATTATCACCTGTTTATCTCAGAGCCTGGGATTACAGCAGGGCCAGGATGAATGTCCCCTCCATCCAGGCCATGGTGAAGGCAGGTGGCACCACCCAGACCATGCCTTGGGCTCCCCGGGCCCTCTGAAGGAGACACTGTTTCCTCACTCCACCTGTTCTGAGTCCGGATCTGTCAATATTCAAATATTCACGTAGGAGAAAGGGAAACTATAGTAACTGGACAAATACACGCCCAAGAAAGAGGACACTCCTTCCTGGTCTGTAATCCCCATGTTCAATTAACCTTAGTAAATCGCTGAAGCATTCAAAAATCGAAATTTCTCCTTTAAGAGAGATGCAGTAATGAAAACATGTACAACACATCGTCCTTATTAAAATGGTAGATTCAAAAGTTTGGATTTAGGGTCCTGGCAGCATTTGTACATGGATGGTGAGTGTTTGCTCAGCTGCCTCTTTGAAAGCCCTTTAAAATCATAGTACCGATAATTTCCATGATTTTTCTGTGGCTTTCTCTGCAGCAGCTTATTCCCGCGTGCGCGGGGAGCTGGGCAGCGACCCTACAGCGTGGGAAATGCTCCTCTGCCCTTGCCTTGCAGCGGTGGCACTGGGGTGGGCTGGAAAGGTGGGTCACACAGCCACCAGCAGGACCGGTGGTACTGGCACAGCCCCATCTCCACCTTTCCCGTCCGATGTGGTGGCTCAGGGAGGGTGTCTTCACCGAAAAGGGAAGTTTATAGCTCCGGCTGTTGAAGCACAGCAACAGGTAGCAAGACCCAAGGAAGGTGAGCGTGGGTTCATGCTCTCAGGGCTCCCAGCTCTAGAAGGAGGGGGGAGACCCACGAGCACAGCCAGGGCACTCTTTGGAGGTGCCAAAACCTCCAAGGGTGCCAAAGCATCCCCTGGCATGCCCCGTGGGGGACAGAAGGGACGACCGGTCCCACCACCCGTTTCTCCAGAGGCAGTGAGGGGGAGGGTGGCCCCAGGGGATGTGGGTCGGAGCGAAACCTTGAAGGAGAGGGTCACGCCCCGGGAAAGGCGGGGGGGGGGCATTTTGCTGCCGCCCTCACCCCGGGGGGTGTCGACATCCCCCCCGACGCTGAGGTCCAGGGAGGAAGAAGGAGGGTGGGGGGGGGATGGGGGGGTGGTGCAGCAGCCAGGGCGGCTTCACCGCGGGGGCGGGGGGTGAGGGGCCGCTTCCCACGGCGGAAAACCCCGCGGGGCGGGGCGGGGGGGCAGGGCCGCCAGGGGGCGCCCTTTGCGCGTCTTTAAAAAGCTGCGCGGGGCGGCGCGCGGGCGGCAGTGCGGTGCGCGGAGCCGGGCGCGGTTTCTCGCTTGCCCTCGCAGCGACCCTCCGCCGGCGCGGAGCAGCCGCTTCCCCGCGCTCCCCCCTCCCCGGCTCCGCGCAGGTATGGCCAGCGGGGGGCTGCAACTCTTGGGCTTCGTGCTGGCCTTCCTGGGCTGGATCGGCATCATCATCAGCACCGCCATGCCCCAGTGGAAGATGGCATCCTACGCGGGGGACAACATCGTCACGGCCCAGGCGCTCTACGAGGGGCTGTGGATGTCGTGCGCCATGCAGAGCACGGGGCAGATCCAGTGCAAGGTGTATGACTCGCTGCTCAAGCTGGAAAGTAAGTCGGGGCTGGGGGGTGCGGGTGTTGGGGTGCCCGTCTAGTTGTGGCTGGGGGTGTCCGTCCCGGCGGGGTCATCCCCTCCGCCCCAGCGCCTCCGGTCGGAGCTGAGGGTACCGCTCCCGCAGGGTCATTACCCCCACGCCGGTGTCGGGGGTCGGGCTGAAGTGCTGGGGGTGCCAGACCCGTATCCCCCCCACCCCGCCCACTGCCTGTCCCGTCGGATCTGAGGGTCTCTGTCCCGTTGGAGTTACGCCGCCCGTCCCTTCGGATTGAAGGTGCAGGGCTCGGGGACACATCGTCCCGTCGGGGCTCAGATGGGTGTCTGTTGGAGTTCCCCCGGTGGCTCTCCCCGCCGGGGCTGAGAGTGACTCTCCCTCCCCCGGTGATTGTCCTTCGGGGCGGACGGGGCTCTGCGGCGCATCCCATGGGTGGGGGGCACTCGGCCAGGCCCCCCTAAAAAACTGTCCCGGGAGGGGAAGGGTCAGATCCTCCACGTGTGTTCGGGAAAGCGCCGTGATTGCGAACAAGAACTTTTGGCTGTAGAAGTTGAGACAGGGACTGCCTTCGTTTGGGCAGGGCTCAGCAGGGAGCCCAGTCCATTGGCGGTGCTGGAGCGGTCTTTTCCAGCACGGAGCCTTTTCTTTCTGCGTTTGACTGTTTTGGTCTTTTGTTCTCTGGGAAAGTCGTTGCTACTCCCTTGGGGCCTTTTAGGCAAAGGGCTGGCAGGTGAGCTGGACTCTAGCCCAGGTAGCGCTGCCTGTAGTTTTTTAGGCAGACCAGCATCTCAAGGTAATGTCTAGGTCTCTTATCTTGTCCTGGGACGGCGAAGCCATCTCCTGCATGCAGGCACTGCAGCCTGGCTTGCTGGGGTGTCACTCGGGACGGTCACGCCGAGCTGGAGGGAAGGCTGGTTCTACAGCGCTGGAGTGTGTAACTTATGCTGACACCCAAAGGGGTTAAAATCATCCTTTCTCAATATCCCTCCCCTCATCCCGAGTCCAGTAGTGTCCTGCAACACCTTCATTCCTCTCCCTCCCTAATTAATAAAATAATAATTACCATCTTGGTCACCTTCTCTTTCCCAAAGGAATGGGCAGGTAGTTTCACATAAACCGGGGACCATGGGGAGTATCCCCAAGTTAGCTCGCCACCAACCCTTCCTGTGTGTCACCTAGTGAAGCCGGACACCCCGGG
Organism: Fratercula arctica; assembly: GCA_947846985.1. Taxonomy (NCBI): domain Eukaryota; kingdom Metazoa; phylum Chordata; class Aves; order Charadriiformes; family Alcidae; genus Fratercula; species Fratercula arctica. The sequence continues at coordinate 38,686,532 of CANTUZ010000006.1, forward strand.
CCCCACCTTCATTGCTAGCCCACATCAATCACTCCCTTGCCCCGAACACCCCTGGGTCCTGCAGCTGGCAGAGGTGCAAATTACTCCCTTCAGGAGTGCGGTGCACCCACTTAGCACTAAGAGGTTGCAGGGCTGTGGGTAATCAGGGTTGGGCTGAGCACACAGTCCGGGGTGGTTTGAGTAGTAATTATGTATAAGCTCAGCTTCAAGCCTCTTATCTCGCACTGGGGGTGGGGGGCGAAGATGCCAGCAGGGCTGAGGAATCTCCAGCCACCCCCTCGATGAGTTGCGAAAGGTAAACTTGCCTCGGGGGCTGTGTGCCTGCAGCCCATTGTGCTGTAAATGAGACCTGCCTGCAGAATCAGATGTGGAGCCTTGGCCTGGACAGACTCCTAAAAACCTGCCCGAGGACCTCCAGACCTGCCCCATTCATGGCTGAGAGCTGAAAACCAGCTTCTCCCCTCACCTTTGTCCTGCAAACAATAAGGGCTTTTCTCTTCCAGGGCTACGGGGGAGGGAGGTGTGAGGTGCCAGGGACCGGGCTGAGCTTTTGTCCTCTTACAGAGCCCCTGGCCCTGCAGCGCACACTTGCCTGAAAATTCCTAGGAAGCCCAAGAAATATGGAAATCGCGGGGGATGTTTTCCTCACTGAGAAAGTCAACGAGAGCTGGCTAAAGGGCTCCTTATTCTTTCGTACTCCAGCTTGCTTAGGTTGTGCCTTCCCGGCTTGAAAGCAGATCATGCCTGGGGACATACATCTTATCTGCTGTTTTCCCGGCCTGGGCTCCCTTCAAAGTCTTAAAGCCACATAGGCTTGGGCCGATTTGGGTGGAGGTGTGAAAAACACCCATTTACACCCCCAATTCAACAGCCACACCCTGGGACAGGTGTAGCTGCGCAGTAAGGAGCTCCCTGACTGCATTCATTTATGTCATGGTGAAGGTGGTAGGGCGATGTGGGCAGAGAAACTTCTCCTGCCTGGCCACGCTTTTCCTGCCAGAGCTTCACATGCCCTGAATGCTCAGAGCCACGTGTCAGAGCCTCATGCACTGATGGGAGAGGCTCAGATCTGTAATTACTTTGTTCCCGCAGAAAGGACTGAGCCTCCTCGCACCTGCAGTAATCTGTGGTTGTGGGAATGCTGGAACGCTTTGCCAGCAAGCTTGTATCTGGTACCTCTTGCCGTTCACCTAGATGTGTCAGTGGTTGGCTGCTTGGACTGATGCTGCGTGTCAGAGATGGGGTTGGCACAAGCTGATAAAGCACCGTTGACCAACTGAGGGGCCTCCAGCTTCCCGTGTGGCCACACTGCTGGAGTGTACCCATGCTGGCACTTCTCCCGCAGCTGCGTTCAGCTGAGGGCTTATGTCAGTGCTCCTATTCAGGCAATAAAAGGCTGTGTTTTGCTGGCTTACGTGAAAAGCAGTGCGTGGCCACATGCAGACATAGAGGCAACAAAAGCCACCCTTGCAACAAAGCTTTGTTGCACAGCCTCAGCATTGTTCTTGTAGCCCTCCAGCATCGTCCATGGAGCTTAGCTGAGCTTTGTGCTCCTCCGGGGTCTCAGGGGGATGGTCTCAGACAGGTGGGAGAAGGGCTTCTGGTACCTGTCTCTGGAAGCTTTCTGACCCATCTAACCGCATTCTCCTGCTCAGAGCAGGGGTTGTTCTAGGTCCTGTCTAGGCTGTTTTAGCCGAAGATACTCATTGCCCTGTTTGGTTTTGCTGGAAGAGATTCTGTGCTTGAGACAAGCTGAGACTCATCTAGCACTTCACCACCAAACCTAGTACATCCCCAATGAGCCTTTGTGCCCTATCCCAGAAAATAAACAAGGGTTTGGATGCCCTCTGGGTCAAACAGCATCACTGAAATGTGAAATCTTCCCTCCTACATCTTTACCACCCTGTCTGAGCCTGTTGCAGGAGCTGGGGAAGGGGATGGGTGGAGGGAAGGAAGGGTTCATGCTCAGGTTACTGCTGCTCTGTCGTGATGGTGGGGGAGTTGGGAGGGTGTCCCAGGGAGGGACAGAGCTATAGCACGAGGTACAAATGTGTCCAAATAGGTCTGGAGTAAGCAGGTAGAACCTGCTGGTATCTGTGCTTTCATGTGGGTTAAGGGTTAATTTGCTCCCGTGTTTCTCAATCCCTGTTCCTTCCTCATGAAAAATCATGATTGAGTGATAAAACAGTCTCACTTGTGCCTTGGTTTTGAGAAGGTAGAGGGTTACTTGGAATGCCACCGAGGCTGTTCCTGCGCGGTGCTGTGTTGTGTGTCTGCAAGAAGGGATGGGAGTCTGTTGCAATCGCCTGGCTTTATTGCTCTACAAGCAGCTTCTAAGCAGCTTTAGTAGCTAGTGTTACTATGTGTTACTAAATCTCTTGGTAAGAAAATTTCCAGGCTTTGTGGGAAAACAGGCTGCCCAGGTCTCCTCTGACCAGGAACCTGGAAGTGGTGGTACTGCATGTTGCCTGTCTCACCAGCAAGCTTTCTCTGCTGAGTGACTGACCACAGGAGGGCATTGAACCTTATTTACATTGGGGTAGGCAGAGTACAAGGCCACTGTCACCTACTAAACTTGCCTCTTTTGCACTGGACATGCAGTGAAGACTTCCCAGCCTTCCCATTTTGGCCTCAGACCCTGTCTGAGTCTACGTGCTGACCAGATTTCTCTGTGCAGTCTTCTAGACTTGTGGGGAGGTGCTTTGAAGGAGTCCAGACTGGAATATCTGGTGGTGGGTGTGCGGGGTCTTTGCAGGGGCTGGTAAGGGGTTTGAAAGCCTCCAAGCCATTAGCAGGCTTTTGTCTCCAGCCAGAGAGACTGCAAAGGGTGAGAGATGTTTGCTGGCTACCTCTGAAGCTGTTAGTGCCTGCTCAGATCTTCATTCCCTTGCCTGCTGTACAAAAGTAACTTTCACATGCTGGCAGGGCAGAACAGCAGGATCTCAGGTTCTGCTCCTTCAAGGAGATTCATCTTTCATGAAACCCCAGTGTGAAGGCTTTGAAAGCTGCTTTTTCTTGAAGGTGGACGGTGTAACATGCTTTCTACTCCACAGGGGCGCTTGTAACTCCTGGGGAACTTCCCTTGCAGAGATTAGAGGGAGCTGTGCATCATCTGTTTCACCTGTATTCTGTCATCAATTGCTTGCATGGACGCCCATGAGAAGGAAGGAACAAGTCCACAGTTTAAATACAAACAAGGCAGTCAATGAGCATCCCTATCAGAAAAAAAATCTGCACACAGAGCCATTACAGCAATTTTACATTACGAACAGGCATTACAAAAATCCCATGGCATTTTCCCAACAGCTGTTCTATAATGTAGATGGTATAAACAGAATAAATAAGGAAATGCGATGACAGAAAAATAGCCTCAAACATATGCTGGCAAAGCCCTTTTTTTTATAACTAAGCAGTTGCCAGCAATTACTTCTGTGTCAGGTAATGATAGTTGTGGGAAGGAAAAAGTCTTAGATAAGCTTCAGATAAAACTGCATTGTGTAGTTTGTGTCCAAATCCACTAACAAGAAGTTAGAGCTGTTTGTTGGTGTGTTTTAAGAAAAAGTGGGTTTCGTGATGTGAAACGGGTGTGAGCTGCTAAGTAATTTTTGTGGAACTAACACAGTATTTTATGGCTTGCAGATTCACATTTGTTGTTAAGCGTTCTCGGTAGCTTTAAGCCTCTGTTCTTCAGTACTTGCTGCTTTCTTGCTATAGGCTGTTCAGACAAGGTCTCTTGTTACTAACCAGCAATAAAAAGGTTTGGCTTCCGAGTTAATAGTGGTTTATACTGACAAAATACTGTTGCCACCTGACAGCTGTTGTTGGGTGCCAGGCCAGTTTGTCTCACCTTGTACAGGACTGTTTGTTTGTGTTTTTTTCCCCCCAAGGGCTCCTGAGACTGCCTGGGCTTCCCAGCAGCTGTGGTGTATTCCCATGGGAGGCTACGAGCCCTGATCCTGTTGGGGAGACAGTTGCATCGGCAAGGAGTGTGGGGGAAATCCTGTTTTCCTCTAATATGATAAAAGCTATAAAGTTAAATTGCTGTAGAGTACTTCTACTTGTCAGTAGCCAGTCCTGTTTAGCAGGTTAAGGCAATGTTGTACGTGTATCACTTGGGATTTTTTTTTCAAGCACCTGGAAAGACCCATGTGAACAACAGAACTAATATTAAACTAGCTTTCTCAGCCTCTGAATGTGCGTCTTCCATTGACAACGTGGTTGTTAATGTGTACATAATGCATAGCTTGTATGATGATTAACTGCAGTCAGTGCACTGCACACATTGCAGAAGTGGTAGGAAGACAAAAGCCCTGTCTCCCCGTGTGTGCTATGAGCCCAGAGCGGCCAGGCTGGGCAGAGGGAAGCATGGTTGGCTAATACAGTCATGTCACATTAAAACTTCTTGGAATAAAGGGACAGTCTCTTCTGCAAATGCTCCAACCTGTTTTTCTGTCCTACTGCAAGTTTCCGAAATGCCTCTGTCCTCTTATGCCATGGAGCCATGGATAAGGGAGGGATGAGGACATGGGGAGATGTCCCTCCAGTGTCTGCTGCTGAAAACCTGTGGCCCTGGGAAATGCTCACAATGATGCTTTTTGTTTGGCTGCTTCTGCAAAGCTGTTGTGGTGTGCATCCAGTTAATACTTGCACATCTTGAGATTTTAGCAGGTTTCATAGCTAGATCTTCTGAGTTCATAGAAACTTTCTCAAGCATCTCCCTGTGTTTGTCCCGTAGTACTTACTGTGTTTGAAGGTGAGAGGTCTCTTCCCACCCTTATATAACTAGTTTTTTAGTTGTTTGAGCTATAATGTTCCCTATTTTCAGGTTCATGAAAGAACTCTTTCAAAACCCTCTCCTATAGAGTGCTCCTATAAAGTGCTGCTTCTGTAGCAAGACTAAGCCCAACTTACTGTAGACCTGATGAAAGGGATTTGGTACCTCTGCAGAAAATTTCCTTTCCCAGGCCAAGTATGAACTTGTGTGTTCAGCCATTGAACACATGTCCAGAGCTGCTGTCTGGAGTTTAGCCTTAAATGTGCAGCAGCTGAATTGGTCATCTGGGTGGTAACCTGTCAGCTGAAGTCTTTCAGAACATTCGCATCACTTCTGTAAGCTAGAAAATCTGTTTGGTGTAATCTCTGACATTGGAGATAAACATATTAAAGGTGCTTGGATACTGCTGTTGTGATTATCTTAAAGTGATAAATGATTTTGTAAGTGGGTTTCTGCAAGCAATGCAACAGATGGGTTTTGATTAACACCTGGGCGGTGCGGAGCTGTCACCCTTTGCCTTTAAAGGAAGGGAGACATGACATTTAGCCAAGCTGATTGTGGGATTTTTCCCAAGAAAGCCAAGCCTCTTCTTACAAAAGTGTGTCACTTCCTATTGCTCTGAATATTACGTTTCTATTGTATTGTTTTTAACTGGTTTCATAATCTATTTATAGAACAATAAGGCTGTGTGTGTGGAGACAGATCCAGATTTGTTCTAAAGCAGAACTGGAGCCCGACAGCCTGCTGTTGGTGTGGGTCAGGAGAATATTCCTGCAGGGAGCAGTGCCATGGGGAAAAGCGTAGTGAAGAAGCTGCGGAGGACAGGTGTGTGGCTGTGCGACCTCCTGGCCGGTGTCCCATTTCAACTCCTGTCTGTCTCTCAGTCCAGCCAAAGAGCCCGTTGTTGCAGCAGAGGCTCTGATGGGCTCACCATACCAGTGCTGAGCTGAGTGCTGACTGATGAGTTTGCAGGTGCTCAGCTGTAGGTTTCAATCCTGTAGCTGTCCAAGCTTGAAGGGCTTTGCAGAGCTCTGGCAGGATTCAGTCAGTGTGCTTTCTGAGGGGTGAGCTCCAGACTCGGGAACAGATTCTGGTGATACTTTTGCTAAAACCGTACACGCGTGGCTGTGGCTGCTAGATAACCTGCGTGTCAGGGGACGCTTTTGCCTTGGTTACAGCATGCTCCTGGGAGCTTGTTCCTGTGATTTAACCAGCCCTGTTTGTTCCCACATCTTAACAGGACTGTATATTAAAATCCATGCTGTTCAAACAAACCTGATTTGCCAGGCAATAAAGCTCAGGCTCTTATTTCACTGCTGTTCAGGTGTTTTGTCGCCTGAGGTTTTTTTTTTTTTCAGTAATGACTTAATTTTCAGTAATGACGTTGGTTTTCTCCTTTGGTATCAAGAAAATCTGAATTCAGTAGCTCATGTACCTAGGGTTAGTGTGTCTGTGCCTTCAGATGTGCCAATATAAAAACAAATCTTGGATAATATACATTGAGCCTGTCTGCAGAACTCGGGTGGATACAACCCTTGCCTATGGGAGGCACCACTCCATGCTCCAATTCTTCAAAAGCACAAGAGGCTCTTAAAATATTAAAATATTTGAATATCTTTGAGTCTAATAAGCTAAATAGGGTAGAAAAAAAACAACCTATTTTTCCCTTGGCTAGGAAAATCCTGTTTCTGTTGTAATAGTTTTTGTGCTAAATCCTCATTTTGTGTTCCAGAGGGTACAAAAAAAAAAATCTAAATTGCCACTGAGGTAGGTATTCATGTAAAAGCAGGTTTTGGAGGTGTTGGGCAACAAAGGGGCCTTGCTCTCTGCTGTGGGACTATTCATATGTATGGCACTATTCATATGAAAACATGTGCCTAAATGCTTTGTCAAGGTAGAGCCTAAATCTGAATACTTCTTTTGATAAACAGATACGGCCTTCCAATTGAGATTCAAATGATCAGGGAACAAAAGATGTCTGAGGGCAATTCCCAGGTCATTTCCTGCAAAAAGCTGCATGCCCTTGTTTGCCATGCATTTAGCCTGAGTGTCCTCTGATCCTGATTCATGACAGTCTCTGGGAGCTTAAAGCCAAAAAGGAATGTCTGCTTGTTTGTATCCCGTGTAAGAGTATTTTGACACGTAATTACTGAGACCAGTAATTTGAATTTCTATTTGTATCTTGAGTTTTCTTTGTGGTAACTCAAATCCTAATGTCTTGTAGGCAGTCTGCAGGCCACTCGGGCTTTGATGGTGGCTGCCATACTCCTGGGCCTCGTGGCTGTGTTTGTTGCTGTGACCGGCATGAAATGCATGAAGTGCATGGAAGATGACCAGGTGAAGAAGATGCGGATGGCTGTCTTTGGTGGGGTGATCTTCATCATTGCAGGTTGGTAACATACAGATGGGCTTAATGCCAAATGTGCAGTTTCCTAAATAGGATTTATCCTGCATAGGATGGGAGAGGATGGGGAGGGTTTGCTGTCATTGCTCCAGGAGCATTTTGGGCTAGGAATTCCTTAGTAGACTTTGGCACAGTAGCTGCGCGCTATCAGAGGCATCAAATAGGTCTCCTGGCACTAGCATTACACTTTCTATATGGACTGCATGCCTTCAATCTCTTGGCAGAGCTGAGTTTCATCCGTGAAAGGCTGTCAGCAGTTCTGCCTTTCACAGAATCACAGAATGGTTTGGGTTGGAAGGGACCTTAAAGATCTAGTTCCAACCCCCCTGCCATGGGCAGGGACGCCTCTCACTAGACCAGGTTGCTCAAAGCCCCATCCAGCCTGGCCTTGAACACCTCCAGGGATGGGGCATTGACACCTTCCCTGGGCAACCTGTTCCAGTGCCTCACCACCCTCACAGTAAAGAATTTTTTCCTGATATCCAATCTAAATCTACCTTCTTTCAGTTTAAAACCGTTACCCCTCCTCCTATTGCTACACTCCTGATAAAGAGTCGCTCCCCATCTTTCCTGTAGGCCCCCTTTAGGTACTGGAAGGGGCTCTAAGGTCTCCCTGGAGTCTTCTCTTCTCCAGACTGAACAGCCACAACTCTCTCTGCCTGTCCTCATAGCAGAGGTGCTCCAGCCCTCTGATCATCATTTCTTAATTCTCTCCCAGCCAGCACTAGTAACTGCTCAGAAGTTCCCAGGGTAGCAGCAGCTCAGCATCGCTACAGATGCTGATTCTGCTACACACTTATTTTTGCAGTGATTTTGTTAATTGTTTTTTCTTAAGTCATGACACTGTTCCCTTCATATGCAGGTCTGGCAGCGCTGGTGGCCACGTCATGGTACGGCAACAGAGTGGCTCGGGCCTTTTATGATCCTTTCACCCCAGTCAACACCAGGTACTGACCCATTTGATATAACACTATAGTATAGCATGACAGATGCTCGCAGGGCTTAGCTTTGAGTAGCAGGGGCTCAAAAGAAAGAAGGCAATTTCCTGAGCTAGTCGGGTTGGCTCCAAACTGCAGGAAGAGCATTAGGACCAGATCTCATCATCCATGTGGCTTGTAAGTCTTGGCTTTGTTTTAAGGCATCATCACTGCCAGAGACCTAAATGATGTGACTTCTCAGATTTTCCTCCACTAAATGCTTACGGCCTGGTTTGCAGAGAGCTCGGCCCTGCTGCAGTGAGCTGAAAGATTGGACTAACCCAGTGTACAAAGCTCTGGGCTTTGAGGGTCATCTGAGTCTTGGGCTGCTCCAAACAGCTGCCTCACAAAAGCCACTTCCATCCCAATTTCAGCTCCCTTCTGCTTTCTGCAAACATGCTAACACTGTAACCCGGAGGCATTACTTGTAGTATTCATTTTCTTTCTTCTTTCTCCCACAGATTTGAATTTGGATCAGCTCTCTTCATAGGCTGGGCGGCTGCTTCTCTGGCCATTCTGGGGGGGGCCTTCCTCTGCTGCTCCTGTCCACGGAGAGAAACTTCATATCCACCCACCCGAGGCTATCCCAAAAATGCCCCTTCCACAGGGAAGGATTATGTATAATGAACCAAAGAAGAGGAGCCACCAGCACTGGTAGTGGAAGCATTTTGGAGAGGACACTACAATGCCACTGTCCTGAGCAGAGTTCAGACTCTAGGTTCTGCCTTCCTCTTCTCCCAAAAATGTGTATATTTTTATAATCCTCTTTGCTACTGGACATAACTTCTCCTTTCTCTCCCAGCCCGTGGAGGAAGGCTAGCCTAGGTTCATAGGTATTGCCACTGGAAAGATGAAACCTCCAAGCTTGGGTTAAGTTTAGTATTTGGGAGTAAAAGGGAAAAATGATACTATTTTTTTTAGATGGATGTTGGTGCTTTTTAGTTGTGTGTTTTTTTTTTTTTTAAAAATAGATGGTAACAATTCAGTCCCATATCCCATTAAGTTAGAGCCCAGTGTGGTGTGTGTAGAAATTAAAGGAACATATATTATATATAAAGTGATGAAACCAATAGCTTAAGGGGAAACATAATTTTTAGGGAAAAGACTTTACATGTAGGAATGTTTTTGAAGAGATCTAAAATGCTCTTGTACTGTCTTATTGGTGTCATCTTCAGCACCCTCCTTTCTGTGCAGGTTGGCATGGCAAAGGGTCAGACACAATTAAATTGCTGTGACTTAACAAACTGAAATCCATAACTGTCCATGCACATGCCGTTGGCCAACAGAAAATGCAGTGTAAGGTGGCTTCGCTTAACTGTCATCATTGTTTTGACAAGATCTTATAAGTTGATTGTGTCTGAGCAAAAGGCTGCAAAATCGTGACTGCAGAGGTCAATAAAGCAGCTGCGGGCTTCCCGGGTGCCAGGGGAGAGCTAAAGAAAAAACCGTTGCCTTCTGTTTTCACTGGGTGTCTCTGGTGGGGCTGTTGCTGCTGTTCCGTAGACACCGAGTTGCTGCCAGTGATTGTTTCTCCATGTTTCCACTACAGTACCTAACTGAGCTTGATGCTTCATCCCCCTGTGTGTGTTACAGGCCACTTTTTAACAAACGCTCTCCTCTTTCCTTGAGTCTTTCTCATGTGGGCTTAGTTACTGATCTCAGTTTGCCTTATGCAGCTAAATGTGTTAAACCAAACTGAATGCACTGCCGCTCCCTGATGTTTCCCCAAGGATACCTCACATGCTGCCATTTGATGCTGTCTTTTATTTCTTGTAAACACTTTCAGTGATTATATGAAGGCAAATTCCAAGGAAACTGACCCAGAGGTTATGGCATTTTCTTTTAATCCAAGCTCACCAAAGAGGATGAAACTAACATTTTAAAGATAAAGCCATCCTTGAATATTAAGTTGTATCTTAAAAAAAAAAAAACCCAAACAAAAAAAAATAAATGCAGCTCATCAAAGGTTCCCACCCCTTCCTCTGAAACACCCAGTCAGTCACTTGGTGTTTGACTAACACTGGCTGAGGCTGTCTGGAGTTAAGTCTCATAATTCCTAGAAGGATGATACTAGTTCTCCAAAGCTCAACCTTGCTCTTTCTGCAGAAGGAAACTTGTTGCTTCTGACCAGGCTTTATAATTGCTTATGTGTTCAGGAGCATCAGATTTCTTGATTTCCTTCTGTAGACAGGGAGAGCCTCTGGGGCTGAGCGATGTACAACCATGACCATGGTGGTTTGTGTAAGTTGTGTACCTCTGTTTGACCTGACTCTGCAACATAATTCAAAGTTACTAAAAGGAACCAACCGGAGCATTTGCTTCAGGCTTGAGTTGATGTTGGCCTGTGCTTGGCGCTGGGTCATGTGGCTTCCACTTCTCCATGGGGAATTGCCTGTGCACAGCACCTGCCTCATGAGACCTCGTCTTAGGAGGTGGCAGCGCAGGTCACATTAAAGAGCTGCTGAAGTCTGTGCTTTTGTATTTGCATTAATGCCGAGCCAGGGAGCAGATGCTTACATTGGGAACTTGTATAAAGTGTTTAAACAATTTCAATAAATGGACTTTTTTAAGGAAAAAGCAGACTGCATTACTTCATTTCTTGTTTTTAAGCAGAACTTGGATAGTGTGCACGGAAGAGAAGCAGGGGGAGGAGGGGGGGGCTTGGGCTTTTTTGGGAGCCTGCCTGCCAGCCAGTATGGAGCTTGTTTAGCTGTGTGTGTCTACAGCAGACATAGGTGGGGACAGATCTTCTGCAGTGAGTCAGGCAGTTGTTTCCTCTGGCAGAAACTCACCCAGTAATCTGCTACGATTGCAGCCCAGGAACCAGAAGGTCTGCTCCTCGGCAAGGCAGGCTGCGCCCTGGGTGGAGCAGGAAGGGGCAGGGGGAAGGCAGATGGCTCCCTCGCAGGGCGAGTGGGAGCTGCAGGAATGGGGAAGGGATGGGGTGGGGAGCCAAGGCCCTCCCAGGAGAGATGCTCCATGTTCCAGCAGTGCTTTGCTCTCCGTAGCTTTATCCGGGGTAGGGTATGTGCAGGCGGCGGCTATCTGCATGAGATGCTCTGCCTTCAGAGCAGGAAGAGACCTGCTGATCGATGTGTGTCTCTTAAACTCTTGTGTGCAATTCCTTGACATTTCTTGGTTAACGGGATCACGAAGAGATGGGCCCTGGGAGGATCCATCTCCCTCTAAAGCCTCTTGGGGAGGGTATTGTAGTTCTTCCCAGCTGTCACAATGAGGACAACCAGTCAGGTGTACACTTTTGCAGGCCAGGTAGAGAATGATTCTAGCTAGGGATGGTCTCTTCTAACCTGTGCTGATGCATCCCCAGGGTAGCAAGGCTCTATCCCCCTTGCTTCTGCCTGGCCTGGAAATCTTTTTCCATTCACCAGAGCTCTTGTGTTCATCCCTTTCATATTTTCAAGTACATCTGATGAGAGGCAAACTGTATTTAAAACATTTTCTTAAGCTTAGTCAAGGAGCTGCCTCTTCTATTCCCCCCCCCCTCTCTCTCTCCAAGGGCTGTTTGCTTTTGTAATTACAAACAAAATGAATAGAGCTAATTAGGCCTTGTAAAGCTGGCAGAGCAAAACAGCCAGGCATGTGGCTGGCTGAGTGAGCTTGCAGTGCCTGGAGCAGACTGGTTGCCTGGCATAGTTTGGGGTCTATGGTCATTCTTATTTCAACCTGTCAATTAGTCAAGGATTTCCATTGAGATTAATTTTTTCCCATGTTTTCATGCTCGCTCCCTCTCCAAGGATTTTTTCAAGTTCTACTCTGAAGTTTCCTGGGCAGCAGTAAGGTCCTGGGCAGAACAACAGGGAAGGAAAGCAATCCCACCTATAAAGTGGTCAGTGGGACTTCTCAGCTGCTGGCAAAAATAAACCACTGTGGGAGACACGGACAGAGTGTGAGGCTGTCACAGAAACAAGCTAGCCTCTGGCTGCTTCCTGTTTGCTGTATTTTTAATTTGACAAATTTCATAGCTAAGCTTTCATTTGGATAGGGCTTGTGGATTGCCAGCAGGCTGGCTGGAAAGCCAAGGGTGAAGTTTGGGTGTAAATACAATCTAATATGGCTTATGATCCTAACTCCAGTCCAGTGGTGATGGGGGGGCAGCAGCTCCTCTCACCATCCAGGGATGGGGACAGGAACCTGGAGGGCTGAAGTCCCAAGAGATGACCCTGGCCCAGTTAGGACAACTCTCCCTTCCTTCACGCTGCTTGGGAGGGAGCTTCCCAACCCTTTTCTCCTGCCGTTTCATGTGCGATCATGCAATTCCTTTTGGACGTATTTTCTACAACGCTTTGGCCATCTCTCTAGGTTTCATAGAAAAGGGGTAACATGAAAGTTGGAGGAGAGTTTCCCGCTGGATTTCAATCCTTGCATGTGATTGACACTCCTGCTGCTAAAGCCATCTTGCAAAGGAATAGATGGCATTTGTCTGTACAGACAATGGGAACTTTGACTGCTTCTTGGCATCTTCTTCCATACCATATTTATTATTCACATAGTGCCAGAGCTGTGTATACTGTGCAGGGAACTTCACTGTCAGTGGGAATTACATGCTCGTTTATATTGCTTAGATATTTCAAAGAAGTAAGAGAGCTCAAGATGTTTTTGGAATAGCATCAGACTGTTGGATTTCTTGGCTTCTCCAACTCGATAGTTTTTAAGAAACTGTCTGTGTTAATGCCTTTATCAGATTCAGCTTCTGACTTACACATGAGCTTCTTATAATAAATCTGCCTTTGTTTTCTGTACTGCTCTGAGCACGTATATATAGTGTATTAAAGCACTGAGAACTCTCTGACAATGGAGATCCCAGAAATAACCCATAGAGCTGGTGACAGCTGGTGATAAGAAATGTTTGTGAAATATTCATACAAGTTCAGAATCTTTATAAGACAGAAGCAGAAATAATGGCATTATGGAGAGAAAGAAGTTAATGATGTGGCACTTCTGCTTAAAAGCAAACCCCAGAAATGCCAGTAGCTGCCTGAAGATGCTCAAATCTAGCAGATTTACAAATTTAGATCAGTAACCAGGCTGAAAGAGCTCGAGCCTTTGTCCTGAGCATGGAGACATCTGGAATAACTCTGGGGCAGCCAGTGAGCTGACAGTGATGTAAAATTGCCTCAGTGTTTTCACAAAGGACGTCTAAGAGATGCTGACAGTAGCAGCATCTTCTTCCAGGGTCTTATACCTGTGTCTACCTGAAGAGGCATCCCACAGAGTCAGCTCTTTGCACTGCGTCAGGGCTGCAGTCAAATCTTGCAATGTAAGACCTCTCACGTGGCCAAACAGCCCTGCCAGCAAGTAGCACCCATGTGCACGTGTATGCCATCGGGATTTCTCCCCCATGACGTTGTTTGCCCACCACTTTAGCACCCACCAACTGGCAGTGGAGATGACTGGTGTCACAGAGCAGAGATGGGATTGCTCATCACAGACCTGGTCCAGGTGCACTCATTTTTCAGAGGGTGCCTCAGTTTACCCCACCAACCACAGACTTAGAACAAGCACATGTTTCAGCCGAGGTTTTGTATCCAACTAGACAACTGACCTGGACTTTCCAAACTGGCCCTTTGATTGCAACACAAACAGCATTGCAAGGATTTCCTCATTATCCGTATTTATTAGACTCTTCATTCCTCCAATCCCACTGGCTCCTTAATTTGCCCGGTTGCCATTTCCCTTCTTCTAGAAGCCCAGCTGTGACAAGGAGCTTGCTCTTCTGTAGCACGTTGCTTTTGACCCTGTCTGCAGTTCCCGCAGAAGTCCTGCACGCTGTGGCATCTGCATCACTGAGCAGAAAGGGAAAAACACTCCTTTGTTGAGCCTCATGTGCTCAATTGGAAAACATCCCAACTCCTACAGCTTTTCCAGAAAAGCCCTGCCTGGATTCCTAGCATACTGCGCCAGGGACTTGGTGTTTCTAGGGTCTACGTTTCCTACAGAGACCTGCTGGAGACACCGGGAGCCCCCGGCCATGAGAACCTGTGGGTGCTTCTGCTTTTTTGCCACCAGGGCAGCCACCAGGCGGTGGGTCCTGCCTGGGCTGGGGGCAAGCGTTGGGCAACCATCTGCCTCTGAGGCACATAAACCACCCTCCACTCCTGTCTGGTTCATCAGCCAGGCCCAGGAGCAGGTTTCATGTCAGAAACCTGAATTTTGACATTGTTTCCCATATTTAGGTATTTTTGTGGGTTTCAATTTTGCCTTGCTCTGAAATCCAGCTCTGCTCCCCTTCTCTACAGTTGTCCAGGTCCTCCTCCTTGAGGAGGGACTTTTCCAAAGTCCTTGCATCACCAGGTCCATCTGACCATACCAGGCTGTTCCTGACAGGCACAGCCGGGCTGGGTTGGGTGAGCTGGTGGCACATTCTGTCCGGGACATTGCACAAGTCCTGTTCTTACCATGATATTTTTGTACTTCACCTACCACATCACAAAATACCGTACCTGCGAAAAGTACATCACTGACTCTAGTCCAGGAAGGTGAAGGATGTGACTGACATAAGAAAAGAACCGCATTTTCACATCAGGGCTGAGAACAAACCATCTCATCAGAGTTAAGGGCCTCCATCTGCATTCCCACCAAGGATCCCCAGGACTGAGAGGTACAAAGACAGGCTTTGACAATGACCTATAGTTTGCAGGTGGCTATTAATGAAGAAAAAAAAAAAAAAAAAAAAAGACGAGAAGGACTCTATCCTGTAGGAGGCAGAGAGGGAAGAACAACATGGATTAGCTACTACTGCCAAGCTTCCCTGGATCCTTGGAAAGACCCAGCTACATGAGAGCTGCTCAGTGCTAGTACTAGCGCTCTCTTCTGCCTCGGATTCTCCTCCTGCTGCAGGCAAGGGCTTTGATTTTTAATTTGGGAACCACACAGGAACGTTCAGCAGGTGGGAGGGGTGGGATGCTGGTACTCCCAGCCCGGCACTCCTGGCTGCCTTCAGAGCCAGCTCCCCCAGCAGGAGAGCAGCAGGGGAACCATGAAAACAAGCTCAGCCAAGGGAAAAAAAAAGCAAGAAATAGCATTCTTATTACAAGGTAAACAGCATTAACTCCATCTTGGGGGAGTAGAAACACCAGAGCGGTGATAGGCTTTTCTGCCCACAAGCTGTGGAAGGGCGGTGGAACGCGCTCCACCCTCCCCTTGTGTAACGCTCCCCACGCAGCAGCTGTAAATAATCATTTACCTGTGTGTGCGCGCCTCTTTTGCTGCTTTTTTTAGGGCCTTTCTTCCTAAATGCAGCTCCCGGAGGGGTGGCTGTACTGAGGTGTGCGTGGCACAACCTTGGCTGGAGCTGACAGAGCTCCGCCACACGCGACCGGAGCTGGAGCCGGTGGCCCTGGGTTACTCCTGCGAGCAAAACTGCCAGCTGCAGTACGGGGGATGGGAGAGTGTGGGCTGCATTTGTTGTTTTTCCATCGAAAAGAGCTCAACGGTTCATTTTAATTATTGTTTTTCCCAGACCTGCACTAGCATTTCTCAACGCTTTGCAGTTCTCTAGAAAAGGTTCTGGTAAAAAACACACTGGCCAAAACACAGCTGTCAGCGAGCCAGGTCTGCTTGTTTACCTGACTCCAGGATTTCAAAGCAAGGGCACCGGGGAGTTGTTTCACAGAATCACAGAATGGTAGGGGTTGGAAGGGACCTTTGGAGATCGTCTAGTCCAACCCCCTGCCAAAGCAGGTTCAGACCTTTCTTCACTGCAGGTGCTCGGAAACTGGGGACAGCAAGGGGAAGGCAGTCCTTTCCTATGTGCATTTTTTTTTAAATCAGTGAAAATGCCCTACCACTGACCCAGACCTACGGGTTGTCTCTTTTATGGAGGCTTACTGGTCATTGGCTTGGTGTAACATGACAAAAGTGTCCTTTGGGGAGTATGCGTGGGATGGATGCTCTAGGAGCAGAAATGTGACCATGCCCAAGCACACAGCCCGGTGCAAGGGGCAGGGGAGACCGAGGGGTAACGAAACCCTCTGCCGCTGCCTTGCCTAAGGGAGGGATGTGGCCTTGGCCCAGCATGCAGAGCCTGCGCAAGAGGGAGTCTAATTTACAGTGCCCTGTAATTTGCTGATGCCGTAATATGTTTAGCTTGGGGAAAAGGCTCTGTTGATGTTAACGTGTTCGCTCACATTGGAGCTGTGGTATGTTCCGTCGACATGAAAAACAACACGGCGCTGGGCTGCAGCTGGACCATCCTTCTGAAAATAACGGGGCAGCAGCTCGGCTGGGGCTGAACTGTGGGGGCTTCCATAAGGTGGGAACAGTCCCCTGAACCCTCCAGAGCCAATTTGGATGCGCCATCCCGGCATCTGCTGCAGTAATGCTGGCTCTTCATTAAGAGATATTGCACAGGTTTATTAGACTCAAAGTGTTAGCACTGGATCAAGCGGTATTTCCCTTAAAGCTTTGGAACTGGCCCCAAACCACTCATGACAGCGTCAAAAAACAAAGCTCCATCCCCCATCTACAGCCTTTCCCCTAACTGCTGCTTTTGGAATTCAGACAATAATGGTGAGGATATTGCCATTAATACCAACAATGATAACAGAAATAAGGCGAATGATCTCAAGGCACAGACCGGGGTGTCAGGGTGACATGCCCTGCATGGACCCTGGACAGACTCGCACCAAGAGCAAATAATTACTGCTCTGTGATCTGGTCCTACTTTGGGATACAACATTGTGATGGCTCAAACACAGCTCCCCATTTGCCTAGCAGATTTGTCATTAATAATTACTTACACCTATGCAGCACTTGAGCTCATGGGACTGCTCCAGGCTGCCTGCTTCACGTTTCAGGGTAATTCTGCAGGACTAAGGCCTGCAGTTAGAGAAAGTACTTGTCTGAAATTCAAGCCAGCTCCGGAGTGGGTATTTATCTCCCCAGGACTTACATGGCTCTTTACAATTTTATCTGCACACCTAAAGTCTTCATCATCCCCAGAGCAGCCTGGTGGGTTAGGACAGCATGTTCACTCCGCTTACAGATGGGCAGCAGGCAAACTATAGCCCTGAACCTTAAATCCCTGAAATCAAGGCGAGTGCCTATGAGATCTATAAGGCTTTGAACTTGAGTCTCCTGCCGTCTGTGCTGGTGCTCTAACCTTCCTTCTCCTTCTCCACAAACCCACCATGCACTCAGGGAGCTCCATGTGTGTTGGTTTGGGAATGATCAACTGTGAGGACTTATTTGGCTCTGGGTGCAGGCAGAGGTAAAGATGGACCGCTTTGTCCTGGAGCTGCCTTGGAAAGGGGGAGGTATCTCTTGCTCCATCCTTGCCAGCCATGAGCTCTTGACTCCTTCTTTTTGCCATCTCTGGAGCATAGTGAGCAACTATTTCTCTGCCAGGTTTGTCACATGGGTGGTCAGACCAGCAGGAGGCAGGGAGTGGGGCTGAGACCCTTCAGCTCAGAGGCAGGGGAGAAAAGCAGAGCATGGGGTAGGACCAGGCTTTTGGCACCGGTGAGCCCAGGGCACGGCAGGCCAGCAAAGCTCCCAGCCTTTCTGCAGAATTTCTCAGAAACTGGAACACAAAATAAGTAGGACTCTGTCTGGTGTTTTCTCCGCAGAGAAATGACCAAGCTTTCCTTGCATGCATGAATTAGTCCTGACGCAGAGCAGCCCTTATCACCACAGGACCACACTTTAATAGGAATTTCCTTACAATTTTTCCCCAGAACCAGGCTCAGGCCAGCTTTGAAAGGTGATGACATCATGACCAAAGTTAGGAGCAGACGAAAACTGCTCTTTTAGAGTCGCCCTTTACATGAATCTTTGTCCAAAGAAGACAGATCAGGTGTTTCAGAATGAGTTAAAAACATTAAGTACAGCCATAGCAGTAGTTCAAAATGTGACAGGCCTTCTATAACTTGTTTGTTACTGTAGATCACAATGTCAATATTGCAAAAGTGTAGTTTGTTTCCATCACAATCAAGTTGTCTAGCACTGAATAATGAACTAGTGGAGGCTGCCTCTTTTTATCTTGGCATACACAGAGCTCAGCAGTGTGTGTCAACATTGAGAACACTTGAAGGATTGCATTGCTTTGTCTGCTTGGACCCAAAAACACAAGGGCTTTGGAGGGGATTCGAGCTGATTCGTTAAGTACCGGCTCTAAGCCAGCTTACTCCCTCCTAATATTGGCAAACTTGCTTACCTATGTCCTGGCTTTCAGAAGTTAGCCCTCCCTTTCCTCCTATTATTCACCTGCATAATGAAATCCCTGCTGTGTGAAAGGGGCGGTGATAGACTCTGCATGCGAACTGGCATCGGTGCCCTGCTAACCCCGATTCTTTCAGTATCATGTAAACGATACCGTTCCCCAGCCCCTCTGAGCATCGGCTGCAGTTTGGCTGTGCCAGGTGCTGTACAAACAGCTCAGAGCTTGAAAAAATAAATAATGTATTAAGGGTGGGACAGAACGAAATATATACACTTAAATCAACTTGCTCATGCGTGACTGAAGCTCAGTAATAGCTCTGGAGAAGCAGGCGGTATTGTGTTTAGAATCACAGCACCTGGGCTCCCCTTTGGGAAGCAACTCGGCTGTTCCTACTGATTTTAAAGAAGGGATAGCTATGGAAATAATAGGACAAATAAAGCACAGAGGGAACTGACCACAGTCCCATCTCTGCTTTTGGTTTGTTAAGCATTTCTTACAGAATAGCTGCAGATGACACATGAAGTGCAAGGCGTGCTCTGCTCCCTTTCTGCCAGAGGGGAGATGTGCAAGTAAAGCAGTGCGAGCATTTCCAGGAGGAGATTCAGAGAACGGCTGTGACATGGGTAATTCTGATTCACATCTCCTGGACAAATGGGAGCTAAAAGCAGTGATTACAACATCCCTGACTTCCAATGAGAGATTCTTTCAGGACATTTGAGTTTTCACTTTTTTGCAGAACTGAAAGGAGTTTGGAAGAAATGCTGATAAAAGCTAAGTAACACTCTTTCTTCTCCCCATGGAATTCATCTGCCTAACACCTCACAATGCAGCTAATCGAGGTCGGAAAGGTTCCACTCCGAGTCGTGCCTTTTCCTCTTAAGAGCAATTGAAGTGATTTCCTGTGAAAGGCTGTTTCTGCTCTGTGTCTGTAGCGGTGGTTTTCTTCTCAGGGTAGTTGGCCACACATTTTTGCAGTGGCCACCGGTGCATTTGCTGCTGGATGTGCCGTAACGCTCAGCCTGGGATGAGAGAAGTTGTCCCTCCCCAGGAGAGTGGCACATAGGTCTGCTCCTAACAGTAATTCGGCACCGGTTCTCTTCCTCCCCGTGCTCCTTGGACCCCTCTTGGCGGTGCAATCTCTTCCATGTCTGAGATTTCTTTTTCCCTGGTGGATGTTTCTCAGGTGGATTTAATTCTGTTTGTGGAGGCTGCTGTGGGCACAGACTGGAGGAACGGGGTGTGGGCAGTATCAGCTTCCCACACGTTATCTCTGGTTGACCAGGGCAGGTGGGGAAGGGAGGCTCTGGGCTCCATCCAGCCCAGAACCTGTGGGATTGCTAAGGATGGTTACTATAATGATGATATCTACTTCCAGAGAAGAACAAGAAGAATGCGGTGGGTGCAATCTGGGACTCGTTCCCACACCCGCCTCTGTACACTTACACTCATTCAGCTTGAACATCCAACTAAGCTTGATGGTAGCAATTTAAAAAACCAGCACTATCTGTTCTTACTCATCTGTGAAAACCACTTAGGGAGATTCTCTTAGAGACAATCAGTCAAATTTTAAGCTGACTGGTGAAGTTAAACTTTCAGGATAATTCCATCCGCTGGAAACGCTGTGCATGTGTGTCAGTGTAACGAAGCACAGCCCAACACAGGCAGCCTTCTAGCAGGGTGAAGTTTAACTACTCAGTAGAGTGGAGAACGGGTTTCCGTTCTGACCAGGGCCTGCAGGAGTAAGAGTGTGTTTGTGCGGGTGCGCACACGTGTAGGTGACACACACACACCCTGGACTAACTTTGCAAGGGCATATGCCAAAACGTTAGAGACGATCACAGTATCTGCTTGAAAAAGGCTTCTAGAGGCATCATAAGGGTAATGAGAGCCTGGGACTGCTGCCATTTGTGGGGCAATTTCTGTTATTTTTTTTATGGGGTTCCCACTGGGAAAAAGGCTAAGTCCAGTTGTTTGTTGTAACAACACAGGAAGGGAAGAGGTTTTCCTTTTATCCTGCTATTACAGCTATCTTTGTCATCGTATCCCTTTTCTCATCTGGTTGAGGTCTGTATTCAAACTAGCAAAGAGCTTGTCCCTAGCTACCATTCAGTAAACAGTAACAAGCTACAGCCAGCTTTTTTCTGAATTAAGCAAGCAGCAGATCAAAGATGTAACACATTTACCTTTCCTTACCCTAAGAGCAGGAAGGGGTATGTTGGATGCCACTAGGGAAGGGTCTCCCTTGGTTCTGGTGGTAGAAACTCCCGACTGCAGCTGATCAAATAGAAAGGTCTTGAGTTCGGAGCTGAAATGTCCTACATGTGGTTGCCGAGCTTCTGACAAAATTAGTGGTGAGCCCCTGCTTCATTTGAGTGCTTAGGTCAGTTCAAATACAGAAATGATCCCAATGTCTCTAGACTGTTACTATTTGAAAATGCCATCAGATTTTCAGATCTGGATGTGCCCTGAGGCTGCCGTTGGCTACCGATTCTGGACTTTCATCAGCCACCAAAACTTCAACTAAACCCTTTCTCCTTTTGCATAAACAAACCAACCTTTGCCTCCCTGATCCCCATCCAACAGAACAGTCACTCCCGAAAACGAAAGTGAGCTGGTTTACTGATCTAAACTGCTCATTTCCCAACACAATATTCAATGCTGTGAGTCATCCAAAAATACTCTCCTCTTTTCCGTTAAGGTCAGCAGCAGTTTCAGCGGGGAGCAGGCAGGGCTAGCTGCTTGGTGACAGCACCAGGCTGAGCTGGCAGCAGAGCTCAGGTGGAGGAAGGCTTCCCGCATCTGCCTCTGCCGCAGCCCCTTGCCGGCACCGCTCGGGGAAGTCTATTCTTTGCACCGATAAATCTGATTATCAGCTCAGTTACACTGTGGCAAAGCAGGAATTACTCCACTGGAATCAAATGCGTAAATAAGAGTGTAAATAAAATCCAAAGTCAGACCGTAATCTTAAAGGAGGTCAGGTGAACCAGATCAGTAGCATTGCCCAAACCTCCTTTTTTAACGACTCTTTTCGGATGCAAATGACTCAGTTTAATAAAGGTAGGTGCTGCCCCAGGACTCCTCGTAATTTGGGTGACAAATGAGGGATGACTGGGAGGCAGGGAGCTTTGCCTAACTTCAGAAACGGTTTCATCTCTCTCTCAGAGCTGCAGCAAGGAGGACTTTTCTTTGCGTTTGTGTCCTCAGACAAACTGCCTTTGTTCTGATGCAGTTTCTCCTCCCCTGGAACTTGCTGTCCCAACTGCCTCGCTCAGTCATGCTCAGGCTTGCTCCAGTGCCAGCGCCTCAGAAGCCTGATGAAACCCTCATGGTCCCCGCTCCCCTCATACGCCTGTACCCAGCCACCCAAAGAGAAGCCACGGAGCCATTTTCCTGAGACAACGTTGTCCCAGCAGCACTGCTCAGGGGGCAGGGATGGAGGGATTGCACCTGCTGGAGCTGGGCCATTGGGTACAAATATTGAGTGACTCAAGTGTCCGGAGTGAGACTGACTCACCAGGAGCACGGGAGTCTTGTCTTTCCTGATGAGTGTTTTCACACCCAGGCACACCTCGAGCGGAGTGGAGGACACCTAGAAAAAACCACCAAACTGACCAGAGCAGGAACATGAATTAAATATTCCACCTTTCACATGGACATCCCAACAGTGTCCACAAAGCAAACGCTGCTTTTGCTCAGGCTGACCTTATTTTCAGCATTGAGCACCCCTGGGGCAGAGGCTGGGGAAATGCCCCTGAGTTCTCCTTTAGGGCATCCAGCTTGAGCTACTCCTTTGCAGGACCTCACCTCTTGAGCACCTTGGCACAGCTTAGTGAAAGCTTGGGATCCTGCTGCGTATGCGGACACCCTTGAGTGAGAAACTACGGCCTGGGAGCCTGGCCCATTCCCACCAGCTGAGACCAGTCAATCAGTCGATGGGTAGCTGACTTAGCCCCGCTCTCCCATTCAACTTTACTGAGGAGCACCTCCTAAGTCATGGTGTGACTTCAGACTCGGGTGAATCAGACGCTGGATGAAGGAGTCACTCTAGGATTTATGGATTTGAGTGCAAGCTTAACTTTCTGCCTTAGGCTGGGGTCATTGCCTAAAGGGCAACACCAAATGCGAAGTCTAAGGCAGCAGGGTGCCTGCTGCAAGAACCCTCCTCCATTTCATTGCTGCTCGTGGAGCTGGGCAGCCATTTCCTCACATGGAATCAGAGCAGTCTGAAATCTCCTGCATCATTCTTAACCCTTAGCGTGTTCCTCTACACATAGAAAGTCCTTTTGCAACAGGTAGGATCAAGCCTAAAGTCCGACAGCAGCGCTGCATGCAGCGAGGGAATTCTCACTGCTAGCGTCAGAGCCATGTTGCTCAAAGGGACAGTGTGAGGCCAAGTTTTCCACCTTAGAGAGGAGCTGGCATCACTGGAGAGAGGAAAGTTTCACCCTGAGAGCTTGTTTCCATCAGTGCTGCCCACACCTGCCTGTGCAATACCCACTTTGGAGTTAAATGGAGGGGGAGCAGGACGGGACCAGGCTCCGTCTCTGATCCAGTCTGTATCTACACCCTCACGTTAGCTTCTTGCTTTATTCTGGTTTGTGTTTGCTCCTGTGCTTTGTGGGAGCAAAACTCAAGTTTCAGGAAGCATCTCATTAAATTTTCCGTATTTTGCAATGGAGTGACTCACTCTTACCTAGCCAGCCGCTGTTTTGTCCTTGCTCTGTGTGCCGAACCCAGCACACGACTCACCCTAGCCCTGCCACTGGCCCTAGGGGCCCATCAGCAGCCAATGCTCACCACCTTCCCCCACAAAAAAATGTCCCTTTGTGGCTTTTAGAGACAAACATGAATGTACATGAAAGGGCAGTGGGTGGGGGTTTGGGCTGAATAATAAGCAGGTCTCGTAGCAGCAGCCAAACAAGTCGAGCAGGTCTGTGGGAGCAATTCGAGGCAGGCCAGCCAAAGAGATCGGTAAGGCGAGATGTAATTATGATCCCTCTAAGCTGGGACACGAGGAGACGAAGGATCCCCGACACAAACACCAGCCGTGCAGCCGTGTTACACCAAGGGGAATTAGGCCCCAAGTAACAACATGTTTACACCTTCACGTTTTGTCCCGGATGAGCCAGCTCTGTGATGATGGAACCATGAGCACGTCACACCTTGGCCAGGCCAAAATTGGAGATGGGGAAGAGGGACACAGAGACATAGAGCAATTTTTTTTTTAATTTTTTTTTTTCCTTTCTTGTGTTCTATCCTAAAAATATTTAACTGGAGAGCAATTTATTCAGGATTTTCCCCCTGTTTTCCATTGTGTGCACATGCTTTGCTGGTGTATCAGTGATGAAGGGACTGCAGAGCAACAGCTCACATCCAGCAAAAGTAAAACGAAGGTTCAGAGTGCAAGTAAATGTCTCCCAAACCTCTGCTACCCCATTAGAGAGCAAAGAGGCCAAAAGGTACCTTGGTTTTCACCAGAAAATAGCCTTTGGAAGTATCCTGCTCATTAAGTTATTCTTCACTCCCTTTCTTTCTTTAGCTGTATGAAGTTTGTGGTCGTGGCTGCACAGTGTGAAAGGATGAAAAGGTGGCCATCATCAGCCAAGTGCCCAACCGAAAGTTAAAAGAAAACCCTAGGCTATAGCCAAAGACAAAGCTTAAACTAAATGAGCATCATCATCATCGTAAAATAGCGAAAGAGGGAGAGTTTCAAATTGTTTGCTCATTTCAGATAAGATCTGACTTTCTACAGCTAAAAAGGGAAATAAAATCAAAGGCGGGGGAGTGGGGTGTGAGGGGGGGGAAGAAAGAAGCTGTTGAAATGCTGAAAGCTTTCAGGCTTTGGTCTTACACCACAAGAAAGAAAAAAAGAGGGGCACATTTTCCCTTTTATAAGTTGTATTTAAGAGCTAGACCCTTCTTCATTTCAAACCAAGGGGATTTTTGCTTTTGAGTTTGAAAAAAGCAGAATCAGGGTCACGATTTTAAAAAAAGCTTAAATCGCAGGCGTGTTTTAGAAACAGATTCAAAAGCACATGCTCACTGCAATTATCTACGCCTGCGGTGCTTTCGGACATGTGGACTTCAGGAAAACAATAGCCAGCCCTGTTATCAGCACAAAGGAGGATCAGTTTGGAATTATGTACCTGTAACATCGGCAGCCCATGGCTCTGAGGGTTTCCATTCTCACTGTTGTTCAGCTGTGAATTTACTTACAACATTCCTGAAATTAAAAACAAATAATGAAAGGCATCCCTGACTGAAGTGTGGAGCAACTGGGAGAGCTGGCACCTCTAAACAATGATCTTAGCACAGGTCTTGCCTAAAACCAGGGGGATATTCTGCCAGTGGAAACAGATGACTTTTGAAGCAGGAAAAAAACCAGATGGGGAGGGTTATCTGAGCCCTGGGGTGCTTCAGCTCAAACGCAGGCGCTGCACAATGGTAAAGAGGTGATGGATACGTCCCTGGCTGCAGTATTCCCCTGTACAGGAGCCAAGACTGTTTCCATCCATTTAAAACATGGGACCCTGATAAACCATCGCCACCCCAGAGGACATTGGTTTATAGAAAGGTTTGGAGGTGATGGAATACACCCTGATGCTACCTGGTGCGATCACTTAGAGGCACACACATCCTTGGGTAGCTGGGTTGGGCTGGTGAGGAAGTATCTCTTGGAAGCCCCTCAGCTTGTTATTTAGGCTAACTACATGTGACTCTCTTATGTACTTGAGTTTAACACTCCAAGGATAATATTGTCGAATCTCAGAAAGTTGGGTGGGACGCAGCTAGGCATGGGCAGTCAAGCTGTAAGGACTGAGCTGGAAAAAAAAAAAAAAAAAAAGGTGATGGTGGAAATTTGGTGAGTTTTAGCAGGTTCTGGACCCCCTGGAGAAGGAGCTCCAGAAGAAGCGGTCCCTCTGTGCTGTTTGCACTGCAAACTGCACCGTCCAGGTTGTGACGTTGCTTAAACAAAGTGCCAGAAATATCTTAAAAACATCTTGGAGATCTGGGGTCTCTATCCCAAAGGCTGCATATCCTCAGTGGCCTGGGCCTCTATGGGGTGTCACTGTAGGGTGATGGGTCACCCTGTGGGTGGCTGCTGCGGCCGAGCAGAGCCCAAGGCAGCCGGCAGGGGGGACTCAGCTGTCAGCACAGGTATCTGCAGCAGCCATCTCGGCTCCTGTCATAATCGATGGGGAGAAACCGGGAGGAAGGCATGATTCACCCCACCTGCCTGACACTCCACCCCAGCGCCGCATGGGTCGCAGCCCTTCTGCCTGGAATCTGCCCTGCCAGACTCTGCCACCACTCCCCTGCCTGCACCCCGTGTCACCGACATCCCGTGTCACCACACACATCCTCTGCTAATGGCCCCTGAAGCCCCATCCCAGGGCAGGACGCTGCAGCCTCATGGCTGGCAGCTCTGCTGCCAGTGCTGGGACGGGGCAGAAGGCACAACGCAGGGCAGCACCCCCAAACCAGCACCCAGCCTCCTGCATGGGTGATCCCTTGGCACCTTGAAGCGGGAACAAGCTTGTGTCACCCTTATCCACACGATCTCAGCTGTGCATTTTGTTTCTCCATCTGCCAGAGGAGGAGCTGAGATCCATGCCAGGTGTGATTCATGAGGCTGCAGCCTATTTGTGCCATTACTATGGGTAAGCCCCGTGGTGATGATTAGCAGTCACTTATATAAAACACCAGGTTTTCAGGGGATTGGGTGCCTATGAATGGAGACAAGTTGCAGGCAGGGTGCTTGGGAGGTCCTGGATACTCCTGGTCTTTGGTGGAGACCAAGAGGCTCTCCCTGCCCCAGGCTAACCAAAACTGTGATGCTGCGTGGCAGTCAGCCAAGGTAATAGCTCTGCCAGAGGGCTTTCCCCTGCGTGGGGAGTGGGTACTTGTACCTCCCTGGCAGGCTTATCTTGAGAGACAACTGAGCCAGCAAGAAAGTACTTGGGATGGGGAGGAGGTAGAGGGGGTCATCCTGGAAGGGAGGAGGCAGGACAGGCTGCACTGGAGGGGGGACTTGGAGAGGGATGAGATGGAGTGCTTGGAGGCATGCCTGGGGAGGAGAGGCTGATGAAGGCACAGGGTGAGAAGGTGACAGCAGAAAGTGGGGACACTGGGAGCAGCCTCACTGGGGTGATGGTATGGAGATGGGGAAGAGCTAGCAGAGGAAGGGGGATGTGGCAGTTTTTTTCCCAGCATTCTGCCACAAATGAACTGAGATGGGAGAGGCTCTGAGGACGGATAAGGAGACTCAGCTAATCTCTGTCAAGTTAACCCTTCTCTAACGACTTGCTGAGCAGGTAGCCCATCAATGGGGCATGCAGGACCCAGCCCTGATGCCTCATCCTTCTGCACCCGGTGGAAATGCACCGCTTGCCGCTAACTCAGCATGTGCAGAGAGACCGAGTGAGTCCAGGCTGATGGCAGCTGGATGAGGCACAAGGGCGCCCGGTGCCAGGCTCACCCCCCCCGGGGCTCCTGGCAGGGACCACACTGAGCCTCTATGAAGCCAGATAACGGGGTCCGGGTGAACTGGTCCTGCGGGGATCCTGGCAGAGCCGAGCAGCCAGCTTGTGCCCAGCTCTGCTATGCGCTGGTTAAAGTCAGCTCCGTTCTCAGCCAGAAAAACCCTCTTGATAAATAAGTCAGCCAGCTCTGTATTTACCTTCCAATGCCGGCCAGCACTGACATGCTTTGCGGAGCCAGGCCCAGCTCCAGCGAGAGGGGGAGCACCCGGGAATGTTGCGGTGGGGAAGCGGGAGGATTTGTAGCTGTTTGCAATGGGGGTCGGGTGGGTCACCTGAGCCGAGGGGGCCTCCCGGGTCCTTTTTCTCCCTTGCCAAGAAAGGCTTTCCTTGTTTGGCCTCCCGGATAGTTGGATCTTGCAGCCCCCTCCTTGGGAGCGGGGTCACGTCAGAGCAGCTGAGCCTGGGAAATGACCCCATGGATAGGGCTCGCATCTCACAGGGAGCAGATCCTGACGCTGCCAGCGAGGAGATGGGCTCAGGGGGCTGCAGGAAGCTTGTCAGAGAAATGAACTGGGCTGTGGATATGTTCTGTATTGCTGAGTATTTGTCTGTCACCAGCTGACCAGCTCTTTGTACTCCCCCACCCTTCCTGGCTGCTCTCATGCTAAACAACAGCAATAAAAAAGATATTTTTTGGGTGACATGGGGCTGATGCCTGACCTGGGAGGGGATGGGCTTTTTTCTGGGTGCAATGGCTTAGAGAGAGACTAAGTGTTTTTACCAGCCAGCAGAGCATTCTGCAGGCACTGTAGCACCTTGATGTTAACACCCCCCACCCCGGGACTGACACACACATGTAGCTGAACATCCCCCACATCTGCTCACTCCACCATCATCTCTGCTCACTTGCTGATATTCCCCCACCACCACCTTTGCCAAGAATGCAGGAACCTGCTGCTCCTGGACGTCTCTGAGATGAGTTTCCGCTTCAAGCGCTCCCACTTCCAAAGTGGAGTTGAGAGTGCATCCAGCCGAGCCGCTGGAGAACTGCACTCTGCCAGGGAAGCGCTTGGCAGGGGCTGCTGCAGCACCCCAAAGTGCCTGGAGCAGCCAGCCTGGCGGATGGGAGGGATATGGGGCTGGAAGGGGGGGATGTGCGGGGAACCCTACATCTTCCCTGGGGTGTGGTACAGCTGCCCGGGGGGGTGTATGTGTGGGTGCACTGCCCCAGCTGCTGCTCTGGGGGAGGCAGCGGGGGAAGAGAGCTCACGGTAACAAAACTGGAAAACTGGAAAAACACAAAACTGGAAAACTTCACAGAGCATTTCATGGCAATAGGTGGCACTTAGGTTTTTCCCTTTGGAAAATTCCTATGGTTCGGGAAGGAGTTTTTGCAGGAAAAGACAGAAATCTGAGGAGGGTCTGGCAGGATCTCCCGTAGCCAGACCCTGGGGACAGGGTCAGTCTTTCAGGGTCACTGAATATTGAATTTTTATGCTAATTGAAAAGCCTGGCAAGGTGAAGGCTGCCTCTACAGCTCCGCATGGTGGTAGTCCCGCTCCCTGTCTTAAACTGCGCAGAACACAAATTTCAGCCTGTTTTTAAGCAAGTGACCAGACATTGGGGTTAGTGCCTGTTGGTTTGGGTACTTATGCTGTTGGCAGGGCTTCCCCCCCCTCCCCCCCCCCCCGCCATCTCTGGGAGTTCTCTCCCTGTTTACGAAACCGGTTGCGGAGCATCACTGGATTCCTACAAACACAACAATTCCCTAGCTTGGGGAGCCTGGACTTTCACTCAGTGGCCAGGTGAGGGTCGATGTGCTCCCCTCTGCCCCTGCCCTGCTGCCTCCTGCCTCACCCACCACCCCCCCGGGCTTTGCGGGCCGGGCGGGTGCTGCCTGCAGCCCGCCGGTGCCGCTCTCGCAGCTCCATCTGCAGGTTCTCAGGCCAGACTGTGCCTGCACAGAGCCCCGGAGAGTGGATTTCCAACCAGACTGCCTTGGTCATGCTGGGCTTGCACAGCCCGTTGCTGTCTGGCCCTTTCTGTCGGGTTCCTGCCCTTCATTGCGACATTGGGGTGCCGCTCCACCCGGCTGTCCCACTGTCTGCCCCACCACGCGGCGTGTTCTCATGCTTCACCCTCCAAACTCTTTGAACTCTTTGTAAGATCCTTCTTATCTTCCTTCAGATCTTCCCTCGAGACAGGATTTCGCTGGGACACTGAGGAGGAATTCATCGTCTAGGTATGAGGAGAGGAAAGGTGTGTGGCGGTATCTTTAGCTCTGGTCCCTGCTGGGACACAGGGCTGCTGGTGGGATGTGAACCATTTGCTGACATCCACATTTTTAAACTCTCCAGCAGCTGTCCTGCTTGCTGCTGTGTTTCTCTGGAGAATCAGGCCCACAAAGCCATGGGCAGCGAGTTCTGGGAAGGTGGTCTAAGGAGCACGCAGATGTTCCTGTCGTCATCTGCCCACGTTACCCTCTGCTATGTGCGACTGTCGCTGGAGCAGGCAGGAAGGTGTATTTGACCTCAGTGCAAAGTCCGTCAACAGTTAGGCCAGAGTCTATGACAACGTTTCATCATCCTGTGCTTCTCAGGACAGGCAGGGGACCATGGCAGCCTGCTCCCAGCTCCGTGCAGGGCTGTGGCCAGTCCCCTTGCCCACTGGCGGTCAAAGGGAAAGCCTGTATCATCCAAAGACTGGAGCAGCTCTCGCTGCTCCTTAGGTGGCTGCGATGGTTCTGATGGTGGCTCTGCACACCTTGAAACCACAGCCATAGGGTTACTGCAGTCACCCAGGCAGTGTGTGATCAGATTAGCACTCTAATAGGAGGGACACATGAGGATGGGGAGGACCTTAAACATCCTCATCTGCAACTAAAACTAATATCCCAGGAGCAGCTATGATTAAGGATGGGGCTTCTGGTCTTGCATTATTAATAACAGCAATGCAAAGCTTTTGAACAGCGATCGTACAAAACCTAGTGTGGGGTTTGCATATGCAATTCATGTCCATTTTGCTGTGTGTTGTGAAAGGCACCTGCTCTGAGATGTCTGTGGGCAGAGCTTGGCACACTCTCCATGGATGAAAATGTCGAGATACTGGAACAGACTGTGGAAAAACTGCCTGAAGAAACTGTGGAAGAAAGAGGCTCCTCAGCCCAGGCATGATTCACTGTCAAGTTAGATTTCATGGTGGCTGCTGTTGCTGTACAAGATTACAAGATAAACAGGCACACTGGCCTACAAGGCTTTTAACTCAATGATTTTTCCTTGGTACATGAAAACAAAGCTGACAAAATGAGCCAGAGATGGTCAGTCCATCAGGCTTCCAGCACTGTTCAAAGCAGTGCATTCGAGCTGAGCTGCTCATGGGATGTGTGTTGATCCCATTAACCTATGAAAACATGAGCGTGGTCACTTCTGTCAGCCAGACGAGTACTTTGCACCCCATTTCTTGTGCCTCTGTGCACAGCCCTTGCTTATCCATCCATCTGAAGAAGGTGGCAGCAGGGACAGTTAGACTGACCACCAGCCCAGAGTCTGGGAACTGCTGGCTCTGAAGTTTAGACTTGGAGAAATCCCACCACCTGTGACATATACAATGGGGAATGATGATGCTTAAGCAAAAGTTGCTTAGAGCTGTTATAGGGATTAACTCGTTAATCCCTGCAAAGTGCTGTAGACATCTGAAATGCAATGTTAATATTACTGCTTTCCACCCAGGCAAACAATGTTCACTTCATTTGAGAACTTAAAGCAGACTACTCTCATTAAGACTCCCAGAAGACTTTTTGCAACCTTTTGTGTATATGACCTTGTCAGGGCTGATGTGACCAGTCTGTGTGAAATAAATTGCCATGATCCTGTTCATTTTTTTTTAGCAGTCAACCATGGTTCTTTCATCAGCTCATTTGACCGATGGAGAGACTAACATGTGGGCCCCTGGACCAAACCTGGTGCCTTTTGTGGCACAGCTGGGCTGCTGTTGGCCTGGTTTCACCTGAAGGTTTGCAAGTTCTCCAAACTGAGTAAACTGGCAAGAAGCACGCAAATAGCATCAATCCATTTACACTTTCACACATGGTAAATTCACGTGGCATGGTCTGGAGCAGAGTGTGCCTTGATTGCTTCAAAACTAGAAGAGGGCAATTAGGAAGATACCATGCAATGGGAAAACAGCTGTTGCACACAGCTGGGAAAGCCAGCAGAGTGAAGAGAATCTCTGTCTCTGAGAAACTCCAGGGATGTGGAGCTGCTTACCAGCCCTGGGACAGCTTCCTGTAGTTGGTAGGGTGGCTTTCTTGGCATTGCCAAGGAGCCAGGAGGGTACCTGGAGGGAGAGAGCTAGCAGGGCTGAGCCGGGCTGCAGAGGGACCCGCCAGCGCTGCTGCAGCGGCTGTGCCGTGAGGAAAAGGCCGGTAGATGGTGGTATGATCTTGGCACCTCTTCATTACGGCGCTGATGCAGCGAGGATGCATCATTGCGAGGGGAGCAGAAGCGATTACCTGGGTTACAGGGCCCTCAGCCCAAAATCCTGCCATGCGGAGCCCTGTGCCCTCAGCTACAAGAAGCCCAGAATCCCAAAAGTCCACTGTATCCCAAACAACCCCGGGTGCGCTGTGTACAGCCAGCCTTTGTTCTGCCGGGTCCCCGGCGCTTGTTACCCAGCTGTAGCTGAGTGAACGTGCGGAGGAAGGAGGGAGGAATTCGCCTACGAGCCAGCTGGTTCTGACCTTCCTACCCTTGCCCCTTTCCTCCCCCCTTGAATGCAGGGGCGGCTGCTTGCCTGCCTCGCAGGGAATGAAAGGCCAGGGAGTGAATCAGAAGGGAGGCATTGTACCCTGCTAATCCCCTTGCGCCGACGCTTGTCAATAAAAGACATGACTTTGGTCTCAAAGCGTGTTTTCTGCCTCCTCGGTACAGCCAGGAGGCTTTGTCCCCAAAATGCTGACTGGCCTTTTCGAGAGGCTGCCAGCCAGAACCTCAGACATCAAAATAGGACGGCTCAACCCCTCTCTGCCTCTCCTGTGCTATTGCTCCTCTTTTCCCTGGGTTTTGTTTGCCTTACACAGCATCTAGCTCTGTTACGCAAGAATTATGCAAATTTAATCCTTACCCTTGCACCAAATTAATTTTCTTTTTTTATATTTCCCTCTTAAAGCGAGATGCTTCCCAGGTGACGAGGAGTCATCTTAATCCTCCAAGGGGGGATGGATTCAGTGCCTGGGTGCTGATGTGTTTCTGTGGGAGCAGCAGAGATACCAGAGAGCAGGGGGACACAAGGGGCAGCAGCGTGTTTCCTGGACACGTTACTGCTTTGTCAGGACAAGGCAGAGCTGGGTGGAAGCGTGCATGGGAAAGGAAAGGGAGGGACTTCCTACCGTGGGCTGGTATTTTTTAATCTTGTATTTTAGAGCCTTAAATTTCCCCAGGATTGGAGCCTGGGCAAGCACCCACACACCTAGTAGTGGGAAGGTCTCCCTCATGGCTATCTCCTGCCTGTGAGACCCTGGGTTTCCTGTGTCCCTGTGGGTTTTACTGCACCCAGCACAACCCTCACACCTTCCTCTTGGCCATCCTTGTCCCTCTACCCTGCTCTGGCATCAGTTTTCAGCAATCCTCCCTGCACTCCAGCCCCAAAGGAAGAGCTGGGAGGAGGGCAGCAGGGTGGCTGACAAGGAGATGGGGCAGGAGCTAGGGAAGAGAAAGACCAGCTAAACCATGACTTCTGTCCAGTGGTTCATTCTCCTGCCATGACCCCTATAATCACTTAATCTCACTGCATCCCAAATTTCTTCTGCAATACAGACCCCTTGCTCACTTGCTACCCTCCACGTCCTCCAGCAGCTCCCCAAATACTCCCTATATACTCCTATACTCTCTCTATAATACGTTTATCCTCTCCTTCTTACCCTACTTCCCATTCCCAGGAGAGAAGGGAAGCTACCCTCACTGCTCCAGTTTACAGGGTGCTGTATCCTCCTTCTCCCCCCTGCACCCATCGTAGCCAAGTGGCTGAGGACAAGGTGGGTGGGAAGCATTCGAACTCCCTGGGCAGCTATAGAAATCTTAACAATGAATAATACCCTCCCATGCACCCCAAGCCAAGGGCTGCTCCCTGTGCACGCAGCACGCTGAAGAACCTGGCCTTAGTTTGCAGCACACTTGAGGCCAAATCCTGATTTATTTATGGCAGTTTTCCAATCAACTGGAGTAGACCAGGACTTAGACCGAGACACACAATCTCGCTAATGTTTCACATAGCTGTACTTATTCTTGCAACACGATGGTCTTGTTAGTAGTTGGAAGGCTTCAGAAATGTGCAGAACAGATGCAGGTAATTTGGGGTTTCCAGTCTTGGGAATATTTTGTGCCCATTGAAGTCAGTGGGAAAGCTACCACCACTTCCAGTGGGTGCTGGAATGCCTCTGAGCTATTTGGCATAATAAATTTGACTGTCTTAATGAGTAAAGGAGGGCTTAGGTTTTCCACCAATAAAATAATGAGCAGCAGTGAGCTTTGGAAATGGTTGTGTTATCACTTAGGTGTCTTTCATGCAGGAAAAAAATAAAAAAAAAAAAAGTCCTGAATGTGGAAAAAAAGAGAAAAAACCAGAACATTTCTTTGTCAAAAAAACTGGGCATTCAGAGCACTGTGAGTCACCTTAAAGCACTGACTACTTTGGAAATTAGGGCGTTTCTTAACCCCAGTTTGTTACAGAAACATGCAGCCTGGGTCAGACAAGCTGATATTTCTGTTCTGAGCAAAGAGCTTATCTGGCAAATGAGCCAAACTACCCAAAATGCCCGTGTTTATCCCACTCCTGTGGCACAACAAGGTCTAGATCTCACTCCACAAACTGACGCAGCTGTGTATGCGGCAGAGCTCATTTTGGGAGGACCTTTGAGATGAAGATTTCCAGGAGCTCCACACTGCCCATGGCATGCTTCTTTCCCACATCATGGATGGACGTTTCCATGCCCCCAGCTCACTCACAGAGGCTGTGTCTTCTCAACTACCCAGGGAAGGCTGCAACCTCGGAGTCAAAGGCTGAGATTCAAACCTTTGCTGCACCTTTTCTTCTTCTGGTCTGTTATGCCATGCTTTCCCTTCCTCCAATAAGGAGGTTACTTTTTTCCCTCTGAAAATGGGTTGAAAAGAGGGAGGAAGAGCCCTCCATGCAAGAGCCAAACATCTTCCATGGTGTGAGGCTGCTTTGCCGCCTCCGGTTACGCTGATAGGTAACAAGGCTGTCACCTCCATGATGGGGGGGATATTTCCAGGAGAGATTAGGAATCTTGAACGAGATACAGAAATATCTCAGTATGGAAATTTTATTCATTCATGAGACATCAGGGACTCTTTAAGGAAGTCATGAAAGAAACAGCCTTTTGAGCTTGTTGCTCAGGGAACTGCGCACTTTCCTAATGCAGGAATAGATGATGGAAAAGCCTCCTTCCATTATCAAATGCTACCCAGCCAGGGTAGTGTTTTCCCTGTAGAGTGTTTTCACTTTTTATTGTCTTATTTCATCATTTAAATATCCCTTGCTTGTATTTCTTCAGCTCGTAGCTACAGAAAGTAACTTCAGCTGTAGCTAACCTGCAGCCAAACTGATGTGCTCCACGTAACAGGCAGTATCCTGTGAGTGACCTTACGATGACTTCACTTGGTGCCTCACAGTAACCTATAGATACTGACACTGTAAAAATGGTTTTGTGAGAGGTATAAATACAAACACTGTGAGATCACATATTCCAAACTATAACTGAATGCAGACTCTTGGAAGAAAATCAAATCAAAGCCCTCCTGGAAAAAGCTGTCAAGCACAGCACACTTCATAAATTTTTCCACAACCCCAAATGTACCATACATCAAACAGGTTTCTTTGAGAAACTGGTGCTGTGAACCCCACAATGCTTGGACATTAGTTAGATTACTTGTAGTCCATCCAGGACGGGGAACGGGAAGGGCTGTCTCAAGTCCTCTGTGCCCATGGTGTCCTGAGATGCCTGTCCTTGGGGACCTCCTTGGGAACCAATGTGCAAGACCATCATGAAGGAGTCAAGAGTTTGCTCTGCAAAATAAGCCTGATGGCTTCAATCTTGTGCCACACGGCAGCTCCCCTTGCCCAGGGAATAATAACGAACCTGGCTGCTTGAGGGTAGTCCCTGCAGTAAAGCTGATGACTGAGTGGATCATGAGATGGGCCCACGCAACCCAACATTGACCCTGGGTAATGAAGATGCATACTGTGCAGGAAACTGTGCTGGACTAAAGTGCCATCAATGGATCTGAGATTCACATACATACCCACCAGTTTAATTTTTGCTGTATTTTCTCTATACTTCTAGGCAAGCCAGAGTAAGGACAGTCCAAGCAGGACTCCTAACAGCTTACTACCCTTGCTCTGGAGCCATCATCCTTCAGATTTCATTGGAGAAGATTAACCATCCTGGCAGATGCACCTGCTTGCAGTCAGAATAGCCAACAGCTGCTGTGCAAATGATTTACCGACAGTTAACCTGGCTGTTAAAGGTGCCATAGCAATGACAATTACAGCATGGCCACGGGGATCTCAGAGCTCTTTACATCCCATCTCACGCTTGTCTATTAGTGTCTGGTGATGTTGCACGAAAGCCTGGAGAGGGCAATCAAAAAGAATTATGAGTTCAATTAAAAACCACCATGACCATTTAAGTAGGCATAGTGATGCCATCCATCCTGAAATTTGCCCAGCACTCAAACGCTTGCTATTTCAGATGAGTAAAAATGGCCAAAAGTTGTTTTACATTTTGAGGGGAAATGGCATGTCCATTCCTACAGCCCCTCTAAATCCATGCCAAGGCCTCAGTGAAGCACGGTCTTTTGTGCATCTCCCACCGTACAGTAGCTGGGCACCGGGCCACCCTAGCACGGCCCCTGCCAGGAGCGGTGGCCCCGACTCAGCGTGCTGCACACCAGCCTCTGCTACGCTGCGTTTTTTTCTCCCTCTTTCCGGCTGTTGCTCTTTCATTATTCACTGGAGCAGGGACTGGATGCTGTGACAACAAAGTTTGTGCTGCAACCCTGCAGAGTCCCTCCCAGATCAGTAAATAGTTGTTGATATTGAAAATAATCCATCCGGGCTTCTGTTCAGCATCAGAGGAGGAGAATACAGAGGTCGTACAGGGCTTCCACTGCCACCTCCTGCTCATGCTGCTTTTAATGAGGTTTAGCCATGCTCGTCAAGGCTCTGTCTCAGCAAGGGGCAGCAGTGCGGGAACATCTGGTTTGGGAGGGATGCCAGGGCTTAGCCATGATGCAGGACCCCGTCCCTCAGCGGGGTCAGCCCTAGTGATCACTGCCGCATTGCCCCTGTGGGCACCATAGGCTGGGTGCCCACTTGCTCTTCTGGGCAGCACCTCCCAGCAGAAGACCTTCCCCTGTGACTCTGTCAAACACTCTGAGCTAAAGGTTTCCATGTGGTCTGTCCGCCTCAGGCATTTCCGTGTTTTTGGAAAGCTTCAGCTATAATTGTCCTGTTCTCTGTGGCTAAGATTTGGGACACATGAGTAGTTTTGAGCATTCTTGTCTCTGGTTTGTTGAGAAACCAGAGTGCTCTCCAAGCCTGGAGGTTTGGCAGGAGGTGCCCACCTTTGAATGAGAGGTTTGCTGCTTCCCCCAGATTGGCCGAGTTACAGGTGAAAACATTCTGGTAGAACTTGGTGAGGACGATGGTGCTTTTGGATGCTCACTGATGTGGCTGACATTAATAGAAATTACATCCTAGATACACTAAATATGGCATACCCTGAAAAATCAGCATACTGATGCCTCAGAAGGCACATCAAAATTTGTTGCTATATTTCTTCTTCATTTTGTGTGGATTAATTTTATTCAGCTAACATGGAGCTAATAGTATTTCCTTCTTGCACAAAGAAACTAATGAATGGCAGAGCAGCCTCTAGGGACAGCATAAAACAGTCAGAGAAAAGCTTAAAGTGAAGTTGTGTCCTCAGAGCAATGCTTAAATGCTTGCACTGAACAAGACCTGAAACCGCATGCTGAAGAATGAGGAGACTACAAAACACGAAATTATTTCATACAACATGAACTCTGTGGTCTAAGCAAGCCACAATGCTGAGGGGGAAGGAGGCAGGAGGAGTAAATAATGGACAACACGCCCTGGAGGCCTCCTGTAGTGCATTCATCTCAGGGGTACAGCAGGAACCAAAATAAAGCAACCGTAGCTCTTGATGCCCCCTAATTTCAGAGTGTTAGGAAATACAACTGCCACATTCTCATAATATTTTCCCTTTTTTGTTCAGTGAGTATGCACAGGCAAAACTTCATGCTTATGCCTCCCGAAAATATTTGTTTTCTTGTCTGGAGATGTATAAACCCCATTATTCTTCCAGTACTATATTCGCCCTAAAAATCCACTCCAGGTGTATGTCTGCAAAGTGAGGTCTCCAGTCTGTTTCTCCTCTCCTGAGAGCCCTGACTAGGTCTCTCCCACAAAGAAGCCACCTTTGTACAACGTTAATCTTATTTTCACAAAAAAATTGCTCCCAGGCTTGTGGGATGGAGGAAGATTATCCTTCGTTTTGCTTAGCTTTAGGAACAGAGAACTTCATTGCATGACACGATAAAGCCATTTATTTGTGGTTTGCCTTCGATATTCCCAGTTCTTTGACCTCCCTTGGGCTTGCATTGAACCTATGGATTTCTGAGGTCCTGTGCCTCTTTCAGAAACCTGGCCAGGCTCAACCTTGATGTCTCTTCAGCTTTCTAACATACTAGATGAATGTCAAAAATACCCAATTTATAACTCACTGTGGGGTTCATTTCTCTCCCCCCCTGCCCCCAACCCCCAGATGCCAGGTTGCGACCAAGGGGAGGGAAGGCAGCTGAAGTCTGGGACCCTTCTCCATTACTCAGGACTGGGTGGGGTGATGGGAAAGGGGAGATTTCCCTTGGTTTGTTTGTCATCATGAACCCATGACTCTGGATTGCAAACCTTTCACCCCCCTTATCCAAAGGCAGGCTGTTTTGAGTAAGTTCACGTTAAACTCCCCAAAAGCCTGTGCTGATTTATAGGTTAGTGTGGAAGTCATGCAAACCCCTATGCTTTTTTGGCACAAATGCAGGCAATATCACACCTATTGGCTTCCAATTAGGAGCAACATTTAGTACATATGTAGCACCTGCAGCCTTCAAAATCCTGCTCAAACATTACCGGAGTCCTGGGAATGTGGCTCCAGAGAGGTAAGAGGCTTGTGCAGAGACCTGGGTCTGAGTCTGTGCTCTCTGTCTGCCCGCTCAGATGCACGTAGCAGACTTTTCCATATAACCATCATCTTCCTCTTCCCAGTTGATGCCAGACTGCCTAATCACAACAGCCTTCAGGTAGCAGCCACTAATGTGGTCATCCCCCTTGCAGTGGCTTTATTTGTCCTTAGAGAGTCTGGAAGATCTTTTGTTTCCTTTTGTGGTAAAACCCTATAGAAAAGTGCATGTTTTAAGACTTCTTGTCTGGTCGCTATACTAATCAGTTAGGTCTCATCCTAAAAGTATCCCTGAAAAGATTTTTCTCTCAACCTTTCAGTGTCCCTAGTCTCTGTGTTTAAATAACACCTGTAGGCCAGTGTCTACACAAAAAAATACCTGTTCTCCCCAGCTAGCAGTCATCCTGTGAAACTAGACCTGACTGCAGGCACAAGGAAATGGGTACCAATCAATGTGGCGAGTAAATCAGATGAATGCTGTTTGCGTTTTCTTAGGCATCATAAGTCTCTTTTTTATCTGCTTTTCTCTGTGTCTAGCTGCTTTCTGGTTTTATGTTGTGAGATCCTGAGAGAGGGGACTGTTGTTATTTTTTTTTTTTTATTCTGCATATGTACAGCAGTTTGCACAAGTCTTGAGTGCTGCCATAACACATATATATTCTAAAAATTCCTGTGTATGTAATAGGTGCTTCCTGATCCCATGATGTGGTGCATGATTAACGCTTGGACCAGCTCCATAGCTGGTGTAAACCAACATAGCTGCCTGCTTCTTGTCCTCTGGTAGCAGGATTACTATATTTAACCTGACAGTCCCTGAAATGTTACATGTGGCTAGAGATTTCTGTCTGGATTTTCTCACATGCAGCTGTCGGTGTGAGAGATCACTTGGTATCGGGCAGTGCCAGTTATCTCCTTATCGACTCTCAGTCCTTCGAGAAGACGGGGACCCAGTCTCAGCTCTGTGCTTCCCTGACCTTACAAACCGTGC
The DNA here is from genome assembly GCA_947846985.1 of Fratercula arctica. NCBI lineage: Eukaryota > Metazoa > Chordata > Aves > Charadriiformes > Alcidae > Fratercula > Fratercula arctica. The sequence goes on from CANTUZ010000006.1 coordinate 38,725,613, forward strand.
TGGAAATCAGCAGAAACCTCTTTGAAATGAATAGGTAGGCACTGATACATGATAAAAATCTGGCTCACAATATGTTTAGGGGAGGGACGCTTTGATCTTTTCTCTCCTAGCTGTTTGGATAAAGGGGGAGGAAAAAATAGCTAAGACAGATGTAAGACAAGTAGGATGGTTGGAGACATGGGGGTAGAAGAGGGTGGTCTGTGTTCATGGGTGCCTGCCCAGCTATTTCCCCTCTGGTATGAGGAGAGGCAGCATCTTGGTTCCCAAATGAAAAGATTTATTGTCTCAGTGTCAGATTGCTGAATGTCACTGAAATGTCTCAGTCTCTAGTTTTGCTGTGCCAAGTGCAGCATAAGTCTCCGTGGCCAAACCACTGCAGAGAGATGAAGTGCTCCTGGCACCGGTAGCTGGATTCCCTTGTGTTTGGGGCTAACTGTCCACTTCTGCATGGACCCTGCTCTGCATTCGGAGCAGAAGGAACTTGGCCTTGGCATAGCTTTTAGCCTTGACTTAGCTTTTACCTCAAGTAATGCTGTCTTGGGCACAGAAGCTCGCTTTCTTCACACAGCAATGTTTGTGTGCGTGCAAAGCTGGGGATGCAGCATAGGGAAGAATGAGTTGCTCTGGTGTTTTGTGATGAAAAAGCAGACGCACAGTTAAAGAAAAGAGCTCCCATTTTCTCCCGGCCAAGGCTCACTGGGGAGACTCCAACAAAATCAGTGATGTTTGGCTCAGAAAGTGAGCATGTTGGCATCAGCATAAAACGAAGCATCCAAACACTCACAGATGATTTATGAGAACTCCTAATGCCTTTACTGCCATTTCCTCCAGCTGCCTGAACTCCTTCCACACCATCCTCCCATCTGAGAGGAGGAATTAGCCTCCTTTTTCCTAAATGCTAAATCTGTGGAAGACACGTGACTGAGCAGGCGCTCTCTCCAGATACCCGTGGGGATGGGTTCAAATATCAAAGGGTTTTTCTTAAAATAAACATGTTGGCTCGAGCCCCCCAGGAAAACCAAACTCCTCCCTTGGGCTCCTTTAGCAGGCAGTGTTCCCCCTCGTGGAAGCACAAAGTCTGTGTGTAATGGATACAGCATCAGTTAGGGAAAATCTAGCACTAGCAGATAGATGGGCTGGGTGATTTGATATCTCCCCCACCGTAGTATGGACAGTGTTATTTTGCCTCGGGTTCTCTACTTGCTTGTTCATCTCTTCCTGTCAATCCAATGCTCGGTTTGTCCTGGAGCTGAAGTACGCTTTTACATAGGTCCTTCTTCAGTCTCCATCTACATCTTCTGTTCTTAGGGCAGGAGGCCTCTGCAAAGCCACGGTTAATGCCCTGCAGAGACCTGCCATAACTTAGGAGGGAGGAAGAGGATCACAGACCTTTGGTGTTTCTGTCAACCTGACCATCATGAGCTTGAAAAATCAGTGCAGCCTCTGATTTCAGCTGGGGCACTGGGCTCCTGGTAGATCTTACTGACTCCTCGTATCTGGGGAGCGATGTTCAAAACAGGTTTCTTCGCTCCCATATAACCTCCGGCTGGAGGTGTGCCGTCCTGAGGACAGGAGCCAAAATTGGTGGCAGTTTTTACGCAGCTGGAGAGTTGACGGTGGCTCACTGAGCTCACAGGCCTGGGGAAATGCTCTTGCACTCTGCTAGCTGGCACTGACCCTGATGTCAATGGCAACCCTCATCACTGTCATCACAGCTGGATTTTGCTGTCTTTTCTCCTCAGGCTCTGTCTGTAGTTGCTGTGCTGTCCGTGAGCCATCCCTGGTATAGGGACTGACCCTTGCATCTCTACCAGGATGCCACTTTTGAGGGGAGAGAGGGATTGAAGAAAAGCTGTGGGCACAGCCTCTCCGTGTGCCACTGATATGCAGGATCCCAATCAGCAAGTTGCTCTCATGGCGAGTCAGAGAAAACCCCCTGAAGCCCTACCCAGCAGCCAAGCTCTGGCCAATGCAGTATGAGCTGTTCTGCTCAGATGGTGAGTGCAGAGGGGGAAAATTTCCCAGGGATGACTCACAAATTCCTGGTGATGAATGTGTTGAGGTTTGTCTGAGATGAGGTCAGCTTTCGTGAAGCACAAATACTGCAGAAGGGGCTTAGCTGTTGTCTTGGTCTCCATCCCATCTGTGTACAAAGAGGCACCAGCAACAGCCCCAGTGCAGGGTCCAGCACTGGCACACATCCCTCTCTGAGGGCTGAGCAAATGCAAGAAGCTCTGCCAGACTCTCCTTTGCCATCTCTCCCTACTGGATTAACATCTGCAAACTTGTCTGGAAGTGGAATATCAGCAGTTCCTTGGGATTTGTTCAGCGCTAATAACCAGCAGTGTAGCATGCTTATAGGCAGAGACAGAAGCAGAAAGAAAAACAAGGAAACACTGGAGGCAGTGCTGACATCAGACTTGCTTTTATTTTAGTTTTCAAGGTGGTTTTCCAGATTTAATTGTGTTCAATAGTTAAAAAACACATTCATTTCTTTGTTACCGGCAGCATGTTGGACGTCCCTGTTCTTAAGTTGTTTTGATTTCTAGGTATTTGGGAGTTTAATAAGGTTTTGTGTTTGTTTAAGGAATTATTGTCCACCCAATTGAAAGATAATGGGACACTGTAGCCTTGCCAAGTGTTTTTATGCTTCAATAAAACAACAAGCAATTTACACAAGGCAATAAAATGGTACCCTGCGTCCCCAATGAAGAAACACAAAGCAAGGTTTGAAATGATGTCTAGCTCAGAAAATAAATCCACCCTTACTCAATGCACTCCATAAAATTAACTAGGTACAAAATTCCCTGTATGCTCTCCTTTTTCCCGAAGTTTGGATAATTGACACAAGATGCGCTTGAAAATCCTGTAATGTGTCAACAGAACTTGTCCCAAGTTATGTTGCTCTCTGCAAAACAGCAGACTCATTAAGACTTCCAAAGGAGCATGGGTTTGATCACATACGCCATCATCCCTGATTTCGTTTCTCTTTGAGCTCTGTCACTTAGAGCCTTGCCCAATTGTGTGAAATGCTGCAGGACTCCATCGGATGTCATGATTTGCCTCTTTACCCACTCTACTGCAGGGCTCGGGTACTTGATGACATTTTCTACACTGGCATTCAGAAAATTTTAGAGGCTGTGCTGTCCTTCTGTCTTCTGAATGGCCACCTCTATCCAAGGGCTGAGAGCATCCCTGAGCCCTCAGGGTGGCCTCTCGTTGCCTTGCTGCTTCTTCCATAGTAGCAAAGGAGGATTCTGGAGTCTACCTATGTCACAGTGAGCACTTGCATCCCATCAAGATTGATGCTAGCAGGGAAGTAAGAGCTTTGTGCCCTCAGAAGCGTGCTGTCTTGTGTCTTTCTTCAATCTGAGTCTTGAGCTCCAAAAGCCTGCCTGGAACTCCATCCAAAAGACCTCCCGGCCATAAGGATGCTCTGCCCTGCCCCTTTAGGGACTGCCATAGAGAAGAGATTTGAAGTTGTGTCTTGACTAAAGCAGCAAGAAGATGTCTGAGCCCAAAACTGGGCTACAAACCTGCTCTTGTTCTCACATCCTGCTTATTCTTGGCAGAAAAGGGTTTCAGCTGTCTGTTCCACTGGGAAATGCCGCAATGAAGCCTGGGCTCTACATTTTGCCTATGTGCAGTGATCTGCACCATAAATGTTGCTGTTGGTAGCACAGCAGGGGCACGACCGATGAGCAGAGGCTCAATTTTATCTTTGCAGATGCCAGCTGAACTGAGGCCCTGAAGCACAGGATGGTAGAAAAATCACAGCCACGCTGCCCCTGATTACAGCTGTGAGCCAGTGGGGAAACACACTCGCCAGGGCTGTCCGTGCAGCCCCTTTCAAAAACAATCAAACCCAGCAATTCGAAGCATGCATTGTTTCAAAAGCTTGTAGTCATTCATAACAGCACTAGCCCTACTGGCACGAGGCACCCCCAGATCAGCATCCAGCTGCGGCCAGGGACCTTCTGAGATGCTTTTTAGGACTGCATCTCCACCCAACCAGCTGCTGATTCCTTGGAAATGCCCTACACCCTGCTTGGAAATGCTCTGCTGACCTTTGCTTCGGGGCGCCCGCCAGCCTCTTCAGCAGCTGCTGCTCAGAGTGACCCTCCTGGCTTATAACAACGGAGGCTGTTTAAAAAAACAATAAATATACAGTCTGGCCAGTTGCAAAGCCAGGTTCACAGCAACCTCTCCTGACAAATAAGGTCAGAATCTTCTTAAACAGAAACACACCCTGGCATAAAGATTAAAGCACTCACATATCTATTTTGCTGTTAAAATCCCACCTCTCATGAGAAACCTCCCTCCTCCTTCCATAAACGATCCAGCCCGTTCGAGCCATCCGCTTGTCAGAGTGTGATGGATTAATGCAGCAAAAGGTTGCTGAAGCTTTTAGCTCTCCTTCTCTGGGCATGTACTTCAAAAAGCACCCTTGGCCTGGCATACTGAGCAAATTTCACTCCTAGCCCTGAAGGCTTGGCCAGGGGGATGCTTGTGAGACCAGATCACTGCTCTCTGCAGAAATTACAGGGGTCAAAGAAGTAACCGCACTCTAATTTCTAACAGCTGAGATCTTCGACGCAAGGAGCAGATACAAAAGCACCACTGTCTGTGGCTTACTTATTTTTCACTAAAAGCTGTATTACAGAAACTAGAAAATTAAAGAAAACAGAGTCCTTGCTACCGTATTCAGAGATCTTCTCCTCTTGGCTACCCTCCTAAATCTTTTTTTGGACGAGTCCCAAAGGTAATGCAATCTAGGAGAGAGGGAGCGAATGCACACTAGGGTCTATTTTTAGTGATTACAGTAAGGCTGAGAGCTGCTTCCCCCCCCCCCCCCCCCCCCATCCTCAATCCATCCTCAGCCAAAAAAGGCCCTGGAGAAACTGCTGAAGCTGTAGCAAACAGCCTGTGCCAGTGACACCCTCTCTGCTGGGTTGCTCGCCTTTAGTGCCTGACCTGGCAAAGGGTGTCCCCCTGCAAGGTCTCCAGGAGGAAAGTCAGGAGAGCTTCTTCTGAGTGATTCCAGGCTGCTTCCTTCCCTGCCTGGGTGCACAGCACCTTGTGTGTTGGGAGTCTGCTCCCTCTGACGCCTTCTCCTGCTGCCCTTGGAGAAACAGCCGCTAATCGCAGCAACATCAGCTTTCACAGAGCACTACACCACAGGGAATGCAGAGGCAATTTCCCTTCCCGTTCTTCAGCAGTGTTTCTCTTCTGCAATTTCTTCAATTATAGGGAACGCTTCAACGAGACAGGATATTTGCTCCTCTCCACTTCGTTATCACCATCTGGATTTGCTGCTCTTGCCATATGTTCCCTAGCTGATGTTGCAGTCGCTCTCTGCAGTGCCACCACCATGAAGCTGGTGTCCCTGGCACTTGGCATCCCTTAGAAGGAGAAAGCGGCACAGGAGACCTCAAGGCAGATTCTGATCTCACAGGTTTCAGTGTTGATCCTGAGCAAACCAGAGTCACTCTGCATCCTTACACCATCCCACAGTTTCAATACCCAACTTTTCTGTAATTTATACCGCTATGAAATCAGAGTAAATATGCTGCCGCAGGGGATTTTGTCCAGCTTTACTTCAGCTTTAATGAAGCCTAAAAATTGGCCATGGGGAAAAAGAAGGAAAGAGAAAAGGGAATGAGGGAACCTGTCGTTGCTTGGATTGGCAGAATTGTTCCCAAACTGAATGTTTTCCACTGGCCTGCAGCAGCTCTGCAAATAATGGTGTTATTCAGCCACCCATTCCAGTTGTCTTCCTCCACTCATCCCTTCCAGCCCTCCCAGACCTTTCTCCAGCAGGAAGGGCCCTGTGTAGTACCCTTGCAGCATCCGGCTTTCCCCAGTAATTGATATAGGTACAAAGGATGAGGTGAAAAGAGGAACAACAGTGCAATCTCCTGCACGCCCCGGCTGGCCACAGACCCTCAGTCTCCTGATTCTCTGTTGCCAGGCTTCTCTGTTGGGACTGATCAAGTGTTAGGAAGTTTCTTATCAGCTGGGGGCCAGAAGGTACCGCCGCTGCTGCGTGTAACCAAGCTGGTACCAAGCAAGACAGCGTAGCTGCTATGGAACCACCCCCAGGGGGATCCTGGCTTCGTCCTTGCATGCTCGCAGCTCAATGCTGAAACCTTGAGTTTTTCCTCTCATTTGCCCCAGGGTCACACAGTTGGTTTCAGTGCTCCACCTCCAGAATTACATCTGTGAGGAGACACCAGGACCCCCAGAGGCCTGTGTATTACACGAAATGTTAAGAAGTCAAGTTCTGCTTCCTTTCCCAGGGGTAATTTCCCTTAAGGCAGGATTTTGCTGAGATGTCCTTGGTTGGTTATTCCCTTCCCACATCTGGGTGGGAAGCAGTGTGCCAGCAACCCATTTGCCTAGCAGCTGTAGTGAAGTGTGTTTTAAGTGTATAGCATTAGCAGAGCATTTTAGGATTCTCTAGGATGAAAACTACTGCCATATAAACCTAGCACCTTGCAGTAAAACTTATTCTGACAAATGCACTTTGGAGTGTATTTAGTTTTAACCATCTCCGGGCCTCTATCTCTGTATGCACATTGTGTCCGTGATCTGCCCCAACACCGCTGCACCCTCATGAAGATTTTTGATTTTAAACCGGGGCAGGTCTTTGAGGAGATCAGGGAGCTGGTACAGAGCTACACCGACTCATACTGAACTGCGCACCATTTCTTCCAGTTTCCCTTGTGTTGTAGATGATCGGGCTGTGGGTGTTGATTTATGCCTTTTGGTCGGGTCAGTCAGGACTGCATTAACGTACAAGAAAGATGGATGGTGAAAGGGGAGCCCCAGGGAACCCAATACTTGTGAAAGAAGTGAGCTCAATGTTTTTTAGAGTCTCTCAGCCCCCTGCCTTTTCACTGAATCATAAAAATTAAAATTGGGAAAGACTGGCAACACAAGAGTCCCCCCCCCTCTGCCTCCACCATGCCCCCAGCAGTGACAGCCACTGGTGTTTGCCGTGGTCCCACCGAGGGCTGCTCCCGCTTGTCACCGCTGGCATTCAGCCATGCCTCTTCCAGGGAGCTCCTCTCCGCAATGCATGTCCAAATTTAGTTTTAATTTCCTCAGTGGGCTTTGTCCGCCTCTTGGGCTTCCCCTGCAGCTCTCTCCCCTCCTCTGATTTCACGGGCAGGACGTTGGGCTTCCCCCTGTGACAACTCTCCTTTCTCTCTCTCCTCGGGTTGCCCTCCAGTGGGCCCCTTCCCCCTGCCTGATGTTTCCTTCTTTCTTCCCACAATAAGTCGGGGTCTGGCTCATGTGGAGAGCTCTGCAGGCAAAAGAAATATTTACTCTTGGAGACCCGGTCTCTCACTGCTGAGATCCTCAGGGAGGAAGGTCTGTGGATAAAACCTTACTGTTGGCAGGTTACGTTTCGGAGCAGGATGCAGCATCTACTGAGCTGGTTCAGCAGCCACCTGGCTTTCATATAATCTCATTTTTAAATGCTTTCTAAGTGCTGGATGATATTTTGAGACTAGACAAGAACTGATCAAGGGAATGACAGAAATAATAAATGCATCAAGGTGCCCAGATTATGGCTTAATGCGTAGGAAAAATAAGCACAAGGTCATGCAGAGGAAAATATGTCCACAATGGATTTGGGGATAGTTATATTGATTTTAATGGGGGCTTATTTGACATTTACAGTAAAAGATACAAGCTGCTTCAAAAGAGCTCTCAATGGGTCCTTGAGTATTTTCCCTACTGTCTCACTTCGATGCCCACATCTTGCTTTCACACACTGTGATTCTCCCATGTCCCTCAACAGCAGCTCAGTCCTCACGCTTTCAGCGTGAACAGCCCTGTTGCATGCAGCAGAGCTGCCAGCACAAGGAAACTTGGGAGTCAAAGCCACCAGATGTTTACCCCAAAGGTTTTCATGGTCATGGTTTTCATGGGGAGCTCTTCCCTGGAGAGGCAGTGAGTCTGCAACCATCCACACCAACTGCACAGGAGCCTGGGCCACTCCATCCACACACTCTCAGCTCTACCAACAACCTAATCTGGGGCAGAAGAGGAGGTTTTCTGTGTCTCCTCCATCCCCTGTCTTTCTTCTCCCTTCACAGACCACCACAGGGTATCATAGTCACGTCAGAGAGCAGTGTCACCCCTCCTAGATGAATTTCATGTCCTTCAATTCTTACTCAAACAGGGCACTTCAGCCTGTTCCACCACCATCCATTCACCCTGTGGGGGACCTCCTAGAGCTACAGCCAGGCTCAGACTGTGGGTGCACACGCTCTACGCTTGACCCATCATTTTGGCAATGTCACCAACTTCGGTGCAATTACAGCAGTCATGAATTGGCTCCTGTTCACCCTCTGAAACTGAAACTGCCACAGTTTACAGCTGAAGTTCAGAGAGTTACACAATGAAACCATTCACACGTCTCATTAACTCTGGACTATGCATTGAAAATAACTGTGTCATATGAGTCTATGATTAAATTTTCTCAGTTTATAGCATTTATAGGTACCTTCCTGTTCATAACAGCAACCCTCTCTAAATACATAAAACTTCTAGTGCTGCCACTGTAGGAAAAGTGCTATGTAGAGCACAACATAATAATTCCTTAGTGCTATTAATTGTTGTCATCCTAAATTACACAGGCCATGGAGGTATTTCAAATCCAAGCTCAAAGACGCAGGCATGTGGCCAAGACACCAGTGCGCCCGTGGCTGTGGACTTTGTACTTTTTGAACTTTATTTTTATTGGGTTTTAATTTGTAATGGCAGTAAAGTAGAGTCCAAGTTTCCGAGTAAGCAAAGTATGCGGGAACTTGGAATCTAATCAGGTTATCCTGTTGCCTACACGTGGGAAGACACAAGCATCTTCTGCTTATGTGATTTATATGATTGTATTTCTCTGCTGAGTGCCAGCAGCAAGCCTTGTGTTGTACTTGTCTGTGCTCTTGTATTAAGGTTTTTATAACAAATCCAGCACAGGGGTTTCTGTGTATCACAAAGCGCTTGCAAACTAAAGCAGGCGTCCAAAGCCTTGGGAGGCACAATGGAGGGATCATTGCAGAGATGGCTTTGGGGAGTTAGTAGTAGAGAAGCAATGGCAAATTCTAGAGCATAGAACGTTTTCCAAAACAGGCAGAGATACAATAAGTCCCACGAAATGAAACACAGAGACAGGCCAGACCAGGAAAAGAAAAGAATGAGCTGTCGAGGCTGGTATTAATAAGGGCGTGTAGCAGAGAGAGACGCGGACAAGCACGTGTCTTCTGCCTGGGCCAAGGCAACTTTCCTGGATGCTGCAAAGGGGGATATGAGATGACCTTGACAGTGTGTGTGAGGAAGGATACACAAGTGGGTGACGCACCCAGAGCAACATTGTAAGCAAAGCTTTGCTGGCAAACATTTTGTCCATCTGCAGAGGTAAAGTCTCTGCAGATGTCAAGGGGAAGTCATAAAAAACGGTCTGTCATCAGCAAGATATGAGATGGACATGCCTGGGAGAGATGGACATGCCTGGGAGAAATGGCAGGATAGAGGCCTTCTAGGACAGAGGACATCCCAGGTTCTTGTGATTGTAAGTTATGGAAGAAGAATATACAGTGTTTGATGACAGGTCAGATGTTTGTTTGTGAGAAAACAATAGAGTCAGCTGCTCCCAGGTCCTGAGCCTACAGAAATATTGCTAGAAGGAAGTCAAAGTGAAAAGGTTCAGGAGGAAAAATGAAAGACCTCCTGTTCACCTGTGCTGACCTCAAGTCATCAGCGGCCCATCTGGAGCACTGTGTCAGAGACAGGCTCAGAAGTACAGTGGAACAGCTGTGGGGAAGCAGATTTGTAAGTCAGCAGCAAAGAAACAACAGGTACAACCTGGGGGGACAAGGTGGCATCCCCAGCGTGCACCTTGTGTCCTCTCCATCCATATCCTGCTCTGTTGCAATGTGCTTTCATTGTGCTATAAACAAGAATAATAATTTACAGAGAAAATTACTCCTTGGTCACTCATCCTTTCACCCCTCCTGAGCCTAGATCAGTTTTATGTGACTCTGATGATGGATTTTTCATAGAAGAAGAGTCCCAAAAATGTGGCGCGCGGTTATTATTGCAGCACATCTATTTATTTGGTATTAATTTCCTGACATCTACGGACATTCACAATCACTCCCACACTTTCTTGAATAAAAAAGATGTTGGGTAGATGGAAGCATTACACAGAGTTCAGGTCTGGATTTGTGTCTAAATAATGAAGTACTTCACTAATCATTTTGATATATTCAATAAACTTGTACTTTTGTACATGAGGCAAGGACCAAAGCCCTTCAAGAGAGGGTGTGTTGTACTTTTCCATCTGATCCAAAGCTCTCTCTCTCACTAACGTACATGACTGAAGAGGTCACCTGTGTTTGATTTGGGAATTATAAAGTTTGTCCATGAATTAAATGCAAAGGCAAGTCTACAAATTGAAACAGAGAGGGCTTGAAACTTAGGTCTGCTCATAATGTGCGTGTTGAAAAGACATTTGAAAGGCATTCTAAAATTTGCTCTTATCTGGTTGCCAAATCATCAGTGGTTTGACCCACATATCAGAGTTTTCCTCAAAAAAAAAAAAAAAAAAAAAGAAAAGAAAAAAAAAGCTTCAGACTAATCTATTTACATAGGAAAAGGTCTTTCAAAACAACTGCACAGGGGCCAGGATCAACATCTGAACACGGGCTGAGTTGTTACATTTTTAGGATTTTTCCTTTCGTTAGATGCATGAGGGGTATCTCAGGCCTCTTGGGGCCTGATTCAGACCTGTAACGTCCTAAACTAGTAATTGCCCTGCTGGGTGAAATCCTGCCTCTGTATGTACGAGGGTTCTAAACCCAACTCCTTTCCACCTCTAACAAGGCAAGCCCACCTTGCCTACCGTGCTGCTGGCTGTGGCATCTGCACTGCTGAATTGTTGTGGCTCAGAGCTTCTCCAAGAAGACAACAATCAGGGGACCAGCAAACTTCTTTCCATCTGGTTGATGCCTTTTCATAGAGGCGGTGAGCAGGGGTATAAAAATAAGAGTAGTTGCTCAAGCAACTGCACCAAATGCCCTAGAGATACCCTGTGTGCCTTGTATGTGCCAACTATTTTTGAGCTCTTTGCTGCAATTAGGTAGCAGTGAAGCATCAAGGTGAGGGACAGCACAAACTTTGGTGAACAAAGAAAGCATGACCCTAGGCAGGAGGACCGCAAAGTCGGGGCAGTGGCTGTCTGGTCCTAGAGTGAGTGGGTGCCTGAAGAGAAAACCCTGGAGGAAGCTCAGTGGCATTGGGCTGCAGGGTGTCAGAACTAAGAACCTTTTCTTGACTGTTCCAAAAAGGATTTTTAATGAAAGAAACACCTGGATCAGAAAATGCACCAGGATGAAATAAAACATTTTGTTTGACTTCGTTCTCTCTCCAGTCATTCATGTACTTTCTACATTCCTTCCGACGCAGGGCCTCAATGTTATCACTGCACACGCAGAGGTGTCGCTGACTTGGAGACAATATGGAATTAGACAGCACTTCTGCAAATAGACCAACTGAGGTGCATCCTTCAGAGACTGCACCCAAGGAGCTGGGTGCTTTATCTCTGTGATTCAAGGTAAATCTAAACTTGTGTGGTCACCAGTGGCACCTCTGTCTTATATCTAGGCAGGAAATCCTCAAGTGACCCTTGAGAAGGTTGAAGTGGCTCTCTCGTAACGTCGTCTCTGGTCCCAGCAGTGCTGATAACCCTTCCCTTGCAAAAGGCTTTATCTGGACCTGAGAACTCATATTGCATGAGCAAGTGGTTACTGCACATACCTCTCCTGCCAGAGATCTCCCCTCGGGGTGTTTGGTTCCCCCATTATGAGTACCCTCCCCAGCCTTCTGTCAGGGTAGAAGGACAGAGGGACACCCAACCATCTAAAACATTTTGTGCCAATTTGCAAGAAAGCAACAGGGAAGATTGTTATGAAATCTTTGCCAGATGGGAAAGCTCTTCACCAAGAACTCTAGTAAATCTCCAGCCATGTGGGAAAAAAACTTCCCTTATGTGAAACTGTTGTAAACCAGACTCCATAATTTCATCACTTGCCCAAAGAAGAGGGCGCTGAGCCCTGTTTCTGATCCTGGACACAACAGCATAAACTAGGAACAATTTGATCAAAGCCAATAGAGCAGCAGAGGGGAAAACCCAGCATGACCATGAGGAACATCTGGCTTAAAGCAATAATAAAATCTGGACCAAGTGGGTTTCAAACATCTCCTATCTGCAGCTATTTTAGTCTATGAAAAGACAGCCAACAACTGTAGAGATGTTCCTGAAATGTCTGAAATAGCTAAAGCCACCATCCTTGGTGAGAGAGAGCCTACTGAGCAGTGCTGTACACACAGACTTCGGAGTACTTAAGCCCAGAACAGCTTACAGTAACACATCTAATGGGATCCAGGATTTGCCCATTCCCTGTCACTCAGGAACAGCTGATTTTGTCCAATTTAACTGTATTAATATGAAAAACTTCTTGCTGACAGGTGTTCAACACTGAGATTATTTAAAATGCCAACTAAGATTTTTTTTTTTTCTTGTGTCACTAGGCTGCATTGTCAAACGTCTCGTCACAAGAATGCCTTAAAATTCATGCAAAAAAAAAAAAAAAGAGTAACATTTTTGACAGGGCAGGTTTTTGCAGCGTTGGAAGAGAGAAACCTTGGAGGACGCTAGACAAACACACAGCTGGGATCTGAAAGGGCTTCACCAGCCACTCACCGTGCCCATCCCAAATGATTGATTTGCAGAATTCCCAGCGGCGGGAGGCTGTCGGGGCAAGAGGGGCTGGGGCGGGGGGCGGTGTGTATGTGCTGGGGAGTGGAGAACCCGGCGAAATCCGGCTCCAAACAACAGCCTCGCAGGGGGGCAAGAAAAGCATCCCGAGAATAGCGATGCCAGCCGCGGGGATGCGGGGAAGCAGGAGGAGGTGGGGAGCACGGCCGGGAATAGAGGGAGAAAAGGCGGCCGCTGCCCTTTAAATCACCCCGGGGCAATTTAAATCTCAGGACGTCACTTAAAAAAATCCCTGCAGCCAGGAGGGGAGCCGCGGAGCGGGGATGCTCCGAGCGGCTCCCGACCGGTGACTGCGTTCCCGTCCTCCTCCCTCCCCCCCCCGGCCCCGCACCACCAGCTCCCCGCGGGGGGGCCGGGGCCGGGCCGGCGGGGCGGGCGGGGCGGGGGGGCGGTGCGGGGCCCTTTAAGAGGTGCCGGCGGGGCGGGAGGGCGGCACAGGGCCGGGCGTGAAGGGAACCGAGCCGCGGCCCCGCCGCCGCGGGCAGAACGGCGGCGGAGCCCCTCGCACGGACCCCCACACCGAGAGGCGTTGTAGGGCGGCCCGCTCCTCACCGCACGGACCCCCGGGCTCTGCTGCACGGACCCCTGCAACCCGGTACATCGAGATCCATTGTACGGTGACCGCCTCCCGTTGCACGGACCCCCATCTCACTGAGAGCCATTGTACGGTGATCGGCTCCCGTTGCGCGAACTCCCGGATTCCCACTACACCGAGATCCACTGCACGGTGCCCGGCTCCCGTTGCAGGGACCCCCGGACACTATCACACCGAGATCCACTGCACGGTGCCCGGCTCCCGTTGCACGGACCCCCGGACACTATCACACCGAGATCCACTGCACGGTGCCCGGCTCCCGTTGCAGGGACCCCACTGCGGCGGCTCCCCGGCCCCTACCGCACCGAGCCCCGCTAACACGGTGTGCGGACCCCCGGCCCCCCATCGCACGGACCGCCGGTGGGGCGGGCATGGCAACCGGGAGCCGGCCCTGGGGGGCCCTGCTGCTGCTGCTGCTGCTGCTACCGCTGCTGCTGCCGGCGGCGTGCCGGGCGGGCGGCGGGTGTGCGGGGGAAGGCGGCCCGCTGGAGCCCTTCGATGCGCTGTACGCCAGCGGGGTGGAGGCGTACTACGGCGGCGACTTCGCGGGGGCGGCGCGGTGCCTGGAGCGGGCGCTGCGCAGCCGGCGGGAGCTGCGGGCCGCCCGGTTGCGGTGCCGGCGGAGCTGCCGCGGGCAGGTGCGGTTGGCGGCTCCGGGTCCGGGAGACGGCGGTGACCTGCCTTTCTTCGGCTCGGTGCTGCGGAGGGCCGGCTGCCTGCGGCGCTGCGAGGAACCGCGGCTGGGAGCCGCCTCCCGCCACCGCGCCGCCGAGGAGGTGGGCGCCGACTTCCAGCGCAGGGTGCCCTACAGCTACCTGCAGCGCGCCTACATCCAGGTAGGCATCACCCGCCACCCCCACCCCGGGCAGGGCTGTCCCCTGCCCCGTCCCTCCCAACCGCCCCCCTCCCCCCGCTTCAATCCTCTCCTCCATCCTCCCAAAACATCCCGGGTGTGGTTCCCCCCCTTCCATTCTCACCGGTGTCAGTGGTCATGGCCCATTCCCCACACAGAGCATCCTGGATGATAACTCGATAACTCAGATTCTATCCAGCCTTTGCTTACCTGTGCTTTTCCTGATTTGTGTTTGGTTTTTTTTTTTTTTGGTGGTTTTTTTTTTGTTTTGTTTTTGTTTTGTTTTGTGGGCAGGATGTTTTTGTTTGTCTGTTAGTGTAACATGATATAATTCTGAAAATGATCTGCCTTTGGTGAAGAGCTTGCAGAGAAAAGCCCCAAGAACCCCCCCAGGTTAACACCCCAATGTCCTCTGCCAGCGGTGTTTTGCTTTCAGACAAACCGAACTGATGCTCTGTTCCCAGAGCTGGGAGTGTGTGTGAAGCTGGGGGATATATAACCTCTGCTTGAGATCTGATGATCTTTTATCCTGTTGCGTGATATGAAATACTTTGCGTGACACTGTGCAGTCAGTATTTAGCAGCCTCTGGCATCTTGAGTATCATCCTCTTATCCCAGTAACTTCTGCCTTGTAGCTGTTACTTTCCCTGAGGAAAATGGTGTTATTCTTTGAACTTCCTTGCCAAAGGAAGAAAACAACAACAAAACCCCAACCCATGCCAGGACAGTTAATGGTATTTTTCTTTCAGTTCAAAACTTGTGCTCTGTCAAGCCAGGTACCTGTAGTAAGTCTTCCTCTTCATGACTTCTAAGGACAGAAACTGTGGGAATTTTATTTCATGCCAAGCTGAATGTTTAAAACATTTCTGGAACATTTCCCTCTGGATTTCTGCTCTATTTGAGCACATTTATAACCTTGTAGTTGCTATAGGCAACTTAATAGGTGAAGACCTGCACAGCGGAGCACAGGGAGGGTAATTCTGCTGAAATATATTTCTAGTTGAAGAAGCAAACGTCTGTCCTAGGCAGCGCCAGTGCCTGGGGTGCAGTGTCTGTACAGCAGCACATCAAAGACGCAAATCATCAGCTACTGCACTTTAAAACCTTTTGGAAAACCATAGCTATGTTGCTTTTTCTGTGCTTCCTTTTCTGACATTGCCTTAATGCCATTTTTTGTAAGTCAGGGACTAGAACTGCACTGGTTTAAATTCTAGTGTCCATGTGCCACATAGAGATCCTGAATGAAATCCTGGGAGGGAACTGGGACTATAATTTGGCTCCTATGAGATCCCAGTGAAGCTGGCAGAATTTTTCTACGGTCCTTGCCCTGGAAGATGCTCTGTGTAATGTCACCATCTGTGGGAAGTGACATTAAATTTGTCATGCTAAAAAATTAAATGATTTCTTCTCCTGAATTCAAAATCTTTCCCAGAGTCACAAAGGTTTGCTCATGCTAAGCTCATTGAAAAACTTTCCTCTAAATTAGGGAATGGGGCTTTTGTCTCCCATTTCTGTAAAATTGATATACAAAAATCCAGACGATTTTGGGGTATGGTCTGTGCTTCCATTTCTGCTTCTACTGGGTCTAAGGCTTTTATTTTCCTAGTTTAAAAATGCATTGTAAACTTATCAAAGCAATGTGTTGAAAATAGCCTTTTTTCTTAGTTGCGCCATCTTAATTTGCTTTTGCAACTACTGGAGATTTTATATTCATGCCAGCACTTTGATTTTGCTGCTTTCCAATGGAGTAGCAAATGTTCTTGCTATTTGCATGGATGCCCGGGTTTTGGGCACTGTATAGACCTGTTTACGTTCTTAATACCTTTTTCCTTAAGCTTTTCTGATGCTCTTGGGTTTTGTGAGCAGCGCGTTGATCAGATTTGTCCCGCAGAGCAACCTGTAGGGGTTTGTCCACATCCTCACGCTGCTGCCGCCTGTGCCTGAGCTCTGTTCCCAGGATTGCTCTTTTGATCTGGCTCAACAAGTCTCTGCGCGGAAGAAAATGCCCCATGTCAGATTTGCCCGCACTTGCACAGAACGCGAGGTCTAATGTCTGGCACTTACACACACTCGGATGTGAACCATCCCCTCATGCCAAGGCTGAGTGCCAAGGCTCTGGCATGTTCCCTGAGGGTTGGGATGCATCCGCACATGCACCCTCCAGGGAGACCGTGGCTGCAGCATCCCCTGGGGCGTTTTGTCTGAGAAGGGGAGCTGCAAAGCGGGGCTTGTACAGAGCCCCCCTCCCTTGCCGTGGGGGCGTGGGCAGGCTGCACGGCTCCAAGGGAGGCTGTTTGACCCCCCTGTTTTGCTTCTTGGAAGCAAAAGGGAAATGAGATGAGGTTAAACATCCCGCTGTGTATCCTGTCCGGCCCCTCCCCGGGCTGCGTGGGGAGGCCTGGATGCCGGGCACTGGCCAGGCTGGACAGACGGCAGGGGTTGGTGGCATTTGTGGTTTGAGAGAGGAGGAGCAACGTGGAATGTGCTTCCCACCTCCCACTCCTGCTGACCTCCTGCTTGTTTGTTTCTCAGGAGGGGAGAAATGTGTCCCTTCGGGAGGGGAGGGAGTGACAAAGCAAGGAACAGATAAAAAAAAATCAAAGGGTTTGGCTCTCACGCAGTGCTTTGAAAAACGGTACTGAATAAACATGAGCTAATCCTTGCAACACTCCTGTGGGGTATGAAAAGCAAAGGCTTTTAGTCCTGCTGGACAGATGCACAGGCCAAATGTTGGCCTGCGCCGTGTATGCCGCTGCTGCTTTCGGGGCACCCCATGTGCCCTGGGAGCAGGCTGGGGTCTCCCATTGCCTCCGACCTCTCACGGCGGAGCAAGCGCCAGCACCGCCTGGCCCAGTCGTGGTGACGCAAATTAGTCTCTGCAGTGAATCGGTGGAAAACCGATGTTGGATTGGAGATTTTGGATTTTCTTTGCTGCATGTTGGACTGTAGCAGCAGCTGCCTTGGGCTGCGTTGCTCCTGCTTCTGAGCAAGTGCTTGAGATACTCCCTCATGGAGCACTGTAGAGGCACAGGGTGGTGATGATGTGATTAGGTTAAATGCCGATGGTATCCCTGTGTAAGAACATGTCCCATCAGTCTCTAAATCCATGTTATTCTATTAGTTCCCCAAGTTATCTCCTAATTTTTTTTTTCTCTGTACTTTTCTGAAATAGAAACAGTGATCTTCTGAAGACCACTGTTCTGTTTCACAGATGGGATCTAAGTGTTTTTGGTGACTGTAGCATGATGTGAGGGGAGACTGGTGCACTGCAGGACTGGGGCAGCTTGTGGATTCAGCTGAAAGTTTCTGTGGGCTTCAGGCCCTTCATCGGGTCTCTGAGGTTGACTGTAGTGTCTACAGAGACTGTAGACAAATTGCTTTGAACAAGCATCCCAGGTCCAAATGCACTCTCAAGTCTTCTTTGCAGCTACCAAATATGTATTGTAAGTAGGAAGACTCCTCCTTTTCTTAGGATAGCTGATGTTTTCATGTAATTTAGAAATACAGTGGGTACAGTTGGCTGAGGCAGTTAGAGTGGGGTGGGTTTTGAGAAGATGTGGAAACAGAGAAGGTGATGAGAACATGGGATTTAACTCTTGTAGTGTACGTAGTGAGTGGGATCTCCAGCCCACAGAGAAAAGGTTCTTCTGTGGGTTTCTGATCTCATGTCCCATGGACAGAAAGGCAGTTTGCCTTATGCTGGTGGCTCTCTGCTGTGTGCTGGCTGCTTGGTGTTAGTCAGTGAAATACCCTCTAGGCTTGGCAGGTGGGTGCGGGGACGATCTCTTTGCCCTCTTAAATGTTTTATTAATCACATCCTCCTCATGTTGCTGCCTTAGTCATCTTGCTACTGTTAAAACCTAGCCTGCAGGAACGGTGTTTCTAACCCCCCTTTTGGGGAGATTTTCTAGCTCTGAAAGTGAGTGGAGAAGGAGGAAACAATGTACGCCGTGTGAGGGTTTGCTGGCCGTGAGCTGCTGACTCAGTAGCTGTGTTGGAGCTTGCTGTGGATGGTTTGCCATGAACCCTGTGACAGAGCATCGCTTCCAGCCCCAGTGCTGACTGCTGCAAGTCAGTCTGGTCCAAAAATAACAAGTAACCCGGAAAAGTTGATCACTTTATCAATTACAAAACCACGTCTTGCTTCTCTTCTACCCTCCTAACCCATACCTCGAGGTCTCTTTCTCTCATCTTATCTTGTTCCCGGCCACAGCATCCCCTGGCCTGTTTTCATTTTCTCTGTATATTGGCGTGCTGCTCCTGGGCACTTGCTCCCATTTTGTAAATACTGACTCACAATGGTGTCATCTTCCCACTTGCCTGCATGCCCCGTTGCACATTGGTGAAGCACAGCAGGGATCGTGTGTATGTAGTCTGTAACCACCAGCCTTGGAGGAAAGGTCTTTTGGTCTGTGCTTGCATTTAAAACAATAAATAAAACAGGTTTCCAGTGCATGGGACATTGTTCCTCTCTTAGTAATGTGAGACTGTAAGTAGAACAAAAGGGTCCAACTCAGTCTTGCTTATTCTGCCTTTGTCTTGAGTTCCCTCTTGCCATGTCTGAGCTGTGCTTTAGTCCCATTATCATCAGGATTTCACGTGTTGCAAGTGGAAAACCATGTTTAGGTTTTTCAGTCTGTTTATTTGTTCTTTAAAGCTGTTTCTTTTTTAAAAAAATCTTGTTTTGGTCACACAAACTTTATAAAAGCAGCTCAGTCTTTCTAGTGGTCTTGTTTGGAGACAACTTTGACTTTGCACTGTTGTCTTCTCTGCTGGGTCCTCCACGCTGCAGCTGATGGGGCAGTGCTGGAGGCACCGCTGGGAGCCTGTGCTTGGGTCGCCCCGTGCTCTCCTGCCCACCCCTGCCAGCAAGATTTCTGAAATGCAATACAGACACAATAATGACTTGATGAAAGACTGTAGGAGAAAAAAAAGGAAACAGAGCGGGAGCCCAAACTTTAGGAACCTTTGCGATACAGATTGTTATTATTATTGCCCTACTCCAGTTCTGCCTTTGAAAGGTCCCTATTTATGGGAATCCAGGCTCAAGGGAGGAGACCTGTGTATGTAAAACCAGACCTCTAACCACTCCAGACTGATCGTTCTGTTTTCTGCCAGTGCTTATGTGAGCCTTACCACCAGCCACGCTTGGGCATCTGTCTCTGAGTGCCTGTAGCGAGCCTTGGGGTGGTTGTTAAGACATCACCACCAAATTCTTTCCCCCTCGAGTAACTATTTGCTGCTGCTGCCGCCCATCTCTGGGCTGTTGAACCGGGCCAGAGCTTTTCATCTCCTTGACAGACATCTGGATTACCTACCTGGGAATCGCAGAGTAACTCTGGATTCATGCCAATGTAGTTGCTTTGGGAATCTGCTTCGTTTCACCCAAGGGCTGGTATTTCCCATGAACGTTTTGTTCTGTTTTCCTTCATGTTGCAACGCTGCGTAGACTTAAGCAAGATAATAGCGTCCTGTCCTGGGGTGAACCGCAGCCTTTGAGGGGAAAGGTGGTGATTTCACTTATGGCATCTCACGAGTAGTGTCACAGAATAACGCGCAAAACCCCGCTACTTAAAAATCTTTGTGGGAGCAGCCGAGTGAGGCTATTTCTCACCACAGCCGCCACCTGTCCTGCAAGGTCTGCCCAGTTAGCTGGTCTTGTTTTTATAGGATTTATAGGACACATCCCAGACAAAGGCCTATAGTAGAACTGTCAGATAATCATTATTATTTGGATTATTACGATTAGCGGTGTTTATTTATCTTTAATCTTGAGAATTGGTATTACTCAGATACTGGATAAATAAATAGATCCCAGAACTAATCTTTTGGAACGTCTCTTTATTTAGATTTTCTGAGAGAGCATTCCTAGTCCTCACCAGAGGGTAAATGTTAGTGCTCAGAAAGTTAAAATTATGTAGACAAAAACAAACTCAGTTTATGGGATGGAAAACTTGGAGTTTTGATGGTTGGGTCAGTGTCCTGGGTTTAGGGAAGGATATTTAGTCACTGACCCCACTGCCCCTGCCCCTGTTCTTGCTGACTGCTTCAAATGAAATGTTTCTGAAATGTTTCATTTTGGGCTGAAAGTATTATCAGAGAGGGAAAGAGGTGACCCAGGGGTTTCAATACTGACACTAGTAAATGCAGACTGGAAGGTAGGCACATGTTTTTGTGGTGAAGGTGAGCTAGTGGCTGGACCAACATACCAAGAATTGTACTGGGCTCCCTCACAGTATTCACAGCAAACTTGGTCTTGACTTTTCAGACTTGACTTTGGGCTGGTGCTCTACTAAAAGTTAGACTAGATGGTTGTAGTGACTTTCTACTGGTTTTTTTTGTGGTGTTGTTTTCAACTGACAGTAAATTAGCACAACCCTACTCAGCACTGCTGCAAATCGGGACACAACCAGTTAACACAAACTCGTCTTGGATCCACTAAGCTCATTTTGTGAAGGCTGCTAATCAGACATTTGATGGCCAGGGTCACTGTTTTGTTTTGAGGAGTTCCTCTTCCTCAACTCATAGCTATGCAGTCATGCCAGGGCTCCAAAATATACTGGTGGCTGCTCCCAGCCTGCAAAATTTCCCTGTCTTCTGGAGAAAATAGGTAAGCCTGGATTCCTCCTTATTTCTTGCCAATCCCTGGTGCTGTGGCTAGGGTGATGGAGGAGGCAGTACTGTGACTCACACGGTTTCACTGGATCTTTTGAGGTCTTGATCTAAAGGCATCCCAATGTATGAGCTAGGCTAACATCTCAACTCAGGAAAAACTGGGCACTGATGGCGCAAGAGAGCCCATTGGCTTTGGAGAACAGATTCCTGCTTCTGTGCTATAACCTGGGAACCTGCCCCTTCCCTGTCCTTTTATCTCCTTAGTTTCATGTGGTTTTTTGCACCTTGCACATCACTCATCTCATGACGGCTTCATCTGCTGGCTGCTCCTTGGCAGAGCCTTGCTGCTGAGCTGCCCCATCCATGTGCTGCGTTGCACTGGGATTTGTTAAATGGCTTTTTGCGTTGCCGGTTAATTCTCAGCCATACATCTTAGCGAGCTCTGCTCTGGCTTTTGCCGAGCCCTTTTGTTGTCTTTGGCCACAGGAATAACAAATGGCAGCTGATAATGAACTGCATGTGAATGAGCAGCGCAGTTGAGCCCTGCTAAGCAAACTTATGCCCAGTACTCACTAGCTGTGCCTGAGGTTCCAGCAAGGATTATTCCCATTTCCTCATACAAGTGGTGATTTCATCATGGATGGTGTGGGCAGTAATGAGAAACCATCACATCAGTGACTGAGCCGTTCGCTGCCAACCTCCTGAGTGTTGCAGGAGCCTTGCTAGCAGGACTCTGGGCTCGAGGCAGCGCTTGACATCTGGAGCAAGGGATTCAGGGGTTATTTATCTTAGGTTTTTTTCCTTTGGAGGTGGTATGAATTAGTCATTGTGATTGGGTTTGTTCCTGAGGAGTAGGGACCCCCGCACTCTACACGTGGCATATTTCCATGTGTGTAGTCTGGACTGAGGCCGGGCTGAGTTTGGATGTATCGATGTGAACCCAGGGTGACCCAGCTGAGGGCCATGGAGTTTCTCTGCCTTTACCCTGGGGAAACTGAGATCAGGATTTGGCCTGTGCTTTTGAACAGTAACCCATGGCAGGAAGGAGGGCGTGAAGTTCCCTGGATGATTTTGTTTCCAGCCAATGTATCAGCAATAAGGTATTGACATTTTTATTTCTTGGCGGTGAGCTGGTGATGACTAACGAAGGCAGGGGGTCTGCCTGTGTGTGGGTTCAGGCAGCAAAGAGCTGATCCTCGTCAGCCTGTACCTCCCAACCAATCCTCCTTCTTTCCATGACAACTGGTCAGTTAAACAGACCCTCCAGAGCTGACGTCAAGGGTCAGGGATTTGGCCACCAAATAATTATAGCAACAAAAATAGCATCCCCTCCCCACCCCTTCCTTCCTACATGCTCCTGCTGAATCCCAGCTCATAAATGTCCTTTTTTTCCCTTTCTTGGATGGGAAGCAAAGCCCACATGTATTAGCTGGAACATATGGCAGAGTTTGGCTGCAGCCCATCAGTTGTGAGGGCCAAATACTCACTCGTAGCTTCTTGTTCACTCAAAAAAAAAAAAAAAGGGGGGGGGGGGGAGAGAAAAACATGTTCTTTCAGTTCAGGATTGGATGAAAGGCTTAGTTCATGAAGAGATGGGAAGCAGATAGGGTGCGGGACAGCATGCTGACCATGCTGTCGTGCTGAGGAACGTGTCTCCTCGCAGCACGGAGGTGACAGGCTGGCCGCTAAGAGGAGGTTTGGTGGCAGCTGCCACCCCCCTCTGCTCCCTGCCCTGATGCTGGTTCTCAGGTCAGGCAGAGCTTGCAGACGGGCTGCTCGGGAGAATGTCATTAGCACCAGGGCTATAGGGCAGCCAGGAGGTTTTAAATGCGAGGTAGCCACAGGCAGGAGAAATTTCCGTCTTTGAAGCACTGAAAGCTTTACTAAGGGTGGGGGGAACATCTGGGAGGTGGCAGAAAACCCTTGAAGAAGAAGAAAATGCAGTCACAAATTGTCAGAAATGGACTGTCTGCACCACCAAAATGTACCTCTGTTCCAAGAGCGTCACACCAAGGCACTAACATCAGATTTGTGCAGTGAATGGTTTCCCTGAACTCACTGAATGACAGGGGTTCCTATGGGAGGTGTGTTTGGTGCTCGAAACCTGTGATTTAGGTCCAAAGCCAAACTCACATTTGCACCTTTAAAAAATCTGGTTTCCATTATAGCAAATTGCATCCTTAGAGTATGGAGTTATAATTTGGTAGCAGATCAGAAGCGTGTTCTGGGGATGCTCTTGGCTCCATGGAGCAGAGCAAGGTGCTCTGTTGCTTCTCTCCCATCACTGGGTGTGCTCAGGACGATGCCATACTGTGTGCAGTTGTTCTCTGTCACACGCGTCCCCGAGCTATTTGTAACTCTGTGAGTGTGGGTACCACAGCATATAGCCGGTGTAAATGGGGGTAGACATGACATGGCCATCAGGAATCGCTGTGACTGCAATAAATGGCAATTGATGTTAACATACTTCCATGGCTGCTCGCTGACTCGCACAAGGTTGGTGGGTTTTTGCCCTGGCAGAGACAAACCTGTGCTTGCCGCGTTGCCAAGCAGCATCACACCTTCGTTTGGCTGGAGACGCTTTGCCAGGTCCTCTGCTCCCTTTTGACACAAAGCCACCCTGGGTCCTGCATGTGCTCTTCTCCCACCCAGAACACAGGGATTTTGCAGTGGAATTTAAACAAAACAAAACAAAAAATCAGAAAAATCACAGAAACAATTGTTAGACACCAACATGCTGCTTTCCACCACGGGCTTTCCAAAACAGCTGCAGTGGTGGCCTTGATCTCACATCATGTCCCTGCAGAAAGATAAGCCTGAGACCGCGCTGTGTCCTGTCAAGGTCAGAGGCAGGAACACTTGAATCCAGAGGGTCTTCTGCCTACCGCTTTGCTGTAAAAACAAACACCAAATCCTGCATGAGAGTATTGCAGGTAGAGTATTGCAGGTAGGGCACTGCTAAACTCACAGCTCTTTGAGGTCAGGGCTGGACTTCCGAGCGTGTGATGGGGAGATGCACTGAAGTTCATAGCCCAGGGCTGTGGGTGCAACTTCTTTTGAAGACGGAGCCAGCCATATTCCTTCCCAGAAAAGATCAGTGTGGTACAGAGGGAAAGAACTTGGAAAATAACCTTCAAAATATTTGCTGAAGGTGTTGCTGTGACTGCCCAGGGTCTGAAGCAGAGTCTGTTGGTTCCCTTGCTTAGAAAGCTCTGTTTTTAAAGTGTTTTTTGCCAAGGCACTGCCTGTTCTAAGGCTTATATATATTCTGGGGCATCCGTGTCCTGAGTTACTCTCTCTTTGGAAGCAGATGAGAAAGTGCAAAGTTTCATTGAAATAGTCTGAAAGGAAGAGCACTGACTTGTGGTACATTGCACTGCGCTGCTGCTGGAAAACACTCCTTCATCCAGGGCTGACAGCGTCATCCAAAGGATCCGTGATTGAACAAAATACCTTAGTGATGGGGAGGAAAGAACATTGTGTCTTATCCCCATTTTTCATACTTATAGAGCTGTGTTCTAAGTGGATTTTTTTTTAATGCACTTATATTCCTGAGATGCTTCATTGAACAAAACATTTCATTTTGGTTTTGAGAGTTTTTCTAGGGATAAAAATGGCAAAAGGACTCTTGGAGATGTGCAGGTAGGTGATAA
Organism: Fratercula arctica; assembly: GCA_947846985.1. Classification (NCBI taxonomy): domain Eukaryota; kingdom Metazoa; phylum Chordata; class Aves; order Charadriiformes; family Alcidae; genus Fratercula; species Fratercula arctica. The sequence continues at coordinate 38,750,176 of CANTUZ010000006.1, forward strand.
GGGATTGCTCTTTTTTTAAAGACCTTATTAAACCACATTGTAAGGAAGCTAAAATTAGTTAAAAGCCATTATTTTCAGAGAGTTCACCTCACCCATGTCCCTTTCAGCTGTGTTGCAATGCGTCCTACCTGCCAGAGCAGCTGGTGTCTGTGTTGCAGGGGCTGAGAACAGACAGAAGTTGTCTCACGTGTGGGCCGCACTGATCCCAGGGAAGTGTTTGTAGGCTGTTAAGCAGGAGTTGCGAGATGCACTGATCTCTGGAGGTGGATGAGGGAAGGCCATTTGTCTGGAGGGGACTCTCATCGCTTTTGGGAAAGGCTTGGTGGTGTTCCCGAGTGCTGCTGATCCCTTGTGAGAGCAGGAGGTTGGGGCAGGCTCTGCTGCAGCCTGGGAGAGCAGGGCTGCGGCATCTCGTGCTATGAGTTACTGTGGTGCAGAGTCCGTACGCTGTGCGTAGGCACTTCAGGGTGCTGCAGTGACTGCAAATCCCTGCTGTGGGCTGCTGGGGAAGCTGGTTTGCAGCCTCGCGGGGACTGCTCAGCACTCCCACCCCTGGGGCAGGCAGAGGGTACCCATCTCACCAAGCTCCGTGCAGCCTCTGTGAGGTGGGTCAGCATGGTGCAGAAGGGTTTAAGTCCCCCCCAGTTTGTCTCCAAATGGGCTTGGCTGGGGAAAGAAGGGGGCCAAAATACAGCCCCCAACACCAGCATCACTGGTGTCAGTGTGGACCTGGGCCCCTGACAGCAAGCACAGCCTCCCCACGCGGACAGCGTGGCAAGAGTTGAATTGCTCTCACGTTTGGTCACTTCTGTTCTCTTCGCTTTAAATACTAATGTCTTTTGGCAGCTGGTAGTTCTCCTTATCCCTTCATTGGCAGTCTCACTCCGTTCCCTTTAACATAAGCGTTGCATCCTGGTGTCCGGATACTGGTGGCTCTGCTGCTTCTCCGGAGCCAGTGCTCTGGTGCCAGTCGCGGACATGCTGGCTGTGACTGCCCATTCGAGATTGTCTCTTCCTCCAGCCAGCCACCTTGGCTCACAAGGATACTGCTAATAAAACTGGATTTCAGACTGGATCCTTTTCTAAGGCAGGCAAATAGTGAATAAAACAGGCGTGCGCTGCTTTAGGAAGCAGTTAGTCCAGTCGGCAGTTGTTGACTGTGTGTCCCCTCTGTACAGCCCAGGCTATGCTGGTAGCTCTCTGTGAGCATGTTCTGTGTCTTGTAAGGACGCAAAGGACGTCCTCAGGCTCCTACCCCTCTTTACATCAGGCAGTCAGCTCCAGCTGTGTCCATACAGCTTTGCTTCTTCGATTTGCCTGCGTCTGAGCTGCACGTGCATCCTGCAGTCATAGAATCACATCTCAGAATGGAATCATAGAATGATTTGGGTGGGAAAGGACCTTTAAGATCATCTAGTTCCAACCCCCTGCCCTGGACAGGGACACCTCCCACTAGACCATGTTGCTCAAAGCCCCATCCAGCCTGGCCTTGAACACTTCCAGGGACGGGGCATCCACAACTTCTCTGGGCAACCTGTTCCAGCCTGGTCCAGTCAGGCTTCATGCAGCACTTCACCTGCATGGTGGAGCCAAAGGTGTGAATTCTATGATTCTAAGGTGTTGCCCCCTGGCTCCCATCATCACGTTCCTAGTGCTCTCCTGCTGCTTCTGTGTCTGTGTGTTGTGCTTTCCCGGCCATCCTTCCTGCTGCTTGGTTTGCCCTCCACCACCCAAACTGGCTGAATCTTTCTTGCTGTGACCTGAGCATCCCTACACCAGGCTCACCACCGTAGAAAGGGGCAGATCCTGTACCTACTCAGTGCTTTAATGCTGGATTAGGCTCTTGGTCCAGTAGCCTCAATGACTTGGGTGTAAACTAAACCACAACACATGACACTGGTGTCCATCTGCTGAGCCCAGTTGTTGCCCAGTGCCTGAGTGGGTGGTTCAAGCCTGGATGATGGGAAGGCTGCAGTCAGCAGTGTGAGAGGAGGTGCCCGGGGGAGGCAGCTCTGTAAGGTGGTGGTTTGTAGAGGACAAAGCTTGTAGGTCCTCGGTTGCCTGGGATGTGCAGGAGAGCTTCAGTTTTGGTGGCTGGCCTCTCCGGAGTGACAGCTGAACCTCTGGGCGTTGAAATATTCTATGATTCTTTGAATGTTCCTGAGCTCGGGTCTGAGCTTAACAAGAGATTTCCCCATATTGGGGGACTCATTCCAGCCTGATTACTGTTTAAGTTTTAGCTGTTCAACAAAACTGTCCCTGCAAAATGACTTTTGCACTGTAGCACAAGGCTTCCCGCAGCAGTGTTTTTAACTCCGAATCACTGTTATTTTAATCAGCGTACTTCTGTTTTCCAAATCTATTTTTGAATCCTTCCTGTGAGATCTAGCTAGATTACAGACTCCTAAATAAACCATTTTTAGCCTCTAATGTTTTTTGAATCAAACCAAACCAGATAGAGAGACCTGAATAATCATTTGCCTGGACTTTTTCTTTGAAAGTTACAGCACTTAAAGCTGTCACTGACTGGCCCGTAATCAGTGCGCTCAGTTATCTTGGAAAACACAGCACAGAAACCATACTGTCCTTTGTGAAAGCCTTTGAGAAGTATTAGATAGGAAGGATTTGCATGCTTCAGGCTTACTGTTTACATTCCTGTTCCTTTGCTATTATTTTACATGGTGGATGTTACAGTTCAGCTCCCAAGTGGAATTGTCAGCGGAGTCAGGCGATGGAGCTGTGCTCAGAAAGGTCTCCCATGCCGTCCTCCTTAGGGATCTTCTGTGCTGTTCTTTGGGGCTGCTTTTGGTGTTGCAGCCAGCCCGTGCTGAATGGCGAAGTCCTGCTAAGTAGGGTTGAGAGTTGTGCTCTGGGCGCGCACCACAGGCTCCGCTCACCCGCGCGCAGACAAGCGCGGCGCTGGGGTGACCGACAGGAGAACCCTGCTGGCGTTTGCCCCTGCTGCACACCTGAGACGGGAGGGACTGCTCAGGTGTGAGAGCCAGCAATGCCTGCCCCTGTGCGTAAGGGATTATTTCACTGGGGTAGGAATGTACCCAAGCCTACAAAGAAGCGTCTTTGGGAAGCGATTGGGATTACTGCGCCAAGTGAAGCAGCACGCTGGTGTAGCTATCCGTGCTTCTAGGTACAGCTAGGTCAATAGTGCATTATGTGAACCGCTTCACAGTCCCTCTTATTTAAGCTATTTAACACCAAGTTTGGAGATAATCCTCTACTATTGAGGGAGGAGAGCTAAGCCCAGACAGCTGAGCTCTCAACCGTGTTTAATTTTGCTCCGCTCTTGGGGCCTGGGGTAGGAAAGATGGAGTCTGGAGAAAGACAAGGACGAGAGAAGCTGCTTCTATTTTCATAATTTTTCCTACATGCCAGGAGGACCATGGGGCCTTTTGGAGGTTATCCTTGTAGATTCTCTTGTTGCAAAACTGCAGTAGGTTTAGGCTGTGCTACACTCTCCCTTTTACGTGCCAGCTGCTCTCATATACACTTAGTGCTTTAGCAGTCCTGAGCATGGAGTATGATGTCTGCTTTTACTTAGCGTTAGGCGTCGCAAAACAGTGCTCAGCTATCTCTTGTTTCAGAGCCAGGACGCTGCTCAGTGCAAGCAGAGACTTTTTCCTGCCAGTGACCGGTGACAACAGAAGTATGTCAGCACTAGGGAATTTCAGGCAGATATATGTACCAAATGCTGCTGAAAATAGCAGGGTTTGGAGCCTCCTGAGTTGCACGCTTTGTTCTTGGTCCATCCTAGGGACAACTGCTCTGACTGCCAGACTGTGCAGTAAGGTGATGATGGATTTAGCAGAGTGTCCTCACAGGTGTCTGGGTTTGAAAAGTGGTGATATTAGGAATAAAGCTTGCAGGTTCATACTGTGTAATGGCGTAGGCATGCCTGTCCTTCAATCTGAAAACACTGAGCTGGAGGTTGTTAGTATAAATGTAAGTGACTGTGACAGCTTATGCAGAAAGAAAATACAGTTTATATGTAGCAACAGCCCGATGGTCCCAACAGTGTTTTCTGTGGGAGCGTATGACCCAGACAAGCGCTGCTGTGGCCACTGCCAACAGTTGGTGAGGCAGAACAGAAATGGCAGGGATTGGTCCATTCCAGCCCATATTTTGTCATTTTAGGAGCAGAAAGGAAACCAGCTCTCCATGCCCTGATTTGCCCACCTGTGGAATGAGTTTGATGGGCAGTAATTATACATCAGGCACTCGGCATTGTAAGACATTACTGACATCACATGTTTGGAGAGTGTCAGATGCGCTGCATGATGTCTGTGCACTGCGAGGAAGCTCCGACGGGAATAGCATGCATAAACAGTAGCAGATTAATTAAAGATGTCCTGTACTGCAGGAGAAAAGCCCAATTATGGAAACAGTTTGCTCAGAGTCAGTAGTGCTGCCTGGCTTACTAGCAGAGCTAACTGTCCTCTCGGTGGAAACTGTTCCTACAGCGGTGTGAACAGTCACAACCATCCTGCATATGGAAGAGGAGACATACGTGACAGCCGTGTGGGTCCAGGACAGGTGATCTTCAGACATGACCCTCCATTAAAGCTCCTTCTCAGGGAGCAGTACAGCATCTGTGTCTCAGCAGCACAGGACTCCATACAGCAAACGTTTTGTGGTTAGGTATTCCTTACTACCTTTGCAGAGATCTTTTTGACTTCAGGACCTTCAGCATATTTTATTCCAGATGTTTTTCCCTTTGCTGCTGCTGCTGCTGCTGTTTAAAGGGTCCTCAAAACCTGATGACATCCCTGGGATCTGGAGGAAATTGAGCATCTCAGATGAGTGGGAGCCCTTAATTATTAGCAGGCTGCAGAATAATGGTTCTCCTTGTTTTGGGCCTTTAAAACCTGATAGGATCACTGTAGAAAATGTGACCCAAGGGGTTTTTTTGGAGTGGTTCCTGAGTTACAGACACTTTCTGGTTGAGACCTGGAATGAATCTGAAAAGCCAGCTGGCTCGTCCAGGCGCAACAGCTTTCATTTCACAGAGCAGGATGCATCTGGCTGAGGATGAAAGGTGAAGTGAGGGTCCTCAATGTCCTGAACCCAGTCCTGTCACTCTGTCACATCACCCCATCCCGTCATGACACCACAAATTCCCCTGGGAATCTGCCCTGCACACCTTTGTATGTATTTCTGCTGAACCTCATTAGCAAAACCCCTACAATCAGCATGAGCTGGTGCAAGGAGCATCAGACCCATCTTCTTCTGCTGTAGCCCAGCCATCCAAGGGGCTGAGCAGGGCTGACAGCTCGACCTGTCTACAGCTGTGTTGCTTGAGGAAAGTTGCTGAAAGTGACTCTCCCTTTGCAGCAAGACTTTATCTATTTTTCATATTGCTTTGCCTTAAAAGAAAAAAAAAATCACTGCTGGAAAAATAATTATTTCAACATCCATTGAGAGTTTTTTTGGGAAAGTCGATATTCTGCTTAATTTCAAATCCATGGAGTGAACTGTAATTTCAGCTCTGGAGCATGTTTCAGCTTGTCTTCCTCCCCTGGGAGAATCAAAAGAGAAATGTAAGTGAGAAAAGTGGTGCAGGGAACAGAAATGGCAGAGGAATATGAGGGGAAACGAGTCAGCATTAAATGAGCTTGGCAGACTGCACCAAACTGGAGGAGGTGGTCACAAGGATGCTGTCCTGTTTTGAGGAGGATGAGTAGTGATGGGTTCGGTTTGTCTTGAAGGAAGGAACTTGCAAAAAGGTTGGATTTGGGCTTCTTTGTGCAGAGAAGTGGAGCAAGAGTTTGTGCTGGGACTGAAGCAGCCAGGCAGGCTCCACTGCAGCTGGGAAAGAGGGAGCTGATGGTAATATCTTGCAGGGTCTCGACCCTGCACAAAGCAAATGGTTGTTGTTCGTGTCTTTTAACTTGCTAGGTATTTTGTCTGCATATTGTTACAGAAGCAAACTCGCAATGGAGCTGATTGATTGGTGTGATGAAGGCTCTGAGCAATTGGGAGCATCTTAGCCCATTCATAAACACCCTTTCTACTACAAAGTGAGGATTTCCATGAGCTTTTGCATTAGCAAAAGGGCTACACTTACCTAGCATGCAATGCTGTACCCCAAACTCTGCTTTACCTGAGATATACGTCTTTGTATCCAATTACACAAGCGTTGGCACATTAAACTGCTCTGTGATGTCTTCTGCAGAGCCGTGCAGGGAGTCTTGTGGATTTGGGAGATCTCAGAGCTTGCTTGTGTGCACTCATGGGCGCAGAGCTTTAGGAGAGAAAATAGAAGTTGTATTCCTTGAATCCTTCAGAGTTCCCCACTGGAAGAAAACTTGGCAAAAATATGGCATCCTGAATTTGTAAATGTTTGGTTCTTTGTTCGCATTTGCTCATATCCCTGGAGGAATGAAGTCATTTATTTGATTTGCCCTGCTGCTTCACACTCTTACTTATGAATGGTAGGGAATGAGACTGGGAGTATGAATAGCCTGGCCACATGTGGTTTTGAAAGACGTGTTCGTTTGCACATTAGTGTCCGAATAGAGTAGCTGGCTCTGAAATCCTATCAGTAAGGCTTTTGAGTAACTTAAAACCTTTCTAGTAGATGCTTAGAATTTCTTCCACTCTGACATTGTGTAAGCCCCTGTTGAAGTTTCATTACCTCAGTAACCACAGAAAAGCAGCCAGCCTTTTCACTGAAACCTTCCCCACAAAGGTTTGGATTCATTTTCTTTTTTTTTTTTTTTTTTTTCTTTTTCCTTTTTCCTTGAATGCAGAGCACAGCTTATTGTGGTTTAAATACAGGCTAGGAGGCCAAGACCACATATGGATCTGGGTGGCAGTCCTGCTAAAGATGGAGTATGAATGTGTCTTGTCCCCTGGCTACGTCTGTGCATCTCTGCACTAAATATGGAAGGTGACCTGTATAATTTTCAACATAAGTAGGATATTCAGTGCTTTCTTTAGAGTAGCTTATAAAAGACCAGTCACAAACAGCTGCCATTTCAGGGGCCATTCTTGGTATTTTCCATGCTTTAAATAACTCCAGAGCTTTGTGTCGTGCTCTGGTGGGAGCTCTTGCTTCACGCCTTACCCACTTTCTCTCCAGAAGTTGTTCCCCACAGACATCTAGAGGCCTGTTGCTTTAGGGATTCACCACTGGGTTAGCAGAGCATCGTGGCGGGGGCAGTCACAAGGTTTCTCTATCACTCCTCCCAGGTGCAGGTTTCCTGGCAGAGGGACTTCAGCCCTCCCCAGAATGGCTCATGTCCTCCTTGGCGTGAGCATCCCCTTCTCACGTTCACCATCAAGCCCCATCAAGGTTTCTTCCAAGCTGACTGCTCCTGCTACTGGTAATGTAGACTGGAAGAGCTACCCAGGAACAAAAAATGTATTTTCTTTTTTCCCCCAGCTTTTCATCCCGTCTGGTTTCACACAGGGACAGCATATGCCACTGCCATGTAGAGAGCCTAAAATCTCCTTTTGAAAGTTTTGGGCAAACCTCTGCCAGCAGCCAATATGTGGAGCTGCTGAGGATGCTGCTAGGACTCTAGTATTGTGAAAGATTTTAATTTTTTCCTTTTTGCCCCCCCTCCCCCCCCTTTTTTTTTGAGTTGCCTGACCCCAAACAACTGAAATCAATGGTAAACTGAACATCAAGTGAAAAGGTTTTTGATTTGAACCCCCTGAACTCTCAATTTAAATCTGGTCGAGTACCACTTGCTGATGCTTGGAGAGAGGCAAAGACCTTTTTAGACAGCAGGCGATGCATTTTATGTGCTTCCCCAGACACTCTCATTTTCAGTTTTCTTTTTTTGTTATTCAGACACCTATAAAATTAAGGGATTATTTGCTTTGGCACAAGATCATGCCTATTTTCAGAAGCATCCAGAGCTGCTCTGGATGCTGCAGTTACGGCTGCTGGGGGAATCGGTGCCAGGCAGCTGCTCTTCATTTTTAGGCAATTTAAGAAAAGTTCATAGTGCTTAGCTGGTGTTTTATGTTTAGTAAAGCCTCTGTTTTCCCCCTCAGACGTTTATTTATCACATTATTTGTTGCTTAAGCAGCAAGGTAGCAATCAGACAGAAATGATTGATGGTATTAGCTCATATCGGATACAAAGTTGTTGGGGTACAACAAAAAAAAGATGAGAGAAATCTCAGTCCTGAGAAAGAAAAGCTGTTACTTCTGTCTGTGCTGCGGGGAGTCCAAAGCCAGAAGCTTACCTTAGCTGAGCAAATATGCACACAAAGCTCATCTAACAGCTCTTCTCTTTCATGGTGGTGATGGCTTCTTTTTTCTCCAGCTAATGATTATTTTGTGTGTAATCTGCACAGAGCCAGTGTGCGGTTCTACTCCCTGCTAGTGGAGGGGATGCTCAGGGCCAGTAACAGGCACACAGAGCTGATGGACTTTCATCTCAAAGAGCCTGCAGTGCTCGCACTGATGTGGTAGATAAATTACTGTGAGTGTACAAGTTCCGCAAGGTGAAAGGAGGAAGGGGAATTCTCTGCTCTTGGCTTGTGACTGTGGGCAGAATCTGCCAGGTGTCAGACACCCACCACCCCAATAAATGAAGCAATATGAAGAGGCTAGAAGTTTGATCATGTGCTTTGCCACAGATCACACCACAACTTACTAGAATTACTCAGTTTGGAAGACTAAAAGGCTCCAGTGAATTGCCTTCCATAGAAAATATATATTAAAAAAAAAAAAAAAAAAGAACCCAACCCAAAAGCAATGTATGACAGAAGGGTGTCAATGGGAAATGAACTGGCAGGGTGCTCTGTGCCCTGCTCTGAACAGCATGGGTCTCTCCAATGACCTGAATTAATTTCTTAATTAATTTTTAAATCGATTTCAGTCATGTAGGTACAGCTGTTCAAACTCACGTGCAGGTGGGAGGTTTTGCCCTACACATTTTCATTGCAGGTAGCTGCAGAAAGAAGGCGGCTTCACCACACCGTGGGGATCGGGCTGAACTGTGTGCGTTGGCAGGTGGGTGAGAATTATCTCTCCATTAGCAAGCTGTGAATGTTTTTATCTAAACTTGTTGCGGGGGCAGCAGGTGTGAATTGCCACCTGATAATTCATGTTGCGTTTCTTCTGCATCTCCTTCCCACGCCAGATGCTATCTGGTTCATCAGCACAGACACTTGTTTCCACTCTGTGCTTCTGGTGAGACCTAACCAAATCCACAAGTGGGGTGTAAGGGGGAAACGACTCTTGGTCTTTCCTTAATATTGCCAAGGCGGAGGTTTGTCATGTCTTTCAGTGGATGCTGATGTGTCCACCAGGTCTCTTTCTGGCTGTTTCAAGTGTGATATGCAGTGGGCAGGGCAATGAAAGCATTTCACCATAAAAGCTGTGGCGCTAGAGGTGCTTTGACTAAGACAGCTGACATTTCACACTCCCTGCTGAGAAAATCTTTCTGTAATCTGCTAGATAAGGAAAGTATTTTTATTTCACCTCTCTTTCACCTCCGAATACACTGCTTGCTACGAACCTGGCTGTACCGCAACTGCACATTTTTGCAAGGGGAGGAGGAGGCTCTCGGTTACCACAGGTGATGGTCTTACCCCCTTACAGCTTGCTGAGTCAAGCAGACACAGCCCAGAGATGATGTAGATTGCATCTCAGACTTCCCAGGTTTTTCCACCCTTGCAGACCTCCAAGTTTGTCATTGTGGTTTCAGCCAAAAATAGAATTTAAGAGACTTGATTCATCCTCCAGGGAAAGAGCAGAGGAAGGACCTGGCTTTTCATGTCTTTTCCATGCAGGAAGCATGGTTGATCCTATGGCTTCAGGAGCTCGTCACCTGAAGCTCTGATGGGTGGCCCTGCAACGTATGGAATCCAGGAACTGCTCCCAACACTGAGCCTTTGACTGGGATATGAGGATTGCTGTACTGGCACTGTGTCAACAGAAGTGACACTGAACAGGTCAGAGTAGAATTACCAAAATGGCTTTGTCTGGCAAGTCTCTGAATGGACCAAATCCTCACTGAGAATTATTTGGTCACAATATTTGAAACCAGGAGCCTGCAGTTTGGCATCTTGTCCTGTAGGAGGGCAACTAAGTAATTTTTCGAAAGCCCTGAGCACTGGCAGTTGGTGTGAACCTCACACTGAAGTTCCAGAGGCAAACATTGGTGTTGACCTCTTGGAGAGCTGATCATCTTTCTGCTTCAGCCTTGGGGAGTCAGGACTTTTTCTGGCTGTGGTGTTTTGGGCTGTGATGCTGGCTGCTGCAGCAGCCGGAGCTGGGAAACCTTGCTGGGCTGGGAAGTTACTTTGGTGCTGGTTCAGAAAGGCAGATGGGGAAGATACTAGAAGATCCCTGAATTATGACATTTGTCCAAAAGAGATTGTTTTTGGGAAGAGAGTAGCTATGCTTCTTTCACAACTTTACTTATAAGCAACCAGCCTGGAATGGAGCCTGGAAAACGTAGAGAGTCATGGGCTTTTTCACTCTTGGTTGTACACACAGCCTCTTCATCTTGGCCCTTGAGAAACAGTAGAGCTCTGGTTTATTTTCCAGCTCACAGCCAAGGCAGACTGGTCTCATGGAAACTGGATCCTTGCAGAAGAAAAATGTAGAGAGTGTTCGTTTTTTTTTCTTTGCTGTTTATCTTGCTGGAGAAGAGGAGGTGAAGGATTGGAAATGAGACAGGTATATCATCCTCTGATTAATGTGAATTGTCTAGTGTGCTTTGGGATGCATCCCAGTTTCCTTTGGTTATTTTTATCCTAAAAGGTGTGAATTGCTAATCTGAATTTCATCAAGTGACTTGATGCTTCTCACGCAATAGATGCTTCAGCTGAAATGTCCCAGCATGAGGAAACAATCAGAGGCTTTACAGGTGCTCTGGGGGAGAGCAGCGAATTAGGCTGAAGCTTGGTGTACCAGCCGAGGAGAAGGCTGAGGAAGGCAGTGGTGCACCAGAGGCTGCTGCCTGTGCCTGATGCGCTGGTCTCGTGCTACTGGTTGATCTTCTGCTGCTGTGTTTTCCAAGATACCCGTGACATCAGTCAAACAACTTTTTTTGTCTTCCTCTTTCCTGGGTCTATACTGTTGGGTTCAATAGGGTGCCAAGGAGCAGCACGAAATCAGAGGTGAATCGCTGCCCGGCCAACACAGGGCTCCTTTGTCTTCTGGTTTCATGAGGAGGCAGAGTTGGAAGAGATGCAATTTCCCACCTGGAATTTCCTGTTTGGGTGCTGGGAAGGCTGTTAAGAGATTCCGATCTTAATTAGGAATTTTCTATTTCAATTAAGATCCCTTCCAGATAAACTCAAGCCCCATACCAGATGTGTCATAAACCCTTCCCTGAAATTCTGCTCCTTTGAAGCTCTTTGCAATAACAGACTATTGACATGCAGTGCAGAAACCACATTTGGATTTTCTAGTGAGAAAACCTATTTGTCCCAGGCTTTTTGTTATTGCTGTTGTTACTCTTAGTAACATTGTGTGCACTAGAAAACAGATGATTAATGGTATGGTGGGAGGGGGAGGTTTGTTTTTGTTTTTTTGTTTTTAGGCAACTGACACAAGAGCAGCTGTATCCAGTTGGAGTAAAGGTCTCTAGGAGCAGCCAGCACTGGGCACTCAAGGAAGGGCAGAAGAATAGAGAAAATATTGTGACACTTGCCTGCCTAGCCTCCAGAACTGCTGCCTGTGGGGCAGCCTAGATCTGAGGTTGGTGTCTGTGCCTGTGAGAGCCTCCACTGGATTTTTCCTCTGTGAATTTGTCTGGTTGCTTCTGAACTTTTGTGAAGTATCCACAGCTCCTTCAGCAAGGACTTCAAAGCGTAATGATGCTGTGTGAAGGTTTGCTACCTTGCCTTTGGTCTGAAATTGTCACCTCCTCCTTCCTCTTTCTTCCCCTCATTGAAATGTATTTTTTTTATTTATTGGTGACTCCCCTCACAGTTTTTTCAATTCTAGCTTGAGAAAACCTGCTGCTTTCAGCTCTCCCTCCTGGGCCAGATCTTCTAGAGCGATTTTATCTCTTCCCCCCCCAACCCACCCCCAAGTCTGCTGGACTCTATTAAGCTTGTGTTCACTTTTCCCAAAGCATAGACTTTGCCTTTCTTGCTGCTCGTGCCCTGCCGTGGGACAGCTAAGACTGATGTTATTGTGAGATACTCTGTTTGCAAGAGCAGCCCACGTTCTTCAAGTAATTCTAGCTCTTACATTTCTGAAGAAATCAGATTATTTGCCATGCAGGTGTATCCTCTGTGTTTGCAAGTCCAAGGCTGGGTTAAAACTATGCAGGGCTAAAGAGGTATTTTTATTTTTTTTTTCCTGGAGGAGAGTGCTTGTGGGAAGGGCTCTTCCTACTGAGGGACCTGTCAGATACAGACCAAGGGGTGATGATGCCTACTTGAGAAGGCTGACAGCATGTGCAGATGAGCAGATGTTTCGGAGGCGATAGGATGGACAAAGGCAGCATTTCCTGTTAGGGATGGTTATTTTGCTGAGGAAGTTGTACTCAAGGCCAAAAGAGCAAGAGCAGAAGAGTCCCGTGGGTGGTTTCTTGCGGTATTTTTCCAGAGGAGATGCTGATTTAGTACTTCCTGTTGTTCAGCGTTGCAGTGGGATTCTCCAGTTCCCAGGGCAGGAGAGTTCATGGTGCTGAGCCCTTGCTTAATCCCCGCTGTGCCAGCAGACGCAGGAGGTGCTAGGTGCTGCCTGTCAATCCAATTGGAAAATAAGACTCGGTTCATAAGGACGAGTCCAGAGAGCAGGGGCAGAGCTGCAGGGTATCGCTCTGGAAGCAGATGGCACTTCGGGGAGCCTCCTGCAGGGAGCTGGTTAACGGGATAAGGTCATAGCACTGGGGCTGAGCTGGCTGCGCAGCACCATGAAGCTGCAACCAGTGTTGAAGACAATGAGTTCCTTAGTGTTTTACTGAGCGTCCTATGGTCACCTTTACAAGTGAATTCCCCTCCACTGGGTAATGAATTATCAGATCCAGACGGAGGAAGTCTCTGATCATTCTCCTCCTCTGAGGTAACTCAGATTCTTTGTAAATTAACTTGTTTTACAAACTGGAAGCACAGGATACAAGAACAGTGGTTAAGAATTTCCTCCAAGTAGTACTCAAGTAGATGAAAACTTAATATAGCTCAGATTGCTATGCCAAATTCCAACTATCCAAATTGGGTAGCTGACTTTCAGCTTTCCTAAACCCCTTCTCAGATATAAACATCACTAAGCAGCTCGACCCATGTGTCTCTATTGCAATCATGTCTATGGATAGAGCCACACAGAATGTGAGCTCCTTTGGGCTGAAGCTCTTTGATGATCTCTCTTTAGAAAATTGGAGATGTGTTTTCCACCTTTCCCTCCCTCACTCTGGTATCTCTGACTCCAAAGAGAGCTGATAACCTGTCTTCCCCTCATCCTGGCTTCATACTTACCATAAACTGCTGGTACATTATAGCAGACCAGTCCATAAGTGTGCTGTCACTCTGCAGCAGGGTCATCATCCTTCTCCCTTTTTTCCCCTTTTCCTGTCCTTTCCCATCTTTTTCTGTAGTGGAGTTAAAGTTCATTTGTTTATGGCTGAACACATTTTGTCAGCCTTCCAAGCAGCAAGTACTGCTTGGCAGGGTGACGCTGAGACTGCGTGGGCCAAAAATTATAAATACCTTGAAATTAAGGTTGTATGCTCCCAATTTCAGTTTTTATAGGGCAAAAAGTATTGCTTCATGTTACAGAAGGGAAGTGGAAGAAGTGGAGAAAATCCAGTGTTTCAAGCAAGGTTTGATCCAAGAAAGGAATCCAAACAAGTGCTGTCAGCTTGTGGCCTCTACAGACAAAGGCAATTCCGTAAGAGGACGTGAGCTCTGCAACGTGCTCCTGTGTCGGGAGACTTGGCTCTGCTGATGCTGGAGTATGGGGAGAAGGGGCCAGTGATTACTTGAAGATGCTGTTTCCAAAATGAGGAAGCCTCCTCATGAGGAGGAATTAGAGGAGAAGGGCCCTTCACAATGATTAGGTAAAGATTTGGGGAGGAGATGGACAGGAATGGGTGTCCTTCATAGATGTCCTCTGAGAGTGGTGACCAGTCAAGCAGAGGAATGTGTGTGCAGGAAGTCTGGTCTGGAAAGTATTTTTCCTGTAAATTCTGGCTTGCAATGAAACCTAGGTGGGAAGAGGGCACTTGTGGGTGTGACTTAGCCTGGGGAGTTTTGGGACACTCTGGGGTCATGCTGGAGTGTCAGCTACCTGGATTTATCCCTTGGATGTAAACCACCAAAGTTCTCACTAAGTTTATGCCTGCACTCCACGGTGTCTCAGTGCCTCACTTGTACAATGAGGCTTGTAGCCGTAGATAAATCCATCATATTTGGAAAGTCTCATAATATGTACATATTAAAAAAGGTCAGATACAAACCTGCATAAAATTCAGGATGAGAACTGTTGGAAAGAAATTTTAGTAGGAGACAAGCAGTGATTTAGGGGACAGATGATAGTCGGGATTATGGAAGAGTTGGACTGATATGTTCCTGCTTTGTTAATTGGAAAAAGATCCTGGGGGAAGAAAAACCCACAGTAGGTTTCTATCAGGAGCTGGCCACCAACGTTTAAATACTGGCTTTGGTTTTGCCCTATGGTGTGAGATAGCAACCCCATTCAGCAATATGTTTTAATTAATGTGTCAGTTCCCTCCTCTGGAAAACAGAGATCAAAGGTTTTTAGAAAATGCTTCCTTCCCACATGGAGGAAAATTCCTAGTATTATTTTTGGAACTGAGGTTACCATAAGTTTTCCAGGAAGAAAATTGCAAATCTCAGTGCTCCACAGGCCATCTGCTTAATTTCTTCTTCTTCTTTTTTTTTTTTTTTTTTTTTTTTTAATACATGAGACATTTTGGAGCCTGTGTGTAATCAGACAGTCGTGTTGACTGATTCTGGCGTGTTGCAGAACAAACACCTTGTAGCCTGGACCAGATGTGGGGAGGCTAATGAGGTGCCTGTAACCAGAGTGTGAAAATCTGAAGCTGCAGCAAAGGTTTGGAATTTGATACCTCTTGAGGTAATGGAAATTAGTGCTTTAGGCAGAAGAGAGAGCATAGATTGGGGGAAAAGTGCTATTAAAGGCAATGAAGCAGTACATGAATTAGAAATGAGGGATGTTACTTTGAGAGTTTAAGACTGGCTGGAAAGGGAGGTCCCTGAAGAAGTTTTCATGGTGCTTCTCTATATTTGATTATTTTGACTGCTGACAAAACACAGCTTGCAAGCATGTAATTTAAATCCATATTCTGCTTTCACCTGGAGTGTGATTTCATATCTTGCACCAAGCGGCTGAGCAATGCATGTGGGGATTGCGGTCTCAGTCTCTGCGCAGTCCGGAGCAATGAAGTGGGTGCCGGTTATGGGCCATGAGAGGTGACACACAGCCACTTCTCCCCGCTGGCCACATGTAGATGGAAATGGGGGTGGTTGGAAAAAGAGACTCTTTTGGAAGCTGGATTTCTTTTCTGCCTTGGCAGGAGCAAGAAAGCTCAACTTTCCAGCTGTGTGCAGTCCCTTCAGACCACTATTACTCATTTTGATGTGCTTTATCCTCCAGGCCCATAACTCATGTGTAGAACTCTTGGTGACCGTATTTTTCTCTTCACTTGATCTTTTGACATCTCCCTTGGAGCGTGACAGCCTGTTGGGCTTCACAAGTGGCAAGGGCAGAAGTAGTTGGTCTCATAGCCAGAGATGTAGCTCTGCCTTCCTCTTGCTGGTACCGGATCCTTGAAATGTGCATGGTGGGATAGCTGGGAGTCTGCACACCATCGTCTCAGAGCTAAGGTGGGTCCTGCATGCTCCCAGTACCCATTGGCTCCTTGGAAACTTGAACCTAAGGAGCTGTACCAGATGGGGCAACCTCTGGAGCACAAGACATGCAGTGCATGCTGTTGCCTACAATGGTGGCTATCCAGTGAAGTGACCTTTAATCTGGAACTTGCTCTTTGGTGTTTGTAGTAATTTCAGGCTATAAAAAAACCCCGTTCCCTGGAATTCCTCCCCGGCAGCTGTTCTCTCAGCGTAACACGGGTGTTGTGAGCTGGATTGGGGAGAAGCTTCTTGGGGCTATCCTGGGGCTGTCAAACTCCCCTCAGATGTGCAAAACTGCATTTAATTTTGAATGCAAACTTTTTATGGTGGTGTTCTCCCAGAATAGCAAGGAATGTTTTACCACCCCTTGGAAATACAAGGAAAACCCACATAGCTTGGGGTATCTTGCTAGCACGCGGGCATTGCATGTGTTGCCACTATCTAGACAGGTAGGAATAATAATTTTAAGTTATCCTTCTTAGTTTAGGGCTTTTGTTTTCCTTTGGGGCAGGGCTCTTCATTCATCTTCCTTTGGGAAATTCCATATGTTTGTTTTCTTCTTGTCTGTTTGTCATGTTGAAGCAAAATGATGTGATTGACCTTTAGGGTTATGGATGAAGCCTAGTTTCCGATCTTTGCTAATTTAGGAGAGCTGCAGGAAAATCTCAGAAGCATTACAGATATTACAGATGAAAGCAGAAGCTGAACAGCTTGAAGAGGTTCAGCACTTTGGAGATTTGTAAATATTCAGCTGAGAGAGAAGTGGAGCATGTGTGTATGATAGATTTACTGGGTGTCCTTGGCAACCTTCGCCCTGATTGAAGCAGAGGAGGAACAGCCGTTACTTTAAAAACAAACAAACAAATAAAAAACAACAGGAAATCTGTTTGAATTTTGCTTGCAGAGTCCCTGAACACATACATTAGATGGTTTTGCTCTTACATCCCAGTGAAAGTCAAGGCTCGGAGAGGAGACAGAGAGCGGTGATGCTGCCTGGGGACCCATGCTGCTTCCCGGTGGGTCCCAGCCGGAGCCGTGGCGCCTCGGACGCCGTCCTCCAGCCAGGCATTGCTTGCTTTGCAGCTGCTGAACGCTGTCTGTGGGAGAGTCGCTCAGCATTTTTCTCAGGGATTTTGGAACATGTTTCCAACACCACGTGGATCACGTGAAGCCCCTGGTTAGTGCTGGAGCGAGGAGGAAAGCTGGGTGCGATTCCCTGCCAGTGAGATGGAATCCTCCCCTTCCCCCTGATCTGCTCCGTCCCTCCCAAGGAGTTTCTGAGGAGGGGGCAGCAATCTCTGAACTCAGCTCCAAAGGACTCGGGAAAGAAAGCTCTATCCTGTGCAATCTGCTGTAATAAACATCAGCCCAGAGCCTGTGGGACAGATGGATAAATCCTCCGAGCCCGTGCTGACAGGGACCACTGCATGTAACCGGCTTTTGGTGGCTGGGTTTGTACAACGCTAAACGTTCAGTGAAGCTGTTCCTGTTAACCAGGCTCTGGTTTAACCATCAAACTCCTGCTTCTCGCAGCATCCCTGCCTGCCTGCTTGCCCTGCCCCTGAGGAAGTCATGGCTCTAATGGAGCGAAGCCACAGCAATTAACTCGAAGGCACGGGGTAATTAGTGACAAGGCTGTTTACATATCAAGCTCCCTTTTTCTGACCCAGTGATTTGGCATTTCGAACGCAGCTGCTGGTTTAATGCTGAAGCCAGCCTTTTCCCAAGGAACAGCAAACTTGGCTGCGAGAGAAACGCTTAAAAATGTGTTGCCTAATTGCTGTTGCTTAATTAAACAAAAGAACATGCCAGCTCTGCATTCTTGCTGTGCTAGAGAAGGGAAACAACCAAAGCTGGGAGGGGGAAAGCTTAGAGGAAGCCTGGGGCAAAGTGGTTTTGTGAAGGTCTTAATGGTCTGCCAAATGCTGCTGAACTTTTTCCCTGGGCTGCAAAAGCTGTTACAAATTTTTCTTACTCCTGTCCTTTCTTTTCTTTCCCACACAGAGCCAGCTCCAAGAGCTGGCAGCTTGGCGTGGCATAGATTGGATGGTAAGGTGTTTGGTGTAGCAAGTCCTGGAGGTTTGTTTCTAGGAATCCCCCCTGGTTGCTTTGAGCAGGAGGAAGATGGTTGTCCTCTGGTAGCCAGCCCCTGAGCCAGCAAGTCAGACCTGCCTGGGTCTGGAAATGGTACGGTTGTGTTTGCACACTGCTGGGCTCTCAGGTGAGAAACACTCCAGGCAGAACTTAACTTTTTTCAGCACAACATCCTGGAAATGGGCTTATTTTGTCCCGACTACGTTGCCCTGATGTCTGAGCTGTGCAGTCCCACTGCTTCCAGGTCTGTGGTCAGTGTGTGTTACCTACAGTCAGGTGTGTCTGCACCCATGGGATGGTCGTACCTGGTGCTTCACAATTCTGACTCTTTGGCTTTAATTTCATAGGATTTTTTTTTGTTTGTTTGATTGGGGTTTTTTTTGCATTTTGTTTTGGTTTTGGGGTTATTCAGTAGCACTTTACTACCTTGCGTGGCTGGACTTTGAGGTCTAGAGGTAGGAAAGGCTTGCATAGTCTTGATCTCTTCACCGCCCATGATGGGGTCCTCTCCTGGGAAGCTGGAGGCTGAGCAGTGGTGGCCTGGCTACGTTCACCGGTGGGAAGTGCAAACAGGAAGGTGTTGATGTTCAAACTCAGTAGCCAGCTCCCAGCCAGCTCGTTTATAGCATTAAGCATCTGCTGAGATGGAAAGGCCACGTTCAAGCAGAATATCCATATGTGGGTCTTGGATGACAGTGAAGGGAGTGAGGGTGTGAATGAGTGGGTGTACTCTACTGCTGCATGGAGACGACTGTGCAGCTCCTACCCTTGCGAGTTCAGAGAGCAGTTTAGATCCATCTGCAGAAATGCACTGAGCCTCTCCAGTGGTTAAATGGCTGTTTAGTCTTGGAAGGAAGGGCTGGAACATAACATCAAAGGTGGATGGATGAGGCTGTGGGTCTCTGCCATCTGCTAAATGCATCGCAGGTAGCGGGGCTGGCTGTGCTGCAACTTTAAATTCCCAATGCCTGTAGCAGGGAAGAATTCCCGTTGCCTGCATTACATCGCAGTCCAAGTACGCAGCCTGCACTGTGCTGCAGTAAGGTTTAATGATTTTTCCAGGCCAGCTTTTAATCCATTTATTTTTCAGTAGGCGTGTTTGAACATAAATGAATGTAATTAAATGTGTATTTCCCAGTTGGACAAAGGCAAGGGAGAGGAAGGCAGCCGGCCTGGGAGGAGGCACAAAGGCTTTGAAACAAGCTGCTGTGAGGTGCTCTGATGCTCTTTTTGGAGTTAGTGTGTGTTCAGTGAGGAAGATGGCAGGGAAAACGTGGCTTATACCCATATGAATTGCCTTAATCAGAATCTTCCTGCTTGTTGCGGAAGTGTGTGGGACTCGGCAGGGGAAGCGGTGAGAAAATGAATGTCTCTGGAATCTCAGTTATTGATATTGCATGTACGTGTGTGTGTGTGTACATGTCATGCTATTGCTGTAGATCTGTTGGAGTTGTATCATCTGATGAGGTGCTGAGCAAAGAGCTCTTAAGGTCCAGACGTATTGGTGTCACATGCTGTTTTGCAGGGTTGACCCACGTGAGTAAGGTAATGAGATACCTCAGTGTGTGTGTGTCATCACTTCAGGACACCAATTGCTTATGAAACTTGGTTACCAAACTCCTAAAGGACACCGCCAGGTCACAGAGACACAATGAGGTGAAAAAGACCAAGTCAGAAGTCTAGGTTTCTTCTCAATTATTTCCTCACCCCATTTTTTGCAATTACAGTTAAACAACATCTGAACCTTTAAATTAGAGGGTTATAGTAGAGTTGTGTTCTGTGGTGCATGCAAGAATGGGTCTGCATCTGCATCTGAGCACAAGGAAGAGGTGTAGTCCCACCTTGGTCTTTTCCAAGAACCCAGTAGTTACCAAACTTGCAGGAAAGAAAATCTGCTGTGGCCAAAAATAATTCCTCCTCTGTGGCTAACCAGGAGTGGGTGTCTGTCTGGCCATCACATCATCACTCACACCGCTGTTTGGCTTGAAACCTGGAAGGTGGATATGCTGTCAGATATTTTAAGGATACTATTTGAAATGCGAGGGTGCTTTCTCTATCCTACCAGTGGGTTCAGCCGAAGATGAATATCCCTTTACCTGCTGTCTCCTTCAGGATGTACTGGGGAAAATATGTCTTTTGGTAATGCAGAAGTCTCACGCCATGCAAGATCCTCCTCTACGTTTCCGCAGGAGTTTTCAGGGGTGTGAGAGGGAAGGAGCCGTGGTTATGCCTTCCCAGGCAATGCGGTTAGGGTCTGTTCTTAACCGCTGGTTATTACAAAATTGTCAAATCTGCTTGCTTCCACCAAGAGGAGGAAGCCTCTTAGAAGTGCTGCTTCCCAACTGCTGCTTGCCTTCATGTAGGAGATGTTGAAAAAGTTGTGAGTTTATTATTGATGTGGGACCCAATCAAGATGAGAAAGGGAGCATCTAGGTATGAACACGGGTCAATTTTAATTCTCACGCTCCTATGAAGGCACTTGTTGAAGTGTGGAGTAGATTGAACTGGACCAGCGGCAATTCCCTCCAGGTACTTTTGACTGATGGAGCACGGTGCCTGCCTGTGATCAGATACAAACATGAAGTCAGCTCTGTGGACCTAGGAAAAGGAGTTCCACGACATCTGTTCATGCCTCACCTCTGGAAATGTCAGACCAGCTGGAGTTGCTTGAAAGAACCTTGTGGAACTGAATCTTTGGTTTACTTGCCCATCATTTTGGGAGGTGAAATGGATGAAGTTTCAGTGCCTGAGGTTTGTATTTTCAGAATTACTGTGAAGATTTTTTTGATGAAAATCTTCTGGAGGCTTTAAAAGAAAAAAAAAGCCCAAAATTACCATAAAATGTCCTCCCCAGATCTGTGTTCCTCCCTGCGGTGTTCTCCAGCATGCTCCCCCTGCGCATGGGGAACATTGTGTTGGGCTCAGGTTCAGCTACTAGAAGGGAAGATAGCCTGAAGGTTAAGGGATAAGCAAGCTGTTGATATTCCTAGAGTTGTTGACCGCTGGTAGAAACTGATGCATGTGTCTCAAACTCTAGATTTCTTCCTCTTTTCATGCAGCCAACATTAAAACATTCATGCACAGTGAAGCCGCAGTGTAAGGGTCATTTCTCAGTCTGCAGAGGACCGGTTTTGTTTCAGGGAGGAGTCAGCAGCTCCCAGGATCTCTAGCATCTCCCAAGCTGGGAGAAGGGGCAGGAGCAATGTTTCCAAGTTCTTGGTGATGTGGAGTGTAGCTGGCTTGCTCCCTCCCTCCCTGCGGCAGCTCAGTGGGGACAGAAGCCACACTCAGAGCAGTTTGCTCACCCCTGCGGTGACAGCAGCAACACAAGTGCTGCGTGTGGAGACAGGGCACAGCTGCTCTGAGCGGGTGAAAGATGAGAAAGCTCCTCAGCCCGCCCAGGCCTCTCTGCGCGAATCTGGGAGCTGCTGCCTCAAAGCTGCAAGAGGGGACAAGGGCAGGGGACAGGGGGCATGGGGAAGCCATGGGCCCATGAGCTGGGGTGAGCTCAGAGCCATCCTATTCCCTCGGTGGGAGCAGCAGGGCAGAGAGGGGAGTCACTATTTCCAGTCTTGACTTTCACGCTTTATTACTGCTGCTTTCAGCAGACTTGTTTGGCAGGAGGAGCTGTAGGGGGGGGCTGCAAACAATGTCTGCTCACATTTTCCAGCTGTCAGATACTTAATGACATTGATTCCCCAGCTCCCTATTTTTTTTTTTTTAATTTATTTTATTATTTTATTTTCTCTCTGGCACAGCAGCTGAAGTGCTGCCAGCAGCCAGCTTGACCTGAATCCTGGCCCTGATTGCTGCCCTTCCCCTCCCAGGGGACCCCCCTGCTGGGCTGCCCTCCAGCGGCAAAGGGGCTGCTCACTCATAGGAAGCAAAGTGCAGAGCAGCTGAGGTGGGATGGGGGTCCCTGGTCTTCCCCTCCCCTTGAGGAGCTGTAAAAGTACATTAACAAGATGAATGCGTGGGAGGGAAGTGTCTCCTCCTTGAGAGCAAGGAAATAATTCGTTTTGTATATGGAAAAGGCATGTGTTCTCCACACAGACTGCTGAAAGCAGCAAAAGCCATCCAGTCTTAGCATCCCAGAGAAGGGGAGGGCTCAGGGGTTTGACAGCTCCATCCTCCTGCTCACCCACAGCCACTGGTGTCCCTGCCTTTAGCCCTCTGCAGCCCCCTTTCTGCAAAGGCTGGCAGATTTGTGTTGGTCACGCACAGAGCCTTCTCCCACCACCCTGGCCCCTTCGGCGGTCGCGGGGCTGCGGGTTCAGCCCAGGCTCTGAGCAGGCTGAGGGCT
The DNA here is from genome assembly GCA_947846985.1 of Fratercula arctica. Lineage (NCBI taxonomy): Eukaryota > Metazoa > Chordata > Aves > Charadriiformes > Alcidae > Fratercula > Fratercula arctica. The sequence continues at coordinate 38,772,403 of CANTUZ010000006.1, forward strand.
GAGCATCACAACCTGTGGTCTTGCAGTCGCTTTCTTGAGCCCTGCTGCTGCTGGGTTGGGTTGACGCGGAGCTTGGGAGTGTGCTAAGCATTGCTGCAGCCCAGTTTGTTCCGTTATTCTTGTGAATTAGCAGACAATTTATATTCAGTCTTTCCCAGGGGTAAGGGTGATGGGGAAAAAGGCAGAGAGGAAAAAGGAAAAGTACCTTTGGACTCTCTCCAGACCTTTGAATTCTGGAGCTGAGGTGCATCACACCACCTCTAAAATTATCCTTTCCACCTAGCTTTGACTCTAGGCATACAGTTTGCCCCTTTTTATGATACATGCATGTATAAGTGCATATACGCATGCATAAGATATATATGCGCATGTACGTCTGTACAAACTTTGTACTCAGTTTGTACACACGCTGTCCCAACATGCCTGCTGCTGTGTATGAGGGCGCTTGTGTGTTTAGATGATAAGAGCTATAATGCTTTCAGGAAGCTGCGGCCTGGGAACATCATTCTGAAGATTTACGGTGCCTTTATCCCACACTGCAGGGTACCTGCTAGGTATGCGCTCTCATATGCATGCTGCTTCCCTCCCATTGTGCGCTATGGGTTTTGCATAGCATCTACAGAAAAAAAAAAAAAAGAAGCTAATTTAGGAACACTCTAGAGAGTTCCAATAAGTTACTTCAATTAATTCTTTGGTATTCCTGCTTTTATTTATTTTTGCTACCATCGCAGCAGGGAATCACAGAAGGTCAGCGCTTTAGTTTGTTAATCAGAGTAAAGGGGTGTTACCAATCCCTCCCTGCCCAGAGAGCCCAGGCTCTCTCTGGGCTCTGGGGCAGGTTGGGGTGTGATGGACCCTGTGCAGGAGAGCCAAGGCATTGGAGTCTGGCAAAGTCTAAGCTGTCATTCCGTGGGGCAGCAAGGAGATGTCCTCTGCAGGTTTTGATTTAAGAGCGGAGAGCCTACGGGTCAGAGTCTTGATTCACAATTCATTATCGGGGTTAAGTGCTAGCCAGAAGCATTTTTGCTCCCCTTTACACTGGAGAAAGCACACTTTAATGGCTCTCAGAGGTGGAAAGTGAGGCTGTCCTTCCTCCAGCGCATCAGAGTGGGCGAGAGGACCATCCGTCTCATGTTTCCCAGGGGATTGCTGTAGTTTGGAGGAGATACTTGCCAATTTACTAGCAATGCAAAGGCAGGAGCGTGGGACAATTCCCATGGGGTGGTGAGTAGGAGTTGATAGCTTGTACCTCACAGACCTCCTGATGTGCAAGAGAAAAACTCAGGCATTAAGGGCACTTGAAGGCTGTTGTTTCTGCAGACACCACATTATTCCAGTCCACTTCACCTGTGGCTTCTCCTTTTTGCACCATTTCATTTTCTGCTTGACTGCCAATGAAAGCAATATGCTATTTTAATATTATTAGTGGTAGAAAGGCCTAATCAGACCTTTTCTTTCCTTGACAATATCTGCCCTGCCTGCCTGGGAGCTGATCCAGCCTGCCTGGTCGGTCATGCAGTGGGATTTCCCAAGGGCCGCGGCACAGCATCCTCCTCCCGTTCCTGATGCTTGTCCCACTTACCAGGCATGGAAGACTGTGGGAAAAAGTGAGCCTGACTTTGTCATCCTCCTTGTTCTAAACTGACACCTCCCTGGGTTATTAACTTGGCTATCAAATCTCAGATGTGGGCTGAAACTTGGCAAAGAAGGTATTTGGGCAAAGTGTGTGTGTGTGGGACAGGACATAATGGATTTTCCTGTAGGAAGCATCCTGGATTAGGGACATAAGCACAGTACCAGGGGTGAGGTTTGCCTTGGTTGTAACTGAGCTGGAATACGTGTGCTGTAATGACTGTGAACCCCAAAAGCAAGGGTCTACTTACTCCATCAGCTCAGACCTGGTCCAGGCCCATTCCCACAGCCAAGCCTGCTTTCTCCTTGGCTTGCAGACTCAACCCAAGTGACTTGTCTCCATTTCCCAGCAGTCCCAAAACCAGCTTTTCACTTTAAAAGTTGGCTGGGAGAATTAACATGAGAGGTTCTGCACTGGAAACTCTGTCTACTGATGCTTAAAGGTGCAATTAATTGCTGTGGTTTATTTCACGTATTAAGCTAGAACTTATACTGGCAAATGCTGGAGTTGTAACATCTGGGTTTATGTTGGGAGCTGGGGCAGGTGAGGAGATGTGGCACTTCCCTAACCAGGGCTGAGTTTACTCTGCACACGGTCCTCGCTGGTGTTGAGCTGATGTGACCAAGTCCTGGTGGAAGAGCTCCTAGGGCTCACCAGCATGCGTGTCCTGGCATCGTGCGTGCCACAGCTGTGCTGCTGCTACGGGCTGGCATCATGCTCGGTATTGACTGCAGCTACGGGCATCGCTCTCAGCTCTGTCCTCACTGAACCTGTGGTGGACGTGGCTGGATGGGTCCTAGCACAGCGGTCTCTTAGGTCAGTGTCATGGTTGTATGTCCAAGTTGCTGATGCTCTTATACTTTTTTCTAACCTTTATTAATAGCACATTATATGCTTAATCTGCCTAAGCAGACCTCGACCTGGGGGGCCAGAAAAATGGGGTTTGTCTTAAACCAAAACAAATCAGGAAATTATCTTACGAGTCTAGTGCTGGCCTGAACCATTATCACCATGTCTCTGGCTTTCTTCACAGCAATGTGATTTATGGGCAGGGCACTTGTCCTAGTTTCAGATTTCTTCCGTCAGTATTTGTGGGCTGTGCTTCATGCTGAGCTGCTGGAGTTCCAACCCCTTCTTGCCACTAAATGCATGGTTGAGTCTCATCAGGGTCATTCATTACAGTGCTCAAAGTACAGTAGGAGAAATACGGATTTCTCCCTGGGAAACTTATGAATTTCCCCTCTCCCCCTCTGCAGATGTGATATAACCATCTGAATAAGCTGTGGAGTTAACCCTTGGCCACAGAGGCCAGAAGGTGTGTAGGGACCCTCGTGACCCTGCCTGTCTGTGGTGATGCTCAGAGGCAGCCATCAATTTCTCAGGAGGGTCCCTGCACTGAAGAAGGAGAAGTATGAGCTGGAGAGGAGCAGAGCCAGTGGCTGAGCACCACCCTGTCTGCTTCTGTGCGTCTGTGTCTGTGCTGCCGCAGGACAGCCAGCCCAGCTGGCACAGCAGCCAGCTATGTAGCCAGTATGTAAGAAACAGCTGGATTTAATCTGCCAAATTGAGAGAGGGCTTGGGGAGTGGCTTTGAAGGGCTAGGCAAACCTGGAGCATCTGGTTTTTGTGCCACTTGGTTGTATTTTGAGCCCCCCTTAGCGCTAGAGATTTGTCATTGACTGTAGTGGTTCTGTCCTGATGCTGTCCTGCACCTGTATGTGGGCTCAAAACCATTCAGCCTTATATGTAGTGGTGGGGGAGATACTCAAGACATGTTTTAATTCTTCTACAGCAGAGGGTAGTGAGGGAAACCCACCCAGCACAGCGTGGTTAGCAGCACCCTATAAAGCATGTTGACATGCCCATAAAGTGCATCAGCTCGTGTGCTGTGTGACAAATGGCAGCGTGGACACGGTCATCGCTCCACTAGAGCAGGTGGTGAAATGCTGAAAAAGGTGTTTCATTCCTGTGGAAGGAAAGGTCACCTGGCCAAGGCCCGTCTCTGCGTTGGGGAAGCACCACACCGTGCTCTGACACCTAGAATCATAGATCATAGGATGGTTAGAGTTGGAAGGGACCTTAAAGATCATCTAGTTCCACCCCCCTGCCATGGGCAGGGACACCTCCCACTAGACCAGGTTGCTCAAAGCCCCATCCAAAAAACTTCTCACGCTTTGCACACTCTTTCCCCTTTTTCCCTGCTGGACCCAAGCAAGGAGAGCTGAGGAGGATTTTCTTTCATTTTGTTTCACCAGCTTTCTAATTTAAGTCTCCCTGTCACTTTCTCGCTCCAAAACTACTTCTTTGGCAGGGCCGGGAGAATGAGTCACAGCCATGGGCCGGGATCCTGCCTCCCGCTTTGGCCGGCAGCGCTGTGGCTGGTTCGGTGCAGACCTGCTGGGGATGCTCTGGGGATGCTCGTGTGCACCTGCTTGCTGCAGGGGATGGAGGCACTAACCTGGAGCAGGGGGGAGGCTTTGCTGATGTGAGTAAATGAGTAGGTTAATGAGCAACAAAGCTTACCCTGATGTATGACCCCAGACTATTTCCTGACTCGCTGCTTTCCAGGGAGAGGGCTGTGTGCGCTCACCCGGTAACTCCAGCAAACTTCTCCCCAAGGCAGGATCACTCTGAAAAGCAAAACCACATGAGAGATGTATCTACACAGAGGCTGTCTCTAACATCATAGGCCAGAAAATGAAACTAGATTGTAAATGAAGCTGTTCCTTAGAGACTGAATAGATTTTGCAGACTCTGGCTGAATAGGTGTAGCCTTTCCATGAGGCTCATCGGGAACATGGGGTTTGTTCTTTCTGCTGATGTCTGAGTTTGTGCCTTGTGCTGAACCTGCTGCTGGAAGCAGAAGCGCGGTTCCAGTTAGCAGTGCTATGAAATCCAAGGTTTCCTGGAGATATCCCTCCTGGTTTCCAGTATGGTGGGACCCTGTGGGCCAGTCCTCAAAGATTTGGCTCCTGCATCCCACTGCTGGAAAAAAAGCAGAGAAAGTAAATATGCAGACCCTTGGAAAAACAGCCGGGCGATTGCGTCGGTGAAAATGCAAGTGGCTGCTTCCGATAAGAGAGGGAGAGCAGCAGGAGGGAGGGATGTTTTGCTTCTGGTGCACAATGTTAAAAGCTAACAAAAAGCCCCTCTTAAGGATAAAGGAGACTCTCAGAAGTGCTGTAGCCTGTTTGAGATATGCAGAACTTTGTCCACAATCTTGAGGACTTCCAGGCCAGCTTCAAGCATCGCATGTGCCGGCCAGACAACAATGAACCCTTTGAAACATCTTGGGTTAGAGTACTCTTTTCTTGGAGGGAGAAAGGGAAGGGAGGCTGGTGCTTTGGTCTTGAATCAGCAGCTGTCTGTGGTGAGCCCCAGATGCCGTCTGTGGATGGCAGGGCTGGCTGCGGCTCCTCTAAACTGGCTGGTTCCCAGGGAACCGAGGTCTCCCACAGATGCGGGCCTTCTGCAGAGCCATTGCTCTGCAAGGCTTGAAGCTTCTCTGCCCTAGCTCTGCAATTTCAAAGAAAGCTTTTAAAATAACGTGGGAGTCCATGAAATTAGCCTGCTGCGATGTGTCAGCTGTTGACACAGCAACATGACAGTATGTCATCACTTATTTCCTGCTTGAGGGATCGTAAAGCCTTTTTGCATGATTTGGGCCCATCTGCTTTCCAAAAGCTAAACTTTATTGTATCCCTCTTGTCCTCGCTGTCCTTCTCTTCCAGACTTGGTCTCTGGGGCCTTCCCTTAACCTTGTTCATAAGCTCTCCGGATTGAGAGCTTCTTAAAGCCTTCAGTTGACTTGGGCATGGGAGAAGGAGTTACCCACCTTCTTGTACGTGTTGGGGCTGCACTGGCCAGCTGGCACAGAGGGTCCTGCTCTGAGTTGTCTCTTTGGACCACTGTAACCATATAAATAAGTAACAACCTTTCCACGGGAGGGCTGATGAAGCTTATTTTTCTGTGCATTTAATGGGCATGTAAGTCTGACCTGATTCCCTGCGTAGCCTGGGACCAGAAGTGCTTGCAAGCCAGCTGACCTGTTGGACACAAAAGTGCATGACATGGCACCAGAGTGAGATACAGCAATTGCCTCGCAGCCCTGGTTTGAGACATCCAGGCACGGTGGGCAGCCCTCAGCCCATGCCTGCAGGAGAGTTTGAATCTCAAGCTGCAGTGAGAAGCCCACCCTGTCCAGGCAAACCCAGGTGCGCAGGCTATTGAGAAGCTCATCTGGGGCTCTGTCCCTTCCTGGTGCTTCACTCAAAGCATCTCTGTTTTTTCCAGAGGAGGCACAAGCTGCTGCTGCTGTGGCCTGGTGTAAAATCCAACCTGGGGTTGCTGGAAAATTGGAGTCGGTGTTGTCACTCCCAACCCATCACAAGACAGTGCTTTTGCTTCCGCCAGTGCCCCATAAATCAGAGCCTTTTCACCTTGCCAGTGCAAGGCCAGGTCCATGTGCAACCGGGAATCAGACTTATGGACGATCTCATGCTAAACCCTTTGAAGAGCTGCTGAAGGAGGAGCTTGGCTCCAGTCTCATGTCAAGTAGGATGAGGGAGGGAAACGTCTCCAGCTTGTTTGTGGTCTGGCAGCCAGAGAGCTTTCTGCTGCTGTCACTGGAAACCATTTTTTTTTTTTTTTTTTTTAATACTTGCGTCATTCCTGGGATGTTTCTTCTATGCGCGCCTGTGCCGCAGCCTGGCAGCGTGAACTGAGCTCTGCCAGACCTTGAGGGCTTGCGGGAATGGCCCTGGGCTTCGAAATGGGCTCTGGGCTGAGCCCTGCCGTGCCACGCTTTGCTGGGCTTTGCAGGGCAACCGAGAGACCTGTGCCCTGTTCCCTGCTGCCTGGGCTTGAGTGGCTTCAGCTGGGTGAGCACCACTTGCCCGCATGGGGAGAGGCTCAGGAGCGTCCCACGCCAGGAACGCGCTCCCAAAGAGCGAGAGGGGAGGGATGCTGCCGTCATAGGAAGCATCTGCAAATAATAACCCGCAGGGCTGAATGCAATCCTGGTGCTAGCTATGCAAGTCTGCCCATGCCTCCGTTTGCCAACCAAGTCACCATTTAGGTCGTGCGGGTTTTATTCTGTGGCCCAGATTTATTTTGGAAGGAAAGCCGCATGTTTCCAGTGAAGTTACACCTGCGGTGATTTATGTTTTGAATTAGCCTCAGCAATGACCAAAACACATTTGTCAAAAGGTCTTCATATTTGTACTTTTTAAAGCTTTTTTTTTTTTTAAATTTATTTTTTTGTTCTAGAAGTATGCTCTGCTTTTTTAGCAATAGTCTGGGCTGGGAGCAGATTAATGTTTTTCCAGCAGCTTCTTGAAATGAACAGCTGTTGTACACTAAATCAAACAGAAGAACTTTGTGGAAATAAGTCCAAAGTGATCCTTTTTAAAAACAAAACCAAAATTAAATGCAATATTATGGTTAGGTGCACATGCCAGGAAGCTAAGTGAGTAAATGAGACAATAGACTTGTGACTTGCTCTTCCCCCTCATATTTAATCCATCAGTAGCTGGCTGTAAATTTATGTTTAGAACAGAAATGTTGGAAAGTGGTGCAGCTCCCGCGCTCTGCAGCGTGGGATGCTCTGAGATGTTGTTAGCAGTGCGTGGTGGTGTGCGGAGCCTGGGACACCCACCATTCACTGCATGGTCTGTGGTGTACCATTGCCTGCTGTGACCACAACATAGGTTTAGGTTTTTTGGGAGGCCACAGCTACCGGTTAGGCTGTAGGTTTTGTGGATTACTCATGCTGAGCAGGTGTGCTTTCTATCTTACAAGAGATGAGATGCGAAGTCACAGATGATTTCCTACATGATGCCTTTTTAAAGTTAACACTGGAATAACCCCTGAGCTCTTTCTAAGGGGCTGCTGTACTGGAGATGCTGTCTTTGGACTGAGATGCAAAATGCAGATCTTTCTCACCGGTTGCGATGGGATTTCTCAGGCCGCGTGGTTACCACTCAGGTGTTTGGGGTGAGTCCCATGGGATGTTGTTACATCCTGGCTACCTTGCTGCCTTCTGTGGCTTCTGTTTCAGTCTCTGCCCCTCTCAGTTGTTGCCCTGGATCATCTTTAGGCAAGTTAAAGAACCTTTGTGAACCAGATGATGATTAGGATCATTACCAATAAGGTTTATTAATATAATTAGCCATATTTTCTTTTAAAAATCCCTGCACTGAGATACCTGTTTCTTTAAGCATTCTCTTCTCTGTGCTAGGGAAAGCCCAGATGTGGTACCAGAGCGCGAGAGGGTGACTGGTACGGTTCTGCTGCTCCAGGCCAGGGAAGAGTTAGCAGCATGAAGTCTGCTGGATGGCAGAGTTCCACTGCCGTCCTCCACATCATGTGCTGTCGTTGGAGCTGCTTGCAGGTTTTCTTTTCTAAAAAAAAAAAAAAAAAAAAAAAAAAAAAAAATTTCTTTTTTGAGGGTTCCTGGGTTTGCAAATTGGGTTTTCAACAAAATGGAAATATTTGCAGAAAGCAAGGGTGAATCAACGCCTGGCAATTTCCTCAGCCACCAGAGTCTTTTTTGCTTTCTTGTGGATGAATGCAAAAAAGAATTTAAAAGTGAAGTCTTTGTGCACATAAAGCCCTCACTGTCCAAGTGTGATTGATTAGGGACGCTTGCTATTTTCCTAATTCCCTTACTTAATCTTGGCATTATCCACCTTTTCCATCTTAGCTGTTTCCACTGGAGATGAAACGGTTCTTTGCGAAGGGGCAGGAGACACCCACCCACGTCGGAGGATCCTCAGACAGACGGGCTGCTGTTCCCTGTGGATCGCGGGGGGGGAGTGGGAAGCCACCCCTCCCTGGCCGCAGCTCAGGGCAGCAAAGCCATAGCGAGCCTGACCCTATTTGACTTCTCCTTTCTAGATCTCAGTCTCCATAAACAGCCTTTTATGGTATTTGCCTTTCAAAGAGGAACCAGGGTGTGGATGGGAACAGTGACAAAGAGCCACTTATGAGGATTGAGTGAGCTCTTACAGGAGACCGGTGCATAATTTTAGGATCAACAGAAAAATCTTGCAATGTCTTAAGCCCTGAAACGTCATCTGAGGTATTTAAATGCTGTCATTCAGCTGCCCAGTAGCCAGGGACGGAAGGTTTGGGCTCCTATTTAACAGGGAAACTGAGTCATGGAGATGCTTAGTGACTGGTAGAAGAATTCCCAGTATGTTAGAACCAGAGCCAGGAATAAAAAGCAGAAACCCATACGCTGCTTGGAAGTGCTCAGAAAACACTGGTTTCAGCCGTGTCCTCAGCGAGGGCAGACAGCTCCTCATTTTTTCGCATACTAGAAAACAATTTTGCCCCAGACAGTGGGTAACGTCTCTCAGCCCGCTGGGGTGACATCAGTGCTGGGGCTGCAGCCGGGAGCCGGGATGCAGAACGCGTCGGTGCTGTGAGTAATAATAACAGCCTGAGCTTGGGGGTGGGGAGAGAAGTGATCCCCGTCGGCATCCCTGCGAGAGACACCATCCCCCTGTACACCGCCGGGCGATATTCGCATCCGGGCTCCCCGAAGGCCCAGGGCTGCTGTTCATCCCATGGCTGCTGGCGGGGCTCCCGCTCCGGAGGGCTGCCGTCCTCCGCTGGAGCCGCACCAAGCAGCTGCTTTCCTCGTCTCAGGCAGGCAGAGCGAAGCAAGCAGTAATGGAATAAGCACCTGCGTTGTTCCGACAAGGGACACACGCATCCTTGAGGATGTTGCTTCCTGGTGCTGGTGAGCGCTGAGAAACTGAGGAATAGAAATTGGATAGGAGAGCAGTGAAGATCGTCCACCACCGTGGGTGCTTTTAAGCCCCTGCTGCGAAGAAGGTTGTGGAGGAGCATGTCTCTACAGAGTTTCCAGGGAGTAGGGCCACGAAAGTGTCAGAAGTTGGAGCTGAACATTGTATGTGTTTAATTTTGTCCAGGTTGTGGCTGCCATCCAGCCTGGCTCTAAGCATATCTGCCCCCAGTACAGGAATCTGTGCAGACCAAGGGTTTATCTGCTTGGTGGTAGCTATCAGTGTATTTTGTCTCTGTGTTTGTTCCAGCGGTGAACACAGAAGTCTCCTCTTTGAAGTCCTGTTCTTCAAGCAGCCGTTACAGATGTCCCCGTGCCTGAGCAGCAGCCCATGTGGGACACAGTGCCCAGGCTCAGCAGCCTCCCTGCCGGAGGACGGAACTCTTCCCCCACCAAAAAGCACTGTGCTCCCAAAAGTGCCATCTGCCAGTCCGAAATGGGAAGGGTTGCATTGCCGAAGGGCCACAGGAGTTGCTACAAGTACGGCAGAGCTGCAGGGTCGGGACTTAATAGGTGTCAGGGGTAAGAGGTGCTTTGCCAAAGCACCCCAAGCCTTCAGCGCTTCCCTGGTGCGCTGGATCTGCAGGGAAAGTCCAGGCAGGCATGCCAAGGAAATACAGGCACAGGCTTGCAATCTCTGAGCCATGTGCATTATGTACTGTGGGCTGTAAATAAATTGCATCACTGGCAACATGCTTGTGAGAGAGGTCTGGGAGGATGGTGGCACCAAAAATCCTCAGCTCTGTTTCATTCGGGCTGTTTGGTGCTTCCAGTTTGATGCTTAGTCACCAACACTGGAGTGATCAATGGGAAGGGCTGGCTGTCACATTCTAGCCTCCCTTCTGCATTATACCAGTCGCCAGGAGTCCGGTCCTTGAACTACTCTTGCCCAGGGTTATAGCTCTGTATCTTATTTCCACCTTTCGGCTGTGAGGAAGAAGAAAAGTGAAGGTACACACCTGTAGGAGAGCAACGCAGAGTCAGAAATGTGGGATGTGCTGCCGATCAGCCCTTTGCAGAGGGCGCATCTCTTGGTTGCTTTCATGGAGAGACATGTGCCCGCTTCCTCCTGGCTCACCCCTTCAGCCACACGTGCACTGGCCAAACTGGGAGCTGATGCATCTTCCCCGTGCTCTTCCACTGACTCCCATGAAGGGAGAGCTGTGGCACTGGGAGTGCCCACAGCTCTGCTCTGCCTTTCTGTAGGCTCATTCCCAGTCCAGGGTAATGGGGTTTCTGCCTGGAAACCTCGGTCAGAGGAAGCACAACCCCTTAGCATAAGTCTTCCTCACCTTTCTCCCCCAGGCAAGTTTGCTGTAGGTCGCTCACATCGGATACAGCACCCGCAGCCGCTGCTTGGCCACCTGCCGGGACGGGCAGCAGCTCCCGGGCAGCTCACAAGGGAAAATCGATGCTGCTGCAGCAGCAAATCTTGTGATTTGGTGCTATGGACATTTTAACTCCATTACTGTGCATTTATAGGGGTTTTTCTTAACGCACTAATTAACCAACAGTTTGATTTGATGGCGATATGCTGAGCTCTATTACAAGCGGGCGATTGTAACTCAACATCCCAGCTGGCCCCGTGGCACAAAGGAGGGATTTGAAAGGGCTGCTCTGTGCACAGCACATTTGGCAAAGGCCCCTTCATCCCACCGCTGGATCGAATGTCCTGATAAAGAGACGGAGCTGAGTGGGCTTGTTTCACTCTGAGGAATGGCGTTAGGAGCCGGCGACCCTGGGATCTGGTTCTGATTTGCCGTGAGACATCAGACTCCTTACCTGCAAGCCGGGGAAAATGATACCTCTTTGCAGGGGCCTTGCAGGGCTCAGCTAAGGTTAGGAGGGGAGATAGAATAGCTGTGACATTTTATTGCTATTATTAATGATGTAGAGTGAAGCCAGGGCATCTCTGTGAATAATCACTGCAGTTTGCCTTTTGAGATTTGGCTGCGTTTTTTTTTCCCCCTCCTCTCCCCTCTGCTAATCAGAGCAAAGTTTGACTTTGTAGGAGGAGGGCTCAGAAACCAGCATTTCTCAGTGTCTGAAGAAAAAGCAGAGTGTTTCCTGGTGTAATTAGGTCCAGGCTCTCAGGAAATGAAGGCCGTCTAGTTGATAAGTGTTTAGTAATGATTACCAAGTTATGGCTGGGGAAAGCGAGCAAAGTGTTTTCATTTCAGAAGCAGCAAATCCAGCTGAGATTTGTGGTGTGTGTCATGTATGGAGGCAATTGTCCAAGTGGTATGTGGCCTCGCTCGCTGAAGCACGAGCCAAATTCACCCTGGTGTAACTCCACCGGAGATGCTGGAGCTGCACCAAGAGCCTGAGCAGCAGCTGACGATGTCTGTAACATGCCCCTGGGCTGTGTCAGAGGTGTCATTCTGGAGATGGGTGTTATTATTCTCTCAAAGACAGTAATTCCTCTCTCAAATCAGTAACGGTGCTCATCAAAGCTTGGGGAGCTGGAGTAGGGTAAGAGTCACATTTGCAAGGGTAGAATTACATCCTCTCCGAATGAAACACACGTTTCTTCAGTAGTGCTGGATAAACTGAAGATGGAAGTGCATGGGTTCTTTGGAGTGCTTTCATTCGGTGTGTCAACCTCAGCTGTAGCAGTCAGAAGTAAGAAAGAGGACCTCTCCTCCAGAATTGGCAGGGTCAGACTTCGCTGAGAACACGTCTGGCAGTTGCTACGCTGTGAAAGCCACACAGTCCATCTCATGTCAGCGTACTCATCCTGCCCACCAAGAGAGCACCCTTGAGACCTGACGTGCCGTTAGTGACCTGGATGAAAGGGCAGGTTGCAGGCCCCCTCCCCTGCCCTGTTTCGTCTGCCTTCATTTCAGAAGATGCATTTTTGTGGGAAAACACATCCCTGTTTTACTCAGATGGGTTTGAGTTTTAGTGTAACGAATGTTGGAGGAACCTGAGGAAGTTTGCAGTGCTGCTGCAATGGCTCTTGCCTTCCAGGCATGTAAACGTGTGTGTAGGTGTATTTGCAGCAACCCCCGCGTCTTCTGAAAATCCTAACATAGCCTAGCAGTAGGTCTTTCTCAGCCACAGGTCTACTCTGGTGGAAATAATATACTGATGCCTTAAAATCTCCCAAATCCCTTATTTATTGCAGCTTGTATAAATGTGTTCCAGAAAGGATTACACAGCTCCCTGGAGCATAGATCCATTGGTGGCTTTTAAGCACAGTGGTCCAGAGGCAAATCCTGATTCAGGAAGCCTGTAAACTGCTGCTTTCACCGACAATACCCCGTGTGTGAGGGTCACAGTGTACCCGCCATGTCTTTATGCTCTGCACAAATGTCCACCCCTGGCCACTGCTGGGGTAAGGTTCCTGGGAGACCTGGACTAGCTTGGCACTGGACTAGCTTGGTAGCCCGTGCAGGTAGTGCCCCTTTGGCCTGGACTGCCCCTGGCCTGACCCTTTGGCAGTAGCTACTTTGGCCTGGACTAGCTTGGCAACCTGTGCAGGTTGTGCCCCTTGCAAGACCTTTCCTTTGCTTTGCAGACCAACTGAGATTATGTTACAGAACTATGGATATATTTTTCACTTCCCTCTCTTCCTCTACAAGCATTGCTTCCTTGCAGAAAGTAAATGCGATGCCTCGATGCTGGCCCAGTAGTCGTGACTCTATCAGATCAGCATAGAAGTTTCTTTTCAAAGATGGCAGTTTTCTCCAAAGTCACCTAAGTTCAGTCAGTTCCCCTCGTGGTCAACAGAGCCTGCCCCTGATTTTTAGATCTTCTTTACTCTTTGCAAACTGTTTGTTGACTTGGAAGGGTTATCTAATGATTTACTTTATCATCTGCAGTGCCCTAATGTTCATCACCACACGATGCTTTCCAAGCATTCCGCAGTTGCGAGTCATCATCCATTGCTTTATGACTGGAGCCCTGGAAAAGGTATTCCAGAAACATTGTGTCTAAAAAAGCATGGTAATTAAGAACAGTTCCTGGAAGACTGTCAAGGATTTTGCGTGAGGGGACAATGCATAGATATGGTATGAGCCTGTTTTCTCCTTGGGATTTAAGGTTTGTTTGCTTCTCCCTTTGCTGTCCCCTCCTGGCTCGGGGCAGAGAGAGATAACAACCTCTTTCTTAGATAGCACAGTCCTGTTTGCAGCCCACCCTCAGGGCTACACACTCTGCTTTTCAAGCAAACATTCTGATGTTAATAAAACAAACTGACCGTAATCACGGTTGGGGTCAGTCAGTACCTTCTGTAGGAGATGACCTTTCTGTTGCTCAGGGAAAAGGTAGGGAGAGGCAGCCTTCAGGCTTGGGACGGGGTTTAGATAAGCCATTTGACAAAATTCTGTTTACATCAGAAAAGGCCTGCAAAAAGGGAGTATCATTTTATCACCGGATCAGTGTGGCTTCCTGGCTCCAGGATGGTCATGAGTAATCCACGTGTCCTCTCAGAAAGGGGAAGGGCATGCGTAGCTGCTTGGATGATGTTGAGTAACAGCAGACAAGCACGTATATTTTCACAGGAAACTTTGGCTCCCAAAGGACATTCAACAGCTCATCATGCCTGACTCTTTTAAAAGGTGCTGAGCCATTGCTAAACCCTGGAAAGGGAGGAAAGTTTCTGCTGTCAGAATTTTTCTGTTTGTCTCAGATTTTTCTGTTGTGTTTTTCTTAAGTGTTTTAGTAATTATTTCTATAGAGATTTCAACGTGGAGACAGCTTGGTCAGGAGTCTGCCCCAGTGCCTGATGTTATCAACCAGTGCAGTTGCAATGTCCAGGGGGGCAGGATGCTAGAGAAAATTCACTGTATAATAATACGAATTATTATTTATAATAATAAACCGTAAAGCTGCTGTTCTATGGGTCTCAGAGAGGAAGATACATAAAAGCAGGAAAAACACAGAATCTGGAAAACAGAGAATATGTGACAGTTCTGCTAATTTTGGATCCAGTCTCCAACTTGTGTTGCTGCATTCTTGCAAACAAGAAATGCCATTGAAATTTTCCAGAGAGAACTGTCCAGAAGTTTGCTGGAATAAGCTGCTTTGCCTTATTCTTGCAGGCACATGGATGGCATCAGCCTGTCATGCCCAGCCCCCAGGTTATTCACCTTTGCTTGTGTATTTGTTAACCAATTCAGTCACAAGAGTGTAGCTCTCATCCCCTCATTGGGAGAGGAGGTTGTGTGTTGCTGTTGTTTTAATGAAATTCTTATCTGATGGGAAGTCTTTTGATAGACACTGTGCTGCGGTGTGCTTTGGCCTTCATCATCCTTAGAAGAAACACTGTTAAGTTTGTTTCTGTGCTGATGACTCCCTGTTGTGGATTATACTTGTGTTGGGATCTTAGACACCGTAAGACTATCTGCAAAGGCACCGTCCAGCGATCCTCTCCCAAGCATCCCCCATTCCATCTCTGTGTCATCACTTCATTTCTTTCATCACAGATGAGTTTGCTTTGTTTTTGGCCCAGATCAAATGCCTTCAGGTCCCTGAGGTTGGAAGACCTTGTGGAAATGTAGCATATTGTTAAGTTCCCAAGGCATCTCTGCTGCTCAGAGTGCCCAGTCCGCTTCTTCCTGTGACTCACACTTATGTGATGCACCCCCCAGTCCTTTTAACTGCCTGCCAAGTTTGTTTTGCTCTGTTTTCCCCTAAAAGCATGTGATCAGTTTTAGCCTTGATCAGATTGAAGCATTCCAGCCTTGACCTTCCTCACTTCACGGGCAAAGGGCTCCCTCGCTCCTTGCCGGCGGGGTTAGCAAGACTCACCTCTCTCTTCCCAGGTATTTCTGAGACTCTCTGCAGGGGACCACCTGCCTCTCTGTCTGTTATCAGCCAATATATCAGATGAAAACTCAGTGTTTGTCTAACAGGCTGTGGCCCATGGGACTCTTGCTGGTGGTCCATGAGGAGGGGATAGTCACGTACTGCTTGTTTCTATCTGCTTGATTTCATCAGCTTAAAACACACGGGCTAATCTTTGACTGGTACTTTCCCAGGTGTGCTGGGAAAGTGGGGCTGCCACAGGGGTACTATAACAGCAGGAGGAAAGACATAAGGAAAACTTCCACTCTGGAAAGTCTGGCTGGCTTTATACCCCCCACCTTTTAGTATCTGGCATTGCTCGTTGCCATTGATCTGTAAGTGGATTGCTTTTCCCATGCTATTCATCTCTAATTACCTGTCCAAAGAAAACTCTGGGTTGTAGGAGCCTCATGGGTAACCATTTGCACAGATTCCTGAGGGCTGAATACATCCCGCCTCTTCCCACGAAAATTGTAAGGGAAGATCTTATTTAGCCTTCAAATTATGCTAGTATCCTTCAAAATAGAGAAGGAGAGCATTTCTAAGCCAGACACGGCTTTCGGAGGAGCTGCTCAGAGCCCTCCCGCGGTTCAGGGTGTTTTGCACCCCTGATTGCGGCGTAGACATTGTGTGTTGGCAGCATGATTGTGTGTTTGCATCTGGAGGGTGGGGGACAAATGGCCAGCTATCTGCTGATGGCACTTTTTTGGGTACAGAATAGTGTGCTGAAATCCATGTATTGCCAGTTCCTGCCTGTGCTCTCGGCTGTTGTGTACTGGCACAGAGGGAAGAATCACTTTTACAAGGGGTTTCTTGCCCAAGCTTTAAAAAAACAGTCCTAGGGGGTTTGGTTTTTTGCCAGAATAGTCCACATTGCATCTTCTAGGAGTTTTTCCTTGTTGAAAATGTTGTTTCACACATGACTTAGCTGTCATTAGACTACGTTAGTGTTCACACACAACAGAATCTGGCTTAAAGTGTTTTTTTCCCAATCAGTCAGAGCGAAGGTTCAGTAAACACAAACATATTTCCCACTGCTTGCTCCACGGATGAATCCTATGATGTCACAATGTGTTCGAGATTTATGTGGGAAGGGTCTTCCCTGCTGGGAAGCGGTTTTGCAAGTCACTTGCTGTGAGTAATGCCCTGCCCCTTGTGTGGTATTTGTTACACCATGTGTGCACTGAAGTACAGCCAGAAATGTGTGAAAATCTTCATTCTTACCTGCCTGGGAACAGTTTAAGAGGAGCATGTCAGAGGGGGAAGGAAGGAAGTGTCTCAGTCTAATTTGCTTTTTCTTCTTTTCAGGCAGGGGGATGCAATTAGGCTGCTTGGTACATCCATGTGTGCACTTACTTAAAATACTGCCAGCATGGCCCAAGTGAGAGTTTCGTCAGGAAATCTGATTTCTGTCTTGGTTAATTGAAATAATTTGTTCCATGAACAATATTGAAGTGTTTTGTTTGGTTTAGTTTTAAATTTCCAAGTATCTGCCACTTTCTGGAGACTAATTCAACGTCTAGTCAGCTTTTTTGACCATGTATCTACCAATCTGTGTATGTTTGTGTACTGAAAAATTGCTTGTTGGAATAACAAAAAAACCCAAATGCTTCCTAAGTTTCCCTTCTCATGGGAAGTTTTCCCTGTGCCACTTGTCCAAATTTCATCTGTTTTGGATTTGGGTCTACCAGAGCGACTGGTGAGCAGCAGCACACAGTGAGGCGCGCTGGGGTGGTCTGAGAGGAACCCTCCAAAGCACACTGGAGGTTGTCTGCATTTTGAAAACGGAGAAGACCTCTGAAAAGATACATGTGGAGCCTCTGGGAAGGCATCACTACTGCTCCCCATCACACTAGTAGCAAGGACCGGGGAACAACCCTATTTGTCTTGAGCTGGAAGACAAGGAACTGGTAGACTCTTTGGAGAGCAGGGGATGGTGTGTTGATGAACTTAAAGGCTTCTTCACATCTTTGTCACTTGGTACCTATTCCCTACACTTGGTTGAGGTCCTTTTCTGCCATATGCTTGCCTTGCTGTCTGATTTTAGCGTTTCTGAGGGGTCAGTGGGTGCGATAGTGTGTTGCAGACAGTTCAAGCATCTTTCTGTGAATGTGCGATCCCATCAGCAGAGGGAAAAATTCCAGATTAAATTCTGTGGAGAACTTCTTCCATTCCTATTTGCAATAATAAAATAGTTGAGTCGAGGTCACATGCTATTTATAGCCATCTCACTGCTACTTGCTTCTACTCGCCCAGGCAGTAAGCTCTGCATAGACACAATGAGATTAATCCTTCATGACACCGAACCTTTTATTTCTCTTGTTATCGGTGCTTACCGACTGCAGAGCCCAGTGCACTAAGCCTTTGATACAACACACCAGCAGCGAAGTCATGAAAAAAGTTTAAAAAACCAGTATCTGTTCAGCAAACCAGGAGCTGTCTGAAGGTTTGAAACTTTGGTTTGAAAGGCTTGCAATTTTTTTCTCACAAGCTGCATGCCAGGCTCATGCATTCAGCAATTAATGGAGGTTATGCGCAGGTAGGTCCAGTCTTGGCACGGCAAGAAACGCTGGGGTTTTGAGGGATCTCACACATTTTCCAGTGTATAAGCCTTACTTCTCTTCCCCTCTGGAAAAAGACATTTTAGTTCAAACAATATCTTATGTGCTGAAGATACCTTAATATAGAAACAGGTTGGATTATGGCAGTCACACAGAATGGATGACAGTTGCCAATATCTGATACGTTCAATGAAATGGGAACTCATCATCAATAGCAGTCTGAGGTCTTGGTTATATTGTTCCCTGTGACCTGTTGTTTCAGGCAATCAGAATTGATATTGCTTTGGCTACATTCTCTCTGAAATCCTCTGACTTTTTCACCTCTTTTATCCTTGTTTTCACCGTGAAAACTGCAGGGTGAGCTGGAAGCACCCACACACCTGTAGATGTTCTGGCTATAGCTGCTTCCCCCTATGAACTGCACTATGTCGGTATTCAACGTAAGCAAAGTGGTGGTGGTACAGCGCAAGACCGGACTGTAAAGCTGTGCGATGCTCGTCTCACAGACCTGGCACGATGCCTGTTCCACTTCGTTATCTCCACTGCCGAGCACCAGAGAACAAACTTTAAGGACTGCAAGTTTAGGGTCATTGTAGCTAAACCCATGGTTCTCTTGTGTGGCGTATCCCCTAGGGAAGGGGCTAGGGATTTATGCAAGCTTGCTGAGCATGAGAGGGGCTTTGGTCAGAATTTATTTGTCTGCAAATAGCGATGGGTAGTGTGAATTCCGAGCACGTGCCTGCAAGTGGAGCTGAGCCAGTCTGAGCTGATTTTGAGTGGGCATTAGCGATGTGGTAAACCCGTTGTTTTTCTCTTTGAGGGACTCAGCAGCTAAAGCGATGATAAAATCAAATAGCAAGTTAGACATATTCTGTCGCGGCAGTTTATCTCCTAACCATGGCAGGTTGGGATAGTGGCCTTACAGGTACAAATAGACTGCTTGGCATGGAGTTTTCTGGCTGATATGTAGTTTGACAGGTACAAGAATGGTGATGAACTATTAATGGACTGTTAACATTGTATTACATTTTTCATCATGCATCCCATGAAAGCTCCATAAAGGATTTTCTTAAATGGTATCAATGTGGATTGGCATCGGTTGTATAGTGATGCTCAAGGTGCTCACTCAAGATCTTTTCTCCAGCCTGTGTTTGGGCCTGTCTAATGCTCCGGTTAAAACAGCCTTTCTAATCCCAGCCACTACTGCAGGTTGGAAGTCGCAGTTCCATTGAAGTCCGGGCCAGCACTGTCCCAGATGGGAATGAAGCTGGGCATTTGCAATTTGCTGAAATTCTGAGGTTTTGCTGCTTAAAATAATTTTCCTGTTTTTATGTGAAATGAAACAGTCCGACCATTCAAATGAAGACAAAAAGTACTTTTCAGTGTCCAAACCCAGAAGCACTTAAAGTTGTGTTCTCCCCTTCTTGGGTCCAGTCGCTGGCATGATAAGATCAAAATGGACAGGGTGTTCCCAGAGCTCTCTCAGTGCTGGTGTTCTGGCTTCACGTGTCTGGATGAAATACACAGGGTTTGGTACAAAACTGCAGCGATAGTCCAGCAATCTCATTCCAGTGGGGTGAACAAGCAGACCTTAAAGCACATACTAAGGTTGTGATTCTACAGTTATTTTTTCCTTGCTGATTTTTCATTGTGATGGTTGTACAAAGATCAAAATCCCCTTGTGTTACATTCTTGCATATGCTTACGGTCCCTGAGTTGCTTGCCATCTAAATAAACGAAATTATTACCCTGTGGGAGAAATGCTATTATTTTTATTGTTATTCGTTTAAAACAATGGAAAACCAGGCCTAAAGAAAACAAAATGGTGTTTTCCAATGGCTGCACAGTGAGATTGCGACAGGGCCAGGAACTGAGTCCAGGTGTCCTGAGCCCCAGCCCAGACCTTTAAGCACCAAAATATCCTGCTCCTTTTGAATTCAGAGTCTTTTGGCAAAAGTTTCCCTAGAGTGTTTCATAATTAATGTCAGTGCTAGTCTCTGAATGTGTCTTACCAGATAGGAATTTGCTTTTATATACACGCATCCACTTAAAAACTCCCCAAAACTTAGCAGCTGTTGGCTTCTTTGTGTTACTTGAATGTTTCTAACGCAAATATGGGACATGATAAATTGAAAAGTGTTGAATTGAAATGTTCTGCTTTGAGTCCACTTAGCAAAATCCAAAGGTCATCTCTGCTATGAAGAGCCAGCAGTGTGAGCCTTGTTTCAAGGGTGGAAAAGGGATTTTCTGTTGTGTCTAGAAATCAGACTGTTCCTATCTCACAGGGGTGGATTTAATCCAGGAAGAACTAAGCCCATCCTAGGATCTGTGACTGTTTTTGACAGCTTTCTGAAAAGGAGCTAGAACCAAAGTGAAAAAGAACATCCCACAGACTATTGCAGCTTGCGTCTCGAGGGACCAGTTCCCTGGCTGAGAGGCATTTTGTCCCTTTTAAGTCTGCACAGGCAGGATGCTGCCTGTGAATAGAAATCTGCGGTGTGGTGTGGCGTGGAAGAATGCAATTCTCCTGAGCAACTCAAATAGTGGCTTAATAGCAGTCCTCTGGATCAGGTCAGCAGCTCATGTGTCTCCAACAAACCTTTTGCCCCATCTCGACCTCTCTAATTACCAGCTGCAGCAACAGTCCCACCTACACTCAGCATGACCTGAAAATTCCCATCATGAGATGCTCTGGTCAGTCCTTTATCCTGTATCAGATGCTGCCCAGCTGCAATGAGCTTTTCCAGGATGGGATTATGTTGAGACAAGCATTTTCATGGGGTGTATGTTTCTGAATAGGAATGTCTCTCTTTTTAAAAAACATAATACTTCTACACTGAAGGGATTTGGGGATTTTTTTGTGCTGTCCTGGATAAAAAATTCTTACAGTCATTTTGCTCGGCTGCTGGGAAGCCAAGGGGTTATGCTGGAGAGTGTTGTCCTTAGGAAAACTCCAGGTGAAGGACTGGAATAGATCTTGGTTTTGCAGTAAAAGCTGGCTTCCCTACATACGCTGTCAGCACAGAGCTAATCTTGAAAAACTTCTGCAGTTTACACAAGGCAAATTTTTTGCGTTTCTGTGGGCACTGCAGGACAGCGGTGCTTTGGTGTTCAAAGGGCAGCTCTGGGGAGCAGGCTGAGATGCTGTCTGACTGGAGCTTTCATCTTCCCTTCAGAGGTATTCATGCATGCTTCTTCGGCCAGCTCTGCCCTGGTCTTTCTGGGAACTGGACAAGCAATTTTGGCTGTGCTGGAGCAGCAGAGGGGGGTTAGGAGAGTGCCCACCTGGCGTGGGTCTGGCCCATGGCCATGGCTGGGCTTCTCCAAAAGGTCTTCATGTATCTGGGCACCTGCTTTCAAAATGTCTCCATGGCCCAGTGAGCAATGTGAGAGTGTGTCTGGAATGGCTCGTTTGATATAAAAGTGCCAATTTGACAAATCCTTGGGTAGATTTGGGTGTCTGGTCCCATTCAGTGTCTCCCTATCAGAATCACCCAGGCATCCCTGACAAGCTCAGCCAGTGACTTCCAACAGCCGTGATGTCTCCAGTTGCCACCAGTTTGACTCACGGTAGCCCCCTTGTTTGCTCTGCAGACTGCGTTTGCGCTCGTCCTAATCTAAATAGCCCAGATGAAAGCGCTGAGTGCTTCTCTGAGGGATTTGCTGTGTGCCTGTCCTGCTGTGCTCTGTATCCTCCTCGCTTCCCTTGCCTTTAAACTGGACTCACAATCACTGTCATGCATGCATGCATGCATGCATGCATCCATCCATCTATCTATCTGTCTATCTATCTATCTATCTATCTATCTGTCTGTCTATCTATCTCCTTTCTTTAATGCAAAAATTTTTTTCAGCAGCTTGCTGCACTTTCTAATTCCATCTTGTTTTGAGGAAAAGCCAAAGGAAACCTGGTACAGTAATTTTTTTAGTATTTGCCACTTGGAAGTGGTGTTTGAGAGTGGAGATTCAAAGGGCATCGGCTGCTTCCTTCGCAGCCAAAACATGCTCCCTCCACGCCGCCCTTAGAGAAGATTACCTCACAAAAATAATGCATGTCTTGACCCTGTATTTTCCCGAGTCTTGCCAAGCTTTACGTGCAGCAGGAAAGGAGGCATCATTCTGCCAGGTAAAGAACTGAGCTATTTTTTTTACTGCTGGCAGACAGCTTCCCTTTCCAAATAGGAGCAGATTTGCTGAGTGATTTGGTGTTGGCTCGATGCTTCCAGGTGAACTCTCCTTGTCCAGATTAATTGAAAGAGTTGCTCTTGCCCCAGTCCAGCTACTCCTGCTCAGAGCAGCATTTGACATAAAAAAGGAATTTTTGCCATGCTGTTGCTGCAGCCAACAGCCCTGAGCAAATCCTTTGCATTTTTTTCACCGCAAAGCTTTCACAAGCTGCCTGTGCAAAATTGCCATAGGATATACATACGCAGGGGCATCCCTGAAGGGCATCCATGATTTCACCTGGATGTCAATCCTACTTGGTTCAACAGGAGTTCATGTGTTATTGGATGGGTATTTGAATTTTAAAGGTGGTTGCAAACACTTTGGCGGAGGTAAGAAGCAACCCGCTGATGAGGTGGCTGCTCAGACAATTGACAGTTCTGGCACATCTCTGAAAATAATAATTTGTCAGAGATGAAACTAGTTATTATATGCCTGGCTGGTGATGAGTGTTTGTATGCCCTCCCTGAGCCCCCATGAAATGTAACGTACTAGGTAGTTCCTAGGCTCACTGAAAGAGGTTTAGGGTGTTTCTCAAGGCTTGGCTGAAAGGCAAGCTGTAGTTGATGCTCATTAAGTGTATGCAAGTATTAGTCCAGTGTTAAGGCATCTCAAGGAAGCCACCACTGTCTCCTGGGGATGAGCAGGGTCTTGAGGGCAGCCATGGCCTCACCTTACCTCACATGGGCTCTCTGCCGTGCTCCAGGTGTAGGGTAACTGGGTGTGCAGCTCACGCTTCTCTGCAGGTCTCTTTTGCATTTCTTGTTTTGCTGGTCGAGTTGTCTGGTGGGAATGTGTGCAGGTTTCTGCAGGTGAGCTGTCGTACCATGACGGCAGCATAGCATAGACGTGCCTGAGCTCAATGGCTCTGGTGCCTCAGGAGGAGCCTAGCAGCAGTGGCACAGGATTTGGTTTGGGTTTTGCTATCAAGGAGAACACTTGCACACAGTCTTGCCGGGGCTGGCACTAACCTGGTCCTGGCTAACGAGCTTGGGTGAGCCTGCTCAGACTGCAGACGTATGCCAGGGGCCTGACTCTGCACCGTGCTGGTACTCACTGGTGTTGACTTTCTTCGAGGAGCAAGTGCATTAGCCATGGAAGTGGCCTCTCTCCTGCTAGGTCATGCAGGTCTTTTACCTGAACATCTGTACGGATCCCTCAGCTCCCGGCAGCCGCTGTGGGTGTGTTTAGCATTTCTGTTTGTTTGCGAGGCTTTCTCCAGGGTGAAACTAATGTCTGGTCTCGGTTCTGAATCTCTAAATCCAAAGTAACTTGATATACCAAGACAAATTCCTCCTTATATCCCTGGAACTACCAGCAGAGTCTGGCTTTTTGCAACTATAGACAGCTGAGCTTAAAAAATGGTCCCAGGTCCCCATTTACAATCAGAAGCCCCTCAGCCTGGATGTAGCTCAGCCTCCAAGGCTTGTAGAGAGAGCAGTCTCAGCAGCTGCTTCCACCTCATCTCTCCCTCTCATATCTCATGAGAACATCTCTGCACCGGAGACTGTGCAGGGGGTTGGAGCAGCTGAGTTCAAAGGGTGTGGAGCTGGAAAATAGGCTGTACCCCATTATTGATAGACCATGTTGCAGACAGATAAGTGACCTGTCTGGCTCTCGGGAACTCTAGCTCTTCCCGTTTCCCTTGTGCTGGGCTTTCCTTTCATTTCAGCTGTTTTCTTTAACTTCTGCGTTCGGGTTTTCCTTGGTTATCCCATCATTTCCCAGTCCAGTGGTGTCAAAGAGTGCGGCATAAACGTCTGTGTTCACTGTCCTACATCACCAACTCACTTGGTCTTTCTTATCTTGTTACAGCTGAACAAGCTGGAGGAGGCAGCAAATGCAGCTCACACCTTCTTCATGGCAAACCCTGAGCACATGGAGATACAGCAGGACATTGAGAACTACAAGACGACAGCAGGGAAGGTTGACTTGATTGACCGGGAGGCCAGGCAGCACATGGTGAGTCTGAGCTAAAGAGAAGCCCAGGTTAAGTGTCAGGCATCTGGAGGGAAGAGATTTAGGAGGCCAAGAGAGCATCATTTATGAATGAGGAGATACTTGCTGAGGTCTGTATTACAGTACAGCAAAACTAGCTCTCCCTCTCAGTGCTCTCCTTAAAGGCAAGCCAGCTCCTGCTTTTTCAAGGCACTCTCTACTCTTTGTTTGATGGCTACATCCCCACCCTGGTCCCTCTCTTCAGGGAACTCTGGAGTCACCCATGGCTGTGGACAGGCATCAGCAGGGAGCTTTGATGAGTGCTCCGTGGGCACTGACAGATCTTGGCTTATGTGTGTTCCTTTTGAGCTGTGTTCTCCCACCTGGGCAGGGTAGATGCGCAGAAGTGGCTGTGCTGGTGAGGGTGCAGGGTGGCAGGGAGGACAGTGACAGCTTTTTCCACTTCCCCAAAGCAAAAACCCAACACAAATGCCAGGACCACCCCTAACTTTCTGATTTCGCGAGACACAAGGAAGCAGGAGTGGCTGTTTGGTGTAATTAGTGGAGGTGCTCATTAGGGGCCATTCTGAGACAGATCTGCCTGGGTCAAGAGCAGTCTTTTCCCTTAACATTCAGTGTAGTTGTTGGGTAGGAGGGTAATAACAAAGAAAAGGAATGGTTTTTCACACAATGGATAATCCAGCAGTGACACTAAGGATTTCCTAAGTACGGAGGAGTTCAACAGAGCATTTAGGCAGGTTTACAAGGTTCCACTGGTCCAAAAGTCCATTGATGGCTTAAACATGGTTTGGTACAAACACTTATATCTGGTAGGTACATAGTAGATCATTCTGTCACTGCCCGCTTGTACATTCTTAGTAGAAGCACCTGCAGTTGGCAAGGGCAGGATGCTGTGGTCCGAGCAGTGTAGCCCACTCACGGTCTTGTCTTCTGCCTAATTACTTTGCAGGAGGACTACAGTGCTGGAGTAAGGCACTATGACAAGGAGGAGTACGAGCTGGCCATTGACTTCTTGGAGCGTGCATTGAAAGGGTACTACGCTGAGGATGAAGATTGCCAGCTCATGTGCGAGGGACCGCAGAGATTTGAGGAGCACGAGTACCTGGAGTATAAGGCTGGCCTCTATGAAGCTATTGCAGGTGAGATCTTCTGGCATCTTTAGGGTTCTCACCCATCACTCTGCAATGTTATTAATTATTGAGTTTGGGCCTTTGGCTGGATTGGGTGACATGTCTTCCCTTCTATCACTGCTGCTGGTGAGGCACTTGGAAAGCCAGAAAATCCAAATCCAGAGGACAGGGAGCTAGGACATCTGGTCTTGGTCCTGAATAGAAGCTGAGCTAGCAGAATTGCATTTCCAGATGTGAGGAGCATTTGCAGCTTTCCATTAGAGCTGGAAGTACAGGTGCTTTAACATAAATTGCCTCAGTTTCCCCCTGTACACAGTCTCACATACCTCACTGGAATCTAGACATTGCTGGCCTCTCTTTATATTTTCTCTGTTTTTCAGTGCATATAAAAGAGCAGCAAAGTCCTCTTGGCCATGCTCCAGAAGGCCAGGAAAGTTGCCAAAAAGGCTCAGAACATAGATTTCCTCCCCATCCAAAAAGGATGGATTTGTCATTAGCAGAGGCCCACCTAATTATGATCTTGACTGAAATCTCTGGAGAGAATTGAACATTGCTATGTAATCTTCAGATTTGCATGTGTGGCTCTGAGCCAGAGGGGATTAAAATGGTTCATTCTCAGTAGAAATGAGATTACATTTAATTAGTCGTAAGGGAAAGAAGAGCAATAAATTAAGGTTTGTTTGGTGACAGAAATCTTATTTATCTGCTCATGGTCTTGGAGTTGCATCAAGCTCTTGGAGTTTTGCTTCTTGTGTGGAAAATACTTCACTCAGATGCAGGTTGTTTTTTGGTTTTGCATAATTCTGTTTGTGTCGAGACAGGAAATCTAATTGAAATGACCAAGACGAGAAACCACCAACATACCGGATGGGAAGCTGCCTTTGTTGGATTTATTTATCCATGGAAAAAATATGAGAAGTGTTGTAAGGGCTGACATGGTACCAGTGTAACTGTCAGCTGATCATGCCTGCTTTTAAAACCCTGACCAGGACACCAAGGGCCATATCAAGCCCTCCAAGAGACCAGCATTCAGTGCCAAAGAAAACCCACCTTCCTTCTCACTGAAAGCTGCTGCTTGTCAAACAGGTTTTGGTCTCTCTCGAATTGTTTCCATGCTGTGCAAGTGGAGTGCAGCCCCAGTGAGCAGAGAAGATGTTTCTGCGCCAAACCATGCACAGTGTGGTCATGGTGTGGTGGTCCTCAACCCAGCATGTCAACTGGGAGTGAGAACAAGATGGTTTCTGCAAGTGCTGTGGCTTGGCTTGGGCAGATATGACTGGAAATAACAACTCCAAACCCCAGGGCCATTCAGGCACCCAAAGAAACAGGGAAGAGAGGGCACGTGGAGGGAAATAAAATATGTAATGCAACTGCTTTGCTATAGGGAGCTAAGTGATTCCTTACAGGACAACATAATCCAGAGTTTACCTTGGGTCCGGGGCGCTCAGCCCCAGATGTTTCAGCAGGGAGTGGGAATACTAATACACGAAGAAAAGAGAGTTTAAATTTCTTCAAAACTTGTTTCTCTTTTCAATCCCAAGCTGCTTTGCTGTGCTGCTGTGTGGTGTTGAAACACCCTCATCTCTCCACCCCAGGGACAGATGCATTTCAGGGAATCGATTCCAGTCTATATAGCCTGTTTCTAGGGCACCTTGACAGTACCAAGAAAAAGCAGTGCTTCTCAGTGATGGATTATTCCAGGTCTAGGACGCTTAAATAGGTTTAAATTACAACAAAATTATTTATGTCCTTTTCCTTCTTGCTTTCCTAATGTAATACCCTGGTTGTATATACTAAATCAGACGATAACTACTCAGACTACCTGCCCAGAGCAAATGGGGGGACTGTTTTGAGTTTCCACTTGATTTCATTGCAAATTCCTCAGACTGTTTTTCTGGCAGCTCTGAGCAGTGCTTTTGTAGCTGAGCACATGGTTGGGTTTTTTTCTTTTTTCAAGCCTGTGTTTGTTTCTTAAGGTTTTTAATGGTGTACAGAGACAGAGCAAGCAAAGTAGATTTGTAAGTACATTACAGCAAAGGCTCCAAACTGGAATCAGATGTCAGCTCTGGCTTCAAAATTGTACAGCTGATACAACGCCTATATTGTGGACTCCCACCAATTAAGAAACCTTGCTAGTGGCAGATGTTTACCACGTGCTTGCATTTCTCTGGGAGATATCTCATCTTTGAGAAGCAGCAAACACAGGGATTTTGCTGCCCGTTATTGGCACCTTTCAGACTCATGGCACAAGTCCCTTGCTCTCCCATGCTTGGGAAGATGCACTGACCCCTCTTATCTAAACATCCTCGTACCCTCAAGAACTTTCCTGCTGCAGAAAGGAGAGGATTAAAGGTGAGCTGAAGGGAGTGTGGAGATGGCTTTCGTGTGGCAGCTCATGTGGCCACCCTGTCTTCACATCTCCACTTGCTTTGTGGGTGTCCTCACCTTTGGTTTGACTCTTGGGGTTGAGGAGCTACCTGCCACCTGCTCATCCCTGTACCCATCCCGCTTTCCCGGGCAGAAGCAGCATCTCCCGGCACACAAAAGAGATGCTCAAGCTCCCTCTACAGTTGACAGAAGGAGAAAGGCATTTCTCAATGGGGGCAAAAATGTGAATGCAACTCTCCATTGGCTTTGGGAAGGAGCCTGAACTCTTTAGGTGCGCAGCCGCCTGCTGGACCAGAGCAGCATGAGTTGCGTGTCCCTCACTGGGGAGATTTAACTTCTGTCTGTCCTCATCTTGGCACCATCACCATCCTTCTCAGTTCAGACCATCTTCTCCTTCTTTTCTTGGCAGATCACTACATGCAAGTCCTGGCTTGCAAACATGACTGTGTCCGAGAACTCGCCACGCGTTCAGGCCGTATCTCGCCCATCGAAAATTTCCTTCCCCTCCATTACGACTACTTGCAGTTTGCCTATTACAGAGGTAAAGGAAGTTCTTCTGTTCTGTTCCTCATAGCGCTTGCGGAGTTTTGTTACATTTTGTACAAGTTTTAATTGCTTCTTGTGGAAATGGGGCTATTGCCCCATGATGTCTGTGCTACTGTGATGCAGAGGCATGGTCTGAAAGAGTCAGGAAGCAGAGGACAGTGGAAATTGTCTCTTCAAAAGTCCTTTTCCTTTCAGGTTGACTGAAATGCAATTAAGTGTTTTTATAAAAGTGTTTTAAATCATCAGCCAGGTTTTAAAAGCCCAATCTTTAGCTTAAACATTATTATTCTTTAAACAAATCATGCTTTTTAGGGTCCTTTCATTTGCCTTTTGATATTGACATTCGGGGGTTTATATATTTCACATTTTCTCCAATTGATACATTTTCTAAGTCAATATACAGCCAATATACAAGTTAGCCCAGGCTTATCCCAAGATG
This sequence comes from Fratercula arctica, assembly GCA_947846985.1. Lineage (NCBI taxonomy): Eukaryota > Metazoa > Chordata > Aves > Charadriiformes > Alcidae > Fratercula > Fratercula arctica. The sequence goes on from CANTUZ010000006.1 coordinate 38,800,885, forward strand.
CCAATTTTTGCTAATTACGGAATATTTTAAGATTCATAGTAAAGTTGCAGGAGTTTGCAACATTGCAAAATATCGGGAGCTGGCAGTGCTATAAAATATTGTCAGTTGTGTGGTCCTATATGGCATTTTATTATGTTCTGTTACATAAAATAAAATCTAGGCAGAATTTTGCTATCTCAGCTCTTTCATGAAAAGGGCAGAATGTGGGAGGGTCAAAATTGTTTCTCAAACTTAAAGGTTCTTCTTTCATCAATGCAATGAGAAGAAAGCTGGAGGAGTCAGCAGTGTTTCGTGTGTGGTGTGCAGGTTTTTTTTATTCCTCTAAACTAGAGGTTTAATGTGGTGGGTAAAACCCCCCAGAGCCCTGAGAGATGCTGCAGAGGAGAGAAGCAGTTTGCTGCCGGGCAGCATCCACATCCTGCCCACCCAGTTGGATCCAATTTGGATACCATTCAACCTGTGCATGACCACAGAGAAGTCGTGTCTCTGTGCCTCAGTTTCCCTGCTGGTGAAATGGAGTGGTTAAGACAAAGTTGCATCAAAAGAGCCTTGTAAAGTGCCAGGCTCACCCTTCAGCTGATGGAGAGCTCAGGCTGTGCCCGCCCTCTCTGCAGGCTCCCCTCCTTGGCTCTGCCCCGCCATGCTTGGTGTGAGCCCCCGGCACTGCCGGCGGAGCTGTGGCCCCCATCGGCCCCCCCTGATAACTGTTGTGTTGCCTCCCAGTCGGTGACTATGTAAAAGCCCTGGAGTGTGCCAAGTCCTACCTCCTCTTCCACCCGGACGATGAAGATGTCTTGGAGAACGCAGGTTATTACGAGGGCCTCTTGGAAGGTACGATGGATCCAGACACGGTCAAACCCAGAAAGGTGAGAGTGAGTGTCACCTAAGAGCCCTTGGTGGAAGGCTTTAACAAAAGCATCAGCTGGAAATAGAAGCAGCTTGGCAGCTTTCCCACAGTGGGACCACTTTGAAAACAGATGTGGAGATGCTGGACTAGCTGGTGAAGATAATTGCCAGGTGCAAGTCCAGAGTCACTGGAGACTGTGGGGGAGAAGATGGAGGGTGGGATGTTCTTTAAATGGGGACTTCAGCTTAGCAAAACCCAAGCAAGGGCAGGGAGGGCGATGACCGAGTGCCTCAACAATGTAAACCATCCCCTCATTCAGTGCTCTGGAGATGTGGAGGAGGAACGCAATGAAGCACTGAGCAGAGGGCAACCTCCGTTAAGAGAGGACTGAGAAATATTTCCCCAAGGGGAGGCTGGGATGTCAGCTTTACTCTCAAGTCACTGAGCCTGGAGTTCAGCACTCAGCGTGTTCTGCAGGGAGCAGCTTTGCTATCACAGGGTTAGGTTGGGGTCAAACAACCAAACAGTATGTGTTCAGTCACCCAGCGGGACAGGCTTCCTCTCCGGTCCGGGCAGCCTTTATCTACAGCCCTGGGGCTGCCTTTCTCATGATGCAGAAGCGCAGAAGTTATCCTCCCCGTCCCATCGCAGCCCTGCTGAGGCTCATTCCCCTTGTGCCATAAGCAGAGGGTAGGCAGGAACTGGGTTTTCCGTTCCCTTGATTTCCAGGAAAATCAAGGCAACTACTCCTCTTCTCCTCTTCTTTTCAGGAAGCAAAGACGCTGCTGCGGCGCCATAAGCTGGAGTCTCACCTCTTGCAGGTGGCTGCGGCCGGCCTCGGATACACCTACACAGAGCCGGTAATGCCTGGGTCTGCTATGGCAAGGACCTTTAGGAGTTCACAGCTATTGGGTCAGCTTCCCCTGCCCCTCTCTCCTGTAAAGCGAGTCCCTTGTAGGTGACTCAGGAGCTGGGTCTTGGCCCAGTTTGTTCACTATGGGTGATGGCAAAGCAAGGGAGGCAGCCATTCCCAGGGTGAAGGAGAAGCAGATGCAGCCTAGTCCATCTCTCCTGCCATGGTATCTGGCTTTATCTCAGCTACGGCGGTCGTGGTGGGGTGGGACAGAGAAGGCTGGGCAAGCTGGGCTCCCTCTATTCATCATACGATGCCAGTTTGGGTTGGGGTTACATTTTCAATTTGGTGACCCAAAGCTGTGTAGGATGGATCCATACCAGAGAGGCTGGCTGATGTCCTCGTGTGTGACACAGAGCAGGTAGCTCTCTGGCTTCGGCTGGAACATTAAATGAAGAAGCATGGCCTCTCTCTTTTCCCGCAGAACTACTGGAACAGGTACGGCGCCCGCCAGGATGAGCACAGGTGAGCCATCACCCGCCCCAGCTGATCCCACAGCTTCACCAGTCCCCACAGTGGGGTTAAGGGGATGTGCCCATCATGGGCTACCAGCCTGCCATTTGGGGGGTGCTGCCCATCCACCCCAGCACACCATCATGGTTGAATTAGGGTCCTTTGCCCCTTACCATTACAAACATTCCCACAAGCACCTTACTTCAGCTGAGTGCTTCAAAACCAGCAATGATCTAGAGCAAACTTGGTCAATAAGGCAACTGTGGCTGTTCAGGTTTGTCGGTGTCTGTGCTTTGCTGGTGGAACCTGTTGTTCCCATTACCATAAAAACACAGTTTGCCACAGGACAGGGTGAGGGCTTCTACTTGGATGGTTGTGACATTTGTAGAAAGTACCCATTTGCCTGTTTTGTTTTAGTTTTTTTTTTCATGTATTGGTTTCAGAAAAGTACAAAACAGCACAGTTCCCAGAACTGGATATCTGTGGCCAAAGTCATGATGTTCTTCTCTCTTGCTCCTCAGTGTCCCATCAAGTATTAGCAGTGAACCAGAGGATGGGCCCCGGCTGTCCCTGGCAAAGAAACCCATGCCAAAACCAGATCGAGAGCTGAAGGAGGGTAAGTCTGATGCAGATGTTTCAACAAAATCAGAAGGTTTTTTCCTGTTGCTAGAGGCTGCAGACTGCAAAGGCTGTCCACTGAGCAGTGAGGGACAGTCCTATCTGAGGGACTTGAAGTTTTGTTTAAGAGTAAGAGAAGTCTTCAATGCTGCCACATTTTTGGGTCTGTGGATCCCAGCAGCACTGCTCTGCTCTGCTCTTGGACTTGCTGTTCCCAACTGCTGAGCTGCTCAGTACAGAGCCCTGAGATGTGGGGCTGGGAGACTGGGTCCTCCTTACCGTGGGGAAGGTGGCACCAGCAAACAGTAGTCTTTCCCCCAGGTGCTTTTAAGATTAAAATGTTCCCTGTTGTCCAGGCTGCAGAAGGGTGGCTGCTGGAGGCATTAGGTTTTGGGAACTTTGGTCCTGATGCTTTGCTAAATGTGCTGCATGACACCACATTAACAACCATTTCTGTTTGCAGACTGGCTTGTGATTTCATGTCTTGGCTTACATCAAACCACTTGGTTTTAAGGCCTGTTGGCAGACATTTCAGCTCATTTCAGCACATTTTGGGCAACCACAGAAAATATCATAACATCTTCTACTAAAGACAAGATTTCCCTCCATAACAATTTTGAAAAACTATATTGTAGCCAAATACCAAAGCATGTTCCTCGCTGCAAAATGATGGGACCTCAAGACAGGAGGTGTCTTGTGTCTCTACTGGGCAACAGGCAATTAAACCTCCTTGTAATGGAATGAATGGTTGCGCTTTTTGGGGAATTTCACAGCTTGCCATGGCCCAAGTGGGCTCCATCTGCTCAGTGTCATGTTTGGAGTATTGTTATCCCTACTCTAGCCATACATAAAATAGACAAATAACATAGGAAGATCCCGAAGAGCTTGCTTAAGCCAAGAGCTGGTTGATTTATATTTGTTGGCCTGTTTGCCTTCTATAACCAAATAATTTCAGAGTGCATCTTTACCTTTTTTTTTCTTCTCTCTATGCTTTTATTCTGGTTTAGTTGCAGAATGTTTTCAACTTCACAAAGAAAACTGAAACAATTAAAAAAAAAAATGGAATTTTAGTCCATCCAGCTGCTTCCTTTCTCTGTTGTCTTTTTTTTTCTTTCTCTCTTTTTACTTGGAAAAAAAAAGAGAAAAGGCCAAAAGAGAAAAAGCAAAGTCCATTTTAATTTTGTACTCCTCTTCTGTGATTCTCTCTTTCCCCCCTTCCTCTTCTCCATCAGTTCCTTCACTCCCAAAAGTCCAAAGACTTCCTCAGTTTCTTTGGGGTGTTTTTCAGAGTGTACACACAAGAAACAGGTCTCTCTGCTGGTGCTTAGAGGCAGTGGGGGCGAGGAAGGCAGCCGGGAGCGTGCTGCCGGTGTGGGACAAGGGTTCAGTGTTCAGAGCACGGGGCAGCCCCCACTAGTTCCCTGGGAGGAACAGAAGAAACTGGGGAAGTGGTGAGTGATGCCTTCCAGGTTCATCCCTCATGTGCCTACGGCTGGGGAAGAGCAACATCCGAGCTGGAAAACTCAGTCCTGAGTTGGAGTGTGCCAGGAGTTTGGATTTCAGGCTCCTGTTTCTGATCCAGCTGCATTTATAATAAATGCTATTGTCGAGCAACAAGAACAGCAAAGTTAGCATGAGGAACATCCCACCTTTTCCGTTTCCAAGAAACCTAACCCTTCGGAAATAAAGTCGTGGGCTAGTGGCAGGGCTCTGCCCTCAGGGTTACGTGTCCTGTGTAGGCCAAGGAGACCTTCCAAAAACACAAAATGTGCTTCAACGGACAGGAAAAATAGTAATTATAAAAGCAGTGAAACAGAGAAATTTCCTTGCGCCACATGGTGAGAGGAGCTCTGTGGCTCTCTTTCCTCTGTTTTATGGTGGCTCCGCGACAACAGATAATTTTTCCCACACTTTAGACACATGTCACCTTTCTCCTGGAGAAACATCTGGTTCAAGTTTTTATTGTTGCCATTTCTTTCATTCTCTCTCTTCGAGGAGATGAGGAGAAGAGGCTTCAGAAGATGGTGATTTAGTGGCCTCACCATGTTTTTCTGATCAGGCACATTTGATGGGGATGGATTGAAACTTCTTGTAAAAAGCTAGTATCTCTCTTCTCCTTGCCTGTGCCCTCAGCACGTGGCAAGGCTCAGTCGCCTCGTACCTGGCGGGAGCCCAGCAGTGTGCAAGCCCAGCCACGGTTGTATTCCCATCCCAGGGATGCTACTTGGGACCTCCAAAATGCAGCCAAACCATTGGCTTCTGGCAGGCAGAGGGAGGCAGGTCGGAGGCAGGGAGCGAGGGATGGCAGGGACAACCAGGGCAGCTCCTTTGCCTCTGCAGAGAAGGATTGTCCTCAGGGTCCTCTGACTACCTCCCCACTACCAGCCCTTCTTCTTGGTGGAAAACAAGCAATGCTTGCTGCAAGCTCAGCACCGCATTAGATTTTCTATGTGTGTAAAAGACAAAAACCCCACTGATGACAATTGCAGAGAGTTTCTTTGCATGCCAAGCCGGCAAGAGCCACACAGCGCAAATGGAAACTTATAGCCTCTGTTGAAGTTGGCTGCTGGGCAGGAGAGCCAAGTTAGCTGGTGTCCATGTCTCTCATTGTGTCCTATCGGGTTTTGGCATTTTCAGGCTTTGGTCCCTGCGTTTGCAAGGCAGCTAATGAGAAGGTGGAAAATGCTGATGCTCTTGCAGCAAATTGAATTTTGTCTCCGGGTGTTTCCACTGCTTCTGTTTCTTTTGCTGCTGATGTGAGGCCAAACTCTGCTCTTTCTCTGGCAGCACACCCGGGTGACTTCAGCTGGCCCTCAGCCATGGTACAAGATGTCAGTGAGGCCAGGACATGTTCAGCAAGGTCGTTTTGTGTCTCTCTTTCCATCAGGGGGTCCGCTTCTCTACAGCGACGTGAAGTTTGTCTACAACTCGCAGCAGCTGAACGGCACTCAGCGAGTACTACTGGATAACGTCATCTCAGAGGAGCAGTGCCGAGAACTTCACAGGGTGGCCAATGTGAGTAGGCAATGCCCCTGGGGGCGTATGAGTGCCACCTGGGCTGAGTGCCTGGGGGCTTGTAAGAGCTGAATATGTGATCAGCGCCTGGGGAGGCTCTGGGTTCATGCCTTGAGTGTTGCAGCTGATGCCAGCATGCCCATGGAGAGCAGTCAGATGCTTATCCCCATAACTGCAGCATATGAACTGCTGCTCCGTCTTGGGCTGTTCTTAGAAACATGCTGCAAGACAAAGCCCATGCAGAAATAGCTCTTTGCTGCATGTTATTCACAACCCCAAAGGATGCTCATCCACAAGCCTGGTTGAGCCTTCTCATGCATCGTCAACTAAGCCTGGGAAGGGACCGACGGTGCCTGAACATCCCCAGCTGGGAGGTGGGTGGCTGTTTTCCAGCATCTCAGAACGGACTGTGTTCATGGAGAGCTGCAGTGCCTTCCCACCCAACTCACCTGTCCTAGTGAATGCAGCCCTCAGGGATTTGGGGAAGAGGGTGCCAGGTGCTTCCATTGCATCTCCCCTTCTCCTGGGCAACCAGTTCACCCCTCACCCATGTTTGTGTCTTTCAGGGTATCATGTTGGCTGGAGATGGCTACAGGGGCAAAACCTCCCCCCACACCCCAAATGAGAGATTTGAAGGAGCCACCGTCCTCAAAGCCCTCAAGGTACATCTTCCTTCCTCCTCTCCCATGCCCTCCCTCCCAGCCAGCATGCAGCGCTGACCCTCTCTTGCCTCTTCTCCTTGCCCAGTACGGCTACGAGGGCCGTGTCCCGCTGAAGAGCGCCCGGCTTTTCTACGACATCAGTGAGAAGGCTCGCAGGATCGTCGAGTCCTACTTCATGCTGAACTCCACGCTCTACTTCTCCTACACCCACCTGGTGTGCCGCACTGCCCTCTCCGGTGAGGGCTCAGGGGGCTGGTGGTGGGGCAGGGCTGGGAGGACAGGAGGGGTTCAGCCCCCCTTGGAGGGTTTAAGAGTGGGGGACCCAAGCCTGAGAGTGTTTCTGTTTTGCCTGATGCTTAAACTAGTGGCTGAAGGCTAGGGAGTCACCGTCCCCACAGCAGCAAAGGTTGGCACTGCTGTCCTGCAGAAGCTAATTTCTGGGGTGTCTATTGTTTCTCACGCCTCCAACTCTTCCTCTTTTCTGCTCCCTCTTCTCTTGCCTCCTCTCACCACTCCTCATTTCCACCCCGCCGCAGCTCTCCATCTTGCTTCCCTGCAGTAAGGAGCAAGCAGAGCTGTGCAGATCCGAGTCCTCAGATGTTGCCTTTTCTCCCCAGCCTTTCCTTTCCTCCTCTCACCTGTGAACACCACCCGGAGTGGGGTCGGGGCAGGCTTCCCACCATGACGGACCCCCACAGAGCATGGCATTTCCATCTCATCCACCCCTTCTCCTTCCCCCTTCCTCCACATGGTCCTGCCTAGGCCAGCAGGAGAGGAGGAATGACCTGAGCCACCCCATCCATGCTGACAACTGCCTTTTGGACCCTGAGGCCAACGAGTGCTGGAAAGAACCTCCTGCCTACACATTTCGGGATTACAGGTAGGCAAAAAGGGGGGCTCCCCCGTGGGTGCCTGGGGACCCTCCTCGAGGGTCCTTCCTGCTTCACCGACCTAAAGCTGGTACATCCCAGCCATGGCAGAAGTGAGATCCAGCAGGTAGTTTCTGGCAGCAGCAGGCATTGTGGTTAAGCTTCAAGCAAGAGTTTAACTGTAATGGCTCTGTGATATTTTAGCATCAGGAGATCCTGGCTGTGGCCCACAGGGCTGTGCCTCCGTCAGGTGTTTTTGGTGCAGACCGGGAGGGTGAGAACCGGTGGGACCCAGGGGACATTTTGTGAATTGTTCCCCAGCCAAGGAGACATCTGCTGGTTCTCAGCTGTAGCTCCAAAATGGGGGCAGTTTGGGTGGCCCTGACCCAGGACAGCAGGACCTCCCCTGCCTGGCAGCCCCCTCATCTGCATCTCAGTGGAGCGATGCAGGATCTGCCCTGGAGGCGGGGGTCAGCCCCAAGCCCTCCCTGCTGCTCCCCTCACAGGGGTCTCCCGCTTCTTCCCCCAGTGCCCTCCTGTACATGAATGCAGATTTTGAAGGAGGCGAGTTCATTTTCACCGAGATGGATGCCAAAACTGTGACGGTAAGTCAGGGCCGTGAACCAAACGCCATTCCTCAGCAGCCTGTGCTGGCCTCTGGGCTTCCCCATGCAGCCTGTGGCTCCTGCCTTGCAAAAAGCCCCTACAAAATCCTGCTGGCAGAGGTGCACAGACCTTCTGTGCCCTGCCCAGAAGCTTTGCTGAGCAGGAAATCTGCAGATCAGAGGGATGGCTGAGTCCTCCCTGCCTGGAGGACCGCTGAGCTCCCACCCCATCTCGTGGCCAAACATGAAGAAATGCCTCTGTACATATACTGTGTCTGGCTCAGAGCATGCCACGGTGGTAGCCATCAGTCCCTGAGAGGGATGGGACTCAGGCACAAGCCCTCACCTGTGCATGATGCTATTTAGGAGGCTCAGCACCCCCTCCATTGTTGGACAGAATATTTTGTCACCATGCTGGGCCTCTTAAGTCCAGTAGATGCTGGAGGGTAGATTGCATCTACCTAAGACCAGTACCACAAGGTTGACTTGGTTGGCACTTCTGCCCCTGAGTCCTGCAGGATACCTGTTGTGGACTCAGCAGACAGAAGAAAGGCGTTTCACAGCCCATGCCAGGGTTAGCCTTAACCTCCCTGGAGCTGTGCCATGGCCTTGTTTTGCTGTAGTTGGTCACCTGCAAGCTTTGCAAGGACTCCATGCCACCATCTCCTTTCTACATGATGGCTGTGCAGCAGGACCAAGCCTCACACCTCCCTTTTTACCCCACATGTTTTTACAGCCATGCCCAGAGCTCTGCACATCCTCTAGAGCAGCTCACTGGGCCCTGGGGTGATGCAGAGAGATGCCAATTAAGATCCCAGGCCCTGGACTACGACAAGCTGAGATGTGGCCAGTGCATGCATCTGTGCTGCTCCTTGCCACCCTGGTGTTGACTGTTTTCCCACAGGCTTCCATCAAGCCCAAGTGCGGGAGAATGATCAGCTTCTCGTCGGGTGGTGAGAACCCCCATGGGGTGAAGGCGGTTACCAAAGGCCAGCGGTGCGCTGTGGCTCTCTGGTTCACCTTGGACCCGCTTTACAGAGAGCTGGTGAGTCCCTCCATCATGATGTGGGAAGAGCTGGGGGTTACCCAGCAACTGAAAAAAAACTGGACCATCTTCAGCCTCCGGTCCCAGCACATCTATTTTCATCACATCCTCCCGGCGGCAGCATTCCCATCCACTGCACCATGGGGACATGAACTGGTGGCCCTGGGACTGAATGGTTTTCTCTGATGGCCATGCTCCTGGGCACCCATCACCCTGGTCCCATGCGGTGTGGGGCCTGGCTGGGGTGCTGAGTAGGATGTGGGAGGGCTCGGCACAGGGCTGGGCTGGCCATTTCTGACACCTAGTGGCAATAACCTCGTGAACGGGGAAGTCCTCCACAGCCGTCCGCAGCTCAGAGGCCAGTGATGTGTGGCTGCTGCCAGGTCCTCAAAAGCAGTTTTGCAGCCTGAAATCCATGGTTCTGGGCACCCAGATACCTCGGGAGATCTGGGCTGTGGTGCCTTTCAACAGGCAACCTCCAAATTCTGTTTGAAAAGCCTTCTGTACCAGCCCCTGTCTCCCTTCAATAGCTATTCTGGTCTATAAGAATAAAAGATAAAAGACCAAGCAGAACTAAACATAGGGAGAGAGCAAAACCTTGTGCCTTTGCCTTGTGAAGCAGATGGGCTGCAAGGTTTTAGGAGAAGCTTATTTTCAGACATGCGTTTTACTGTCTCTCTGCTTTTTGGCGTGAGCTGGAATTCCTCCGTGCCTGTTGCATGCATGGAAGGAGCTCAGCCCTGCCCAGGGAGCTGGACAGCCACACCAAGCGGAGGGGACAGGAGGAGGGTACACCATGGCAGTGGCTGCTGGTGAAGCGTGATAAGGAAACAGCAATACATCAGCTTTGCCCCAACCATTGCAGCCCCTGGAGGGAGGAGGGAATTAGGTAATGGGGTGCAAAGTGATTTGATTAATTTTGCCCAGCAAATCCCCAGCTCAAACCCAGGTTTTCCTCTCAGCTACACTGCTGGTCCCTGGAGGAGCTGCTTGCTGTGGGTGCTCCCAGCTGGGCCATGCTGAATAAGCTGAGAGCAGATGCTGAAGCTCAGCTGTTAATGGTTTCTTCCCGTCCCTTCTTGCAGGAGCGAATCCAGGCAGATGAAGTGATCGCAATGTTGGACCAGGAACATCTAGGACCCAGCGAAATGAACATCAACCCAAAGGATGAGCTATGAACTAGGCCAAAGACTTTTTCTATTAAATATTTATTTAATATTGTTAATCTTATTAGAACCTTTCTATTTTTGTACAGAGCTGCTGTATAAATTAACAGGTTAATATGGTTGTGGAGTGTCAGGAGGGCCCCTTCTGTGTTTAGCACAGCTCTTGCTGGGACCCCTTATCTCTGTGCCAGCATCTTCTGCTGCACCTGACTCTGCCTCTGGGATTCCCTGTCCTTCCCTAGCACTTCTCAGGACTTATTCAGGCCCCCTGTACCCCCTTGGAGAACCTCTTTCTTTCTTTCGTCAGCCACAAATAGCTGCTTCTCTTTAGCCTCTGCTAGAGAAATGTCTCAGGTGTGATAACAGACCAGTCTTCCTGCCTCTGCTAAGTGCTGACAGAAGACCTGGACAGTGCTGCCCTGGGGGAAACTGGAGCACAAGTCAGTTATTTCCATCTCAGAGCACTTCACCATTTGAAAAAGCAAAACCTGGGTCCTAGCAAAGTGTACATCTCTCTGTAGCCATGCAAAACTGGCATTTGGGCATTAGTTCTGAGCAGAGCTTCCCCAGCTGCTGGGCAGGGGCAAGGGGCTTGATTTGCAGCTGATTCTGGTGAAATAGAGTCTGTCACTCATGTTCAGTCCCTGCTCTTGCTAATGGCCTGGGATGCATGAGAGAAACTACTTCACACTGCATCCTTTGAGCTTCCAGCCTAGTGCTGCTGCTGGTAAAACCCAAGGTTAGAAGTCATCCTTTCCAGGTCCATGTTGGAAGGCAGCTGAAAGGCTCAGGGATGTTACAGTGTCGGATGATCATGATGCAGCTTTGTACTGCAGATGTCCCGGCTGCATCCTCCCATCCTGACGCTGCAGGAGCAGCAGAGGTTCATGGTGTGGTGGCATCTATTTGCTCAGAGTATTTCTCACCCAGTCTGAGGGTGTTGCAGTGAAAGAAAATGCTGCTTATCACAAGAGATTTACTGCGGCAGGAACTGCTGCTAAGCTAGTAAATCATCCCTCTCCCACCATTAAATCAACTCCCATGTGTGGGATCAGAGCGGCCCCTACCTCAGTCGGAACGAACACTGAAGTCACAGAACTGCACACATCCTAGACGTAGGGACAGCTTTTATGTTGACCCAACAGCTGCTTCTGATGCTAGAAAACAGTTCCTAAAAGGCCATCTTTACTGTTGAATTTACTGGAAGGCTGCTGTCTCTCCAGAAAGCACTGCAGGGATCTTGGGTGGCGTTTGCATCCCTGAGCAGCTTTGCTCAGCTCCCTGCTGCGCTGGCACTTCCTCAGTCCCTTTCTGCTCCCCTCTGCCAGCTTTGGCATTTCCAGGCCTTAAAATCTGCAATAGGGAATTGTCTTTTCTCTCTGTTCATGCAACTTTTGCCTTCCCAAATCTTCCAGGCTCAGCAGCACCCTCTTCTCATCCAGTCACTGGCTGCAAAGGCCATAGACAGGGATGGTCCTTCTGTAGAGACCTCCTCAAAAGCTGGTCCTGGGCCAGATAAAGGGGAACTCAGTTCATATGGAAAAACAAATGCCCAGACTGTGAAGGGGGCACCATTACTACCTAGAAAATGATGGAAATTTCATTTGCTGCACCTCCTTTAATCTGGAATCTGCAGGGGATAAAGCTCTGAGTGTTTCTGAGCCACCAATGTAGCGTGTTTCTTGGAGGTTATCTCATCTTCCTCATAGACTGATGAAAAGATTCATTGTGTTGGCTCCCCAAAGAACTGCCCACAGGTCTCTGCTTTCAGAGACTCTTTCCTGCTTAAATGCCTCCCCTGTAAATGCTTAACCCCCCCTTTTTAAAATAGCCAGAGGAAAAGATGGAGGGAAGGAGAGAAGGGCAGCTGGAGAGCCAAAACACCAATTTTGTTGTTCCACATCTGCACCACGCTATTGCATCTAAGGCTTGACTCCTACATGCTGCACCTTCAGCCTGAGTTTGTGCTGCCACCCCCCCTGACAACCACATCTGTCCCAGTGCATCCTGCAGAGCTGCCCTCTCCAAGCAGCTCGGTGCAGCCCCTGCCCTCCCAGGGGCTGTGGGGATCCCACCAACTGGTCCCACCAGCTGGTCCTTCTGCCCAGAGGTGGGGAGGGGGGGCATCGCAGGTGGTTGTTGGTTTGCTGCTGTGGTGGTTAGCCAGAGCTGTGTCTAAATCCAGGGGAAATAAACTAAACACAACACCTGGGCCTGTCTTTGTCTTTCTTTAGCCAATATTAGAAGGGGAGACTGGGGGATATGTGGTTTGTCTCATGATGGTGCTTCTCCCTGGGGTTTCCTGCCCCACTCCCTAAAGCGTATGGACACATCCCTCATGCTGGAGGAGCGTCAGAGACATCGATGTGGACATGATTAAGCAAAGTTGTGCACGTGCATTTGCCTGCCTGTCCATCTCCTTTGCTCTGCATCCAGCCACCTAGTAACTTACACACCAGTGGCAAGCTTCAGGCAATTTGGAGAGCAGGAGGAGGGAGTCGCAGCCCCTGTGCACTGCTGGGGTGTGCAGCAGGCTGGGGAGCCAAGCAGGGCGATGGCTGACTCCCGGTGAACGGCTTTGGTGGAGGACGGTGGAGCAGCCTCAGAAAGATGTGACATTTTGTGACTTGATTGTAAACACGAACTCCAAATCCCCAAGAAGGGGAAAGACTCCGGGCTGCCTGGGCCATGCCGCTCACCGTGCTGCTGTGCCACCGAGACCTGCCTGTGGCCCGTGCCAGGCTGAAGCCAGGAAACAGGAATGCAGTGAGTCAAAGGCATTTTTCCCTGTTTGTTTGTTTTTCCATCTCTCTGCTCTGGCAAAGTCTAGCTCGGAGGTGGATCTGTATTTCTGCTGCAACAGCAGAGGTGGTTGCCAAGTTTATTGGCACGTTGTAGCCTCACAGGAGCGAGCTACAGAGCTCTTTGGGACATGCATCAAAATACATTGTAGGCTTTTGGATCTTTTTTTGTAGCCAGGTGGGGTGGTGTGGGTTGCCACCAAGGTGGCTTGGACTCTGAGAAATCAATTTTAACTCTTAGATTTGATGCAGGGACTTGGTATCTGCCAGAGCTGTCAAGGTCACATCCAGACCGTCCACAGGGCACCTGCATCCCTGGAAAAACAAAGCTAGCAACAAAACCCAAATGTATACACTCCTCCTTGGTCAAACATGCCTCAGGGACAACCTGGTGCACTAACATTTTTTGCTTCCTGCTACATTGGCTCACATTTGTTATTCACCTCTGCCCTTTCCTGCTTCCCAAAGCCCCTTCAAGAAGCAGCTCCCCAAGGAGGCAGTGTCCAAAGTCACGCCACCAGGAATAAAGCTGATGTGCGTTTTAGAGCAAGCTTCATGGCTCCCAGGCCAGCTCTGAGCTCTTCTAGCCAAGGCTTTGCCGCCAAAGAGAACTACAACCTATTTATATTTGGCCATTTGTTATACGTGCCTTGGTTCTACCACTGGCAATGGGAGCGGTTTTGAGATGGAGGTGCCTGAACCGTGTCTTAGTTCCTTGTTAACTCTGCCGTGCCCCTCCTAATACTAATAATATATGCAGGGTGGAATTAGCAGGGTTGATTTATGACATTCAAAAAAAAAAAAATAAATAAAAAGAAAAAACCAACTCATAAAGGAAACGTAACAGAATTAAGAAGTATTTATAACAACTAAAGTGGCTCCGTGTGTGTGTGCGTGTGTGTCCTTGGGTGCAGCTGTTGCTCTGAAGTGAAGCCCTGTGCGGTGTTGCTCAGTGCCAGGGGATCTTTACTAGCAAGGACCTATGTTTTTGTTTTGACATTTCAGTGGGTCCAAGCCAAGTTTGGTCACCCCTTGCACAAGGCTGCTGCTAGGGGTTGCTGGGGGAAGGGGGGGGCTGGAGAAGCCCAGTCTGTGAGACAGATATGCCTCCAGCAACGGGGCATCAGTAGTGTCTCAGGGAAAAGGTACAGACGAAATGGATGCCTTCGTTAAGGAGAAGATGAATCATTGCACTTCGCAGTCAGGGATGTGGCAGCAGAGCGTGCAGGGCCAGCAGCAGTGAGGGCACGGAGGCGTGGGGAGCAGTGGCCCAACAAGGCACTTGGTGCCTTGTGTAGAGGGTAGGAGCATGGAAAACACCTCGTACAGGCAAAGAACCACCAGCGGGGGCCAGCAGAAAGTCTGACGTTGAGCCCCTTTGGACTGTAAATGCCTTACTATAAGTGGCTGCTGGAAGTTTCCCTCCAGCCAAAAGGTCATCCCTGAAACCTCACCTGAAAAATCAGTCTTGTGGCTATTTACAAATCTCTGAATCCCTAAAGCTCTTTGTGTCCAGTGGCTACAGAGTCTAATACAACCTGGGCATGTCCATAGGCATTAGCCTGCAAGACTTTTTGAGGTATTAATTTTAAGCAACTGAACCTCACCAATATTGCTGTGGAGGCTTAGGGCCATGTGGTCAAATCAGTCTCCAGCAGCTCCACTGGATGATGACTAATCCCCTTGATTCCAAGCTGGGGCATGATAAGCTTATAAAATATGGTGTATTTGGACCTTTATTTCGCAGAAGCTAGACCAACAGCCCAAAATACAGCAGCTTTGATGACCCTTGGAGACCCAGCGACAAACCCTGCAAGCAGCCAGTCTGGCTGAAGACCCTCTTCTGCTGCCACTCCATCCCACCCTGCAGCTGCATCCCTCTTGCCATCTCCCCACCCTGCTGCTTGGTCTCTGCCCTAGTGGTGGACAATTTGGGTGGCACCATCCCTGCCAGCTGCTGCACCTAAGCTTGGCCAGTTCCTGTGCGAGGGTCTCCCCACTTCGGAAGCACTGTGGTCGTGGGTGGGAGAAGAGCCTGGACCTTGCATTTTTCACCTTTGCATTTGTCACACTTGCATTACAGCTGCTGGCCGCCTGTAAGCTGCAGTGACTTGGCCAGGGGAAACACGTGAGTGGAGGAAGGACATGGAGTTTGCACTGGGCACTGCTCATCCCTCCTGGTTAAACCTGGGCAAAGCCAACCTGAGCACTCGCAGGCAGCCGAACATCTTCCTGTGAAAAACTGTCATTAAAATAAAAAGTTGTTTCCTCCTGTCCACACCCTTGCCCAGCCTGGGGAAAAAAAAAAAAAAAAAAAAAAAAAAAACAACCAAAAAAACAACCAAACCAAAACAAGACAGCTGGCTCTAATAGCGCTGGCAGTGAGATAAAAATGGGCTAGTCCTGCTTTGGGGAAGAACTATATTAAAAAAGGAAAGAAGCACACATGTCTTTTGTTTCTGCAACTGCTCCTATGCCCACGCCCCACCAGAAGAGCCACCTTTTCCTGTGGGAAATGTTGCTGCTTGTCTGTGCATTAGGGTATGACCCTGGCTGGGTCCCACATTGTTGGGCTCTTCCCCAAGGTGTGGATGGGCACATGTGTATGTGTGTTTTTCCTCCCATCACCCTATCTCCACAGCAGGCACCCAGGCACAGAGTATAATGTGCCTTGGTGCCAGCAACAGCACCAGAAGCAACGGAGGGCAACCGTGCACGAGGCCAGAGCTTGCACCACTGTTCACCCCAAGCACAGCCCTGCCTTCACTTTGGGCCTCCAGTACCCATATGGACAGGTGCAATAGATAGAATCATAGAATGGTTTGGGTTGGAAGGGACCTTAAAGATCATCTAGTTCCAACCCCCCTGCCCTGGGCAGGGACACCTCCCACTAGATCAGGCTGCTCAAAGCCCCATCCAGCCTGGCCTTGAACACTTTGAGGGATGGGGCATCCACAACCTCCCTGGGCAACCTGTTGCAGTGCCTCACCATCCTCACAGTAAAGAATTTCTTCCTAATATCTAGTCTAAATCTATCCTCTTTCAGTTTGAAGCTGTTACCCCTCATCCTATCATTACACTCCCTGATAAAGAGTCCCTCCCCATCCTTCCTGTAGGCCCCCTTTAGGTACTGAAAGGCTGCTATAAGGTTTCCCTGGAGCTTTCTCTTCTCCAGGCTGAACAACCCCAACTCTCTCAGCCTGTCCTCATAGCAGAGGTGCTCCAGTGCTCTGATCATCTTCGTGGCCCTCTGCTGGACACGTCCCAACAGATCCATGTCCTTCTTGTGGTGAGGACTCCAGAGCTGTACGCAGTGCTCCAGGTGGGGTCTCACCAGAGCAGAGTAGAGGGGCAAAATCACCTCCCTCGACCTGCTGGCCACGCTTCTTTTGATGCAGCCCAGGATGCGGCTGGCTTTCTGGGCTGCAAGTGCACATTACCTGCTCATGTTGAACTTCTCGTTCACCAGCACCCCCAAGTCCTTCTCCTCAGGGCTGTTCTCAAGCCCTTCTCCACCCAACCTGTATTTGTGCCTGGGATTGCCATAACCAAGGTGCAGAACCTTGCACTTGGCCTTGACAGATGCCACTGAGAAAAACAGGGCCCCCCACGCTCTCCCGGAGCATGACGTAGTGTGTGTGGGTCACCCATCTGTCCTCAGAGCACACACTGTACGAGCAAACTGCTGTCTCCACAGGTCTAGTGGATGCCATGGCCTGCCCAGCATTACTTTTATCTTGTTTTAAACACATGGTGAACACTGGCACCGAGTTTGTTTCCTTCTCATTTAACAAAACCTTGTTATGTAAAAAAAAAAAAAAAAAAAAAAAAATCATTAAAAAAAAAAATCATAAATGTCAACATGTCCCAACCCCCTGGCCACCATCCAACCCTGCCAAAAATAATCCCAGCACACTGCAGGAACTTGAGAAAGCAAAACACTGGGCAACTGGGAGAGCTGCCTGGCCACCCTCACCTTGTTCCTGGGGCACAGCAGAGCCGCGGGGGGAGCGGGGGAATGGGGTTTAGCTTCGGTCCAGCCGGGCAGCAGCGGGCAGTGTGCGAGGCCGCGGCAGGAGAGCGCGGGTGCAGGCAACCGCAGTGCGTGCCGTGGCAGGAGCAGGCAACGGGAGGGCCCCCGTGGGCAAACGGAGCCAGGCTGGCGAGTGGACACGCTTGGCAAAGGAGCAAGTCAGCTAATGATCGTTTCCAGGGGTGGTTTGGATAACAAGAATGGCTGTTCTAGTAGGTATTTCCTGAGGTTGAGCAGGGCAGGGCAGGGGGAATTAATATGAGCTCAGTTTAGCTTCTACCCCTCCTTTATTTGTAATGAGATTAACAGCAGAGATGGTGGCAGCACCATCAGTCTGCTGCCGCGATGGGGTGAGCCGATAAGCAGCTCCTGCGCTGCCTTGCATGCGAGCCCAACGGCTCCGGCACACGGGGAAAAACACCAGAAAAAACACCCCTTTTATAGCACATGGCTTTTTTTGCAATGGCCTTAGGGTGGCTTCGCTCCCAAGTTCGGGGGAAACACCTTGCATTGGACTGGTCCCGCTGTTCCCGGCTGTGCCAGGAGCGTGGCTGACCTCCCAGTGCAGCCCAGCATCACCATCCCCTCCTTGCAGCACTTCGGCACCCAACATTGTCTGAAAGCGCCAGGCTAATGGCTGGTCCCTGCTTTGTTGTTGAGAAATGAGGCCACCACTTGCCACCAATGATGTGCTATGAGCAGCTCCAGTGCAAGAAATTAAACTGGTCGATTTGACTGCAACAAGGCAGAAGCTGAAAAGAAGTGTGAGTGCTCTGCAAGGCACCTCCCAACTGCTCATGGTGCTTTAACTGGACCGTAGCAAAGGTGGAGAAGTAACTCTCATATGATCCCTCTCATAGAGAGGAGAATGTGGACCCCCTGGCAAATTTTGCAAAGATCTTTGTCGCACCCGTGACAAGGTCTGCTCATGGCAAACCTAGAGCCACCTCTGAGTGTATGGAGCTCTAGTACGGGAGTTTTGGCTGGAAAAGCACTGAAACAAAAGCCCTGTATTTTAAAAGCTTCATATTATTCGCAGTAGCCAGACACATAGGGGCCAAGTGTGCCCATCCAGGGCTGTGGGGCACGTTGGCACGAGGCTCATCCCTGCAGGGCTCTCTGCAGCAGTTGGGCACAGCTGAGGTGATGCCCAAGCCTGACGTCCCCTTCACCACGTTGTTAGTCACTGGCCGCACCTTCCCACGCCAGGATGCCCATGAAAACCACCGGTGGTGATGTGCATTTCTGCATGAAACCCTTCTCGTGGAGCCCCATCAGCTTGCATCCATGGACCAGGGGTGGCCAAGTGCCATGGGGGGGCAGCTGCCCAGTGCCAGGGGGGATTGCAGGGGGCTGCTCCCCCCACCACACAGGAAAAAAACAACCCACCAGCATCTTAAAACCAGTTTGCTACCCCAGGCACCTGAGGATTGTTTGTTCATCTTCTTTCGTTTCGACACCTTGTGTGAGAGACTGGGAGCTGGCATTCACTGCTCCCGTGGTGCCAGCTCCGAGATTGTTTTATTTGATTTGCCGGCCAAATTGGGTGGATGGGTGGAGACTGAATTTTCCCCTTTATTTTTGTTTTCAAAAAACCCTTCTGGCCCTGGGTGAGGCAGAGGAGCTGAGTAGTTTCACGTCTATCTTCTCTGTGACAGTTACCTGCCTGCAGCGGCGGGGCCACAGCCCGGCTCCTCCGAGCAGAGGAGCTGGGTGCAGGGGGACAAGCTCACTGACCAGGTGGGGAAAGCCCTCAGCCACCTCACACAGCAGTTTTTTATTCCCCCATCCGCCCCCTCCCCAAGCACACTGAAAAAGGCTCTAGTGTGAGCCCATCCTTCCTTGCTCTGCCCAACTGGTCAAAGGAAAATGAAGCCTTTAATATGGGCAGCTCGTGGCACTGGGAGAGGATGGGGCAGGCTGTGAGCTCCTCATCAGCAGTGGGGTGATCGCTGAAAACTCTGGCCTCGTAGCTTGGCCTCCTTTGGCACAGCTGCAGGGAAGGTGTTTGTCACCGAAGGTCCCCAGGGAAAGTCCAGCGCCGTGTGCGGTTGACACCCTGAAGTGCTCTGAGCAAACACTCAGAATAAACATCCCCACACCGAAACATGCCCCCGACAGTGATTCTTAGGGATAGGATGAAGTATATACGGACTTTCTCCTGCTGTGCCCTGTGCTTCCCCAGGTGACTCACCCGGCCCTCGCAGCACCTCCGCACGCAAAGAAGCCCAGGAGGGTTTTTCCCATCTCACTCATGGCTATGAAGAGAAAGATGTTCACATGCATCTTCCAAAAGCTCAGCCATGAGCAACCGATGCGCTGTGCTCTCCTGCGCCCAGCAAACTGCCAGGTCCACCCTGCCAGCCACAAGCCCATGATGCTGCCACCAGGCTTTCCTGGCAGCTTGGGCTTGCCCACCCCTCTGGAGCCACCCGAGGGACTGTGGGGAAAGTAAAGGTACTCGCACCAAACCCAGGCACTGCAGGGAGTGAGAAAGCCTGGCTGATGAGCGCACACCCTGCCCTGCTCAGCTGGCACCACGCACGTTCCTTCCCATTTCCTTCAACATCTGTCCCAGGAGCTGTGGCACTGACCCGGCAGCCGTGACCCACATCCTGCCAGTGCCCCGAAAGCAGCCTGAGCGGGGTCTGCATGGCCGAGAGCTGCCAGCACGCCTGCCGACCCTCGGCTGCTGGGACTGATTGCGCTGGTTGGAGCTGCCATCATCGCCGCTTGGGGGGGAATCAGGCCAAATCTACAAATTGCGTTTGCTCTGAGAGCGTAACGAATCTTTAGCAGTTCCCCTAGAGGTGGAAGGTGCTCCATCCTTTCTCCCTTTTCAGACTAATTACACTGAAACAAAAGGTGAGATACGCCATACCAGGAACGTTACCAAGACTGCGAGTCCTCCGCCCAGCAGGATTAGGTCGGAGCTCTGGATGGCACGAATACAGATGCCGGCAGCCGGCCTCCTGCTCCTCTTGCTCAACCGCTGGTGCCACTAGGCAAAAGATAACAAACATCTCTCCTCCTCTCGTGATGGGCCTAGCAGCAAAAGAATATTTCCAGGTCAGAAGCTCCTGCTGGGTAGCCCATGCTCCGGGCTATGCAGAAGAGCTGCCATCCCTCAGCACCTCCTTGCCCCAGCTGTGAAGACCGAGTAGTACCAGTATGTAGGGGAGACCCAAGTGCTGCATGGCACACCCTGGGCACTGCCTTGGGCTCTGCTGCTGCCTTCAAAGTCTAAACTGCAACTCTCTGCCAGCACTTCCACTCTTCCCAAAGGCTGACATGCCTGCTGCCGATTTCTCCTAAATACCTTCGAGTTTTCAGGAAAACCCAATAGGGCTCTTTGATTTCCCCTTCCTCAGCAGCTCTGCAAGTCATTAGTCACCAAGCTGCTGGGCCATGGTAGTCTGAAGGTAGCTCTGCCTTGCAGACACGCTCGGTATAAACAGGGCTAAATGCACTGGAGGGGTCCTCCTGTTCTGCCCTGGGAGGGGGAAAAGGACAGGGTGCTGCCTGGGAACACAGGCCAGCTCTGGGAACATCATCCAGACCTTCTCTGACCTAGTTAAAGATGTCCCTGCTTACTGCAGGGGGGTTGGACTAAGTGACCTTCAAAGGTCCCTTCCAACCCAACACATTCTATGATTCTATGGTTCTGTAATTCTCCCTGTCATGCCTGGCCAACCCGGCCAGCATTGCTCTTCTCTCACTTGCAAGGCAGATGCTGCCAACCAGCTAAAGCAGCATGAATGGGAAGAAAATCAGGCTTAGGAAATTTGGCTGTATTAGTATAGCTCTCTGTCTTGGGCACCCTTTTCTGCAGCCTCACTGGGTTTGACTTGGCTGTCTCAACCAGTTGAGAGCCTTCTCAAAGGTATTCCAGATGCCCTGGCCCAACCAGGCATGCAAGGGTTAACCAGCATGCTCCTTGGGCCCAGCATCACTTTACTTCAAATGGAGTAGAAGGAAGGCTCTACTCCGTTCCTCCTGAAGATGTGAAAAAGAGTCAAGTGCTGCAGTCCGCGCTCCATGTCTTCCCAGCCAGACTCTCCGGCTGGGCTTCATCCTCTGTGAAATGCCATAGTAACTCTGTGATGCATCCTGGCAATGGGAACAGCCCTACAAAAACAACAGAAAAAAAATTAAAAATCAAATTTCAGTCTTCTCTCTCTGCTCCTGAGACCCTTCCAGACAGCCACCAGTCACAGCCTGCGTGGGACGCAGAGGACCTTCACCTTCACCTCCTCACCTGCCTGTCTTCAGCTGGCTGCTGGCATCCCTGGCAGGGCTTTCGGTCATGTCCAATTTCCTCACCTCTGAGGCAAGGCTGAAATAATCTGAGACAGCTGCTGCCCATGGCCTGACCGTAATGTACTTGCCCTAATGGTTGCTTGCTAACATTTTCCCCTTGGGTGAAATGATAAGGTTCAGGGCCAGGTGGAACACGTTCAGCCATCTCTTCTCTGGGGCAAGGTGAGTGACTGCTGTTAGGGTTGTGCAAATGCAGTTTGTGTGTGGGTTCGGTGCATGTGTTTTTACTGGGAGCCCTTAACCTCAATGCACAGCACAATCCCGCCCACTGATAGCTCCTAAACACTAGCTTCCTTCTGTTCAAGCCTCTAAACAGCGATAAGGGCTAGAATATATACTATAGTAGAACTGTCTTGCCACCCATAGCTCCTAAAGCTGGAAGAAAACTCTTCTATAGGGAGAGCAGTGAGGTCTGTGTCCTCCATCTGTCACCCTCAGTGGCAGGCAGGCACCACCACAGGCTGCTCCTCTAGAAAAGGGAAGCCCTGCTCAGGACTCTCCAAGGATGTTGTGGGTTTGAGGCTCAGGCCAGAGCCCAAATGCCAGAAGGGAAGGGACCGGCTCAGAGGCGCCGATGCTCAGGGCTGCGTATTTGCTCAGTGTGCGGGAGCTCTGCATCAGCCTTCAGAGGGCCAAATACTGCCCTGGGGGAAGGGTGCTGGACCCTGCTCTGTGGCCAGGCTTCGTACACATGGGCTTTGCAGCACCTTCTAGGCATCTGGTGCTGGACGGGATCCGTTACCTCTTGTTTCTGTGAAAAACAGCTCCGTGAAAATACGCACGTTCACCTTCAGGTTGGCAGCTCTCTCCAGGTTCGGCACGGGCCGCCTGACCCTGTCCTCAGAATAAGGAATCAATGCATTTATCTCGCATTTCGCCATGGCGAATGGGTAATTTGATGCAATTGTGTAGCCACCCACGCCTTTAATTAATCAAAGAGTTTTTCACGCAGCACTGTGCAATATTTTTGTTTCCTAACATCCCTGCTACAGAGCACTAGGATCTGTTGTAACATTTCTTACCCAATTCCAGCAATGAGGACTATGCAGCCAAGAAGAAGATGGATCACATGTGTAGAAATCTTCAGCGTTGTCTCCAGAGGCAATTTCCAAGGAATCAGAAGTTGAATTAATCAGAGGCTCACAGAAGGATTTGGGAAAAAACAAAACAAAACAAAACAAAACCCACAAAAACAGCTAACAGAAACAACCTCAGGAAGAAAATAGGAAAAAGTCAGCAGATTCCCTGGGGTGCCATTTAGGAAGCTCAGGAAACACTGGAGGAAATCAGAGGATCTCCTAGAAAACTGGAGAACACCTTGCCAGAATTCAGTGCTCTAGGACAGAGCCAAAAAATCCCTTCCAAGGGACCAAGGCACCACTGCAACATCTTCCCTTTCAGACCTGCTCCTGCCCAGCTTCATGTTGCAGCTGCTGATGGGGGAAAGGAAAGTGCAGGTAAAGACTGGAGATGGCCAGGTAGGAGAGAGCCTGGAAACGCTTGGACTGAATGATGAATAACTGGAAAGAAACGCCTGACAAACGCTTGTCCACACCTAGGAGCCGAGCATCCAGCTCACACCTTTGTGTGCAAATGAGCTGTTTGGGCACCCTTTCCTCTGGGCTCCCAGCAGGCCACAGCCACCCCAGCCGGGAAAGCTGGGCTGGGACATGGAGGCCAGGGCAGGAGTGAGCAGTGGGGACACCTCAGGGCTGAGCAGAGGAGCCCGCGTGGGCAGAGCACGGCCCTGGAGCCCAGATCCCGCACAAACGCTGCCTATGGCTGCCAGTACAGCTCATCCTTCCCCGCCTGCCCACCAAGGTGGATGCCGTCTTCTCCAGCTTCCCAGCTTCCCCTTGGGAGCTGCAAACATTCTCCATGGCACAGGGGGTGCCTGCCCGGTGCTTGGAAGCTGCTTTCACGTTTGGCCTCCCCTGGGGCAAACCCACACGTGGGCCAAACGAGCAGGGCGAGATTTTACAGTACGCACCAGCAAACTGAGCCGGAGCCAGCTCATGGCCTCCGATCCAACAGCCCACAGGGAGCCCCCGGGGAGAGCCCCCCTCAGAGCACAGCACCCTGCAGAGCCGTGCAGGTGAACAGTGGGGTGCTGGGTGCCGCAGGCGGGTTGTCCCTGGCGGGGTGCCGGGCTCCCCACCCAGACTGGCTGAGCTGGCTCCCGTGGCGGCGTGGGAGCCCGGAGCCAGCCACTGGTGCTCCAGCCAGGTGCTGCTGTGGGAGTTCCTGGCTGCCGGCGTGTGCTCCCTGCAAAATACCTGGTGGTATTTTCTCAGCTGGAAGAAGAGATGCGTATCGCTCTGGCGAGGAGGACTTTTGCAGCCAAGGCTCTGTGTGTGTGCGTGGAGGGAAGGTGGAGCACCTCTCATGCCCTTGAGCAGGGCACGCATGGTGCTCAGGGCCCAGGGTGCTGCTGCACGCTGGCCGTGGCTGCAGGGTGTTGCAGCACAGGGTAACCATGGAGGATTGCCTGCCTCCAACCAGCCTCTTGGGGTGGGTAGGCTCTGGAGGCACCTATGGGCAGAGGGTTCACCAATGGAGGGCACAGCTTCTGGCTTTCTGCACCCACGAGCTGCCTGGGGTGAGTGCAGTTATCTCTCCCAGTTTAGCAGGTAATGGTTTTTGGTCTTCACCTTCTGAATTTCTCATTTGTGCTGGCGTTGGTTGGCATGAGCACAACACTGGGGATCCCCTGGGTGCACAGCAAAGGGCAGGAGAGCAGCAACTTTCCCAAGAGTAAAAGTTGCTTTAGAACACCAATAGGTCACTTGCTTATTCCACCCCTGCAAAATAAACAGACAAGCACTGCTGCTGCAGCTCTTACATGTGGGGTGCGAGGGGAAAGATGTTGAAAAAGGCAGTGTTATAAAATGCATGTCCACGCTGTGAGCATAGGAGCTGTTTGGGGAGCTGAGGGGGGGGCACATGGGCTGAGAGGGGGGGCACACGGGACCGCAAGGGCGGCAGGAGGAGGGCTGGCACCATAAG
Source organism: Fratercula arctica (assembly GCA_947846985.1). Taxonomy (NCBI): domain Eukaryota; kingdom Metazoa; phylum Chordata; class Aves; order Charadriiformes; family Alcidae; genus Fratercula; species Fratercula arctica. The sequence continues at coordinate 38,825,238 of CANTUZ010000006.1, forward strand.
CCTCCATCCACCCCGGTCCCACCGGACCAGCCACAGCCACCCGCGGCTGCAGCAAGTCCCTGCACCCCCTACTTCGTGCTGCCGGCGGCAGAGCAGCCCCCGATGCTCGGAGCAGGGCCGGGCCCGGAGCGGGTCCCGCTAGAGGGCAGTGGCTCCCCGGGCAGCGCGGCCGCCGCCCGCCCGGCTCCGCTCGGCTCGGCTCGGCGGGGCTGCGCATCACCGCTGCCCTTCTATACTTTTTTCATGAAGACCGCATCATAAATCCCTTTCACAGAGGAACCAACGGGGTGGGAGATTATGTACTCGGAAGCGCCTTGGCTTCAGTGCAGCCAAGTCCCTTTGTCTCAATTTTTGTTTGTTTGTTTGTTTGTTTTGTTTTTAATGCCAGATTGGATTTGTACTCTTTCTTTCTGGCTCTTTTTTTAAGTCTGCTGCTAGACACTCATTTCGAGAATGCCGTCAGTTAAAACAGAAGAGGAAAAGCATCATCTGTTCCTCAGGACTGCCGATCTATTTTGTTTCAGTTTTTTCCCTTTTTCTCTTCAGACCCTGCACCAGTTTCTTTACTGCCCGCAGAGCCCTGCCGCTGGATTGCACATACTGTGCCATGAGAGTGTTTCTCGCGGTGCAGCCACAAGCCTTAGGAGCTCAGCAGAGCTGATGGCACAGGCCGAGCTGTGCTGCTTAATATTAACAAACAAGCTTAGTCTTCCCTTGGCCTTGATGCCAATAATGAGACAACATCTTCCAGGGCATGATTCAGAGTGGGAAGCTAATATGCTCTGAACGGCTCCCCAGGGACTTTGTTGCCACTGATGATGCAGGGAGCCTAATCTCCTACCCTAGGCAGTTGGGAGAGACAATGTAAGCATCTCCCTTGCATGCTGTAATGGTTGGTATCAGCCCAGCTGCCTGTGAGTAATTGCTGAGCATGCCAGGAGGCACCCACCTCCTGTTGGAGCATGTATCACCATCGTCCGGGGAAGTGGCACAGCCAAAAAAGCCACCGGCTGCTGTGGTCACATTATCACTGCATGCAAAGGGCAACGCACTGCAACGGCAGTGAGAAACTCAGCTGAGTGGTACATGAAGACCCTCACCAAACAATCTTAGAGCTATCAAGTTGAAATCCAATTGCCCGTGGGCCTGTGTCTGATGTTGCTGTGGGAGCAGAGTGAAGTGCAGTACCGCTTTGATCACAGACAACAAGGCAGAAACATGTTGGCCACAAGTGATGCCCTCGCGTGCGGCTGGGACCCTTCAGCCCTTGGCTTTAGTGCTTCAGGCACACAATCACTGTGCACCATCCCCAGACATGCCCCTCAGTGCTTGACCATGCCCTGGGGCTGCAGCTACAGCCCCCTCGTCCCACCCTAAATCGTGCATCTCCTGCCCCCCATTCTCACATAGCCTTTCCTTTACTCACCAGTGGTCCCAGGCACGTGGCTCGCTTCATGAAAGTGGAGCTGATGTTTCCTCAGAACAAAATGCATGACACTGTAGGAGTGTTTACAAGGAAGTCAAAGCATTTTAACAAAACTAGCAGGTCCCCCCACCTCCCCCAAAAATGGACTTTGACCAGTTTGAGCCAAGGAAGCACACAGCCACACTCCCCCTGCAGCAGGGCATGGCTGCGATGGGCAGCCCTGCAACATCCACGGGCAGGTGGAGGGGCTCCAACTCCTCACTGAATGACAGGCACTTACTAATTGAAATACACATACACACAAAAGCAAAACCACCTGGTTCCACAGGGCTGATGTTAAGACCTTGTGCTGAAGGGATGGTATACACAGCTGGGAGAGGATGGGCATATAAGTAAAAATGACTAGCCCATGGGGCCCAGATCAGGAAAGCAAAGCTGTAACAAATGACTGCTGCCATATACCTCTGAGTAAAATTTTGGCTCCTAAATCTTAGGGAAGCAAGCTGGGAGAAAGCTACAGCCGGTCCTTGCCAACAGAGTATAAAGATTAGCTTCCTTCCAGTTTATTTGACCTTCATGGTCAGTGTATCTGGCTCCAAAACCCCAGCCTCCACTTTTCGCTATACACTCAGGAAGTGATTCACTGCTGTCATGGGTCACAGAGAGTCAAAACAGCTCAGGACCTAGAAACCACCAGCTCGAGCCTGGCAGCCAGGCAAGGCTGTTTGCCAAACCTGCCTGGTGAAGGCTCAGCATAGGCATGGCCCATGCCCAGGTGACCACGCTCCACTTCTGGGTAGTGGCCATGCACCGCTGCCCCACGGAGCAGCCCATGTAAGGGACTAAAGCACTGGCCTGGCGTAGCTCCTCCCTAACCTTCACACAGCACTGGGGATAAGCTACACATTTTATAGCTCAGCAAATCAGAAGGCCAAAGGGCCCAAGCTCCCACTTGGCTCTAGGGCTGGGCTGCCCAAATGGTTTTCCCAGTGAGAAACAACTTGCAGAGAGGCAGAGTGGGAGGCCAGGTCCTGCAAACCCCCCACCACAGTGCAGGCGACCGCTTTGCCATCAGGAAGGCAGGGGTTTCTGCTAAGCCACACAGGACAGGAAGAACATGATGAGCGAGACGCCCTTCACAGGCTCCACTCGGATGTTTGCCAAGTTCTGTTGTGTCCGGATAAGTTTCATTCCAGGGGACTGCTAGCTTCAGCATACTTAGAAAACAGCATAGAAGGGCATATGCACGTCTTCAGAGGTCCACCCAGGCTTGCAAAACACAGTTGGAAGCTTGTGATGGATCCCTGCCCTGAAAATTTCATGCCTGCATACGAAGCATCCCACCATCCAAAGACAAAATTCCAACGGGTATGAGTGGAGGGTAAAAGGGAGAGCACAAGCTTAGGATTCCTCAGCACTAAAACCCTTGCTGTAACATAAGCAACGCAAAAGTGCATCACAGAAGTCAGGAACTGCAACCATCAGCAAACATGTTTCAAGCCTACCTGGTTAATGGAAATTGAAATCCTCTTTTACCTGACCCAGTTTGCTCTTCTAGATGCAAGGAGTCCATCACCTGAAACAGCACATTCTTGCAGTCATTATAGTAGCACTTCTCTCTTTGAGGACAACATGCCAGTTCTCTAACATCACATTCAAGCCATCCCTGACTGTCAGAGTGGAACCAGGGAACCGATGCCTCTGGATATCAATATCCAGAGACAACTGCTGCTCCAATCCTTCGGAAAAAGGAAAAGAAACAGTGACCAGAATCAAAGAAACCAGGCAGCTGTTCCCTACCCTAATAGTAAAATGCCCCCTTTTCCCAGAGGAAAATGGAAGCTTTCTCCTCTTTTAAGATCTTTGCAGGGCTTTTTTTTTTTTTTTTAAATTTTTTTTTTTTTTTTATTCCCAAGCCCCCTCCACCAACCATAACCCAAGAAAACTGTAAGAGAGGGAGAGATGTGGAGCCCCATACAAAAACCACTGATGAAACTGGGCTGTTAACATGGTGGTCCATAGACAGACTGAAGCCCCTGCGTGATGGAGGCCACTCCATCACTTTCAGGACAGCCACCCCACTGGCTCCAAGCTGCTTTTCTTCCAAATCCTTGGGAGAGGAACTGAGATCAAAAGGAAAAGGAAACATCTTTGGTAGGAGAGAGGATGCACAGGGTGATGCGCAAAGTGTTAGTTTAAATTAAATAAAGAGGAGGAACCTCCCCAAGCTCTGAGTGGAGTGGCGGAGATGGCTGTGCAAGGCTATTTCACAAGTGTGGAGGCAGAAAGGGCAGCGCTGACCCTGCCTGCTCAAAGCACACCTTCCCTCCCCCCGGCCAGGGCACACAGCAGTCACAGCTCCATCGCGTTTGAGCGGGACACTGAGCACGGGGCACTTCCCAGTGTTCTGCTCAGAAACAGAATAAAGAAACCTGATGAAAAAGCAAAAGAGAGCCATGCAAATGATGTAAAAGCCACAAGACATCACATTTAGTCTAGTGGGAGGTGTCCCTGCCCATGGCAAAGGGGTTGGAACTAGATGATCTTTAAGGTCCCTTCCAACCCAAACCGTTCTATAACTCTGTGATTTCAGCAAGAGGCTCACCAGGGGCTGACCCATCAGATTTGCCACAAAGAAGGCAGAGGGGTGTGTGTTGGCACCTTACAACACATCCTTGTGACACGGATGGTGTGGGGATGAGAAAACTGCACTCAAGGCCAAAGCGTGCACTAAGCCCCAGGTGCTCAGAGGAGAAAGCAGCAGCAAAGTCTCCTGCTCACTTCCAAATAGGTGCACAGGCAAGAAAAGAAGCTCTGTGGGAACTCAGTGTCATTTTCAGTTTGGCTTTTATTTGCATTGATTTCAACAACAAGGTGTTCCAAAACACACACAGGTTTTGGTGCAGTCACCACTGTCATTGCTACAAGCATTGGCAGATTCTCAGCACAATTAACCAATACGCTTTGATGTATCAAAACAACACAACAACAAAACAAAACAAAAAAAAAAATCACAGCTCTACAGGGGAGGGTAAAAGCTACAGCAGTTCAAACTCACTTGAAGATTCCAGTTATACAGAGGTGGGCTGCATAGTGGTATACAGTAGAAAGAAGGTTTTCACAGCATATATTTTTATCATTAGTGATGCAGCAGAAAAGCTCCATCTCACTGCTGAGTTGAAAAGCAGATACTGAAGTTCGTGCACCCAGACTCTGGGCGTAGCATTAGTTGCTTTTACCTTTATAGTCAGAAGCTTCCTAGTTCCTAAAATGACAGTATTTTTGCATCAATATCTGTACAATCCTGAAGCAGCTCAGAAGGAATACACAATGGAGATGCAAAACCTTGGAGGCGAGAAGTGCACAACCTAGTTCACCTCCAGGAATTTGCAGAGTACCTGCACTAACACTTTCCCCCGCACTAACACTGCCCCACTGAATTAATTCTTGCGTCGAGTCAAGAGCAGGATGACTCGCTTCTTTGGTAGCGTATAGGAAAAAAAAAAAAAAAAGACATAGTAAGTTTTCACACTGAGCATGTTAAATACTTTGAAATCTAGGACGCTGGTCTTTGAAGTGTTACAAAATAAAATGATAAAACAGGCTTTCAGTACCTGCCCCCTCCCCCTCAGCTGCAAAGTAACACAGGAATCTCAGTATGAAAAATACAAATACACCTGTCCAGTGATGAGTAATTTGTTACACCGTATACTGTAAGCGTTCTGCATAAAAATAATAATTAAAAAAAACAGATAAACAAACAACATTTCATTGTGGTTCTGTCAGACCCGGTAGCCCAAGAAGAAGTAAAAATTGGCGTGTTATGTTGTAGGAAACAAAAATTACACATACAAAAAAATATTTATATACACACTTTACAGGGTAACCATCTTGCATTACCATTTAGAGCTATCCAAAATAGGCTTTTGCACAGTTACCGAAAGGCAGTCTTTGAATGCAATATTGACCTGGCACAACAGGCAGATGGAGGAGGATGCTAACAATATTGGACTGTAATGAAATACGTGGCACACAGTGGGGCCCAGAAAACAGCCACTGCATTGAAACGAGACTATTTGGTTGTAGCCAGGTAGGATGACAAGGCATTTAAGCTGTTTTTTTCATCTTTCCCCAGCCAAAAAAAAAAAAAAAAAAGAAAAAAAAAAAAGAGACAGGCTTACTGTTAAAAAGAGCAAGCCAACTTGAAAGAAGCTGTGTTGAGCCTAGCTCCTCAGGTAAGGTTTGTTTTGTGTAGGTTAGCGTCTCACTACCTTGGCCTATATAAATGTGAAAACATGCACTCTGTTCGGTTACTTGTCCACAGGATCACTGGCAGTCAGAGGAAATGCCTCAAAGCACAGCTGCTGTAGAACCAATAAAGAAAAAGAAAACAGACAAAAAACCCCAGTTTCTCATGTAAACATGACTTTTTTTCAGTAGCAACACTCATATTACCAGAAACCGGTCCTTGTTTCAAGGCAGTTGGAAATTTCTTTCTTGTTTTACTCTCCACTTCTAGTTGCTCATCACTTAGTTTATAGTCACCAGCAACTAACCACAATAGGCTCCAGCCTATTACGTATATATCTATAGATACTTGGCAGGAAACCAATCTAGCATGGTCTAAAGAAAGGATTGTCTGGGTTTAGGATAGATGAAGCCCTAAAAATCAGTGTGCAGCTCTCAGTTGGTCCTCTGTTGAACTGGAGGTTAGGAAGGCAAATCCTCATGCTAAACTAACCAGGCTGCATATGTGGCAAAGCCTAATTCTCTAGCTTAAATGTCAGTAGTTGCACAGAATGGCTAATGGTTGGGTGGAGAACAGAAGTTAAGAGCGACAGATGGTTGTATTTGCAATTATATCCTGAAAAAGAAAGCCAGGACATAAACATGAATGTGAATTCAAAACAAGAAGAGACAGCAGGTTTGTTTTTTTCCCCCCAGAGAAGGCAAAGGAAAAGGAAAAAGTGGGTTGCAGGTGGCTGTAAGCGCTGGCCTGCCCAGCAAAGTGCATGTGCTGTCTCCGCTGGAGAATATTACACATGAACAGAGCACTCAGCTCCGTGGGAAGAGGCTGTTTAAGTGCAACGTTCAGCCAGACCGATTCCCATTTATTTTTCAGATGAACTGCCAGTTCAAGGTTTGGTGCCTTTGGGTTTTTTGCATTTTGTTTCAAGGTTGGGGATTTTTGGGTTTGGTTGTTTTTTGGGTTGGGTTGTTTTTTTTTTTTTCTTCTTTTTAAAAAAATATTTTAACCTTCCTGCTTTTCAAAGCAGGATCGCTGGATGAGAGAGACACATTTGCAGGTCAGGATGCCCACAAGGTGTGTGAGGATTCAAAAGTCAAGAAAAGAAGCCCTCTCCCCAAAGGAAAACATGAAACAAGAACACCACCTTCTCGAGAAGGTCAATGGCTTTCAAGGAAATACCACCCGCCTTCCCCCTTCTCTCAGCTCTTCCCCTTGCAAGAGCCAGGGTGGAGGTCGCGGTCCAGGAGTATGACCTAGACAGCATCAAGGGCATAACCCAGCATGAATGAGCAAGAAGGTTCCCTCCGCCCTTTGTCCAGGGGTGCCAGTACCAAGCAGAAGGAAGACAAATGAAGGGCTGAGCAGTTTGTGGCCGAGGCGGGGTGGAGAGGGGTCCACGGGTCTCACTCCCCTTCCTCCTTGATGCGTTGCTGTTTGTTGCGCCGGGCATCCATGTCGAAGTTGAAGTCGTTCCACTCGTCACGGGGCGGGAAGGAAATGGTCTGCCGGAGCGTGAAGCGGACTGCGTCGATGACCCGCTCTCCCCGGGTTTCACTGGAGCCCACACTGACGGTGGAGGCGCCGCTGGGGGTGCGCAGGAGGTGGGGAGGGGAGGAGAAGTCATGGAGCTGTCGGTGGTCCAGGATGCCCTTCCAGATGGCATGGCGGAACTGCTCTGGGATCTTGAGGCTCACCAGATCCTGCAAGGTAAGGTGGAGAGCTTAACAGGGCAATCACTGGGCAAGCTGGGCTCCGGGAGTAGAAGCAGCCTCCGGGCCACTCTGCAAATGCCTATTAACCAACAAAGCTGCTAAAATCCAGATGGCCATGATGCACTGTAGAAGACAAACCACTAATCCTGAAGGTGGTGGTTCACTTCTGAACAAGTATGTGTAGCCACGAGGCAGTAAGGGCTAATGACACAAGGTCTGTTTTGAAGTTACAGAAAACATGCATCCATGCATAAGATATGGTGATCTAAAGATAGATGTTGAACTGGACTGCAAGGCCTCCAAGACAACCTCAGGGGTATCTGCTGGTTGTCTACTGCAGGGGATGCTGGGCTGCAGAAGTTCAACGGCTTTGAAAACTTCCGTGCTTATTTCAAAATCTGCAAAAGGATTTTAATACCCAAGTCTGAGCTCCAGTATTCGAAGCTCTGGGTCTGACTCAGTGGGAACTGCCTTAATTACTTGAACACAACCAAAATTTAAGAACAGACACGTAACCTTAGAAAACTTGGACTTTGAGGCCCCATCATCTCTGGTGCAGTACCTGAGGGTAGCATTACCTAAACTCTGGGAAATGTGATATCAGCTTCTGAAAAAAAAATTAGCAACCAGCTTTGGTTAATTTGGGTCAGCTTTTCTAATTAGAGCAGGAGCAGAAGGAAGGCAGCCCACGCTAGGAAACAAAAGCACCATAGCCTTGCAAAGTCTCGGGGCAAAAAACTGGGACAACCAGCTCTGAGGAGAGCGATGGCACAGGAGAGGAAGCAGCAACCCTGCAGCAAAAGCCATGCAAGAGGAAAAAAAACCCAGCTGGGCTGAGACGCCAGTGGCAAGGGAAGATTATTGAGGTAAGGCGGAAAATAGAAGCAGGGAGTGAAAAACGCAGACCACTTCTGGACAGCCAACTTGTCTGCAGGAGAGTGAGGTGTTTCAGAGCGGTGTAAACTGAAACCAAATCCTGCAGAGCTAACAGGCGTGTGGGCTGGGGCCACTTTGGGGGCTAAAATGGACAGTGGTGGGGAGGGGAGATGCTCTTTCTCTGTGCCAGGCAAGGCAGTTAAAACGCTGGCCCTGAGTCCAGCCTCTCTTCACCTCATAATAAGTCCTCCCTGTATGCAACAGCCTTAAATCAAACTAATTGTATAAAAATAAAAATATACTGGTTCTGGATTTCTGACCCGTTCCTACAGCAGGGCCAAGAGTGCAAACAAAGGAAACGGTGAGGAGTTACTTACATCCATGGAGTAATGCTCAATCTGATAGATGGTGGTCAGCCCCTGGGTCGTGAAATAATCCACACAGGATGAGCAGCCCAACCTCGCTAAGAAGCTGCAGAGGAGGAAGGAAGGAAGGAGAGAGAAAAAAGGATCACCCTGGCTGCAACAGCCCAAACCACAGAAAAACCAAACACTCAGCCAACCTGCAGCAACAGGAAACAGAGCTTTCACCCTTGGCTTGACCTTCTCCAAGACATCCCAGGCCAGCAAGCCACATCACTGCCACATCAAACATGAGGGAGTCCTTCAGCTCAGTGCCTAGCAGACAACCCTTGTGGCAGCACCTTGCCTTAGTCAAGAGCTGGTGCTACACAGCCTGGATATTGGGGCAGGAAGGCTCAACATGGACCCTCCTCTGCCAGGTCACTTCACCCTGGTGGCTGAGAAGGTGGCTGAGCCCATGGCAACCTGCTGCATGGATAGAGGGCTTCAGCAAGGCGGTGGGTCTGGGGCTCAGACACATCATGCACACAAAGTACTTCAAATCAGCACATTCCTCCCTAAGCATAAAGGATTCCTCCTTTATGGACAGCATTTTTTCAACCTGTTTGACCTCATGGAGGGCAGAGGGGCTTCTGACCTCAGCCACGGCTTGCCAAGTGGCCAAAGGGGGGGGGGGGGGGGGGAATAAAAAGAAAAAAGAAAAAAAGACAAAAGAAATGTATGCAAGACTGGCTGGTGCTCTCAGCTCCACCAGTCCAAGAGCTGCTGCATCCCTTAGATTTTTGCAGTCCTAATGTCCCTGTTTCTCTCAGCTGCTCAGAGGTGGGTGTTAGAGGCTTGGTGCCCAGAGGGTGCCAGCCCCAGGCCTGCCAAGACCCACTGGGATCCAGTGCTCCAGGAGAACGGGGTGAGGGACCCAGCAGGACCCTTCATGCTCCCGACACGAGGCCTCTGCTCCCTGTGGGTGGGAAACATGCGCCGGGCAGTCTGCTCCCGCTCACCTGACGATGCTGCAGTCTGTGGGGTACGGAGGAGGGGGGGTGCAGTGGGATGTTGAAGGCATGGAGAGGGGAGGAGGCAGCGCCTGCGTAGGGCTGAGGCCATTCATGTCACCGGTCATGGCCATGTGGGTGCCCATCATGGGAACTGGAGGAGAGAAGAAGGAGGAGCACATTGTTACCCAGGCGTCCCCGGACCCCCGCTTTGCCCCCAGCGTGGCACCAAAAGGACAGCACCCGCAGCCAAAGCAGCCTTAAATCCCCTGCAAAGCCCCGCACGGAGCGAGCTCACAGGCAATTTCAGGCAATGGCTGCACAAGGACCAGATGACAGACAGTCCTTCAAGGAGATCTTCCCTCACTGTCGCCGCCACCGTGTCACCTTCCCATACAAACAGGCTTGGCAGAAACCTAAGCAAGCTGCAGGCATCTCTGCTTTCCCTGCAGCAGGAGAGGAGCAGGAGAGGGCCAGCAGAGTAACCCAATACAGAAGCCAAACAGCTTTGTTTTCAGAGACACCGAGCGCACCCGAAGGGAATCAGCAACAGGTGCAGGCAAGAGCCCAGCGCTTTTGAAATAAAAAAAAAAAAAAACCCAACACAAAACTCAGCCCCCAGAACCATGTCTGTCATCCTGGATTTACAAGGCTGCTGGGCACTCTCCAGCAGCCAGGAGGAAGCAGGTTACAGAGCTGTGAGATGCAGATATTTCCTTTGAAGCTAAGAAGTGTCTTAATTGAATTGAGGGGGGAAAAAAGTTCGCCAACATTTGCATTTCCTCTGCTGGGAAAGGAAAAAGAAATAAGTCCTGAAAGACAGATGACAGTACAGCCAGCCAGATCTGCAGCAAGAAGTAGCTCTGTTCATCCCAGGATGCTGAAACCTGGAGAAAGCAGGTGACTTGCCCCATGGCACAGCAATGAGCAATGTTTGGGTCTGCGGGTTCCCAGACCTGCTACCACAAACAACTCCAGGATCCCCAGACTAACACTAGCCACTTGGAGATGCCAAGTCACCTTCCCTAGATTAGTGGGGTGTGCGCACAGAGCAGGAAAAGGAGGAGGGAGAGTTTCTTACTGTTGGTTCCCATGCCGTCAGGGATGGTGGTTGGGGTCAGGGCATTGCGCTGCTGGGGGTTAATTAGCTGGCTGACCGAGGGCAGCTTGTTCATGCTGTTCATTTTGCTGAGCGGTGGAGAGTTGGAGCCATAGGATGACTGTGACTGCATGGAGGTCCTGCAAACCAAGGAGATGTTAGGACAGGAATCACAGCAATTGATTGTTAAGAGTGTGCATCCAAGGAGCTATGTTTTCTACTTGTGGCAGTGGTGAGTTGCTGCCAATGAAATCACTGACACCATGGGAGCATCGCAGATAAAGATCATTGGAGAGAGAGTCAACAGGAAATAAGAAGTTTCCCAGATATTCTGGGCATTTAAAAAACAAATGGTGAAAAACCAACAAAGGGAAGCTTCACTTTCAGTTCAAATTTTTTATTTAAGGAAAAGTTTCTGTGTAAGTTTTTCAGTTCAAAAGAACATATCAAAGCCAGCAAACAGCTGCCAAAACCCAAAAAGAGTATTTTTAAGTTCTCCTTATGATCAAACACTTTTTTTCATAAGAACAAGAACTGAGGAAGCCATCTCAAACCATCCTAACTACCCCTAAAACCTGACTGCAGAAACAATTTTCAGATGGGGTCATACTTATCACATTGGTGGTTTCTCCAAAATTCCTAGTTATTCATATAATCAGGTTTTTATCAGGTGTATATATAACAGTCAGAGGCTCTTTGCTCAAGACGGACTCCGTACACCTTAGGGACCACTACTGAAATGGTCAGAGCTGCCTGGGACGCTGACATGCAGCTTTTACTGGTGTTAAGGAGAACCTGGTATCCAAACCCCGCAGGCTGCTTAAAAAGAGTATCAGATTCCTACTACCACTCAACAGCACTAACCTCCCTCAAGTCCAGACAGCCCCGAACTGCATCCAGCATATCCATGAACCAGGCCAGAGAGGCTGGCTGGCGAGCTCCCCTTCCCCAGCCCCGAGGGTCCCAGCTGCAATCCCGCCTCGTAAACGATCCAGAGCATGAAGACCAGACCGCTTCTGAACAGCGGCCCAGTTCCCAGATCGAGTTACAGCTGCGGCATCCCATCTGGAGTAGGGTCTTATTTGGGATATGCAGAAAATGATCATTAAAGCGGGCCCAACAGTGCAATTGGCAGAGTGTTAACATGCCACAAGCAAGCGGGCTTTGCTTTCCCCGACACCAGGGGTATTTACAAGACTGGCAAAGGTACTGGGGAAGCGGGCACGCTTCCCAAACACGATGTACCCTCACAGATCATGCTCACCCAGCAGAATGGAGGTCACCCGGCTCACCGTAGAGCCTAATACTTGTTCATCCATACCACGGTGACCCCACGGTGAATGTGCAAGGGCACATTCCCGTCTTATTTCCCATTGGGAAACTCGTTCATCTGGGTATAACTGGTTACACCAATTCCTGGGAACTGGCTTTCCTTCTATGCAAACAGAATAGTTATTACTTCAAATAAGCGAAGTGTAAAGGAAAGAAAAGGCTTATTCCTAGATAATTTATTAAAACCTTCATCACTCAAGGTCAAGTTTCATACAATTACATTGTCTCCAGCTTCCTGCACTTTTAAGATGTGCAGTGTTGGGTGGAGAAAATATCTATGCTAACAGGCTGGAGTATCTAAGGCCCCGAAGAAATCTTACCTAATTACACAATTACAGGAGGTACAGAAGGGTGTGAACTGTCCTTTGGCAGTGAAGATGCAGGACAAGATCCAGCAAACTTCATAGACTCAAGGAAGTGGAAAGCACAAGAAGCTTCACAGATTAATATTAATGATGGCAGCAACTCCCAAGGGGAAGTGAAACTGAGCCATGAAGTTCAGACCCAACTTTTCAGGGTGAAGGGAATGATTCAGATCTGAGGTTTCAATTCACCAGTTATAAAAGTTGAGGCCAGCCATGAAACTCAAGCCAGGCTGACACCACCCTTAGACTAAGAGGCTTCTGGATTTAGGACCAAAATGAGAACCTTACAGGTTCAGGCACCTATCTTAACTCAGGTTCAGCTGAAATTAGTACACACCTGAGTAATCTCTTAGGGCAAAATCTGCATGGTAGGCAAGTGAGGAGGTCACCATGTACACAGTGAAATTCCAAATCCAATCAACAAACACTTCCCAAAAGAGATTTAGTTCCATGGTTTAAGCTCAGGAAAGATTTTATTCAGACAGCTTGTGATTACAAACATCTCTTTTTTTTTTTTTTTTTTTTTAAAAAAAAAAAAGATGCCTCTTGCTATGAAACAAGATTCTCCAAAGAGGTCAGCAACGGGCACAGAGATCTCAGCAAAGACAGGTGACTACAAAACATTTTTGGTTTTTGCAGGGGGAGGAGAAGCAAACAACACAAGCCAACCCAAAGCACTCTACGCTATACAAAAAACTTTAACTTATAGCATATTTTAACTTAAGGACTCCATTCCTATCTCATTCATACTCATAAGAATCAAGATCAGTTCTCTTAAGACAACCAAGCTCAAGTGAATAAAACAGGAAAGAAACAAAAGCATTTTTCTTCATACCCATTCTCGTCTCAACTAAACTATGCAACCACATAAGGAGCCATGTAAAAGGTCTAGAGAAAGCCATCCAGACAAAGAAAAGTCCCAAGATAAACCAAGATGCAAAATTTTATTGAAAATTAATGTCACACATCAATATAGCAACAGCCTCAGAAACACAAGAAAATGTTTTTGATATTAAACACACGGACTACATGGTGTTTGAGGATTCATTTAAAATATATTGCTTTTTTCTCAATTTTTTTTTAAAAACAGGTATTATAAGTATGTCATGCACAGTGATTTTCATTAAAATTATACTTACTATGTCTCAAGAAAGATTAGAATTAGAACATTAACATTTCTTTGATATCAATGCCAATGAAATGCATTTTAATATCAAGGTATAAGGACTTCAATTAAGAGACTATTATACTTCTTGGAACAGTCTGATATGAAAGGCACTGAGTCACATTCTGCAACTGATTTTTCTCTCTTCAAGAGGCTATGTAATTATTTAGCCAATAACATCTGTAGTTATGCAAGCTTATATGAAGGCAATCACCTCTCATGCTTCGAGGCATATACTGATCACCTCAAGAGGTCAGGAAGGAACTTCCTTCTCCCACTTATGAAGTACAGTTCAGTTCACAGGTTACCTTGTATAATTTTGCACTTTCCCAGCTCACTGAGTATCAGCCCTTCACCAGAGGTAGGAAACTACTTGGATAGACCAATTACCTGATTCAGTAGACAAGTCCTAGAGTCCTCATTCACATTAGGTGAGCACACCGTCATGTAAGCAGCCTTAATGCAAATGACATCAAAGGTTCAGTAAGTGCAAGAAAAGGGCAGCTCAGGCTCAGAGAGATTAAGAATTCACCTAAGCCCCCGTGCCTACAGTTTGCTATCCCTGAAGACCTAGAGCTAGTCATGGCACAAGGAGACCCAAGCGGAACTGAAGCTGTCGAGTTCTGGATCTGCCTTTCCTTACAGTAGCCACATCAAGTGCAGCAAGGATTACATCCCAAGTTCACAGGTGGTCAGTGTGCTCATTGGCAATGTTTTTTCAGGTAAGGTTGCCCACTGGGCTGCATAACCCTGGGATGTCACTGATGTAGTCTAGTAATGGCACTCAAGTGACACAGATGACACAGATCAGTTGCACTCATCTGCTTTGAAGGCCCATGAAGTGAGACACTAAAAAAAAAAAAAAAAAAGCAGAGAGATGCCTACTTGTCCTTCAGATCTCAAACAGCTGCTATTCTAAAGCAAGTAATAGTGCATCTTTTCAACCATTCAAGTAGTTTGTAGGCTTGGTAACCAATGGAGGGCATGGAAAGGAAGAACTCTGATGGTCACTATGGAAACAGCAACTGCAGCACAGGGACAGGGTGGGCTTAACAACTGCCCTTAGACTTCAGGTATGGGAATTTCCCAAGGCAGGCAGTGGATGCAATCTGCTCTCCAGGGAATGGAACTATAAATACAGGGAGTGGATATACATCAACTAGTTGACATAGACTGGTAGCACCTGACTGACTGATGAGGCCCAATTAGTCCACTTGGTTATTCCTTGAAAGGAGAAGGCTTACTTTTCTGAAGCCCCAGAGGTGACAAAGCAGCAATCAAAAGACAGCCGGGGAAAAGTTTTCTTCTTTTATCTGCAAAGGACAGACTATGAAGAAATTCCAATTGCTTCCAGCTCCAGGTTATTCGATAAAAAACAAATAAATAAAAATGCACTAAGATAACCACCTTGTAGCTGGAGAGCAAATCAAGTAACCATTAAGACCAGTTTCACAATCATCATCCTTATATGTAAGAAGGACAAATCAGAAAGCCTTTCCAGAGGACAGTGGGATCCAAATAATTTACTTTCTTGTTTGGTGAAAGTCCCAGGTGCTGTATTGCTCATCATGGTATGAGAGATTTCCTAGAGGTCAGACCAGATGATGAACTGGAGCGTGAGCTGGAATTTCCCAGTGCAGGTTGTGGATGCCTGGTATCTTCTGGTGGGCTGCCTCCTCAAACTTGTTGGTGGACAGGCCCTGGCGCAGATCGCTACATACAGATTAGCGTGGCCCTGTCTCGGTATTTCTGTATTGCCATCCACAAGCAGACAAGACCAAGATCCAAGAATAAACCTTCATTGGAAGGGCAGACTGACAGCGTGAAGCATAATCCTGCATTTGGGCTGCATTGGCAGTTCAGATCCCCACCTCTCACAGAGAAAGGAATGCTATTGCCTTTCTTCTCCCAAATAAAATGGCACAGAGCAAAAGTTACCTGCTTTGTGATCTTGAAGTGCTTCCTGGAGTTTCCAGGCAAAGTAGAGAGGCACTTGATTTGGCTAGCTTTACACAAGGAATGATGGTAGAGCTGCAACTGTATGAAATAGTCACTGCCAGTGTTTAATTAGTTATTTATATTTGATCACAATTTGGGGGGCTCTTCTCCATCAGCACTCCCCCACACTCTTATGGTAGAACAAGTCTTACTAAGACAAAGAAGGAGATATCCAGAGATGGGATATGGTTCTCAAAGGAGATGTTAGGACGAGTCATCACCTGCTCAGATCACAGCTCTGCTGCCTGGAAGCGGATTATGTGATGTTCAGAGATAACAGTCTTCTCCAACTGCATCAGGCTTTTTTCCTTGGTGGGTGGCCAGGAGGCCTGCTCTGCATTTGGGAGGCACCTTCTCTTCAGGCTGCGCCTAACCACAAGTGTGTCAGAGCTGGGTACGCACCTGCCCCAAATAAATCCAGCATCGACTGTGCTGCAGACACAGAGGTCCCCATCAGTATTGATCCAGCCTCCAGGCTGTGTTTCCTAGGGGCTGCTGATCACTGGCATTTACATTTGAGCTCTGCTCCCCAACCACCGCTGATCTGGGCAGACACCAGCCTGCAGGGAGTGCCATTCCTGATGTATCTTCAGTGACTTCCTCACATTTCCATTTCCCACAGCCATAAACGTTGGAGGGCTCTTCGGGAGACATGTCACTGCCTGAGAGCATGGGTTGAAGGATGCTTCTCTACCAGCATTAGGGGCTGTTCTTCAGATAAGGATGTTTGACCTCTATGTGGGGAGAGCAGGCATCATGCCCACCCTCAACCAGTTCCTCCTTCATCACCAGTATCCACACGTAGTGCCACACCATCCGCAATGCCAGGTTAATTCCATGGCATGTTACTTGCCTGTTGATCATTCCTTCTTTGTGCTGGTCTGGCTGTAACACTTAAAGATGATGTTTCCAAAGGATTCAAATCCACCTTGTCAAGCCCCATATAAACAGCTTTCAGAGGTAGAGTTTAATACAAGCAGTGTGAGGATTTACAAGTCCTTGCTGAGAAATGGTCTCCTGTGCAGGAATTGCTAAGCCAGGATGCACTTTATGGACATAGTAAGCAAAAGCAAAGGCCACTGATTACAGAATTAATAGACAAGGTGGGCATGTCCTGAGGCCACTTGGGTGAATCAACTGCAGCATATGCTGGCACCACTTTCCTTTGAACTGTGAGGTTTGTAGTGATGGGGTAAAATGTAGTAGGGTGGATGAATACTCTAAAGCAACACCTAATAACTGCTAAACGTCTGCAAGCTCCAACCCCCTTCACGCAAGTAGGGCAGTGAGCAGTTTTGGACACTCCAGCCTTTACATGCTCAGCTGCAATGGGACAGGGACACTGGTCACACATGGTCATCGTTACACAGAAAGGCTCCAACCTCATGTTCACCTTGTGCGGCTCATCCCACCACTTGGATTAAGCCCACAGAGTCAGGAGAGACCTTTCTAAACTCAGCAAAGCTGGATCAATGCCAGTGGGTCTGGTGCAAAGTCGAAGTCACCCTGTCTTCCTTACAATTTAGATGTATTTTAGATCAGACCCTTCATGATTAGAAATAAGGGGGTGGAAAAAAAAATGATGCCAAATTAGTGGGCATTTCTACAGGGAAAAAAGTGATTTCTTACCAGTGCCAATTCATATAATTATTACCTCTCTCTGTCCAGCAGTACAAATACTTCAGCTACTTGTGCTATTACTGCATGACCGGCATTAAAACAGGCCAAATTGACTATCACAGACTGTTTAAACTCACCCCACCTTCTTCCATCCCCCCCAGCCCATGAACAAGTTTTTAATTTAAACAAGACAAGAGGCATTTTAAAATTGAGACCTGCTCAGAGAAACCCTGCCAAGTTTCACAAATACAGAAGTAACAGGAAAGAGTATTAACATGTTACAAAAACAGGAAGAAAATGTTACACCAAGACAGACGACATTGTGGTTCCTGACCTCCCAATGCTATGGGTTACAGCTAAGAGGTCTGTAGAAGTGTCTGTTGTTTTTGCAAAGTTTGAGTCCCTTCAGGAGATTACTCTCACTATTCACTCCGTTGCTATCAGGCTGCGTATTTGCCCCACTGTTCCTAGTCCTGCCAGCTGGGCAAAGTGACCCCACCAGCTCGCTTTATGGATATACTACTGATGGGTTTGGGGGGCTGGAATGTTTTAGGATGACATCGGTCTGTTTGGGAGAGTCTCTCCTTGAGTCCGTGAGTTCACTCCTGAAGCAGGCTGAAAGGAGACTGTAGAGAAGGAACCAGAGAAAAGAAAGAGATGAATGTAGAGAACCCTTCGCCAGCCACCAAGAGAGAAACAGTCACTTTCCACCTTCATGATCACAGGAGGGGAAAAGCAGGTGTCTTAGCGCCTACAGTGAGGTCGTGTGACAGGGAGATTTAGAAAGCCACAGGTACAAGCGAGTTCTTGGCAAGGAAGAGAAAACAACTAGCAGACAGAGAAATCCGATTTCTGTGTCCCAGTCTCAGGGGTGCAAATGGTGCCCTGATACTATTCCCAGTGACAAATGTAAAAGGAAAAAAAGCACTCAGCCAAAGGGGAAAATGAGAAAAGCAGCTTCCGTTGAGCCCACTTCAAACTTCAATTACTTAAAACCAGAAGCTGGTGGTAGGGAGAGAAGACAGAGCCTACTGTGAAAGGGCCATATAGATTACATCTCAACTACTCCCCCTTTCAAAGCCACAGGAACCCTCTGCACTAAAGCCGAGGGATCTCTGGGCTGCAGCTGATGTAGAAGGCACTGCACCTTAAGAGCCAGCAAAGCAAATGCAGCACATCTTTGTATACCTAATCCCACACTTTCTTGTTTATTTTAATCTTGGCAGTTCTCTAGGGATAACACTCTCCAAGTGCCTGGAGTTCACAACCATGCAAGCACAGCACTACAAAACCAAACCATGCAAAAATCCACACCAAAAATGAGAATAACCAGGTGGAAGTATGAAGAATACCTTCCCTGCAAGCCCCCTCCCCATGTGATAGCAAGCGCCGGGATCCTTGAGGCTCCCATCTCAACTGGAGCACTCCAGGCACTGGATAGCTTGGCTTTGTCATACCTCACTTGCAAGGTTAATTCCTTCTCACTTGGATAACAAGCTGTGCTGCTCACTAAATTGAAAGGCAGACAGTGGGTTGGTAGCTGCAGCCCTGCTGATATGAGAGAAATGTTTGCCGGGATATAAGATCCCTCTCAGACATAAGAGCCCTCTTCTTGGTAGCCATTGGAAGACTTGTGAAAATCATTCAATCATGGGAGTTGGACTTGATAATCCTTATGGGTCCCTTCCAACTTGAGTTATTCCATGGTTCTATGCTATGGCCAATTGAAATAAAGACTGTTCTGAAAACAGTGCTCAGCAGGGTGAAACTCACCACAGGCAATTTTGCTGAATATGAAAAAGTATTTTCCAGCAAAACACTTAAAGACTGTGCAGCTACTCCCAGGGAATGTTAATGCTAAATGTATTTCACAGCAGAGCATTGAAAAAACCTTCCCTCCCCAACAAAGCACGGGCCACCTCTGGTATGTCTGGCAGCAGGTATCTTCTGGCAAATCCATGTTTTACACAAATGGTGGCAGACCATGAAAAGGAAGTCTTCTAAATAAATGTGTGTGCTGCTGTTCAAATACAGGCCCCAGGATTCGGCAGTGAAAAAAGAATAGAAACTGCAGCAAAAAACCCTTCCCACCTATGATCATGAAGGTATTTGGCATAACAGTAAATAAGAGAAAGCCATGCACAAAGGAACAAACAGAGAGAGGAGATGAGACAGAGAAAGATTGTGATCTGGCACAACGTGGACCATTGCAGTGTTTTGGTCATCTTGTGGGCCACAAAGCTTTCCAATTGTCACCAGATTTGTCCTTTTTATTCCAGAACAGTAAGACAGTTGCATCTGCTGGCCTGCCAAACGCAATGCTGGTCTCTATGTGCACAAGAGCAAACAGTTGTTTTCCAAAGTGACAGATACATGTTTTTAAAACTACCTTTCACCATTATAATCTCATCCTTGCTTTTCCTACTCTTCAAAAAAGATGAAGCTTTCTGTGCCATAGGTATGAAAGGGAAACTCCTTCCCACACACCTAGAGGCTTTTCACGTTAACCATTGCTCATAAAAGTAAACTGAAAAATCAAGCAATTCCTCCACCAAGGCTTGACTGTGGAGCACATGCGGATGCAGCTCCATTTTGAGAAGAAAAAGCCAAGGGTAACTCACAAACACCCCGGCCCCGCAGAGCCTTGGTAGGGCCTACAGCTTCCTACACATTCTAACCTGGTCACTGCATATGTGCTTTCCTAGCTCTCAGTTTTAACATACACTTTGAATGCAAATGAAACAAGACTGAGTTCTGGAAGTACCTCTCTACTTATAAAGTGAAAGGCATTTCCTTTTAAAGCCAGAATAGACTTGCAAAGGAGTCACTGTGCTGCTGAGTTTGGCTGACCTGACAGGGAAGGAGTGGCAGGACATCTTGCAGCAACCTGCTCACACACAAGGTTGCTCTTACCCAAACCAGTTCCTACAAAGCGTCTTCTCTCCCCATTTTCATGAGACCTGGAGCTCCTTTATGATTCTTCTTTGGTATGCAACTTATGAGACTTTTCAGCCCAAATGCTCCTTTGTCCTCAACACATTCCTTCAGAAGTTAAGTCATACCCTGGATTATTGAGGAAAAGGCACCAGAACCCAACTGCACCTAACAAGGTAATGCTTGGACAGGCATTTCAGCAGAGAGGACCCTACCTGATGGCAGGTTGTTGGTCAAGACAACTGCAGCAACTCGGGACAAACACTGAAAGTTATTTTTCTCCCTACTCCCGGCGTCCTTAAAAGCTTTTAATCTTTCTCCCCAATATCTGAGCACACTCAGCAGCTGAGAAAAACTAGTATATAACTGGACAAGTGCCAGGAGATATGCTGAAAGAAGTCCCATTACATTCAATGGCTGGACTCATACACACTGGTCTTAAAGGTAACACAAATACTAACCTCAGTTGCCAGGAACGCATCCTATTGACACAGGAAGAATGAAAACAGTAATTATGGCAAAGCAACTGTCAGCACCAAGTGAAAGCTGTCATCTGCTGCCATCCATTTCTGCCTACAAAACCATTTCTCAACTGAAATGGCTGTAGTTCAGATGGGGCTTTGAATACATGCAGCCAAGCGCACAAAGGCCGCAATGCCTAGGGGCTAGTAAATACAAGCTATAGTATATACAAACAGTGCAAATGACTGACAAGAATAAATAATAATAATGAGAACTTTAAGTGCCTCAAAAAAGAGTCCAGAGCCCCTGGATGCTTCAGCCATTTTGGCACAAGGCTTTTTTCACACCTCCACAAAACTCCAGCTGACACTAAAAAACACACAGGTCGAAATGTGAACACATGCAGAGATCTGGCAGAAAGCCGTGGTATTGCAGAAGTCCTGAGACAAGGCCAAGGCACCGAAATAAATCCCTACAGGCTCAAGTGGGACTTATGTGGTGCCTTGGCCTTGTGCTAACCTCTGCAGAGGAATGAGTTATACCCACAGCCTCTTGACGCGTGAGCTTACCAGTAGGAACGCTTGAGATCCTAAGCACTACCGCTGGCGGCTACCTACGGCCTGAGTGGCTATTTTCTGTCACCCGATACAGCAGGTGAAGCAATGCCCATGAATGACACCGCTTACGGTCTGTCTGGGAAGTCATTCTCAGACTCAGTCTCTGTAACTGTAAAGCTTTGGGAACAGAGGGGAAAATGGAAACCAGACACTTATTTGGCCCTTCTTGTCCCCATCCTCCTACCACTTGCACCATCCAAAGTAATCCTGGTGCAGTCCTGCCAGCTGAGTTCAGACAGGGACTACGTCTGCCCGGATGGAAAGTTTCTCATGCACAATGTAGGGAGTCAGTAACAAAGTACAGTTTTTAAAAAAACATTACAAAAGTGCACATGTAGGATCTTTCTTCCAAGTGCCTACTCATCACAAAGCAATATTCTTACATGTTTCATCCTTACTCCTAAACTGTCAGCTTCCCTTTTTATAGCTGAAGAACCTGCAGTATTTACAGCCCACTGAGACACCAGTCCTCCAACAGCACCAGACATGTACAGCCGTGGGATCCCAGCGCTCGGCCAAGCCAGTGCTCACAGCCCCGGCTTCACATGCTCTTGGCAAGATGCTCAGGTGGACACCCCAGAGAAGGTGTGGAGATGGCTTCACATTCACTGCTGTTCCCACGGAGCTAATGAGAGAAGAGCACACCCACCCTGCGCTCCCCAGCTCGTGCACGCACACTGTTCCCACAGCACTGTCTTGCTGTGACTTGGGCTCTGGCTGGAAGTCAGAAATGAGGTGCTAAGTCTGTCCTCATTCACCCTCCAAGGCCAAAAGGTGAATTGTGTGGGACAAGAAACTAGAGGGAGACTTTACAAGCAGTCAGGATGCACGCTTGGGGAAGGAAGACTGCTTTGTCCCATTGCACAGCTAATGAAATCTGAATCTCAAACTCATAATCTCTTAAATTCTGGTCCAGAAACTTGGTTTTGGCTGAATTCCTGGCATCTATTTCTACCAGCTCTGACCAGGGGGTTAATAAGCAGCTATGCAGTTGGAAAGGGTTTTGCCAATGCAGTACTCTACGAGTGCTTGGCCCTCGGTTGAGTACCATATCCCTACCAACAGCTGTGCAGAATTCTTCTGTCTCTCTCTCCTCTCTCCCGCTTCCCCACCGTCCTCACTGCCCAGGTCACTGCAAGCACGCTCATACTCACTGCTTCTGGAGCAAGTGCTGGTGCTGCTGCTGCTGCTGCTGCCGGTAGGTCTCAATCGTGTGCTGGGGAAGGTACTGCATTAGTTCCAGGGACTCTTTGATCTTTAGTAGCATTTCATACGTCTCCCGTCCCCTCACCTGGATCACGGGAAAAGGAAAGGGAGGGGGAAGAAAAGCCTTAAAGGACTACATCTATAGTGAGAACCACCTTAGTGAGTTTTAGATAAAGTTAAGTAAACAACCAGAGGAAATTCTCTGTTCATACACAATGCATATGCAATAAAACTGTTAAGCCTTGTGCTAGAGGTATGGCAGATAATGTTGAAGAGCAATAATCTGACACTGCAGGCTAACGAACATCTTGGGGTTGTCATCTGGCTTGATGTAAATCTATGCCAACCGAAAACAATATTCTGATCCAATCTGTTAGACAGAAAATGTCTTTACCTGCCTCAGATGTAAGCAGATCTGGTGATGAATCTTACATGCCTTGGGGAAAAAAGGGTACTTGAATTTGGGTGTTGGGTTTGGATTTCCCTTCTCCTCTAAGTACACCATGCTTTGTGATTTATCCAACTAGATGCGGCTCATGGGGAAGCTGCAGTTACAGATGCTTCTTGCCCTTTCTGATCCTACACTTAATACAGTGTATTTCACTTCTATCACTACATTGCAATGGTAATACACATAAAAGCCACAGAAGCATCCACCTTTGCCAGCAAGACAAGTCCCATTATCTCTAGAGAAAGCTCAAGCGCCACAGACCCAGAAATGACAGAGGAGGAAACCAGTTAGGTCTCCAAAACAATGTTTCCACCATGACAGATAGATCCCTTGGGGTATTCTCATATGCCTTGCACAAGCCACTCTCAGTCAGCAGGTAATAGGATTTTTCCGTATTCTCTGTTTGGAATATGTATTGAAAATAGATAGCTCTTGGGATTTAAAAAATATTCCACATTCCATCCCTATCCTCAGTTCTCTCTGAGGTTTAAGTGAGCTGCTGACTTGCTTTAAGGCACTGAGGAAGATACTAAACATAGGGCAAATGCAAAGACAGAGAGAACTCACCGGCAAGTATAAGAGCTCATCATCTGGGGAACGTCTTTTTTTGATAGATGTCATCTGTATACCATGAGTTCCTTGTCGAAAAGCTAGAAGAGAAACCCCAAAAGCATTCCATTAAAAAAAAAAAAAAAAAGAAAGAAAAAGAAAAAAGGAAGAAAAAGAAAAAAGAGAGATACAAAGGAGAAACACAAAGAGCATGGCCAGCTCAAGTCCACCGTGCCCTGAAAGGATCTCTGCCCGAGTCACTCCAGAACTGTGCTCGCAGCTCCTGGCTCCATAAGGCAGGCATGACTTTGCAGATGTTGGGTGGCCATATGTCTTGGGGAAACACATCATCCAAGGAACACTGGATATATGACAAAACACCAGCAAGCCATACCTAGAATGAGCACTGTCTCTTCACAGGAAACACTGCAAGCTTTAGGTATTACAAAGTATTACAGTGCTCACAAGTTGTTGGTGGATCAGTGATCCACAAAGGAGAGAAAACAGGCACGCAACATGCAGAATTCACTGCAAAAATGAAGCTCCCCTCCAATCTGCCTCCTGTTAAATCCTGCTACCTTGCTATTCAGCCTAGTGCCGCCACTAAGTGTATGTGGGAAACCAAAGCTGGGTTTCCGCATCTTGCGTATCTGATGAGTACGTTG
The DNA here is from genome assembly GCA_947846985.1 of Fratercula arctica. NCBI lineage: Eukaryota > Metazoa > Chordata > Aves > Charadriiformes > Alcidae > Fratercula > Fratercula arctica. The sequence continues at coordinate 38,849,318 of CANTUZ010000006.1, forward strand.
CACTCCTTGGAGCACAGAGAGAGGCCACTTGCTGCAGCCCCTCCAACGCACAGCAGGGTTTATGTGCAGTCTTAGTCTAGATTCCTTGTGGCTAGAAGACACATGCCACAGCAGGAGACGCTGGCTTGAAGGAGCAGAGAATGACAGCACAGTCCCAAACAAGCAGTAGAAGTTCCAAAAGCAGTTACAGAGTCCCAGCCACGTACCTTGAATATAAACACCCCCTCCAGCCACTGCTGGCAGGGCTAATCTAACCCAGGCTGTGCCGCAAGGGAGCCCGCAAACCCAGATCGTCAAATGCTGTTTTGTGAGCACCAGTTCATTTTTCAGACTGATTCACCCTGGGATAACAGATGTCTAAAGCCCTCCTGCCTCCAAGCCCATGCACAGCACCGCTCCGTCCCCACGGCACAGGGGTTGGGGTCGCACCTGCACCCAGTGACAGCACGATCTGCCCAGCTCTGCCAGCTACTTACGGCGCTTCGTACCATCACCATTCTTTGTGCTGTCGGAGACTTGCTGCTTGCGGATGCTGTCCTCGTCTGCTTTGCGATCTCTGCCTGGGCAAGCGCAAATGCGGGCTTCGAAACACCGGCGGCCTAAAACTTGCCCACTGGGAAGAGAGGCAAAAGAGGAAACGTCAGCTCAGATGAGGGCCAGCAGCACCCCTTGGCTTCACACCAGACTGTTCACAAACAGACCCAAACCTCCCATTTCCCAGTCAGGATAACCCAGGTGTTGGGCAATTCCAATCCGCAAAGATTTCAAAATATCCCATGGTCCCTTGCATCAGACTGTCCCTAAGGATATGCAGTGCTGCCCTGAGGAGAAGAGGAGCCAGAAGGTCACCTCATGAGCAAAGGGCTGCACTCGTGATGCACTACTTACTCTCTGGTTTCCAGTGTTACGATGATGAGGATCGGGCGACGGTTCATCCCTCCCACGCAGCTACTGTTACACATGAAGTTGTACAAGACTGTCGTGAACTCCGTACCAACCTGGTTGAGACAAAGGGGATGAGCAGGAGAGATGGTGGATGGAAAGCTCTGCTTTTTCCAGACTCTCCTCTTGTACTCCCTTGGCTATACTATGATATACTGTGATACTATGATCAGACTAGCATGAAATGGGCCCCACTACAAGACTTCCCCAAAAGAAATTAAGAACTCCCACAGGGGTGTTTAAAACCCCATTTCTGACAAAGAGGAAGAAGGGATTCATTGGGATGAGGATGGGGAAAGCATAAGATCCCAACTCCTTCGACCAGGGTTACAACCCCTACCCCTTTGTGTGCCGGGATGCCACCACCCTGATCTCACAACGTACCTGGGGTGGCTCGTAGGGGACCAGCACACTCTGCCTCCCGGTGATGGGGTCTTCTACATACTGGGCATGGCTGTTCCCTTCCACCCTGATCAGGTGGCTGGGAGGTGCAATCTGTCCTGCAAGGGCAAAGAGACAAAAAAACAAGAGACGCTGCTGAGTGAAGCAAGCTCACACACAGGGCAGCAAGATCTTCCACCAAGGGAAAGCCCCACCACAGGACCCAGAGGTCTAGCAGAGCACACACATGGCTCCCAGCCCTTAAAGCATCCCTCCTTCCCACTGACAGCATGAAAGGCAACGCAGACTTTTCTCAAGCTCACGCTGGATACTTGTGAGTAAAGTTGAACATGGGTTTCTCAAGATCCCAGACTGTGAAAGCCCAAACATCAACAGAATAGCAGCTCACAGCAACTCTTTGAGCAGATAACTCCATGTGGATTTTCACACCAGTTGAAAGCCTTTCTTTTCCTCTCCCTAATACGTACACAAAGAAAATTCCTTCAAGTCTCAATCCCTACTCTCTTCCCCAGCAACTGCTAGCCCTCTTGCTAGCAGTTCAGAATCATGAATCAGTCTTGATTCTAAGTAGCTAAAACAGATTCAAGCAGCAGGAGAAATATGCATTTAATTAATCAACTTGAAAAATCACACTTGTTTTCAGCAGCAGCAGAAAGGAACATGATTTTTGTTCATAGTCCCCTTTCCAATAATTTAAAAAAAAAAAAAGTTTCCTTCTTGCAAATTTTCTTCAGTGTTTCTAGAACATACAACTAAATTCTGAGGAGAGAAGCCTGTTACAGGTTCATCCAAAGAATTTGTTTTGTGTTTGAACTGTTCATTTCTTACTCAAAATACAGCGTGTTTCTAGAGAAATAATAATTTCAGAATAAGAATTTGTAGTTTTAGGGGTTTTTCTTTCTTAAAACTCCATCACTGAACCAGGTATCAGCCCTCAAAAATTCCACTTGTGTCAGAAAAGCACTTTCTAATGTGAAAAAAATATTTCAAAGAACTGTCTCACTCCACTCTGATTTTACACTCCAAAGCCCTTGGGTTTTTTTGGGCTTGTCTAGCTGGCTGCATTGTAACCAGCAAAGGGATCCAGGCTCCGGAGACATCCCGCTAACTGACACCAACCGGGTTTTTTTTTTTACAGTAGGAGATAAATAACGCACGTAGAATAAAACAGATGCTCATCTGAACTTATGTGAACTTAAGCAGCCAAGAGAAAACGGAGCCCAGCCCATGAGCTTGCAGAAAACCCCAGGTCATTTTTAAAACAGCTGCTACTTCACTAACATGAGGAGAAGCAAGTAAAAGATTAAAACATTAATACTGAACATAAGTGATAGCATTAAATGTACAGGAAGGTGGCCTACAGTTGATGCTGGCACTTAGCTTTATCCTGCTAGAGATAAACAGCCCCTCTGTCTTTGAGGCGTGGATTAAGGGCTGGAGATGATATTGCATCCTGTTACTAGATCCCTGTCCCGGCGACGTGGAAGCTCATTCCTGAGCACAAAAACAGCTGCTTCTCATGGCGGGAGCAAAAGCAGAGCAGGGAAATGCTGCCAGAAGGGCACTGCCTGCCATGGGGACAGACATCCATCCAACCTGAGCAGGCGTGTGGTTTATTTCGGTACTTTCTTCCCAAGGACGTGCTTGCAGAGGGACAGCTAAAGCTTAGTACGAAGCTTCCTGCTAAGCATGGGAGATAAAAAGCCGCACAAGATGTTGCGGGGAGGTCTGCTTCCAGGGGGTTTGCTGTGAAGCTGCTGCCAAGTCCCCGCACCGGCCACTCGTCAGCCAAGAAGCTTCAGAGAGGGACTCGCCAGCAAAGCACTGCCCTCCTTACCCTCGTTGAACTCCCGGCTCAGCTCGTGGTTTGGGCAGCGTTTGACCACTTCGGTGACATGTTCGGCTTTCTTGTAGACTGGCATAGCCCTGATGACGGCTCCCTGAGGAGGCGGGGTCATCACTTTGATCTGGATGGGACATGTCTTGGCGATCTGGCAGTACAGTTTTTTCAGTTCGGTGGAATACTAGAGGTGGGGAAAAAGAGCAAGAGAGAGTCAGGATGTTCAGCTAGAGATGGAGGCGTACCAGAAGGATACAGATGGGTTTATGTATGTAACTGGATGCACCAGCTACTGCAGGTACATTGCATTTGTTCACACAACAGCCATGCTTCCAGACAAGTGGCAAAACTCATAGACCTTTACCTCCTTTAGAATAGCAGAGTATAAATCTACATCTTAGTTTTCCCAAAGGCAAAAGCCTTCACATAGAGAGTATGGCTTTTACATGAACAAATACAGTCTTTATTTCTCTTGGGGACACACCCCCTCTTCCAAGGGACACACATTACCCACCTAACAAAACGGACACTATTCTTTTCACCACACTCTGTAATCCTGGAAGCGCTGGAAACCACACACATAAAGTGTTTCATCCTGTTTTGTAAGAAGCTGTCCTACTTTTGCAGGGGGAAGAAATAAAAACCATGAACCCTGGAACTGAACAGCATCTGAAAGTGAGACTCTGACCAATTTGAGAGCTATGCCAAATCTGATGTTTCAGTCATCTTTTAAAAGCATCTTAAACCTCTGCTACCATACATCTATATGGCAACTCCCCCACTTCTAAACTCAAAGCATTGTGTCCATGAAGAAAGGGGAAAAGTATAATAATAAATAAATAAATAAATCTCAAAGCTCAGAAGAGTTGAATAGCCCAAAGACCATATCCATGGTGGGACTTAGAGCACAACCCAGGAGCTGCATCCAAAAGGGAGGTTGTGACCACCCTGGGGAGGGCAGTGAACATCTGGAGCAGAACAAGATGCTTTTATTCACTGTGCTAATTTAGGTCCTCCTCTTTTAAGATGTTCCCCACTAAAACACTAACACTGGTGCAGCATTTTCCTGAAGTCCTGTGTTCACATCTGGAAGCCTTTACTCAGCAAAACGTTGAGGCATGGTCTGAAGTCATTTGTTTCTGTTCAAAAACCCACATTGAAAAGAAGGCACATGCTTAGCAGGAACAGTTGCAGGGAAACTCTAATGTGGTTGAGCGCAACGTAACCTGAACCCATTTTTCTGAACGTCTCCCTGTGAAGGAGACTCTCCAGTCTCCTGTGCTGTACAAGGTTGTTCTGAAATACATCAGTTTTCATCGGTACCCCACTCCAGAGGCATTCAGTTTTCTCCTGGTGCTCACACATTTGCAAACGCAGAGGTCTCCCAGTAACTCTAACCACATAACCCACAGGAACTGCTGGCATTTCCCCACTTCCATATCTTCAGTTCTTGCAGAGAAAGAAAAGTGAAAGCCTCAAGGTGGTTGTTGTCTCAAAAAACATCTCTCTAGCAGCCGTGGCCAACACAGCCCCAGTCCCAACTGTTCAAACAGAGCACTGGCAGGTTCATACAGGTCGAGAGCATGACTTGGACATCCACCCTACTGGGACGGGAAGAGCTGGCGCATGCATGGGTGGGTGGTGGGTGACGTGGCAACAGAAGGATTAGCTAGCAATATTCAGGGATTATTTGCATTTCAAAGTGTATACATTGCTAACATAGGAAAACCCAAAGTTGGGAGAGAGACACCGGGAGGGAGAGGGGGATTAAAATTAAGCCAAGCTGGTCCCTTCCCTCCTCACTCAACGCCACCCTGCCATATGGCAAAGAAGATGCTACAGGTATTTAAGCGAAGGAAAAAAATTCTTTAAAATGCAAAGACCAAATTGTGCAATGTATTTTATGTGCCTGCAGGCTAGAGATTAAACCCACAAAGGATTTACCCAGCCCGCGGAAATGGGGAACATGCCAAACAATTACAAAAAAAACGTTGCGAAACAGATCTAGATGGTGATTTATATCGTACATCTTTTTAACCTGAAATTCCTTATTGTTTTTTAATTAAAAAGCAATTCCTTACTGAAGGTAAGGGTGAGCTCACTATGTTGTCTTTTCATCTCAAATGGCAGGAAAAGAATCACTTCTATTTGAAAGAGGAAGAAAATTTAGAAAGCATTGTTTCCCTCAATGCGTCAGTTTGCTCATAGCATTGTGAAGGTTTTAAGGACAGAAAGCCTCAAAAATCTCAAAAAGCCAACTAATCGCTTAGATGCCTTAACATAATTGAAGCGTAAAGAAATTGGGCACCCAAAGGCGGTAGGCCAAAATGAAAGCATAAATATGGAAGTGCGATGGCACAGGGAGGGCACAGCACACGCCAGGAGCCAACGTGTCCAGTGTCTGCAGGCATCCGGAGAATTGAACAAATGGAAGGAGATACACACCCCTTGGTCATGGATCAGGAGTGTTGGTGTTGACTGTAGGTTTATGTATAATATCTTCAAAGACAGAAAGCTGGGGTTACAAGAAGGGAAGGAGAAAAATAATACAAAAAAAATAAATTACTGCTTTCAGAAGGACAGGAGATATGCCCAACACATAAGCATGAATACCAAGGCTCCAGCCAAACAGCGTGGCACCTCTGCCAGCAGAGGAAGGGATCTGATCCTTGCCCACCCTTTGACACTGCAACTGCCAAGACTACAACCAGCAAGGAAGGCATCGGACCAGGATCTTAAATTCACACCAATCAAATATCCGAGGGCTAATGGGTGATAATGAACAAGCCTGTGCAACAAAGAAATATATACATATATAGAATCATAGAATCACTTAGGTTGGAAAAGACCCTTGGGATCATTGAGTCCAACCATCAACCCCACTCTACAAAGTTCTCCCTTACACCATATCCCCTAACACCACATCTAAACGACTCTTAAACACATTCAGGGATGGTGACTCCACTACCTCCCTGGGGCAGCCTATTCCAGTGTCTGACCACTCCTTCTGTGAAAAATTTTTTCCTAATGTCCAGCCTAAACCTACCCCGTTGCAGCTTAAAGACATTCCCTCTTGTTCTATCGCTAATTACCCGTGAGAAGAGACCAGCACCAACCTCTCTACAATGTCCTTTCAAGTAGTTGTAGAGAGTGATGAGGTCTCCCTTCAGCCTCCTCTTCCTCAAACTAAACAGTCCCAGCTCCTTCAATTGCTCCTCATAAGATTTATTCTGCAGACCCTTCACCAGCTTCGTTGCCCTCCTCTGCACTCGCTCCAGCACCTCGATATCTCTCTAGTATTGAGGTGCCCCCATATGTGTCCCCAAAACACAGGGCAGACTCAAAAGCTCGAGGCTCTGGCCAACACACCTTGAACTTGGCATATCAGAGAAGGAGGGTGACCAGGAGCCCACCTCTGCTTTGGGACACAGTCAGGGCACGGGGACGCAAGCAGCAGTGCCCAGCACAGAGACAGACAGGACAGCAGGAGGGCTGCGCCGCCTTTTTGTCACCCGATTGCAAGAGGAGTTCAAGCCTCATGGGCACTACGCAGGGCTCGGGGCCGTGGCGCACAGCCACGATTTCACATCTACGCCAGGCACAGCCTCCTGCGAGTGCGTAATCGGTCATTTAACACCGGTGTAAATCTGTCCACGGGGTACCTGCTGTCAGACAGTAAGGGGCTTGAGTTTCCCACCCTGCCAAGTTTGCTGCAGCCGTGGGTAACCTGATGCCCAGCCATCTATTGGCATAGATAGATGCAAACAACTGTGTCATGGCGACTTCGTACTGGATCGGTGATAAGTGCTATATCCACGGAGCAGGACAGGATATTGTATCTAGATTTCAAAGCAAACAAGCATCAGAAAAAAAAAAAAAAAACCAAAACCAAACAAACAAAAAACCAGCCCCAAGGCAGGAGCTGTCTGGGCATTCAGAGAGTGCCTGCAAACAAGGGTCGCCCCTCTCAGTACAGGTGCTTCTCCCTGGCAGTCCCCAAACCACCCCACCTCACAGAAGGTGACAGTCCCCATTTTGCTACGGGACCCGCAATTCTCAGAAATCCAGAGCGTGACCATTAATCAATGCACTTCTGTTAGTTGGTAGTGTAGGAAAATTAAATTAATTAGGAGCAAAAATACCGAAAGTGAGCGTGACCCAATCGACAAACCTGTCTGTTAGTGAGATGTCAGTAGGCATGATCTAGCAGCAGGAACAAAAGCTGCATCAACAGCCTGAGGAGTGTGAACACCACTTCTACCAGATGTACGGACCAGAAAGTTATTTAAAACAAAAGAGGGGAGCCTGGCGACGCGTTATCCGTTCAAAAGGGAGAGGAAAGAGCTCCAGCTCCAACTTTTCTTTGGGGTTCAAGTGCTGCACGTCATGCCCAAATAAGCAGACTTCAAGAGATTACTAAGAACAATAGTGAATTTAGCTTTTTGCTTAATAATATGTTTTAAAAGGAAAGAAGAAAACATTCCAGTGCCTGCAGCCCTGCCCTCCCCACCTGCCTGTGCAGACATACTGTATTACCCACTCTTGGCACCCTGGCTGGTAATTCAGTATCACAATACACACATGCCAACTACCATCAGGCAACACCTGTCTGATTTCTCAGCAAGCCCCTTCTCTGGAAGGTGTGTCAACAAAGGGTTTAAAGGAGAAAAAACACCACTTTTCACCTCTCAAAGGGAGAATATTTGCTAGAAAGAACAGAAGTCTCCTGAAAGTAAGTGCAATATAAGCTGCAATGGCTTTTCACTGAGCATTCAATTCCTCTGCAAAACTCTGCTACAGTGAAATTCCCCAAGCACTACTTTGGGAATCTACCTCTAATATCGGTCTTACCGTTTGATCTAGCTCAGGGATTACAGCCTCTAAGTCTTTAAAAGGAGCAGGGCTCAGCCAGCTCTGCGAATGCTGACAGATGTCAACTTGAAGGTGATCCCAGAGCCTGGCTTACGGTGTGGCAGCTCCTTGAGCGCCTTCTGTTCAGATCAACAGGTCTTTCAAATCTTTTGCAAACTTCTTTCAAGAAGTCACGTTTTAGTTCAACTCAGTTAAACACTAGCTTCATTTTACTTGGCGTTTTCAAAGCTGTCAGTTAGCTGCGCTTTCTCCCCTATCAAACTAATTCCATGAAGGAGAAAAAAGGAACAGGTTAGAAGAGTAGGAATGCAACATTTACTTGCACCAAAGAATTTACAGATGAGAAAAAAGAGTAGCAAAGAAATAGAAAAATCACCTGCATAAGGCTTATTCCTTTAGGAGGAAGAAAAGACAGTGGGAAGAAAGGAAGTTCCCTACTAAAAACCAAAAATGGAGATTTACACATGGACTTTAAGTGGTTTTGCTTTGGTGAACAGTGATTTAACTTTTCATTCACAAAAAAACTGTTGTGGATATGGGGAGGACACCAGATAAGAGTGTGTACACATGCACACACACTCTTAGGAACTGACTTGTACCCAGAGGATGCTCAGAGGATAAGCCCAAGACCTCTACCAGGAATGCTGTGGACATGAGCATCTTCTGACAGATTTAACCTTTGGCTCAGTATAACCTTAACCCCACCACCTACTAGCTGACTTCTTGTTGCAGCTCCAAGTTGAGGTCCTCTACCTCACCAGGCTCCAGAGAAACACAGACAGCTTGCTGCTAGCGCAGGTAGCATGCATTAAAGCCACAGGCACAACAGATTGGTCCAGCGATCATCAGCCCAGATGTACCTACAGGTCTAACCCCCAAACTCACAGCCCACTGCACTAGGTGAGACCGTCTGCGAGCATCCCCTGCTTGAAGGGGAAACCACCATGCGACGGTCAGTGAGGATGGGAGCAGGAGGGGATGCTGATCCAGCCCCACAAGCGCTTTGCAGACATTTACTAAAGGAAAAACCACGTCACCCTCTTTTCCTCCTTGGGGAAGGGCAACGATTCGCCCAAGGGCATCCGCCGTTGCGGAGACTTAAGCTTCATTTTCCCCTTGAGCCCCGCTGCCCCCTCCCCGTCCCCGCCTCGCCAGGCGCGCACGAACGCTGCTGACGGAGCTATTAAAATCCTTCCTCCGAGCGCTTTTCCCCAGGAGCCGCAGCCAAAGGCCGCCTGTTGCCACCTGTCAGTCGCGGGGATTAATTACCTGCGCCGGGCTGGGAGCGGCACATTCCTCCCCCGGCCTCACCCTCTGAGATGTTGACATCAGGCAGGTGGGCCCCGCGTCCCCCCGGCCGGCAGCGCGGAGGGGACGGCGGAGGGATGGGGAGGGAGGGGAGTGGAGGGGGGGGGACGGGGACACACACGACCCACGAGCCGCGTAGGGACGGGCAGCGCCGCCAAAAACCGCAAGGGAAATGGGAGAAGCGTTGAGGAACGTGTCGGTGCAGCTCCGCGCTGCCCCGGGGCTGGCGGCGCTCCCAACGCCGGACCGGACGCCGGCGGCAGCTGGTGCGGCACCTTGGAAACCTTAGCGAAACAAAAAGAAATAATTTAAAAATAAATAAATAAATAAATAAATAAATATATAATATGTGTGTCGACCTGCTTAGGTAAACGGGGAAGGGGAGGGGTGGCAGGGAGGAGAACGGAGAAACGTAGCCTGCGGACAGGGATTCAGCGGGAGGATGTGCCTGGTGCGCCGCGCCCCCTCCCCGCCCGCAGCGGAGCCGCTCGCCCTCGCCCCACCGGCTGTGGCTACCCGCGGGGCTCGCCCACGGGTAGGGATTTTGAGGGAAGCGGGGCTGCCCACCAAGCCGCTGAAAAGGGCAGCTCGGTGGAGCTGGCACGGCTCCTGCGCCACGCAGAGGGAGAGGAAAAGCAGATTTTTTTTTTTCCACCTCCGGCTCTGGCAGACGCGGAGCTGCGGGCACAGCCACCCACTCGCCTTGGCGGAGAAAACCAGCTCCGTGTTCCCCCCTCCCCATACAAACCCCTGCGATTTCCTCTGCACTGCACGCCTATGAGTCCCTTACAACCGCCCCACAAATCCCCACCCCCAGGCACACACCCCATCTCAGAGGACAGCGGTGGATATGCCCAAGTGATCATTCTGTAGGAAACCCCCTGAAATTCCCCAAAATATTGAATTTGGAGCATCCATTAGATTCTCCCATCTTTAGGAAAATGAGATTTTTTCATTCATGCCACAATACTCCAGCATCTCGCTTGAGGCTCCCCCGAGATTGTAATTCGAAACAACCCTGATCAGGATGTATTATCTGCTTTAGGAATACTCCTACCTAAAATGGCCAGCAAAGCCACAATGATAACAGAAATAACACTGATATTTTCCCCATACTACTTTTGCGCTGTGAAACAGTTGTAAATTTTAAAACTTCGCATCTGAAGTTTCATATCTACAGGCTTATTTCATCAACAAATGAAGTCCTCTTGAGGTTTGGCTTGAAAATATTTTTTTTTTTTTTTTAAAATGAAAAACAACAACAACAAAAAGATTTAACTGAAAATTATCCTGTTTCAAGAGGGGAAAAAAACAACAAAGCAACCCTGATGGAAAACTTCAGAGGCAAGCTGGGAATTATTTTATGCATGTTTTTTTGATACAAAGTGATGGCTGTAAAGGAAGGCTTTACTATTTGATTGTGTTACTTAAGTTCTCTTCCTTTGCTAGTCTACTTTATTTTTTAAAAGTCTTTTTGAAATTAATGTCTTTAAAGACCAAAATCGTAAGACTCCTGCAGTCAAATGACCTTACCTTGCGTACCCAGCTCTCACTCTGCTTGTCTATCGTATCCAGCCTCTCTACCAGTTTCTGAACTGAAACTTGAGCAGTACCAAATAAGTTTCAGGTGCTAACAATGTCTAGTAATTTGCATTTCTGATAAGCTACTTCGCACGGGAAACTTTGCAAGTGAGGTGAAGATACGAAATGAGAGCGAATGCACTGAAAGCCAAAGCTGAGCAAATGCCGAACAACCTCTTCCCCTGTGGGACACAGTAAGTGCCCACTGATGGTGGAATCCCATGTTACAAAATAATGTGGAAATTTTCACATAATGAAGTAACTTCCACAGGGAGCATATATTTTATATTATTACCCAAAATCTGAGGTACACAAAACAGCCGAGAATTATCCCAACTATAGCACGGTTCCCTCTGATGCAATGTAACAGACCAAAACACACGCACTTTGGAAACATACCAGGCTCTGAACACTGCGCTGATTTCTATAGGATCAGAGTGTCTTCCAGCTCATGACTCTGCACATCCCTGTGATGTTATTTTCATAGGCTCTGCTGATTAACTGACATTAACACGGTCAATTTACAGGCCATCAATAAAATGCTGTGTGGTTTCTCCTTTTTCTTTTATGATCATTTTGCAAATAAAGCCTCCCGTGCATGGGCCTCAGGCTGTGTTGTTATACTTCAAGCATCAGTGATTAGTTTGGGTTGGTTTATTGGGGTTTTTTGGTGGGCGGGGGGGGGGGGGGGGGGGGGGGGCTGGACACAGGCTTTTTTTTTGTTATCCTGTTCAACTCTCAGACTCTCAAGTTGATATCCAGGTCTGCCAGTGTCTTCTGTATTATAAGTGCACAACTACATAAGCAACCTGTTTGACTATCAAAGATACAACACTTATAAATACACACTGTGGGAAGCCCACTCTGGTACTACCCAAACTCACCTAAAGGCTATGAGGAATTAACATTTGGCAGAATAGTGAGGAGCAAATCGAGTTAGACTAAGATATTAGTTAAAACTGGAATTGAAAAACCATCAGCTTCAGTTTTTGAACATTAGCAAGTCAAAATTTGACAGCAAGATTTTTAATTATTACAGTGAGTGCAGAAGAAGCTCCATGGACAGCTTCGTTGCATTTGTTCCCTCCTTTCACAGCTCCACATCCTCCTAGCTGGAGGGGAAGCCACTGCAAATGAAGTCCTACACTGAAGGTACAAGTATGTTCTCCTATATGAAATACACACACCTTCTTGCAGGTAATGCAAGTGGTACATGTATGACCGCTTGTGTTTATTTACATGAAATTGAGTTGATTAGTACGACACTAAGTGTCACACCAGCTAGAGACTGTGATAGTGACATAGCCAGCAATAATCCTTTCAGCCAATTCTACTCATCGCACCAGAACATATTCACCAAAGCTACAGGTAAAAACCTCTGAGACTCAATTTAGAAAAAAAAAAAAAAAAGAAAAAATCAGCATATGCTTCACTTTTGGCAGCACTGTTAACCCCTGCCTGCTTAAGCCGGTGTGCCTCTGTGTAAGGGCATTTGTGAAGCCAAACCCGGACTTAAGAAAGGTTTGATTCAATTTTTATTTTAAAGGAAACCAGAATTTTCTTATAAAGGACTCCAAAAATTAACTGGAAAGAACATATCCGGGCTCCCGACAGCAAACCCACCCCACCACATACTGCTGCCGTGTCACGTGCACAACATCAGCCTCAGATGTTGAGCACCAGAACCTGTTCTGCTCACGGATTGCTTTAAGAAAAGCCCAGGTTAGCCATTTCAGATCTCCTCCTTGCTTGCCATGGGGGAATTAAGCCTTCTTACGGTCATCTGTCTCAGGTTCAGCCAAAGAGGAAGGCTGCTGTTTGCTTCCTATTAGCCTCCCAGATCCCACTTTGTTTCAAGTCCACGTGTTCCAGCATGCTCCATCCTACCAGCCAAACTCCAAAAACTCTAACCAGCCAGAAGAAACATTGTCTGGAGTAATCAGACACCAACTTTTAGTGCATCTCCCAGTCACTTTTGTCCCCTGCTGAAAGTCAAAGGGTGATGAACTCAACCATATGGAGGGAAGAACCACAGCAGTACATAGAGGTTGTCCCTACTGATCGCTTCTGTGCATGCTCAATTAAGATAAGCAAAATGGGAATGCAAAAATTCTAAAGCTCTCCAAAATAAGCCTGCTGCCACCAAATCCAGCCTGGTTCAAAGTGAATCAGCCATAAGAGTCCCAGACAAGCAGATCAAGCCTTGCAGCCCTGTAGAGAGTAGATACGTGCTTTGAGTCCACAGCAATTTGGGATACAGTCACAGGTTCAGATAGCTCCACACCAGCTGAAGATCAACGGGAGGAAGCAGGGTACAAGGAAATGACAGATCTAAGACCTAACTCCGAAATTCCTTTTATTTCCTTCATCTGCAAATAGGGGGATTTCATTAATATCTCAAAGGAAAGTAAACAACTCATTAGTACAGTACCTGTTACAGCAGAGGGAAGACAAGCTGGATGAGAAAACACATTTTAAGAAAAACAAAAAAGAACACAACAAGTTGTTCTGGCAACGTAGTCTTTTCAATCAGCAACATCCCAAGCCTGCAATTTAGGGGCAGAGTCAGACCCGGAGGTATCGGGCACTCTGCCACAGACTGCACCAGCCATTCAACACCCGGGAAAGTGGGACACTTTGCTAAATGGTGACAGATTTCCACCCAAATTCTGGCTCATGCCAAAGGGGTGACCTACTTGCAAATTGCTGCAGGGTCAGCATATTGCAAGGGTAAGAGCACATGCGTCAAATACGAGTCCATCTTCCTAGTTGGGTCACTAATGGGCTCAGAGAGATGCCAGCTGGTTGTCTTTGGATACTCTCATTCTGACAGGTGGCTACAGGAGAGAAAATTCAAGCGATTCAAAGCCAGAAGGAGGTTTAATGTCTCCTGACTTCTCAATGCATAGCACCTTTGCCCAGATACATATTCTTTCCTGTTCCCTCTTTCTTGACTTAGGGTTTAGATTCAGTGGACCCTACTTAAAGGGCAAATAACTCCTAAAGATGTTCACATAGCTATTATTTGCCTTCCTAAATCTTCTACAGCCTTGTACACCTGGCTATGAGAGATTGCTTTTCCATTCCCCCATAACCCATGCAGGTTATCAGGTTCCCTACTCGTTCCAGATGGCCCAGCAACAACCCTCCTGCCGGTGAGTGCGTTACTGACAGAAACTGCAGGACATCTCCAGTGTAGTTTAACGCAAGCAAGGGATGCTAGATTTATTTCAAAGGGGAGAGTTTTCAGCAACGTTCATCCATAGGGAAAGCGGGCAGGTATGGCTGAATGCTCCTGTCTCCTTAGATGGTGGAACAGACAATTTCAGATCCTGAATTTGTGCACATGACAGCTCAGGGCTCTCCCACAGTAGCCCTCTGTAGCTCTTCTCTTCATCCAAAATTTCTATCCAAAGACATAAGCCAGACAGAGCAAGTGAGAGCTCCAGGACACCACAGCCCAGCCCAGCTTGGAAAATGCAAAAACATCCAAGACCGCCCCCCTGTGAAACCTATGCTAAAAGCCACAGCCAAACACATTAGGTCTTTCCCAAGCACAGAGCAAGATCCTGTCTGCCTCTACAATGGACGGAGCAGTTTGAGCAGGTCAATGACTGTGTGGGTATTTCCTTGGCTGAGCATGCCTACCTCGATGTCGTGCCGTGACCAAGTGGAGGACTGCTCCCTGGCTGTCCCTCAAGTGGGAAACCAGCTGCTGCACCCCATGGAGCGGGGCTGGCAGCTAACTGGGAGGCCAAGGGTCTCAGCTATGAACTTGAACGCTCCAATAAAATAAAGAGGCCACCAACCAAGTCAGTCAATGAGCTCTCTGCTGTATTTGCACTCTCAACAAAGACTGAATGGCTCTGATGGAAAAAGACGATCCCCTTTCTCTCCCCTCCTTACCTCCCTTCCCCCCCCCCCGCCCCCCCATTTATTGTACCTGAGGGAAAGTACAGATACCTCCCCACTTCATCCTTCTCATAAAGTATTAATCACACCTATGGGAGGTGATGGGAGGAAAGACAGAAAGTATTAAATCTGACAGGCTCTCAAAGCAGCAGTGCCAGTGAAATGCATCATTAAGGTGAGTAATTTTCCTATTTACTTCATAGGCCCTGAGTGCCCCCCCCCCCCCCCCCCCCCCACCTTCCTCCCCGCCTAAGATGTGGGCAGGACCCATCAAGGCAAAGCTTTGGAAGCAAGCAGCAGCGTCCCCAGTTTCTACATAAACGCTGCAGGCCAAAGAGCAAAGGCAAGTTCCAACTGAGCCCTTGACAGTAATCAAGCACTGCGGCGCCTCTGGTCTTGTCTTGTGCATACCTTGCAAGTAGCATCATGTCTTCCCGCTGAGATTTCACTGGCAGCGCACACAAGTGCCTTGTTCCTTGGCTTCTATCTCAGAAAAAGAAAGTCCTGAACCACACACACACACACACACGCCCCTGCCTTTCTGCTCCCAGGGAGACCACTTCCCTCTAAATCTTCAGCGTACTATGAGCAGCTCTTTCAGAACAGATTTATGAATTTGCAAGAACTCTCTTTTGTTCCTGTGCAGAAAGGTTAGCGCCAGTCCCTTGCCAAAAGGGCATTGAGTTTTCTCTATTAACGTCCAGGAAACTTTCCTGAGTCAGATCTTATTACATTTGAAACAAAGTGCAGGTACCAGCAAGTCTCTTCCATGATAACAGCCAGGGCCTGTCTCATTTCCTGATCACATTACGCTCAATTTCCAGAATTACATCTATGCAAATATTGTTCTCCTGCTTGCAGAGCATTTCATTGATAATTAGAGTGAAAAGCCAGCAAAGCTTTTCTGGCCAGGATGGTGAGGAGGCAACAAATTAACACAGAGACACCAATCAGGGACAAATTTTCTTCCTCTGTATGAAGATTATCTGATAAGGGCCCTCTCCTCCTCCTAGAAGACAGAGAATCCAAACTGAACCAAACCATTTCTGCAAACGTCCCCGTTTTCTGGATTTACCAACCCAACGAGACCATACTCTAGTTCTGAGTCACAAAGAAAACAAAGATTAGGAGAGACAAAAATCACACCTAACTGAGCAAGTCATAGTTCTACTGAGCACATAAAGATGTAGTAACTCAGATCTAAGCTAGATCAATAAAGCATGACTGCAGCTCCAGCGTACTTAGGATGAGTGGTGACTAAGTCAAACCTTTAAACCTTTTATTCCTACAATTAAGCTTTGGGGATGAATAGTGAGAAAGTCAGACAAGAACACAGTCACTATCTATTACCAGCATTTGCAGTGTTCTGGGACCTGTATTTTACCCAGATCTTCCTCTTTCTCAGCCCTAGCTAAGCACAGTCCTTGAGTCAACTCATGTGGTTTCTCCTGAGCCTACTTTCAAAGTCAAGACATGATTCAGCAAGGTGTTTAAGCAGATGCCTACCTTTAAGGATGGGAGCAGCCTTGCTGACTCCAACAGAACCCAATAGATTTCACAGGGAATATTCACGTGCTAGAGGTTATGCACTCGCTCGAGTGCCTTACTGAACTGAGACCTTGATTTTCCTACATACCGTGGGAAACAGCTTGTCAAGAGCCACGCTGAGGAACGTAGCGGCGTCGCTGCTGCAGTCATCAGGCCATCTAAAGTTCCCCAGCTCCAGAGCACAGCACCTCAGCCCCAGGCAGCCAGTGAGGTCAATGCTGTGGCATCTTCTCTGCTAGGAAGAGCGACAAGCCCATCCCAGGCTTGGGGTATTCCTCCAGTTTTTCTCATGTTCGCCAGCAGCCCTGAAGCTACGCAACTGCAGTGGCTAAGGGAAGACAACCACTCTGCAGGGCAACATTTAGAAAGGGGGGAAGGTTTGCAGTGAGTCTGGGAAGTGTTAGCAGCAGTAGTTTCTATCCCTCTCATAGAAATCAAAATCTTCCATTTTGCATCTTCTACCCCCCAAGAGAAGAATGGAAAACCACAGCCCAGTTGACATGCATGCCAAAGGAAGATGTGCAGTAACATGTCGCATGAGAAATGGAAGGCTTGAACACAGACTAGTCCACCACTCTGGTTTTAACCAATTGTTCAGTTGCTTTATGATTTCAACAAGAATGCACAAGTGCATAAAGCAAGCTTGCATGGACCTGGATGCACTTTACAGGCAAATCTACAAGCCTGCTAGGTGAATTCATCAGGAATAATTGCCCAAACACTCCTTGACACAGTTGCAGATCTATAAGTTATTGGAAACAGATTACAGTAAGTCTCTCAATACCTAGCAATTGATTTATTTCACTTGGTAACTGAAAGAGAATCATGTCATCTGCATGACCTAACTGGAAACATAACAGGAATGAATGTGGATTTAAATGCAAATCCTCACGACCACAATCTGAAGATGGCTTTCCAAGAAAAACACCAAGCAGCTCTATGTCCCTGCAGACCTCACTACATCTGCAGTGCTCCATTTGCAAACTGAAAGTTCTGAGGACCCCAAGCCATGGATGCTTTGTGAAAAGACCTATCCCATTCAAAGGAAGACTGCTTTCCCAAACAAAAAGCAGTCTTTGTTACAGGATAACAATGAGAACAGGAATAGGTCCCTGGGAAACATAATTTTAAAGTCAGATTTCCCAACTAACCACACCCAATTAATAAGTAATGCCATGTTTTTGAGTGATTATGGAATCCCAGCAGATTTTTCACTAGTTTCAGTTTTGTGATTTCCTCCATCTTCCCAACAAAAAAAAGCAAACAGCCTTCCCCCTCACAGTCTTATATGGGATGAAGGTAACTAAAGGCAAGCCCCTTCCTCTCTAAAAAGAAATAAAACAAAATGGAGCAAAACAAGACAGAGTTGCAACATCACAAGAAGTTATTGGCTCACGCTGTCCGGCACTCCCGTTTTCCTTACGGCTCATACATGATGCATCAGAGAATGGTGCAAAGCCTCCATGGACAGAACGTGCTGTTGCCCGGAATGATGCTGTGCAGATGAATTCCTGACCTTGCAGAAAGCAAGCTTTGTCCTGAGATAGCTGCTGTAAATCTCATGAGTTTGCACCACTGCAAATGCTATCAAGGGTAAGACTTAAAACCAGCCCTTTAGCAGCTCTGAATTTAATGCTATCCAAATGGGAAAGCAGGAGGACGGTTGGATCAACACTGGCAAGCCATTTGCAAGTGTAGCCTATTGAGGACAATCAACTGGCACCAAAGAAAGCAAGGACTTTGAACCTGCAGAAGTTAACTACCCCTCCAGAATTTTATCAGCCACCGCTACTACAGTAAGACATCATTAAACCATTGGCGTAACCCAAAAGATTCTTTCCATCCACCAGCTTCACAATTGAACAACAGAAAAGAGCCCCCAGGGAAACAAGTATTTAGTGCCCCAGTCGCAAACAGCAAAGTGCCAGGATGCAAAAAAAAAAACCTTAAATAGGATCAGAGATATGACAAAACACACTACAAGGATAAGACCATGCTACTGCTATGATGGGCAGCAGGATCATTATCTTGTAAGATAGTGTAAGCAAGGCTCCTCCGCACAAAGCACTGGGTGAGAAGAAATAAACAGTTTTACAAAGCATGGAGGCAGCAGATTGAAACAATCTAGAAGGAGACACTTGGGAAGAAGCAGGCTGGTGAGGGAGGAGAAGCCCTGGTCACAGCACACCAGCTACCTGACCCTGGAGGACAGCAAATGATAGAGACCCAGCTGGACTGTAACTGTTGCCACATATTTCTTATTTAAATGCAATTTGTTTAATCTCAAGTTGGATTCAACCATCAAAGGCTCTCTTCTGTAGCACACTGACAGTTCAATCTAAATCTCTGCACCTTTAATCCTTTAATTAGCCAAGAAAAATGCAATCTCAACTCTTCCACCAACCTAAGCTAATTTTCTGCATGGAGCTTCCAACTCCTGTAGGTTACAGGTTTTAGCTGCTCGTGTAGCCAAGGGGAAAAAACAAAACAAAACAACCCCCCCACACCCCATTCCCACACAGGGAATGTATGCTCCTCCATGTGCTGCCTCTCCAAAGAGCAAGCTCCTTGAAAAGGTGTTGCAAAAAAACAAGAGGGACCCATTTTCACATTGCAGTAGTGGGCTGGGAGGCATAATTATATCACACAATTCAGAGAAAGAGTGAACAGAGGTTTCAATGTGTGGTACAGGGCTGGCTGGAGGAATCTGGGGAAAAGGCAATGTTTGCACAGGAGAGGGATAAAAACGGAGAGCTAAGCCAATGCTTGAGCAAGACAGCGTCATTCCCATTGTATGACTTTGGCCACCTTCCTCAGTGATTTGGGGATGGGAGCTCTAAAGCAAGTAAACAAACCCCCAGATAGCCAACCATTTTGGAAGCTCTCTCCAACAGCAAATTTCTCCAGAGATGAGCTCTTGCTATTGCTCAAGAGTGTCACAGCAACACAGCTCTGAAGGCAGGAAAGGAAGATTGCATGAGTCACCCGCGCATCAGGACAGAGACCCACTCAGGCAACCTGAATTACACAACGAGCTTTTCACACACTGCAGCACAGCAAGCCCAAGGAAGGACAAGGAGTGAGGTACAACCTGCACCTGAACACAGGCAGCACTGACAGCATCTCCAGGTCAGGATGCTCCTTGCAGGGCAAGGCAATAGCAACCAGTGCTCTTGCTCAAGGCCTGCTAAAGGCATGCCTGTAGTGCAGCTGCAGGGACTGCTGGCTTGCCACATACTAACCCCATGTGGGACATGCAGGAGAAAGAATTTCAGACACGGCCAAGCCATCTCTGCCCAGACCCCAGACTGTCACGCTGAAGTTGCCACACGCTAATGAATCCGACCCATGTCTGCAGCACCACACGGACACAGCAGTTCTCTTTCTAGGTGCAGCCTGGCAAGTCCATGCAGCAGAGCATGGAGCCTGAAGCTATCCCTGCCATGAGCGTCCACCTGCCGAGCGTGGACAAGCCGTAGGAGGCCTTCCTGGTAACCAGCCAGGGAACACAGGTGAACAGCACTTAGAGTCGCTAGGGACTTGGCAAATGCATGCAAACACGGGAGTAAGAGTAACCTCACTCTGATGAGGAAATGCACAATGGAAGAGCCCTGACTACATCAAAGGCAGGGGACAGGCATTTCTGCATCTTGCAGTTCCTTAATTCGCTTGTGCATTGCGGCCAGGACAAGAATATTAGCACATGACCAGGACTGCCTTGTTTAAGCTAGCACTTCTGGCATAGTCACAGCAGGATTTCGTGCAAGGCAAGGCGGGAGGGTGGGGGGGTTGGGGGGGAAAGTAAAAAATATTAGCCTGCTGGTTTTAAGCACCAGCAAAATACTACCCAGGTAGTATTACAGTATACCCAGGAAGTATTACAGCCCCATCCACATAGAATGGAGCACTTTGATTGCATGCCCCTCTCCTTCAGTAGAATTTTAGAGGCACTATGTTCACATTCTCCACCTTATTCTGCCCAAATCAGTTCCCCCCAGCTCCCTGGCAAGGAATCCAGCCTCTAAGTCAAGGAATAAGATGTGAGCAATGGTTGCTACGCTCCACTGACAACAGATCCCAATCACACGCAGTCTGCACGTTCAAAACTCACATTAGTTATACATGCAAACCACAAATACAGCTTCATGTGCATCTTGGGGGTCGGCTTAAAAAAAAAAAAAAAACACAACAAAAAAAAACCAACAAAAAACCAAAACCTCACAGCTCGGTATGATGTTGAGAACCATCAGTATGACGATATGAGAACCTCAATAGGAGAACCTCTATTACCAGCCTCACCACTTCAGCTGCTCCTGAGTCATATAACTGTTCTATGCTGCCACAGGCCTTGAGAAAGAGGCATTTCAAGTGCACAATTAAAGGCAGGCAAACGAGCTCTGCAAACTGCAGTTGCTAGATGTTCCTTCTACATTCAGTTCTTACAGAACAAAGAGGATGGGAGTAGCTGGCAAGCAGCATTTGACTGGGAAGGAGCGTTCTGGTGTCCAGGCAGTCAGCCTGGTAACTGAATCTCTGCGCACTCTTTGATCAACGTATACAGAACATCCTTCCACCGACAGTCCTCGGGGTGGGTACGCAAAGGTAGCAAACGGTTACTAGATTTGCTCCAGGCCAGAAAGCAAGCTCATTTTGCAGCACCAAGATGAGGAGGGTTTTTTTTTTTTCTCTTTTCTTTTAAGAAAGAAAGGAAAAAAGGGTTCTACAGTGCTCTGAAAGCTGCTAATCAAATTATTAAGGTGCTTAAAAGTTTAATGAAGAAATCAAAGCTATTAAGCAAACATTCAGCTTGATGTCTCTTTCCCTTCTTACCCACCCTTCCCTCAATACATTCAAAACCTCTTTTTGCTGTGCTACAACATGTTTGAACAGGTACTGAGATACAAACAAGTCTTGGCCCCATCTCATACAGAATGGATTGGTTGCAGATGTTCTCCTGCAAGCTACATCTTGCCTCCTGCAAGAGCATTCATCTCCAAAACACATCATTTCACCTACTTCGCCTGAAGCCAAAACTCAAAGGTTATTTAATTTTTATTTTTTTTTTTTATTAACTCTAACATACCTACAGCTGTGCAAGCAAAACCCCATCTGGTTTTTCAAGGCACAAAGAGGCAAGCAACTGAGTTTAGATAAATGTAACCAAGTTGGGGCAGTCATCTTTCTGATCACCTCTGCAGCAGCCAACAGCAATGTCAGGGGTGCAATAAAACAAAACCTGCTATATTTCAGAGAAGCCTGACATATTTCACTATCTTCCTAGGACAAGTCAGACATGAGCTCATACAGTGGCAGGTGAGTAAGTGACGAGTCAGACAAGAGCTCCTTAATTAAGCTTTAGGGGCAGATGATCCCTCGAAGGTGTAATCAGATTGGTATGGCCAGTGGAAAAATAAATAAAAAATTTCAAAAAAAAAAAAGCGCAGTGGAGTGAACTGTTACACCCCTGCTGAGCCATGCCAGGCAGGCTGAAGGCAGCACGCTGCACAAAGCCGGAGAGCCCCCGGCCCGCAGGAATACGTGGCCATCCTGAACCGCTCCCTGGCAGCCAGCGCCTGCCGGCATGCTCAGCCCTGCTTCTCCCTGCAGCAGAGAAATGCTGACTTCCCCAGCCAGCAGGTTACGCTGGGGTCACACCGCGGATGCGGCGTGATGCAGGGGGTCCAGGGGAAGGCGCACCCCAGGGGTTCGACTTTCAGAGGCAAGGGGGGTGGTTGGCACAACTCAGACCTGCGTGACAGAGAGGGAAGTGGTTACGAGTTAGTCATTCCCAATCACTAACCCACAGAGTCAATCTCAGCCTTTATCAACCCTTTAAAACGCAACCACACCACCCCACTTAAGAGAAAGACCCCAGGAGCTCTGTGTTTAGGAAGCTTCCCTGAAACAAGTTGCAAAACACGCACCAGAATATCAGTCTATTGAAACAAAATAACCCCAATTAAGCAGATTGCGATCAGCAGAGTGACTAACAGCATCAGAGCGCTTTGCGCTCGCGACAGACGTGCAGCATGGAAACAGTTTTCTTCCAGCTCGTTTCCCTGCAAACTCCACCTGGAACCCGGCTCATCCGCGGAGCTGCTCCTCCCGTCGGGCAGGGACCATGCTGCAGCACTCCCTCCGAACACCAGCAGGACCAGAGCAACCCAGTTCTCCCTATTTGTGTCCTGAACAGATCAGTCTGCTGAAAAAAACAACCCAGAAAGACAGACTCCAAATTCTACAGCCCTTTTAAGAGGCATGGTAAAGGAGATTGGCAAAAATGACTCAGAGAAGTCAGCACATAAAGGGGATGCCAAATAAAGGTCAAATTTATTAATTCCTTATAGGAACTGTATCACAAAGTGATCAGTCCACACGCTTTGTCTTTGTCAAACCTTACAGAACTAACGATGACTCTTCTGAAGCTCTTCCTAGGGGCCTCACCACTTCTTTTATAGGTCCCAGTACTGTAAAAGATTTTAGTAGGAGACCTAAAAATCATAGAATGTTTACAGTTGGAAGGGACATTAAAGATCATCTAGTTCCACCCCCACTGCCATGGGCAGGGACACCTCTCACTAGACCACGTTGCTCAAAGCCCCATCCAGCCTGGTCTTGAACACCTCCAAGGATGGGGCAGCCACAATCTCCCTGGGCAACCTGTTCCAGTGCCTCACCACCCTCATAGTGAAAAATTTCTTCCTAATATCTAATCTAAATCTATCCTCTTTCAGTCTAAAACCATTACCCCTTGTCCTATTGCTACACTCCCTGATAAAGAGTCCTTCCCCATCTTTCCTGTAGGCTTCCTTTAGGTACTGGAAGGGGCTATAAGGTCTCCCCAGAGCATTCACTTCTCCAGGCACAGACTCTCTTTTTGTTGGAGTCCCCTTTGCTCATACGCCTACACAAACACACCAAGGATGGGTCAGAAAAAAAATAAATGACTAAGAACAAGTAATGCGAGCGGTTTGTAGCAGAAGAAATGGGAAACAAGGAACTCATCACAAAATCAGCCACCACCTTGCTGATTAATGAACAGGTGTCATTCAGCACTCAGCCACCTGACAAACGTCTCGCAGGAAGACTTTTTCTCTCCCACCCATGGCAATGTTGATGCTCAAATGCCAACAGAGCGGGTGTGCTGCCTGCCCTGCAAACACCCTCCAGGCCAGGCACCAAGCCTGGCAGCACCTCTCCCATCCCTTCCCCGTGGGAATCTCTTCCAGCCCCATGTTTTAAGGGGGAGGTCCACGGAGCTCCAGGTGCGGGTTTGATAGCAAACCTGGGCTCACTCTGCTCCCGTTGTAAGGTCAGGAGCGAGTCAGCTCCCAGCCACAGCGCTTGCGGTTGAGCTAATAAGCCCCGACAAGTGGCAAGGTAAGTTTGCCGAGGCTCAACACCGCAGCTAAGGTAGCTGCCCTGGTGCAGCATCATGGTCTGGCTACATAACAACACAGGGCTTTCCTTCATGTTGTAATCCTGCAACAGCCTCTACGTCAGTAATTCCCACACCTAGTGGACCTGGTGATGGTAAAACTTGAGATATCAAGCAGGGGAAGCAATAATCCAACTAGCACTCAGGCGGTTCCAAGCTTTAGCCTGGAGATACATTTTGATTCCTTCAAAAGCTAGTTTGTAGAAAGACTTTAGTGTCCTGTAAATAAGTCAAAATAAGAGGCCTGAAAGCTAAGGCTAGTGATAGGGGATGCACAGCAAACAGCAGCCCCCAGCTGTCCCCCCAGGCATTTCACATCAGGGCTCTAAGTGCTTTACAACACGGGATCATGGTGACACAGCTCCAAATTTGAGGGTGGGCGTGTGGAAAGGGGGAAGAGGGGGAATGGAGGCAGAGGGAATGACTTGCCCAACCCAGATTACATCTAAATCACAGGGCAGGAGCAGCTCTGGGGCTGGGCTCAGAGCCAAATCCGCTGTTCATCCGTGCTGCTCCCTAGCAGGGCATCTCCAGGCAGCACGGCTTTTCTGCCCAGGAGGAAAGCGTGGTGCTCCCTGGGGCACACAGCAGGCAGGGAGGAGAGCCCCGAGCTGTGGCCCCCACAGGGATGCTCCCCTCCCAGCTTCTTTCAGCGCTGCAAGGCAGCGTGGCCATCACGGCTAACGGGGAAACCAACAGAACCAGAAAATTTAGACCCAAGTCCCATCACATTCCTTCAGAAAAGGCAGGCCAGCCTTCCAGTGCTGCTTTCCTGCCTTTCCTCTAGCATGTTTTTCAGCTTTCTGTAAAGCTGAATTTAGAAAAATTTCAGCAGCTAACATGTATCAGCAGATCATAAAACACTCCTTTTTTATCAGGCAAGTAATATTTTGCTCTCCTTAAAAAACAAACAACAAAAAACCCCACCACTCCTATAGAATACAGCTGAGAAAAAACGAGGGAGAAATAGCACTCTCCTCCTGTGGCTCCACCAAGTTTTCCTCCAATGTTTAAGTGTTATCTTTAACAACTGGAAATGATAAAGTTTGTATCAATACTCAGGTCTATTTGCAAGAGGATCTAAGCTCTTAATTTGTGTAGTTATTCTATTGTGTTTACCATAACAAATCTGACACACCTGCACATAGCAAAACCTTATGAAAAGATTTCCATTGCATAATAAAGTTCACGCTCTTTCTATACAGAAGCCATCCCTACCCAGGACACTTTTTTTTTTTTTGTTTTTTTAAGCGAGGTAGGACATTTCTTCATAGCATATGGTCTGCCAAGCACTGGAGCTGAATCCTCAGCGTACAGAGCACCACCGAGGCAACACACACCAAATTACCCTTGCTTCAGCACACCGCCGAACCGCTGCTTGTTCTGGATCAAGCTGGCAGGGAAATAATGTCTGTGACAACTGCGATATTTCAGCTGACCCAAGGAAAGGAATGATCGTGCCCAAGGGCAGTCTTTGTCTGCAAGGTGAGCGATACCTCTTGCACCAGACTCCCTGAAAACCTTTACCCAAAAGTAACTTAAACAGTTACGCAAATATTTGTACACAAAGATTTTTGCAGAGTTGAAGTATCTTCTGACAGTGCTCAGTTGATGCAGTTTAAGCTATACTGCTCAATGGTATGGGGACAACCTTTTAGGAAACGCTCCTTACCCCAGAGCAGGCTGTCTTCCTTCTGGCCCAGCTTGCCATGACCTCTGGAAAGGTAAGGAGGCCACTCCAATGTCTCCTTTGAGCTCTGCTGGTCTGCTTTGCATGTTTAGCACTTGTGAAATCCAGGAGAGCTCAGCAGCTTTTACAAGCCAGGCTAGAGGCAGTCCCCATGCTAAATGCTACCAAGAAAAAAAAAAAAAAAACAAAACAAAACAAAAAAGAAACCCCAAACATTAATAAAAGGCAAAAAAAAAAAAAATCCCCACTCCATAAAACTACTAGTTTGGAAATTTTGGCACTTGTGGCGCCTTGGTTTCCCTTCTCTAAAATGGCGACTACACTCCTGATTTGCCTACCAAGCAAAGGTGTTTGCTGATTAGGGAAGTAATGTTTGTGCAGCACTTTGAAGATTTAAAGTACTACATTAATCCTACATGTTGTTCTTAGTAGAAGCCAATTTTTAACTAAGAGGAGGAAGAAAAAAAAGAAGAGGTGATTTAAGTAGTGACCCTCCCCTACTTCAAGATGTTCACTCATCTCCCAACATCAGCTATTCTTATCTGTAAATGTTTTTTTAACCCTTCCTTCTCATAGTTCTCAGAAACCACAAGTCTCATTCAGCTTTTATTTGAAAAATGGCTTCTTTCCAGGCTGTGGCTGTTTCTTGTAAAGTTAATTCCTTTGGTAATACTGCTGGAGGCACATTGGTATGTTTGGTGTATGTGTATACATATATATTTTCCCCCTTTTCACACGGTGTTGTTTTTATATATGTGTAGTGAAAGATACCTAATCCAGGATTATGATTCTCTTTATTCCTTTCTCATGAAAGTAGGTGGGGCTTTTTTGTGCCAGTTGCGTTGATGAAAATTATGTTTAATTAACACTTTTTCCTCTCCACAGAGACACAAAAAGATTCTCATTAAGAACCCAAAAAAGTTTCTTGCACTTAATTCTCTCCCTCTGATTTTTTTCACCAAAAATAGCTAAAACCTGAAAACAACTTTTTCTGAAGGGAGATTAAAAAAAAACAACCAACAAAACCAGAGAAAAGCGTGCTGCCAGTACAACTAGAAGTTGCTTGTGCAAAACAGCAGAGGGATCTGCTGCCCCTGGGGAGGACACAACCTTCTCCATGACCACTTTCTCCATCCTCCTATGTCCGACCCTAATGTCTCAGTGTTTTTCCACTTGCAGATCCTGGGAAGCCTGTAGTGAGCTTTAACTGGTCTCCTGTTACGCTGGGAGGGAATCGGCCACAAACATTTCAACAAGGAATCCAAATCCTAGTTAAAAGAGAAGGGCATTCACACCACATTCACACTTTCTCCCAGCGGGCTGGGCATGCTGGGTGCCCAACACCACTGTGTTGTTTTAAGAGCAGAGCACGCACCATTGCAAGGCAAGAGACCCAAATTTTCTGTTTCTGGTGCTGGCAGATCCCAGTTCATATAGTCATGAAATTACTTCGCTTCTCATCTTTCCCAGGCATCGTTAGCTGCGGGGGGTACGGATTGTCCCTTACAGCGTGCTCTTACACCACAGCGCAGCTCTGCCCTCACAGAGCGTGCTGGTCTAATAACAGATAGCAAAACTTCTCACTGCAACAACGGTTCGTATAGGGAAGCTACCTTGTCTTGGCGGGACTTACAAAACAATAAGGGATGCAAGAAAACCCCAAGACAGTTCATATCATGAGACGTTTTCTGGACACTATGACACAGATCTGTACAGCTGCCTGTAAGGAGTAACAGAAGAAGACAACTGCTAATAAAACCAAAATATACATGACAAAGAGGTTAGGGGGAAAAAGCACAATGACATTCTAATGGGAACCTAATGCACTCTTTTACTCAAGCATAAAAACCCAAACAGAAGCCAGCAGGCCCCTCCTGGCTGGTTCTCACAGGTGAACTGGTTCTTCCCAGCTTCGCTAGCTTGAAAACACCTCCCTGCCGTGAGAAAGGCACCTCCTTCAAAGACAACAAGCCCGGCTTCTCTCTTTCCAGGTAGATGACCTGGGACAAATTGCATACACCTCAACAGCCTTAGCATTATGCCCTGTAATGTCACGCAGAGGGAAACACACTTCACAAGCTCTTCAAGCGGGAAAACGCGATCACAGCCTCTCGGTGCATGAGAGCTATGGTGGCCATCAACACCTGCCCTGTCTCCCTGCCAAGAGGCAGAGCACACTGGAAACAGCCTCTTCAGGCAGGCACGGCTGCAGGGAGCTCGAGGAAGCCAATCCTTACCACTTCTCACCCGAGACAAATGCCCAAATATGGCAGCGCTCCTACTTCCCTGAGCTCAGCGAAGAGCCAAGCCCTTAGCTCACACCATTGCATCAGCTCTCCCAGCCTACAGCGTGCGCATCTGAAGGCTGCAACCCCATCTCCTCCTCCGCTTGCTCCTCCTTCCAGATTGCTTCTCTCCCTTTGGATTACAGGCATTGTTTCCCTTCCTCGCTCCTGCTGTAACGAGGGGCGGTTATCACCAGCAAAATGAACTTTGGTGGGCAACCAGCTGGGCCGAAGAGCAAGCCTACATTTAGAGCCATGAGAGGATTAGCAGAGTGGCCAGCCAGTGGGTGATTTCAGTGCTCAGCAAGGTCTGCAGACCCTCTGCACAGAGGAGTCTTTCTTCTCAGCTGCCCCATGCAAACGACTAAAAGTCTACATCACTGCTGACTAGGAGCCTCTGAGGACAGGGAAATAAAAAAATCCTGTAACAAGACCACTTCCACTTGCCTTCTCCTGACAACTTTAAAAATAATATCAAAAGGTAAAAAATCGGAATGCTCAAATTGCACTGACCAACGCACCACCAAGGAATAACTAAGCTAAGTTTTAGCACGAACACCCAGCACAGCCCCACACGTATGTTCATTGGGAGAGTGACCAGCCTTTAAAAAAAAAAAGTTTCATGTATGATGCAGGGAGATAATCAGCAGCCAGGACACTAACAGTGTTATTGAAACAATGCACTATTTGAACAGATTATTTAAGAGAACACTGAACACATAATTAAGGACTGTTGAGTCAAGGCGATGTGCGTATCTAATTGCCTTCTCACTGCTTCACTACACTTGTGCACGGTCCTCTAATTAATTTTATAGGGATTGGGAAAATTTTCCCAATTTTACTGGGTGGTTCAGGACACAGAATATATTTAAAATGCGAAATGGAATTTATCAATCTGAAATAAAAAGGATCGAGATGACCCAGCCAAGGAATCCACACTCTCAACCACAGAAACCTGTTATTGCTCACAAGGAACAAATTTAACTGCATTCCTTTCACCTTCCTTAAAACACAGCTTTCCCAAATCCACTAACTCCAGCCAGCACACTCCGTTTACTGTCATGTTATCCAGCTTCGCTGGCAAAGGAAGTCTGACATCTGAACATTTTCTGATAGCTGTAGGTACAGCTGAGTTTAGCGAGAAGGGGAGAACCAGGGAGCCTGACTGGAACACGGATTGCAGCTTTGCAGAGCTCCATGTTTCATAACAAAGCCCTGCAAGGACCAGCCCAGCTCAGCTCCAGCCTACTGCAGGGCATGAGAATAAAGTGCTGAACTCAGGCATTGCCAACACCTGAATTATGCAAGTCTTGCAGGGCTGGGTGTCTTCAGCAGAATCAAAAATTTGCAAATAAATTTCAGTTTTCATTTGAAAAAGTTATTTCTGCTTTCTTTTTCCTTAACCCTCATGACTACTAAAAAAAAAAAAAAAAAAAACCAAACAAAATGCTTTAAAAGATTTAGTAGGTGCACCCTAGAGGCTCAAAAACCTGGGGGAGAATAAGAAGAACCTGTTTGTCTTTAAAAGGAGTCTCATGACTTATAAGGTGGTATCTTGCTTATGGGGATGGGTGGGTCCGATTCATTTTTTTGATAGCTCGTGTTTGGCAGTAATGTTAACTTTTACTTACCTTGACATACAATTTTAATTTTTACTTTCCTCCTGCAATCATGTTCTTCCCCATGTAACAGGTTCTGCGAGTGATAGGTGATTGCCAAATCTTTTTTTGGGGGAAAAAGCCAGTGCAGTTGTTTATTTATTTATTTGCACTCAGAGTGGGTGGGGAAGATCAACACGCAACTAACTTCCACAAAGAAAAAAAAAAAAAAAAAAATCAGAGGTGGCACGCTTTTGAAATGCCGTGTTTTCTTCTGCTGCAGAAATGGGAGGAGATATCGCCAGGCAGGGGAATATGGGAATTTTTGGGGTGGAAATATCACACAATAAAAGACACACAGCTCTGGATAAGTTCTTACTTCACCCAATTCATATGGCTTCTCGCTCAACCTCAAAGACCTACTCTCTAACTCAGCATTACAAAACGATAACTGCTTGTTCCTTCACAGCGTGGTTATAAAGAAGGTTTTGTTGTACCATGTGTATGCATGTGAGAAACTTTGCTCAATTCAGACTATTAAGGCTTTTGTTTCTAAACGCTTCAGTAGGGTTTCAATTGTTAAAGATTTTCCTTCTGAAAAGACTGATTAACCTGCTTATATTCTTACTTGTGTTCTCAAGTCATTAATTAAAAAAAATAATCTAGGATGCTTATAAAGTCCTCTGCAATCCAATCTCAATTTGTCATCATTAATTAGCTCAACATTGCATACAAATGAAGAGCTAGCCTGATTAGACAGCATGTTTTACTGGAATTCCTACTTAAGGTCATGAAAGACTTCAGAGAGAAAATTTGTAATATTTTCAAAGTGAGCTGCTCATACATATGAAATCACCCTCTCCCCTAGCAGCAACTAGTGTTTCTCTCTGCAATATTGGCTTTTTTTTTTTTTTAACCTTCTTCTCCCCCCTCCCCGCCTTTAATTAGGAGCCCATCACAGACCTGAGCAGAGAAGCAGTCCTGGTGTTACCCTCCTCGCCCTCCCAGCCTGTCCTATACAAATACTGCTGATTTGGCAGAGGGTGCCCACTGTCCTAGGACCATAAGCCTGCCCCATAGAAGGGGTCTGGGGAACTTGAAAAAAATGTGTTTTAGGAGAAAATATGATTTTAGGGCTGTTTTCAGAGACATAGCATTTAGATACTCTGCAAGTCTCTCCTTTCCCCCACCCACAGAAGAGCTAACCTGGGGACCTACACATTATTCCAGATTACTGCCTGCAAAGTGTGCAGATTGGGAGCTAAACACACAAAGAGAAATCTGAAGCATCTTCACAGGTCTCTAATCCTCCCATCGCAGCAGCTCTTGCTTTTTAGAGAAATAACCCAGTCCTCTTACCAAGCCCACAGCCTTCACTCCCATGGCTTAATCTGACATGACTCAGTCCGGAAGAAGCTCAGAGGAGCTCCGGTGAAGAGCGCTGTCAGCCAGGACACCGGATCCCCTACCAGTCACCACCGAGCCTTCCCAGCAGAGCAAGGTGGGTCAGCCTGGCTCATCTACTCCCAAACGGGGGAAAGTGCGATACGATGGATCTCCTTGCTTAATACTGTTGCCCTGGGGAAGAGCAAGAGGGGAAAAAAAAGAACTAAGAAACAAGGCTTTCAAGTTTTGGACTCTTAATAAGGGCGGGGCCATCTAGTAATTAAGCTTTTAATAGGTCACTGCAGTAGAAGAAACTCTTCCAGTTGGGTAAGTTCCTAATCCATCATTAAAAAAAAGAAAGACGACAGGCATTAATCAAAGCATATGAAGTCACAATGGCGGGGGGGGGGGGGGGGTGAGGGATGAGCAACTCCAAGAACTTGCTCTTGCTGAGAGGATGGGGCAATCATTCCTTCTTTCACACATGTTTCCACATTTCTCAGGACGGCAGCAGGAAAGAGAGCCTTCTCGTCCTTCTCCACCCACCCCACTGATAAAGCTGTCGAACACATATTACCAACTGCTCAAGAGCCCATGTGAAATGAGTTGGTGGATTAATTAGCAGAAGGGCAGAGCTCTGAAGATTGAAAGATGCTCTGCTGTGAAAGGCGTATTGATTGAAGGTCCCCAGCCACCACCACAAGACTGTCATCATCCACTGCGAACACACAGCGCGCTGCCAGCTCCTGCACGAGCAGATGAATCTAGGTCACTTGGCTCAGCACGGGGACACCTGGACTGCACTCGCTCCTCCCTGAGCAGACAGCTGTTTGGGACCCCATTCCTTTAGCAAAATGCACAGACTTATCCTTAGACAAGCTGCAGCAGTTACGGAGAGCACATCTGCATCTGTTGGTTGCATGGTCCACATCAGGGCAAAAGGAAAGGAGGGGAGACATAAACATGCCTGCCCCCAGGCTGCACATGCACACGTTTGGTGACTATAGTCACCGAGGAGCAATCTTTTTTTTTTTTTTTTTTTAAAGCCAGCATGTAATCTGATCTTTGACTACTACCCACATCTACATTAAAACTCAGCCTTCACTTCTACCCCAGAAAGCCACTATCACTACAGTGGAACATCTCAAGTGCTTGCTTAACTTTAAGCTTGCAAGTAGCTCGCTTGTGTTCAGCTCTGCTGGAACAGACTACTACACGTGTTCAAACCTCATTTCAAAAGACCGCTTTTCCTAGTTGAAAGGACAGCATCAAACACTTTGGTTCCCTGCAGCTGCGTTAGATGATTCTTTGTACCATGCATATCAAAAGAGAACACCTTTTCGTATCTCCTTCAAAGGACCCTCTCCAGAGCAGTCTGCAAAAATCCAAGGGCAGCATTTTCTTCCTCCCAGAAATGGAAAGCAGAACTGACCGATGATTTCCTTACTTAAAGGGAAGTGAAAATAAATAGTGTGCATAGTATAAGTGGAGAAACCTGGACACGAAAACAACCGTAAACTGCAGCAGGGTATCACTCCTAATGCAGATAAGGAAAAGGTGCAATTGCAACCTCACTTAAAGATCCTTCACCCTTTTATGCATAAAGGAATGAAAAACTTGGTCTTGAGCAGACTTATCACATTTTAACCCCATGAAACAATTTCCTAGACAAGGTTATTGTTACCAGTTTTAGACAAATTTTACTGAGCAAGCCTTTTAAAATACAAAGGGTGCAAACTTATAGTGATTTACTGTTATCTGGTATCTTTTCCCACAGTGGAGCACATGGGCTCCACTGCTTTGCTGGGAGCAGTCTCTGGGAGGTTTTTTTGTTAGTTGCAATTCCTGCTAGATTGTATTTAAATTTGAGATCATAATAGTTCCTCAGATTAAAAAAAAAAAAAAAAGAAGAAGAAAACATGCACTATTTTAATGCTCTTAGATTTTGATAGAAAGTATATCTTTTTTTTCTTTAAAAAAAAAAGTTAAAAAAGAAATAAAGTGAGTCCCTGCTTTTATTCAGGTAGCGTGAGGTAGAGCGTTATTCACTGTGCCTACTCCAAGTGCCTGAAGGCGAAGGCGGCAAATATTGAACATCTTCAAGACAGTAATATTCTCCCCTGCAAACAGCTCTACTCTAGCCCTAAACCACAACAGGAGGTACAGCTCCAGCAGTGCTGTGTCCTGGACTACGAAGTTTCTGTAGCTTGAACAATCAAGACAGCGTGACTAAAAATCAAGAGCTGGCCTTCAAGCTCCATACATTTTTTTTTTTTTTTTTTTATAAGAAAGGGATAATTCTGACAGTAAAAGCAGAGCGTTAAGTAATAAAAAAAACCCCACCTCCACAAAACCAAAAAATCCACCCAATACAACCAAACAACCCAAATACCACAGGGCTGACCCCAGCTGGTGGCACTGGAGCTGCCATACCAGCTGAAAGAGGGGATGGACACGGAGAAAGAGAAAGGCCCACGCTCTGTGGGTCAGCACCACTTCTCATCCTGCTGGCACGGCCCCGCGCACCAAACCTCACGCAAACCCATGGATGCTGAAGAAAGCAAAGGGAAGCGCTGAAGCTGTGCTTATGCCCACCCCACGTTTCACTTCAGCACACCTGCTAGACCCAAAATGGAGAGCCACTGTTTCATCACATATGGTCTTACGGCGACTATCTGTTTGCAAGGTGTTTTATTCACCTGGGATTTAGTGATATTATTGAGGGTTAAATTCCCACCACACCCTCCCGGAGCAGCCAAGATAAATCTCTCCTTTCTGCACGACATGTCATGCACAGGAGAGGACACAGGTCTCTCTGTTCTTGCACAAGCCTGGATATGTATCATATGAATAATGTCACCACTGGCATCAGGACCACAGCCAGAGAAGGAGCAAAGCGATGTTGCGACCTTACCGTCCATGTTGCTGACTTTGCTGTGCTGGACTGTTGAAATGATACATCGAAGCTGTGAGGTCCTGGGTAGTCTGTGTTGGAAGGGATGGCTGGGGAGGGTGAGAGGGCATCAAAAGTCGAGCTGGGCTGGGCGTAAGGCGAGGGGGCTGTGACGCTGTTCTGCGCGTGCTCCGTGTTGTAGGGGCTGGTGGAGGAAGAGCCATTCTGGATCTGCTGGTCCATGCTGTTCAGGAGCCCCAGGTTCGTGTACTGCGGCTAGAGGCAAAGAGATGCACAGAAGTGTTACAGAAGCAATGTTAGCACAGGCTGGCTAGCCACGGCATGGTCTTCATGATGGAGGATGCACAGCGTGATCTCACCACCATCAAACACATGTCACACCGAGAGGAGGGACATTTGCAATGGGCATTGTCACACTCCATTTTACATTGGTGACTGAAACAGAAAAAAGTAAAGCTTCTCACAGCCATAAAGCAGATCAACAACCAAGCTGGGAAAAGTGCTAGCACATAAAAAGGAGGTGATTCGCAGGGCGGCAATCATCACAAGGAGACAGGTTCCCTGTGCCTAGCAACACCCAGACTGAGACCCTTTTGAGGGGACTGTTATAACCTGGTAAAAGTCACCAGCTTCGTTACAGTGCAACTGGCTGTAGCTTGTACGAGGCCACATCGTCTCTGACAGTCTCCCACTCTGCACAAAAACTGCTCCTCCTCCTTTGGATCTGATCCTGCTATGCATGGTGACATTTAGGATCTCTTGCTCAGGTAGTAACTGCACTGAAGCGTCAGAAAAGGGTCACAGCACTTAGCCACGTTACACCACGCACTCGATTCCAGCGACTGTCACAGACATTAGTAGAGAGGAATTAAAGGTCTCATCAAGCAGCACGGTACCTCACAGCACAGAAGGCTTCCCCACATACTTCAGCAGCAGCAGTTGCACAGTGTGTAGCACTTAAACAAGCAGATGTAATTGTGCCCCAAAAGTAGCCTCTAAGTATAAGTGACATATAAAATAGTTGAAGAAATAAAAATGAAGGCTAGAGAACGGCGTACAGAAAGGCAAAGGTTAGATCACGGAGAGGTGAACAGGAAAATCACATGCCTAACACCCTAAATTCCATGTGCAACCCTGGTCCCCCAACGCAAATAGATGAGAAACAAGTTTCAGAGAAAGGTGACAAGAACAAGCAAACTCTTTCAATGCCTCCCTGTAATGCAGCAGTAGATGACAACTTTTCAACCTGCAAAAGAGCCAATGACAAGAGAGGTGGAACACAGTATGACAGAAATGGGTAAATTCCTAAACAATATGGGGGGAAAAGCAAACAAGAAATGAATTTTCATGCTCTCTTAATAGAGGAGTTGGGCAACATGAAAACACCTTGAGCAGGATTTTGGTTTAAACACACACAGAGTGGTTCTTCACAAAGCCCACAGATAAACAAGGATTTTCTGCCACAAAACGCTGCGGATACTAAAAGCCTACATATGTTCAAAAAAGGCATCAGACAATTTCTGCTGGAGAAGGCAGCGTATCTGATTTTAAAGGTCTGAACCACAAACAGTTGAAAGCTGGGAAAGTACTCTGAGGAGAGAGAGTTACACAACTACCCCAATCTTTTATTCCTCCAAAGGACCCCACGTTCACCACGAAGAGTGCGAACCAGGTCAGTGGTACATAGGGTTCAACCAGGCACACGTAGTCTCATCATTGTGTGTGTCCAAAGGGCATTGTTTGTTCCCAGCTTAGGGAGAGCATTGTCCAAAAGGTTTGTGGTACCCATCCCCACCAGCTCTGGGATCATCCAGGAACACACAGCAATACACACACCTGGTTCTGCAATTACCAGCTGATGTAGCAGAAGGGACTCAGGCTCTTCCCCTTGTTCAAGGGGCCCAAGCACCTCACAACTTCTCCACATCCTACAACTTCAATCCCATCTCTCAGTACTTCAGCCAGTCTGCTCCAGACTTCCCTCTTCTTTCCAACAGTTACTCCTTTTCCAGAGACAATTCTGTATTATCAGCCAAGTGTCAAAGGCTCCCTGAGTTAGAGCACCAACAGCAAGACCTGTAACAAAAAGTTTTCCCAATACTGGGAATCCCACTAACCCTAATGAAGCTTCAAGCACTTGACCACTCCTCCAAGAACCTGGAAGAGAATGGCACAAGCTACCTGCTGACCTTCCCAGGGACTTTGGACAAGCCATTTAACACCCAGTTTCTCCAGTCATTTCAGCCATGGAGGAAAACAGGTTGGTCCCTCCCTACACCAAAATACTTTGTGCTCTCAGATGTCCTTCCAGAAGAGGAGGAAATAGAGCAATCTGAGCCACCAAATAGAGCTCTTCCTTGGGTTTCTGTCTCCCTGGAGACAAAACTGGAAGGGGCTGATATTTTATGGGGTTTTAATTAAAAACCCAAGCTGAGCCTGGTGCCGTTGGGTCTTCAGCAAGGCACATCAGACTTTCCAGAGATGGATCAGCTTGCTAATATGAGCCGTGGTGGGAAAGGGAGTGTCTGGTGGGGAATGGCACAAGGGATTTCATTTTGGGAGCTGGAGTGATCTGCGGAGAGAAGGGAGAGCTGGTTCCCTCCCTTGCTCTGCTAGCGACACGCTGTGTCCTTGGGCAAGCCACCTCGCCTCCCCCTCCACCCTCAGCCTACTTCAGGCAGCAAGGTCTGCAGGGCAAGGATTGCTCCTCGCTATGTAAAGAGTGCTCTGCTTAATGGGCCTCCGTTTTGTCTGAGGCCTTCAGGCAGCAGAGTAATAAAAGCAATTACATATTGAGTCTTAATCCTGGGTGAACCAGTGACTCTCTGTATTGCCTCAGGTTAGTCATTTGCCCTCCCTGCCTCAGTTTCCCCATCTATAACAACAGGGTTGTTATAGATGCCCAGCACCCCTGCTAGATGGGCAAGCAAGTATCTGCAATTGGACTCAAAGCATGCTAAATAGCCGGTGCAGGAGAAAGCGATCCAGACTGGTTCTTCCTCTCCCAAAGGAGATCGCAGCTTTGGCAATACAGATGACAGTTATGTCTCATCTCCTGCGGGCTGTTCAGCCTACCAAGACCTATTTAACGGACATTGGGTACGTTCTTTCCCTTGAAGCTACTTCTGTAGGGAAAGAGCCAGAATGCTGGTGTCCTGCACCAGGAACAGTCTTTTTCCTGCTCAACAATTTTGTATTTCATAAAAACCACAAACCTCCCTGCCCTCCTGCCCCAGAATACCCTAATAAGACCTGAGGAATTCTCAAAAATGTAGAGGTATCACTCAGTTGTTTCGTTTCTCATGGAGATTAGCATCAGACACACTCCCTAACCAGCAGAATGATGAAAAGACGGCTGTGATGAAAACAGTCTCCTAAACCAGCTCAGACATACAGACAGCAAAACAATAGTGTTTCAGCTTTCACTTAAAAACTATTCCCTCTAATCCCAGGCTATTTAAGATGCTGGAGAAAAACGACCAAAACGAATAGTTGGCGTTAACAAGACAGCACAGTCTGGAGACACTGAAGATGCTGCCTGGAAGTCAATTAAAAAAAAAATAAAAAAATTAAGTCCCCCATTAATATTTAAGATATCCTTAAGAGAATCAAAGATCCTTTTCATTCCTTTCAGTCCAGGGACCATCTGTCTAAATGTTACCAGCGGAGCAGCCATTCCACTGCATTTATACACTCACATGCCACAGCCAAATGCCATGTCCCCATTTGCTCTTTAAATAACTATTAATCTCCTTGCACTTATCCCCGCGCTGACACAAGCAGCTGTTGGACTCCCCTTCTCCCCCTCCAAGTCCCACCAGCCTTTCACCTTCCCTGGCCCCTCGCTCCCCTCCCCAGGCAGGTGCTCCATCCCCAGTGACAAAGCCAGACACCAGGTTTGTACACACACCAGCACTAAAGCTTGTCTCGCAGCTATGCCCCAAGGCAGGCGGAGAGTTGTTTGCGCTCAAGGGGTCAACATCTGAATTGCTTGCAAGGCTTTTGGAGGAATCAGATAAGGCTTTGGAGGCACACGCCTTCTGACAACACAACAATTAGAGGGGCAGCAGGCCCGGGGAAGGCGCTCGCACAGGAATTCACCTGCTGCCGATGCAATAAAACCCCTTCGCCCCAGCCACACTGGGGATGGCAAGAACAAAGAGAGCAGGGGGCTGCGGGCACGTCTGCAAGGCATTGCCCTCCAGGAGGGGTCTGCAGGGCGTGTGTTAGCACACACGCAGCCTCCTTTCACCGTTTACAGGGAGAGAAACACAACAGCATTCAATTCAGAAATTAATTCTTGCCAGGCTGGTAGCCCAGAATTTAGCACATGCTCATGTTTTGCTGCGGGGTTGTTTTAACCAACTGCAGGATGTAGTCCCACCACCAGTTCCTGGCAGGAGAATGCTATTTGGTGGAAAGAAGAGAAACACGTGCAAAGCCAAAAGAACAGATTATTTAATTTTCAGTACCTTTGTTCTCTGTTTTGTTCCCTCCATCAAGTTTCTGAAACTATTACTATCACTGAGGCATTAAAAAACCTTCAGGCGAATTTAACTGCAAATAATTAGAGCACTACAATTAGACCTTAAGACTATGTATTTTGGGACATTGTTTCAGTAATGTATTTTGAACGATCGGTTTCACTTCCTACAGACCATCAGCTTCACTTTCAGGTTTTCATGCTAACTCACACTTCTAGATCAGGAGAACCATGGTTTCACTGGAGAGGCTGCTGAATTCAAAACCAGACTGAAAACTGCAGAATTGTTTAATCACGGTTTTGCTGGCAGGAGGACAGACCTCCCTAACAAACGCCATGGACAAGGTAAGGCAGAAGCCTCCTCACCCCAGCAGCTCCAGGGCGCTTGCCACAAGAGGGCAATGCAAATGCTCCACCCCGCGCGGTAGAGCCGATGTGCCACGGAAGATTACTCAACCCACCCAAACTGAGGCCCTTCTCACCCTGCCCTGCAGCAAAAACCCACCCCAGTTCTTCAGCCACAGCCTGCTTTTAAGTCCGTAATGTTAATTGATAATATTATGAGATAGATCTGCAAAGAGACCCTCAGGTATGAAGGCATGAGGGAAGTAACGCAAATGAAGAAGAGTTCTCAAGGGGACTTCCACACCAAAAATCCCCTAAAATACACAGCTCCAGCTATTAACTACCCAGTTATCAACATTTCAGAGAAAGTTTTGAGAGTTTCTCCACTTGAGAAAATAAAAGAAAAGTTGCTATCTTCAGGTATAGAACACCTAGATGCCTCCACCCCTATAAAACCCCTTCTTCATATCTCCAAAAGAATATGCATCTATGTTGTGCACACATACCGACAAAATCTGAGTTTTCACCTCTGTATCTATGCAGCTCAAGAGCATTGTCCAGCTCCCCAAAAGGTCTTGCAAAACACCACCACCGATGCTTGTTCCCCAAACATGCAAGATGATGAAACTAATAAACTACCACGGTTGTTAGCAATGAGATTTTGCAAGGCACTTTGCTAATTCTGTGCTTTGTCCTTAACTGCACCACAACTGGTGTACCAGGGCTAACAGTTGCAGGACTAGTAGGAAGCAGCTTACAGAGACTTTTCAGTGCTGGACCAGGTAAGGATTCAGATTCCGGTTGGAGAACAGCTCTCAAGAGCAGCAGGATAAACGTTTTCCAGAGTGCTCAATGCCTATCCAGATCAGAAGACAGACACCTCAAACGTCTCAACCTAGTTTTTCAAACCTTCCTAGCAAAGGGTTTAGTAGGTGGAAATAAAGTACTTAAGCTCAACAGAAGTACTTCTATCATAATTATTAATCAAGATATTGCTGACTGCAAGACCACGCAGCTTTGCCAGTCGCTCAGAAGGCAGCTGATACAATACCTGATGTAGGCACACTGCTTGTGCCATTACAAAGAAGTGCCAAGAAATAAAGGGCTCCACCCATGCCCCTCAGCTAAGATCAGGGCTAAAGCCGAAAGAGATATTTAACTCACTCATCGCAATGCAAGATGTGATTTGGTTTGTATCTCTAGCCTCTTTTCTCATTAAAAAAAAAACAAAACCAAACAAAGAAGAGAGACTGAAAAACTTCTTCATGCGTCAGACTTTCCACCCAGCTCGTGTACATCTGGACTAAAGTCCTTTCAGGAGGAACAAGCTCAGTTTGGACATCATTTTGGTCCCCTCCAAGCCATGAGGGCAAGACACATACAGTCTTTTCAACATCAGCTGATGCCCAGATGCCCGGGGAGAGCCAGGGTGCTGGCGGCAGGTCTCACAGCCTCCACACTCCCCCCAACTCCATTTCTAAAATGGAGACAAATCCCATAAGTCTATTTTGAAGAGGTTTTTCATCAGAGCTACTGTGCAGCTAAATACATCAAACACTCATAAGCCCACAGATAAAACGATAACGTGCACTCGGTGTGAAGAGCAAAAGAGCAAATAACTTTGACTCAACCAAAGATATCAACAGTTACCAAGATAGGCTCTCAGGCACTATAGCTCCTAAGCTCTAATTACCACGTATCATGGCTTTTAGCACTATAACAAATCAATCTGATTTGAGGTATCTTACAGTTGGGTCATTGTTTTTTCCACAAAAAGAGGTGACTATTTCTCATCCCAGTAGCATTACAGGATGCCAGCATGATGGAGTGCATCGGACTACAAGAGGCCCTGGAGTCAGTAACTCTAGTCCTGCCTATTAGACCCGCTACAGCGTAACCCAACATTTAATGTCTCCTCAGCTCAATCCCACCTTTAGGCAGGGAACACAAGTATTTCTGCATACTGTCTCCTGTATTAATTAGAAGAGGATCTATTTGGGGTCTATTGGGCTATGCAATAAACACGATCACAGCAATTTTAAGAAACTAAATTAAAGAATTGTAAAGAAAAAACAAAATCTCCTTCCAAAGGGAGCAAGCCTCCTGTAAAAAAAAGTGTGTTTATATATACTACAGTCTTGGACTATATACATATTTCTCTAGTCCTGCACAGGTGTTTCAAGTGAAGTATTAGAATAACCCCAGCCAGTTGTCTGGACACCTTCCATCACTACCTAAACACATAAAGCACAACATAAAGAAAACAGAATCCTTCGTTTCACCCAGCTTGGAGTGGGGGGGAAGACAAACCCAAAACAAACCAAAACACTCAAAACCCACAAAATACGAGTGACCAACTGAATTCATGCCACCATGTTTAAAGTTCGGATATATAAGCTTAAGAATTTGCCTGCTCTGCCTACTTAACACAGCATCCCTTCCCTTCAGCAGCTGCAAATCAACCCTTTGGCCATGGCCAGTTTAGGAGACAACGCATTAGCTATGCTAAACAGGAGAAATCAATGCATGTCAGTAATTTGCAAACACACACCATCACACTTGAAAACCACTATGGTTTCTATACTGGGGAGAGGGAGGAAAGTCTAGGTGATTTTCACTGGGATTAGCTATTCCAGTCTGCCCATCATGCCGCACCTACACCCTTTAGGCTTACACAAGCAGCACAATTTTAAGAGCCATACCCTTTAAGTCTGCAGCCCATGTATTTCCACTCAGACACGGTTCTGTTAAACTCATCAGAACTTCTTGTCCAAGTAAAAGTCCACATATACAGGTATTTGGAGGCTTGGAGAATAACACAAATTCATAAAAAGTAACAAGAGGGTAAGTTTCTGTCTACCCATAAAGGCTGTAAGATTTCAAGTCGAGTTGTTCCCTCCAGCTGTAATTGTTTTGCTTTTTAGCTAAACTTTGAGATTTGCCCCTTGGTTAATTCATTTACTTTAACTCAGCAAGAAGTATTTTTCAGCCAGAAGCAGGGTGCCTTTTAAAACAAGCACAGCCCAAAGCAGGAATGCCTGTAATTCCTGACTCCTGCCACCTGCCATAGGTTCATGTAAAAGAGCTTGTCTAATTCGAGGATTATCAGAACAGTGCATTGCACTTCACACAAATATTAAGTCTGGACATCCTACATTGCGTAAGTATTTCTAAGTATTTCCCAATGCGTATAAAAATAATATCACTGGCCTCCCTAGAGCTATGTTTTAGGATTTTAGTCAAAAAAAAAAAGATTCTGAATTGGGCCCTTGAAAAAAAAAAGTTCTCCTTGCGTAGAAAACAAACTTCATTTCTGAAAGTCAGAAGATCTTATGCAGGCCTTCATTAGAGTATCTAGGCTATGCTTAGTTATTTTGAAAATTCAGACAGTTTAAAACAGGAAGAAGTCGAAAATCCACCCCCCTGCACACAGATAGTCATTTCTTTACTCTGAGCTTGTGCACAGCAGTTTCTTTGACATGTACTTGGAAAACATATAAACAAAGAAGGGGGGGGAAGTCATACAATATCATCTCTATGAGATGCCAGAAATCATGAGACATCAAAACTCCATGATCTTAAAGCACATTGATTAATAACCCAAACACTCAGCCTCCTAAAACTAAAACAGAGGCCAAGAGTTTCTTATGTTCTCCTATTACCAGCTGGACAACACAGTGTCAACAAAGATCCGAAGCGCCACGAAGTACAGACGATTTGGAAAGGCACCCCCTCACACTCGTAAGAGAGGCAAACATAACTGAAGACAAAGACCTACATCGGGAAAACCAGAAAAAGACAGCAAGATTTCAGCAAGGCATTTTTGCAGATGAGAAGAGCTGTAGGATCACAGCTCAGCAGGGTATCCAGAAATCCCGTGCACTGAGTTTGTACAGCAACGTTGAAAATTTGGATTGAGAAAATGAAAATCTTTAAATATAAGAGGAAGCAATTAAAATACAAAGAGGGGAAGGAGAAGCGGGGACTTGGGGAAGAAAACTCCAGTAGTTGATTAAAGCTGCCTTGTTTCTTGAACTCTTTACTGGACGGCAACCGTCGATGGTTATCAGTCATTTCAGACGTGCAGCATTTTATTGTGTTGAGAGGGCAGCATTGGGCTGGACAGGATATCTGTGTGTCATCCACAGTGAAAGGCTGCAGACGCTGTAACCACTAAAATATGGCCATAGGGTACAAGGACAATGAATAATAAGGGTCAGAATAGCACCAGAAACTGAAGTTAGCTCTCAAATTCGTCATTATGCTCAATAAGAATCAGAATATGGCAGCTTTCGGACACCAAGGTAAAATACTCCAGCTAGGTAGCATTTTAGTCAGAACAAGAAATTCAGATCATCTGCAAGTTAAATAAGTCAAGCAGTTAAACACACACACAAAAAAAAAAAAAGGAAAGAAAAAAAAAGCAGCCACACACAAACCCCCCCACACCCACTCTTTGAAGCGTGGTGCAACTATGGAATATAAGAATTCATAAGAAGAGTTATAGGAGGGCAAAGGGCAAATTAAAACAAGTTAGAGCAAGTGAAGGAAAAGAGTTACACTGCAGCATGAGAGTCCCTACAGATTAAAAGGAAAATCTATTAGATTTTCTATTGTATTTGGCTATTTTATCTGTCTGAATCAGGCGAGGAAACTCCTGGATGATGTTCTCAAAAGCCCAAGACACCAAACAGTAGACCCAAGCAGCACCATCAACTGAGAAGCTTTCAAGATTGAGTGGGGAGTCAAGAGGACTGGCTGCCAAATTCTGATTATTCCCCAACTGCAGAGAACAAAAGGAGGCAGGGCTTTGCCTTCCAACGCTTTATTTTGTATATTAAAGCAGCTCCTGACCTGCACCAAGCTGGTGTTGCCTGCACCCAAGGTTCTGTTGGGGTTCAGTAGAGTGACACACACAAAGCTGGGAGAACACCCTCCCTCTGCGGTACATGGCAAAAGCACAGCTTCACACCGCTGCTGCAACCTGCTCTGGAGATGGGCAGCAGTTTGATATGCTGTTTTCCAAAGACACCAGGCTGTGCATACACTAGACCCCAAAACTGGTCTTTGAGGGGATGTGGGTATATACAGACAATGTGCACGCAACGGCAGTGCTTCTTCCACAGTGACTTCACCATCCTGACAACCACCAAGAATATTTTCCCCCAACCATTTAAATCACATTATCACATATTCTGCACACCAAGGGTTTCCACGGGGCTCTCTGGTATGGACCCTTCAACGTCTAACACCACAGCGAAACCCACTTTTCAGTGCTTCCCTCCCTGTCCAATACTGCTGACTTCAGCAAACATTAAGACGCACCGTGCCATTTTCATTTAATACAAGGCACAGCTTTGGAGATCTACGTTTGAGGCACTCCACTGGACACACCTTTCACTATTTAAACTGAAAAGTTGATAGATTCATTCTTCAATATGGAAGAGCTCACATTAACAGAAAGACAGGAACATTTTCTGCTCAAATGGAACTTCCATAATTTTAGTGGTTGCTTCTTGCAATAAGCACGTTAGCCAAGCTAACTGCAAGGCACTTCTAGTCATTTGCCCCCAAAGTTACCCTGACTGCATGTGATTTCAATAGCCAAATACAGAAAGGGGTTCTTCCAGATTTTTTGAGTAACAGCG
This sequence comes from Fratercula arctica, assembly GCA_947846985.1. Classification (NCBI taxonomy): domain Eukaryota; kingdom Metazoa; phylum Chordata; class Aves; order Charadriiformes; family Alcidae; genus Fratercula; species Fratercula arctica. The sequence continues at coordinate 38,893,510 of CANTUZ010000006.1, forward strand.
TACCTACTAATTTTCATCGAACACCATGTTTAACTCCCTACCCCTCCAACTTGAACATTCACTGTTCCTTTCAAACTTGCAGCACAGTGGACTTATAAAAGCTCATCTCAACTATTTTCCCACCTTTATATTCAAGTAGCAGTTTCCTGTACGCAAAATATTTGAGCACACCTAGCCAGTGTATGTTCTAGTTTCCTTTTTAAGAACGTCTTGTATGCTTATCTGCTGGTGAAAGAGGGTGGAGGTAATTTCACTCATCTACTTAGCTCCAGTCAATCACCACCAGCACTCCTCAGGGAGCTAATTCTTCAGCTAAGTAATGCAGAGTAAACAAACTGCAGCAGGAAGAAATCACAGTAAAGGCTTGCAAAGGCTATTGGGGATCTCGGACACACAACTTAAAAATTTGCAGGATCCAAGTTTTACAGAGCAGTCAGAATTTTATTCTTCCCCTTGAGCAATCACACCCCCAAAAAGTATTTTGTGATGCACAACCAAGACGTCACGATGTTACCTAAAAAAAAAAAAAAAACCACCACCAAAAAAAACCACCCAAGCAAAATGATGAAATACTTTGTCATTTCCCATGCAGCAGAGAGATTCACTTGCTGACTCCACACTTTTGTTGGCAGCATGCTTAAGTCCTATAAAGCTACAGGCTGAAAGCATCCACCTATTCCTATTGTTCTGTTCACCTCTGCTCCTGAGACATCGCGTACCAGCCCTGTGCATCAGATCCCTTACGCAGCTGGACCGCGGCTCTGCAGAGCTGGGATTTCTGCCTCAGCAGCACAGCCCAGCGCTGCACCTCCTCCCCTCTCCCTGTTCCCAGAAGTCGGCAAGATTCTTTGTATTTACTTCCTAGATGTGGATTAAAACTGAAAGATTCATATCTGCCGAGACACAATCCATCCCTTTCATTCCCAGACACTACCCCACCATAAAATATTTCCCCTTCCCTCCCTAAACTGGGCGTTTCCTCCCACTGTCTTGCCCTTGGTAAAAACATTCATCTTCTTGCCATCTTGAGGAAGTTGGACTCATCTCAAATTTCACCAGGTCCCCTTGTATACCACTTCCCAAAGTCCTTGGGGGGAAGTTTAATCCGGATCCAAACTCTGGAATCAATCCCAAGAGGCTGCTGGGCTTCAATCAATGCATTAGTTTTCAAGCATGCTCAGCCTTGCCGCTTGGGTCCACTTCCAAATGGAGCGGACAACTGAGCACAAGCCCAGAAATACATCGCACCTCGAGCCATCTATTCTAGATACTAAAACACACATCCTGGTTAAAACACTGCTCCTTCAATTGTGCCATTAAGACTCCAGGTGAAACAGCAGCGGCAGCGGATTTGCAAAAATACAAGATATCAATTGAGTGCTCTTGATTCAACTCCCAAATCACTCAAACCTAGTACAAGTTAAAAAAAAACAAACACAAAACACCACACAAAAAACCCAAAACAAAAACACAAAAACCCCCATATCCCATGTTTTTGTTGCTTGCTTGTACATGGAGCTCATAACAACGGTCAAACATTTCAAACAAAATCATCAAGTTCAGATTCAAGTTCCCAAAGAAGATTGAAGTTTATCTTGCCAACACCAAGGAACTAAAGCTTTCATGTGTCTTATCTGAGACTTCCTGAACAGGCATTTCTTACTGATTTTGCTCCATACATTAGAAGCCTTACAGAAATAAAATCCCAACCACCTTATTCTCATACTACTATATTTGCTCTTTGCTGAAGGAGCTGCAAGCAGCTAAGCTAAGCCTAGAAAGCCTCTCACAGGCTCTTCTTTAGAAGAGAGTTGGGACTCTCCCCCAGGAGTCAGTCTGTTCATAAAAAAATAGGTTCACCCTACGTTTCACTGCACTGCCCTCTCAGTAGCTCGCAGCAGAATCGCAACCTGCAAACTCTGTCCTAGGCTGCTCTACTAAGGCTTTACCCCACGGTTTGCACCTACTGGAAAGCAACTCTCTAAACCTTCTGACAATTACAGCATCTTTTTGGGGAGACCAAAATCTCCGTCTCCATTTGGAAGACCAAAGACTGGAAGATTTCTCAGAAATCATTTAATGCTGTAATTGAAGAAACCAAAACAAAACAGGAAGTTTTTTTGAAGAACAGCAAATTTATTCACTTGGAGAGACCCACCCACATGCCTAACCATGGCTGAGCTCACGTATGACTCTAAGATCATGGCCCTGGTTAGTTGTCAAAGGGCTGCAGAGTGATCATGGCACTGAGACAGCAGAGAATCTGGAAAATGCTTTCAAGTGAAAAAAAAAATAAAATTGAACTTCAACACTCTTGGAGAGAAAATATTTTCCTCTTCATTCCACTTGATACCAGAAGTGACTTGACACTAATCTGGGCCAAGTGGCACAAACAGAGAGCTTGAGCTCGCTTCTCTGCCGGAGAGGATGGAGAGGAGTGTTGCTGTTGGTATATGAGAAGCTCCTCTCCTCTCTGATGATTTATGCAACCTTGCTTTGAAAGAGTTGCATTCATTTTATTGCCTACTCTGCACATTCTCAAGAGGCGTTGGAGGCAGTGCCAGAAAAATAACAGGGCTTAACAGTGTCTAGCGCAAATCCATCGGTGCAAGAGCTCCTTTCTGAAGCGTTTCCAGATTTTTTTTTTTTTTTTTCAGTGGGAACATTTTGTAAATAGAATTTAAAATTTGCCTTGAGCCAGGCAACACCCGCTTTTATTCATCCCTTCATGATAATGAAATGAGTAGTTTCTCCACTAGTTATAGCTAACGTCTTCCAGAGGAAAGCAAGCGCAAAGCACATGGTTTATACCCTCTTACATCCCACATCCACAGTTTCCCTGTTGTAGATGCCGCATCTTCCTCATGGAAGTATTGAAGCTTCTGTCTCACAGAAAAGAGAGACGCAATTGGAAATAAACCCTTCTGCTAAGCATGACTTGGCAGATGCAACCCAAAAGATCGCCACCAGATGGGTTGAAACACATACACAAAGCAGACAAAGCTTCCTTTTGTTGTATCTCCATGCTCAAGGGACAGGGGAGAGAAGAAAAACAATTTCACTTGACTTAAAACCGTTACTTCATTATTAAAAAAGACAAAGTAAAAAGAAAAGAAAAATAGCTCCTGAGAGAACTAGGCAATAACATAACTGGGCTTGTGTCAGAGGAAACCAAAGAATTCAGGTGTTGGTGACACTGTGGAAGATTCAAGCCACCATACTGGTAAAAATAACCAGTCAGAACAGCTGTTCTTGTATTCCCTAAGGAGTATTCCTGAACTGAAAATATATGGATAATTTTGTCCTGTCTCAACTGAAGCCAACTTACAGCAAACAAAAATGGGTCATCAGTTACAATCAGCAGTTCAAGGCGTAAAATGCCCTCACTGCACTGCAATTGCAGCTCTTCCCTATCTCTCACAGTGGAAACCTCTTAATTCTAGAAAATATCCGGTATTAGTTTCTTGCCAAATGAAGCAAGCTAACAATTTGCCAGCAACTCAGAAGATCCCCTGTCCCTAATTTCATACTTCTTATTAACCCTTGTTTTCAGCACAGAAAATTGGAAAATGGAGATGCAATTTCCAATCTGATGTCCAGTGTCCTTGCATTACTGTGCAAACCACGAGACGCGTGTGTTACTGAGCAGTAAGGACACTACACACAGCCAAACTCTCCTGATTTCTGCAGAAGCATCACATGCCACACACTGAGAAGTTAAAGCTGTGCAGACAAACAGAACATCATTGGATTTCATTTTTGTCTATTAAAGGATACACTCATCCATTCTTTCCACCCACATGCAGGTTACAATCACTTATTTCTGGGCTACACCCACAGCCTTAGACTGGCAAGGTGCAGTCCTTCCATCTAAAGCAAAGAGAGCATTTCTCCAGGTAACATCCCCAATTCACTGCTCAACATGGGGTCACATTACCTCTACTATCAGGCTGATAGCATCAAGATTTTTCAGTACCTTATTATGAAACAATGGAAGACCATCCATGGCGTGAAAAACCTTCTCCAATAACAAGTGGTTGAACTCTTGCTTGAAACGTGGTCAACTCTTCCCCTTCCCTGCGTTTCTCCCCCAGAGTGGTCCTCTTATTTCAGCTGGGAGGGAGACGGGAGTACACAGCAAGAGGCAGGTCTCAGCTTCTGGCTGTCCATCTCTCTAGGCTACTTCAGTCTCTTCATTGGCAAACCCAAACAGGGCAGTAGCATCCACTTAGTCTCTCCAAACAAAGAGATACACGTGTATCTAACCTTAGGTTTTTCTATCTCAGGTTAAACCTTTGCAGTCAGAATGCAATTTTAAAACATCTCAAAGGAAAAGATACTTGGTGATACAGGGCCTATGTATCCTTGCAGAGGACCTCAGAAGCCCAAGCACACGTGCCTCACAAGCCTGCACAGAGGATGTCAGGTGACAAAAAACTTTAGATGCTTAAGTGCAATTACAGCAAAAACGAAGCATGATACACAAGAAGTGCAGCTGGAATAGCAGTTGGACACCGTCAAGGAACATAACCATCAATGCCTCTCCATATTTCTTGCTCCTAATGAGAGACTGCACCCAGAAGTATGTGGTGTTGATACCATTTCAATAGACAGAGGCCACTGAAAGGCACTACACTTGTATTTGAACCCTCCACAGCTCAGAGAGAGGTTTCCCCCAGGGATCGGGAGTTTGCTTACTTGAAGCCAACAGAACCCCAAGACATCATCACAAATAGAAAGAGGGAGGACCAGGAGAGAAGGTCAGGTTTAGCCAAAACCTTCCTTTGAGAAATTCATTAGGCTTCACATAGCATCTATCCAAGCGCTTTCATCTTGGGGTAGGATGAGAAACGGGGTGCAGAGGGCACTGCACAGATGAGGATTTCTCCTTGGTGCCTCCAGACTGGAGGTGGGCTGCTCTCCTGGGCAGTCACCATGCAGGATCCCTCAGAGGCTACTTCCTTCACCCAGGGTATGGCTGAGGGCCACAGAGAAGGGGAAGAGCCTTTGCCAAATGCAGTCAGGGTGACCACTGCTATGAGACAAAACCAGCCAAGGAAAGCAACACCAGAGGGGCTGTGGCTTTGCTCTTCTTGGTGGCTTGCAGCCAAATACAGACTGACAGCAAGGATAATAGACCCCAGTCACACTTTTACTGCGCAACGATGAAGCTGATGCTCACAAGTGAGCTACAGCTCAATTCCCAGATTCCTTAACCTTAAACTAATATTTGCTGAACCAACATCCCAGATAGGTGAGAGAAACGTTCCTCTCACCAAGGAGGTCCAGGTCACTCAGGACATCCTTCCAGGCCACCCCAGAGACCTACACGTCTGCTCCTGCAAAGAGGAAGGACTTGCATCCAGGGCACTACAGCTCAGATACATGCACCTGAATTATTATTTAAAAAGTTAAGAGGGAAAAGAAAAACGAACCAAAAATGTACCCTTCTGAACAGGCTATCCTAACCCTCAAAGGTATTTGCAGCAATCTGTATACAGTTTTTCTTAATTTCCAGTGTGAAGGAATGCTGCCAAAAAGCCATAAGGGAGATCACAAGATGCTTTAGTATAAAAGTAGTTTCCCCCACTCCCCTCCCATAACTATGATAAAAATCTTAACGGAAAGAGATTTTTTAATTTGTCTTTCTTCCATAAAGAGCAGGAAGACCTTTGAGAAAGCTGAAGGATATAATCAGAAGTCACGGAACATATTCTTATCAGTGTTTGAACAAGATGTGTTTATTCTTTTGGCAATGCTTTAATTTGATTTTAGCAAACACTGCAAACTCTGCATCACCACCTCAGCCAAACTACAGAATCCAGAGTCCTCAGAGGGAATATCTCTGGCCCTCGTCCACCCCTCCCAGCACCCAGGAAACTTGGACAAGACTGGACAAACTTGCAGATACCCTCTTCACACCCAATTTTGTCCATGCTCCCCCGCAAATATTTGGGCACAACACCTAAAATTCCAGATGTGGAGGTGAGGTAGGAGGACACAATGAGATTCAAAGGGTTCCTGTTCATCAACACCTCATCATTCCATTATAACCGCCCCAACGTCTCTCTCCTTTTCACATCTCCTACTCATAAACACACAGGAATGGATCTCCAGGGTCATCAAGTCCAGTTCTCTGCCAACAAAGAGCTTAATCGTTCTTATAGTCAACCCAGATCAAATGCTGGGTTAGACTAAGCTGGAAAAGTGGTTGGGGCAGGTTCCACCTCCAGCCTTTCAAGGCTGTGATTCACTTCAACACTCTTCTCCCCTCTCTCAGCTTTCCTCAACCAGATTTTGCCTGTTTGAGAGAAACTCCTCATCTCACCACAGCATTTGGCACCATGCTTGCAGGCATGGGTGCTGTAGGTCCGTGGGCGATGGTGCGAGCTCACCGCCTTGACCACGCAGCCCGCGCCGGGGCTTGCGCAAGGGCTGGTTCCCAGACTGCGGGGTGGAACGCGCCACACCACCGGTGGGTGCGGAGGGCAGAGCTCGGCATCCACAAGCAGGCAGCGAGCATCCTGGGGTGGCCGGGAAAAGCACCCTGAGAAATGGGCTTTGAGTGGGAGGGGACTCCCTGCTCTCCATTTTAAAATTGTATTTCAATGTGTGGGGGGAAATAAATAAATAATTGAATTCACCCCCTCTTTTGTCTGTTTTTAAACCCAAACTGTAATCTATGCCAAGTTTTTCATGAGTTGGTATAGCCACCTTCTGCCAAATCCAGCAACAGTTCTATAATCTGAACTCCAGCAAGCACCAGTTGCAATAAATTGCTACTTCTATTTCCACAATGAGAGCTTTTTTTCTTTTTTGATGCCTTTTTTTTTTTTTAAAAAAAAAAAAAAAAAGGAAACCATGCCAAACCCCATATCTTGTTTTCAGGCTTAGGATAGGAGAGGTTGATCATCACCAATATATTTTAATAGAGCATTAACAAGTCTCCATCTCTTGAGACAAGTCGTTAGAAAGTCTGCTCTTTTCAGAAACAAAGCCAAGTCAATGCTAATCGGGTTTTCTTTCCCCAGCGTATAACGCTTCGCTGGATGAACAAAGTCGGTGCACCATGTTCAAGGCCAAGAAGGGGGAAAAAAATAAATAATATCAGAGCTGGAGCCTTTTAAAAAACCCTCCCCTGACAGCAACAGTGATGAGAGTCATTTAAGCGGAGCGAGAACGCTCCTGAGCGCATCGCTTCTGACAGATGAGCCCAGCAAGTCAACCATAGGGACTCCACAGCCCCACCACTGCTATTCAGCGAAAGTTGATCAGATAGCAGCAGACAAACGCCAAGCAAACACTCCGAGAAGTACCCTCTCCACATTTAAGAGTTTATAATTAACCTAGTAAAAAAAAAAAATTTAAAAAAAAAAATCACCAATTGGGGTCTTCTGCGCAGCAGCAGCACTAGGAACCACGCGCAGGCTGGGTGTTTGCACTCCCTGCAGAAGCGGGGGGACAGGGAAAGGACACCGGTTTCAGCTTACCCCTCGCTCTCCCCGAGTCACAAACCTGCCATCCCAGGCGTGCAAGCCCCAAGCGTATTTTTTTTTAAACAGACTTTTCCTCGCCAGCTATCGCATCTCCTAGCTGCGCTCTTGGCCTTGTAATTCCTATTTTGTTTTCTTTTCCAAGTGGCTGAGCTTCTATCTGCTTTGGGTCTTACACCCTGTGCCCTCCACTTGAAGCATTTTCACCAGGAATACGCACATACACACACTCACACACAGAGGAGCTTTTGCTGTATTGCCATTCTGACAAGTGTCAACACAGCTGCTGTCTCTGCTGGAATGTAAACCAATATTGTCGTTAGATCTCCCTCAACCCCAAGTAACTTCCTCAGAGATTTACACATTGCGTAGCAATTCTCTCTACCGCCACCTTACAAAGCATTGACCCGGTTAGTTAAAAGAAATTAAGTAATAAAAACTAAAAAAAAATAAATAATAATAATCAAAGCTGCATCTGAAGTTTGCATTCCACTCGCACCCATGCGGCGCAGAGGGCTGTAGAAAGCAAAACGCATCCATTGTACACACATTCATCCTCATATAATATGTTTAGACAAACACCCTGTATAAAATATCTTGCTGCTGCAAGTCATAAGGCAAGGTATTAACAGCACTGAGTAAAAGAGTTGTTGGTGTGGACGCTAATGCAACATTTACAGCAGAGAACCTTTGTTTGCATATTATTTTACTTGAAAAGGTAACCTCAGAAGGGGTTTATAATGCATTTTTGATTCTTTCCTAGACACCATCCACTTTTAACAATGAGCAGCAATTTTGGCAATAAAAGACTAGTAAATGAGTTATAACACAGTCAACACAGATAGTGTTTGGACTGCTACAGGAACGCAATCTGTATGCGTTGCCCACAGTACGCGACTGCTTTGCTTCTCCAATGAAACAAAAATTGTGTTTGGCTGATCAAGGTTCCCAAACAAATTCGCTGTCCCAAATGTCAAGACTCAAAGCTCACTCCCATTCAGATATTTCGCCCAGTAAACTCCGCTTCCCATTGTAAAAGTGCAAAAGTTTCAAAAAGCTAGTGTATATCCCACACCTAACTTTAGGACTGCAGGGGTGAAGAAATCGCACGCGTTCACTAAAAATAAAAACATATTAAAGATATCATAGCTCAAACCTAGAATCCTTACCTCGCTATACTGGGACTGGGCATTGTTTTCCAGGTACAACATGTTAGCAGTCAAATTGATCAATGCTGCTGTTCTTTCTTCTGGCTCCAGGATTTTGACAAACACCTCCCACCCCCTAGAAGACCCTAAAAATGTATGATGCTACTTGGAAGATAACAGGACTCGGAGTGTGCCTCTCTGCATAATTGAAGTTTCCCTTATATACCTAACTATAGGCAAGGAGGAGGAGGTGGGGCTCCCCTGCCTTACCTGTCCAATCTGTCAAAGTGCCACCTGGAGTCCTCCACTCCAATGGAGAGAGGCCTCTCCCAGCTCATTAAGTAGTTAGAATTCCTTATCACCAATCTCTAAAAAGCAAAGGGAAGAGAAGGGAAGGGGGCGGGGGGGGGGGGGGGGGTGGGGGGGGGAAATGACCAAAAAAAAAAAAGAAAAGGAAAAAAAGAAAAAAAGAGAGAGAAAAGAGAGAGAAAAGAAAGGAAACTAACTTTCCCCTGTCACTTTTCTACAAGTTTGGGAACTCAAAAGACAGCCATGGAGTTACTCCAAAGGAGCTGCTCTGAGAAACTTCTCCTATTTATTTGTTTTCTGAGAAGACTCCAGATGGTTGTTTGGTTTTTTTTGTTTGTTTGTTTTTGTTTTTCAGGCAGAGACTTTGCTGCTACCAAAGTCCCAAAAGTTTGGGAAGGTATTGGGATGCAACACGGTGCAGTAACGCGGCCGAGCCTCCGGCTGCTGCAGCATGCAGGCTTGGGACAAAACCCACAAGGAACTTTCTGAGAAGCAATCACCATTCATGCACTGTAATCCTGCTGTGTTCTCCGTCATCTGTGTGCTCTCACCCCACGCTCACAGCCAACAGGTCCTCTGTTTGCAGGACATCTTTCCAGCTACCTTTTTTCCCCCCTCCTTGGAAATTGCTTCTAACTCACGCCACAGTAATAAGCCTTAAAATAATCTCACTTAAAACATGAAATGTTACACAAACAAGAAAACCCAACTCATCTAAAGGGACTCATGACTTTAAATTAATATATGGGAGAAGTTGTTGGGTACCACTCGGTAAAAACCACCTGGACACCATGCCCACAGCAAATGAAAGATCTTGAAAAGACAGATAGGAAAAGCACCGACTCCTTAGCCCACTCGGACTCGATCTGGGAGAACAGAGCGAGCAGACAGGCAGATCACGACAGCCCCTCTGTGATTTGACTCTGAATGAGCAGACAAAATCCCTCGTCCTGCCCCGGTGTCCGGAGCGCAGAGTCCTGGTGGCGCGAGGTCCAGGCACCAGCCACCCCCGGGAGCAGAGCTGGGTCACCCCGGGCTCCGGAACACCCCGCTGGAAGGGAATCTCCGCTGCCGCCGCCTCACTAAGCGAGTGGGATGCGCGGCCAGAAAAGCCGGCTCTTTTTTCCTGCTCCCAAAGAGCGGGGTGAGCGCCATCGAGCACAGGGAAACAAAACACCTTTTTAAAGGGGTGGGGAGGGGAAGAAGAGAGGAAACCAAACATCCCAATTGCAGCGCGGCCGCCTGCCCTCCCAGCCTAATGACAGCACTTCAGACTTTTATTTGAGGACTTGTGGTAAAGCAGACTGGTGCCTAATTGCAGAGTACCTGCATGAACCGTGAGCCCTCGAACCTCCCTCTGCGGGGGGTAAGAGACCGACCCACGGGTGCTTTGCAAGGGGGAGAGGGGTCCCCCACAGGGCTGAAACCCACCCACAGCCCCAGCCCCTGTGTGCAGCCCAGCCTCTGCCCAGGAGCTGCTGCTGCTCCCCGCCATGCGACTCCCTCGCCTTTGGGCATCATTTAACCCCAACTTCTCTGAGCACACGGGGAGGGGACTCCAGGTTCACAGGGAGATGACAGTAAGCAGGCTGTGCTGCTCAAGGTGCTAACGGCTCTCTAGGCTGCCTTCTCCAGCAAGCGGCAGCAGAAGGAGCCACCACTGACTTCCTGCCCATCTGCAAATTGGACCATCTGGACACTGCAAGTTCGCACCAGCCTCTCTCCTGGCTGGAGACAGGCAGAGCATTCACAAAACTACCACCAATAAAATGGTGCAAAAAACACCATTATGCAAGAACTAAGACCAGAGCAAACGGAGCAGAGGATCACAGGGCCCTCCCTACCCTGCAACACCTCCTCGCCATGAGAAGCAGGGTAGAGGTTTTATTTAGCTCTAACCCTGTAAGTATAGCTCAATGGAGGACTGCTGGGCACAAGAGCAAAAGGTTGGAAGCATTTCCAGCGCACCCTCCTGACTCCTCCTTGCTGAGCACAACATGAGGAGGTGCTTCCAGGAACGGGCTGCAGGGAGGAGTGCAGAGCCCTCCCCAACCTACCTACCTACCACCACCAGCAACATCCCAGCTCAGGCTGTGGCCACACGCACCCCCAGCACTCCTGAACTACCAGCAAGAGCCTGTTGAGCACGCAGCAGGGTTCCTACATCACAGGAACAACTCAATATACCACTGCCACAGCCCCTTCCCCGGCACCACCTAACACCAGGGGCTATGCCTGGTGCTCACCTGATCTCACCTGAGATGGGTACAAGCCAAAAAGCCACACAAGCGCTAATCTGGCGATACAGGCAAGGTCTGCAGGGAGCAGCCACAGCACCGTTAGCCAAATGGGCCCCTTTGCAGCACCACTGCAAAGCTTGCTGGAGCTGGACATCAAGCTAGAAGTCACCTGTGGATTTTCTGCTGTCTAATAAGGAGGAAAAATCATGCTGTGCTCAGAGGACCATTTTGACCCCTGAATACTGTCAAGTTTTTGACACTGGCCCGTGAGTTCAAAAGCTATGGAGGGTAAGGAAAGAGAAGGTGGTAGACAGAGAGATCCCCCAACCTCAGCAAGTCATTGCAAAACCCTCTTTTACTAGCTGTGCTATGAAACTCATAAGATCCTCCTTTTCCAAGTCATTAATGCAGCACTGTTTTGCTGGGTATCTGCTATCTTCCATCCCACAGGTGGCTGGAGGTGGTTGTGGGTGAAGCAACACCCAGATGCACTACACAGAGACGTGTGGAAGTTTATCCAAAGAGATCTGCATGTCAAACACGAGGAGAAGTGTATATAGCATGAATAAATTGACATGTCAGCACAAATCCCTGCCCTCTGTACACACAGTCCCAGCCTGGCTCCGTGTTTCAGATGCATTCGCCTGTGCGGTCACCTTGAAGTGGATGCTGGACAAGTGGCTTTTTGCAAATCAGTCATCCACAAGTGACACAAAGGAGGCCACCACCACCCTGACAGGGGTGGCAGAAGGTAACAGAGCACGCACCAGACACCGCGTCCACCAACCCTGCTGCAGCCCAGGCACACGTGTACCCCTTTCATCATCCCAGGGCTCCACATTTTGTTCCGCTGGCTTCAGACCTGGATGCACCCCCTTCACAAGATGCTTCCCCCTGTCCCATGGTCTGGTGTTGTGCCTTGAATATTCATATGGGCACTGATGGCACAAGGGAAGAGTGAGGGCTTGATCACTGATCCTTCTATCTTATCATGAGAAAAAAAAAGCTCCTGGAGTCTCATTTGATTCTCTGCATTTGCAGAGGTGAAAGTTTCACATAGATGGGTTTCCAACAACCTAACAGCAGCAAGGCAGCGGCTTAGAGACTCCCGGGGGAACTTGACTCCCTGAAATAGCGTATGCTTAAATGGCTGAGTCACAAAACCAAAGGGACACCCCCCACACCTCCTCAAACTGCACACTCACTCCTCAGCAATGGGGCAGTGATAGTTATCATTTATCTGAGCCTTCTGGACAGGTCTCCAAGGGAAACACCAACATCAGTCCTCCTGCAAATGTGATGGTCGAAAGTTACGGCAAGCCAGTCTTTGTTGCTAGAGATTATACCAGTTAGCCTAGTCAGAAAAAGCAAACATTCAGGTAAAGGCTTTCCTTCCACATGTTAAAAAAAGAATTAAAAAAAAAAAAAATCAATTACTTCATTTTGAGGCCTGATGAACAAGGTTTAACTTTATTCTTCTAGTCAAACAAGCTCCTCCCCCTCCAAACAGGAAAAGAACAAACTAGAAAATAAAGAAATCAACCCAAACCATCAGGAGTTATGCAAAGCCTGGCACTACGCACTTTGAATGCTCAGTTGGATTGAACTTAAAAAAAAAAAACAAAAAACACGGAAAGCAGCTCAGCCTTTGGAAAGGAAATCTCTTTAAAGTGAGTTATCTCCAATGCTGTAGGAAACTAAAAATAATAAATGCTAGTTAGATTTTCAAATTTCAGCTGCAACCCTCCCAGGTCTGACTCAGATATTCTAGAAAGCTTCTGGCAATGCTTTGTGGCTCCTGCTGGTATGTTGAAAAAACAAACTAACACGTAAACAAGACCCTTAAGTTTCCAAAAGGAGGTATCAGCCAAGTCAAACTGCTGATTCAGGTTCTTTGTTTGACTGCGTTTTCCCCGTGCTGTTACACAGCTTGCCCTAGCCTCTCTCACCAGTACCACTCCAGCTTCTCGATAACCCTTCCAGGACGCAAGGTAAGTGCGCTATACCACGACAACTAAAAATGTCATTGCCACAATTGAAGTGTTAACTGGAGATTGTGTAATTTTTTGTGGAGGGGTGTGTGTGTGTGCTCGCACACACCTGCCTGTGCATTAGGCGGTTCATGCAGAATTTCCTGCAGATCAAAGGAAAAAAAAAAAAAAATCTGCTCAGACCTCTCCACTCTGTTATAAAAATAGCATCTGGATCAACCGCGTCACCACGGACTGTGACATTCACTCAGCTCTGAACTGTTTATAAATTAGAACTGAGATAACAGGAGGAGGAGGGAAAAAATAGAACATGGGGTTTGGGTTTTTTTTTTTTTGTTTTGTTTGTTACATCTGAATAACTGCTGAATCCTCAAAAAACCCAAGCCTCTACCAATTGGCTTTGTGAGTCTTTCCAGTGAAGACTTTACAGAGACAGACACAATAGACTGCATAGCAGGCAGCTCGGTTAAAGCGCAAAGAGAAAACGTTTTCAAAAAAACCCCATATAAGTCACCTTCCATTCCTAAAAACTTACACCGAGCTCGTCTTCATTGCTCAAACCACAAGGAAGAGGGGAAAAAGAACCCAGCACATAAACAGGGGCTTTCCCCTTTAAAAGAAAAAAAAAAAACCAAACAACAAACAACATCTATGGTAAGACAAAACAACAAGAAAAAAAAAAAAAAACAACACAAACCAAAAACAGAGATGCTGCTGAAAGGCAGCATCCTGCCTACTACTGACTGCTTATAGCCTCGTGCACATCCCGGGCAGCTGCTCCGGAGCACCGCATGGGAGATGCGGCTCAACCGTAGGTAGGAGGAGGATGGGCACTCCTGGCTCTTGCAGAGTTAACCACTCTTCTATACCCATGAACAAAAATTCTATGCCCTCCTGGCTTCCCCACCACTGACCCAGGGATGGGTCTGATGCCCAGAACTTCCTTTGGAAAGCACTCAAGCACATGAACCTTCAAGCTAGAAACACAGTCTGGCTACAAGTGCTTAGCACTGAGGATCAATCCCTTCTTCCAAGGACTTCAGATTGCCTTTTTTTTTTTTTGTTTTTCCCCTCCCTATTTTAAGAGTGCAGGGTAAAGAGATAGACTCTCCAAGGGCAGGAGGAGAGCCCAGCTCCCGGCTCTGCCCACAGCACAGGTCGGCTTCTCCTTCCCCCAAAGAGCATGCCCTCCCCAAGGCAATCGCCTGTCACAATAGCCCTGCCCTCCGACCCTGGGTAAACATCTGCACACGCTGCTTATTTGAGCTCCTACAGCCTTGTTATCTCCCCCAGAACACCCCTAGGGCTAATTAGAGAGGTAATGGCATCATGTCAGGAGATAACGCTACGTGGGGGGAGCAGGGAGAGGGAAGGTGGAAAGGAGTTGTGAAACGAAACCAGTTCCCTTCATAACTGCTGTGCAATATTGGTTTAGGAAGGGCGCACGTAGCCCTCAGGGACTCTGCCCTCTGGCTGCCGAGCTCCATTTAATAAGAGAGCAAAACACTTCTCTGGAGAGATTCAGCTCTCCAGCCATGATGATGCAAGGTCCCCACACCTTCCCTGCCGTCTGCACAACCAGAACCTCTCCAGCCCCATCAAGGGAGGTCATTCCCACCAGAGCGCCAGCAGGAAATCACTTCCCACAGCTGGGGTACAATGCAGGATGCACACTAAGCACACAAGTAATTTATCGTCAAAAAAGTGTCATCTCTTTATTCCTGGTGCTGCTTGTATCTATTTTTTCCATTTTCTGTACCCTAATGACTCTCCTTAAAGAGCAGTTGCTTTCACTAAAAATGCTTAGCAATAAAAAAATCCCACCAACTATCTAGACACATATTTTTTTGCAGGGCAGCTGATCAGCCTGCAAAACCACTGGCCAGCAGACACTTGAGCCGACACTTTTGCACTGATGAGTGAAAAACCACAGGTCAGCAGACAGTCATGCATGGAGACATGACCAGGGAAATTTGGGGGTTCAAGCCATCAGCAGCACTTTTGTCAGAGTAACAACCCCGATGAAGACCTTTGGATGCTCAACGCAGCATGTTTGACAGCACAGACACACACACACATTCCCCCCAACACATTTGCGAGATATTTTGCAAGAGTAAGAAAATTACACGAAAAAATTCATGTGAATTGCTGCTGAGCAGCGCGAACAGCCCCATCCCTCCAGCTGGAGGTAAGAGAGGGGCATGGCACAAACCTGCCTCCCCGCACAAGACAGGGTGCTCCGTCCAGGGAAAGGGAAAAGCAGGAGACAGCAACAGATTAGAGAGTCTTTGTTTTTTAATTACAAGAGAGGAGCAACTGTTGACAGACCAGGGTTGTTCTTGCACAAGCAGCTGAGGGGAAAGTGTTGTTCTTCCCTTATCTTGTATAAGCTACAGATTGCTCTCAGGAAACACACAACTGTTCATAAATGCACAATCACAGCAGCTCTTTCCAGCCAGCCCCTGTGACGCTGCCAACTCCCTCACATCCAAACCCTTCTACAATAATCCCATATTTAAAAAAGGTATCAGCTTGCCAAACCTCTGGTTAAACCCTGACTCCCCGCAACCGATGGCCATTCATGCTTCTCATGCGAACACACTGCCGTTATCCTATATTGCCCCGGTGTGTTGGGCCACAACATACACCCTGAGGCAGCCAGGGAGCCTGTTTATTCCTTGTTTCCTATGCAGAAATGTTGAATTTCTCAGTGCTGGTCTTTGTCCCCTTGTCCTCTGCCTGCTCTCACTTGCCATGTCCAACACCAGTATGGCAACAGCCACAGGGTTCAGTTATTTGGCTGGGGATCCTCCCCAGAAGATTGGTCATTTTAGTTTCTGATTTGTCTAATCGGACATCACCACGTGGTTCACCATCCCCATCCATGTCCCCAAAGAGAAGGAAGAGTGCTGCAGGGTACCTTTTCCTTGTGTTTAAGGAGGCTGGAGATAAAAAAATCCACGCTTTTAGAGCTGACTGTAACAAAAACTCCTCTGATCTTTCATTAGTATCAGCATGTGAATTTGCAGGGTAGAAAAGGGTTCATTCATCAGTGAACACACAAACCCAGGCCACAAACCACTCCCTAATCTATGCTTCACAGAGATTGATTTAATTTTCTGTGACTGCCTGACAATTCACTCCCTCATTAATTTCAATGCTATCAAATCAGTGACAGCGAGGTGGAAAGCAGATGGTAGAGAGATCCAGAGGAAAACATTACCTAGTCCAAAAGTCTCCTCGTGAAATATTGGAGGGAAAAAATAATAGTTATTAACTGGATTGCGGGCAGGATCTGCAGAACCACAAAGCAACATACATAGTGAGACTTTGGATGCATAAGGCTTTCTTCAAAGCAAGAATCCCAATTAATGCAAGAGAGGACTTTTAAAAACAAACGCTACACCCCACAGCTCGCTGCAACACAGACACTTTGGCCGTGTCAGACGAGGAAGGGGAGCGGGACACTCCCAGGGCTGTGTTCCAGGTTTGTCTCTCTGAAAGGAGCATCCCATGAGCCTGGCCACCTCTCCCCAGGCACTGTCAGCACTGCAGCTCGCAACCGGGTTGTGAGGTGCTCTCCATCCATCTCGCCCCACAAAGAGGAGGGGTACCACAAAGCTCAGCAAAGTTTTAATTTGGCTGGAAATGGACAGCTTGATGCATCACCTTACTTCCAGCTAACGAGAGTGAAGGGCCTCATTTTCCTCCCGCCACCAATTTGGTTTAAAAATAAAAAAGTCCAGAGGAACGTGAACTTTGGGGATGGCCATTCCACCTCTGGTGGTGTTCAAAGTGTGCTTCGTGGCTTGCTGAAATGCCAGCTGCCCAAGGGGTTTACCGCTTAATGGGCTCTAGCCCGAAGTATTCCCAACAAATAATATGGGAAGTATGTTTATAGTTTAAGGAAAGAAGAGAATCCTATCAACTAGATAGAAACCTACAGTGAAGTTCCCAGAAAGACAGAATAAACCTTAAACTTGCTCCGGAGGCAAAAATGCCTGCAGCCTGTTGCTCCGGGATCAAGATCCCTTTTAATTAAGTGCTTGCACAGATCTTTTAAAGATGTAAAATAAGCACTAACACATTATTGCTCCATACTTAAGCAAGAAGCACGTGCAGTGCCATGGAAACCTTTGGAGGCAGGCCTAGCTGCTTGGGAAAGGTGTTTTCTGAAGCAACTGCTTCTTTTGTTCGGAGGTATTTGCATGTAGGCAGATGACATGACTCGAAGTTGTGACACACTTCGACCTCAAGCGCTCGTAGCGATAAGAGCTGGGGATTGAAAGCCAGCCCTCCATAAAAGCCAGGCCAGAACGAACACAAAACACCACATCGCACGTGGCTCCTTTCCCGATAGGTTTGTGCTTTTCAGCTTAAAATCAGTTTATTCCCTCTCAAGATGAATGTAAATTAAAAATACTAAAAGGGCAGAAATACTTAAAGGAATTTTAAATACTCTTCCAAAATGATCTGCACCAGACAGATCACCCATTTGTTTTCTTCAATATCATTGAGAATTCAGGGAAGCGGTACTAAAAATAAAACACTTGGTGTAATGATACTCATCAACTGGCTACATTCCTACAAAAAGAAAGACAGCCAGCCCTGGTCTGCAGCCAGAACCAGGGCAAAACAGCACAGGAAAGGGAGCTGGTGAAAAATTATTTTAAAGAAACATAAACATGTCTAGAGCCATACTATAGACAGAGTGAGAGAAGTCTTCAAGCTTTGGCCAAACTGAATGTGCAAATACATCCCCTATGTCCACCCTTTATCTGAAAGGATTGACCATTTCTGGATTGGGTCTGCAGTCTTAAACGCTATTAAATCATTTGGAGGGACCTACGCTGCAGAAGATTAAACATTCAGCAGGATTACAAAGCCAAGCCTAAATGAGCTTATGAGTTCAACTGCAAACAAGAGAGGTGCTGGAGGGAAACTTCCAACAGAATAATGCATTTGCTCATTATGGAAATGCCTTTGCATAATCTCAACTTTCTTTGCACAGCTATGGAACGAACAAATACCCACAAAGAAGAGAAACTTGGCAAGCCTCAAACTCTCTCAAGCACAAACCAGACAGTAATAAAAGCTTTGATCATATCCCTGTGCTGTACAAAGTCCTTCCTTCCTTTCTATGGTCAGTCTAGGAATACTTAGACATGGAAACAGACGGCCACACAACCCACTTTGCTGCATCTACTTATCAAATCGGCCTTATCCTCCAGGTGCAAACCCATTTCCCAACAAAAAGCAAGGCTGTGGCACCTGCCAGAGCCCTGGGAAACACACATCACACATTTAGTCAGCTCCTGCACCAAGACACTCTTCGTGCACTGCTCAGCCGCGCTGTGCACGCCACGCCAGCTCCCTGCCCTGCTGTTGGTATACAGGGATGTCCTCCCTGTCCCGCAGTCCCCTCACCAGCTTCCATCTGATTCCTCAGCCATTACCTCGCAGCAAGCGGAATTCTCTTCTCCTGACCCAGCAAAACATTTAAGCAAGCAATTAAAGTTAACTAAGATCAGAGCCTGCGCTTCGATATTACAGCATTGGATAGGATACACCAGACATCCTTCTGGACAGCATTTTTTGCTCTTTTTTTTTTTAAAAATCTGTCCATCATATTCTCGCACACCTGATCCTGACCACAACCCCCAGCTTGTACAGGTAATGGGCTCCTAGAGACCCAGGAATTCAGTGCATGGCCACCAAATATGAATTACTGAACTGATTTACATAGTGCTAAGACTGAGAGCATGCAGAAGAGATCTCTCAGCTACCCTGGACACCCTGGGCCAGGGTAACTCTGCAGGGGCCTCAGCCCCACTCTTCTCCAGCTTGCCAGGCTGCAGCAGGGGAAGGTGCCCTATGCAAGGTGGCTGGGGTGGCTCCTGCATGAGCCTACACCAGGTTAAACCTGGTAAAGTTTTCTTGTTCCCACGAGAAAGCATCAAATACCAACTCTGAGACATGTCATTGGCGCGATGGCTGAGGCAGAGAGCCTCGACACCTCCATGTTCTACATCAGCCACATCTAGTCTTTCCTACAGCCCGTTTTTTCCTCCACTCCATGTATAAAGGTAGACAGCAAAATTACAGAGCTGAAGCTGTCCCTTAAAACCACGAAACACATGTTGCACCCCCCAAAATCTTTATAGCTGCCACACTTGGGACACCCACAGCCTGTGAAGCTGAGGACACAAGTGGTCACAGCCCTGTCTGGAGCACCCACACCACTGTCTCCGGGGAGGCATCCACCTCATGGAGAGCTCAGTCGTGCCTAACCAAGCCACACACAGCAAATCCCCACGATGATTTTCAGAAGACGGAAAAGGACAAATAAGAAAAAAAAAAAGAAAAACAAAAAAAAAAAGAGAGGCAAGGAATTCTTTCTCCCTTTTGTAGGGAGGGATGGATCCAGGTTAAGAAAACTCTGACCACGGCGACTGTCTGGGGAAAGGCATTCCACTGAACTGGTTAGGCAAGGGGCTGCGGGAGGACGGCTCGCTCAGGGGCATGAAAGGAAGGTATGTACAGGGGGAGGGGGATGAGCTGCTCCATCACTCCGGACAGCACTCCTGCTCCCACCGGACACGCTGCTGGAATGGTGGCAGAAGACTTCTTGACCCTGCAAGCTCCCGAATAACACTTTTATCAGGACACTGCCTGCTGAAGTCCTTAGCCCAAAACAGCTTTGTTTGGGTCCAGACTAGCATCTCTTAGCATTGGCGAGCAGTTTAAAAGACTTCTGAGGAATGGTGAAGGAGAGAAACTTTGCACCTGGTATGGCAGACTGAAAGCATGCAGCAAGGGCTCCAGGGCAATGAAGGGGTCACTGCCACACACTTCTTCTTAGAGAGAGGTCCCCAAATCCCTCCTCCCCATAGCTCCAGGGCATTTAATCAGTCAGGACAATAAAAAAATAATAATCATATAATATCACCTAGTTTCTAGCACTGCAGGATACAGCCTTTGAGACCAGGGTTCTTTTTGAGTGCAGTGGCCACCACCCCACCACAGACCCCACAATGGCGGGCTACATCCTTGGGAAGGGAAGAAGCTGGGGACCACCTTCTTTGGAGAAACCTAACAAATGGCGGGTGGCCCACAAAGACACACATTCAACTTACCTTCCTGGCCATCCGCAGCTCCTTCCCACACCAGGGCCATGGCAGAGACTAAATGTTCTCCACACCCACAGGGACCACCAGCCCCTCACTCTGGCTATGCAAAAAGGCAGATCTCTGCTGGGATTTCCCAGCTTGTCTGTGGTTAATGCCATGGGAGACAAAGAGGCACAGCCAGCAGCCTCACATACTGGTCACCCAGGACATTGAGAAAGAGCCGGTCACAAGGCACATGGTCAGGGAAGGCTGCTGACTGTCTAATGTTACACCAGACCCACAAACCCTCTTCCCGTCCCCTCCAGGTCTTTTCATCCCAAGGTATTGCTGATCACCAGTTTCTCTTACCCTTTTCCTATACAGGCCACAGGAAGAATATTTCTTCCTTAAAAACAGGAGTGTGAGAACTGCAAGGTCTCGGCTCAGCAAGACGCAGAGCTGTAGCTCAGACTAGAGGGGTTTCTTTGTCACCCAACCTCCTTCAGCTCCCTCCCCAGGTAGCTGCATCTTCAATGCAACAAACACAACTGATGGGTGTTCAGCAGGGCAGGACTCATGCTCATTTTCCAGCCCACCAGTGGGACACTTTCTTCAGGCACCGCTCTGAAAACAGTAGCTCCTTCCCCACTGTCAGCTCTGCTGTGAACAAGCAACTGTCCCAAACAACCCCCTGTTGTAACTCAACAGTTCCAAACTGTTCCAAGCAACTCCCAAAAGATTAATTAATAAAAAAGGTGCAGCTCTCACCAACACAACTCCCGGGATCAAGGATGGACATCTTTTAAGGCTGCAAGTTTCATTCTTCAGCCGTAAGTTGCAAGAAGGTGCTGAGCTCATCTTAAAGGCTGATTAGGATTGCCTTAAAGTCCGCGTAAGGACAATTGCTTCAAATAAACCAGTATTAATTGCTTTGCACCCATTTAAAACTCACATGGTGGTACATTTTGGAGAAAAGCTGGCCTTGTTCTTCTCCTAAGACAAATCTAATAATAAAAAAGCACTCTGCCTTGATCTCACTGTTCATCTCCCAGGGCCCCTCTCTTTCTACTGCATTCCTTTGTGTTTATCTGCCCTCTTCAACTCTGTGCCGCAATCAGCTGCGTGTGGCACCTTGTGTCTAGAAGTGACATGGCTGAGGTTACAGGAGAGACAGGTGCAAGGGGAGCTCTTGCCCCCAAGCTATCCAAAGGAAAAGAGAAGCTGGAGGGGAAGAGGGTTGTAAGGTATTTCAGATTAAAGCCGACAAACAGCAAACACCTTGCCCCAGGCTACACATTCTCTGCCAATGCAAGCTGCAGCGGCTGCGAGCCCCAGAAACAGCAAAGCAAACACGGACTTCTCTGGAAGGGGGAGTTGTCACCTGTCAGGGATGTTTGCAAATTTATAGGGAGGTGGTGGTGGTGGTGGTAAGGGGAGTAAAAAAGAGCTTTCCTCATCTTAAAAGACAGGCTGTTTGCACAGGTTTGCGATGCATATTTTGCTTTGTAAAGGCCTTTGTCCAGCATTCAACTGAGCGAAGGTGCTGTCTTCCACTGAAGACAAACGGGAACATTTATTAATGTACATACATTAACGTACTCTGAGTTGCTGCCTTACAGTAAGGGTGAGGATGGGATGGAATTTCCCCTCTCCCTCTTCGCCTTGTCATGTCAGCAAAAAAATACCTCTTAAAAAAGTTGCCGTGCAGCTTGGCCTCTCCAGAAATGCCTCCTGAAAGGCTGGGATCAGACCCATCATAAGCAAGAGGTAAATGCATCGCAAAAGGTGCCTGCACTCCTCTCCTGTCCCCAGCTCTCACTTCAGCGGTGCTCAGAGAGGACAGGAGGAAGGGATTTTCCATTCATGTTTCACTGCACCACAGACGGGAGAGGGAGACTCTGCACAAGGGCTTGGAGTGAGCCTGTCAGCTACCACAGTGCTCTGCTGACAGCTCAGAGGAGCTGGAGATGGGGAGGCTTTGCTAGCACTCAATGCAGCAAAATCAAGGCTTGGGTGTGGAAGAAACAAATTTTCTGCTGACTACCTCTAAACTGTTGCTGATTGTATTTTAAGAGGACATAGTTAGTTCAAACAGAACATTACCACCTATTTTGAGAAGTAGGAGCCCCTCTAAACATGGGGAATCTTTTGCGCTAGGTATCGAAGAGACACCGAGCTGTGCTACAGTGTTGGAAAAAGCTAAGAAATGCCCTTTCAGGTCCAGATGCGGATTGAAGGCTTACACATCACCCCCTTGCACCCAACCTGAATGCAGAATCAAAAGAGAAGCAGACATGACATCAGTCACCTCTTCTTGTGCACTCGGAGGTTCACCACATTAGCTGAGCCCATACGCAACCTCAAAGTGGCCTTTTTACCCTTCGCAATCTCAGAAGGAGAGAGGAGAGCACTGCGGCCTCCCCAGCAGTCAGACCAGAGAGGCAAACCTGGTCAAACCTTCTGGCACTGGGGACTGCAATGAGTGTGACATGGGAGATCTTTCCTTGCAGATGCGATCCCCCAGGTTACAGCCACTGCCAAGGTGCAGACCACCAATGCGCCATGGTTAGGCACATTAAAAATGGGGGTTGATTAGCCAGGGAGCTAACTGACACAATTTCTCAGGATGGAACTACAGAGGAACAAGATTTACAGACACTGACACAAATTTCAAACCACGTGTGATTTTTTAGCCTGAAGTATAAAAACCCCAGGAAGAACAGAAATAGGACACGAACAGCCTGAACTCCTGAAATACCTCCTGCTCCAGCCTGCGAGAACAGCAACTGGTTTCTTCACCAGAGCTATTGCTAAGAAAAAGCTAGCCAGTTCGTGCCAAAGGCAATGAACCAGCAACCACCAGCATGCCTCATCTGCATTCCAGTCTGAAGCCATCCTGGTGAGACACCCACAGCCAAGACCTGTTACAAACACTCTCTAGCTTTGCCTATCTGGAGGCACAGGAGGAAAAAACACCCAACCATTTTCTGAAACCAAGTTTTCATCCATATTTCACCTACAAGAGAAGAAAAAACAGCGAAGAACCCCTGCCCTTGGTCAGCAAAGTCGCAACTGTGCCCAGAACACCAGTTATTTTAACCCTGAGGCTGCATAAACTAGCTCTAAGCAGGGAGAGAGCAGGAACGGTTGAGCAGCCAGGTGAGCGCAAGAGACTCCTCAGCAGTTCTGCTTATTCAGCTGCCTCATCCCTCTCTCCTGCCATTACTGCAGAAAGAGAGCAGGTAAGGAGCCAGCCTGCTCCCCCTCGTAGCCTCGGGGAGGCACAGAGGAGTGATGCCTTTCCACAGGTCACACACCGTCAGGTTTAGCCACAAGTACAGACACTGCTGTTTACCACCACCACCACAGTCACTTGGCAAAGCCATGCTCCCAACCAGCTTCTGAGGTGGGACACAACAGGCAAGGTAAGAAGGAACTTCCTTGGTCAGAGGCATCAGCCACATCACCAAGAAGGGGAAGATGGCCCCAGGGCAACCCAGCAAGAACACCTCCTGCAAAAACTCCTCATCTGTCCCCAAAGGTTAAGGAAGTTCTTCTCACTACTCACCCACATTGGGTCATTCAGCTCCGTATCCTGCACCCGAACACAGTCCATGCTAATCTCTATTTTGTTCGTAGAGCCATTTTCAGATGGGCCATCGATGAAGTTCAGATCGATCGGCTGAACCGAGCATATTGGCCTGAAAAAGAATAAAGCAATGCAATTAGAATTGGTCAAATTCTGTTTTCCTCCCCACCCTACGTGCTAGGATGTCACCCAGGACCACAAATCAGTCTCAGGACAAAGTAATTCCTAATTAACAACCACCTCATCACTCGCTAAGCTAACAGCAGCCCCTGAACAGGACAGGGCCTGGAAGGACTTGCCTGACCAAAAGGAAAAAAAAAAAAAAAAAAAAAGAAGAGGTTAAATCAAAGACAGAACTCATGGAGGATTTACAGCAGCAACCAGCTCAATATCAGTCATGGGAACAGAATCAGTTTTTTTTCCTTTAACAGCCCTGACAGAGTGAACTCTGTACCATCTACACCTCCTCTCCCTCCCTGGCATCAGTCAAGGAGGAAAACGTGCAGCCTGAACATAGAGTAACGACCCCACTTCCTTAGGGGAAAACATCAACCATCCACCTTAACAGACCACGTGCTGGAAAGCAGTCAGCTCGGCAACCAGAGGTCTTGAAGAGAGTCAGTGTCACTGGTCATCTCTGCATCTGTTCCCCATGGCTTGGATTAAGAACGTCCCGAGAGTTCGAGAGCTGTCAGACATCACAGACTCATACCTGCATCTTCCAATCAGCAAGTATGGAAGACTCCAAAACCCCCCAACGTCAGTTCCTTGAGCAACCTAATTGCAGAGGCATCCTGTCCCAAAACACCTTCTTCCACAGGCTCCGCGTAAGGACTACTTACTGTTCCAGGAAGTCCCAGATATGCTGGAGCACCTCTGGGCTGAGGAATTCCCTGGGCTGCGAGCTCTGGGACATGGCCGATCGGTAGTAACTCTCCTTCCAGGAGAAGTGGCTCGGAGTTTCTACAAACCTTAAAAAACAAAAGCAAAAAAAAAAAAAAAAAAAAAGAAAAGAAGGAAAAACAAAAAGAAAAGAACACACACACAGAGAAAGATATGTTGAATGCATGAGCCTAACTCGATGAAAACCCATAAATAGAATCTATTGTGTGAAAAAGGAGACACGCTAAATGCCTGGAACATTCACAGCTGTACAACACACATTCCACGCTGCTGCAGATGCTGTATTTAGACAGGAGAGAATTTGGCCACCCTTCCCAATAAGTTAAATACCCCTCAGAATCTTCTCAGATGCTGTGTCATAAGAATCCCAGAGGAAAAACAACCAAACAAAAAAGACACAGCCGAAAACAAACCAACCACAAAAAAAACCCAAATCAAAACCACCACCTTCCTTTTTACCCCCAAATAATCATCTTTCCATATAAAGCAGGTAGGTGCTTCACCTGCTGCAAAGACTAAGCGGTGTGCAATCCCTTCTCCCTGGCTGTTCGCCTCTCTAGATTGCATGGCCTTGGATGATTTAGGTGACTTCTCCTACACCCAGCCACTGCAGCTGAGGTCTTGGACTACAATAAGTATTTTTTAAAAACAATTTAATAATAATAAGTCTTATTTTTGCTTGATTTTCTATGGAAATAATTTCCACCACATCAGATTATATCTGCTTGTCTACTGCCTTCTCACCTCCAATAATTTCTGAGCCCGACTGGTTGATTTCCACCAGATCTGATAATTACCTTGGCCATTTTTATCCCCTTAAGCTCCCACAAGCCTCACAGAAATAGGTGGGCCCAAGAGGAGCAGTGACGAAGCCGGAGCACTCGCGCCTTCCACAGCTGCACATTCTCATCCCACTGGCCAATTTCTAAATTCAAATGCAGCAGCTTTTACGCCCGTGTCAAAATACCCAACGGCTGTAGGGATGCAAGGGGGAGTGGGAGGAATTTCTCCAATATATTTGCTGTAGACAAAAACTCTTGGTTCAACTTAATTAGAGTATGAGGCAGGTGACCGCCTTTCCCGCTACAAGGACAGGGCCACCCTGCAAAATTTTCATATAAAGAGTTGTTTCGACACAACACAAGTGAACAACCGCGCTCCCTGCCAAGGGAACGGCTGTGGCAGAAGCCAGGGCTATAAACGGATTCCAAAGAGAATTGTACTAACTTTTGGTTTGGCATATTTTAGTGCTTTTTAACACAATGTTCTAAACAAATTGCATGGAAGACCCTAATTTATTAAGTTGCTAAAATGAAGAAAGAGCGTTTCAGAGAGAGGATCACACCACAGTTGTTCTTTTCCTCTACTTTTTCCTGAAGCATCTATTTCTGGCTGCTGTCAGAGAGGGATCTAACTCTCTTTACTGAAGTTGTATGGCCTCTTAAATTTTGAGGATGACTCTAGTCTGCAAAAAGCAGGGCTTTCCTCACCTCCGCTGACCACAGAACTGCATGCTCTCTGAAAAGAGCTAACAATTTTCCTAAGCTAATAAAAGTCAAAGTCATTTTGGTCCCCAGAGCCATAGCTGA
Organism: Fratercula arctica; assembly: GCA_947846985.1. Classification (NCBI taxonomy): domain Eukaryota; kingdom Metazoa; phylum Chordata; class Aves; order Charadriiformes; family Alcidae; genus Fratercula; species Fratercula arctica. The sequence continues at coordinate 38,919,881 of CANTUZ010000006.1, forward strand.
GCATGCCTCAAAATAGGTGAAAGTATCACTTCAGCTGCTCATCCTTTTTGTGATTCACAGAAAACCCAACACCCTTTCAAAGTTCACAAACAGACAGAGACAAAAATAAAATTCAGAAGTGTCATAGCTAATAGCTCTGTCTCACAGATGTGAGCACATACCCACACTACATCTGAATAAATAATCACAAGTCCTCCGAGAACAGCAGTTATCCCACAAAATACCAGAAATTGCTGCTTTCAAGCTTTCAGTCTGGTAAGGCACTTTCAAAAGTGCCATACCAAAACCCAGAAGAACAGATCTGGTCTAAAGTCTGCTATATAAGCTGGGAACCAGTGCTACCACGAGCTTTGGAGGAGAGTGATGGGAAGTGCATGTTCCCCAGCCCGCTCTGCCACTAAAACCACAGACCTCAGGCACAGCTCAGTACCCTGCACCCAGTCCTGACCTCCCAGGAACGGGCAGAGAAACCCCACAATGGGTTCTCCCAAACCACTGAAGTGCTCGCTTTTAACAGTTGTTTGCCACTTATCACAACTCCCCTTGACTTAAACACTAACAACCACTTTTTAGGAGTTCAGCACAAAGGTAGCGACGGCCATCCACACCAGCTCATTATTACGTACACAGGAACCAACTTCACCAAAAAGAGTTATTACAAAACAGACCTTTCTCAGAAACCTTCTTTCTCTCAAAAAAGTCTCAGTGCAATGATGTCCCTGCATGCCATGACATGCCCCAGCTTTGGTTCACAGCTGCACAAGTCCTAGGTCTCAAGAAGGCAAAGCAACCATTCAGCTCTGCCAGCTCTGGCCCTTGTGGTCCCATTCAGCAGCAAAGCTGAAGTTGTTTCTCATAAACCTACCCCAAACAAGCACTCTTCACAGAGCCTACCGCCTGCAGTGCAGGAGAAGGAGGAGGTATTAGCTGCATGGACTGATAAAGCCAGGTTGGTTATGCTATGCCTCTAAAGCTAACAGAGCTGTTGGAAAGAGTCACACCAGTTAAGGACACAGCCAGTGCTGTACTAAACGCACAAGTCCAAATTTCCCCAGAGAGAGGCATTTTCCACCTGTGTCATCTCTGTCCCTCTCCTCAATCAAGCTGCTGGCTTACAGTTTCGAAGAAAAGCATTATCAGATTTTACCTGATGGCCAAAAAGACCTGTTCCCTGGTTAATACTTTCACAGAAGCAAAGTTTGAGAGACTCCTTCAAGACTCTCTACAAAACATTTGCTACTCTCTTTCCAGAGGAGGCTGCAGGGGTTAGGTGGCCAACCTTCCCAAGGCACCTACAAGAAGGCTACAGCGTTACAGAGGTAACGAGCACCGGTCTTTACTCAGTTTGGTGCATCCTGCTCCCAGGTGGGAAAGAGCTGTCAAGCCACAAGAAAACCAGCTTCAGTTCAGCACAAAGCTGCACGCAAGCTAAACTGTCTCCTTCCCTGTAATCTTAATAAAAATCTAAGCCTAGTGCCATTTTCATTAACAAAAAGCCTTCAACATAAAGGAGCAGCCTCTGTCTACTAAACAGCATACCTAAGCATCCAAATTTGCTCTTCCACAAGAAAATAACAGCTAAAACCTAAGCAAGATCTACGCATAAATTTCGCTACTCTAGTTAAGTGTCTTTTCCCACATCAGCAAACACTGTAGCTTCAGTAAAATAATACCTAAGTGCCTGAAGTTAATCACAAAATAGCAGGAGTTTGTGTTGACCAAATTGCTCCTGCCAGCTGCCCTTTTTTTTTTTTTTAAAAAAAAACTAGCAGACATTTAAAAACCATCCATTTACCCACAACCACTCATCCCAGAGTGCATCATAGCGGTAACACTACCAGCCTGTTATACTAAACCACTGACTATGATAGGACAAAGCATAAGAGTATTTCTTGTCTAGATTGCCCTCTGCCTTAAGTCTACAAGCTATATGCTTAATTCCCTGAATTAACTGCTGAAATATTTGGCAGGCAGCTTGCCATAAACATCAGAGAGCAACAAATGCACCAGGTTAGAACTACAGAAGGACTCACAGCCCCCATCAAACCGTAAGCCAAATAGGACATTGCACCCACAAGTCCCCTCCTTTAAAAACCATCAGCAGATTATTAATCAACAGAAATAGCAAGTTAAACCTTTTCTGAGAAGCAGCACCTCACCAAGAGCACAAGGTTTCCTGGCACAGCGCTAGGACACTGCTTCTACACCACTGAACCCCAGGACAGGCTCCAGCCAGCAACACACTCCCACTGAGGTCTAGCTCAGCTCCATCCTATTTATTTTGCTGAAGCAAGAGCAGCCCAGACCCCAGGTGAAAGCACTTTCCAGATTCACTCTGTGGGCTGAAGCCTTGTCCACACTGGTTGTGCTGCTGCCTGCTGATCATTTCCCCAGAAGTGCTGTGTTACAGCCCACCGGAGTGGGACCGATTCCCAGCTGATTCCATTTGCCATCACACTGATGAGGGAGACCTCTGCAAAATATGGCAGTGAGAGCAACATGCCCCTTGTAACTGCGTCCCCACAGCATTCAGAGTCTCCCAGAAGGCTGGGCATGTTAAACTTCATCTAAAAAAACCAAACCCCACCCCATCAAAACCCAACAACTGAACAAAAATCCCTGGCAAGCACAGCACTTGCCTTTAAGAACCCTTAGCCCATCTGCCCTGCTATTGCCTTTCCCTGGAGCCAAAGGTCCCAATGCAGATAGAAATGAAGCCCTGACTGCTCGGCCCAGAACAACATAAAGTGGTAGCAAACCAGAGAGAAAGCAAGACATTTCTGCTCCCGCTACCCCACTCTAAGCTACATTTTCCCCCTTCCTACTTTCATTATAGAAAAGCAACAAAACAAACAAAAAAACCAAACAAACCAAACCAAAACCCCCAAACCACTTTCCGCACCAGAAAACAAGGACAGAAAACTATTAAACTCAACTATTGCAATGCAGCAACACTTCTCGCCCAAAAAGCAACCTTTCACTGCAAACAAGCTTTCTTAGAAAGGGCTAAACACAAAACACAAAGTCTGACTTACCCTTGAGGAAAAGACACGGGCTGCTGAGGGAAGCAAGACCTAGGTTTGATACGAAGCATGCACAGCCCCTCCTCTGTAGCTCTAACCTTAAAGGCAGATGCCACCTGCTTTCACTGATAGAGGGTCAGATCTGATGCGGAGTGCAGCTCTGTGGTGCACGCGTGAGTCCAGCAACCTCCTTCCAAGAATACAAAGACTGTCACAACCAAGAGATAGCGTGGTTTTCTTTGGTTTTTCATCCAAAATAAGCTTGGAGCTTCAACACTCTGAACTGTCCCCTGGTTAATAGTGGAATTTATGGGGAAAATAGAAACGAAAAAGGTATCTCAGTGAAGCTTCTGGGTTGGGTTTCAAGAGATCCAGCACCTCCAGTTCCCCTTAGCTTCCCTCAGAAGCTGGAGCTCTGGGGTGGTTTGTGTTTGTCCTGCATGGTGTGAAAACTCAGGTACAGTTTGTGTGGTTTACAGATGCTGGACTTCATTGCTTGATATTGGTATCAAGCCACAGTGCAAAAACTTGTGAGTAGAAATCTTTCACAACAGGGACAAGCAAAATTATTTGGAGCTTTTTTTCTGCTCGTTGACAAACTGACAGGATGTTGCTTTCTGCTTCTCCCCACCAAATGTCTATCAGTGGTGTACAATTTTCTGTCATTGGGTCTGTAGTCCTCAGTCAGTGGACAAGCAGGTGGAGACAGAGAAGTCTTACTTTGTAAGCTACAGATTTTGCTGTGTTTTCACAAGATATATTCCACTAAAGGACCTGCTAGTGAAGTACTTGGGAAACCTTGATGCAAAGAAGAACATCTCTTACGAAGAAAGCACTTCCCCATTATACAAATGAACCCAAAGAATAATTAATAATGTCTATATAATGATATCTAATATGGCTCATTTTATTCATAGCTCTCAAAGTGCTTTACAAAGGAAGACAGTCTAATTACTCCCATTTTACCTGTGGGAAAACTGAGGCACCAGAAGGTCATAGGATTACTCATCGTTACTCAGCAAGACAGTTGTGCAGCCAGAAATACAGCCTTAGTCACCTGAGTTCCAGCCTGGTGCTTCTCGAAAAGGAACTAGTGATTTTGAGTGTCTAGAGAGAGAAATTCAAAGTGGCCCTACTTTCTTTAGGTAGAGTATGAGCTGCGCTTCCTAGAGCAAGAAACCCCCAAACTCGACATTTATTTTCAGGCACCAAAATAGTGATCCCAGGAATGAAAATCAAGGCTGCAGAAATGGTGTGACTGGCTGTAAATCATGCTCAGAGTTCAGGCTGGAAGTAGAATTCAGACACAGATGCCCAGACTAAAAACTAATCTCTCTTCCTGAGTGCTTACAGCAGTTAACCACTTAACAACCCCTAATTCATGCATAGATTAATATTTTAGCCCTCATCTCTCATGGGATGTGGACCAGATAGAGAAGTCACAGAGTGGAGAAGTCAGCAGCCTCAGCTCCAGCAATCCCAATCCATGTGCTGGTCCCTGCCTTCTCTGGTTACACCTTGAAGGGCATCAAAGCCACGGTAAACAAATGATTTAAAGTTCATGAGCATTACGCTTAATTGCCTGAATCTTGGTGTTAGTTGTATTTTTAGTTCTGGAGTGGGGAGGGGGCTCCTTTTTGGACTGCGCTGTTAAAACTCGAGGAACTTGGCAGCCCTCGTCCTGCTGGAATTCCCCCCGCTCTGCATTTTAACACTGCAGTGATTTGTAGACATCACTACCTAATGAAGCTCACAGCTGTGCAAGAGGAGAAGGAAGCGGGGTCTGGCAGCACGGGACAAGTGTGCCCCTGGCTGTCAGTGTCATCTGGAATTCCCCGAAGTGTGGAGCACGCTTGTTCCCCACAGCCGCATCGGCCCCCCTCAGCTGGCAAAGCACACCCTGGAAGCACCCGTTAGAGACCTTTGGTGACCAAACAGGTTCATTGCTGTAAATGGTGGGGGGGAGGGGGGAGCAAAATGAAAGCCCATGGGCAGACAGGCAGGCTCTCACCCCCCTCAAAGAGGAGATTGCTGTTGAATTTTGGGGATCTGTACTGCACCTCAATTTATGCCTCTTTATGTGTTTACTTTATCAACAAGCAACCCCCCTTCCCAGCATGAACTGCTCTCTACTACACGTTTTCCCATTTCTTTCTCTGACTCATGCCGTATTCCAAGGTCACAATAGCCCAAGAGAGACTGACTCCCATCCCAGCAGAGGCAGGTTCTGCTGGACTGCACCCACAAGGATTTATTCTTTAGATTTTCAGCCCTACTTTCAGATTGAGCTTTTTAAAATCTAGGCTTCCAGTAACTTCTTTAAATCCTTCAGATTTTCTTCCTATATAACATTGCTCCTATATGTTAGTCCTATAAAATACCTCCAGAAGAAGAGTGATGGATGCATGGGTTTGAAAGGGCAAATGTAAGGAACAACAAACACTGACACGCAGGATTTTTTGGAGACAGAATATACTTTTCGCCCATGGTTCAAATGTCCATTCTTCTTCCCCAGATCCTGGATTTTTCAGATATTTTGCAGAACTGTGCTGCAATCTCACTGAAAAACGTGGACAGCAGTATGGGTTACGAGGAGGGGCAGCTGAGAGAAAAGTGGTCCAGTGGCACTGAGACATGCATTAGAAAATGAAAGCAGCTGACTGCCTGAAGTGTGAACCCCGATCTCAGAAGTAGCCACAAACCAAGACAACACAAGAAGGAACTGGGAGTGACAGTGGCAAAGGGCTCCAAGACACTGCCAGTGTCCTACAGCATCCATTGAGGACAACCTAGGGAGGACCATTGATTTCTTCCTATTCTCCAGGCAAATGACACTTGCATTGTGCACACCCTGTTTCAACTGAAAGATATATGATGTTTAGAGAAATTAAAGCAATTCTGTCTCACAGGAAAGTTGGTTACATGGCTTATAAAAACTCTGTGCTCTGCTAGAGTCTACTGTAACAGTGCATCCCAGTCTCCCTGGGATTTAAATTCTCTCTTTTGGAAGCATATGTCTGTGAGCAGAATGGAAAGGGGTAGGAAGGGAGGGTTCAGCTTTCTTGTTGCTCTTTACTCGAGCCTTCACTGTGTGGGCAAGACTGACCTATATCAAAGAAACTGAAACTGGCTGCACAGAATGATCCTCCTAATTCACTATGCTGAAAAGCACATTTTTTCCGTTCTTAATCTTCTTTCGTTTAGAGTCATCTTGAGTAAGACTATGCTCACAGTGGATGCAATATTTGCAGCGGCCCCTCAAAGCACGTTATATCACTGCAGCCCTGGGCCTGATGCCAGTGCCCCACTCCAGCACTGGAGAACAGCTTCTGGAAGCAGAATGGGTTGCTATCAGCAACCCCTGCATCTCAGGAACCCACCACATCTCCTGTCTACATCTCATGCCATCTGCTATCTACATGTCATCATTACCAGCTGCTACAACGGTGACCACTTCTACATAATAGAGGCATTTCTGTGTCCTCAGGGCTTCAGGCCACCAGCACTAGAGGCATCATTCCCTAATTGTTGGAGCAAAGTCACCCCTAATTTTTTTTTCCTCCAAGGATTCCTTCAGCATCTTGTGAGCTTTCCCAGACCTCTCTTATCTCCCACTGAACATTGGAGACCCCCTTCTCCACCCTCGCTTTCTCACCCATCCTTGGAAACTACCTCCTCACTCAGCTGTGGACATCCCCTCCCCTTCTACTCACACCCACTCCCTTTCTCAGCAGGGGCCGAGAGAGATGGAGTTCTGGCCAAGGTGAAAGCACTGCCACAGCAATTCCTTCACCTGCCCACTGCAATCGGTGCATTCTAGCCTGGGGCACAGGTAACCTCCAGAAGACCACCCAGGAGCCTGAGCAACCTGCGTTGGGAAGCCCAGAGTTAGAGCGCAAGCCTGGAACTCAGGAGACCCAGCTCAACCCCTGGCCCCTGGGTGACCTGTCCATCTTTGCCCTTCCGTTCCTGAGGTGTATCAGTGTCACCACCTCTGCAAAGCACACAGAGACCTGTTGACCATCAGCGCAACTCCAGGGAAACATGGTCCTGAGACTTTCTGAGTTTAAATAATAAAAGAAAATTTACATCTCTGTCCATTTTTAAAAAGCAATAAACCCCAAAACAATTAAAAAGTAGCTGTATTTGTATTATTTTGTAACTCGCTTTTCCAGTCAATCCTTTCCCCAAATCTATTTCCAGCAATGGGTAAAAGCAGTGCCCATCTGGAGAGGGAGGAGTCAGAGCCGCGGGGCAGAGGTGAGAGCTTTTACTGCAGTAAGTGAGAAAGTCTTCTCAAAAGCAACACGGGTGGAAAATCCAGGCCCAGCCCTCAAAATTCTGAGGTATTTTTGAGCCAAGTCCAAAAATCAGTACTGTAAGACAAACTTTACAGGCAAACAGGTCACAAAAAGCCACAAAACATTTTCAAGTTCCATTTAAAAAATAAATAAAATCTCTGTGGTCTACATAATAGACATCATTTGCTCCATTTTAGATACCCAGCTGAGAACATGTATTGGGGTCTATCTTTCAAAGTTTACAAAAGACTTTTGGCAGCCAGTCAGTGAGCCCTGATAGTTTTACAGCAGGAGAAATGGAGTGATGCCTCCTCCCCTCGGTGCAGGCAAGGATGAGTGCAAATCTCTGCTGAGAGGTCTCCTGCTGGGTGGGTGCTGCCTCCAGCTCTGCTGCCACATGCCAACCTCTGCTGCCCAGCTGCAGCTACAATTAAAGACAACAGGGACCCTCGTTTGTGCCTCTGGGGGGACTGCCTAACCCCAGATCACCCCATGACCCACTCATCCACCATCAGTAACGGTTGGCAGCAAGTGCCTTGGGGCACGTCCACAAGTTGCCAGGAAGGAAGGAGACTCGGAGATCTCTGCTGTTGCATTCTGCTGCACAGAATGGGGAGATCCCTCATCTTTTCTGGAGGAGGAGGGGGGGGGGAAAGGCAGGTGTTAAATGCCCAAAGCAGACAAAAACATCTAACCACATCCTTTCCAGTTATCCACATCCCTGCAGCATCACGGTATATTAAAAGAAAAGAAAGCAACAGCCCCAGAAATGAAAGCGGGTGAGGTCATTTTCAAGAGATGACAGTCATGACAAAATACAGCTATTACAGGCCTTCATCGCTACTGTTCTGTAGTGATTTTAGGCATATAATAAGGAAAATTGAGAAGTTCTAAAGAGGCAATGTCCAGAACTCTGACCTTCCTGAGGCTTGCTGAATCAAATTCCCCCTGTTGAGCTTTGCTCATCAGTAATTTTCCTGTGAGCACAGCATTTACCCCATAACAATATCTACAGAAGTTCATTGCTGTCTATTTTTTACAAGGAACTTGCTTTCAGTATTTCCCACAGGAAATGGGGCTCTTTCAACTATTGTCTGCTGAAATTCTGCAGAGTTGAGTGCAACCAGCATCTCTCAAGTTTCACTGGTCTACCTCCATCACACCAATACAGAGACCACAACACAGAATGAGAAATTACTTTATTTATTACAGATGGTAAAATAATTCAGCCAAGTGCATCAGAGCTTCAGAAAGGCAGTTAGGGTGTCAGGCTCTCATTAGATACTACAAGGCTCTGAAAGAGGCCAGAGCTAGGGGAAAAAACAAACAAACACAAACCCAACAGAAAAGTTCCACTTGCAGCCAGTGTATAGAAGCGAGGAAAGACCTCGGCTACATCCACACCACTGCTCCGGCCCGGGCTGAAGGTCTGGTTTGTGTATTATCCCTTATCTACATGCAAGCACATTTTTCAGACGTGGCCCTGGCCTGAGCTCTGGGCTGTCTGGAGAGGAAATGACTGTGAGCACTGTTGAACTGAACCTTGTGCTTTACGTAGCATGGACAAGTTAGGTATGGTCTAGGCTGAGCTTCCTACAGTCTAGTCCACCACAAAATGTCCTGAGGTCACCTCTTCCTAAGGACTGTGCGCCATCAGAGCAAGTGCCAGCCACAAGCAGCACGTTGCCAAGGAAACCTGAGAGAACCCCCCAGATGAAGGGTTCACCACGAGCACGGCCAGTCCCCCAAAGCAAGGGACGTGCACCGTGCTGGGTAGCTGCTAGGGAGATCTCTTTGGATTCCTGATGGGCTTGCTTGTTAGCACAATAAAAATGAGAATATGTGGTGCAAAGAGCAACTGTTACAGTCTAAGGAGCAAAGCCAGAGCAGTACTTCTCCCAAAAAGTAATAGGGTCAAACCAGAAAAAACCCCACCACATTAGTTTGTACCTCTTTTAAAAGACACACTGAGAACCCAGCAACATCTCACATGCAATGCTCATTCCAGCAGAGATGAAATCAGGCTCAGTGCTTCTCCCAGGGAGCACAGGGATGAAGCAGCATCTCAGGAACTCTCACACTGCTGCTTTCCGGACCACGGTATACAGATAGCACCCAGATGAGCAGATAATAGGTCATTTCAAGCATGGTATTCTCTATTTAGTGGCAGATGCACATAGAACTACAGCATATGGGAACTGTCAGAGTGACTCTGCTATTAGATAGGGTGCATTTAAGTGGAGTCCTTCCAAGGCAGCCCCACAGAAGCTGCAAAGGCTTGGTGCAGCACGTGGACACTCCTGACCACAAAACTCGCGTGCCTCGCCCAGCCTGCTGCTGGGAGCCTTAGCAGAGAAAGAGGAGACTTTTGCAGCATGTGACCATGGATTTGGGAAATCCAGGTAAGCCCAGCTCAAAACTCCAGGTGTCTGACTGCTTTCCATGTGCCCAGCAACTCCGCTGGGTGTAGATTTGTGGATTAGGACTGTGTGTGTTCTCACATCTGGTCTTGACAATGGGCTAAACTGAGCACCTGTCCTCTTGCTGCTGCACCAAACACGATTTCTGGGGTCTTTCCAGCCAGCAGGAGAGATAGTACGAGGCTCCCGCCTCTCTTCTCCCTGGTAAGGAAGTTTCAATCCCCTCCAAAGCTTTCCCAAGCACTGACGCCATTCAAAATTCTTCAGAGACCAAAAAAAAAAAAGAGAGATGCAGGATTCAGCTCCCTCCCACCTCCACTACAACTGCATCCACTGAACTGAGTGCGCTTTGCTGGACCAAACCAATGGCAAGACTCAGGCTCCTCAGCACGGCAGAGGCGCACGCAGCATGGGATTTTCTGGCTGTGCTTGCAGCCCCAATTGCTCATGCTGGGATTGCAGCCCTGCTGCATGCCCTGAGCTCTGTTTAAAGCCCAGCACAGGTTTCCTTGCAAGCAGCCTTTTCCCTGCTTGTGCCATATCACTATCAGTAGCATTAAAGGCACATTCTGCAGGACACTTACGTGCTCTGCCAAGAACAGCGTATCTTTTAAACTTGCTGAGATTTGAGCATTTTTCATGTGTGAAGGAATCAGATCCTCTCTCTCTGCCAGGGTCTTCCCAGTAGCTTGTGGGGTTTCTTTGCCCAAATGCTCAGGGTGCTGCAGCTACAACCCCGGGGAAGCTGCTTGGGCACCCCTGCACGCCAAGCAGTAGGTATTGATTTGCTTCTGCCCTGGCTCACACAGGACAGGCGTTCCCCAAATTCGGCCACTGCAAGGAGGCAGTAGGGAGAGGCTGGTGAGGGGACATCCCACAGGGGTCTCAACACAGCCCCCCACCACAAGGGAAGCAAAGCAATAGAAATCATGCAGCCCACGCCGATTTTCAGCTCCACGATACTATGCACGGCAGGGCATTTGGTCATGTAAATATAGCCAGAGAGGAGAGGGACAGCTTCCCCAGACAGAGAACATGAAATATGCGATGCTTTTTTAGGACAGGAAGGTCTCAGACTGTCTACTGCAAAAGACTGGTGACATTTTGAGTTGAGCCAGGTAAGACTCTTGACTCCCTAAGACACCTACCCTTATGAAAGCTGCTTCAGTCTTTAGTTCCAAAACCTTTTCTCTGTGAACTGCTCGGGGGACTTACAAAGTCCCTCTGCCAAACCCTCTCGAGGCGGTTGAATTTTACAAAAATATAACAAAAATCATCACGATAATGCAGAAAGTCCCCAGAACTCTTTAGAAGCAGGAACCTGTAAACAGCAGCATCCTGTGTTTCAGTAAATAATTAAAATGCAAAACAGAAACGCCAACAAAGCAGATGTTAGGTGCAGAGTCCTGTAATACGAATTTGGTTGAGACTCACACTTCTTACCCCCACAGCCAACTTGCTAAATCCAATGTGTTTTTAAATCCAATGTGTTTTGGACGATAAACAGTAACTTCCATTCCCCACCAGTGATACTCCTATGGGAAAAAAAAAAACAAACAACCTAGCTAAATACCATGCTGGCTGCATTTTCCAGCATGTAGCAACCCTCTGTCAGGTCAGCTAATGCTAAGCCCAAGGGCAGAGAATCCTCCTCTCAAAAATAAGAGCACTTGCAAAAACCTTTCTCTGTGTCACAAAGCAGCTGCAAGACAGGGCAGATGAAGGACAAAGAATTAAGAGCAGATTATAGTCCTGGAAGACAGGAACAAGTGAACTGTTTATCAGAAACAGTGCTGGTGTGTAAGGGAATGCTACCTGGAGCGTTCACAGGATCTTTTCTTTTGCAACTGTGCCTGGTGTTAAGAAATTACAGGGTTGGCTCCCTATAATTTTATCAATACATTGCCACACCTAATGTGATTTATGATTTTTACTTGTGATTATCTTAAAGCAGCAGCTCCTGGAGTGCTATGAATACACCAGTGTCTCCCATTCCATCAAAAACAGGAATGATGTTTCTAGCCTGTATATTTCAAGAGGAAAATTCATAGGTATGAACAAACAAACAAACTTGGAAGACAGTGTAAAGGAATTCTGCTGTTTCACTTTAAGATTTTTAATCCTGCGATATTTGACCACCTAATGCCCACATTAATTCTCAGAGCCAGCTGAACTATGATTTCACAGCTGTCACAGCCACCTCATTGACAGCAAGCACAGCAATCCCACCATTTTGGACGACCACTTCTGGCTCCTACTTCTGAGTTTGGGGGCAGACAGTGCTGGCAATACACAGCTGAGCAGCTGCTGCTTGCAGTGTCCAGCTCACCAGCACACTGCAAGCTTCTTTCCATGCATTTGACATAGGTGCATATCAACGTTACCAAATTAGAGCGGCATTGGCCCTCCCAGGGCAAGGTTTTGGAAGCAGACTTATTTTTATGTTGCAAAGAACCTACTGAACCCCCCACCACTTACTGCAGGGTTTCCCCCTTCTCACTCTTGGAGGTGGCTGCTCTCTTTATAGCTCCATGCACTAGCTGAATTCCCCTTGCTTACGTGCATCAGTATTTATCCCATCAGGCCACCTCTGGCATTCAAACACCTGACTGGAGATGACTCGGCAGCAAAATCCTGTGGGGAGATGGTCTGCTACACAGGAGTGATTACAAACGGCACCAAAAGCTCCCAAGCAAGCCCTAGGAACAGATACAGATGTTTTCATGAAGCTAGCTAAGCAGATGGAAGGATGTTATCTATCTATTATCAGCAGAGCTAGTCAAACAGACCTCCGAAATCTGTTATAGTGAAACATTTTCCTTCTGGTTATTTGTTTTGATCAAGGGCTACAAAATTTTAAACTAAACAGAAATCAAAATTTGTTGGGCTGTGCAGCCATCAGCTCCCACCACAATGCCCAAGTTCCCGTGAAGGTTGTCATGTAAGTCCAAAACTAGCTTAAAGGAAGGCACCAAATTAAGAGACAAGCTTCCTTGATTTCTTCCTTATCCTTCCTCTGCCATGCCTTGTGACACCTATGGACATTTTTTCATAAGGTTTCAATACTCCTCTGAACGCTTGTTGGACATCAGAGGATTTTATTTTTCTCAAAATTGAAACTGAGCCCTTCTGCTCTGTACCAGGCCAGAAATCCTTATGTTTGTTGAGAGGAGCCATTGCAAGTTAGCCTGTAGCAGAAGGTGCCACACAAATCAGCAGGGGATTATAACTTAAAACATGTACCATGAACACCCTAAACATCTCTGAAATGAGGAGCCATTGAGAACTCGCTTTTTTAACTTCCTCAGTATTTTTGGAAGTTGAGCAAAATCCTACAAATTAGGTATTCTCTCCTCATAGTGAAAAAGGACCACATGAAAGACTTCACATGTTCTCCTTACAGTTCTTTGAGATCTGGGAAAAAAGAGAAAATGGTTGATTTGGTTCCACTTTAATCCTTTAAGCAGTACTAAAAGGGCCTCCAAGTAGACAAATATTTTCTTATAACACTCTTGAGGGGCCTATGCTGTTTTAAAGAGGAAAAGAGAAAAGTGGTGTCTTTGGTAATGACTCCAAAGGGGTTGCGACATCCTCAGCACAAAGACATCTCTCTGACATAGAGCAAAGAGATCCAGCTGGGATGAGCCAACTGCAGGGGCTCTGCCAGGAAGAAAGAAGAGAAGAGGGTTTAATGTGCTGCTCCTGAGCAGTGCTTTGCAAAGATCCTATCTTCTAATCCCATCTTCTGATGGGACTGCAGTATAAAAGCAGGAGAGCAAGCAAAGAACGGACCTCAAAGACGAGATAAACACCCTCCCCTCCTCACCACATTCAGATAGGGACCTCGCCAATGGGCTTTCTACCAGGGGTGACAGCACAGCCATGAAGGTGACCGCCACCTCACAGGAGAGCTCACTTAGGCCAACAAAAAAAGCACCTCCCTGGTTCCCCTTCACCTTTCCTTCCTTCCTGCATGGAGACAATTCTGCTCCTCCAGAAGTCACCAACTGCTCCGAGCACACCACAAACTGCTCAGTACGACTTCTGGCCCCTCTCTGAGTCTTTGGAAAGTACCTGCTGTAACACTGGCTGTTTCTGCAAATAGACCTATACCAAGTCATGTGGCTTGCCTTACGTGGCTTCAGGTCCTTCTGCCAGCACAGCAAATTTGGGCTCCCATCTCAAAGCTGGAGGCAGATGAGATTCGTCCACCCTGCCATAGCAGGAGTTCAGTTATTCTTCAGCAAAACATAGTACAAGGAAAGAGAAAAAGCGTGCAGTTGCCCAAATACAAGGATTCTGTGGAGCCTGTCCATGGGATGAAGTACTCTTGCAAGAGGTTATCCTGCGACAGCTTAAGCAAAGCTGTGTCACAATGTCACCCAGCTAATGCCCGAGTGAAAGGAGAGCTGCATTGATACACCAGCATTGATTCACAGCCATGAAGGGGCTCGGCACGCTGCCGCCTGTGATCAGGAGGGGTAGCCAGCACGTTTTGCCTGAATGTGCCACCTCCCAACCCAAAGGGAAGAAACCTGCTGTTTGGTTACTGCCTATTAGTAATGATGAGCACTGGGTACAGTGAGTTTTTCACCTTTGTGCTGCATTGCAAGCATTAACATTGGCGAGACTCCTATCTGATAATGCAGTCCGTTTACCAGCCCTGTTTGATACATGTGGGAACAGATGAAGAAAGGTGAAGTGACACATGCAGTGTTCCCAACAGAAGATCTCTTTGAACCCAGGAGCTCTGGCTGGCTGGAACTAGACCTTGCTCACCAAAATCCAGATACAGTACCCAATAGATGATGCTGCCATGGCCCATGCCCTCCCAACTCATTGCTGACAGTTTCCCTCATCCTCTTCTAAAAAAAAAGATATATTTATTTTTTTCTTTACCCCACACATACCTGGTTGGGAAATTTTTTGTTTGATTTTTCTTTTTTTTTTTTTTTTTTTTTTTTTTTTTGCAACTGCTTTAAAATCCAGGACTATGTCTGAGAAACCAGGTTTCCAGCACAGATGCTGCAGAGACACAAGGATTTCAGGGTTGTTCCTTGAGCCTCTGTTATTAGTCAGATTTGGGAGGCTGGGCCGTATCACATTATACTGAGAATACAAAGCCAGAAATGAAAGAGGAAAGAGCAGCTTCTGTGAGAGGCTTCTCATTCAAAAGGGAGGAGTGAGCCACAGTGAACATCAGCGACGCGAAATCCCGAGGCCACCAATTAGCCTGGGCATGGGGAGAGGGGCGAGCAGAGCAAGCAGGACCACAGTCCGGCGCACCAGCAGGTGCATTCCCAACAGCCCCAAAAGAAGAGAGCTCCTGGATAAAACACAGCCTAATGACCATTATTTCCGAGAACACAAGTAACTTATCTGTAAACATCACTCCCCCAACCAGGCATTAGCTGAAAAAAAAAAAAAAAAAAAAAAAAGCGGCTTTGGAGAGAGAGACTAATTACATAGCTCTCAACAGCTGGACTTTGATCATAATTACAGTGCCTTCTTCATCTTACGTTAGTGGCTTTCAACTGCAGCTAGGTGGGCACTTCTTGGAAGGTGGAAATCCCGCCCGTTTCAGATAGATAGCTCATTTTATGACTCAGATCTAGCCTGGGTTTTCTGCAGCACAAGTTGAGCTCCCACGGTACCATCCAAACAAGTGACTCACGGGGGTCAGCAACTTGGCACTTCAACACTGGTGCTTCTGGCCTTACAGCAGCACCTTCCAAGGCCCAGGAGCCAGAGCACTGACCCTACTTTACCACTGATTTCAAGCATTCCATGCAAATCCCTTTATAAAGGAAGCAGAAGTAGAAAAACTTTGAGGCTTTTGCTCAACTTCGTTATTACTGAACTTTAGCATCTCTTAGTTCTTTCTGTTTAAGAAGAAAGATGAGCACACTCACCATATACCTTTCCAACCTCACTTCAGACATTCACACGCTGCATTTGCCCCCCTCCCTTCTGCACAGGGCTGTATGTCCCCACCAGTACTCGGTGCCTCCCCGGCACTGAAGCCCAGTGCCCACAGCAGCAAGCGGGGCTGTGAAGGATGCTGTCCTGCACCCCAGCTGAGCTATCTGTGCTTTTGTGTAATGCAGGGGGTGCTTTGCTTTGATACCCACATTTACAGAGAAATAAATAGCCCAAACAAGAGAGCTGGGCTGTTGAGACAGTGGCCTAAACAATAACACATAGCACCAGGAGTCGGGGCACCCAGCTATTTTTCCTCATCTTGCGGCAGTGAATTATTGCATTGTTTGGATATACCATAGCAGCAGCGCATAGTTTCACTGCTGTGAAATGACAGGCAGTAAGTACACAAGCATTATAACGGTAGATTAGTTAGCGCTCCTAAGCGTGATCCGTGTTCACCTCTTGACAGAGGAAATGTTTTAGCTGGCCCCCATGCTGCCTGCTTGCCGGATACCCCCAAAGGGAAGAGATTAATAGATGAAGCAACGACACCGGGTAAATCTAAGCCACAAATTTTAGAGTTAACTGGGATTTATAACTGCTTCCCCCCCCTCCGCACTGACCTACAGGGAAATCTGTGTGACACCCCATTCTGGCACCCCCCATTTTAACAGGGCTTCAAACATTTCTCACTATTCTTATTTTGCCAGCATGCCTCAGCTCAACCTTATCAGTTCGGAGTTTAGATTATTACTAGATGTAATTTTCAAGTTGCAAAGCAGCACACTGCTATCAACTATATAAAGCACTTTGACCACATCAAAGCAAAAGTGTTTCAAACTGTGTAGAATAAATGCAATTATGAAACTATTCAATTTTGTTAAATCAGTCAGACGACTGTCACACAGCACATCATGAATATCCAACTGATGGAGCTTAAAGTTGGAGACCATCTATGTCTTCAGAGTGAGAAAAGTATCTCTGAGACCATCTTTCAGCTGATTTTTGACCTGTGGCAGAGCACTGCCACTAATAACTGGACAAACGCCACTCTCAGCTCATGTAAACAGACATGTATAACAGCTGAGACGTTATTACTCTAAGCTACGTCTTGATCAGGTTCTGTGACTGAGGGGTGTCACCAACTCTATCTGTCCCAAGCTGTCCTGTGGTTCCCACACCACAATGGTCACTTAAAAACTCATCACGCTGCTAAGGCATGGGGCAAGGGGCAGCATTCCCAGTGAAAGGCCTGAGAAATGCAGATCTGAAGGGGAGAAAGGCCCATTTAAAAAGTTCTACAGAATGCAGCCAAGGGAATTTTTTCCTGTTTTCTTTAACTCCTGCTCCAGCTGGGGTTTTTTTTGCCTGAGCCGCAGTACCAATTTTATGAACCTGTTTTTTGTCATGGGATGGGATGTCACTGCCAGGGGTTCACAGGGGCTGGGAAGCTGTCCCAGAGCTCAGCTATGCTTCCCAGTGCATCTTTACGCTTTCCATTTTTTTTTTTTTTATTTTATTTTATATGTGTGTGTGTATATATATATTTTAAATTTTCTATTTGGGAATTTGCTTGGCTGTGTCTTCCAGCCACTAAAACTTCTTCACCCACTAAAGAGCTCCACTGCTGCCAGCCTGAACCCATCTCCCTGGGTGGGTACCACTCTTGTATTGCTCTTCTCTTGGCTAAACGCACATCCCCACCGGGGTCGGCGGGGCTGGCCGGGTTTGCAGGAGATCAGAGCGTGGCTGCGTGTGCCCGGCCAGCCCTGGGGCTGCTGTTGTGGAAGGTCTTGCCGGGGAAACCAATACCCCCGGCTTCGTTCCACATTCCTCTGCCAGGGCAGCGTGGCCAAGGACCGTGTGCTATTTCCCAGCTCCCCTCCTCTCTTTCCCCTCTGCCGGCCCCAAAGGCAGCCCCTCCTCGCTGCCAGGTCTCCACGCTGGTGGCACTGAGCACCCAGCAGACTGAGGGGGGAAAAGAACACCCTACAAACACTGCAACAAATCATAATAGTGGGGAAAAGGATTAAAAAAAAAAAAGAAAGAAATGAAAAAGATGAGATCACAAAGCCGCGTGTAATGCCATGAGCTGGGTGACGGTGGCCAAGCCCTTTCTTCAGCAGGCAGCTATGCAACAGAAGCAGCCTTCCCCAGCACCCTGCGGAGGATGCAGAGTTCACAGTTAACCCTTCTGGGGATCCAATGCCTTGGGATGAGACACCAGCCAGGGCTTTTTCAAAACACAGCCAGAAGCTAGCCTTAAAGTAGCTCGACAAGTGACTGCGCTCAGAGGATTTCACCTCTCCGAACTTTACGACTGGAAAAATACCATCTACATGTCATTTACATGCTTAAATATAGTATCTTCTATTGGGAGAAACAAACAACCTGACAATGTGATACTGTGATACCTCATGCGGACATGCTCTTTTATCTGCTGGAAAGTTATAAAACTCAGCGTAACAACAAAGCTAAAATAAGAGTGGTTGTCAGGCTCTGAGGTAGGCTGTTAGATAGAATGAAAAAAATATTCTTGGAAAAGTGCTCTCTCTCAGAAGGCAATTTTTTCTTCTCCAATTTTTTTAAATGATTTATTTATCCTTAAAATTCCAAAATCTCAGAGCTTAATTGTTAAGCTCATATTCTTTCCAGGAGCTTTTTCACTTAAAGGAACAAATAAACACATTGTAGAAAGTCAAAGCAATTCTTGTGCTGACCAAAGCACAGAGTAACCTTCTGCTCCAAAACACAGGGAAAAGATACTATCAGCTTTCATGTTATTTATCATATATTTTTTTCCCCTCTAATGCCAAAGAGGAAAAGGGAGATATCTTAAACGGATGCCTATAATTAAACAGTAACCTGTTAGAAAGCCAAAAATAATAATAAGCTCCACTGAGCGTGAAGAGAGCGGCACATTTTTTCCGCGTGCAGCCCAGCTGCCACCGGACGATAGCAGAAAAGTTAACAATTACACAAGACACTCAGATCAAACCCGCGATAGGAGAGAGTTACGTCACGCTCAGAGACTCACCGCTGGATGCAGGGATCGGGGTAGTACTGCAAGGTGGTGAAAGGTGCCGGTTCAAAATTCATTTCCTTCGAGACCCTCCTCGGGTACAAACCAAAATAAAATAAATAAATAGATATAAAGCCAGCAGGCTAAAAGCAATAAGGTCAAGTGGTACACGAGGTACAACTTTAGAGATTTATTTTACACTTGCGAATGGGTGGGATCTCCCAGGGACTTGGCCAATGGGATTCATCAAGTGACCTGAGCATCACCACCAGTCCCTCCTCGCCAGCTGGGCATCTTCTGCACGGATATTTTCCCCTCCTCTCAACATCCTTAATAAACTTTGGTGTGCGTCGGCCACGCTTGTTGTTGGGAGCTCATCTGGGGCATCTCTGAACTTCTGATCTCGTCGGTCATTGGTTGCCTTCCCGCCTGACTTCACTGTTTAATTTTGGCAGCTCTTGAAATTTTGCGAACTGCTGTGGCCCCTGGTCATCCTCGTCTCCAGATGGCCGGAGTTTCCTCTGCTGGGTGCAGTGCCTGGGCTGAATTTCATCGTACTTTAAAAGCTTTCCTTGTCAACCCTGCGGCTAATACCTGCGTAAAGTTGCCTGGGGAAATTTTCAGTCTCTCTCGCGCCACAGTTCAAACAGTCTGTTGTGGTCACAGTTTCAAAAGCTGAATGACAAAATAGGGGGAAATTCCTCAATTAAAATTAACTCTGAACTTTTGCTCCTCTACCTCCCCTTCCTGCCCTCCTCCCCCCAAGAAAACTATCAGATGTAATTGTTAATGTTTCCCTCTATATTTTTTGACCTTTTTTCAAAGAGAATTGAGATGATATAGAAATCTTTCATTGTTTTAGTGTTCTGCAAATAATATATGCATTTTCTCATGAAGAAAAACAACAGTTTCAAGTATCTCAAGAA
Organism: Fratercula arctica; assembly: GCA_947846985.1. Lineage (NCBI taxonomy): Eukaryota > Metazoa > Chordata > Aves > Charadriiformes > Alcidae > Fratercula > Fratercula arctica. The sequence goes on from CANTUZ010000006.1 coordinate 38,939,495, forward strand.
GAAAAGAAAAGTAAGAAAAAAGAAAACAGAAGTTATATTTTTCAGGCCACTAAAGCCTAAAGAAACAAGAGTGAAGTGAAGTCCACCAAAACAAACTACCAAAGATAAAAACCAGATTTGATTCAATGATTTTAAAGGTCTTTTCCAACCTAAATGATTCTATGATTTTCCTGAAGGAAAATAAAAGCCAGAAAAGAAGACTTTGATTCCCCTCCCCTGCCCCTTTTTTTAATTCGCACAGAGAATCATTCAGGAAAGCAACCTGGTTTGTTCCCCTGTTTTTCCCCCGCCATGGCTCATCCAAATAGTACAGGCTGTAAACCTATCCTGGTTTTGTGGTTTTGGAGAATGAATGAAATATGAATCAGGAGCTAAATTAAAATGGATTCCAGCAGGAAAAAATAGCACCCATGTATCTATGCACCAGTGGGATTGCATCTTCAAGCAGACGTATAAGTTTGTGTGTACGAAGAGAGGGGAAGGGGCTGCCCCATAGCTGACCCACAGTGCATCTTTTGTGCCGGTATCAGCACGAATGCCACCTTGCAAGCGAAAGCCAGGAGCCCTCCAAGAGAGCGGCGATGGCCTCTTATTTTTCCCCTCTGTGTTTTCCTTGTAGGAAATTTTGGTTCGAAGAATGTCATGTGGAAACATTTTCTTTGCTGCCTGTGCCAGGGTGGCAGGGGAGCTATTTCAGACTTGACATTCTCCACCCACACTCAGCCTGATAGTTCCTAACATCTGTGAATTGTGAATCCTGTAAACTCGCAGGGCTGATCCCTAGCCAAGTCCAAGCAGCTTTTGTTACGATAAGCTGCCTTCACTAAGGAAGAGAGGCTGGAAGCGAAGGATGTATTTATTAACTGAGGTTAAGGGCTCCCTTGCTGCTGGACACTGCTTCCTCTGCCTGGCCTGTGGAGGAGCAGTAATATGAAACACCACCTTCTCTTAGGTTGAGCTCTGGAGTAAAAACAAAACCCCGTTGGGGAAGAAGTGTGGAAATATCCAAACCATGCTCTGATGGGGAGAGGAGAGAGGGAATCACACCAGGGCTTGTGTCCAAATGATGCAGCCCAGGGAACGTGGCTGCAGAGCGGCTGCATCCCCTTCTGCTGCTGAGGTCAGGACTGGGTTTACCCCAATGCAGCCGCCTCTCCTGAGGCAGCAAATACCTCCAGGGAATGGGAAAGGGGAGACAGGGGCCAGTGCAGACTTGTGGTCCATACTGCCAGCCTGGTTCTGGTCTAGGCTTTGAACACCCACCCTTAACCAAAGACACACCGGCCAAGTCTTCTCCCTGCATAAACCATTTGAGCAAGAGCTTGGGTTCATGTTGCCTTGCTCCAGGACTCGGTTTCAATCTGGACCTGTGGGTGTGAGCATGGATAACCAGCCTGGCTGGGAAGGCCACAGGCTGTGCTGTGGGTGCACTGCTGGGAACTCATGCTTGCTCCTAGAGACACAGCAGAAGCTCATTGGATTTCTTCTACCATACCTGTGGCAGGACTAGCTGTTACCCCTGCAGACCTGGCTTCATGATAGAACGGCCATGCATTGTGTGCTCTCCCAACAGCCTGGAAGAGTTTGTCTTTCCTGATAGATTTCAGCCTAAAAGGAAGATACTTCATGCAAAAGACATGCTGTGTGAAAACAGCTGTTCTCGTGAACTCCTAGTCTACCTATTTCTCCACAGGAACCGAAGAAGAGTCTTTCCCAGCATGGCCTGGGTGCCAGGGCCAACATTCTGGGAGCAGAGCAAGGCTGGACAATTCCCACCCGGAGACTCAGACCCGTTCTCCTCGTTTTGGCTGGTCTCCTCCCCTGGCGCATGCCCAGATAATGCAGTGTGCCCAGATCACACATCCCAAGGGCTTTGTGAAGTACAACAGGCAGATCATGGAATCGATGCTGCTGGGCTACCTCTGCCTCCAAGGATGAGCCTGACCCCTGGTTTTACACTACCTTAACTCTGCACAGCAGAGTACCCTTTGGAACCCTAGACACATTAAGTACAAGTCTGCAACAGCCCAAACTACCAAGCCTGTGATTCCTGCTTTTAGTGTCGAACACGTCTAGCAGCACCGCTGTCGAGAAAAGGCAGTTAGTCTCCAGCTCGCAATTCACACCAAAAGAATGACTTCTCCTGAAAAACCATAATTAATTTAAAAAAGAAGCACCACATAATCATAATGAGAAGTAGTTGCTTGGGGCAGGGCTCTCTTCTCACTCACAAGGCACCAATGGGAGGGGGTGTCTAGCAAGGACATTTCCATAAAAACTTCAAAAGTGGCCACCAACTGCCCAAGGTCCTTACCAGCCCTCGTGCCTGGGGCTGGGCAAACGTAAAGGGCTCACAGTTTGGCTTGTTTTGGCAGTGCACTCAGCACCTGCATGTTTTTCCCAGAGAGCTGGACATTTTCAGCCTCCCACAGAGATCTGGACATGTCCTGGAGTAGCTCAGAAGGTCTGTCTTTCACTTTTCCCATCTGGAAAATGGAGCCATGGAAACTTGCTGGCGATGGTGCACAAAAACCACCTGCAAAAGCCATCAAATCTCACGATTTCTTTCCCCCCCAACCCCAGCTTCCTTCCTGCCCGCCAACTCTCAGCCAGCATTTAGGTGTGGGTTGATTCACCATGAATCTAGGCAGAGATATCTACCATTGCAGTCAGACTGCGTCAAACTCCTCTCAGCTGCGAGGCGCTCCTTTGCATAGCACAGTCCGCAGTGGAAACACAAGCCACAGGGTGTGTATTGCCAGTACCCCATGCATAGCTGGGAGGCTCCCAAGGCTCAGTGGTATTTGGCCAACCCCATTTGCACTGCCTTAAAGAAAATCTACTGGGAGATGGAGCCCGAGACACTCAAGAGCTGAAGGTTACAGGAGGGGTCTGAGCAGGTATACAAGGACCCGCAAACTTCACCGCGGCAGCCTGGGAGAGCAGGCAAGGGGGAGCTTCTCAGGCTAGCAGATCTCAGAGGCAGTCAGCTCAAAAAGAAAAGAGGCTTGTGACATCCTCAGTGCTCACTGCCTTTCTGAGGAGGTCTCCCTTGCTGGTAATGAGGATGATGCTGATCTAAGGGCAGCAGGCACGTGCCCTGCAGAAGCGGGGCGGAAGCCGGGGTGTCAGGGATCTGTCTGGCTAGCAGATTTACAGCCAAGCCTCTAGTGCTTGCGGTGAGCAGGCGGCACGGGGATATGCGGAGGAAGCATGTGTGTAGGTGGGCAAGAATGCAGGGCATCGCTCCGCCACTGCTGCTTTCACGTCTGGGAGAGAAAAACAGCCAGAGAAACAGCTGTGGGCTACTCTCCCGTTACCCCTCCGTGCACCCTCTCTACAGCTTCAATTTAAGCTGTCATTGAAACGACCACGAGATTATGTTTTAGCAGAGGCAAACATTTATATCCTCGGGAGGAGACTGCTGGGGATTTATAGTGGTCTCCACCGCCACCCAAACTCAGTGCCAGGATGCCGCCTGCGCACCAGCCCCAGTCCTGAAAGGGAGAGACAGTTTCCTGACATCTCTGCAGCTCCAGTCCCGATCTGTGGGTCTGAGGACCTCTGAACAGCTTGGAGCTAAGGAAGACAGGGAAGGGGAGATGCTGGCTTTGCTCTGAGCCACCTTTGCAACTGCTGGCTTCAGGATTTGCCTGGAATCAGCCCCACCCTTTACAGCAGGGGATGAAACGTTTCATTCGCAGCTTGGGGTTTCCAGGGGAGTGGTTGTGGTCGTTTTGTTTTTTTTTTTTTTTTAAGTTAAAATGAATTTCTTTTAAAAGCAAGATGTCTGTGGGATATTTGGGGATTTTTTTGTTAGAAAAAGTTGATGAGAGGGAAATAATTCCCTCTCACCAGCAATAAGATGTCTTGGATATCCAAGGGAACAGAAATACACAATGTCAGTGTCCCTTTTGAGCACATTTTCCAATTTCATCTAAGTATTACAGATGTTTAAAGGCCTCAAAGACACTCAGGTTTTGTGTGTTTCTTGAACAGAAGCAAGCAGAGGAAAGAAAACTGTTCAGTAACTCCAGTGAAGGGAAAGCAGCAACAGGATTATGACCTTCACAGGATCTATCCAAATGCAGCAACAGTGGAAAAAGCTTCTATAAAGACTCATATTTTGCCTCCAGCCAACAGGGAGCTCTGATCCCACTGCTTCAGAAGTCTCAGATTTCTGGCTTTTGGGTCATACAAACCTTCCCCCCTCGACCTCCATACTGAGAGACAAGGGACAGGGAGAACTACACATAATCTTCTCAGTTCCCCCAGCATCTTTTGTCCCTAGCACAAACATAAACTAGTAAAAAAAAAAAAAAAGGTATTCATACCCCAAGCCCTCCATGCTGGCACTGCCCTGCACAGGGAGCCCAGAGCTGCTGGTGGGGACACGAGGGGTTGAGCCCAGGCAGCAGCTCTGGGACAGAGCTGTGCAAATGCAGCTGCGGTCCAGGGCATGCTTGGTCACTGATGACCAAGTCTGGGCCTAGGACGGGTGACAGCTCAGTGAGCGAGCAGTCCAGCACAGCCCTAGGCACATTCAAAAAGAAACTGACAAAGGTGTCTTAATGTACTGCTCCCCACATCATCCTCCTCCAGCTAAAGGAGGAGGCACCGAACGTATCGGTGCTAACAACTGTGGACTTTAAAATACACACCAGTTTCAAGCTGCTGTCTGCATGTGATACACCTGGAGCTTCTCCAGACAGCTGGAGCTCTGCACTCTCCTCGTGTTGGCCATCAACTGTTACAGAGCTGGAAAGAAACGGGCATGATTCCAGCCCTGCTCAATGGGACAACATGGACTCCTTTCAGAGCTGTTTGGTTACCTTTGGTATCTCCTCTGTCACACCTATAGCATCAGAGCATCATCCACTCACAAAAAAGGACAGTATAGTTCGGTGTTTTCCTTTGCAGGGATAACAAATGGTTTCATGAGGCACAAACCACTTCTTGAGCACTTGTTCCCATGATCTTGTCAGCAGGGACTCAGATGATGGGGACTGTAGGACTGACTATCCCACAGTGGAAAGACTGAAGTCTTCCATGTTCTCCCCCCCTCACTATCACCTACTTCGTAGTCTTTGTCTGTCAGGACGTGACATAGTCCTCTGCTTGAGCAACCTGAAACCATTAATGCTTCTAAGTCACCTAGAACAGCTAACAACAGGATCTTCCCACTGCTTCCCTTTCTACTCCAACCCCACAGCTTCCAGCAAAGCTATTTTCGCTTTTCTCCAGTTGTCCCACCACATGTTTATGGAGACTTCCAGCTCCCATGGAAGCTCCAGGCTTTCCTGTCTCCCAGGTCCCAGGGCAGAGACTGGTGCTAGGAGCAAGCCCAGAGCACCCATCTCAGCAGGCTAATTGGAACCGTGCTCCGAGCCTCCCACAAATGACAGCTCTGCGTGTTTCCTCAGGATCACTCCAAGCCAAAGATCCTGCCTGAGGCTGGCTTCACTTCTAACGCACCAGCCTTTATATCTCACTGATCCCCCAGCAAGATCCCCAGAGATATAGTCTCCTATATCACAGATGGTAAATATCACAGATATCCTACATCACTGATGGTAAAACCTCAGCACAGCTATGGACGCTCCCTCTCTTCTGCGGACATTCCCACTGAGGGCTACATTGAGTCAGTTGTTTGTTTGTTTGCTTTTTTCCAGAAGTGAGGGCAGCAGGAAGTTTTGCCCCTTGTTTTCACCTGGCCAGAAGGAAAGCAGGCTTGAAACTGAACACGCATTTTGGAAGATGCGGTCTCCATTTTCTCACCGTTGAGGAGGAGTCAAACACAACTAACTGTAAGGGTAATGCCATCAGTAAATGCCAGCAGATATGAACACTGGAGGGGTTTCTCTTGGCTGTCACTAAACACCAGGGATCTTCCCTCGATGAAGAGGGAGCAAAAAGGAAACAAGACTGAGACCAACCCCAGGACACCAACACCCCGAACTGGAATTTCACTCCATCTCCCTGGCGTGCCACGGAACAGAAAACAACAAACTTTATGGTATCCCTGCATGCGTGAAGAAAGTGAGACAGAGAGCAATGGCGATAGTGATAAACCAGAAACAAGGCCAAAAGCAGGCTGCCCTCCTGCAGTCAGCTCCCCAGCAGTGCTCCGGTCCCAAGAGAGCTTGGCCTGTCTTCAAGAGCTATCAGGACACCATGCAACTCCAAGGGATGCAACTCCTGAGGCAGGGATGCCTCAGGCAGCGGGGGTTTCCTGCAGGAGCGACAGACCTGCTGGGCAGAGGGAATTTCCCTCCCTGACGTCAGTGCAGCTGTGCCACCATTTCCAGGCGTTCCTGAGACATAGCGGGGCCACAGCCTGGGCTAAAGCTGGACTGGGGGCTGGAGCACCCTGGGACAGGTGGCAACACCCCGCCGTGGGGTCGGGATTGCATATCAAAGGGGTGGCAGGAGCTGTGTAGGTGGAAGGCTTGGCCTCCCCGTACAGCTGCCACGCGACATGTCTGGCATTCTGGTGAGAACCATGCTGCAAATACACACAGTGTCATCACGCCCTTCGGGGTCAAGCCTAGGTTGGGGACAGAAACCCTGGTGACCACATCCTTATGTGTGAAGGCCTGATCTGGCTCTGCGGTGCAGGGTGGCAGAGGAGAGCAAGACAAGGAGCTCCCTGTATTTTTCCCTTCAGTTTTTAACACAGGGTCACACTCATCCTCTCAGCCCAGACCCATCCCAGAGTTTTCAGATGCTCTAGTCCCGGCTTTCACATCAGAAGCTGGTGCACGGGCATCGAGGATATCAGCTGTTGAAGCGCTGGTGACAGCCAGCAACACCAGCCAAGAAGCAAATGGAAGAGGTTTGCTCTACGTGAAGCAAGGCGAAAGCTTTCAGCAAGTTGTCTGCATGGAGAGATTCACTCAGAGAGAAAGTGACTGGCAAGGATGGCATTCACTGTCGGCCTCAACGGAGGACACAGAAGTGCAGTGGACTGAGTCGTGCTGCACCGCTCGCCTTTCACTCCAAGTTCTCCTTGCGAGTCAGAACTGTGCTGAATCGTAGCAATGACTTGTTGCTGCTGTCATCCCCTGCTGTTTTCTATCATCTCCTGCATGCTCCACACGAGCAGAAACCTCTCTGTCCTTTTTGGCAGCTTCAGAAAATAAATGCTCCATGCAAAAGCATTGGTTTCAAAAGAATTTCTTACATCCAAACAGGATACAACAAAAACTCACTGCTTGGTTGGCAGGGCTCTAGTTCCCAGCATTATGGCTACATCTTCCTTGCAATCTGAGGTGCAAGCACAGCTCCTGCAGGCATACACAAACTAATGGGATTAAAGCCAGTTCGAGAACCAGTAGCAATTAGAACAAAAATCCCCAAAGCATTAACCACTAGCGATGGAAACCCTGGTTGCAAACCTGCACATCCTCTGCTGAAGCCTGCACTTCCACACCTCCCCAGCCAGCAGTAGCCAGCTCACCCAGATTACCATTAACGTGGGTGTGTTCACACAGGTAATAATTGCCCTTCTGACTGTGCTGGAGATACAGCCAGAGAATGCCTGCATTTAGGGGCACACGGGTCTTTTTCCAGGCTTACAGCTTGAAAAACAGTAAGGACAGGACATGCTCAGCTCTGTTAGTCAGTCCATCCTCCTCAGGATGGAGCGCAAAATCCACTTAATAGGTGACAGTGAAATATGTGGGCATGAAGTAAGGGTTTGGTGCCACTTAACATGTGAAAGTTAATAAAACTCTCCCCCCCCACCAGAGCAAAGCTGAAGAAAGCTGAAGAGCCAGTGTTTCATGCCTTTATGGAGAAGATAATGACTTCAGGAGAGTCTCTTGCATTACCCCCATCCTTGCACTTTGATGTTAATAGCCCATGTATGCATCCTTGAAGAAAGCCAAATCTCATATGTAATACGATCAAAACTTTGCACCTCACTTTTTCCGAAGTGAAACAATTTCTGCTGTGACTCAGCCTAAGTATGTCATACACTGCACCCTTGAAGCGGGCAAAAGATTAACCCTCTGCCCCAAGCTCTCAACTCAGCCTTCAGCTTCTCAATTTCCCCAATGCCGCAGGACAGCAGAAGCCAGCATTACTCTTCACTAGGAAGCGGACCTGCCAGAAGCGACACATGGTAACACCAGCTAAACAAGGGGTACCTAACACACAGGCGATACTACATTTTCAGAAACCCAGTCCCTCCTTCCAGGGGGATCAAGCCTCCCCCAGGCAGCCATGCTGGTACCAGGTGCAGCACAGAGCGGGCAGACTGACAACCGGCAGATATTTCCAAGAATCGACCTCTTGAAAACCTCAGCGATGTTAACGCGTTTCGGGGCAGCGCACATCTGCCGTATGGGACAGCGAGTTATTGCAGTGCACGTAACAGTGCCATCTGGTGATCCCCGCCACCGCCTCACGCGCGGCCACCCAAACCTCCCAGACACCGGCTCCGAGGTGCTCAACGGACACTCCTGAGCGAAAGTCTCACCGCTGAGCTCTGCTTCTGTCATCTCATGCAGTGGCAGGTCAGAAATATTCAATCTGGGAGCAGGAATAAGGGAGGGTGGGGATTTTTTTTCTGGTTTTTTTTGGTTGTTTTTTTTTGATTCTGTCTTTTGCTGCCTACCAACTTGCCTGAAAAAGTCCTGCAAGCATAAGTTTTAGTGAAGTGGAGCTCAATCTTTCCATTCCCCATCCTGTTACTGTTCATCAAAAGGCTGAGCAAGCCAAATCCTGCTGTTTGTGGTCCTTCTGCAGCCCCCTGACTTTCCGTATAATTTCCCAGGGGCTCTTCCAGATTCAGTTGGAGACCGTGTTCTCTGTGGGTGTGAAAGCAGAGATCAGCTCTGTCTTGCAGGGGTGCGCTAGCCCTGGAGAACAAGTTTATTTTAGCCCCTAGGCCCACATTTGAGACAAGTGCAATGAGAAGCATTTCTGACACTTTTTTTTTTTTTTTTTTTAAATAAAAAGTCACCCTTCTTAAAGCTGGGCTCCAAAGCACGGTACAAGTTGTTCAGAACTTGTTCAGAAAACATCAGCTTTCTGAACAGAAAAACTTAACACTCCCTGTCTCCTGCTCAAGGATTTCCAGGCAGCATCCACAATCTGCATGAACTCTGCTAAAGTCCCGTGGAGCTCAGCTACCGTACACACAGCTCCTGCACCCAAATACGCTGCAGTTTAAGACAACACCAGAGGGACAAACAAAATGTGTGGCATGCTGTCACCATCAGCCACTGAGCAGTTACGGGCTGCCTGCATGCCTATAATCCACAATAAACATCAGGTAACTGGCATTCCCTTCATGCTCACTACACAAGAGGTACCACCACCCAGGTCCTCCTGGGACAGGTCCTGGAAGGGCAGGGGCCACCCGAAGATGATCGCAGCTTTGGGAAAAACCTGCCACTTAACACAGCCCTTTGCAGCCTGCTGGAAGGAAGGAAAGGACGCCTCCAAAGTTTCTCTGGCAGCTTTAGCCCTGACAAGTACATCACTAATCTACTAATGGATGTCCCAATATCCCAAGTAGATCCGGGTTAATTTTTTCAGTAAGTCATCTGAGAAGATGAAGAAGGGAAAATTAACATAGCCTTCTCATAAAAACATTTTCTCTTATGTCCTCTCAGCCTCCAGAAATGGTCCAGGACTGTGCTTGTTCTCCGTGTTGGAAGGCTGGCCTCTCATACTCTTGGCAGGTTGTATTACAGACCTCCTTCCACCCTAAATAAATAAGTAGAAGAAAAAAAAACCACCACAACCCCCCCCAACCAAAACATAAAAACAACCCTAAAACATTTCCACCGTCTGCAAAGCTCACAATAACACTGCTCTTCACTTTTCGTTGCCTGATGCTAGCTCCTAGCCTTGTCTCCCAGGAAATGAGAAGCTTATTCACATGCTTCCAGTTCTAATGTCACGAGCTCTCTAACAATCCGTACTTGAAAGTGGTGTTAAATATATAATAAATGATTATTACTGATAGCACCATTTAAAACAGCTTTATAAATAAAATGTGCTCCTGTCTAAGAGCACCTAACTAATGTCTCTTTCCAAATAACTTATCCTAAAGCATTAGCAATCAATTACTAGGCCGACAGGCTTTAAGAAAGCCTCTTCTAAAACAGATTGCAACACGCAGATTCTGTGCTGTTAAAATAATTCACATGCCTTTTTCACACATGATTTCAAGTTACTAAGGTAAGTGAGACCATACAATATAACTTAATACATAGCAATCAAAAATTTCCACACAATCCTTTAATATAGAGCCATGTCCCTATGTAATAAGTGATGCAACAGACTTTCCCTGAAATCCCAATTCCTGCAATTGAAGCTTAAGCCCAGCAAAGAAAGAATTAAAATTCTTTGGTTGCTGCTGAATCACTGGCTGCATTGGGTTATTTTACTGTGCATTAGACTTTAATTATAACTAAGCTCTAGCCATCTGTTCTACTCCTTAATTATAGATGCAACATATATTTCACAATTCCAACCGTTAAAGAGATCTGAGGGAACTCAGTCTGTGGTGTGCGAGGCTGGCTTCATTAGGACCCTTCTCACTCTTGTTTAAAGTGCTGGGGAAGAGGAAAGGATACTCTGCACATGAAGCCCGCTGTTGTTAGTAATCCCAGGAAGCCTTTGCTACATCAACTTTCACACCTCTCTGAAGGACTGCAGACTACCCTCTGCCAGGGCACAGAGGGCCACACTAGTGCTACCCGCTGGTGGCCTCTAACCCAGATGTTGCTGGTATCATAAGAGCTTGAGAGAGCAATGAGCAATTCAGGTCTCCTGCTAAAGGCTCGTACCCTGGAGCATCAGCAGTTACGGCATTTGGAAAGGACTGCCAGATAAGTTCTGGGCTATTTTTTTTCCCCATGGAGACTAAAGATGCTTCCAACCCTTGCTTGGCTCCTCTTGCTGTGGTTGTTATCACACCACATGTATCTTACTAGGATGAGTCCCTGTGAGTGGTTCTGCTGTATCACTGTGGTGGGTTGACCTTGGCTGGATGCTGGGTGCCCACCAAGCCTCTCTATCAGTCCCCTTCTCAGCAGGACAGGGGCGGGAGCAGAAAATAAGATGCAAAAAAACCTCGTGGGTCAAGATAAAGCCAGTTTAACACAGCAAAAGCAAAGGTCATGCACAGAAGCAAAAGGAATACAAAAGATTTTTTCTCTAATTCCCATCAGCAGGTGATATCCAGCCCCTTCCTGGGAAGCAGGACTTCAGGATGTGTAGCAGTTGCTCCAGAAGACAGATGTCGTAAATAGCGTGCCCACTACCACCACCTTTCTCTTCACTTTTATTGCTGAGGAGACATTATATGGTATGGAATATCCCTTTGGTCAGTTTGTCTCAGCTGTCCTGGTTATGTTCCCTCCCAAGATCTTGCCCTCCCCCAGCCTCCTGGTGAGGGGGGGAATGTTGGGGAGGTAGCCTTGATGCTGTGTGAGCGCTGCTTAGCAGTAGCCAGAACACTGGTGTGCTATCTACACCCTTCTAGCTACCAATACAAACCACAGCACTATGAGGGCTGCTATGGGGAAAATTAACTCCACCTCAGCCAGACCCAATACAATCACTTCCTGGACAAGTGTCTCATCAACACCAAGAAAGGTGGAAGTGTCTTTAGACATCATATTGTGACCAGCAGCAGCTGAAGACAAAGCCCCCATCCTGTCCCCTTCACGCCTGCCTCAGCAATAACCATCTCGGCATGATGGCCAGGCAGAGAGAAGGGTTGGACGAAGGTGTGGTAGCACCCTAACCGTCCAGAGCTACCATGCGGCGCAGCTTGCTTAGTGTGAGCGTTGTTACCAACTCTCCCCGCAGAGCTGGGGCTGGCTGCCTTTCCCCGTAGCCTGGTGTACAGCCCAGGTGGAAAAAAATTACTGGAGACCCTGGAATCCCTCAGTCACCTTCCCAACAGCTCTGTCCACTGTCACGAGACACAGCTGCAGCTGCCTGACTGTGCCACGACCTCCTCCCTGCCCTGTCGACAGCACTGCCCAGTCCAGAGCTTCAAGCACGCTTATAGCTATAGGGTGTGCTCGTGCCTGCACAAACCACCCGGGCAACTGCCCAGTGTTTTGTAATTACGCACACCACCACTGACCTGGGCAATCCCTTGACCAACAATAAATAGTCAGATGCCCAGTGACCTCCAGAGAGGTTATTCATCACAAAAAGATTTTGTTTAACAGCAGCTGTCTGCAACCGCGTTCGTACCTAGGTGTGGAGAGGAAGGTACCTCCTTTTCAGGTACATGCCACGGGCTACTTTTTGTTTATGTGTGTCTGGGAAAAGCACGAAGAAAGTAGACAGGAGAAGAGAAGGTTGAATTCACAGAGCTGAAGTTTGAATTTGTTAGTGTACCAGGAAAATAGAGCTTTGTAGACAAAAGGAGAGAGCTAAGAAAGGGTGGGGTAACCCAGAAGCACAAACAGTTTTCATAGTGGGATTTCATATAGTTATATTTTAAATTAGCTCATCTCCTGCATCCACAGTAAGTTTTCCATTGAAATCTAGTGGTTTCTCACCACAATCATACGTAAGACCCTCTTTACATTTCAGCCCACTTAGGTATATGCCCAGACTTCCACTCCGAATGTGGCATTAAAATGAATTTTAAAAAAAAGTAATCAACCAACACTCTTCTGCTGTGCTTTGACAAGGACCCAAAACCACCACGTTTCTTGTGGTTTTCTACTAAAATCATTATGACAGAGTTGAGTGGAATCACGAGGCAGGTTTGCTGAGTGGTTTGGTTCTGAGAATATAATAGAGTCCAGAGTCAAAGCGTTTATCTCTGGCATCAGGGCAAGGGATCACAGTGTTTCTGTGGGTACACATAACCATGTGCTTGCATGTCCTAGCCTCTGGGTGATTATATATCACAAAAGGTGATAACATGCACACTGAGAATAACTGCAGGAGGCACCATGCATGGAAAAAAGCAACCCTTCGTGATTTCCTTGAAGTTAGTCCCAGAGCTAAAGCCAGAAAGTCCTGGTCTATTATTCTAGTTCAACTTTAACCCATAAGAAAAGCAACAGCAGAATAGTATCAGTTGCTTCCACCTCAAGGAAGAAGCAGACCAAAGCCTAGCATTTTCCAAAGATCTCCTAAAGCCTTCCAGAGACATATGCTGAGTTCCCTTTGTCCTCAGGCAAGACACAGTCTTACTTAGCTCTGCAAAGGTCCTGGAAACTAGTGGCTTCCCTTTCCACCACAGATGCCTGTTTGATTTAGATTTTGATGTCACATTCAGTAACCAGCTAAGAAGTGACCAGAGTCAACTCCCACAAGAGCAGCCCATGGACGAGAGCGCAGCCTGAAATCCAAAACCCAAATAGAAGCAGAGGTTCAAATGGAACAACAGCAATATTAACAGGACACATGGGATCCAGATCTGAGATGAAACTCCAGCCTTTTTCAAGTCACAACAGACTCCTCACTTACTTAAGTAAGGTTTTGGCCACTGGCATATTCTTTTCAGCTTAATTAACAGACTAGAGCTATATCTTTCCCCTTTTGGTACTTTCCCACTTTTTATGTCCTGGGGAGTAACTCAGCAAGCACCCAGCCTGGGGAACAGGTATTCAGAAATCCCTCTTAGCACAAGAGTCAGCATTGTGAGCAACTTTCCCTGTGCTAAGAGGCTGACATGGTGAGCAAACGCCCCCTTACACAAGTGTGTAAAAACCTGTTCACTTCCCTTCCCACAAATGATCAGTTTTATTCAATACGATTGCTGTTTCTGATCTCTCTTTTTGCCACCCAGTCAGTTCCTGCCTCCACCCAGAAGCAGCCAGATCAATACTCTAAGCACAGAGAAAGGAGGAAAGCAGTGATAGACTGCAGCCCAAGTGAGAGCCGTTTGCTTTGAGTCAGCGCATCAGATGTGTGTTTTCCCTCACAGATGTAGTACAAATTCTGAATCAAAAGCCAGGATTTTCCCCACCCACCACTCTGTATTCACTGAACGTCGCCAAGCAATAAATTCAACACGTCACGCTGGGAGATTAAGTTGTGCTCCCTGCATAGCAAGGACAGCTGCACTGCACCGAGGATACACTAACAATGTCGATTTTTATTGATTTTGGCTGATCTCAATACTGTTGATCTCAAGACATGTGATGCTAGATGGAGATGAAGATTAATGGTGAGGAATCTGGATGGGATAGATTACTAGTTTCTGTAGACACACGGTTGGCATGTCTATGGGGTAAATACGTTGAGTTGCTTTGCCCTGCTCTTCTGAGCAAGCACACAGCGAGCTCTGCCCCAACCAGGTGACATTCAGCTCAGGACCAAAAGCCACACAGTTACGCAAGCCTGGATGAAAGCCCAGGCCAATATACCCAGCATCAACATAGCCATGGCCGCACAACTCAGACCAGTGCTGGCTTTTGCCCAGACCAGCCGGGGGCTCACATCTGTCTGCAACCATTGCATTGCCACCCTCTCCATTCAGCAAGCTCTGATCCTGCAAGGCTCCGTGCTCAGGGTGTGCCTCAGCCCTCGTGACACATCCAGCATCACCTCAGGTCAGACCATCCATAAAATGTAGGAGAACCTCTTACATTTCACAGTGGCCAAGAACTGTACAAACCAGGCTGGAGAAGGCATTCAGCAGATTCAGGCTGCCCTGAGATGATGCGGCTGACCTAAAGCAAGTGATTTGCAGGTGATTGGACAGTAGTAAACAAGTCATCCTGCCTGCAGGGGTAGAAAGCATCGCAAATATGCATGTAACAGTAACTTTCCAGAAGAGGAGAGGGAGGAATAAGTGGAGACCTGCTCTGAGCTGAGTAACTGGATGGAGTCATCTGCCCTAACCGCAGTGCACCTGCTCTCAGGCTCTCTTGCTCCAGCCCTCAGTGCCCTCACCTCGCCTTCCCCGTGCTGCCACATCAAGGCGAGCACGAGGCACCTCTCCATGCCCGAGGCAGCTCAAGAATTCCCAGCAGTGCAGGAGCATGAGCAGGGAAAGAGGCAGAGCTGGGACAGGTAAAAGAAAGGGCAAAAAGCCCTGGTCACTGCTTCTGTTCCTGCATGGAAAGGATCAAAGTGAGAAACAGCCCCTTTCTGAAAACATCCCTTGCCCAGCAAGAGCCATATGGGACAAGGTTTCCCCTCAGCAGGCACACAACTAGTGCAGCCACCAGCATGGCTTTCCAAGGCTGCAGTCACAATGATATGGAGAACAAATCTTACCAGGACTGGCTTGCCATTTTGGCAGATGGCTAACATAGGCAACCATCTTTTGTTAGAGTGAGCGAGCCCTAGAGGTAAGAACACCAGAATGCCTCTTACTAGCAGGTTCTGAAGAAAATCAAAGGGGGTTTGGACCATCTGAAAGGTGTAGAAAAAGATATGTAAGAGTAGGAAAAAATTAATGACTCTGTCAAGGAATAGTAAAGGAGCCCTGAAGCAATGTAAGATAGGAAAGCATGATTATAGCAGAGATTGCATCCAGCACAGACAGACCCCAGCAGACAAGATAGGCTGGAGTCCCAGAGTTAAGGTTGTAGGGACTCTCTAAAGACATTTCAGCACAGGTCTCCTCCAAAGCTGAAAACATAGGTGTAGAAATTGGGGCTGGCAAAAAACGATCAACAGTGCATTCCTTATTTGTGCAACAGGTCTGAGACATCCACCATTCTACAGTAACCCTCTGAAAGAGGTTTTTGCTATCATCCTAGAAAGACATTGGAACTTGAGAATGGATCTCCAAAAGAGATGGATGGGAGCAAAAAAAAAAAAAAAAAAAAAAAAAAGTCAACCTAGGGATGTGGCAAGGAAATATCCTGACACGAGCACGCTATTATTGTCCTAAATTCTATCTACTGTCAGTAGAAACTATTCCTTTTCTTTCCAATAATGCTGGGTCACACAAGAAATGTCAATTTTTATTCTTTTGGATTAATGGGCCAAGCTGAGGTAAGGCAGGTCCTGTCACGTTGGAAGTTCTAGTACATATGCTATACCAATGACTTAAGCTAGTCATACAGCATGATCTTTTACCAACCCACGACCTTTAAAGAATGAACTTTTGCAACAGGCTTCACCATGCACATGAATGAAGAGTTTTGTAAATATCACATGGTTTCCTTACAGACTCATACAGAAGCACTCACAGCTATACACAATATACATTAAGTGTGCAGTGAGGAAGCAAAGAGAACCCACAAAATATGCAAAACAAGGAAGGTCCTGAGAAAAATCATGGAGAAAGTTCTTCTCAGCTGTGCACTAACTCAGATGCCAGGAACCGAGAAGCTCTCTGTATTGAACTTTGCAAACAAAAAGAATTCATCAAGAACATCCTAAGAAAGACTGGGCTCAGAGACCAAGTTTGCTTTCTAGCGAAAAAGACCTGATAGATTTTGAACGTTGTGGGTTAATTGGTGGTGCCAATGAGGAACGAGTCACACAAGACTATTCCAGAAACATCAGAGCTCAAAATATTAATCCATGGCTTGCAAATGAATGTCACTTCAATTAATAAGATGCTGACTTGTGTTTGCAAATGTTGGAGCCCCTGAGGCCTTTATGAGAGTGAGGAACGAAACAGCCAAGCTGTTCCGATCCAGCGCAGCACAGCGATGCACACAGAGCCACTACAAACGAAGGAAGAACAGACAAAAACTCATCCTGCCAGAGACAGGCAGCCAAACATTGTGGTGACACCGTACTGCTCTGGCAGAACAAGGTGAGGATAAGCCACATGAAAGCTAACTTGTCTACACTGGAAAAACAACTGGAGCTGGTATTGTGAAATGCTGTCACTTGCCGCTCTGCAGTGGCTCCCACTCCACCACTATGCGCCTGAGCAGAAGTAGCTTTAGCTCAGAGCAGTTCAAAGACACCTCGTCATCCCCGGGCAGCTCTTCTGTTTTGTACCCATGAACTACATCACACAGCAATTCTGGTCTGGTCATTGTCCTCTGGTAGGCAAAACCCCTGGTACTTGGACAGTCTGCCTTTCTAAAGCAACATAATTATACCCAACACCATTAGCAACAAAACAATTAAATTCCTAATTCCAAAGGTCTTATAGAAATTAGATGGAGATAAGAAAGAGAAGAAACCCGTTGCAAATGCAGCAGAGCACAGGGTGTCTGCGTACGCCTCACTTAATTACCTATTCAAAAGGAACAAAGCATCTTTCATACTGTGATTCCAAAATTAATTAGTCTCAGTTGTCATTAAATAATGATCCAGTTCAGCTCTAATTAAATTAGGCTGCCTTTGACAATCAGCTGCACTAATCAGTTGAAGGTAACTAGCTCCTTTTCCCTGCATCAGCAGAGACAGGGATGCTGGCAGTGTCCTGCAACCGAGCATGGAGTGTGATCAGGATGACCACAGGCCCCGGGAGCAGCTGGCACACAGGAAGCCTCCTGGACTTCAGGTCTTCTGTCGCAAGAACTAATGCCTCAGGGAGAACTAACTTCTCTGCAGCAAGATTACGTGCATTCAGCATTGTATTTCAGCATGATCTGCTTTTTGTCACTGCTGTGTTCAGCCCCAGGTGTTCCACATACCCCTGCAAACTCCCTTTCTCTGGCTGCCGGAGGAGACTCAATGAGGCTCAGCATTTTTTCTCTTCAAGGTATCCCAAGGGCAATAAAAAAACCCCATGCTCTGGACTTTGGCTAGAGGAAGAGTACATGAAGGTTCTGCCCAGTCAAATACAGCTTCCTTAGGAAAAGAGGGGAGGGAAAGAAATTTATTATATCATCCTGTCATCACTGTTGCTGGCCCCCCAAAAATCTGCCCTGTGGGACTCAACCCAGCCTTCAACGTGGGTTCCATTCTGCACAGCTGCTCGAGGATGGTGGGATCTCAGTCACAGCAATACCTTTCTTGCTGAGCTGGTGCCTTGCAAGTCTCATTATCCTGTAGCTGAAATAGGACAATTACAATTCACCTCCTGCATTTTCTGCTCTTCCTTTTGACCCTGAACAAAAGCTTAAGGGAGAGGGGCCTAGTACACCCTTTGGTTAAGGGAGTGCGTTACAGCACACCAGGCTCAGCAGGTCCCTGCCTGCAGCACTTCACCAGGCTTCAATGTTTTCCAGCTCTGGGAGACCCCAAGCCAGAGGCATTAACGTTGCATTTAGTAGCACAGTCACTCATCTTTCATTAGTTCATTTAACTTTAAACTGGAAGAAGCTTTTTGCACCAACAGCTACCTCTGGTAACAAGTTACACAGTGTAACTGCTCAGTGTGCCGAGAAGAGCAAGTCCGATAAGGAGAAAGAGCATGCCTGTCTGCAAGTTACAGACCCTGTCTCCTTTGGGTTGCTCTCTACCAGTCCAGTTTTATACTCCAGCTCCTGAGATCAAGCAAGCATGAAGACTCTAGATAACCTTCTCCATGTCACTCACCAGTAAATTGACTCCTAAGATAGTTCCCCTCTCCCTCGTTTTTGCGAGGCTGGAGTTTTCACCTGCTTAGCTGTTTATGGGAACTGCTTCATGTCTTTGCTCATCCATTGATGCTTTTGAAGTTTGGCCAGATTAACAGAGACCCAAACGCTTCCTAAAAAAAAAAATCACTGGGAAATACAATGTGCAAGGAACTCAGGGTAGGGAACTGCCACACCAAAATAGCTTTTTCTCCTGCAACGTTTTACAAATCCCAAGAGAAGGAAAAGATATAGAGGCAGGGAGATTATAACTGTTTATAGATCAGCCATGTCAAACCACAGATAAGCATTTCAGAGCATTTTCATAATCATCTGTGTGTCAATATGCTGCCAGTAAAACATGACTGAATAGCAACCTTGTAAAATGAAGTCCAAATTTCCAGAAAATAATTACATCAGCTTTCATGGACAGCATCATTATTCAGTCCAATTTGAAACGTCACCTTTGCAAATGAGCACATGCCCATCTCTCTGGCACACTTGCACCTTTGTTTCGCCAAGGCAGCTATTAGGTGCCAACCAATGTAGTAAATGCCTGCTTTAGAAGAAAGGCAATTGGACCTGCTGCCTCCCCCAGCACTCATTTCCCAGGCAAGTACTGCAGCTCAAAACCCCATCAAACCTCCATGCTGAGATCTGTGGAAACTTGTAGTGCTCCAACAAGTTAAAATTACCCTGAACTCCCTGCAATCTGAGAGCTCCCGAAGTGCCCCCACATTAAGGAGATTACACAAAAATGTGAAATGCTCAAGTCATTTGAAATTGCCATGTGATGAGCACAGAGTAAAGGGACATTACTAGACTGCTTTGGATGGTTCTGTAAAGCCTTGTAGCTTGGGATTCAAGCAGCACTAGGAGATGTACACGCATCCCTTAAGAGGTATCAGACAGAGATGGAAAGGGGCAAAGAATAGCCGTAGTAGGGAGACACTCCTTGGCTCAGGTAAGGTCCATATGCCAACCGCATCCAGATGCTGCGGCTTTTCTTACTTGAAAAGACCTTCTGGGAATCAGCGAATGGAAGTCATTCTGTGTAAGTTATGTATGCGGTGGTGCTAGCTAGGAATGCGAGAGCATGGGGAAAAGGTCAGGAAAGCCGCTAAAGAGAGACAGACCTGCAATAACTGAGCCGTTTTCTCAAGCATAAGTAAAAAGAAGTATGTGTTCCCACTTGCATCCCTACAGCACATGTACAGAAACCTCCAGAGAGCTGTTCAGATGCCTTTCTTCAGGGGCTGGCTCACTGTAACACATCTGAATGCTGTGTTCCCATCTCTCCTTACAAAGGTTTCAGCAGAAGGTGTTGATAGCATGCTTTTCCTCTTCTCCCTCTACAACATCCATATTCTCCTCGCTTTTGGAACTGGCCAGTTCCCACCACTGCTGGCAGACTTTCAGAAAAATACTCAATTATGACAAATTTTATGCCACCTGGTGGGCAGGTAGATAGAAAACACGAGTGCCCTACGCTCTTTGAAGGGAATGCTGCAAGAAGTGGTCCAGCTTTTACCAGATTTAAGAGAATTTTAATGAGAACATTTATAAAACTAAGGTGTAGAAGTACCAGTGGGGGAGACTATTTTATTAGATAGCATTCCTCCATCAGGGGATCTCTCTGCTGTGGATTTTTAATGCTTATTATTGCATTGCAGCCTCAATATAGTGCATTAGGGGAAAGAAAGTTCTGGCAAAATAAAAAAGAAAAAAAAAAAGAAAACAAAAAAAACCCCAACCAACCCTGCATTAACCACCAGACAAAGCCCTAGGAAATCTGACTTCACTGTCTGCCAATCACAGAACCCATTTGCCTGTCGTTAAAATTTAAAATTTTCATGATCTGTCCCAGTAGGGAAGGAAGAGAGCCTGGGAAGGCACTAATTTTACAAGCTTTTCTTTCCCGCTTGCATGAGATGGAACTGGTGCTGGTGGTTTTTCTGCAGAAGGAAGCAGCTCTGGGCTCATACCCCAGCACCCATGCTGCAAGGAAAGAGCTGGCCTGGTGATGCACAAAGCAGATACGGGTATACAGGGGAAGCCCCACAAAACCCAAGTGACACAAGGTGGTTTTTATCTGCTCTGCAGCTCTGATTGCAATCGCTTCCCCATCACGGCAATGAAGCTGCCTACCAGAGTCAAGCTTTTGGAGGGACACAGAGCTGAACGTTGCACTGTGGTCCAGGGAATGGCCAGAAAGACGTACCCCAGGGCCCCAAGGACACCCACCCTGTCACTAAAAAGAATCATCAGTGGGCTGTAGGATTAGCTGCTTTGGACATGTAAATTTGGATGAGCTACAGTATGGGTGTGTAATTTTGGGATGCCAAGTATCTTTTTAAATTAGTATCATTTCTTAGTGTTGCATTAAGGGAAAAGGAGGCAGGGGAAGGAGAAGACTGAATTGCCCAGCTGAAGCAGAAACACAGCTTCTCAAGCTGCAAAATGAAGGATTGTACAGCAAGCAGATCCCAGCTTCAGAGCTGGGTTGGGGGGAGCATTGCTCCACACTGAAGGCTCCTATTGGAGTGGGGTGGGAGGTGCACAGTGGACTTCTGTCTTGGCCCATGAGTCAGAGAAAGGCCATGTTGCCAAGTGAACCAGCACACAGCAGAAGCCTTTTCCTTAAGAGCAGCTCTTGGATCCAAAGCCTTTTCAAAGCCAATAAAAGAGGTAGCCAGAGCTCACATTTACGCAGCGATGACAACTTGCAAGAGGATTCCACTTCTTACATTGTACATATGAGGATTTCAAGGGCTTTTGACTTCTCTAATCAAAAGCCATTTTCACCACAACACTCAAAGACTTTGTGCGAAATCAAGATAGTTTCTTTGCCAGATTTTCTCTGGGTAAACTATTGCTCCTCATGTGCCAAGTTGAGTAAAAAGAAAGAGTAACAAGTTTTAACATTTTTCTCTGCTATTAGTCAGAGAGGAGAGTTAAACCACTGAGGCTTAAGTCTTCCACAAAAAATCAGTCTAATTAAAAAGAAAAAAATGCATAGGAAATTTTACCAGGGTGCCTGAAAACAGGGACAGAGGATAGAAAAGCTCAATTTGAGCCAAATCAGGGTCCTCTTCTCTCCTACAGTAAGTTACGTCTCTGCATGGATTTTGCAGAAGTTCAGACTGAGCTGCAGACTTCACAGAGCTCCCACACAGTAGACACAAAACCAAGAATCTCACGCTGCTTGTGAACATTTCTGCAAGGCAGTGCCTCACCCAGTTCTTAACAGGAAGCTTCCCATTAACAATAAGAGAAGAATGACGAATGAATGCTTAAACGCTCTCCAAACCCATTCACTTCTAATTGTTTTATGATATAAACCATGCTAGTCACACAAGTGTTTCAGGGAAACTTGTATTCTATATGTTCAAAATGAGCCAAAATGGTTCTGTGGTGTGTCTTGTCCCTGCACTGTACTACATGCTGCACTAACTTGTTGGAAGACAATCTTGAGATGATGCTCTGGCTGGGTTTTACCAACAACCTACACACGCACTGCAAAAACTCAAGGACAGATCTGCATCCCATTGCCCCCCTCTTCACACAGCTTGTGTCAGGTATTGAGAGAAAGTGGGTGGGGGAAGCAATCAGCCTTCTGTTTTGTAGAGATGAATGCAAAGTCACATCTGATATGCCGTGACTAGCCCCCAAGAGCAACCCTACACTGAGGAGCTCGTAGGAATTTCCCACTGACCACCTGCTCTTGAAACTGCAGGGGGAAATCCCACACACTCTGGGATGAAGGGAGTTCAGTTAAAAACAGCCCTTAACAATTACAGCTGCAGGTTATTTTTAATTGAATTCAGATGATGAATGTGAAGTAGATGATTTCGAGTGAGATAAGCAGGGAGATTCTTACTCTTGTCAAGAAGGTACAGAGCACACACTCTCCCCCAGCCAGCCTAGAGAGGAACTTTTTAATCACTGAAAGAGAAATTACGGGTCCAAACTATCAAGGTCTTCAGTGCTCAAAATAGCCCTAGGGCAAGTCAGCACAAGATGCTGGTTCTTAGCTTCTCGAGGGCCTCTAGGTCTGTCTAGAGATTTCTCCTTCGAGGACTGACCACAGAGTTGGAACGTGGTTCTCCTTGTCACATCACCACCATGGCTGTCCTTATGCCCTGCAGAAGGGAGAGGGGGGATGTTCTCACACTTACTGTGACGCAGTTCAGAGCTGGCTACAGACTCCCCACACAACCCCGGCATTGCTGAAACTGTCTGGGCAGTAGTTTCCCCACCAGAAACACGGGGACAAGATTTCCTTTCTCCTACTCTTTGTCTTGTCCATCTAGATGGTAAGTCCTTTTACATGTAAAAGATGCTGTGAAACGACAAGGCAGCCAGAATTTTTGATAACGTATGGGTACCAGTAACTAAACTATGCCTTAAACAGAAGCTTTGTAGGCACAATGGGTGCCTCCCAGCATTGACAGAGAATAAGAAAAGGTTTGATAAGTTCGGGGTATTTTCCACCAAAGCTGACAAAAATATTCATTAAACTAGAGCCACCGTATGTCAGGCTGAATACCAACACAGCAACGTGGACATGTGCACAAACTACGAAGACAGACATCTCCCCACACCACAACGTCTTTTATTTAGATTCTGAGCTCATTTTACCCATGCACAGGGTAGAACTGTAAAAAAAGACAAAAAGTCTTTTCTAGGCTATTGTTACATGGAAATACAAGTAAATTCACTCCAGCGGAACTCGATCAACACTCATTTCTAATGTAATGAAAAGAGCACATATGCAGCTCCTCCCTTTCCCTCAACCCCAGACCTTTGTGGGACATTATTTCCATTAGAAAGAATGAACAGTAAATGCACGTGTGCAAAATAAAGGGACGAGCAGAGCTGGAAAAAAAACCAAAAATATAATCATGCCTAAAAGCGTACACAGCGTTTCACAAGATAATTGCAGAACAAATAGAAAGCAGAGCAGAGCCAATCAAACACAGACAGCCCGCGCTACATTCTCATGACCATCTCAAGAGCATTTTAAGGCAAAGGGAAATGGAGTAGATAGATTCCTACTGAGCCATTTCCTGGTATCTCAAAGATGACTAAAAATAAAAATTGGAGTGGAAGCACTACTGAGTAGGCACGCGTCTTGCACACACTGTGCACATTCAGTGTCAATGCCTGTATGCGTGGAGCCAGGCACAAGATGGAACTAACCTAGTTCTTAAGTGCACTCCACAGCTGCCACATGGCAGAAACCCCCCAGTTGTGACTCAGCCAGGTGGGATTAGGGCCAGGAAACCCCCTGCAAACACTTTCACAAACCTTCACAACAGCCTGCCCTACCATTCTCCCTGTGTAAAGCGATCCAAGTTAGCTGGGTAAGTTTTATAAAATCATGCTAAGAGGAGAAAAGGAAATCCAGCAGTTACCAGCCACAATTTAAATGCAAAGTAGATTTCAGGAAGTCACCATCCAAAGAACCAGAGGAAGAGACATCCTGAAAGAGTACATCCAGTGGAGTGTCCCCCCCAGCCCAGCTTATCTGTGGGGCAGGTGGTTCACCTGCCCAAAGGGAGCATCGCTGTGCTCCACCCTGGCTTAGCCCAGGCTCCAAGCAGCTGATCACTGTCAGCCTCCCAGGACCCTTTCAGAAGTAGCAGGCACTGCACTTCTACCTGGAGTGTAGGCCGATTTGTTAACTAGCTATTGAAATTAGTAATCCTCAGTTGAGTCAACAGTTAGGCAGCTGCTTATATCGCCTTACAAGGAAAAAAATATTGACACTCTTACACTGTCAACAGATCTAGAAGTAGGCAAATACAGACAGAGATAGAGTATCCAGATAACCTGCCAACCCCTGCCAATTGCAAGCAAAAATACAAACAGAAGGCTTTCTGCTTTGTGAAGATTCGCAACAGGGCAGCAGCTACATGAGGAGCCCTATAAGCATCTTCTGAGCCAAGTTTAAGGCCAGAGGAGCATTATTTTGCTATCTCAATGATTTTTCTGCTCAGAAGAGCTGCTGATGTTATAGGCCTGAGGGACTGGAAAGCAATGCCTCTATCCCCTTTGGCAGAGGCAGCAGAAGTTTACAAATTCGGCTGCAGTTGCCAGATCACCAAATAAAACCAGAGCAGTCTGGATTTGGAGACACTTTAAACCAAAATGCCAAATTTGATTTAAAATAAATCTTGATGTTGTCCTGCTCATTGTGGCTTACTGACAAAATGGACACAGGTATCCTTGGTCTAGAGCCTGCCTCAGATTTCAGGGATATAGTACATACCCCTGCTCTTCGTCACTCATCATTTTCACCCAAGGTTGATAAGTGTCAGAAGATGCTGGGCCAACAAATACCTCAGATTATCCTACCTGAACCTTTTTCTCTCTTCCATAGCTTCTCCCATTGCTCTGTCTCCTGTAGCTCTTCCTTCCACACACATCCTACAAATCCTCCTTCAGCTACTTCCCCGGAGGGTCCTTTCCTTGGGCATAGCTCTTTATGTATCGCTGGGCCATCCTTTGCTCCCCATACCACGTGGCCTGGGAGGGACTGACGGTTTAACAAGTTACTCCTGTGGAAGTACCTCTCAAAAAGTCTTTCCTTAAGAGGCCAAATGTCCTTTTACAAAACCAAGCTAACTGTTCTTCCTCCTAGAGTGGCTGTGACAAGGGCTGGGTGAGCAGCTGGTAACCCTTTCAGGAATGAGTTAGGGCTAATACAACTGAAAATGGTAGAGCTCCTTTGTTGTACAAAGACCTATTCTTTGCAGAGGTATAATTGCCAAGATTGTCTTATAGGCAAAAAGAAACCCCTCCATCTCTACACTCAGCCCCTTGCTCTATTTTTTTTTTTTTTTTTTTTTTGAGTCAACTCAGAGGAAGACTATTCAATCCATTTCCTCATAAAACCACACAAACGCTTCAACAATGACAAATGGCTGCTTAGGCTAACCACATGCATCCCCACAGTCCCTACTTTCTAACACACTCTTGGCAAAGCCAAAGGGACACATTGGTTTGTGGTCCTGTGGGGAGTAAATCTGTAATGGAGGCCTGAAGCCCACACCAGTTTGGGATTAGTGCGCATGGAGTAAATACTGGCTGATGTTCAAATAATTAACCTCAGGGGAGGGTAGAGGTGCAGACGTGCAGGAGAAAGATTTTAAGATATCAGCCATACTTTTCACAATGTCTACGAAGGCTCAGCTCTGAGGACAGGCATGTTCCAGGTTTAGGTTTGTGAGGTAGAAGAAGACAAAATTCAGGCTCAGCCCATCAAGAAATGGGCAAAGGTTCAGTCTGAGCTGCAATTTCTTCTACCTGAACCAGTTTGCCCAACCCTGGAGATGCTACTCAAGATATTAGCTTTGCTGAGGTTCCCACCTGACATCTTTCAAGGAGGGCAGAAGGGCTCAGAGAACTCCAACTCCACCTTGGCTTATAAACCTGCCAAACATGTTTCTTGGCAGGGTAGCAGAGTCATTTCCCCAAAGGCATGGTGGTTTTGCTTTGTCTTTTACCAGGTTCTAGCCCTGTGGTGCTAGCAGTTGTCACTGGGAGACAATCCTAAACCAAGAAAGCAAAGCAGGAAAAAAAGTAAATAAATAAAAAACAAGAAAAATGTTAAGACCACAACTACACACAAAAAGGACATGTTGTTGAGCAGACAAAAGCCAAGATGGATGAAAAAAAAAATGACTCACTTCTTTTCAAAAGTTTTTTGCTTGTTCCAAAGTAAAAACAAATGGTGGAATAAGTCATTTCCATTGTGTTTAGCTGATCTCTGTGGTTTTTACCAGTAGCCACAATTGTCTGTGTTGACTTAAGTATTATTTATAAGGTACAAGTATGAGTTGTGGAGAAGTCAACTGGGGATTTGACAAACTGCAAGAAAGAGCTTGGAAGTTTTCCTGGTCTTTGCTGTGCCTGACACTGACCACCGCTGTCCTCTTTCTGTCTCTTTCCCCTTTCTGCCCCTGATAAGAGAGTTTTGCCATTTCTTCCTCTTCTGTATTATAGGCTGAGAATACCTCTGCAGGAATATATCCAACACCAGCAGTGACACACACTCTTTCAGTACTAAAAAGGAAAACACTGGCACCTCACTTGAGAAAACATTGGAAATGGAAGAGGAAAGAAGAATAATTGATTCTCTAGGAAGAGACCTACAACCATCCAGGCTGCAATGAGGCTGGCAACTCCCCAAAACACAATAGATACAGAGATATGTCAGCGCAATAGGTGCAGAGATGCCCAAGCAGGCTCTACACATGGCAGCCTTGGATTGCCAGGATCGATGAGGGCATCACAGATACTTCTGTGCTCATGGCACTCAGTCAGATTGAGTCTGGAAATGACCCGGCCACATCTCCAGGCACCATTGCGCAAACCCAGTCACTTTGTTTCGGGACATGAGTAACATGCTGAAATGGCACTTTTCTAGCCTGCACTTACTTATGGCTCATATCTTCAGTTGACAGATCCCCATTTTATGCTCTACCATGGCAAAACCACCTGGTCCCCCTCTCCTCTCTCTTTCTCTTGCCTGTCTTGGCTTAAATGTAATTTGAATTGAAATTGCTAAGCAAACCAAAACATTTTCATTTTAAACCAACTTTTGAGAACTGCTTTAGAATACTTAATATCTGTGGATACAGAAAAATGTTTAATTTCAAACAAATATATTATAGAGGTTTTATTCAATACTTCCAGATCAACATACTGTGTTTGGTTGCAAAAAAACCCCTCATTTCTTCAATATCTTGACACTATTTCTCCCTTTTAGGATGAATGCAAACACATCTTAGAGCTTCCCAAGGGACGGAAATATTCTTTCCTCTCCAGTTCTGCTGTGTTAGCCACCTGAATCTGTTGGCTGCATATTAGGGCCTGGAGTTGACTATTTACTGGGAAAGTGGGTACCTTTGTTAAAAGGTGCTTCTCATTAAAAATAGCAACAAGGCAATCTGGGATGAGAACAAAAGAATCCAGTCAATGCCCTATATGAAAAAATGCTCTGAACCTGACTAGCAGAATATCATAGGCTTGCAGAGTTTGTAGGAACCTTTTCTGCTTTTGATTAGCACAAGATGCCCCAGTTGCTTCCCTTGGCTCGCCTCCTAACATATCAATTTTAGTCTCAAACTGGGGCAGAAGTCAAATATAGGCAGCATGATTCATGTGCCTCTCACTTCAATCCACCCTCCTCTTCTTGGAAAATGAATTGTCGTTTACTTTGAAGTCATATTTCCTCCAGTTAACTTTTATAGGAATTGCAACCTGCTCACTGAGCTGTTTTGGCATGAAGTGTTCTATTACTACAGCAATCTCACTGCAGAATGCAGCAGGGTGGGGACAAGAAGAGCTTTCCTGCAGCAGAGCCATGTGGTTCTTGGGCATTCAACTCACTCAGATTTGTTTTATACATACCCCAGCAACTCTACTGGCACACAAGCAGAATCAGAATAGGGCCCCAAACTGTGGCAAGCTTTTGACCTATGCAGCCTTGTCTGCTGTGGAAATGTTGACTCTGGATGCCTTAAGTCAAGGTTAGAGGCACTGCAAGCTTGAATAGCCTCAGAGTGATCCTTACCCTGTGTAAGAACTGTAGCTAATCTCACCTATTGTCAATTAAAACAAATAGGAGAAAAAGAGGTCCAGCTCCAAAGCCAAGGAAATCTGTACTAATTAAACACAGCAGCTTCGTTTTCTTTTCATCTTGCTGTGTTCATATTGATCACCTCCTAAATTGTCTTGGTAAGACTTCTCCAAGCCCAATTTTAAGTATATCGTTCACTATTCT